>OY979647.1:8549736-11025361 GCA_963855885.1 Coenonympha glycerion | reverse complement strand
TTTTGTGCTCAGGAGTAAAAAAGAATATGAATGCAAGAGTTGTAATGAGTTTTCTATAAGGCATCATTATTACCTATTAGGTATCAGAAAATCTCTCATCAAAGACATGTTTTAAACATCGCACAGTAAGTACATATTCTCACTATTCTTACTGTAAAGGTAAATCCAGTAGCGCAGGGGTATAAAAGATTTGTAACTGTTTACAGTTCATGAGAATTACTGCTGACACTAAAATTGGACGTAATTAATGAAGTTACCGTAAAGTAAAAAATGGGAAATGCTTTCCAAAAACCCAACTTCAAATGCCACTACAAAGAGTGAAATAATTTTTATTTAATATTTAGGTACCTACACCAATTCGAAGTCGGGCAATGTTTCATACAATCCCTAATAGTCCTTCTTACTTACTTGATGTGCGAAGAAATGACGAAGTCATAGACAATCGCCCGACTTCGAATTGGTGTAGGTACCTAAAATTTAAATAAAAATTATTTCACTCTTTGTAGTGGCATTTGAAGTTGGTTTTTTGGAAAGCATTTCCCATTTTTATTTTATACTTTTTAGTGGAAAACAATAAAATGCACAAGGCGTTGTAAAAATACCCAAATCGCTTGAGGTGTGGTCATAAAATCTGAAGAGATACCTCAAATTCACCAAGATCCCATCATCAGACCCTGACTTGATGACTTTAGTCATCAAATCAGTATCTGCTAGCAAATGCAGCAGTAACTATAAAAAATACCCAACTCGCTTCAAGTATACTAGCAAAATTTAAAGAGTTCCCTCGATTTCACCAAGATCCCATGATCAGATCCTGACCTGATGACCATAGGACAACTTGAAAAATATTACTCTTTCTAATAATACTCAAATAGTTTCATGTGTCCATATAAAATTTGAAGAGTTCCCTCGATTTCTCCAGGATCCCATAATCAGATCCTGACCTGATTAAAATGGGACCATCTGGAAACAAAACCCTCTTAAACAAAAAAATAATTTTTAAAATCGGTTCACGCGTCTTCGAGTAATCGGTGAACATACATAGATAAAAAAAAAAAAAAAGATTCCGACGAATTGAGAACCTCCTCCTTTTTTTGAAGTCGGTTAAAAAACAGACGAAGGATTATATTGGTGTTAGACATTGTTAGTGGTAACTAGTTCACTGTTCCCCTTGGGGGTAGAGGGTGAACATATATTATTTATGAAATATAAATTTGAACTTTATGTCACCTTTTAAGCAGCGACATCTACACGATGTTGAACCATGTACCGATTCCTTATTGTATAAATTACCTGAAACCAAAGATATTAGAAATTAATAATGCTACATAATGGATACAGCGTGTATAGAAAAAAAAACTAAATACTTAATTGTATTCTTTTATTGCATCAAATATTTATTTAACCACTTAAAGCAACCAGATTAGATTTTTTTTTAATTTTCATGAGGCGACTTAAAGCAATAATTGCAGAACGTCTACTTAACGAGATTTGTTTAAGAAGAGTAAAACTATACAGAGTCTTAGAAACATGAAAAGGGCTATTTACTCGAAACATTTATTTACAGACAGAATAACGGATATAAAGCGAAGTAAGATAAAAGACTCGGGCGAAGCTCTTAAGTTTGATGACGATGCAAAATTATGTTCTAAATAGCATCAAAGATGTTGCGTGATTCAACTGGCAGAGCTTGTTTGGTACAGTTATGTACTAAATATATAATAATTTCGTAACATTCAATATAGGAATGCGCAATATAAACTTAAAAAGTATTATTTTTTGGCCCTGCTGATAAGATAAGTTTTAGGTTTTAGGAATTCATTGAAAAATCAACGCGGGCAAAACTTTAGCATCTAGTAAGCTCACATCTCATAAGAGAGGAAATGCCTGCCAGCAAAGATATTATAATATTCGCAAATTTAATACAATTTGACAGTTATTTATCCTCTTACACTACGCCTGTATATTAAATACACCCTGTATCAGACAGCCGGGGGGATTATTATGAGTTATTGTAGTTCGGGAACTTGCGACATGATTATTTCGAAAATGTCGCATTTATCAAGCTTTTCGTTTGCTATAATATGCATGTTAAATGTTTATATTAACATACTAGCTGACCTGACAAACGTTGCCATAAGGGATATACAAAACAGCTTACGATCTACTCTCAGACCTCACATTTTGTAACATCGATATTACATTCATAAGATGGTTTTAGCAGCACAAAACACACACAAAATTTCATAACAATCGGTCGAGCCGTTTCGGAGGAGTTTGGTTACAAAAAATAGCACGAGAATTTTATATTTTAGGGATAAATATGAAGAAGACAATATAAAAGCTACAGCAGGAGCCTTGGGGACAAGGAAAACTTACGACAGAGAAAGTGGACAAGGAAAACTTACGACAGAGAAATATGGAAAGAAATGGGGGAGGCCTATGCAAGGCAAGACAATAACCGGCGTCATGATAGCAAAAGTTAAAATAGGTATAAACTAACATTCGAATATTGTAGTTTCTAATAAGTGTGTGATTACTAACCTAATTTTAAGAAATCTTTGTAATTGTCAAAGAAAGGCTATAAATAAATAAATAAATAGAGATAAATATTTTTAAAACTAATGAAGGATATAAAACGAGTAATAAGTTCACCAGATGTTTAGTGATATGCTTGGCCATGTCAAATGCAGTGCGGCCCACGGCTTTGCATTGCAATTTTAAAAGACACACTGCACTGTGCTTCTTATCCTGAGAATTTGACCCGCGGAGGCACGAGTATTGCATAAAAAAAGGTGATAAACCTAAATTAAAGTACATAGTATACCTCAGTTTGGATATATTTTAAAAAAGCTTGGAAACCATTACTTTTTTCAAGTCAATGGGGAATACAAGGCTACCGTTTTCCCCCGAGAAAACGAACGATTCCCGCGTGGATAGAAAAACAAAAACTAGGGAACTGGATACAAAAACAAAAACAGGCAATATCTAGTGAGAAATAAATTATCTTCTTATCATTTCATAATATTAAGTTTTGTCACGGTCCTTGTTTATAATATTTCAAAGTCGGAGGCTTGCGTCTGCGCGAGGCAGCCTGTGTACATTAATATTGGAGACAGGTGGGTACACAAACTGCTGACAGCCATGATAGCTGGAGATGTTATTACCACGCCGGATACAGTAGGAAACTATAAGCGAATTATAGATAGCACAGAGACAACTGTCGACTCTGTGGTGATTGTACTAATTGATCAACTCCTCTGGATATTCATTGAATTTAGAATAATTTACTTTAATGTTATAATGCTTCACACACTAGGTATAATTATAAATTAAAAGTGTATCAAAATTAACGCTGCCAACGGGATTCGAACCCGTGACCACCACCTGTCTGTCTGTGTTTTTGAATTTAGAATAGTTGATTTATTTTATGTATGGTCAGTTTGAGCTGAAGTTTGAGCTTTGAATTGAGTATTTGGAGTATGGGAGCAAGTACTGGGTATTTAAATGTGAAATAAATCTACACAACGACATGTAAATAATTCGTGTAAAGTAATTTATACCTCACATCTAGTAGATATCGTCTAATCTAAAAATGAACGTCCCTCCACGTGCTAACACGTTGGAAAGTTACAAGAGCCTATACGTTAGGCCTGTGTTTAAAATAATTGTGATTTTTTAATGTAGTGGAGGATCATTTTAAATTAGACGATCTCTACTTGATATAATATTATTGGACAAGCAAGCTATAGAGTCGATAGAATTTGAATGAGTAAAAAAATGAAACTCAATTCATCATAATAATTTAGACGTCAAACCTCCCCGATACTGTAAACAATACCTACCAGGGAATTGTAAACAAACATCCCACTTGTCGCGGTACGATATGATTGATGATGGCTGACGGAATCAACATAGCTGCTACAACCACCTTATGAATATAATATCGATGTTACAAAAAAAAAGTTACAACCTTCTACGTTGCAAACATTTTTCAAAAGTTATAAGAAATTATTTCAAAAGTTTATTTATTTAGTACAGAGAAAAATAAAAATTATAAACTAACACAGAAAGGACATGTACAAGGACATCTTATCACATATATGTATTATGAGGATCTCTTCCAGATGCCCTAGATGTGGGAACAATAAAAACATATATGTGAAGTAGAAATAATAGAGTTCAGTTGTTAGGAAGCTTACATGTTTTCATAATTTACTCAAAAATTGGTGAAGCATGCTAAACCACAACTATCATCTTGGCAATGGTTAGTGGCCGTGGTTGTGGCTGTTGATAGCCAATGCTTTTATGTCTCTCATTAAATGAGATAATACGTCCCCATTAGATAGACTAAAAGTGACTGAGACATGCCATAATTTTCTTAAAAATATTCTGTAAAGCATGCCAACTTGCCAAGACACAACCTTTTATGTTATGGCTATCAACAATGGACCTATCTGTTTTTATTACAAGAATTAATTCATCCTCATTGGAGGGTCTAAAAGTGGCTGAGCATCGACATAATTGATGATATTCGGTATCGTATTAAATCCGTTAATAAGTTTTATACTGTTCTTTTTAGTCTGTGCCATTTAGAATTTTCAGCATGCTAATTTTAAAATAGAGGTTAAAGTTCATACCAAGATAACAATTGGTCGGAAGAAAAATTTTAAATTGCAAACAAAGATAAAACAGCGCACACAATAGAGCCTTCGCGCCTAACCGGAACCGCACCGGAAGCGGAAGCGCTCTGCTAATGACCGCAGCGCCATCTACGGGGAGATTCGCGTCTACTTTTGTTAAAAATGTAATGTTGGGGGATGGTGACATATTTTATACTAATTATATTCGTGTGAAATGGATTTTAGTGTAAAGTACTATAGTGAAGAAGTAGATATATACCAAGCGAAAACGGCAAAGTTCAAAGAGCTCCATTTGAAAAAATGGGAATGGCCAGGTCAAACCTTTACGAGTACATCTACGAGACAATCTTGCACTTTTATAAAGAAGAAAGAATTTTACGACTTTCCTTCAAGATCACCGAAGCTAAGCAGAGAGAAGGTCAGCTAGTATATTATAGAATTGAAAATAATTGACATCACTAGCTCGAGATTTTCCACTTATAATATTGCTAATGCATAAAAAATAACATCAAGTAAGATAGGTAATATTTTAACACAATAAAAGGTATCCATCTCTTCCAAACTCGCTTTGATCTTGGGATGTCAAAAAAACGAGCTAAACAGCCTACTGTGTGCACTATACTACTACTCAAAAAAAAAGAAAAGTAGTTATTAGATGTTCTTTTTAACGCCTCTAAGTATTACCTACCTACTTGATAATTAAAATAAATTGGCCAAATAATCATATTTATTATAATACTCCATACTTTGTTCTGGTTTTCAACATGTAACTAAATTATATGATAAATCGTGACCGAATGTCTGCCTGTTTATTTCAATCATTTAAAATCATCTGTTAATTGAAGGGAAGTTTGTAAACGCCTACTCGAAGTGGAATAGCAATCATTCAGTTAAAGTCATGATTGCTATTTTCCAATATAAGGGGCTAACGTGAAATGTTGGCAAAGTTATGATATTATATGAAATGTAAAATATTCAAAATTATTGAATTGAATAGTAAATTTTTTAAATATAAAAACCCTAAGTTTGCAACCGTCCTCGAAGATCTACAAACTGCTTCTGCTCAGCACAAGCCACCTCTATCATAACTTAATTATTTAAGATAAAATAGATTAGGTATAGGTACACGTTAGAATGTACTCGTAGTTATACGTTTTCGATTAACAGCGTTTACGACCGTTTAGTGTCCTGCAGTTTAAAATCCATAAAGACAATTACTATCAAATTTACACGTTATGTATATAATATTGCGTCTCGCTGCGAAGAATAAACTCGATTAGGTAAATAATTTTTTCTCGATAGAAAGTTCTTCCAAAATTTCAATTTTCTAATTTTATCGGAAACTACAATGGATGTGATTGTTATTTTTGTTTCAATTTTCGGTAATAATAATATAAAAAAAAAACGCTCATAAATGAATCTTTGATAACTGACATGGTTTATTATAAATTAGGTAAATCGTCGTTTTTCTGTTATATTCTTCCGCAACGTTGCATGTCCCACCCACCAACGTATTCGTAAGAGTGAGAAGGACAAATATAAAATCAGTGTATCTTCTTAACTCCTCACATATAGATTGTATGACACAACCGAATGAAGATTCGAACCGGGATTTATCCGAAAACTTGTATAAATATCAAAAATCAGATAAAAACGAGAAATTCCCTGGAGCAGTACTATGTTTTAATCAAAATAAGCGTTACATGGGTTTGATATGAAGTTTTTTAATTTAACCCCATTCACGGGTATCGGAAGATTTAGTCACGCCTCATTTAATATGTGAAGCAGGGTTTATTAAATGTTTTTAATAAGTGAATTGATTGGTCACGTCTATCAACGCGTAAAGGGTATTTTGTTTAAATACAAAGGCAAGGGGGGCATTTGGTATCTTTGGTGAGTGGTCTCCGCTCACTGGGTCCAAGGTTCGGTGCCATGTCGTGGAAAATTTGGTTCTTGTGCCTCGCGGCAGCGGTCCTCGTATCCGCGGATGACGGTAAGAGAGTTGAATTTTGAGTCCTTAACCTTTTAAAATCCACTAATTTGCAAGCTAATAAAACAGTAGAGTTATGACATTTAAATATAATGGCAGTATCATCTTAAAGTATCATCCTCAAGAAAAACTTTTCTTAAAAATGTTTATTTCGAAATCGAGTTTAACGAATTTCCTCACAAAATAGTCGATTACCGGACTATTGTCTTAGAGTGAGTACTTTTAAACAAAGATTAATGTTAATGAAAGAAGATGGTGAAGATGGTACTACTGCCTTTCCGCAACTTGTATCATTGTTTTAAACCTATTGTACGTAATTATAAGCTTACAAATTACAATAAACCAAACAAAATTTGAATTTCGCGAGCAGACTCTTGGATTGAATTTTAAATATAAGCTCATCCATATAAGTTCTAAGGTGAATTGAATAGCCTAAAAATAATGTAGCCGAAGGCAAAACGTTTATGTTAAGAACGGTATTTATACCTTGACTTCAACAGATACATAAACCATAGAATGAAAATGTTTGCACAGTCTACTTTGATAGTTGCCTATTTGCTAAAGTAACATTAAATTATAATAGCCAACGCCCTTACTCACTCTTGATTAAGAATTTGCTTTATTACATGACATTAGTCATAATGTCTGGTTGCTGATGAGTCAATTCACTGAATCAAAAGCATCAAATCTTACTACATACCCCTTCCAAGTTCTTCGGCTGCATCATCACTTACCATCAGGTGAGATCGCAGTCAAGTACTAACTTGTATAGAGTAAAAAAAAACTTACTTGTAGAGCCTGCTTGTAGAGGTACTTGGCAGAGCAACCTTGCATTGCATGTGCTCGTGCATCATGGTTGCATGATACGATGTTCATCTATTTCTTCAAATGTTTTATGTGTATGTTTTTCAGAGGCCATCGAAGATCGCAGCGCCTTCGCAGAGGCCGCGGCGTCGGCGATCGCTAGTTCTGGTGCAATCGCGCCAACCCCTTACCCATACAACGGACCTATAGGTTAGTTTAACTTTTTTTAATACTTTATGCTATCTATATGCACATGCGGAATCAAACCCGCGATCTCCGATTACGAAGCGAGGTCATGAACTAAGTTCATTGGGGTTTTCTAAACTAACAGCGTTTTCAACGCACGTCTAATCATTGTTGTCTAATCCATAATCAATCAATAACTCCTGTTAATAAAAATAACTTATAACTCCTGCCAAAAATATTATCCACCATAAGGAAAGCTGTCAACATACACTGTAAATGGTCGTTATCTTTGACTCTAAGACTCCGAGATCTTGTGGGTGAAGTCACGACGGGTGGCTTGGTTCTAACAAAACACTGTTAACCATCAAATAAATCCTTAGCTTGACTTTCATAAAGATAAGCCGTAAGGAATACCTATACTTATTTCTTTGCATACATTTTTGTAACGAAGTTCCTTCTTGGAATGTACGGCGGAATGGAGTAGGCGCAACAAAATGGATTTTTCGGCCACGAAAATTCCATCTTTATTTTATATATTTTAGATATTTTGGTCCATGGCGAGGTTTAAATCTGTATCAAGTAAACGACTTTTCAAATCACATGACACTCAAATACTTATACTGAAAAAAAAAACTTCGTCCCAACTAAATGCTTCATGGCATTCACGCATTCCTTTTTTTTAATTAATTTAATAGATACACAAAAATGCACGAACGCTGGCGACATGTTCTACGCGCGCTCGGCGGGCGACTGTTACATCTGCGCATGCTTCTCTACGCCTTACGGCTCGGTGTACCCCAAGTGTGCTCCGTGCAGAAGCTGTCCACGTAAGTATTTTGCACGTCATTAATAGACATATAATCAGGACCGGGCGAAAAATGTCGCCAGTTTACTGGTGTCAAAAATGTTTGTTTTGACACCAACAGCGTCAGTCGTAAGCCGATCGCAGTATCGTTTATGGACCGCGATCCACGCCACAGATCACTTCACTATGTTGTTTTCAGGGACGATATTTTCTATGTTGTGGCGAATAAACGGAAATTTTGTCCGATAGCGCTAGTTTTTTTTGTATGAAGTAGGTTTACGGTAAATGCATGCTTATCCTTAGATTCATATCGGTGACGTCACTACATTTAATTCCTGTCCTATTGGAGCCAGCAGGAAAAAGCAGGGATGATAGCAAGAGACCAAGTTTTATTGTAACATTTTCATTAAAAAAGACATGTCTAATTGAAAACATGTTGTGCCAATTCCACATAATTTGGGAAAAAGGTGGTAAAGAAGACTATATAAGACACGAGCCTTTTATCATGGTTCTCCTTCGCAATTGCAGATACTATTCCCAAATTTCAGATAACCTACGAATCTATCTATATTAACTCAAGTATATGGAAAAGGAAAGACGACGCCACATGTTATTAACTCTTCACTTAATGACCTCAAAAAATATCTCTTATTTACCTCCCTATGACTTAATTAACTTTGATTAATTAATTAAAAACTTATGTTTTTCATAGCTCAAACCTTGCCGCAACCGCTGCCATTGCCAGGTACTGTTTTTTTATGATACATTTTTCTGCGTTACTTTTTTAAACACCTGTGAGCTGATACCATTTTTGTAACATTGTTTTTCACTTTCAGTGCCAAACCCATGGCCAACACCCAACCCACATCCATCGCCAGTACCAACACCGGAACCAATATGTGAGTCCTATCCTATGATTAAAAAAAATTAATTAATATAGGAATAGATGTATCCTGAAATTTATTGCCACTGTTTTATAAATGTACAGTTTGGTCACACTATATAGATAGTTGACATCAGCAAAATGGCCATAAGTTTATTAAGACATTTCATAAGAGCTAACAAATAATATCCTATATGAAATAAATGATTTGAATCTTTGAATCTAGGGAATGCGAATGAATGGCTTACTGCCATATCCACTGCTGACAATGCAATAACACCTTAGTACTATTTCAACTGCTGAGTTATTACCAAAAAATGAGCACAAGTTTAGACGACTAGAGCTATAGACAGACTTTGGTAAGACGATGGTCCTCGTTAATAGAGAGCAATAACTTTGGAGTTAGAATCTATTATTTTTTTGCAGGTCCACCACCAATGGTCGTACCTGGTCCGCCCAGACCCTACCCTGTCCCGGTTCCGGTACCCGGCAAGAATGTGTATGTGCCTGTTCCCGTTCCATCGCCACCGGAGAAGATATTCGTGCGCGGTCCATCCGTGCCTGTGCCCGTCCCGGTAGATAGACCCTACCCGGTATCCGTGCCTCGCCCATACCCGGTACCGTCGCCACCAAGAATTATCTCGGTTCCTGAACCCGTACCGGTTCCAGGTCCCGCGAGACCAGTCCCAGTACCCGTACCGGTTCCATCCCCTCCGGTGAATGTACCCATCCCTGTACCGGTTCCTGGTCCAACTAGAGATGTACCCGTGCCAGTGCCTGTACCATCACCTCCCGTGCATGTGCCGTATCCAGTGAACCGTTACATCACCATTCCAGGCAAAGACAGACTGATACCAGTACCGGTGCCTATTACTAGTACGTATAATTACTCATTATTACTGATTACATCTAATTTATTACCATTTTGATGAGATTGTTTTGTTCCGATTCAGTCCAGGAAATTATTCCTTCCCAATTCGGTTTACCAACCACATTATTAGATGTTTTTAAAATCAATTAAAATGCTTTATTACAGATACCAAGATCCAAACGGTACCTTACATCATCTACGTTGGTAAGTTTGCTTAAAAAATATAGGTCGCCTTTTGAGGTCCTATATAACTTTGGAGCTCTGTGGTTTGCTACTGAATCCGAATTTCAAATTTTCCAGAACCCATGTGCAGAATGAAGCAACCGTTAGTGTCTTTCTACGTTCCTGGGGACAGATGCCATGTCCACGTGTGCAGGATCAGATACAACTACGTCTACCTTGAATCGCAAACTATTCCAGGATGCTGTAAGTTCTTCAAAAGTTCTATCAAACTAGGCTGCTAAAGTATTTTCTATGTCATGAATGTAAACAATCAACAGAAAAGACTAGCCGATTTACCCCTGATATTACCGAGTAATCCCGTAAGAATTCGACTAAATCTTCCAATTCCATTTATAAACGATAATTTTGACTTTAACTAGTGTCAGTTTTCGTATCAATCATTTGGTATGATCATAATCTGACTAATTTTCAGATCGAACTTTGAAAAACCAGGATCAACCGTATCCCATTAAATGTCACTAATTCACTGTTGATTTTTTCCAGATGAACCAATGCCATCTCCCTTGCCAAGCCCTCTGCCATCTCCATTACCAGGCCCTATGCCATCACCAATAGGCTGGGGTGGTTCATCCGCAAATGCTAACGCTAACGCTATTGCCAGCGCTGGAGGCTGGGGAGGAATTTCAGGAAGCTCTGCTAACGCTAATGCCAACGCAATAAGTAGTGGATATGGCGGTCCTGGTGGTCTTCTCGGTGGTCTTGGAGGTGGTCTTGGTGGTGGTCTTGGTGGTGGTCTTGGCGGTGGTCTTGGCGGTGGTCTTGGCGGTGGTCTTGGTGGTGGTCTTGGCAGTGGTGTCGGCAGTGGTATCGGAAGTGGAATTGGCGGTGGACTCGGCAGTGGTATGGGATGGACTGGAAGTCAAGCGGGAGCTGCAGCAAACGCTGCCTCTGGCGGATGGGGTGGACTAGGTGGATTGTCTTCAGCCCAAGCTGATGCTGCAGCGCAGGCACTGTCTGGAGGTTTAGGAGGTTGGGGACAAGGGTCATCAGCTCAAGCTGATGCCGCAGCGCAAGCCATGTCCGGAGGTTTAGGAAGTTGGGGACAAGGATCATCAGCTCAAGCCGATGCCGCAGCACAAGCTATGTCCGGAGGCTATGGAGGTTGGGGTCAAGGATCATCAGCTCAAGCTGATGCCGCAGCGCAAGCTATGTCCGGAGGCTATGGAGGTTGGGGACAAGGATCATCAGCACAAGCTGATGCCGCAGCGCAGGCCATGTCTGGAGGTTACGGAGGTTGGGGACAAGGATCATCAGCTCAAGCTGATGCCGCAGCGCAGGCCATGTCCGGAGGCTATGGAGGTTGGGGTCAAGGATCAGCAGCTCAAGCTGATGCTGCAGCTCAAGCTATGTCCGGTGGTTACGGAGGCTGGGGACAAGGATCATCCGCACAAGCTGAGGCTGCTGCCCAAGCTATGTCTGGAGGCTATGGAGGCTGGGGTCAAGGATCATCAGCTCAAGCTGATGCTGCAGCACAAGCTATGTCCGGAGGCTATGGCGGTTACGGAAGTAATGCCTTAGCTCAGGCCCAAGCCAACGCGCAGTCCAGCCAAGGAGGAAGTTGGGGCTTATTCAAGAGCGGCGAAGAAGCTGATGAAGAATAAACTAATTTGAATAATCTGTGACTACTAACTATGTAAGTGCTAATACTTTAACATAAATTCAATTCAAAATTAAACGTTTGATTAATGTAACACTGTCCGTTTAATGGTACTGTAAAGCGTATATTTAACACTAACACAAAAAAAAACACCGAAATCGATACCCTATCCTATAAACAAATCTTGATCTACAAAACCAAAAACTACACAATGCAGAATATATTATAATCTCGATTATTTCTTTCTCAGCTAATTAAGACTATTTTTCTGTTCCAGGTAATCCTCAAAATGATCTCCCTACAACGACTTGGCACGTACCTTGGATCCATAAAACTAGAATAAGAAAAGCATTGTAAAATAGACTAAGCACGCTTCTTACTTTTATAAATAAATTAGTGGGATACGAAACAACTCCTTTTTATTCATTTTAACCCTAAAATAAACCATTAGAAATACATGACACGCTGTAGGTAATAAACATAAGATTTAAATCAACCATGAAAGCTAATGTGTAATAATTCGAGGTGATGTGAAGAACAAATCGTATTGATAGAACGAATTATATTAATCAGAAACTGTTTGTTATCAGAAATTCAATTTCATTTGTAGCCCATAAATCAATCTGAACTGCGATTTTCACGGAAAGTTGTCATGTATTTAAAACGAGAAACGTGGGCAAATCGATCAGTTTGTGCGGAGACCTAAATAACACCGTTAGGGAAAATTATTAAAGGAAAAGTGGATCAAAAAGAGCTAAATTAGACAAAGGATGCGGGGGGGCTTCGTCGGAAGCTTTTGCTTCCTTGCCTTCCTGTTATCTTCGGGTGCCAAAGGTCAAAATGTTTTAAATTCCCAAGATCTCCAAGGTAAAAGTCTCTTGTAAAATTACTAATTCTTACATATTGGGTCTTTTTGTACACTATCAATTAATTCAAATTTAATCAAATAATCTATTAAATAATTAATTATCATTATTGATGATGGTAACATAAAAGTAGTACATAAGTCTAAACCAATTTGAAGTTAAAACAACTGAAATAGAGTTAGGTCGTGATTGTGCATTATTATCAGAGAATTTAATATTTTCCGTGGTACAAATGAATAATAATTGAAAATGAAACCAGACATTAAGTAAAGTTAATTACGTCAATAATTGTAGATTTCATTGCAAATTAAAAATATTTTTTTAATCGAAATAACAGTTTCATAATTATGAAAACATATAATAAGTTACACAGTTCATATTACACGTTTTTTAAATACTTTCAGATGCCAATTACTCTTGCATATTATTTGATAGTTAACTGCTCTTTTATGTGAATTTATTTGTATATACTCCGAGCTTTTCAAGAACTTTTAAAAATTTAAGGTTTAGACAGTGACGGACTACCAGGAAATATTGCTGTAGAACACAAAAGAGATGTCTCCAACGACAAAACATCGGTTCAAGATGATAATAACTTGGGAGAAAGATCAAATGCACTTCTTGCTGCTAATAGTGGAAACAGTCAAGGAAATCAAGGATTTACGGGAGTGCCTAACTGGTCTGTTCCGTCTAACACTGGCTCAAGTAATACACAAGCATCCGCAAACGCACAGGCTTCAGGAAGCGCAGGTAGAAATAACCCTGGATTAGGCTACGGATATCCTGGTTCAAATGCAGCAAATTCGCAAGCGGCTGCAAATGCACAGGCCTCAGGAATCTCAGGCAGATATAATCCCGGATTAGGCTACGGTTATCCAGGCTCTGATGCAGCAAATTCTGAAGACATGTTAAGTGCACATTCCTTAGGAAATGCAGCTGAAAGTAACGCCGGGTTAGGCTACGGTCAATCTTTAACGAATGCTGTCGGAGCAGTACCGAATGGATATCAGGGTTGGAGGCAAGATGCTCAAGATGAAACCAGGGCGGTGTAAGTACTAATTTTTTAAATTAACACTGATTATGTATTTCTGCTTAAAGTTACTTTATAAATTTATTTCTTTTACATGCCGAATAGAATAAATGGAGAGGAAAATAATGACGTCGATGCTGACCATGAAATGCCTGATTTCGAAAGAATGAGCAGAATGGGAGGTATGATTCCAAAGTAATTACTATCCTAATCAATTGATATAAAAATAATAAGAAGAAGATTATATAAATTGTTATTTTTTCAGGCAGTTTTGGTGAATATAGCAATTATGAAGCATTCGCTGGTAAAAAAATTATAATAACAACAAATGATTAACCTCTGAATGTACCAATACCTTCAATAACAAAAAAATAAAACTTGCAGGAGCCGTATCGAGAGTAGTTTCACAAGCAGAATACATCCATCCAGATTTGATCCCAGGTATGAACATCACCACAGTGATCATAGTCGATGTATGTAATTGTATTCATTCAGAATACTGAGTTGATTTTGGGTAGTAAGACCAGTAGTAGAAGTTTATGTGAGTTTCTTTGGTTGTTTGCAGGAGGACAAAACGCAGTAACATGCTCTCGTGATCACGAAATACATACTATCTGGTCTCCGATATACCAATGTCTGGTCTGTGTTTGTGTACAAGAAGGATGGACTTTGAGGCCAATCTGTGTAACCTGCAACAGCTGTACCACCAAACCAACACCGAAACCTCTACCATCTCCACCGCCTTCGATTGTGATCCCACCTCCTCCACCACCACCCCTAATACCTGAATCACAAGGTAAACGTTTACAGTTATACTCATTAGTTTTATTAAATTAATTTTCAATTTTTGTTACCAGTGTCAAACTTTTGGTTAGGAGGAAAGGTTATGAACTTGGGTAAAGATTGCATAATTCAATAGAATACTGTCATTCTTAGCCAAACTGAATCATGCAATTCACTCAACAATACTGCAATTAATTTGAACTAACTTTTATAGTTTAAAAAGCTGTATCAATTACATCTATTTTCAGTTTCTTGCTCACCACTGCCAACTAATACGCCATTCGAAAACCCATTGAATCCATGCCAAACATGCGTATGCAAAAAAGTTGTCAACGTGTTTGGCCAAGAGGATGTTCAGATAAAATGCGAAGAGAACCCGAGTTGTAGTAAGTTGCTGTTTCATTTGTTCAATTTCAATTTTGTCATACTTACTAATACCTTCCACTTCATTGTGGCCATGGACGTTAATTTTAAATTACTTATAAATATTGACAAAAGAAGGAAATTTTACAAAACTTTACTTTTTGAGTAAATTTGTTCACTCAATGATCCCTACATCATCAAAACATTAGGCTCCATTTCTCGTAAGAGTAAGGCATAGCGAAGCTTACAGTTTTCCCACTGCTGCAATTCAGGTTAACGAACCTAAGAGCCAATTAAATATTTATCATAAAGAGGTACACCGTTATCGATTTCAATGACATATTAGCAAGTATAGAAAAAATAAGAAAAACTTATTGCAAGATTAATATACTAATAATTTTATTCAAAATTCATTATAAAAATGTGTACCAATTTATGATAACATTGTGTACAGATACATCCATAGACATACACGAGAGGAAAAGACGCGATAAAGAGCAAAACAAACAAATATGGCGGTCACTTAATAATAATTGGACTGGATATAAACCAAACCTTTTTGTTACAGTAACACCGCCCGAATATGTACCGATACGTAAGTATGAGGACCAATAGAAATAGTAAATATTTGCTTTGGACCCTCTATGTGATCGACCTGATAAACATTTGTTTTTTTTCAGCCCCGCTATCACCAAAACCAGTGCCAAGTATGTATGCTATTCGATATTTAGTTTTTTTTTACATTTGATCACTTCTGCAAAGAATGAATAAGCTTATGCAATAATACAAAAAATATGAATATGTCAGCAAAGTTTATACTCTAATACATAGATAGATAGACAATTCTTTATTGTACATCACAAAACATGAAAAACAACATAGGTTTATGAAATATAACAACATTTTATCTAATAATTAACTTGGATTGGAGTTGGAGTTACTCTCATTAATTATGCACATAAATACTAAACATAAATTAAGACAACAGTATAAAATTCGATACAACGTATCTGTAACGTGTATCAAATTAATCTTAATACGCAAGATACTGCTAAACTTAACTCATCTCCACAGTGCCACTATGCGAGAGTTTGCCAGCAAACGTGCAATTCCCGCATCCAACAGAACCTTGTACGGTATGCAAGTGTGTGGTAGAAATGAGTCCCTACCTCATTCCAGAGCGGAGGATGACATGCCAACACGATTTTGAAAATTGTGGTAAGTGATACAGCAAAATGACTGCGTTCAGCAAGGGCATACTCGTTTATATTGCAAAGTACGTAACATTTTACACATTTATAACACAATATGATGTTGATCAACTTCGATCCAACAGATTATGGATTAAACGAATAAAATATTTACATTTTACACACTTTTCTATGTACAGTGTACACTGTACATTCTAACACGTCCTTGTTGAAAAGCCAGAATTCGATTATAGTATTAAATTGAGTTTTGTTTAATTTGTTCTAGGACCAACACCGACTATACCATCACCTCTACCGCCAGTTACTGATTACCCGATAATGCCATATCCACCCACGCCACCGCCACAACCTACTCCTCCACCGTATCTACCAGAAATTATAAGACCAACAGAGATAGATCCAAGTGAGTTTACATCTTATATTACTTTAATATCTCTTGCAATATTTTTTTATTCAACTTCAACTGATTTGTTTGAATTGAATTATTTTAATTTCATTGGCATTTCTATCTGAGTTAAAGATTTTACATAAAATAAATAAATAAATAAATAAATAAAGCCTTTATTTTCCAAATTCTTTTACAAAAATCGCTTAAACTACTTAAAACTAAACCAAATACATTTATGAAAACAGTGCAGACAATAAACGATTATAAAAAAAATATGAAGTACTAATTTACTCCTATCACACTATTTCAATATCTAGGAAACTAACAATAATACAGAGAACACATATTCCTCATGATATGTTTTTACAAAAAGTAGGTATATATTGGAATAAACGCCTTATGCCTCTTTAAAATTCAGATAAGTAATTTATATTATCACCAGTTTTACATGCTTTTAATAAATATTTTAATATATATATGTATTTTGTGATTATAAATTTTCATTGTTTATTATTTCCTTTATTTTCCTTTTTTCATATTATAATTTATAAACCTATGCCAGCTACTGATAATAATAAAACTAGATACTTATTCTACATGTATAGGTAAAAGATTTTACATAGAACTTCTTTATATACATCATCATCTGATCAACTTCCTGAATATTAACTTTCTTCGAATATACATTTCTCACATGTGCGTGAAAGATATGGATTACAACACTAAATGTTTCTTAATTTTTTGTTATGACATGTCCTAAAGGCCATTCTCTTATTATAAGCTGTGCCACTTATAATTACTATCTATTGAAAAAAAAATTATAAAGGTAATGTTTTTTCCAGTTCCTTGGCCACCAATCGTCGAACCATTGCCACGACCACCAAGCCCGCTCCCTGGACCACCTCCCCGTAAGTTGTTGAAACTTAAATATTTTACTCTATCTAGGTACATAAAGTGTTAAAGAATTAGAAGGCGAAGAATAAGGTCTGGAAACCTGTTCGTCAACTCTAAAAGATATCGTATTTGTATTATTTTATTGTTGCAGATGACACATGCAAACCATACCCTCCAAATAAACCCTTCCAGCATCCTTGGGACGAGTGTCAAATCTGTGTTTGTAGCGAGATCTACGGAAACAACGTTGTCAATATTGAAGTGAACTGCTACACTAAGAAATCATGTTGTAAGTGACACGTATAATATAACGCAATAACTGTTAATTTTCTGCTTGACGTCCTTATTCTTAAGCTACATTATGTGGGGTCAGCATAATATTACCTTTTACTTCACAAACTTCTATAAAACTTAGGATTATAATTTTTACAGTATGCAGTTAACTTTGTAATGATTTTTCAGGTATCGAACCACCAATACCAGGTAAGACGTGTAATAAGAAGAAAGACATTGGAATAACGTAAATATTTTAAAAGTATTACGAAACTAATATTTTCCCAAATTACTTTTACAGAACCACCTTTACCTTTACCTTACAAACGTAAGTAGTATTAAATATAATCTCATCTCTTAAAATATATCCTTCTCTTTAATTTCTTATCTGTAATGCTGCATAGGTTTTATCATTTAAAGACAAAGTAATAATAACGAAAAATTTTACCTACTTCTAGCGGTTCCCCACCTACCTCCGCCAGGTTTTACAGGTATGTATTATTTAAAAAAATAAAAATCGATACTATCCCTTTCCATCCTGATCATGTAAAAAAATTAAGCAGAAAGCTAAGGAAAAAAAGGTGAAAGATGTTTATTTGCTACAATTAATTTATAATAAATAATATTCCAGCAACAACTAGATTACAATAATAAAATATGAAACGGAATTAATAAACAAACAGTCACATATTTCCCATAAGTCACAAATCGTTTTCTATTCAATAAAACGGTCCCTCACTCAATAATACTAAAGCACACAGACCTGCATTAAAATACTCAAAGGTATAACAGAAAGAGGCAAAAATAAAAGCGTATATCTCCAGCAGGCAACGCAAAGCAAATAAAACCAAAAATTTACGACGCTCCGTGCGACATGACCGTCAAAATTGACAAACGGGTGAAAAAATGGGGGCAATACACAACCGCCACAGGTGTCGTTGAGGGTGCAAACACGGGCGCGAAAAATTAGCAGCCGTCGTGAAAAGAGGAGCTCTAAAAGCGAATGTCATAAAGAGGGGATGGATGATGGAGGATCAAATACGTATTGGCCAATCGAACAATAACAAACTTTTAACGATCATACCTTCAGGCACATTGGGCTGTGTTTGACACATTTTCCGTTGGGTTTGATTTCCGTCTTTTTTAATGATTCATGCAATTTGCAATCTCAATAAAATGGTAAGAGAAGAAGTATAAGATAAAATGATGTTGTTGTATCAAGTTAGAAGAGGTAAAAATGCTCAAATCAATTTAGACATCAGTTAACATAAAAGCAGGGTTATATGTATAGATGTTTGGTTTGACGAGAGATCGCCACTTGCTTTCTGCAAAGACTCGTTTATTTACAAGTAGGTACCAAAAATGCATGCATTTTAACACTGGACGTAAAGTAAACAAAGAAATAACCGTCAAAAGAGACAAATTGGTGAAAATACAGGAGGCAATATAAAACACCACAGGTGTCGTTAAGGGCGTAAACATGGCGGGGAATTTCGCAGAAATCGCAGAAAAGGGACCACTGAAAGCGGCCATAATAACTTATAGGACCCAACGCTTGTTGACCAATCATTGTAGCAATCAAACGGCCACGTTCGTCGTTCAATGATTGACCGCGGGCAAAGTGTATTGGATTCTCGAGCCCCGTTTATTGACCACTCACTCTTGGGGCTCCCCAATTCGCGATCTTTATGTTTGCGCTCATTGTTGTTTTGAACGTTTCAGGTAAGGGCGTTCCCTGTAAGAGTTATTGCGTGAAATACTCGTAACTTAGTTTTATTGAGGGATAGTAATGACCAGTTCTTGTTTCTTTTTATGTTTTCAGTTCCACCGTCGTACGGGAACTTGATATTCATTGGTAAGTGATAACTTTTACTTACACAATAATGATGAGATACAAAACCTGGGAATGTATTGGAACTATATGTATGGGATAATCTAAACAATTAGTTTTGGGCAAAACTGAAAACAGTGCCCTCATATTATTTGAGGATTCCATTTTCAACATTGGAATATATTTTGCTGTGTAATTGTGTGTACTAAATGTTAGTGTTCAAAATTAAGCTATAGCCAAACCATTCCCATTCTGAGAGGAATAGCAGACTGAATGAGTTAAAACAGTTTAAACCAAAACCTAAAATTGACAGATTTATGAAGTCATTTAAAATTTCAGAGCCGAAATGCAGATACAGGGCGCCAAAAGAACCATACGTCGTAGACTGTAGTATCTGCACATGCGAAACTGTTTACCAATACGTTTACGCTAAATGTGTTCCCCAACCTAATTGTGGTAAGACAAATTGTGGTTTATTTTCTTATAAACTTTTATTTAACTGACTTTTGCGTTTGTTATATTCATTACCCACATTTTTGATTTGTTATTTTGTTTTCTTACAATACAGATACTATTTATTATATTATTACCTATTGCAGGTCAGCAACCTCCATACGGCACATATGGTAAATTTACATTAATTATGCCATCATTTTTCTCTCTTTAAGCGTTGAAATAAATTTCTTTTAATTTAAAATAAAGTTATCATCTTCGTGGTGAAGAACAATGTTATGTTCTAATAATTTGAAGTGCTAAAATAAACGAACAATGTTCGTCATTGCCTTTGTTATAATAATTTAGGTAAAAATTATTATATACTAATTTAAAATCATATTGTCTTCTGTTCCAGGATTACTACCTACAATCGGACAATCAAGTGCACAAGCCCAAGCAGAGGCTTTATCTAGTGCCCAATCTGGATTAAGCAATCAATATCCATATTCTCTAGGAGGACAGTCAAGTGCACAAGCTCAAGCTGAGGCCGCAGCTATTTCCCAATCCGGATTAAGCAATCAATATCCGTATTCTCTAGGTGGACAATCCAGTGCACAAGCTCAAGCTGAGGCCGCAGCAATTTCCCAATCTGGATTAAGCAATCAATATCCGTATTCTCTAGGTGGACAATCCAGTGCACAAGCTCAAGCTGAGGCCGCATCTATTTCCCAATCCGGATTAAGCAATCAATATCCATATTCTCTAGGTGGACAGTCAAGTGCACAAGCTCAAGCTGAGGCTGCCGCTATATCGCAATCCGGATTAAGCAATCAATATCCGTATTCTCTAAATGGATTGTCAAGTGCACAAGCTCAAGCTGAGGCCGCAGCTATTTCCCAATCCGGATTAAGCAATCAATATCCATATTCTCTAGGTGGACAGTCAAGTGCACAAGCTCAAGCTGAGGCTGCCGCTATATCTCAATCCGGATTAAGCAATCAATATCCGTATTCTCTAAATGGATTGTCAAGTGCACAAGCTCAAGCTGATGCCGCAGCTATTTCCCAATCCGGATTAAGCAATCAATATCCATATTCTCTGGGTGGTCTCTCAAGTGCACAAGCTCAAGCTGAGGCTGCTGCTATATCTCAATCCGGATTAAGCAATCAATATCCATATTCTCTAGGTGGACAGTCTAGTGCTCAAGCTCAAGCTGAGGCTGCAGCTATATCCCAATCCGGATTAAGCAATCAATATCCGTATTCTTTAGGTGGACAATCCAGTGCACAAGCTCAAGCTGAAGCTGCAGCTAGTTCCCAATCCAGTAACCTCTTTCCCTACGGTATTTATGGTCAGGGAGGTCAATCTAGTGCACAGGCACAGGCTGATGCTTTAGCTCAGTCAGGTAGTTTATCTCCCTATGGTGTCTATGGTCAAGGAGCGCAGACAAGTGCACAAGCGCAAGCTGAAGCGTTGGCTAGTGCCCAAACTATTGGAATGTCGCCATATGGAAGCTACCCCTACTCTCAAGCCGGACAGTCCACCGCCCAATCTCAGGCTGAAGCGTTAGGTTCTCAATACAGCATGTTACATCCTTTCCTCGGAGGTGGTGGTAGTCAATCCAGTGCACAAGCCCAAGCAGAAGCGATAGCATCCTCTCATATGTATCCTTCATTGTATCCGAATCCATCCGGTAATATAGGATCACTATATCATCCTGGAGTTAATGGATGGGATAGCACTCAATCTCAGGCAGCCGCTTCAGCTCAGGCCCAAGCACAATCGGACGCTGCGAACCAGGCATTATTGTTTGGTGGATCATCAGCTAATGCGCAATCGCAAGCAATGGCGCAAGGCAGCGGGGCAAGTAAGATTCTTGAATCTAATTTATAACCTGATGAGCTATATATAATGTCACTTTTTACAGAATTTACCTTGATAGATATCATCGTAGTTTCATAATATATGTTCTTCCGCAAAGCAGTTGTAGCATAAAGCAAAAAACTACTGTGTTTTGGTTTGAATAGTTTTCGTCATTACTGGGGATAAGTAGTTGCCTTAGAATCGATTGTATTCAGATGACGACGGCAATGTATTAAGACGTTTTGGACGTCAAGGCTTTGTATTGCAATGACACATTGCAATGTAACGTAATGATACGCACTGCATCTGACCAAGAGCCTAGATAAATTTTCACTTGTCCGTGTAGTCATGTTTGCTATGATGCCATCGTTAAATACAAAGAACTGCAAAATTACTGATTTTGTATGCTACTATGCAGCTTCATACAAATCATTCACTTTAGGGTTCCATACCAAAATGGGAAAAATTTAACCCTTATGGTAAGACTTTGTCTGTCCGTCTGTCTATCATAGTCAATTATTTAAGATTAATGAGATTTTTATGTGCTACGAGATGGCGTGAAGTATACTGATATTGAGGGGTAGGAATATTGAATAATTACACCACAATTATCTTGAATTTTTGCCGTGTCGTTGGTTCCGTTCGAAAAATGTCAGCTTCGCATAAAAATATTAATAATAGAGTACGAAAAGGCCGGCCATCTAGTGGAAACGGGCGTACGTTGATGGCATCCCCGAAAGTGAAGCTTTCACCAAAAGGGAATTTCATTACACCGTCCGTCAGCATAAACGCCCGGACTCCATTAGTGGAACACACACCGTGCGATATTCCATCACTTAGTACTCAACCAAAAGCAGTGGAAAGAACGGAACTGTGGCAAGCTCATAACATTGGCATTAAAGCATTACTGCAGCGACGAGCAAAAGAGGCATTGATGGACGAACGTGTAAATGTGGGCCGAGGCAATCAGCGTGAGTCCGTCAATGCCTAGTTGAGGCCAAGGCTTGTATAGGACTTTTCTCAAACAATGCGCGGAAATTTTAACTAATTACTACCTAGGCAGATATTTTCAAAATCAATCACGAACCACGAACAACATTTTTTATCAGTGAACAACACAGAATTTCTTTCCAATAAACATCTGTCTATTTGCAAGCCTTTAAATAAAACCTTTGATAATTTACCTTCTTGTGTTATTGTGGTCACTATGCGTTACATCCAATGAACGTCGATTACGATTTTCATACAACTTTTGCTGACCGCTGCTAGAATACTACAGCAATTTTGATTTATCCCGAAGATGGTTGTCAAAATAATGCTCAAATTTCCAAGCATGTTTGAGAAAACATTGTTTGCCAGATGCGTTGCGCGATTATTCAGCGATTTTCTTGCTTCAGCAGAAAATCTTGCAAGAAAATTTTTCACAAACACAATTCCCTTCCTGTTGGTTGTATACTTATTCTATTCAAAACATATCATGCCCATACAACCGTCCTTAGCAAAAAAAACGCATTTATAAGATATCATTTCATATTACTTCTGTGACGGTTGTAAGAAGACATTAGGCATAGAATTTCAGCTAGACTTCTCTGAAACTTAAACCGTATATTGTCTTCAAGTTACTCAAATTGGGTCCATGTTGCTCATGCATTTATTGATCTCCTTGGATCTCTCTTTTCCCTGTTTTCTTCTTGAAGAAAGGAAGTCACTAAAGTTTTACTTAATTACTTTTATTTTATAAATTTTCAGCCGCCCAAAGTCTAGCTCAAGCTGCAGCGATGTCTGGCAGACCTTTAATAAAATCAGGTACGTTTAAAAATTATAATAATAAGATTTAAGGATTCTAAGCCTTAGGCATAGAAGTATGCTCCAAATTTAAAGATTAAGAAGTGACTTTTATACCTATGTTTGACTAGACCAAGCTGAGAGTCCAAGTCTAGTCGTTTTTAAAAATACTGGCATTTCATAAGTTCACAAGATTACAATATACAAACTAACTCGTAATTTTTTTGCAAGATACTATGATATATTTCTGTCATAGCCCAGAGAGCTAAGAGTTCAGATAAATAGAAAATAGAGAGCGAGTCTCCGAGGCGCCAATGCACCTACCAATGTTAAGTTTATCAACAATTAGGGTGCTTATGCACTAGAGAGTATTAAGTTGCAATGCTCCGTATTTCGTTAAGCACACAATAGACTCCACAGAATTTCACAACCTACTAGCTGACCCAGCAAACGTTGTTTTGCCATATAATTGATTTCTTACTTCAGAAAAATAATTTAGGCCGGGGATATTATCAAAAAAAAATTAACATAGTTTTATGTCTTTTAACGGATACATACCTCGATTATTTTGAATGATGTTTTGCCAATGTACTCGTTAAAAATCATAAAACTAGAGATTTAAACCACGAAATAAGCCTAAAATCATTAAAACATAAACTCATTGCGCTAATATTATGTAGTAGGTATGTACGATGCATAAAAAGTAGCTAAGCCGTTTGGAATAAGTTTTGTTACAAACACTCTCAGGTGGAAAAGCACCTTAAAGCTTGTAATATCATGTTGCTCTGTCAACTTTTTTCGGGATATATATCGAAATTAAAAATATATTAGCTAGAGCAGATGGCGCGGATCTCATGCAAATTCCATTTAATCAAACTTCCACTGGAACCCTCCAGTTTGGGGCTTACTACTTATTGGAATTTTTCGTACACAAATAAAATAAAAACCGGAAAATGCGGTCGTGGGGTTCTGTGCAGCCATTGCGTTATATGAAAAAATATATAAACACTATATTATATACTCTATGAAACATAATACCTCATTGAAGAAACTCTATTTGTATAAAATTTAAACATATCCCGATGATAAAGTTTCTTCGAAAGAAATAATGAATCCGCTCCTGTCTGCTCACGATCTAACAATAAAAATGGTCTATTTATTCATTTCCATAAAAGAGCAAATACCACCAAGTTTCTTGTCAGTTCTTCTCGGTACAAACCTGCTTCCGAACGAGGTGGTAAAGTTTTGACTTTCCATAAAAAACTATAGGTATAAAAATATATGTGAACAAAAAAAATTATATAAACATAGCAGGTCTTAATGATAGTAATAGCAATAAAAAGTACTACGAACATTAACTCAACAACTTAGTTCTGTTACAAAACTGAATTTAGAAATGCCTGCGCAAAATGAATTAGGTTACATTTATTAAGACAAGACAGTACGAGTAAAACCGAGTATGTTTGGCATTCCTTGTATTCACCCGTTTTCTCGAATATCCCTCGACGTATCATTTTCTTTCTTTATTTAGGTTCGTAACAATACAATCTGATTTATCTTAGCTCTTTTTCTTTTATGCTCTTATTTCCACAAAATAATACCTACATTTTTTACAAAAACATTCATACAGAAATTAAATTGCAACAGAGACGAAAAATCTACGTGTTGTTTAGTATAGAAAGTTGTATTTAATTTTTTGCTGTCATATTAAATTCTTCAACAAAACAAAGATCGATGTAAGGTAGTTAATAAGATTTCAAAATTATTAATTAAGTTTTTGAAAACTAGATTAACTACATGTTGTTTTATAATGAGGATATTTGCGCAAACAACAGTATCACAGCTACGTGTTTTTGATAGAAACTGCTCGAAAATCTCCATTCGTACACATATTAGTTCCAAACGATTATTTTGTGCAGTAACCCAGATTTGGAGCTATTGTAAACTAATACGGAGAAAATGAGAATTTTGAGCAAAGTTTTGATTAAAAATGATATGTGCTGTTAGTTGCGCAATTATCATCGCTGATCATGCACATGCATTATGTGTGATTTAATCTACTATACTATGCAAAAAACTAATATGGATTTGGCAGGCAAATGTCTATCCATCTTAAACTACAGTAGCGGAAAGAAAAAGGGTGCTAGTCAACCACCTCTTACATACGTTTATTTTCTTTTTGACACATTAGGTAGATATCTATAGCAATAGCGAGGGACCAGAGAGAGACAACTGTTGCCTCTCTCTGGTCCTTTGCCATCGGATATCTGTCTAATGTGTCAAAAAGAAAATAAATTTAAATGAGCAATAAAACTTGACTTTATTTCTGAAAGCAATGTAAACGGTACGCAAGCTACTAAACAAAGGAGGAATAGCTTGCAGAAGTAAACTTCTGCAAGTTTTGTTCCTAATTTAAACCTCGCTATAGAAGACTGAACATGCTTAATACACACATTTGTTCCCATTTATAGGAAAAGGTCTTTGCAAGTACGCGGGAGACAAATACCATCACAACTGCCAAGCGTGCTACTGTATCGGAGAAGCGAGCGGCAAAATTTACACCCTCTGTCTCGGCAACCCCTGCTCTTCTTAGGATTCCTGGACAAGGTTCAGGAACTTTAGATACTGTACAGCACTAAAACAACACTAAAACCAAGCTTTTCATAACTGATATCATGTTATAACTATTATTTTCAATAACCTATGTATCATATACATCGGAAAATGTTGTGTTGGAATCATCATTATCATTAAGTCACGTGATAAATCGTGCGTCACGAAATTCTTCACATCACTACAAGTGGTCATGTTTCTTGTTTATTTATTTATTCATTTTTTCTATCTACCTACCTACTTGTTTTACTTTTTTTAAATGTAATATGTCCGAAATAATATGTCCGAACATATTTTTGTAACATTGTATCACTATCACACAAAAAGACTTAACAAAATTAATATTACTAAACAAAATTGCTTTTTAACACAACACAAACTGAAGATCTAGTAAATGATAATGATCATAAACTTAACTTGTCATCTAGCATCAATAATAATAATCTAATTGGACCGGAGTATCTAATTATAACATCTCTTTTTTAAACATAATGTTTTGTACTCATTTTCAGGGAAAGAAGATGTCGATACTTTAAACTCATCTGAAGAATAGCAAGAAGTAGAGATCACATCACGACTATAGATTACAGAGGAAGATGTAAATGTACCAAGATAACTTATAACGTGTGATGAGCAAAACGACAGCACGCTTAAAGACCTAAAATAAAATTACATTTGCATAGTATTTTCTTTGTGTATTGGATGTCTAATGTATTTGAGATTCCTAGTTCCCTTATCTAATATTTCGTTTATCTTATAAAACCCCCCAAAAAAAATACGTTAGTCGTAGTACTTAAAAAACTGTGTAAAAATATTACATTATTAGACACTAAACATAGCCTCATCCTTGATATTATAGTGTCATTCTTGCTTCATAAAAAAACAAACTTAAAAAAAATGTTACGTAGTATAAAATCACAATAATTCTATTTCCTAAACTTGTAGCTTATTTAATACGCTATCGTATCGAATATAAACCATGGAACAGAAACAAATTTCAATGAAATTAAAATGTCACACCATATACCCTACTAGTTGTAACGTTCAGGTTGTCCTCTAAAGAAAAAATCCACTCTTATTCCTTATCTACATTAAAAAAGGGAGACCTATGATAATATATAAAATTTTTGTGTTAAAGTAGTTGTAACAGAAAGCTTTTGAAACGGCTTGACCGATGTTAATGAGGTTTTGTGTAGGTAAAGGTAATGTATGTAAAGGTTGATGTATGTAAGAAATAATAATTTATTGAGCAAAACAACGTCTGCCTCGAATAGTTTTAATATGGATTTTCTCATAAAATGCAATAAAATTATATCGCCAGCTTCATACTCTACGTGACAAAGATATGACGTTGCAATTGAAAGAGGTTATAAAATGAAAAGAATGAGGCCATGGATTTTTTTGATCGTAATAAGCGGTAAGTGTTCCAATAATGCGTTTAATGAAAAGCTACGCTTTGTAAAGAGCTTTTTTTGTTCTTTTTTCGATATTAAGAGAATTCGGTATGTTACTCCATTGAATAATTAAATGATAAAATATATTAACTTATAAATCTTTATCATAACTCTAAGTAGCTACAATCGGAACCTACCAGTATGTTACAATCGGAAAATAATAAAATATATAAAGGTGCATGTCCTTCTACCCAAATTTTGGCTAAAACAGTGATAGCCAAAGTTTTGTCTAAAGAAAAAAAAAGCACTAAGTAAATGCTTGTTTATTACAATCAATATCTGGGTAACCGAGCTTCGCTCGGTAGTTTAACTAGGGACCAATAGATAGTAGCAGGAGTAATTTTTTTTGGAAAATTCGACATTTTCTAAAAATGAATCCTAGCTAGATCGAATTATCGCCCCCAAAACCCCCCGTATACTAAAATTCCTGAAAATCGTTCGAGCCGTTTCCGAGATCCATATATATATATATATATATATATATAAGAATTGCTCGTTTAAAGATATAGGATTTCCGAGATCCATATATATATATATATATATATATATAAGAATTGCTCGTTTAAAGATATAGGATTATTCATCTTTAGTCCTAGCAAAAAGTTTGAATAAATCTTCAAAATATTCCAAACTCTCTCTAGAATAGTTCTCTAGATATAACTAGGATTGTTAGGTATGAGAGTCGATTTATGAAAATACTTTAGACTAACAATAGGGTTCCCCTAAAATCGTTGTGCATAGTTAAAAGTTTCGCTGTAAGATGGTTACGGCATAAGTTAACATTTGGAGACGAAAATCCTATAACTATTTAAGAAGGTGAAGATCTTTATTTTTTCTTTACTGTACTTGACTATTCAAGTACTTGACTCTTACGTACCTGAATGAATACTACAGATATGAAGTCGGTTAAAAAGACAATTCAGTTGAGTGTAGCAGTATTCCATTATCCTCGGATGCTTGGTTGTTGTTTTAAATTTGTGAAGGAATATATCAACTTAAGAAGGTAATAATTATAAAGAGTAGATGAGAAGCTAATGACAGGGAAGTAATCTGTAAAATGTATGGTACTAAAGTTTTCAGTGAATTAGGTCTGGTTCCTTCAACTTAACAGATGACGTAGCACTACAGATAACAAAGACAAACAAAGATTCTAAAGATTTCGTTTCATTCTACAAATTCGTGCTCGATTCGCCTAGCGTACACCCACCTTAATGATCAAGAAATTACAACGACCGAGAAAAAAATGGAACTATAATATATGATGCAATGCGCTAACTTAGGCTATAATCCTTATAAATTGGCAAGACACAGACATCTAGTGGGGAAGTGACGAAAGATAAAAAAGATGATTAGAAGCTTACCATTTTTGCCATTTGTCTTTGGAACCCTAATAAAAGAAGATTGTGCCTAGTTTGACAAAATACGTTCACGAGCGAAGCACAAGGTTGTCACCTTTTTGTCCTCAATTTCCCCCTGACAAATTGTACCAGCTTAACTGAAAGACTAAAGCAACATTTTTACTATTTCATCTTTCATTCTTTCGTAGCGCTAAAGAAATAATAGATGATTCAATAAGAAAGCTACTTGGACTTAAAACGTTCATGTGAAAAATTGTTCTGAAACGCGGTGGACTGTTTCTTAATGAAACTTTAAAAGTTGGTACAAGATCAGCTTTCGCACAATTTGTAATGCAGTAATTCATTTTAAAAACTTCACTTCTCTTAATCTGTCTTACAAAAATACGAAATGCACCAAACTGTAGCCGCTGTGATGAACTTTAAGTTGAAGATGTTCTTATTAAGAAAGTACTATACGAAGCATGAAGTTAATGAACTCAAAGAATGACGGCATCATGTCTTCTAAATAAAGCATACTTTCGAAATATTCCACTAAGACGGAGCTGATTTGATGATGGAACCGGAAGGTGGTCATAGAACTCAGTAGTTAAACGACATAATCCCATCAAGTTAAGACCCGTTTGATGCATCTTGACGAGTACAAGTACTTTGGTCCTAGATAGTAGGTCTGGCGCTGACAAGAATACGGATAAAAGGTATAAAAGACATTAAAAATATTTTTTAAGTGATTACTAAGTTCATGTTGTTCATTTAACTTTATTTATTTCACAGTTACCAACTTTATATCAATCTCTCATCTTTCAGAATAGAAACACTTGACGGCTACCCTTTTTACCACGATGAGTAATTGTAAGAATATGCAAGTTGTGTTTTCTTTAATGTTGTTTTCTATTCACGAGAGTTTTTAGGGTTTCCCACTTCATAATGGGAAACCTTACGGATGCGTTGACGAAATTAAAATTTGAATACAAATATAATTTTGTTTTTTCCACTTCTATCGTGGTATAAATTAAATTTTCGTTATTTTTTATTCTCTCATGACGAAGCAAGTGTTGTGGTATTCGATTTCAGAGAAGGGATTTCTATACGAGTATCTCCATTGCCTCTAAGCCATACATGCATACATACTTTCGCCTAGAACATAGAGTTGATGATGAGAACATAAACTCAAATAGAGTGTTGTTTCATGGTCATGTTTCATCCATGAAACTCAATATCAGAAGTATATCTTTATGAATACGGAACCCTTCCAGTGTCAGTCTTTTATGCACTTGATGGTTTTTATTCACGATTTTTTTAATTACAGTGTTTGTGGAGTGAAGCTGTAAGATCTTCGACGCAAGAAAGACTCCCACCACAGCAGGCACTGGTTTTACATTTATAATACGTAATTCTAAATGAATGATGGTCGTTTCATTTAAATAGCATAATTGAATGTTTTAATTTTGAATGCAATATGAAGTAAACGAGGCAATAAATATTGTACATTAAACAAAGGTTGTTTTTTTATTCCCATTTTTCGTTTTCGATGCATTCTATTTTTAAAACTTTGGTATTATTTTTTTCTATCATTTATTTTTATTACAATTAAATAATATTTTTAACAATGTTCCTAAATAAAAATTAAAAAACATGTTTAAAAATATTAAAAAATTGAGTCCACCACTGGTCGCGGAACCTTAACGACCCAAGCTACCAGTGGTCAGGGTTCAAGAGTGAGGAACCTCCTCACAATGCGTGCCGTTTCCAGGACCACTGCTTTCTGTATACGGCCCTTGATCCAACAGTTGAGCGAAAGCTTCTTAAGATGTTGGTCGAAGTTTTTCGCTATAAGACCGTTAACTGAAACGACTATCGGAACAATAATCGTCGAGTTCACACTCTACATGGCGGTAGTCTCATGAGCAAGGTCTAAGTACTTTGATAATTTTTCCTTCTCCGCTTTCATGAGATTCTCATCATGTGGAATGGTGATATCCACAATTATTGCACGGCGCGCCGAACGGTTGACTATTACTATGTCAGGTTTATTGGCAGCAATATACCTGTCAGTTATAATCGACCGATCCCAGTAGAGCAATGCACTACTATTCTCCAGAACTGATGCAGGGTCGTACCTATAGTACGGTATCTCAACATCTACGAGGCCATACTGAAGAGCAAGTTGTTGATGGATGATCTTGGCTACTTGATTGTGTCTGTGCAAGTACTCGCCATTAGCAAGATGGGAACAACCGGAAACAATATGCCTGAGGGACTCCCCAGGACGATGGCACGCTCGACATATGTCAATAGTGTCATCTTTCATAATATGTTTCCGATAATTCCTCGTCTTGATAACTTCATCCATAATTGCACAGACAAAACCTTCGTTTTCTCCAAAGAGGTCTCCGAACTGTAACCAAGATACAGAAGCAATGGGATCTACATCCGGGCCTATCAGGGCCCTGTAGAATCTGCCATGCAACTCTTTGCTCTTCCATATCGCCATGCGTTCCGAGGTACTCAGCACTATTGGCTTGCGCCAATTCGTTTTGCCTAAGGAGAGTGGAGTAAGACCTTTATCCACTGCAACCACATCCCTATGCATACCACCGCTTATCTTAAGAAAATAATCTCTAAAACTGCACACCTCACGATTATGGAGGTTCTTGAGGCACTTGCGTGGGATGTACAATCTCATTACTGACGAACGGGGGTGAAGCATACGATATGCCGTCAACAGTTTACGGACCTTGCGGTCCAAGGAATCCAGTTCAGTTTGTGTCCACTTAAGAATGCCAAAGGTGTAAATGAGTAAGGGCATGACCCAGCTGTTAAAGGCGCGCACCTTGTTACCACCCGACAAAAGGCTTTTAAGGACTTTTTTCAGGCGGCCAAAAAAGCGCTCCTGCACCAGTTGTTTCATAGTTCCTGCCTCAATACCAAGTGCCTCTGACATTCCTAGGTATTTATAGGTTTCACCTTCACAGAGAGATTTGAGAATAATAGTATCTGAAAGTACTAGATTCTCAGAGCTCACAACCCTACCTCGCTCTACATTGATAACCGCACACTTGTCAACACCAAACTCCATCCCAATGTCTTTGCTACAGCTTTGAGTGATCTTTAGCAATTTCATTAGGTCTGAACGTTTCGATGCATACAATTTTAGGTCATCCATATAGAGTAAGTGAGATATGACTTCACCCCTTCTGCAAAGGCATTATTTATTATTATTATTTATTATTCCGAAATTCTTTTAACCGTATTTTTTTCAGTTTGTGGACTAAAATAGTATCAATGGAAACGCGATTCGATAGTAGACTAAATATGTTCACCAAATACTTATTATTTGAACAAAAAGGATTGCATAGTTTCTTACTACATCAGCTATCTCAGAATTTTATAATCTCCACAAAAAAAAAAGTATTATACTAAAGACATTTTGGGAAATCTGGGACACAATTATATTCCGGTCTTTTCTTTAACTCAACATCGTTAATTCACTGAAGTAAAGCAACAAATAACTAAAAGAGGCACACGCTTGGCCATTTTTAAATACTTATTTTCTTGATGCTCACGCCATATCAGTACCGCTTCCATTTTTAAAACTTCAATATTTTAAACATTTTGGCATTCAAATCACAATGAAAGCTTCCAAAAATGTTTCCCAAAAAAGGAAGAATAAACCCGAAATTCAATTTGTAAAGAATTCGATGTAAAGTCGTACAAAATGAAATAACTACAGGTCTATAGGATCGGTGTAGTTTCGCAAAACTTTTATATTGAAATAGCGATAAAGGTTAGTAAACGAATTTACGATTTTTCCAAACGTTGCGAGAGAAGTAAAATGGGATTTCATTTATAATGTAGTCGAGATGCTTTTGAAAACGCGTGTTGTTATTTTATTGATGTTTGGTAAGTAAATTGCCACCATCTTGCTTAAAATCTTGCAGACGGGTGGTGAGTCTAAGCTCCTATATTAAAAACACTTTTCAAATGAGATAATCTTAGATGAATACATGTTTCCAGTTGAAATTGGATTATCACTAGTGCCAAACGTGACAAAAGCAGATGAAATCGAGAATGATGTAAGAGAGGTAGAAACTAGAAGGCTAAGAAGAAGGAAGAAGGATAAAAAAAGGAGATCAACATCTTCGGAAGACGACAGAATTGGTATATTACATTGTATTAATTTTGTATACTTTGAATGTGATGGACTTTTATTGGTTTTATTTACTTAGTCAGGAGTAGTGGAACAACAGATAAGGAGAGCCTGGAAATATCCTCAGAGGAATCCTCAAGCTCTTCATCAGGTGATGACATAAGGAAACCGAAATCTTCTGTGGAAAGGAAAGGATGGTAAGATGACCGATTTTAGCGTCAGTTAGTCGAAAAAGTCTCATTAACGACTTATATTTATTACTGGTTTTCGTAAACTTATGATTTATTTATGGAAATTATTATGGTTAAGTAGTCATGCTTTTGAGAAGTTCCCTCACGTGAAGAAGTTTCAAAGATTGCCATCAAAAACAAAAGAAAACTATTATGTTTCAACGAAGACAACATTCTTGGTAAAGTCGCTTGAGTAAGCGAGTAGCGATAGTCTTATTTCAGCAGGAGGTCCGACAATCCATTACTGGCATGGGCTAATTTGGGATATTTTTATTTCTAAATCGGCTCGACGCATGTCACACAAGAACCATCACGTGGTATAAAATTGACATGTCCTCATAGATTTGTCGTCATTCGGTAACTGATTTTTAACCGACTTCAAAAAAAGGAGGAGGTTCTCACTTCGTCGGAATCTTTATTACGATGTTATTCCCCTAAATTTCTCATATCCCTTAAACCTTTAGGAATCTAAACAAAAAGTTTGATACTTGGCTCGGTCATTCAAGTCAATTAAAGTGGCTTAACTATCATCTAATATTACTAAAAAAATCTTTGTCTAGGAGAAAGTGGCACAGAAAATGCCAAGCATGCCCCGAAGATATGGCCAAGAAATGGCGTGACCCAACCATCAAATGGATTTGCGGGGGATACCAGAGAGCACGGCGCACCTTCAAGAGTCTTTGTATGATGCATTATAGGAACTGTCAAGATGGGACTAGTAAGATATCAGCATTATTATTATCACATACTAGAACTAGCTCTTTAAGGAGCACACCACGGGTGTGCCCGCGAAATTCAAATTTTTCGTGGTTTTTCGCTATTTTTAAGCTAATAAGACAAAATAGGCTTATGGCAGTCAAATTGCGATAATCCCAATATCTTCTCCACGTGTTTATATAAAAATCTCTGCTCGAATGTGTCGAGTTAAAGAAATTAGCCCGAGATTTGCGAGTTACTCACATAAAACTCGATACTCGGACTAATTTCCTAGCATACACATTTTTATGCAAAGATTTTGATATAATCATGTAAAGATGATACTGCCATTCTCGCAAATTTATTGCCATAAGCCCATCATGTCTAATTAGCGTACAAATTGCAAAAAACCACGAAAATTTTGAATTTCGCGGGCAGACCCGTTGATTTCACGTTAAGTTAGATTAAGTCTCAATTCACCTTCTTGCCTTCAAGAACAGCTTCATGCATTCATGTTTGCATGTCTGACTTCTATGTAATCTTTATACCTGACACATGTATGCAAATAAATTGTTTGATTTGATTTGGTTTGAAGAGTTTCTGAATGATACATTATACAAACTGTCAAGATAGTACGACATCAGCTTATTATTATTAGCCCTAGAACTTGGTCTATAAGTGAGACGAAGTCTCAGAAATAATTTTTAATTTTTCTATAATCATCTTAAAATATATATAGGAATTAAAATTAGCTTAAACGCCAAACCCATTTGATTTGATACAGGGTTCACAACAGCCAATTGGCATTGCATTACCATATTTTGGCGGTAATCTTATTTATGTCAAAGAATAGTATAACTATTCAGTGTTCATAGTAGAGTCGCTAGTCGTTTTTTAAGCTAAATATTATTTAAGACTTATAGGGTTCAAGTACTTTATAAATCAATGGGTTCAAGGCACAATTTTATAGTACGTAACAAGAACATACAAGACCGGTACCTACGGATATAGGTATTCGCCGTAATCTTCGACAGTTAAAATTAGAAAAACTTATAGTGGCAAGTACTCGTCGCATGTTTTTTTTAACTACTTCCAATTTCTTTTTACAGTGTTCGTGAAAATCCACGACCACAGATGCGCGAACGACACTCCTCGAGGAGAGAAACCTCACGGAATTCACTTCTTTTATGACTACAAGGCGGTCCTGAGTGGAGAGTCCTCACAAAGCCGCAGCTTCGGAAGCTCCCGATCTGATGACAGTTCCGATGACTGGTAGCAGAAAAGAAGAGCTGGGAAAGTTAGCACGAGTCAAAAAGAATAGCCTACCGTCGCTCTAAAGGCACAGACTTTGGCAAAGGTCTCCAAATTGCAGGACTAATTATTATTTTTATTTTATACACACTGTTTAGAAAATTAGTAAGAAATTCATGATGCCTCGATATAAGTAAAGATTGCAAATTACGATTTAGAAAATTCATTAAAAAATTTGGTATTTTATATCGCACGTTATGTGGATGAAAGTTTCGGATAGCGGTTTTTTAATTAATTTGTGTTAAATTCATTATTTTGGTCAATTTAAAGTTATATTTTTAGTTATTTTATTATAAGAAATAGAGTAAGGAAAATCAAAGTAATTAACGTTAGAGCTGCAAGTTGCAACTACTAGATTTTTACTAAAGTCGTAGAGTCCATTACAAAATATCTGTCCTCGATAAAAATATAGACTTTTGAAAAAAGCGTGGATATATTTTCTCTACAACAATTTTCCAAGAGTTCCAAACACCATTTTTGCTTTTAGTCGAAAAGTATACTCAGCATTTATGTGGATTTATCGCAATGATTTAACGAGAAAAAAGTTAAAAATACCGAGAAAATCAAACCAGAAACCTTCATACTTTTAACCGGTCCATTAACAGAGTGTTTACAGCTTCACCACTCATTTGGTATTGCCGTTCAAAAATCACCTTTATTCCTATAACAGCATGGGATAACAAAGTGCAAATGTAGTCCTACCCTCATTTTACGCTATACAAGTTTAAGTGAAACACCCGTACAAAGGAAAAGGCCCTTTGTGTAAGTTATAATAGGGGTGGGTGAAGGGGCACTATTATTTTGGGTAGCGTTGTGCACTTAACGTTTCATTGTACTCGGTAGTCTGTCTGTCTGTCTCGATGACAAATTGTTCACTTGCCTAGATTAATGTAGTTGCGATGGTGTAATGGGATTACGATGTGTGTTTATGATGATACCTCGAGTTTGATACTAGACTTTAATGACAAAGAATGATAAATTTAATGACTAACCAAATAATATATTTTGTCTACTCCAGCAACGAAATCTTCCAATTTTGATTTCGACAGCTGAATCGTTATGAACGTTCTGGTTTCGCTTCTCATAACGATGCAGCACGTTGTATGGGAGCTGCATCGTTATGGTTATCTTCATAAAATAGGATACTTAAAACTAAGAGGGTCAGAGTTCTGGCACTTTTGTCGTTCATATAAATGTATTTTAGTTGGTACCAACCCATTTTATGGTTGGTACTGCCACTGAAATTAATATCTCAACCTATAGTTTTAGCAGTACCATCCAATTTTCCCAAAAAAAAATCTTGACACACATTTTGTCCAGACACCGGAGCATCATTAGGACGTAAATCCAAGTCTCTTACTCCTTTATTTTTCATATATCCCATAATTCCATTGAATCTATAGCAAAGCACAATGAAACCCAAAAATAATAACCCCAGCATTAATTCCGCTACATGTCAAAGAATAGGGGGAGAAAGCAATATAGGGTTAATACAATACATGAAATATATGCAGAGCGGGTCCGTATTACCCCGTGATATCGGAGGGTTGGTACAATTATTCTCTTCATATTCTCTTTTGAACGTTGGCCCTCCTGAGACCTTTGTTACAGTAGCTACGCAAAAAGGGAAAAACAACCTTTAGAAAGGGAAAGAACCTTTTTGCTTATCCATAAAAATATAATATTTGAGACATCTACACGATTTTATTTCATCGCGGGCAGAGAGTTATTATGCCGACTGCAACTGTTGTCTGCAAGAATTCGTGCTTTTTTATTAGCAGTTTTTACATTAAAGATAAGTAAACTTTCATTTTTATAATATTAATAGATTTTTAACCGACTTCAAAAAAAGGAGGAGGTTCTCAATTCGTCGGAATCTTTTTTTATTATATATTAACTAGCTGATGCCCGCGACTTCGTCCACGTGGGATAAAAACTATTCTATCTTTTAAGTTGGACCAAATGACAGATATTCACGAAGTTTGAACTAAATCGGTTCAGTAGTTTAGGAGTCCATTGAGGACAAACATTGTGACACGAGATTTATATATATTAAGAAGATAGGTCCTTGATAAGTCTGCGAAGTTTCAATTTAATCAAAATTGGGTTAAAGTCACGTTCACAGATTTTGTTACATACGTAGATATATGAATCAGACATCAGAATTAAAAGATTAAAAACATTAGAATGGGTACCGTACCACATAGGCAAGCAAGAACTATTAGCCAAACCAAAGCCTACTTTCACTTAGAGATTACTTTTTTTATGAATTCTAAAAGAAAGATAACACGACTTATTGACTGATACTGAAATATATATTCAAATAAACTCCTCAGATACTTGTAGAGTACAATATTTTAATTAACATGGCAAAACACCAAAAACACGATGTTGTATAATCCACAGTTATATTAACAGGGTATTTAATTTAGCGGGGTAATGAAGGACAACCCCATTCCAACCCCCTGTCGCATTGTGCCCTAAAGGGCGCCTACACGCGGTTCGATTTAAAATCCTTACTGCAATATAGAGTACCTAGACTACCTACTTAGAGGGAAGGAATGTGAGGAAAGAACATAATGTACTTACTACAATAATTATTATTATTATCCTATCGTCTCCCACGTTATGAACTTATCTCAATACCTTTTTGACGACCGCCATTTAAAGCGATTAAATGTTCCGGCGCGATGCTGTGTAGGAACCGTTAGGGGCTACTTAAATAATAATAAACCATTTATTCCCAAAATATATACATGCGTTTCGTAATATTACAATAAGTTATTTAATAACTTTTGCAGAGTAATTATTACTTGTAGAAAAAATGAAAATTACAGTCTTTACATAAACAGAAAAGTCCTGACTGACTCTTGCATTTACCAACTCATCATCGCTCAGCGGTTAGCCCAAGGTGATGACGACAAATATACCGTAATGGGTCCGTCCGTCCGTACCGTCTATTTCACGTTATGCGTTCGCCCGATGACTATAAATGCGATAAAGTTACGCGAAAGAAAGAGACCACAACTTTGCGTTTGTTACGTGTTCTTTCCGGAGGCGTGGCCAGGCGCTATTGCGAACTGAATTGCACTTTTTGTGTCAGCGCTAGAGTCGCTATTTTTTTAAATAATCTTGCCGAGTGAGCCTTCTGTACGTTATGTAGGTACTATTAGGTATTCCGTGGTAGGGGTTAGTTCGTTTTTTATGTTATAAAAATTAATATCTTAAATTTTCTTTTTTAAGCGTTCAGTCTGTAACCGCCCTAATTCAATGTCAACGAGTTGACCAATCAACGCCGCACGCCTCAATTATGGCGGACAAGTAGTCAAGTACTTGCTGTACAGGCAGCGAAATGGCGCGCGAATTTATTACGAGAATTAAATAGAATATTTTAATTTTATATCCACGACAACTTTATTACGGCGAAATTTATATGCAAATGAAAAGACGTGGAGTGAAATTTGTGTAAAGTAGTACATGACTATCATTCCATACCACCCAAATAATACTGTCTATAGGTATTAAGGTGTTACAGCCCTACCAGCCCGCGAAATTCAAATTTTATTTAGTTATTCGTAAATATTAGACTAACTTCACATTGTAGGTCTATGAAAATTATTTTGCAGGTAAAATATCTACATTTTTTTAATACAAACTTTGCTCTAAAATTCCCACTCACCTCGTATTGGTTCCCAAAATATATTTTTTGCAGTTTCCCAGATTTCGAACTATCGGGAACCAATATGAAGTAAATGAGTAAATATTGCTGAGCAGAGCAGAAAAAACATAAGCATAAATGTTGTGCCCGCAAAACTCATTGCCATAAGCCTATACGATGTATAATTAGCTTCAATATTAGCGAAAAACTAAATAAAATTTTAATTTTCGCGCCCGAATGATACCCATCCCCCTTAAATAGATTAAACATTATTATTAGGGTTAAGGTAGTTTGTCCACCTAACCGACATTCGACAGTCAACACGCCCAGTGTAGCGTTTTATGCATTTAAATGGTCGTCTATCCACACGACATCCGACAGCAGATATCCGATAAAATAGTCCCTAATATAATTTGGCTATATCGTCGGGCCGTTAGATTGGGCCAATAATAAAGTAAGTCTAATTTGTTGGTAAAAGAAAAGCCTCTCGTATGTGTCACAAATATTGTGTTCATTTCGCTCGTACACCGCTGTTTCAAAACTTATCATCCGACATCGGTATATAAAGATGAACCGACATGGTCACCTTACCGACAAAGGACAAAGAATAGTTTTTGATTATGGTGGACAAACATAAAGCAACATGTAAACACAAAGCATGGTGGATAAACATATAGGTAACAATTTGTACTGAGTTGACTTACTGAGTTTTTTATGAGTTTTTCATACGATCCACTGATCAGTAAATACTGGATACCCAGACTCGTTAGCTTACCTGTAAAGATAAAAATCATAGATCAAAAATTGTATGTGTATATATTTTTAATTGAAATAGTGCCTAAATCCGATGTAAACGACCATTTATTGTTTGTGAGGAAAGTCCAATGCCTTATTTTTTTTCGCAGTCAACAAAATAGGAAAGATTTTTGTAACAATAATATCAACACCTCCTAACAAAATATATTCTTACAACATCATGTTTACCTTCAAGAGCTAACATAGCAAAAGTAATAAGATTAAATTTTAATACCCCGTGGGGCAACCGCCTATCGTGGACCCTCTTATTACATTTTATTAAAACTCAACCCGTGCGGAAACTAATTTAACGTGAAATCAACGGCTCTGCCCGCGAAATTCAAAATTTTCGTGGTTTTTTGCAATTTGTACGCTAATTAGACATGATAGGCTTATGGCAATCAATTTGCGAGAATGACAGTATCATCTTTACATGATTATATCAAAATCTTTGCATAAAAATCCTAATCCTAGGAAATTAGTCCGAGTATCGAGTTTTATGTGAGTAACTCGCAAATCTTGGACTAATTTCTTTAACTCGACACTTTCGAGCAGAGATTTTTATATAAACACGTGAAGAAGATATTGGGATTATCGCAATTTAATGGCCATAAGCCTATTATGTCTTATTTGCTTAAAAATCGCGAAAAACCACGAAAAATTTGAATTTCGCGGGCACACCCGTGGTGTGCTCCTTAACCTCGAAGATGCTTCGAGACTCCGAGTTATTGCAGTCATATTTTCCGCAAATAACCAAGCACTTTATATGGGTCACGTCACCATCATCATCTTTGAATCGAAAATTTGCCGACATTATCCGAAAAGCAATATATTTTCACGCTTCTTTATAAGGGTAGACCCATCCACCCGCTTTATGTCTTCCAACTGTTTACGTCGCTGGCGATGCGACCTGAAGATCTTCCCGTAATTGTTCCTTTCATTACATAATCATTAATACATTAATTAATACATACATAGTTAATACATTAATCTAGAACATAGATATATTGATCTCGGCCTTCTGTTTGAACATAAATGAAGAACTAAGAGTTTCAGAGAAGAATGAAGATAGTGGCATTTCAGCCGTGACTTGAAACCTCTACAGATGGGTTGTCTCGAAGTATAATAAGCATTGTTCTACGATAATGCTTTCCACAAAATTATGATCAAATTATCACGGTACGGATTTATACTTACGGACATATTGAACGGTATTTGTTTCGACAGTTTGCTCAATAAATCAAAAACTATCGGGCATAAAAATAAATAAAAACCGGTTCCTGAATACACAAATATCGTCCTTTCATATGATACCCGACTCAATATTGTTATCTCATTTTGAAATTTTGACGACCCGGGTTTCCCCCTTTTTTAAATAAAAAATAAAAAAAAATGATTGCAATGGCGTTGGGTCACCATTGTTTATAACTATTCCAAATTTCAGGTCGATAGTTATTGTAGTTACTGAAATAATCGAGTGTGACGGACGGACGGACGGACGGAGAAAGTCTCACCATAAGGGTTCCATTTTTACCATATTGGTATGAAACCCTAAATACATAAAAAGAACAAAAGAGTAAACAGAAACTCCTACTCTAAGGTGAAAGGGTTATGAAAACGACAATGTCCAAAACAATCACCTGTACAAACAACCCTTTTCACTCAAGCACTCAGAAATATTGCGCAACCCGACTCGAATAAATAAAGTGCTTGCCTATTTCTTGAAACTTTCCCACGTGTGACACAAACAAAATTCACCTCCCATGAACCACGAACCATTGCGTTGTTTCCGCAATATATACGGTATTGCGGAAATACTGTCTTTACAAATACACTTGGTCGAGACAACGTATTCCGCTGATGCTCTAGTATCAGGGCGAAACCTGGGCGGATGTATTCTCTGTGAGGCTCGGAGCAATTATTGCTCCGAGCTGTGAGGTGTCATACGTGAATTATCCGATGTTGTGAAGTAAAGTCAATTAATTTTGTGGCATTTTGGTTTTGACATAGATTTTATAGACAAGAAATACCTACTCCAATCGAGTAAATAAAATTCCCTCCCAATTTTTAAATATTTTGTCAAGTCACAACTAAGTGATGTAGGCTTAAATCATAATCAAAATTCGGTGACATATTCGGCTTGTCCGAAATCCGCATCTTAGACTTCTTGACGGTTTTAACTAGACAAGGCCGAAGCATCCTATAGCAGACCAGACATGTGCCAAAGTAGAAAACATAAACCAAATTGACCTATGCCAGAAATCGAATTAGGGACTTCCCGCAGTGCTACAGCGTGCAAACTGCCCTATGTACGTCGTCCAATTTATAGATAGGAAATTTTTCAACAAAAGGTCAAAGGAATTACGAAGCAATTCATTGTAATATACAAATTAAAACGTTGCTTGTAGAATAATAATGACCAATGTTAGCTCAACGGTTCAAACCTCTGCCTACTGGGTAGGTCGACGGTTTGAAACCCAGCACGATACATGACAATATACACTCTTTGGGCGTTCGGGGTCCAAGGTACTGGAATTTCAGCCACGCACCGAAAAGCGCAGTGTAAGCAGACCCCATTGACCTCTACAATATAAGTACGCTGGATTAAGTAGTCTATACAATTGACAGTTCCTTTTTTGAGCAGATTCAAAGCGCCCCCTTGAGGTTTCACGGTGCAAAAATTGGCATTTTTTGCCAATGACCGTCGTTTTGAATTTTGTTTTATTATATTTCCAATAAAGTGTAAGAGCCTCACGCCAGTAAACGCAGCAATCAGCGTCAAAATGGCGCTAGGTGCTAAAAATCAAGTGTCTTCATTTTTACGTTAACAGTCTGAAGTCCAAAGTACTCGTACTTGTATTATAGAGGTCAGTGGGACTGGGATCTAACCCTATAAAAGAGAGTTGTGGGAAGTCGCTGGCTTCAGGCGGCACACGATCGTGGTACTTTGCGGTTATTTCAGGAAGCCTATGTCCAGCAGTGGACGTTCATCGACTGAAAGGACAACAACGACCTCACCTCTAACTGTTTAAATTCTGTGGTTTTGTCGAAACTAAATAGTTCAATATGAAGGACCATGATGTTTTAAAGGGCGTTCGAAGTTTGCGAAAAACCACTCTTGGCCAGCGTGGTTGGCTTAAGCGAACCCTTCTCACTGATAAGACACGCGTATGCACAGTGCCCGTTAAAAGGGTTTGATGGAACGTATAATAATGATGAGGACACACACCGCACTGTGATATGAAAAATAAGTGTTATAATAAAAAGGGTGTTGCTTTTATCAGGCCCGGGACACGAACGGCCGCTGTCGTTAATTTGTACTGGACCTAATAAAAATTTATAAGGGCCACCGGCAGTACATGGCACCGAATCACATGGGGATTTCATTTTTTTTAATTTCATTGTGGGTGCTGTTTTATTTTTGTTGGAATATTAATAATATTTGATGACTTCTCTGAGTGGCACGTATGGGTTTGATTTCCGGAAAGGACGTTGACGGAGACATTGATTTTTTTTTATATTATTTCTAAATTGGCTCAAGTATGTAAGTATAAGTATAAGTTACCGGCAAAAAAACATGCCAAGAATGGAAAGCACGAGGTTCTGGGTTCAACTTAGATTGAGCCAATAAAAAAAACGCAATATAAGACCCAATTATTACAGCAGTAGAATACATAAAAATAATTGATATTTAAAAAAACTTACAAACTATACTAATCTAAAACTTATAAACTAACTGGGAAGGTTAAGAAACACTTCCCAGGCGTCAATGTCATAGCAGTTACTTTTTATTATTATTCTTATGCACACATAGCCAATATGTAAATATGCTACTGGGCATTCCGTCACACACCATCTTGAGAATGCTGTTATCAGATTCTTTAAGTCTTTTCCAAAAAGAGGCGACTCTTTTTCTAATAACAGCAAAAAAGTCAGGCACTCTCGATTCGGCAAACATGCCCGAGGCACTACAATATCTAGGCAGGCCCATCAAGATCCGAAATGCATCGTTGTACTGCACGCGTATTGCCGAATTAGACTTTCTGAGAAAATTTGTCCATAGTTGACATGTGTAGAAACACTGACAATACACTGACAATACGTAAAACCAAGACTCGGTGAACCGCGCGAAAAAAAGGTCGCCAGTTTACTGGTGTCAGAAATGTTTGTTTTGACACCGACAGCGGCAGTTGTAGGTAAGCAGATCGCAGCATTGTGTATAGACCACGGTCCACATCACAGAGCACTACACTTCTTAGTCTGCAGGTCAGTTTCCACAAGGACAATTGCCACAATTTTTTTAGAAATTTCGACAAAAATTTGTCAAAATTTCTTCTAATACACTTTATTTCTTTGAAAATTGTATACAGTCATTATTTACAGTATACTTTTTTCTAGAGATGGATAATAAAAAGTTGTTCCTCACTTGTTACCCAGTTTGCGCTAATAAATTGGGCCATTAACCACTTTGTGGAAAAAGCATAAAAGAACCCTCAGAAGACTTAGATTTATTTGTCTAAAAAGTCTTTTGAAGTTGAGCTTTACTTTGTTATGAAAGATAACTTCTTTAACATCTCAAGTAAAGAGACGATACTTGGCAAGGCAAGCTAGCGTTTTGTAGTTGTAAATACTATGGAGATCAAAATAAACCGTCTATAAGTAATTCCTAATAAGTTTACTATAAAAATAGATATATACCCAGGACGGAAAGGACGACGCGGAAAAATGTCGTCACTTAACTGGTGCCAAAATTACTTATTCTGTCACCAGCATTAAGGCCACATTCGCTCAGCAGCCACCCATAGATTTATAATAGGTCGTAGCTCGCGCTCCGACTAGATAGAGCCCTACCTAACAACGACAGCTCCGTGAGTGCGGCGTTTTTTTGTAGCGTGAGTGTTGAAATTTGTATGGAATTTGGATGCTATAGTGTATGTGAAAAATTGCGTAACGACGGCTCGGGTTTGCCAGTTTCGGCAAACTATTTTTTGCCGCATTTTTGAAGTAGAGGGCTTTGTCTCGGACCTCTATGCAACCACCTATAAAATTTTGAATAGATGGCACTGACTGTTTAATTGTATGAAAAAGGTTTACGTAAATCGTTCGAATGCCCATATCTTTGGAGTTCTCGAATGCCCGTATCTTTTTAAGGAGTTCTAGGGGACTCTTTAAAAATATGGAGTAAATTCAACCGGAACAAAATGTCATCGGATTGCATAGTCATCGCATCTCAATGATTACGTCAATTGATTGAGTTGAAGTGGTTAAAAACTTGGTGACAAAACAAAATAATACCCAAAATACACGAAGTATGTAAAATAAAATAAAAAACAGGATTGATAATATGAAGCTTTTACCTAAGTGTATCAAATACAAAGTGATTTGTAAAACGATATAAAGGTAAAATTTTCAATGCATATAAAACTTTTTAAAATTCCGCAGCACAGAGGACGAAGTTTCCACATCTTACATACATACAAAACATTACGTATTCGGCATACAAGTACATACAACTTCATACAACTACATACATGGCAAACAACGGAGGAGTTTTCTGTTGAACTCAGAAAATTCACTTATGTAGCGTGATTTCCGAGGATCTTGTCCAACCCAACTTTAATCCGTGCTGCTTGGGCGGATGTATGGTCTAAGTTATGCGACACTAGCGTCGTTTAACGTAAAATTATATATTTTTGATTTATATATAAAACTTTTATGTCACTACAGTGTTTGTCTGAGATTGGACGTTAACAATTTTTCAAACCCCTATTGTGAGAAAAGATTTATATGGCAAATCAATATTTTACTAAGCGTCTGCGTTCCTAGTGAAAAAGGATACTTACTTGTATTTCATAAATGAAACAAATTGGAATGTTTGAAATCCATGCCGACGAATTTGCAGGTTATCAAGAAGAATATGATTACTGACTAAGTCGCTACATAAATGCCAACGTTAAGAACGTTAAGACCTAATGGGAACCTAAAAACAATCTCGATAAAGTCGTTAAAGGTCAGGCCTATAACAGCTGGAAAGAATGTTAATTCTATTACTTGATAGAAAGATTTTTACATACCTCTCAGCTCTTACTCTACTCAATAATGAACTCTTCGAATTAATGACCTATACCTACCACCTAGAAAATGAAACAATGACATCCATTATCACAGACACAAACCCGACCAAAACCTCAAGATCTCCAATCTTGTACCACAACAAACAGCGGGAGGGGTCTCATAAATATTTTATGCGATCTAAGAGCGCGTTGGGGGGGCGTTTTTGTCGGTTAATAGATTGTCGGGGCATGACGGACCGACCGCCTGTGTCATCTCATCACAATGCCATTGTGGCGATGGTTTTTTCAATGCAACGTGTTAACGGGCAATTTGTTTGCATTGCAAGATGGATGATGCTGATCCGAAATGACCGTTGCGTTGTTGTTTGTAAGGTTGGTTCCTATAGGTGTATTTATGGATCATGTATGCAGTTTGATTCTATTTTGGTGAATTCAGCGTCATACTTTTTCAATTTGTAAGTTAAGGGCAATCATGAAAAGTCAAGTTCTTCGGTTTATCGTCACTTCGCGTATCTTCGGAGGATGTATAATGCAGAGATAGAGTGACTTGGAACTCGGTACGTGCTCAATTTTTGTGTCAAAGTAATAACTTGTTTAGGCTTTCGGCATTTACGAGTATGTGATGGAAAAAACTATTGAACTCGCGAAACCATTACCGGCAATATGAGACTGTCTCCGTTAATGTTAATACGGAGATGTCGTGACATGGAAATCGGTACTTGCTCAATTTTTGAAGTAAAAACTTATTTAGGAGCGTCAGGCATTTTTCAGATCGTAGTAAACTGCTGAACTCGTGACACCATTACAGACACCTCACAATGTTACAGTAACCGACACTTCTGTTTGAGTTTTCACGTCTGTCACATTTCGCCATATTTTTTTAACATAATTTTTAGTTTAATGTCTAAAAATGTCTTTTTTATCCTTAACTGACATCTGTTATCAGTCATCTTATACCTAGAAGAAAAGGAACCAGAATTTTCACCCACTACACTACCGCAAGGCAAGGCGGTGACTTTTTGACGTCTAATTTCACACACCCCTTAGTGCCTTAGCGTAGACTCAAAAGTACGAGGTCGCAACATTAATATATATATAGCTGCTCGTGCTGATTGGCCACTGACTGATTGATCACCTCTCCTGAACAATTTTGTATGAAAAATTTTTTTTTCAAGGATCATGTCGTATAGAAAGGAAAAAATCATTAAGAACAAAAATATGGAGAGAGCTGATGATTGAGGATTTCGGAGACGGGTGAAGAGCACGGGGAGGGTATTGAAGATAGGTGGGGGATGCTCGACCAAATGTCATTTGAAATGACATCCAATTGGCAGTTAGCTGAAAAACAATTCAAAATGGCGGATTCAAAATGGCCGCCATTCGAATTTCGTCGATATCTCGGAAAGTATAAAAGATGGAAGAACGGTTTCTTGACAAGAGTTGATCAAGACCCAAAAGTCTATTCGATGGATAGAAAAAAATCCAATATGGCGGAATTTTTTTTTATCATAGAAAATGTATAGCGGATGTTGAAGAGGCTGAAAGTTGGACGGCAAATAGGGGGAAAGACGGCACGCGGGCCACATGTGGCCCGCGCCACCAAGCACCCTACTAGTTACTATATATATAGCTGCTTGTGCTGATTCATTCATTCACTCATTGATCACCTCTCCTGAACAATTTTGTATGAAAATTTTTTTTTTCATGGATGGGGTCGTATAGAAGAAAAAAATTCATTCGGAGGAAAAATACGGAGAGAGCTGATGATTGAGGATATCGAAGACAGATGAAGAGCACAGCCAAGGGTATTGGAGATAGGTGGGGGGTGCTCGACCAAATGTCATTTGAAATGTCATCCAATTGGCAGTGAGCTGAAAAAAAATTCAAAATGGCGGATTCAAAATGGCCGCCATACAAACTTCACTGGCGTCCATCTCGAAAAGTATAAAAGATGGTGTAATGTAGGTAGTCTTAAGATCTCATGACGCAGCCGTCATCGGCGGCGCGGCGACTTGTTACCGCCATATTAACCATTCTCGCAATAAACGGATCACGGAACATGTGCTTGTGTTTTATTAGTGTGTTTGCAAATATATTAAAGTGGCGACGAGTCCTGTTTTCGAGTCATACGCGTGTATTTTTACGTGCTGTGCAAGATGTCTATCGGAAAAATATCAGAATTCAACGTACAAAGCGATAACTGGAAGTTGTACGTAGAACGCCTAGAACAATATTTTTTAGTGAACAAGATCGGGGACGATTTGCAAGTGCCAACGCTTATTACAGTTATGGGAGCAGAAAGTTATGAACTGTTAGTAAGTTTATGCACTCCGGACAAACCGAATACAAAATCTTTTAAAGATTTAACGGCGATAATGGCGAATCATCTCCAACCGAAGCCGAGTGAACTTGCAGAAAGGTACAAATTTCGACATAGGAAGCAAGGTGATACCGAAAGTATCGCAGATTACGTAGCAGTACTAAAAAAAATGTCGAAAACGTGTGAATTTGGCAGCGGATTACAGGAAAGTTTACGTGATCAGTTAGTATGCGGAATCAAAAGTGAGATTATACGTCAACGGTTGTTTGCCGAGAGTAAACTCGACTTCACGAAGGCATATAACTTGGCAGTTAGCTTGGAAGCTGCCGAGAAAGACGCAGCGATGGTCGTGGGGAGCGCGAAGTCGGGGAGCGAGGCGAGCGCAGTGGAGTGCCAGGCGGTGTACGGAGGGCGCGCGCGGCGGCCCGCGGCGGCCCGTGGCGGCGCGCGCGGCGGTCGCACGGCGCCGCGCGGCTCGGCGCTCGGCACAGCGGAGCGGGCGCGGGCACAGCTGCAGGCGTGCCGCGCTTGTGGCGGCGCTCACGAGGAGACAGGGTGTGTCTTCAAGGCGTATGTCTGCAGGGTGTGTATGCAGCGGGGCCACATTCGGCGGGCGTGCCCGAATGTAACGTCTCACAACACGGTGGATGTGTCTCAGTGCAAATATCAATCAGAACAGGATAGTGACGCGAGTGACGAGGTAATTTTAATTGATATTAATCAAGTAGCCATATCGGAATGTAAGCCAATTTTTATTCCAATCGTAATTCATAACAAGGCCGTAAAAATGGAGTGTGATACTGGCAGCGCGGTATCCTGCGTCAGTGAACAGGTGTACAATGCATATTTCAAAGACTTACCGTTAAAGAGATGTAGATTAGCATTAAGATACTACACGGGGGAAATAGTTAAGCCAGTCGGTGTCATCACTCCGCTTGTAAAATACAAGGGAACTGAGAAACAGTTGGATTTATATGTTGTAAAAAATGGGAAGTCTATGCTCTTAGGGAGACAATGGATGGCAGAGTTAGCTATAAGTATACCTAGTTTGAGTGTCAAAGAGGTGCATAGTGTTAAGTCCTGTGAGTTTGATTTGAACGTTTTCAGTTCCAGATATTGTAATGTGTTTGCGGACGGCTTGGGACGGTTCACGGGTGAGCCGGTGCGCATCCACGTGCCACCCGATGCGCGGCCGGTGTTCATGCGCGCGAGACCGCTCGCGTACGCGCTGCGGGAGCCGGTGGAGCGCGCGCTGACTCAGATGGTGCAGGATGGCATCCTCACACCCGTCGAGCGCTCCGAGTGGGCGACGCCGATTGTGCCCGTGGTCAAGAAAGACGGTAACATCAGAATATGTGCTGATTATAAGCTTACCTTAAATAAGGTGATAGAGGTCGACCGTTATCCGTTGCCGCGGGTAGAGGATTTATTGACTAAATTGCATGGGGGCGATCGCTTTAGCAAAATTGATCTCTCGCAGGCGTATGCACAGTTTGTGTTGGACGACTCGAGCAAATATACCGTTATTAACACCCACAAAGGGTTATTTAAATATAATCGGTTAGTGTATGGCCTTTCCTCGAGTCCCGCTATTTTTCAAAAGCGTTTGGAGCAATTGTTTGAGGGTTTAGATCACGTAGGTGTATTTATCGATGACATTATCATCACCGGTAAAACAACTGAAGAGCACATGGACAACTTGCACAAGGTTTTTGAACGACTAGATAAATACGGATTACGAGTTAAAAAGGAGAAGTGCGATTTTTTTAAACCTTCAGTTAAATATTTAGGTTACGTAATTAGCAAAGACGGAGTACATACCTGCCCGGACAAGGTCAAGGCCATAGTGAATACGCCTGCACCCACGAATGTATCGGATTTAAAAGCATTTATCGGCTTAGTATGTATTACGCTAAGTTCATTAATAATGTTAGCACCATAATGGCACCGCTGTACAATCTATTAAGAGCAGAGGTTAAATTCACGTGGACTGATCGCTGTCAGGAAGCCTTTGAACAAATTAAAAATCTTTTAGTTTCCAGTGAGGTATTGATGCATTACTCGATGGAGTTACCGGTAATCCTTACTACCGACGCGTCGAGCGTCGGCGTCGCGGCGGTACTTTCACATGTAACATCATCAGGAGAACGTCCCGTGGCCTATGGGTCCCGTTCCTTGACCTCGGCAGAGAGGGCCTACTCCCAAATAGATCGGGAAGCGCTTGGCATCGTTTTCGGGTTACGAAAGTTCCACCAATACTTGTATGGTAGGAAGTTCCTTTTACGAACAGATCATAAACCGTTGACTCACATATTCGGAAACAAAGTAGGCATTCCCGTTATGGCTGCATCGAGATTACAACGCTGGGCAGTATTATTATCCGGGTATAATTACGACATTGAATACGTCGCGTCAAAGAAAAATTGTGCTGATGGTTTGTCACGATTACCCTCGCGCGTGAGCAAAGATCCTGACGTAGAGGAAATCACTTACGTGAATTTTGTACAGGACTTCTTACCGATTACGAATGATGATGTTAAGAGGGAAACCGCAAAAGATAAAATATTGACTAGGGTCTACGCATATGTACAGGGAGGTTGGCCTGCCATGTGTCCTGAGGACAACCTCAAACCCTACTTCGTTCGGCGTAACGAAATATATATAGATTATGGTTGTATCATGTGGGGTTATAGGATGATCGTACCGAGTGTTCTAAGATCGACCGTATTGCAGGAAATACATAGTGGGCACTTAGGAATTGTCAAATCGAAGAGCATAGCCAGGAGTTTTGTTTGGTGGCCGAACATCGACGCAGATGTTGAGGAGACTTGCAAGCGTTGTGAAACCTGTGCACTGGAGGCGTCAGCACCGCCGCGGGCTCCTCCGCAGCCGTGGCCTTACCATATCCAGCCATGGACGAGACTTCACATCGATTTTCTCGGACCTTATCAGGGTAAAACGTACCTTATTTTAATAGATGCGAGTTCCAAGTGGTTAGAAGTATTTGACATGCCTCGGACTAATGCAACAAGCGTAATTAGGGCGCTACGAGTGACCTTTGCCAGGTTTGGTCTGCCCGTCGAATTAAATTCGGACAGGGGCCCCCCATTTACAAGCAGTGAATTCCAAGATTTCCTCAAAAGGAACGGGGTGCGTCAGTCTTTTTCCCCGGCATATCACCCACAGTCCAACGGTGCAGCCGAGAATGCAGTCAAAAATTGTAAGAGAACTATAAAAAAGGCTATTAGGGACAAAGTAGACGTAGAGGCCGCAATACAAACATTTCTGTTAACGTATAGGAACTCTGTGCACTCGACAACCGGGGAGACACCGGCGATGCTCTTACAGCGGCGATCACTCCGCTCGCGGTTGGACTTGTTACGGTGTGAACGTGGCCTCGAGAACGCCGTGCACACATCACAGCAGCGCCAGGTACAAAATGCTAGAGGCGTAACTCGTAATTTCGACTGCGGTGACTCGGTTTGGGTACGTGATTACGGAGCGAAGGACAAATGGACTAAAGGCGTCGTAACGGATAAGTTAGGCTCACGCCGATTTACTGTTAGTAACGATAATGGTCGACTTGTCACACGATGTCAGAGACAGCGGAGAGGGAGATGGCGGGCTCACGAGAGCATGATGAAGAAGCGAGTAGGGAGCCGGAGCCACTGTTAAAAGAAAGCTCAACGGTAACGAGTCCACCCTAACGGATAAGTTAGGCTCACGCCGATTTACTGTTAGTAACGATAATGGTCGACTTGTCACACGGCATATGGATCAAATAAGGCGACGGGCACGAATTTCTGGTGTTACTTGTCCCACGGAAACTGAAGGCGATGAACGGAAAGAGCTGGGGGATGCTATCTTGGAACCAACGTCAGAGACAGCGGAGAGGGAGATGGCGGGCTCACGAGAGCATGATGAAGAAGCGAGTAGGGAGCCGGAGCCACTGTTAAAAGAAAGCTCAACGGTAACGAGTCCACCATCTCCGCCTCTCACAACTGAAGTCCCGCCCGCCGATCGTCCCAGACGTGAGCGTAAAAAGCCAGAGCGTTTTGGTATGTAGCTTTAGTATGTAGTAAATATTGTATTTCTAATTAAGGCCCGAGGTGTAATGTAGGTAGTCTTAAGATCTCATGACGCAGCCGTCATCGGCGGCGCGGCGACTTGTTACCGCCATATTAACCATTCTCGCAATAAACGGATCACGGAACATGTGCTTGTGTTTTATTAGTGTGTTTGCAAATATATTAAAGATGGAAGAACGGTTTCTGGACAAGAAGTGATCAGGACCCGAAGGTCTACTCGATGGATAGAAAAAAAAAATCAAAATGGCGGAATTTATTTTTCCATAGAAAATGTATGTGGAATACTGAAGAGACCACGAGTTGTAAAACATGAAGTGCATTGACGTGGTTTTTTGGAAGACTACCACAGAAAAATATGGAATGAGGTGATGATTGAGGATTATAAAGACAGTCGAGGAGCATGGGCAAGTTATTATAGTTAGGTGGGGACTGCTGAAACAAAAAATACTCGGAACTTCACGCAATTGGCAGTGAGCTGTAAAAAAAAACAAAATGGCGGATTCAACATGCCGCCATACAAATTTCGTATTGTTCTATCTCGGAAAGTATAAAAGATAAGAGAGTGGTTTCTTAGAAAGAGGTGATCAAGATCTCAATTTCTACGGGATGCATGGAAAATAATTCACTGTGGCGAAATTTTTCTTTCCATGGAAAATGTACCTACATACTATGAGAAGAGATAATGATGTAGGATTTGGATGGTGTTTGAGGAGCACTGTCATGGTTTTAAAGATAGTTAAGGGCTGTTGGAACAAAAAATACGCTGAACCTCATCCGATGAGGTTCAGCGTATTTTTTTGTTCGAACTGCCCTTAACTATCTTTAAAACCATGACAGTGCTCCTTGGTAATTTTTTCAGCTCACTGCCAATCGGATTCCAATGAGCGATGGAGATGACGGCGATACCTTTATGGGCGGGAAGACGGCACGCGGGCCACATGTGGCCCGCGCACACACGCGCCTTACTAGTTAATATACAACGTGTTCAGGACGAATACGAACAACTCTAGGGTTAGGTTCCTTATCGAAAAGTAATCAAAAATGGCTAAGGAACATAAGTTCTAAAATGGATATTTTCGGAGAAAATAATTTTTCTTTTGTAAATAGATCCAAAAATGTGTCCCATATGCCGCACTCTTATTTTTGCGACGTTGCCAAACTTAAATCATTCAAAAATACTACAACTACGGTCTGAGTAGTGATGTGCCAGTAGAAGCTATCTTGTCGGCATCGATAAAGTCTTACCGCGAACGATAGAATATAAATTTTCCTTAGATTTCAATCTTTTACATTTTGGCAATATTGAAAATAATTAATTTTAAACTTTATGATTGTAACCGAAATCATTATGTACTTACCTACTTCCTGCCAATAAAAAGATTTTATTTACACCGTTAGTAGGTACTCGTAAAAGGTAGAATACCGAAGTAAGCTGAATCTATTTAAATTCACATAAGCTTACATACTGTCTACATTACATTTACCATACTCAAAAGTACAAACATACTTTTGTCTGCGTAAACGTAGGTCAGCAAGCTCGTATAAGTTCATAACTGAATAGTTAGGTAAACAATTAAGTTCATCAGTAAGATTCTCAGTATCGATTGTCGATATTGTTAAAAATTATAACAAGAGCGCGCCGCAAGTTCATAAGCTCCTGAAGTTTTTTGTAGAACTTCGGGTCTCTCTTTCTCTCAGGTATACGTATCCCTTAGTTAAACTGCGATCGAAATACTAATTGTTTCCTTATCTTTATTGTTGAAGCTCCCTTGAGTGTGCGACGGTCCAACCGGTTAAATCAGGGTTGTAGCTTTAAGGTACAATGTGAAATTGACTTTTTTTTATTTACAATTTACATGCATAATATGATATTATGTTATTAATTAGGTACAGGTATTAATAAAATTATTAAACATCGAGCTAAGCAATGTTATAAGCGAAAATTTTAGTAAATTCCCTACGATGATTTTCAAATACGAGTAATCTTAGGGAATTTTCTATCGATGTAGGTATGTGTAATATGCCAATCCATATTTGCCAATCTGAATGAGGCCAGCGTGATGGACTGTTGGCCTATCTCTTCGAGAATCGAGGGGAAACTCGAACTCGTGTTCAGCAGATTGCTACTATTGATCCTGAATTTCCTTTTTTCCACATTCATATTTTTTAAATTCACACATAGATGACTGTTTAAATCACTTTACTAAACCCATTCTTTAAAACGATACGAATCGTTGATAAAATTCTGACAATTTTTTTTTTTTAATTTTTCATTAAATCCTTATTGTGACAACCCTCGCTTGTGGCCACAAACAGTGTTCATTGTTTAGTAAAATTAAGACCATTCATAAGTTATGTTTTAAAATGCGACGATGTCAGTTTTTGCATAAAGGTGTGTGTAACATGGATAGTTGGAAATAGTTGAATTACTTTGTATGAAAACTGAATTTTATTTTTTTATTTTATTTAAAAATTATTTCTTATGTGGTTCGATTCCTATAAGTGGTCTGTTCAATACCTCGAAGTTGTTCGTATTCGTCCTGAACACGTTGTATATATAGCTGCTTGTGCTGATTCATTCACTCATTGATCACCTCTCCTGAACAATTTTGTATGAAAAATTTTTTTTTCATGAATGGGGCCGTATAGAAGAAAAAAATTCATTCGGAGGAAAAATACGGAGAGAGCTGATGATTGAGGATTTCGAAGACGGGTTAAGAGCACGGGGAGGGTATTGAAGATAGGTGGGGGGTGCTCGACCAAATGTCATTTGAAACGTCATCCAATTGGCAGTGAGCTGAAAAATTTTTCAAAATGGCGGATTCAAAATGGCCGCCATTCGAATTTCGCCGATATCTCGGAAAGTATAAAAGATGGAAGAATGGTTTCTTGACAAGAACTGATCAGGACTCGAGGTCTATTCGATGGATAGAAAAAAAAATTCAAAATGGCGGAATTTATTTTTTCCATAGAAAATGTATGGGAACAATTATGACTGAGGGTTACAATATAGGCGTGACGACAGCCCGCGGGCCACATGTGGCCCGCGCCCCCACGCGCCCTACTAGTTACTATATATATAGCTACTCGTGCTGATTCACTGACTCACTGATTGATCACCTCTCCTGAACAATTTTGTATGAATAATTTTTTTTTCAATGACCATTTCGTAAAGAAGGGAAAAATTCATTCGGAGGAAAAATAAGGAGAGAGCTGATGATTGAGGATTTCGGAGACGGGTGAAGAGCACGGGGAGGGTATTGAAGATAGGTGGGGGGTGCTCGACCAAATGTCATTCGAAACGTCATGCAATTGGCAGTGAGCTGAAAAAAAATTCAAAATGGCGGATTCAAAATGGCCGCCATTCGAATTTCGCCGATATCTCGGAAAGTATAAAACATGGAAGAATGGTTTCTTGACAAGAGCTGATCAGGACTCGAAGGTCTATTCGATGGATAGAAAAAAAATTCAAAATGGCGGAATTTATTTTTCCATAGAAAATGTATGGGGAATTTTGAAGGGATTTTTTATAGGCGGGAAGACAGCACGCGGGCCACATGTGGCCCGCGACCCCACGCACCCTACTAGTCTATACATATAAGTACTGTCAATTTCCTGACACAAAATAGGTAACATTCTTGAAATTGAATCGAAATTCGTATACAGGACCTCTACAAGACTACTAGACCAATTGGTTGGTTACTTTCATACCCTATCAAAATCATTTGCAGTCAGCTCAGCAGATCCTAAAATAGTTTCTCAGTTGTTTAGTTTGCCAGTTCTGTGTTCTCATTGCCCGATGCTTCGACTCGGTCCATTCCTTCGCAAATAGTTTTTGCCGTTCCTACAGTTTGCAGAGCGTAGACACTAACACAAATTTACAATGCGCCGTGCCTGTTTGACGCTATTGTTTGAGTTAAACTTTTGCTCTATGCTATCTGAGGAATTAGAGTACTTTGTGTAATAGTTTTCTTGGAATTTGCGAATTCTAATAGATTTTATAACATAACATTTGTCTACTCGTACATAATACAGGGCACCAAGGAAATTGCAATACTTTTCCAAAATAGAAAAAAAAAATAAGTTTTTGAAACAGACTTTGAAATTAAGGGAATTTGGATACAAGGATATTTGGTTCTTTTGTAACCGTTTCAACGGTGTTCGTTTCTTTGAAACTTTATAAATTTTCGTTTTTTTTTTTAAACATCGATGATTATTGTATTTCCGAAAGTTTTAGCGTCTAATTTTCTTTCTATTCAAACGTAGTGAATTGATTTTAATGAATCTGTTTCGTGGTGGTTTAAAAATTACTTAAATTTCATGTTTAAATTAGAAAGGGTTTTCAAAAATCTGAAAAATAATTAAAAATACGCTATCCAATAAAATAAAAACACTCCAACTTTATCTGAAAATATAAGTAGGTATTCCTGTACTCGTACATAAAAGTTAAATTCATTCTGGTCTGAACCAAACAGCAACGCTCAAATCTTAAAACGGTGACGAACTTTAAATCTCCAAAGTTATCTCGTAACTCTCAGGATCACGCAGGATCTTGGGCTCAGAAATCGGTTAAGTGTCGGCGAGGGCTGTAAATATTTTAGTGGCGTTCCAGTTTTCAGCCCTTAAGTAGGTTACGCCCTACGTGACTGCAACCTTAGAGCAGTCAAGCGCTTTCATGCTTGGAATTAAAACCAGATGTTGTTATGGTCTCATTATTTATTGCTACCACAATTGCAAACTTAATTATTCTGGTTTTGGTTAGTCAAACAATATATAAATAGTTATTTATAATATCCTTGAGTATTATGTACAAAACTACTTTTATGAAAAAAATTTTTTGACGACCTCTATGGCGTAGGTCATACTAGGGGACACGCGCTCGGATTCAAGTGGGAGGTCACGGGTTCTATTCCCGTCACGGGACTGACTTTGGAATTTTGATAATTTCTAAATTAGCTCAGGTCTGGTCTGGTCTTGTTTCAATTTGTTTCAATTTGTAGAAACCGATGGAGGTGACATTACCTACCCCTTCCAAGTTAGTACGTTAACATCTTCGGCTAAATCATCACTTACCATCAGGTGAGATCGCAGCCAAGTACTAACTTGTTTAGTATAAAAAAAGCGATACGAGGGCGGAGCCGCGGCTTACAGCCAGTTATAGTATATGTATAATTGGATTTGGACCTTCATCTTCATCAAGTACTTATCTTAATAATTTTCAGATTATGAACACGGCCATGTTTAGGAAGTATAATTTGACACATTTCGTCTGTGATACGTACTCCCAGAGGGCCAGGCCTCGTGCATATTTGATTCATCCGGAATCCCTGTTTATGGTCCGATTACACTGCTCTAGTTTCAAGCTACTCGTACAAGTACTAATTGCAGCTACGAGTACATCCAGTGCTTAATAATTCCCCTTGATTCACAGATACGTGCAGATTGATAGATAGGTATTTGATCTGCAGTCGATACCACTAAAAAGGGCTATTGATTATAATAAATTATTACATAATATTTCATTACTGCTGCAAACTTATGTTTGAGATGGTAGAGCAAAAGTAGAAGTTTACTTTTTTATAAAATAACGAGTAAAAGCACTCGTACCTACTTGACTGCAGACTTAGATATAATTGCAAGTAACGATAAAGCGAAGTAAGCGTAATGACTTGGTTAGAAAAGGCATTTTACCAAGAACACTATAAACATTTTCTTAACTTCCTCTCACAAACTTCCTGGCGCCGTGGCGCGGATTCGAGTGGGAGATCGAGGGTTCGATTTCCGCCATGAACTAGTATAGAATTTTATATCTGAATTGGCTCAGGTCTGGTCTGGTGGGAAGCTTTAGCCGTGGTTAGTTATCACCCTACCAGCAAAAACGCACCGCGACGCAATTTAGCGTTCTTGCTGTGTAAATACTTATCCCCATCAAATTAGTATGATAACATAATTGGGCTGCATCGTCAATCAAGGCCATCAATGAGATAGCAGTTAAATACCTACTGACTTGTAGAGTGTAAAAAAATTCAAGTCGTCCAATGCGTCTGAGCTCTCACTTATCAGCAAGTATACTGGACGCGTGTAGTGCACCCATAACCAAGTATAAGCCGTGTCAGGTAATTAACACGACACATGAGTAATGTTGTCGTCACTATTAAAACGTGGGATGTGTTTCGCATAACTTACATAAATAATGGAATATTTCAAAAATCGTTATTTTACGTGTATTGAATTCTGGATTTTGATTTTAAAAAATGTAGTCAAAAAGGCCCTGATATAAATACATATTTTTCTTGCAAGTTATTTCGTTTCAAGTTATTCTACTTTCTATATTGTTCTATGTTTCTGTAAGTGTATACTGCATAGGTCCTCCTAAATCAAAAATCCATCTACTGGGATAAATAAACTATGTCGCATCAATACACCTACTTTACACAAAGTAGTAGATAACGGAAAATCTATTTCGCGGTGTGTGACACCCTTTTATTAGATTTCAACGCCATCGAGCAGCCAGCTACCTGGGAATAAAAAGGCAGTAGTGCGAAAATCGGATTGTCTCGTAAAAATGAAATAAAACCGCGAGGCGGCACAATCTTACATAAAGGTAATAGGTAATAGAGGGGGAAGTTGGAATTCAATAGCTGAAGGATTTTTTCTATACAAAAAACCGTTTATTTTCTTTTTAACCGACTTCTAAAAACAAAGAAATTCTTTTTATAAGTTTTACCGCTATAGGCCAAAATCAATCACCTACTCGTATCTAATCCGGATATGTCCTATACCAGAGATAGAATTTTGACATTAGGTACTTGTATTAAGTTAGTAATATTATATATTCGTTGCTTGTATGGAGCTTATGTCAAATTTCTATTTCAGATAGCGCAAACCGGGATCGGATAGGTTATTAATTTCCACCTAGTTGTTTCACCTTTTTAACGGCGGTTAATGAATCCGTAATTTTTTTACTAATATCCTGTTTATATGGTGTTATAAATTAAATTAAAACGAATACAGCAAAAATTAAGCCACTTAAGTTACTACACAAAATATTGCAGAGTTCTGGCCTCAAGCTTTTTTCATGGTTTTGGGCCCACCCGAACAAGTATTTCTTCCGGTGTAATCTTTCAAGTGTGAAGAAGATATTCTCAACCGACTGAGCTGAAATTTTCCCAAGATCGTGGACTAGTAAGTAGTTATTTTAAAAAAACACTCTTAAATAAAATTATGCGTATCAAATAAGATTTGCTGAGTAAAAATTGGACACCCAAAGGAATCATTTAAAAACACTTTATGGTTGATCGCTTATTAATTGTTCATATGGAGATAACCTAATATGGCCGAATGTAGCAATATTTTGTGAAATTTTTCATCAATTGTTTAAATAAATAAACATTCTATTTTCGGTTAAATTAACTTTATTTCGTCATGGACAATTTTAATGATGAATCCATTCAACGGTCTTTAGATGATAACCTTACAAACATACAAATACCTACACATTACTGCGCAACGTTTCGGTTTTATATTAGTAGGCTAAGCTCCCCAACTCACAATAACATCCGTATATTATTTTTTCCAGGATAAAATCCGACTTAACGTTTCCACACATCAACATAAACCAAGGGGTCTTATGTTGAATAAGCCCATAATAAAATTTATACAACCTGCCAGGATCCCATGGCTTTACGTACCAAACCGCAAAAAGATGCCCCGACCGCATCAGTAACTTTCCATTTGCGAGGAATGAAGGCTGAATATATTTTTCACTATTTCCTAGAAGGTATATAAGTGTCAGGACATATCTCCGTAACTTATGTTGTGGTAAGTTCGGCGACTGAGTTATAGGTTGCAATTAACTTGTCATGACATTATGTTAATTTGTTAGTTTGTTTGTATGTTTGTAAATTAATTTATTAGGTCTATCGAACGGCTGGAAGGATGGATAGTTTTAGGTATCGTTGCATTCGTGCCAAAAATCTAATGCTCGTTTTCACCAACACTCTAAGAAACGCCTAAGTCGATAGGTGACAGTTTTCACTTACAACAACTGTCACCTAAGGGCTTAGGTGTCTCTTAAAATGATGGTGAAAACGAGCATAAGTGTCCTATACAGATTATTGAAATAAAATATCTTAATGGCTCAAAATTGTAAGACTTTAATAAATAAACCAAACTTATCGAGTGAAGTATCAATTGACACACTCACACTACTAGAAAAAGTTGCCGCACTCACGGAGCTGTCGTTGTTACGAAGGTCTCTATCTAGTCAGAGCGCGAGCGACGACCTATTATAAATCTATCGGCTCTTAGTTTATATTTTGGGCGAGAAAACATAATCTCGCATATTTTGAAGACTTTGTTTTGATTCTCACCGCTTTCACTCGGATAACGAACTTTGCGCATATTTATAGCTTGAAAATATAAATATAATAAATATTAATTATAAATAAATATAAATTAACAAAAGCTCTATCTCTGTGCAATAGGGTTGTCAAAAAGCATTTTCTCGTAACATTTCACACTCGGCCGCCATCTGCGAGGCATCTGAGATATTTTTAATAAATTCGCCCCTCAAAGCGGAAAATTATCAATAACAACAAAAAAATCTTACGACGCCAGTCCGTTATGAAAGGAATTGTTTTGCTACACAAAAATGAATCCTAACTCAAAGATATCGAGCTTATTTCTTTTAATATACCTTAAAATACTAGGGGTATTTTTTTAATCATATTATATACTTTTTATGTATTATAATTGGATGTTGGTGACTCAAGTTGCACAATGGTGAACACGCACTGGGAAAGGCAGAATGTTGTAAGGTGGACTGACGACATCAACATTGGCAAGGGGTACGTGGCGTCATAAAGATGATTGAGACGACGTTTTTAATAAATCAAAAATATTTTTTTTACTAACCCTTTTCATTATGTTATTATTCTTATTATCATGTTTGTGTAATATTTTTGGCTTTGTTATTTAACTAACTTATAATTGTAAACAATTTTAATGTAACGCTGTTGATTACTTTTCAAATAAAAAATTAATAATGGCGTTTTAAGGTATTAAGCCGCGATAAAAAAAAAAAAAAAAAACAAATTCCATCACCACACAAGCTGTTATCTCTGTGTAGAATTCCATCAATATCGGATCAGCGTAAAACAACACATTTTTTACCGCCATAGATAAATCACTCGCGCGTCAAGCAACGCCGCGGCGCAGCTATATATCAAAAACTAAATCATCCATTGGGCGGCGAGCCAAATGGAAATATCAATACTGTATTGGGTTTCGCGTACTTACGGTGATTAAAGTTTATTTGTGTAGTATACACAGTACACACATTATGTACAGTACACAATACATTGTGTTATAGTACTCTACATTGTAAAATTTGTGTTTTTGTTAACTAGGACCAAAGGCTTATAAATCTAAGTAGGACAGTGTAAATGTGAATAGAAATATGATGATATTTTCGCATGCTGTGTCCTACATTAATTTTGTCATATAATGTCACTTATGTCATAGATATTTCAATCCTCGATGACGCGCCCCACTGTATCTTACTCCATACGAATCGAATGAAACATATGCGATTTTGACAAGGTGGGGCGCGTCTTCGTGGGTTGAATTATCTATACTGTAATGATGTTCAAAGTGTTCAAAGCAAAGGTGTCCTCGTGCACTCCTATCAGTTCAGTAATAAGTAACATTTTAATTTGAAAGTAAAGTCTCTTTATAGTTTTTATCTTGCAAGTCACTAAAATCGCTTAAATAAAATCATTTATCTTGTTAAAGGTGAATGAAAACAAAGAAATAAAACATAAAATGGGTTAATGATGAAACCGAAGGTATAAGTCTTACAGGTCCGAGAGGCTGCCCTCGACTTCAAAAGTGCGGCAATAAATCGAACCGTCGCTACACAATTTTTCACACACACTAGCATCCGCGCACCATTTAAAATTGACACACTACAAAAAAAGTTGCCACACTTACGGAGCTGTCGTTTCTAGGACCTATTAGACCTATCATATAAGAGAGTAATTTAGTACAGAAAAGATGTTCGGAAAGCGACGGAACTCTGCAGCGTCTTGACAAATACTCTGCACTCGATGTACGACGAACAAATTCCTGTTTTAACAAACTTTGAACTTCCGACATATCGACTGAGTTATTTGCTTGTAAGTATTCACTTTTCTCCATTTTTTTATCTGTATTTTTAACATTTTCGAGACTTGTAGAAACTTGTTGCGCTAGGTAATGGTTTCTTCTACATGCTTCCTAAATAAACTAAAATGGATATAGCGATTCGTTTTCAGTACACGTTTGTTTCGTTAGAGATGTACTTAATCCGCTTTCCAATATGCGTCAGCAATTTTTTATTTATATACATATAATTAAGTTATAAGATATTTCAGTCACAACTGCTTGTGTAATGAATGAATACAGATAATATAAATCAGAAAAATCGGAGATGCCTGCGAGGAATCGACCTCCAGAACACATGTTATGAGGGAAATTTCAATCCCGATAACGTTATCAACAATCAATTTAAATTGTATTTCACTATAATGCTTATAAGTTACTTAAATCAAATTGTATAAAAATTGCATGCGCTTTTGCAGTTTAATTATGCCGGTTTCAAACTCAAGTTGAATCACAATTGATCAAAGAGGCACTACAGCATAGGCTTAAATTAACATTAATTAGTATCTTAGCGGAAACCGAGTTATTTCAGCTCATCCAAGTGTCCAAGGCTTATTTATAGGGTGACTGTATTACTGGAAAACCGCAGAGAGTCCCAAGACAACGCTTTTGCCTCTAAATATACACACTATTTCGTGATATAAATATATTTGAATGGAAGCAGGCGCTATTTTACAGAAATTCATAATTAGCAGGAATCGTAAAGTGATTTCGCATTTGTGAAGTCAACATCTCCTGAGAATGTCCCGGAGTCGGGACAAAACGAGCGTCGAAGAAATTGTTGGAAGAATTGAGTGTGGCGTTTTGCGAGGGTAGTGTTCCTGCATATTGAACCATATAGATTCTTTTCGAGTAGCGAATTACAGCGAAACGAATTAATCTGTCCTGCTAAATATATATTTCATAAACTGACGTAAGTAGGTGATTTAATACCGAATCAGGATATCATGCGTTAAAAGCAAAAGAAAACGAGGATGATTAGTATCGGATATAGAGTATAGAAGGAACCATTTAATTAAGAGGGACTTCTTTGTATCATAATAGGTTGCTTGGTTGTTTTTTTTTATTTACGGTGCATGAATAAAAAATGATTTTACGTCCTAGAAATGATTGAAACTTGTAAACCCTACACCCTGAACAAGCATAAATTTTAATGTTAATTATAACTACACGAAAATTATTTACGTCGGAGCCTCTTTGTTGGCATTTAAAAAACTATCCACTTTGATTGCAACGGTAGGTAAATGGTAATTGCAAATTTATGGCGACGCGCCGACTGCAGGGTAACACTGGATTTTAACAGGTTTATCCATATTTAAACTAGTTATTTAAATTGACAATGTATTTTTACTCAACGCATGCATATGTTATACGATCTGACGTAACTGCTTCATTATCTGACAAGGAAGAGTTTGTAAAATGCGGAAGGAATTTCAGTTCAAAATCAGATTTGGAAATTTTAGTGTGAGGTATGGGAAAATAAATGGAAATAGTTTTAAGAAACTTAAAGGAAACACAAATTTCTACAAAGTCTTCAACTAAAGTTCTAAGATTCCACTCTTTCTTTGCCTCAATTATTTGAAACAAAGTGAAATTATTTATCAAAACTTAGTCACCGAGCGAAGCAAGTTTTTAGGGTGTCTAATAGTTCATCTGACAGAGCTTTTTGATTGCTGATTTAAGAGTCCTGTGAACGACGATGTCTCTATTCATTCAAAATACCAAATCATTTGTAATTCGTGCATATTTCGATCATGTTGTGGTGTTACTTGGATTAATATAGTAATAATCCATGCTCCTGGGCATATTTGGTTCGGAAATACTTCTTTAAAACGAAATAATAATCAATTTTGATCAAATTTTTTATAACTTTGGTCAAGTTCCGTAATACCAAAAATTATGAATGAAAACGTGTTTTCTTTAGCTGGACAATAAAAACTGTGCTCCTGAACGAATGCGACCTGAGATAGTGTTGTTTTTATTACAAAACAAATAAGCAGAAAACATATGTCCTTTTTGTCATAAAAATAAGCAAAACTAAATTCATTTACAATTTCGTTTAACAAAAGGATTTCGGAACCAGATATGGCCAAGAGCATATGAGATGTTAGCGTACTAACTTGGAAGGGGTGAGGAAACTCACCCTAACGGTTTCTACACAGCATCGCACCGGAATGCTAAATTGCTTGGCGGTACGTCTTTGCTTGCAGGGTGATAACTAGCCATTGCCGAAGCCTCCCACCAAACCAGACCTGAGCCAATTCAGAAATTATAAAATTCCAAAGTGGCCCGTGGCGGGAATCGAACCCGTTACCTCCCACTCGAAACCGAGCGCGCGTCCCCTGCACCAGGGAGGTTGTCAAAAGTACGATAACATCAATTACCATCAAATGAGAGTGAGATCGCGGTCAAGAACTAACTTGTAGCATACTATTATGGTAATTCTGTGCTTGTAGCGTAAAAAAATATACAAATTTTCCCGATGTCTGGTAAGGCTGTTGGGGTGGCACTCTGTACAAACTACAAAGCTTCACGTCTTGCCGATCGCATTGTTGGCAATTTGTACCCAATAGCGCCGCGACTTGCGAGGTGCAGTAACGTCAGGCTCCTATTATCTTAAAACGTCGCACTTCCTTTAGTGCCACTTTTGCACGGTAGAAATATTTTACTGCAAGCGCGGCACTTTTTACACGGCATTTTTCATGTTTTTTGTAACAAAAGACAGACCCTATAAGATATTTTTAACCGACTTCAAAGAAGTTATCAATTGGGTAGGTAAGAATGTATACAGTACCAATTATATAAAAATCGTAAGAGCTGCAAGATAGATTATTTACGATGCCTAGTGTATGGGGGCTTCTAATCATATTAAAAAAATGTGTAGTAAGTATGTATAATTCGAAACTATTAATCGGATTATGACAATTTTTTTTTGGCTAAAATTTACTTCATTGTAACATGAGTCATGTTAGCCAAAGAATAGTATAATATATACTATTTAACGAACAGTGCAAGTTTTATTAAAAACCGGTAAAAAAAAGTTCTCCAATTTTGCACTTTAAATACTAGCTTACGTTTGGTCTATGGAGGATTCGACCGAGGCTGGTAACCACCTTGCCAGCAAAGACGCACCAAGCGATTATATATTAGTTAAGAATTCCGGTGCGATGCTGTGTAGCAACCATCGCGTGATAATAACTCTTATCAAAGTAAGTAGTACAATGACATTTCGGCTGTAGCGTCATTCGACGTCTGGTGAGTTTGCATACTCAAGTATTAAACTTGTAGTGTGTAAAATAAAATCATAATAGGTACTCGTACTACACATGTCATCCTGCGCTCCCAATAAATAATCCGCACCGAATAACAACATGTATTCCCCCGGGATCTCCCGCTAAAATCCTTATTTGCATTCATGAATAAAAACGTCTGAGGGAAAATTACAATTTCCACCAAAAATAAGAGTAATATGGCCAAGTGCCAGCTGCTGTATTTCGACGCAGTGGTTCCGTACTGATATAGAATTTAATAGTGATACAGTATTTATCTATGTGCCCTTGAGTCATGACAAGACTACACTACCGAATATCGATATTTTTTCATGGCAATGAACAATCGAATACAATACACACGATACGAGTGTCAAAGTAAGCTAATTGGATATGCGAAATCAATGATTTTATCGTAAAGTATTGGAGATTAGAAATATCGACAATATTAGATATCGATAATTATAAAAGTAGTCACAATTCAAAGAATTCACTGATGGCAGTCCTACTGTTTGGTTAAACTGATCAGCGCGGCTAGACAAAGTTACAGTCGTTTAGCGTTCACGACAGTAGATAAAAATGTATGGACAAACCACGTGACTCTAGAAAAACCACGTGACCGAATAGAGTAAGACACGCTGTTTTTGAAAATCGACTACGACAATTTGAACACTCCCTGGCTGTTCTCGCAGACGTTGTAGATAACTTTAGCGTACTTCGCGTGTCGTAGGGTATAGATATTATTATGATCAAATTATAGAGGTAGCTATTTCTCATTTGTTTCAGAACCCTAAAAGCGCAAATAATAATCAGCCACAGATTTTTCATATCACAGCAATGTATTGTAATGAAAATTTTGCGAAAAATGTTCTTTCTTCCATTCATAAAATGTGCTTATTTATCCGAGGTAAATTATGAACTTAGTAAACTAAGATGAAAAAAAATACTTTTCTTTTAGACGACCAAAGATGATTACTTTTTATGTATATAAGAGTGTTTGGTTTGTTATAAAGACTTTGGAAATCATTTTCTTATTATTATTTATCTCTAAAAATTTCTGGTTTTTCGCAAATATTACATATTTTCTGGCCGAATCTTTATCAAGGTTGCATCATGCCGAATTAATGCAAAAGGTATGGTCGGTCAAAGCTTCGTTGGTTGGTAGATGTTGAGCAGTAGAGTTAGTTTAGTTTTTTTTACGAATTCTGAGTCGACTCGCACCGCATAAACAATTCGAATTCCTCCATACATTTGCCATCTATGGATAGTCGCTAACGTTCGCTTGTCAATAGATGGCGCTGGCTGTAAATGTATGGATGCAATCGATTCGTTTGTGCGATGCGAGTCGACACGAATTTCGTACAAAAACCTGTACTAACTCCCCAGGGCGCAAAACGACTCGGCATACGAAATTAGAAAACGAGCGTTAACGATATGGATTTATAGCGAAATCCTCTTTAACGCTCGGCTGTAGAGCCACTGATGATGATAATGACCAGACTCGCAACGTACCGTTTCAAGTTGCGGTTCCAGTACGTAAGCAGTAACCACCGTCTAAACTTCTCACTTGAGGGAGCATCAAGAACTTAGTTAATTTACACAAGACGCAACAACCTAAATTGACCCAACTAACCGCTACTTGAGCTTCACACAAACCACCTCTCTCGATAAACATTCGAGTTTCCGTAGTACGCTAAGGCGTTCCGAGTATTTCTGCACGAAAACATTCTTAGGTGGAAACAGCCTCGCTTCTGTCCGCTTAGGGACTCAAAGGCATTTATTTTGCTAGAAAATAGTTATTCTATAAAGCTGTATGTCTCATACGAAAGATAAAGATGCTCGCGGCCATCGATGCGTCGATGGGCAGCCTAAACGATGGGCTCACACCTTGAAGGATACCGAATGTGTCTGAAACTAGTCAAACCGACCTGATTTTTCACGCGACGATACGATAGCCTAATTCTTAAAATAGATCAGTTACTTTTTCACTTCACTTCTAAGCCGAAATTTGGAATTGGATTTAATTGGACTAAATTTCTTAGGTAGAGCCGCGACCCAAAGCTAGCTATAAATATTAGACCTCCCATTTTATCCTGGATTCAACAAAAACGCAATTTTAATTCTATACGTGTATTTTATTTACATAAACGTGAAATAGCTGTTCAATACTTACTGTCTTTTTGTCTCTATCCTCCCAATGTCAAATTACTGTTGACAAACAAAGACAAAACATCCTAATTACTAATCTACCGCTATTTTACGTTTGTGGATTAGAGTTTGAGCATTTCAATTCCTCTTACATGCATACAGAGAAAAAGAAAACATACCCTCAACATATAAATCGTGGGGTTAAAACTAAATCTCACCCAGTATTGATGCGCGATAGACCTGCTAACAGCACGTTGTGACAATCGTATTGTAAAGCAATTTGTTCCCGATAGCTCCTGAAGGTGTTCGCTCTAAGATTTCCTATTATCTGGGAACGTTCTTTAGCACCGTGAGTAGCACTTTCTGCGGAAATATTTTTCGAAGCACATTCTTCTCAGAAATGCGAGAAAAATATCGCAACATAAGAGCGACGATAGCGATTGGAGTGTGGATCAATTTACACCAAATACTAACTCAAGTAAAGTATATCGCGTTCTCACATACTAGGTATACTACATAAAAAAGTAAAGCGAATAATTCTAATCATAACTTTATAGTGTCTCAGAATAGCGAGAAAAATATCGCATCATAAGAGCGATGGCAGCGATTGGATTGTGGATCAATTTACACCAAATACTAACTCAAGTAAAGTATATCGCGTTCTCACATACTAGATATTCATAAAAAAGTAAAGTGAATAATTCTAATCATAACTTTATAGTGTCTCAGAATAGCGAGAAAAATATCGCATCATAAGAGCGATGGCAGCGATTGGATTGCGGATCAATTTACACCAAATTCTAACTCAAGTAAAGTATAATATTGCGTTCTCGCATACTTTATAGGAAAAAAAGTAAAGCGGATAATAATTCCAATCATACTCGTAACTGTACAGTAAGTATCTCAGAATATCGAAAAAAATAATACATCTCAAAAGCGATGATAGCATTTGGATTGTGGATCAATTTACACCAAACACTTACTCAAGTAAATTATATTGTATTCCTACATACTATAAAAGGAAAGCAAATAACTCCAATCACAGTTCTACAGTACGTTAGAACAAATATTGTGCATCGATAAACTTCGATTAACCAAAGTGGTTTAGTTGTAATAAACAGTCGTAATTTTAACCTTTTAAACATGGCTGCAGTGATCAAAAATCTCAAAGCTTCTTTCTGATAGAAATTCTGTGAAAATCAACAGTGAACCATATAAATAAGTATCATAGTGATAAAATAGTACTACCATCAACACTGATTTTATGTTGATGAGACGATACTAAAATATGATTTAATTCAGAATTTATTTACTTGCTAAAAGAAAAAGAGACTGCGGTTAAAAATGTTCAACTTTTAATTTCATCTCCCCTGGTCAAACCCTGCTTTCGTTTTATTTATCTTTTCACCCGGATTTGTACATAAAAAGGGAAACTTTGTACCGGGAAAGCCTCATTCCAACTTGGGTCATTACAAGGGACGGATTAAAGTGTGTTTCGAAATTGCTGAGCCCTTAGTGACGGAGATATATTGTATTGTAAACAAACGTGCGTCCCAAAAAATGTAAACATATCCCATTCCAAAATAATTACAAGTTCTTCAGCGACTCAAAATCTGTATAAATATATTTTTGTTGATCATCCACAAAAGCTGCGATCATAATTAACTGTCTCTAACTCTCTATTCGCACCAGCAGCTGGCGCCACTTTGACAAAGGTCTTCCCGAGTAAATACTGCAGTCTTTATCCCTATGCTCTTAAAAAAGCACTCCGTGAATTATTAAAAACTCTTACGCAGGAATAAAGATAATATACCTAAAGCCTAAATACCTTGAAAAAACTACGGTCATAAATTAAGTAGGCACCTGCTTGTTAGTTAAGTTAAGTTACTTATGCTCACATACAACATATGTTGTTTTCACATACAACAACTGTCACCTAAGGCTTAGGTGTCCCTTAAAATGTTGGTGAACACGAGCATTAGTAAGTTAAGTAAGTAGTATGCCTAAGGCTATCCTGAGTAGTAAATATTTGAAAAGTAGTTAAAATCTAATATGTACCAATATCAATTTAAATATGAGATCTCATTCCAAGACTCAAAAATAAAATGATTTTCAACCAAAAATTACAGGGACCAAAATACCAACTTAAAGGGCTTCTTACAAACCATTAAACAACCATAATCTGACAAACCTCGCATTCAGAACCACATACATATACAATATACAACTGCAAAAGAGCTGCGTCTGAGAGTTATGAGTTGGCAATTTATACCAGACCTACATTATTTCAGTAATGCTCAGAGCTCATATTTTAATAGTAGGTAAATACGCAATGTAAAATACCATAAGAGGTAACCACGTTTGGTTCGCATACTCTAATTACTTACTCAAATAAAATCATCTGTTTTTTGGAACGAAGTTTCTCATTGTTTTTTCTTTAAACTCCACGGACTTAAAACTATAATCCACCGAAAAAGTAATAAACTAATATCAAATAAGGGAGGTATCACATTTTTGGGTAAATAAGAATTTTTCAAAAAAGTCTGAGTACCTAATACACAATACACATTACGCACTCATTGGAGGACTTAAGGACTCCAGCCTCTTACAATAGTAACATCCTTATTTTTGTTGAAATGGGATAGGTCTGGCATGGCCAACTCTCGGCACATAAATTCTAAATCTGTTCAAGTATTTCCATGTACCTTCATTAAAATACCTTCCTCTAAGAGGCAGTTTGTTCCCTCAAATGAAAGCTATATGTGGCAGTGGAATGTAACAAAGTCAAAATGCCTATTCGAACTAAACACAAGCGTTCATAACCCGATATTACGTTTACGGCTTTTACAGCCTTTTACGACCCTTATAAAAGGACGCAATTAAAAATAATGGCGTAATATGGCTCTATTTGAGATTTATAATAGTGTGGACGATATGGTATTTGAACTCACTACATGTATTGTGCTATATTGGTCATAATAACTCGCTGCCCGCGGTGATATAAAATGGACAGGACGGCGCCTGTTACCCGCAAGCCTAGACTATAAGTGCGACAGAAAGAGCGAGAGTCGGTGAATTTCCCGTTTTTATTACATCGTGGGCAGCGAGATATTGCGACCAGTCGAGTAGGCATTAGAAAGGTGCGATATGATTCACTATCGACATTCATATACTCATCAAATTTTAAAACCAGCAAAGTGGGAGTCGTCTTCGCACGAGAGTTCCGTACACATTCATTTTAGTCCCCTAAACATTCATTTTATTTTGTTTTTAGTATTTTCTGTTTTAGCGGTAACAGAAATACATTATTTGTAAAGATAACATTTTTATTGTTTATGTGTCTCAGTTCTATATACAGTCTGGTAACAGACGCACAGACGGACGGCGGAGTTTTAGTAATAGGGTCCCATTTTTACCTTTTGGATTCGAAGTCTAAAGATTTAAAATAATCGAAAAATAATCGAGTGTGACAGACGGACGGACGGACGGACGGACGGAGAAAGTCTCACCATGAGAGTTCCATTTTTACCATTTTGGAATGGAACCCTAAAAATACGAATATAAACCGACGCTCGATATTCCAATAAAAATAGGAAAACATTGAAAGAGCAACTAAACTAAAACAAAACATATTCGTCCGGAAGGGATTTAAGTTTTAGCATCCTTTATTTCTTTGAAATAGTGGCTATAGAGTATTAAAGGTTAATTATATTACAAGTAGAATATAAATTTACCAATCAAATTATAATGTTTTCTTTGTCACACATAAACAATAATGTAATTAATTCGTCGTTGATCTATCACCTCAAACAACGTTTAGCAGAAGGATATCAAAATATGCGTATCAAAAACAAGAGTGAAATTCTACGTTTCTGTTAATTCTGGGATGTCAATTGCCTTTGATGTTTCTATTGATAAAACCCTTTGACTGTTTGTTAACTGGGAACGATAGAGTAAACAGCACTTCGTAACTAAGTTACCACATTTATACACGGGTGTTTCAGATAATTTAAACACAGCATCAAAATATATCAAAGAGAACGTTTTGAATCCAGGCATACAGTTCGAAGTTTTATTTAATTACATAAATAAATAAATAAATACTACCTATGTAGCGATGTAGCTATGTAGCGATAAGGCCGCCAAATTGTACTCCTAAGTTTGTTTGTATTTAATTTATTTATTTCTTTTTTATATTTTTATTCTGTGGTGTGCAATAAAGAGTTTATCTATCTATCTATCTACAACCATTATTTCGACACCTTTCCTACTGAGTTCATGATAATGAGTTCAAAAACTATAAAGACAATTACTTTCAAATTTAAACGTCAAGTATTTTGAGGTTTTCTAATAACAAGGTTCCTCAGAACTTGTCCAAGTGTCTCTGTTTTTTGCCATCGCCCTAACCATGATTTCAGTTAAATTTATTTTAAGTTGATAAAACCGATAGAAAGATGAATGCATCCATCTATCCAATTTGTGAAAACCCTAATTTCACGCTTACAGAGCCGCAGGCAGAAGCTTGTAAATAAATAAGTAAGTAGGTAATTACATGTAAGATACATTAAGACTTTTTAAAAGCTGGGTGGGTTTATTCGCGGTACTAGAAAATCTTGTTGGTAATTAACATAATACTGGAGGAATGTTAGATATGGAGTAGGTACCACAGCAGCTTATCCTTTAAGAATTTATACTTTTTTGAGTATATTTAAAAATGGAAGGAAACTGTTCTATATATCTCTCCCGTCAACAGACACCATAAAGGAAATGGATATTACTATTTTTAAGACGCACTTTTAGAGACATTATTAAAGAGACAAATCGTTACCAATGAAACAACAAATTAACACATAGCACAATACCATCATTCTACATTGACTTAATACTACAACGCGATTTTGTAATAGTTTAGGTAATTCCTAACTACAACAAAGCCAGCGTTGGCATCCAGTGCTTGCGCTCGCGTGAATTCGTTTATCACCAACAACCCCCAAGCAAATATCAACCCCAGCGTGCGAGTTACAAAGTCCAAATTCCAACAAACTTTCCTAAATACTCCAGATAACTCGAAAACCTCCACAACTTGTCGAACTAATACTCTTCTTACCTCAAAATGGCTGAAGTTGAGGGCGAGCTTTATTACCCCGCAATCCATTTTGAACTTTAAAGTTCAACAGGTTGGATTCAGATTTGTACGCAATAGTTGCGGTGTGGTACGATCTTAATTTAGCAAATTGTGTGAAAATGACAATCGATTCGCAAAGTAGTATTATGAAAGTAAAAATGAGATACCATTTACACGTTAGTATTATTATGTACTAGCTGTTTCCCGCGACTTCATTCGCGTGGAAATAAGGTTTTCTTTTATTTTGTAAGAAACCTTTGAATTAATCTGTATAGTGAGTGATTTACCAAATTAACTTTTTATCACTATTACCTCTTTTATTTAAATGCCGATTGTCACGTTTCTTACTTTCGACGACCTCCGTGGCGCAGGGGACGCACGCTCGGATTCGAGTGGGAGGTCGCAGGTTCGATTCCCGCCACGGGCCACTTTGGAATTTTATAATTTTTTAATTGGCTCAGGTCTGGTCTGGTGGGAGGCTTTGGCCGTGGCTAGTTACCACCCTACCAGCAAAGGCGTACCGCCAAGCGATTTAGCGTTCCGGTACGATACTGTGTATAGAAACCGTTGGGGTGAGTTCACTTACCCCTTCCAAGTTAGTACGCTAACATCTTCGACTGCATCATCACTTACCATCAGGTGAGATCGCAGTCAAGTACTAACTTGTATAGCGTAAAAAAAAAAATGGTCCTTTCATACAAATTTAAACCCTTCCTTTGGAGTTTTCCAGAAAGACGCGCCCCACTCTGCCAATATAGCTTAATATTTCATTCGATTCGTATCGAGTTTGACAGAGTGGGGCGCGTCATTGTGGATTGAAATATCTATACGCTACGTTTCTACAATATATTATACTAGTAGGTCGGGTGAGGGCGCGGGCCACATGTGGCCCGCGTGCCGTCTTCCCCCCCATTCGCCTTCCAACTTTTAGTCTCTTCAATATCCGCCATACATTTTCTATGGAAAAAAATAATTCCGCCATATTGGATTTTTTTTTCTATCCATCGAATAGACCTTTGGGTCCTGATCAACTCTTGTTAAGAAACCGTTCTTCCATCTTTTATACTTTCCGAGATATCGACGAAATTCGAATGGCGGCCATTTTGAATCCGCCATTTTGAATTTTTTTTCAGCTAACTGCCAATTGGATGTCATTTCAAATGACATTTGGTCGAGCACCCCCCACCTATCTTCAATACCCTCCCCGTGCTCTTCACCCGTCTTCGAAATCCTCAATCATCAGCTCTCTCCGTATTTTTCCTCCGAATGAATTTTTCCCGTGTATACGAAACGGTAATTGAAAAAAAATTTTTTCATACAAAATTGTTCAGGAGAGGTGATCAATCAGTCAGTCAGTGAATCAGCACAAGCAGCTATATATATATTAATTATAGCATTGAGTTTCGGACAGAAAAATGACGTGACTTTTTTAACTATTCAATTGAATCCATTATGAAATGAATGAATGAAAAAGTAGCAGAAAAACTTTTGACGGCAAATGAAATAATTTGCAGTTCAGGATTCAACCAAGCGAGAAACTTTGGAAAAGTTGGGGAGTAATAAAAAACTTTGGGCTGGCAAAATAATTTTAGCTGATTTGTGGAGCCAGTATAGAAATTCTGAAAAAATAATAATAGTGCCTTTCTTTTTCATCTAGATTTAATTTTATCTTCTCTATTTTTGTATATTTGTTGTTGATAGGATCATCGATAGAATGATAGATGCAAATTGTGGAGTATTTAATAATATTTTTTTTTATTATTATAAAATATTTTTTAATTATTAAAAAGTATTTTAGTATGCATTCCACTCATACAGTGTGCATACTTTATAATTTTGATAAAGAATGTAGTAATAAGAACAATATTGTGTGTGATTCGAAATGCATTGTACAATCATTCCTATTTAGTTTATTCCTTTCGATTTAAATTGCCGAATAAAAAACTATTGAAAAGAAAAAAACTTTTTTTAAGAATAATGTTATAAAAATACAGTAATCTCTGTCTCGTTACATCAAACCTGTCTCGTATTATATTACGTACTTGTTAAAAATTGTTAAAAATAATTTTCTACAATTTCTTAGAATTCACTTCGTTACAGAAACTTATCGATATGAGTGAGTACCTAAAGAATACAACACAGAATACTGCTCAAGAATTCCTATTTAAATCGAGCGAGGTCGCATGACTCTTTTCGTTTTTATCTTTCGTCTATCAGACAGCTCGTTAGGGCCTCTGATACCCTCTGGTAACGTTCCCGAATGTTCCAGAAATGTTCCCGTAATGTTACCACAATTACGGACACCTTTCAGCGAGGATCACGGCCGAATGGCATGTTCACTCAAGCAACTAATTCCCGAAGATTTTCACGGCGAAATTGAATTGAGGGGATTGAAATTTAGACAATTCTGTGGACGTTTGCCATTTGGTGAGACATCGACTGTACAATCGCTAGACGCCTACTGTTTTGCCACAGTAAATATTTCACACGATGACACTGTCAAAATCTACTACCCGAATGAAATTAAGCGATTTTGACAGAGTGGGCGCGTCTTCGTTGAAATATCTATAAACAAGCGACCATTATGTGATTTGATTTACAAGGATGAACATTGAATAGGCGTTTGTATCACGATATAATTTGTACCCTTTAAACAAAGAAATAAGACTTAAATACATTAGTTTACGGTTTTAATAAAATTGATATAAACGCATGAATTTGCGTTGTTTTGTTAGGCCGAAATTTTCCAGGAAATACAATAGTTTAGTGAAACATCCTTATATTATGTTTCCGTGTAGAAAACTGCATTACTCTTTGAATAAGCAGATCATAGTTCACGAAATACTTAATTCCCGTTCACTTAAAATTCTAATCCCTGTTTCGTAGATGACATGCAATTTAATTGTTGTTGAAGTGAAAACTTGTTTTTTATCATTTTTTTTAATGAAAAAAACATTGAACTCCCGATACCGTCACTATAACCGACAACCCACGTAATTGTTCAAATTGACACTTCGGTCGACACTTCCACGTCACTTTTTTTCATTTTCAACGAATTGGTGAACTCCATAAATCAAAGATGAAATTGGTGTAGGTACACTACGTGAGGTGTAAAGTAAAAACGTGTCGGATCGGATTTGTATACGGCGTCTATTGGAGTCTAATGGGTAAACGGTCTTTGCGAAGAATTACGCTCATTTTATTTTACCAGTAGAACGTTAAGGAGGGCTTTGTGGATGGTGCAGTAATTTTATTGTTTTATTTTTGATACGTAGAAAAATGCCGAGTTTAAGTATAATAAATAACTCGTTGCCAGAAATTTTCGTCGTAAAAAACTGTACACATACATCGGTAAAGAAAACAAACATATTTAAATTTTGAATCTAACCCCATTATGGAAAAGTTATTCTCTGTTTTGTCTATTTCAGAAAAAGGCAAACGCAACAATTATTCCACCGCTATATCACGTTTATGAATAAGGGAATAAATGTGAAGCCTCTATCCTATAACAGAGACGACACATACCTAACCCACCTGGCAAATGCCATCCCCTGTGGCCATCCCCATCTCAACTAGCACGTTACAGTTTTGTAAGGATCTTAAGGTATACGCCTGCTGATACCTGTCAATCTCTCATTCCATAACTATATGGATCAAAATTCAAAAAAGTAATGATGTGACAGTTTGTCCTTGATAAATCACGTCATTAATTTTTCAATCGGATTGACATTCCCATACTTCGTTTGTTTGTTAAGTTATTATATTATATTTATATTTATATTATATTTATATTGGCTTCTATGATAACCGTAGATAAGTACCTACCCGATTCCATTAGTATTAGGTAGAGAATAAAATCGAAAAGAGAAACCAAAAAAATGTATGTTACTCCAATTCGTTTCAAGTAAGAAAACACACAGTCCCCTCAACCGGATAACGAGATGGAATGATTTGCGAAAAACGGCAAATTACCGCCGGACCCGTCCCAGCTCCGAATAGACGTCCATTGTAAACACAAACAGTGAATTGACACATTCGGGACCTCGCAAATAGGGGCCCCGAACGCTGATAGTTGTTAAATAAGGTGTATTCTTCGACTGAGTTATTCTTTGCAGAGTTTTGTATGCGGAAGATAAATTGAATCCCTTTTGGGAACTCGGATCGATCGATTCTGTAGATCCGTACGTCCAACGAGGCAGTCTATCTCTGTCTATCTGTAAGGGCAAGACTGCCTCATTGGTGTAGGGGTGAGCTTCTTCGAGGTCCAGCTAACCTAAGGTAGAAAAGAAAAAAGTATACATAAATATACATAAATAGTGGACAACATCACATACATTGCTCCGATCCCTCACTAAGTAGCTTATGCACTTGTGTTAGGGAAATCAGAAACAACGAAGGTACCAACACACCCAGACCCGAGACAATGTAGAAAACTTATTTTTTCTACATTGCCCCGACCGGGGATCGAACCTGGAACCTCAGAGATGGCGGCGCCTTGAAAACCGGCACGCTAACCACTCAACCACGGAGGTCGTTGCCGTATTCACCGCTATTATAATCGTAATACTGTCACTTGATTGGCTGGAAAAATGTGAACGACAAAGTGCGCCAATCAGAGGCAAAATTTATTTACGATTACAATAACGATAAATACGTTTTTCTTACGCAATTGCCCCCCTGGGTTCGATCCGCAATAAAAACTATTGGGTTTTTCTATTAAGAAATCCTTAGTTTTAAGATTGGCGGTGTTTCACCCCCGTGCCTCGAAGAGCACTATAAGTTATCAATTCTGCGCCTCTCCAGTCGTGTCAGAGCTATCGCCTTATTGGATTGTGAGATAGAGGGAACAGACCTTTATATAACAGATATTTATCGTTTGCCTTAACCGATTTGCTTCAGCCAATCGGGGAACAGAGTTTGTTTACGATGCACCCAGTTTTGATTCTTCATTCTTCACATAATAATCTAAATTCTGGGATAAAAAAACCAGTTACAATAATGGTTGTAATATACCGCATTTAATCATTGTGCGTAAAAAAAGAAAAAAGGGTGGGGCTATATCTGTCAAGTGAATGAGCACTTGTTTGCGGATCAAACAATAGCCAACAATACATTAGGATTGGACCTTGGTCTAATAAAGGACTCCTCACACAAAGGAGAAAGATTTTCTTTTTCCTTGCGAAGTTTGACCGGGTTGATAATATCACCGCAGTGACAGTTATTCTACCGTGAAGCACTAATGTATTGCTTGTTTGTATGTTGGGTACTGTATTTCAGTTTCAGTTTCACTATATTATGCCAACGAAATTACTTACTAGTCTCAGTATGTTTAGCGCAGTGCTGCAGAGGTGGCATTGCAACCTCTTACTCGCACACAGCACAGCGCTCGTACTGCGTTTGAAATGGGCAGGAATATAACTTTGATATAAAATGAACGTCTCGCTTGCCTCAGTGTTTTTTGATAATATTTTTAAAAAGCTTACATAAATACCATATAACTATCATTAGGTAAATTAATGAAATTCATCGTACATACCACTAAAAATTAGTCAATTCCTCTAAATCAACTGTGTCTGAGAATAAATGTCACCTTGAATGAACGAATGAACGAAATGAATGTACTACAGCAGAATTAATGCTCATCACGCCCCTTAGTGTGACAATACCCGGGCAGCCATTGTCGGCTAATGTAAGGAATGACAATACGTGGCAAATTGCTGCGATTCTCTCTTTGCCCTTTGTGTTTTTGGGGATTTCGGTTTTATTAGACGAAAAAATACTTGCGAAGAAAAGGCGCCTACATTAATGAAATTTGGAGACATGGTTGAGATACCTACTATGTTTTTTTTATTTCGTCAAACTATATTATACCCAATTAATGTTTTCTCAACGAGTGACGGAATTAGGCAGTTCGGTTCAATTTCAATGACTATTTCGACCTAAGTCAATCCAATTCGATTTTCAAAGACACGATTGACAAGTGACAAGTGACAAGCGATTGCGTTCCGGTACTAACAGTTAGGGGTAGCTTACCCTTCCATGTTAGTACGATAACATTTTTAGCTTTTAGTAGATGCCTACACTATAATTTAGTGAATTTTTTTGGAAACGCGAGTGAAGCAAGCACCGCTTAGCTGCTAGTAAAAAATAAAATACCGGTAACGTGTTACGCTTTTTAGTAGATATTTATTTTGGCTGCGCCGGAAAAAACTACAATTATTTAAGTAACTGGCAATGAATATTTGAAATGAAATGAAATTTATTTATTGATTCGAACATTAACAATTGAACACAGTTTATCATGAACGATGACAACTGTAAAAGTATAAACTGCAATTTATGCTTATATGCGGCAATATTGAAGCTTTTCCGAAAAAACTATGTTATCTAACCCCCAAATGCAAACAACATTTAATGCAAACGGATTTCACAGTGTATTCGGAATACAGCACTCAATTAGCAACGGGCTTTTGTAGGCGGCAGAAGGTGAATAAACGAAAATGGGGTCTAATCCTTTTGAAATTGGGTTTCGTTTTGACTGCAGATTTAGGTATGTGATTTTTTGTATGCTTCACTGCACTATCTCATAACCTACAAAGTGCATTAAAATCTAATGTTACAATTATACAAAAAAAAACAAAGTCAGTAGTAGAAATTTCATGACTGTTGTGTGACCCCAGGGGATTTGGGACTGATCTGGTGGGAAGCTTCAGCCTCGGCTAGTTACCACCTTACAGGGAAAGACGCACCCTCAAGCGTTTTAGAGCTCCAGTGCGATGCTGTGTAGCAACCGTTAGGGGTTACTCAAAAAAAAATAAAGATAATATGGACTGTTACATAATATATTTTACATTGAAGTCTGCTTGGCTCTACACTAACTCTTATTTCAACAGTTGTCTCTTTATTAACTCTCAGTTAATCAGTCTTGTCTCTTTATTAACTCTGAGTTAAACCGTCTAGTCTCTTTATCAACTCTCAGTTGAACAGTCTTGTTACTTTATTCATTTAAAAAGTCTTGTCTCTTTGTTAACTCTCAGTTGAACAGTCTTGTCTCTTTATTAACTCTTGTGAAGTTAGGGTTATGTTTTTGCGTTTGTAAGTGGCAGTATGTCAGTAACGGAAGGGTGAGAGCGGTGGGGTTTGAATTTTTAAACGGATTATTTCGACGCCGCACGGGTTAATTGAGGTCGTGCTATACGGTAACTATTTCGGGACTTAGTTGGTTTTGTTATTGTGTTTGAAAGTGCATTGAATTTACTTAAAACAAAGTTTATGATTAGCAGGACAGATTATTTTGTTTTGCTATTAAATCCGCTACTTGAAAAGATTCTGTATGGTGCAATATGCAGGAACACTACCCACATGAAACACCACACACAATTTTCTATCACTTTCTATAACGCACGTTTCGTCCCGACACCGGGACATCCTCAGGAGATGTTGACTTCACAATGCGAAATCGTAGAGCTCTACGATTTCGCTTGGATGTACCTAGAACAAGATTTTATTGGATTGGACTTGGATTGTAGAACAAGATTTTATTAAATAACTCAATGACATTTTGATTTTATTATATTTTTTTCCTTTAAAAACCTGTTCGAAAATCTTACGAAGGATTTTATTATACCAAACACTACCGACCTTCAATGGAAGTTAAAAACTTATCGACCATCATCAGGTATGCTGCCAAAACTGAGCTCTGATAGAAGCAACAACCAACTGTAACTCTTACAATTAAAGTTCATTATTAATTAAACTGCAACTCAAAAGAGGGGTACCTAATACTTTGTTTAATATATTCAGCTGAAATGAAGGGGTTAAATTTGTTCAAAGGGGGTTAATTAATTAAAATATAGTACAAATTACGGCGTGATGAAATAAAAGGATCTTTTAATGCAAATAAAAGGGTTTGCAAATTGAAACAGTAGAAAAAGAAAGGAGTGATAATTTATTTAAATCTACTTTTTACTTTGCAAAAAAATAAGGAAATGTTTGCTTTCAAAAACAGCTTTGCATTTTAATACGAATATTATATGCGTTTAACTTGTAGACAAAGTGAGATGGAAAAATTTCGTTTAGAATGTTAGCGGAATGCGTACGAAATTACGTACCTAATTTGCTACAAATTTAAAACAAAAGTTTTTCTTTTTACATCAAATAAACTTTTTTTTACACTATACAAGTTAGTATTTGACTGCAATCTCACTTGATGGTAAGTGATGATGCAGCCGAAGATGTTAACGAACTAACTTGGAAGGGGTAAGTAAAGTCACCCCAACGGTTTCTACTCAGCATCGCACCGCTACGCTAAGTCGCTTGTCGGTACGTCTTTGCTGGTAGGGTGGTAACGGCCGAACCCGACCCAAGAACAGACGGCCCGTGGCGGGAATCGAACCCGTGACCTCCCACTCGAATCCCTTGCGCCAGGGAGGTCGTGAAACCATCGTCTTCTGCCAATTTTATGAACTAAGCTCACGATTGATCGGTAGATTAGAAGAGAGATTGCCAAATTCTTAGGTCGCCTAGACACTTTAGACAGGAATAAGTCCCAAGATGGAAACTCATTCGGTTTAAAGTCGTCTCAAGTCTTAACACAATATAAATAGTTAGCAGAAAGCGACTACATCCCTAATTGAAGTAGTGACTAATTAAAAAAGTTAGGGAAAGACGCTTGTAGTTTGTCGTAGAAAACCCAAGTTTATATTATTTGTTTCTAGAAATTTAACTACATGTAATCCGTGAATTATTCAGCGTAAACTTGAAAAATAATAATCGTCTTCGCCCATTACTTGGCTCTAAAAATTTTCGCCACCAAACCATTTTCGCCGCCAAAGTTGGTGAAAAGTTGGTGAAAACACTTTAAAAAATATCCAAAAAATTTATATTCATTACTTTGACATATTACGAGTAAAATTACTTTAATAACTTAAAATCTGTACAGGGATGATTTAAAAAAATTAAAATAACGCACGTAAACGCCCTAACCGAATCATTTTTATTACATCCGGATAAAATTGCCACTTGTCCGGTAATTGGAAACGGAGATCCGGATAGATTCATCCGATGCACCCCACTTTTTACGTACCGGATAATTAATTACTGTTAACTTGAACCAGTTAGTTAAATGAAATGAAAATGAAATGAAAAAGTTTATTGGTAAACAGGAATTTATATAAAATTTCTATCTAACTTTTTTTTATTATTATTGAAAGGACTTGACTGCAATAATTATGTCTGATGGTAACTCTGATTACTAAACTTAAGATATGGTCATCCGAAAGATTTACGTAAACCTTTTTCATACAAGCAAACAGTAGGCGCTACTGTCAAAATACCCGCCACCGCCGCCCCCTCTAGCCGATGAGCGAACTATCGCGTGGCCTTATACTGTTGGTACTAATGACACCGATTAAACTGGCGACATTTTTTCGCGCGGTTCGCCCTGTCTAGAGTAGATGTCAATTGATGGTAAGTAATGAAGAGAAAGTGCAATGTGCATGCCTATCAATTCACCTTTCTTACAAATTCTTCTTGAATAGCATTTTTTTATCAGCGCTAGAGTCGCCATTTCTTTAAATCATCTTGCGGAGCAAGCCTTTTGTACCGTTAGGCCCTATTGTGTATTCCGTAGTATGGCTAGGTATAATTTTGTTTTAACACTAAGATTTGGTATCTAGATTATAAGATATGACAGGTATCATACCTATAAATGGCTCCGAAACCATCATGACGAGCAGAGTTTTAAACACTTACTTGTGAAGTAACGAACAGGCGAGTGTGCGAGTTGTTTTCTTCTTACCTAAAAAGAAATGAAAATTGTTAGGAAAACATTTTCTTTGTAAAGTAGAGCGAAGAATTTGTATAATTCTTTGCATTGATACAAATAAAGATCTGTTAATTTATTTAATCTATATCTACGATCGTTTTTGGATCGAAAATGTTTCCAAATCACACATCCGATTGACGTGACTTATCGATAACAACTGTCATATGTACATAATTTTAACATTCTGATGCAATAGTAATGTTCGCAATAAGATAGAAAAGGTAACATGGTTACAGCTCCTAAAAACTGAAAACACTGTAATCAGCAGTAAATTATTATTATCCTATACTTTGAAATAATGATTTATTGTGAAGTTTTAATACTACGGTTTACTGACGCATTGTATTTTGTATTTTTTAAGGATAGATATAATTATTAATTCTTTTAATCGATTGCATGCCTTTAAAGGTGAAACTCTGAGACTATTTTGTTTATAACATCTGTTTATTTATACGAGTTTGAAGCAATAAATAAATTATGAATTATGAATTATGAAATATCGTTAAGAAAAATATTTTTAAATCAGCTTGTATAGATAATTTATATATATTTTTTGCAATCTCTTGCTTGAAACTATTTGATACCCATATTGTAGGAGTGCATTAAAACTAAACCGCCATCTTGGATTTAGGATGACGTCACACAGCTAATGCATTGTATACAAAATTTCGGCTTAATCGGCCGAAGATAATACTAGAGTTGCAAGATTATGAACAACAACAATAAATAAATACATAGCCAGTTAAATAAAAGGTTGTTGAAGAAGTCTAAAATAACACCTTAATATAACTTCATAATAAACCTTTGCCATTCAACATTAATATCAAGGATTTAAGGCACTGCGTTGCCATGACAACATTATACCGGGGTTCTTAATCACAGGCCATCAATCATTCCGTGAAGCTAGATGAAAAAGTTACCGCGACCACTTAGGGATACCAGCGAGATAACACACCTGGGAAAAACTCGCCTTTAATATAAAACTTGGGGTAAGATGGCTTAGGAAAGAAAACATGTAAGTTACTTTAACATAATAACGGGACCAAAAGTAAATAAACATATTGTATAACCAAACTCAAATGGCTCTACCGGGGAGGGGGTGCGCCCCCTCCCCTTTATATGAGATTATTTTTTTTTTACTTGTAATGAGCTATAGAACACTCCCTTAAATTATCGCTAGTTCGATCCCGGACACACTGTATAATTTCTTCACCAGTCCCAGCTCGTTACGAATAATTTTTTCAAACGTATAGGAGAAATCTAAAGAACCTACAACTAAGTTAACTAAGTGGGGGTTTAGTTCTGCCTAAGAACGAAAAACAATATGCATCCGAATTTCGTCGTGATGAGACAGTCTCGTGTAGCTCAGTTGGATGAGCTCCCAGCCGCGATAGCTGGGGGACGTGGGTTCGAGTCCCACCGCGAGTGAAATTTTGATGCATATTTATATTTATAGAAATCTAAAGAATTCATAGAATGTTTATACTTTTACAATAATTGTCAGGCTTCACACACATTATGAAAATTGTGTCCTCAGACCGTTCGAATAGGAATTAGCCAAAGATTTAAATCGCTACATGAGCCATAAACCTCCAAAAACGTCCATGTTTTTGCTTGTGTGCGATACGTCGTCACTCTCTCTGTCATAAGTGAAACTACATGCTGAGAGCACTCACTGAGCATGTTTGTGGACGTTTTTGAAGTGCGCAATGTAGGCTTAGGGCCCATCTTGCGATTTAAATCTTTGGAATTACGAGTAGCAATTAATACTCTTTTTACGTTGCTTTAAAGATGCTTAAGGGCTCAGATGCCTACACTCAAAAGTAAAAGGCACTGTACATAGTTAAGCCATCATTAATATGGTTTAAGCCGGCTAGGCTTATTCCGCGGGACCCGGTTAACCGGTCCGCGAAGGGATTAAGCCGGATCCGCCGCGGTTTGTGCAATTAACCGGGCATTTGTTACTTGTCCGCACTACGGTTTTACCCGTACTTATAGTTTTAGTTGCTGAGACTTCCAACTAATCTGTATTTCGATTGTTTCTTTTTTAAATATAATTATAAGCTTCGTAAAGCAGAATGCGACCAATGGGTCAACTAATAAAATATACTTATACATAAGCAGTAATAAAATAACGAGAACTTAATATTGTAGGTATTTTGGAATGCTAGAACGATACGAAAGCTCTATAATTTGTTTTCAATGTAACATTTTTAGTTACAATTTCACTCACTCAATCAAATATTCACTAAGTCACGTGCCGCTTGGTCAAAGACAAACCATCCTATAGAACCGGTGTTGGCTACACCGATCTCATTCTTTTCAGTAAAGATAACTATACAATATTAGATTACTATTAAATTTGAATGAAGCTGGTGAAATTCAGTAATTAAGTGGTAACAACACTAAAATTAAATAATAAAAGACTGAGAACGTTAAGTAATAAATTATTATGTAAATATTTCTTTCAGTTTCGTTCCAAGTTTAATTCTATGGTCTGTCTCAAACGCCAAAACGGACCTTTTATATTTTGACGTGACAACGTCTTATAAATTGGTTTGCCGGGTGACACTTCAAGAAACTGCGTTACGCTCCGCTCACGTTATGCGCTCACAATGAGAGCGAGTGAGAGGCACGCGTCCCTTCTACTCGGGCATGGTTAGCCCGCCTAAGAGCGAGAGAGACAGACATAAAAAGGTCGTTGTCACGTAAAACTTTCGCCCGTATACCGACTTTACAGGCAACCAATTTTTTTTTCAACTGTTGGCGCCGCCAAAGCATATAAAATTATCTTAGTTGTAACAGTTCGATCAACTGGAATACCAACCTAACTACTGCGAATAGACGTCGAAAAGGCGCAGGATAGGTAATGAGGTACCTTGAGAATAGTCTATGTTATCATTACTCATCATCAGTATTGAACAATGCATTGAAGATCATCTCTTCGTATTCATTTCGCGGTGCTCTTATTTAGAGCCACAGATGTTTACAGTAATAACAACTGTTACCGACACGCTAACTGTGCCCCCGAGGCGAGAATAATCGAATACAAATAACCCGACAACTAAGCGATCGTTGAGTAATCACACGTCAGAAGGGGAATTGAGCACTAAGGAATATACGAGTACGGTGGCTCGAATAGGTATCCGTCGCCGAATATCATCTTTTCGAAATCTCAATTTTTGTAGTAAAACGTAAAAAGTCATTTTTTGTTTAAAGAAAGCTAAAGCTTCGAGTAACTGCTTAATCTAAGAGAATTAATTTTATTTGCATTATATTGGGCATCACAAATGTATTGCAAAAATCAATAAAATATTCTATAATCAATAAATCAAGGAATATCTATGAATGGTGATGTTACAAAAAAATATTCAGTGAAATTTATACTACGATGGTTTTTTTTGGTTAACGCGAGTAAACCAAAAAAAAAACCGGCCAAGTGCGAGTCGGACTCGCGCACCGAGGGTTCCATACCATAGAAGAAGTAAAACATTGAAAGAATCACTTTTGTTCATGAATTTACGAGTATAATTTACATGTAGGTACTTTTGTTAGCAAACCGGAAACGTAACTTTGTTTTTGGCGGTTTATTGTTATTATCAAAAAAAGTATAATAGTTACAGGGTTGATTTTATTTTTCCTGTAAAATATACGTGTACTTCTATTGACCATAATTATTTCAGATTTTTCGATTGGTAAACTTCGGAGATAAGGGGGGGGAACAGTATTTTTTTCGACAGTTTGCCCAATAAATCAAAAACTATCAGGCATAAAAATAAATAAAAATTAGTTTTAGAATACACAAGTAACGCCCTTTCATATGATACCCCACTCAATATTGTTATCTCATTTTGAAATTTTGTCGACCCGGTTTTCCCCCCTTTTTAAATAAAAATAAAAACAATTTTCCAATTTTTACGATTGTTATGACGTCGGGTCACTATTTCCTATAACTATTCTAAATTTCAAGTCGATAGTTTGAATAGTTACTGAAATAATCGAGTGTGACAGACGGACGGACGGACGGACGGACGGACGGACGGACGGACGGAAGGACGGAGAAAGTCTCACCATAAGGGTTCCATTTTTACCATTTTGGTATGGAACCCTAAAAAATGCGGGTCACTCGATGGTACGCGAAAAGCGCCGCCCATGAACATTTGCAGCACCAGAGGAACTACAAATGCGTTGCCGGCTCTTAAGAAATTTATTCAGGGTTTGGTAGATACTGCGTATTTTCTGATTACATATTTAGTATTTTTTGCGGACACGTAGGATCACCTTTTCCACTTTTCTTGGCTATGTACTCAAGGCGAATAACAACTGATCTATATTAAGGCGACGCTGTGCCAGACCGATCGATAAGGAACTAAAATAATATTAGTTACCATCGCAGAGCGCACCGCTTCCGGATGCACTTAAATAATAGCGCTACATTGAACACTCGAATAATAACGCTACAAAATGTTTCTGCCATTAACTTTCTCGTCTATTTATTAACAGACTCCGATAAAGGAGGTCATCAATTCGTATAACTATCTATACAATACTAGGCCAGGTCAACTTATTACGTGATCGAGAAATTACAGGTAGGCGTCTCGACGTACTATTTTCAGAGGCCGTCACGCGCCGAATACTTTGCTCGCTAGTTCGGGTAGAACTAGTAGAAGTATTCGGTGCGGTCACTGAGATACTATGTACTGGGTGCGGTCTATAATTTCACGCGCTGCGTGCGCCCGATGACGAGGTAGTCCTAGCACGTCGAATCCGATAAAGTTACGCGACAGAAAGAGAAGTTCTTTTCGGAGACGCGGCCAGGCGCTACTGCGAGATGAATTGCACTTTTTGTGTCAGCGCTAGAGTCGCTATTTTTAGGGTTCCATACCAAAATGGTAAAAATGGAAACCTTATGGTGAGACTTTCTCCGTCCGTCCGTCCGTCCGTCCGTCCGTCCGTCCGTCTGTCACACTCGATTATTTTAAATGTATTGTTAATGTATTGTCTTATAATTGATATCTCATTCATTACATAATATTGAGAAAGTCTTAAATTTATCAAAAACAATTATAGTCCATTTTATGCATTTTTTAATTTCGCTTCAAGATAAATAGGTATCAGTTGAGCCTAATCTACTCATTATAATAACTTGGATTCCCTTACTTAGTGGACACGCACCCTTCGACACGCATAAATACGCCCATTCACTGTTGGAGGCGAAAAGGGGCGCCCTTGTAATGATCCCGATATCGCTTCATTACCCCTTCGTAAGGGCCGTGGTTGTGACGTTATTGTCAACGAATAATACAGAATTTCTTTTGTGGACTCATATTGTCGTAATTTTTTCATTCTAATAACTAAATTTTGCCTACGCTCCGCCCGCAAAAACTTCAGTTTTCAAAAATCCTGTGAAAAAATATATCGAATTCCTGTTATATTTGTTATGCAAAGCCAAAAGGTTGTTAACCGACTTCAAAAAAAGGAGGAGGTTCTCAATTCGTCGGAATCTTTTTTTTTTTTTTTTCTATGTATGTTCACCGATTACTCGAAGACGCGTGGACCGATTTGAAAAATTCTTATTTTGTTTAAGAGGGTTTTGTTTCCAGGTGGTCCCATTTTAATCAGGTCAGGATCTGATGATGGGATCCTGGAGAAATCGAGGGAACTCTTCAAATTTTATATGGACACATGAAACTATTTGAGTATTATTAGAAAGAGTAATATTTTCCAAGTTGTCCTATGGTCATCAGGTCAGGATCTAATCATGGGATCATGGTGAAATCGAGGGAACTCTTCAAATTTTGCTAGTATACTTAAAGCGAGTTGGGTATTTTTTATAGTTACTGGTGCATATGCTAGCAGATACTGATTTGATGACTAAAGTCATCAAGTCAGGGTCTGATGATGGGATCTTGGTGAAATCGAGGGAACTCTTCAAATTTTGCTAGTATACTTGAAGCGAGTTGGGTATTTTTTATAGTTACTGGTGCATTTGCTAGCAGATACTGATTTGATGACTAAAGTCATCAAGTCAGGGTCTGATGATGGGATTTTGGTGAAATCGAGGGAACTCTTCAAATTTTGCTAGTATACTTGAAGCGAGTTGGGTATTTTTTATAGTTGCTGGTGCATTTGCTAGCAGATACTGATTTGATGACTAAAGACATCAAGTCAGGGTCTGATGATGGGATCTTGGTGAATTTTAGGTATCTCTTCAGAGTTTATGAACACACCTCAAGCGATTTGGGTATTTTTACAACGCCTTGTGCATTTTATTGTTTTTCACTAAAAAGTATAAAATAAAAATGGGAAATGCTTTCCAAAAAACCAACTTCAAATGCCACTAAAAAGACTGAAATAATTTTTATTTAAATTTTAGGTACCTACACCAATTCGAAGTCGGGCGATTGTCATGACTTCGTCATTTCTTCGCACATCAAGTAAGTAAGAAGCAATGGGCAATGTTTCATACACTCCCTAATAGTCATTAGGGATTGTATGAAACATTGCCCGACTTCGAATTGGTGTAGGTACCTAAAATTTAAATAAAAATTATTTTTTGTACCGAGTGTCAAAGACTTCTACTAGACAAAAAGTATGTCATATTTGAATTTGGAAATGATTTTCTGGCCTAGGGAATAAAATGTCACTTTCCGCTAACATTTTGAATACATGTTTTTTACATTGAACCAACATCTTTTAAAAGAAAGACATATATATGCTGTCGTGGTCTTTTTTAACTTTTAAAGGCTAACAAATCCGTCGTCATATTTGGGATTGCGTATTAACCGTTAACCCAACACACTCAACAAAAATGGAAAATTCTTTTCAAAAAACCGACTTCAAATGCCACTACAAAGAGTGAAATAATTTTTCAATGAAGGTACACCAATTCGAAGTCGGGCGATTAATACGAAGGACTATGATTGTAAGAATTGCCCGACTTCGAATTGGTGTACCTTCATTGAAAAATTATTTCACTCTTTGTAGTGGCATTTGAAGTCGGTTTTTTGAAAAGAATTTTCCATTTTATTTTTTACTTTTCAGTGGAAAACAACAAATGCACAGGGCATTGAAAATAATGCCCAAATCGCTTGAAGTGTGCTTATAAAATCTGAAGAGTTCCCTCAGTTTTTCCGAGATCCTATCATCAGAACCTGACTTGATGACTGTAGTCATTAAGTTGGCATCTGCAAGGAAATGCACTAGCAACTATTAAAAATACCCAAATCGCTTCAAGTATATAAGCAAAATTTGAAGAGTTCCCTCGATTTCACCAAGATTCCATGATCAGATCCTGACCTGATGACCATAGGAAAACCTGGAAAATATTACTCTTTCAAACAGTACCCAAATTGTTTCAAGTATCTATATAAAATTTGAAGAGTTCCCTCGACTTCTCCAGGATCCCATCATCAGATCCTGACCAAAAAAAAATGGGACCATCTGGAAAGTATACCCTTTCAAACAAAAAAAAAATTTTCCAAATCGGTTTACGCGTCTTCGAGTAATCGGTAAACATACATAAAAAAAAAAAAAATAGAAAAAGATTCCGACGAATTGAGAACCTCCTCCTTTTTTTGAAGTCGGTTAAAAATGATTGCGGTCACATTGAGTAATTAATCTATATATTTTTTTTACATTAGGTACTATAAAAAAATCTATCTAAACTTTTTGCCTTAACTTATATGCTATTCAAAGCAACGTTCAAAGTTCAGTAATCTCGCTAATCTGAAAATACCCTCATTTCACTGTTTAAGTTGTAGCGAGCAAAGGGTAAAAATTTTAAATGCACCACCCTAAGTAGGCGCAGGGTAGATATAGCACCGCAGCGCTAACCAGAAGTAGGTGTAAAGCTTGAGTTGTACTGCAAGGTTTACTATTTCAAAAATATAAAGGTTATGCTAATAGTGATTTCCAAACTTTTTTATGAAAACCTCTCTATTGCAGTTGACAGGTCTTGGATTCGAGTATCTGCGTAAGTCTGTTTAGAATTTAATTCCTGTGGAATATTTTAATATTGAAACTGGCTAAATTAATCGAATGCACGGCACCGATGACAGTTTTGATGACCTGCTTAGCGCAGTGGCGCGTGCTCGGATTCCAGTGGGAGGTCGTTCGGCCAGTTGCGGTGAATTATACGAGTAATTCATACTCGTATAATTCACCTGGTGGTTAAAATGGCAACTGGCCGCCATTTTGAACTTTTTTGTTACTGGGCCGAATTCTTTGAAAATTGACTTGATTGAGACACTATAGCAGCAAGCATAGAGAAGGAATTTATTTATTTATAAATAAAAAAATGCCCGCCTTTTGAACATTTTGTCCCTGGACCGATTGCTTTGAAAATCGACATGTGACTATCGCAGCAAGCATAGAGAATGAATTGAGGTCAAAACTAAAAAAAGTGGTCGCCAGTTCGAACTTTTTTGTTAAAAAATAAATCTTATCGCTAAATCTGTCCTGCTTATTCTTATCGCTCGAACTAGAACAGAGGCGTCATTTAAGTCCAGCAGCATGAATTACTCGTATAATTCACCGCTACTGGCCGCCATTTTGGATTTTTTTGTTACTGGGCCGAATTCTTTGAAAATTGATATGTGACTAACGCAGCAAGCATAGAGAAGGAATTAGTGGTCAAAACTTTAAAAAGTAGCCGCCATTTTGAACTTTTTTGTTAAATAGTAAATCTTATCGCTGGAACTAGAACAGAGGCCTAATTTACCTCTGGCAGCACGAATTACTCGTATAATTCACCGCTACTGCTCGCCAGTCGCCAGCAATTAAAATGTTAAAACCGTTTGACTGTTCACACCCCGCTCTATTTGCACACCGAAATTGCGGATAGCGTCCCCGCTAATTAAATATTATTTAAATTTTAAGCGCCTTTCCATTAGCATTTTATTTACTGTGACAATGTCCTATCTGTTTTAGGCCTTTGGCCGAGGCATCAAACACGGCCATTAACCCGGCTCAAGGGGATATAGAGTAACCTTCTCTATCTCCCACTTGGGTAAATCTCGTCCGGCGCGTCCTTGTCGCGGGGGTGGGCGCCTCTCATCTCAGTAGGCCGGGGTGAGCAGGTGGCTGAGTTCGGTCGGGGACCCAGTGCTGCGGGGTATATCGCGGTCCCGTGCCCAGGGTTACGGGTGAAGACCTCAACGGCTGTGAAGGCGGAGATAATGCAAATCGGTACGGCGGAACAGGCGGAAGGGGCAACCACCCAGTGATAAGCAGTCCTCACATATTGAGGTCTTAGGTTACACTGGAGCCACACCAACAGGCAGGGTGGTGTAGTAGGGATGGCGGCGGAGGAGACCTCGGTCCAACGGCGGCGCCCAAGCTCTCCAGGAGGGTTACTGCCTTGGCGTCAGGTGGCAACCGGCCATAAAACTAGAAGCCAACATAAAATTCTCCTCACATGAAACATGCACAAAATAAAAGGAAAAGGCAATTCTACTAGGGCGTACCCCACAAGCGACGCAAATGCGAAGGATGCGACACTCAATGCGAGTACCACTAGGGCGTACCCCCAAAGCGACGAACATAATGACAAGAGACAGCCCTCGCATTTGAATATTAACAAAATAAGACTAGCAACTTGGAACTTGGGGTCTCTAACTGGCAGAAGCCAAGAGCTGAGCAAAATACTGAGAAAAAGGTGCATAAACATCTGTTGCCTTCAAGAAACCAAATGGAAAGGCTCAAAGTCTAGAGACATAGGCAACGACTACCAGGTCATTTACCATGGCGTTGATAATAAACGAAACGGAGTAGCGATTGTACTAGATGCAAATTTCAAAACACGGATTATAAATATAACTAGGAAAAGCGACCGTCTGATTGCTGTCAAACTAGCTCTAGATAACCAACAAATAACTAACATCATATCAGCCTATGCGCCACAGACAGGCTGTACAGATACAGAGAAAGCCGAATTCTGGGAGGACCTAGATGAACTAATCTGCAACATTAGACCCAACGAATATAAGATTATTGGAGGGGATCTAAACGGACATGTAGGAGCTAAAAATACAATGTATAGTACAGTACACGGTGGGTTTGGGGTAGGAACAATAAATAAACAAGGCGAAGAAATCCTTGACTTCGCAACAAGACACTCTTTATCGTTGATCAACACTAACTTTCAAAAGAAACCAGAACATCTAATCACGTACAAGTGTGCCGGAAAAGCGTCACAAATAGACTTCATCGTCTCAGACACCGTCATAAAACGAAGGTTTAGGGACTGCAAAGTCATTCCAGGGGAAGCCCTGACATCACAACATCGCATTCTTGTAGCGGTATATGACCTTCCTAAACCGATAAAAACCGTGATGGATAGAACACCAAGGACCAAGTGGAAAGATTTGGATGGCCCTAAAGGAGCAATCCTAATATCGGAGGTGAAAAAGTACCTTGAAGCTGATTTTGGAATAAACTATGAATGTGCCGAAGATATGTGGTCTAAATTTGAAAACAAATGCAAAACAACCGCAGCAAAAGTCTTAGGAGTTTCTCGAGGACCCCTCACCACTGGAAAGGACCCCAGTTGGTGGAACGATAAAGTCAAAGAGACCCTGGCCAATAAAAAGGAACAATTTCGAAAGTGGCAATGCTCACAACTAGAGACAGATAAAGACACATATAAGGAGGCGAAAAGAGAAGCAAAGAAATGTGTAGCACGTGAAAGACATATAGCCAATCAAGCGTTTTACGACAGCTTAGAAAACGCTAAGACTGAGAACGAGGTACTTAAAATCGCTAAATATCGAAACAGGGCAACTATGGACATAAAAGTTAACAAGTACATAAAAAGCAAAGACAACAAGCTATTAACGGACAATGTGGAAATCAAAAGCAGGTGGTTCGAATACTATGAACAACTTCTCAACGAAGAATACTCACATGAAGATCCAGAACCTCTGGCGCCAACACATGGGCCGATTCCCATGATTGACGTTGATGAAGTTAAAATCGCGTTAACGAAAATGAAAAACCGGAGAGCCCTAGGCCCAGATGAAATACCAGCCGACCTATGGAAGCGCCTTGGCCCAGTCGGAGTCGTTTGGCTTGCTAAACTGTTCAACATTATTTTAGCTTAAAAGCAAATTCCTGAATCCTGGCGTCAAAGCTACCTACTACCATTCTATAAAAACAAGGGTGACGTGGCACAATGTGAAAACTACAGAGGCATAAAACTAACCTCTCACACACTTAAAATATGGGAACGAATCATTAACGCACGGCTCACGACTCTTTCTAACATTTCCCAAAATCAGTTTGGTTTCACGGCATCCAGATCAACCACGGACGCAATCCAGGCAATAAGAATCCTGATGGAAAAATATAGAATCAACAACAAAGACCTGCATCTTGCATTTATCGACCTTGAAAAAGCTTTCGATCGCGTACCTCGTAAATTGGTCTGGCAGGCACTTCGGGCTCAACACATACCAGAACACTATGTTAGACTGATACAAGATATGTATAACAATGTAACGACGAGAGTTCGAAGCCTGGCCGGACTAACTAAGGCTTTTGAGGTAAAGGTGGGTGTCCATCAGGGGTCTGCACTCAGCCCCTTATTATTCAATCTTGTTATGGACTATCTTACCAAGGACATACCAGCACCGTTACCATGGACAATGCTATATGCCGATGATATAGTCTTGGCTACCGATACCGCAAAACATATGCAAGAACTATTAAATACGTGGACACACTCTTTAGAAAAATACGGACTCCGAGTAAGCAGAAGCAAAACGGAATATTTGAAATGCCCCTTCAGTGGAGACACAACGCTCGAAACGATCTTCATTGGATCAACACCTATTCCTACAGTTGAGGATTTCAAATATCTAGGCTCGATCCTTACAAAGGATGCCAACATAGACAAAGACGTAGCCCACAGAGTAAGCGTAGGGTGGCAGAAATGGCGGTCGCTGACGGGAGTATTGTGTGATCCCCGTATGCCCATAAAAACAAAGGGCAAAGTATACAAGACCGCAGTGCGTCCGGCATTAATGTACGGCTCCGAGTGTTGGACAGTTAAGAAGACGCATGAACAAAACATGCATGTCAACGAGATGAAGATGCTGAGGTGGGCGGGAGGTGTGACTCGGCTCGATAAAATTCGCAACGAATACGTACGAGGAAGTTTTGGGGTGGCACCAATTACCAGGAAGATCGCCGAGAGCCGCCTCAGATGGTATGGACATGTAAAGAGGCGCAGCAAAGACCACGTAGTACAAATCGCGTTAAACCTACCTGAACAGAAAAGAGGTAGGGGTCGCCCGCCTTCGACCTGGTGGTCAAATATAAAAAGAGACCTCAAGCTAGCCCAATTGCCTGAACCGACAACCCAAGATCGCACGACTTGGCGCAAAAAAGTGAGGAGACCCGACCCCAAATAACGGGAACAGGGGAAAGACAAAGAAGAAGTCCTATCTGTTTTAGTTTCATCAGTGGACGTATAGAATCGTATAATATATGGTAATACTAAATACACAGTATTTATATCTGGTGCTACAAAAATAACAATAAACATAATTTTAAACTTCATAAAAATGTTTTAAAATAGTTCTAATTTAAAGTATTTAATTTTTCGTGAGTGGTGATTATAGACAGCTCGCAACGAGATATAGCAGGAACAATTGCTATACTAGATAAAATAAATAAAGAGTTAGATAAAGTACACTGACAAACCGAAAATCGAGTATTAAAAAAATTATAATCGGCCAAGTGCGAGTTAAACTCACACACGAAGGGTTCCAAGGCCATTATCTATATAAGATAGCGAGATGATGATGCAGAAGCCAGAAGGCCCATTTACCTCCTACTGCTACTACTATACAAGTAGAGTAATATTGGGTCTACTGGATAAAACAAGCAAAAAATCACGTCACGTTATGGGAGCCCCCTTTAATCTTCAATTTATTCTATTTTTCAAGCTAGAAAAAGTGGGTAACTATCACTGTTCAAGAGATACAGCCTTGTGTCTGACGGACGGACAAACGGATGGCGAAGTCTCAATAATAGCTTCTCGTATTTTACCCTTTGGGTACGGAACCTTAAACATGTGCATACATTTTCGGTCTACAGACTCAGTTTGAGTTAAAAATAATCCTGACTAAGAACATAAAACAACGATAGGAGTACCACACCCATTTAATGCAACATACGCCCAGAAACTGTACCACACCATACACACACAGTTTTCCATTCATCGTAATAATCTCAAAAAAAAATCTGGTAAGAAAAGATAAATACGAGTATAGAGCTGAAAAGTTTCACTCCGGTGACCTAAAAATAAAGCTCGTGGAAAATGAGTGCGTAATTACAATGGGAGAGAAGCTTTTGAAGAACGCGGTGAGAAATTAAAAAATATCCAGCGTAGGAAGTCCGTCTCAACGCGCTGCAGACTTGCGCTAGTGGTGCGACATCTTCTTTTCTTTCTTCTCAATTTTTTATGCCACTGGGCACGGGCACTGGACACGAACGGGTAGAGTAAGTCGGAGTTGGACTGTGCTGTGTCCTGTGGGTCCTTTTGTGGGCCAGTAAGTAATATTCAAATGGCTAGGAAGTTATTAACAATCATTATGAAATCTTTAACTAATATTGTAATTTATAATCAAATTCGAATTTTTATTCTGAATGACATCTTATAGTACAAGATAATGGTGGGCCGCAAAAGCTGTACGAATAGCCTACATTTTCCATGTAAAGACAATTGGAAGTGGACGAAATTTTCGCAAGAAACCCCCTTTTGGTTTGTCTCCAAAATAGTTTTCTGTTGCAACTGGACTTTTAAATATAAAATCGGGAAGTTCAATTTTAATATCGCTTCCTGCAGACTCTTTGGCCTTTGTCCGAATCCGGGAATAAAATGCAACGTGGACGTAATAAAAAGTTTGTCTTTTACCTACCCTCCAGCTCAAAAGTTTTTGATAATAAGCTCCAGTTTTTTCCCAATTCACTTTTGAAAGTTTAAAAAATGTTGCAGAATTCCTTTAACATTATAAGAAGTAACTGAAATAAGTGCTACTTCATAATAGTAGTTTATGAAACGGATGCATAATGGGGGGTATTAAAACATGAGTGTGAGTTTAAAAAACGAGCCGCAGGCGAGTTTTTTAATAGTATCACACGAGTGTTTTAATACCTAATTATGTAGAGTTTCATACACTACTTTATCTACGCTCAAATTATCATAAATCCAAACCACAAAATCTTGCTAACGTTTGTCGTAAATCCTTCACTTTGTCGGTAAAAGATTGTGGGTCATTTTTGTTGCAATTACTAAAATGTCAGGTGGAGTTAAATTTTCTTTAGTAGGTTTCACTGCTAGACATTTTTCCGCGCTAAGTTTTGACTAAGTAACAAAAATAACACATTGAAATTTTTAAAGTTAGGTATGGCGCCAAAATTCAGTTGTAAACTGTGTATAGTCTGTTAAAAGAGTCATGAAACAAAAAAGAGTAGAAAAATATTTATACAAGTCAGATAAAGTATATTTTTAGTGGATAATTAAATAATCAAAAATTATACATAATTCTTTTCAATATTCTGTATGAACACACTTTTAATCAGTCATATAAGGCAGGGAAAAATTATTGTTTCCGTGAATTAATTGTTGTCTATGGTCGATCGTGGCCCATCCCATGACTACCAACTAAATGTTGTCTGTGGACTCCATATATAAAAAAACAAAATTGAGGATTGGCTCTACACTCTCTTTTGGCTATGACGACCACAGAGAAAAGAAAGTTATTCCCTGGTCTGTGATGACGACACATAAAAATACAGGAACCCAGAGCCGAGTATCGTAATAGAAATTATTCAACTTTCTAGAGATATTTCCATAGTACAGCGATGTTATAATGAATAACTTTTTAATAATTATAGAAGTCTGTGAATAAAGTAGGTCAATATGTGACACATTTTGATTTCATAATTCGAACTTCAAGCAATGAGCGTAGATAAAAGTATGTAATAGATAGATAGGTGTTATTTCTACAAGTACAATATCAATCAAGTCTAATTAATATCAGGTGTATTGACTAATAATATTAATTAATGCATTGATTACCTTAATCCTTACGTCAAGGATCTGACAATACTAGCTATGTAACAAAGCTACCTATTAATACATAATGATGATAATAATTAAAGTGAATTAAACTCTAGAATTTGATATCTTATTTATGACATCCATGAAACCAATCTGAAATCATGAAACTTTATATAGGCTTACGCTTGACGATAATGCCTAATGGAAAGCAATGATGAAGTCTAAGTTGGAGCACGCTTTCCTAGAAATGCCTGTTCAGTCTTCTCTTGAAGGTACCCAAATTTAACTTGGCTGGGAACACGGAAGCTGGAAGGGCGTTCCGTTCCACACCTTAACAGTTCGTATCAGAAACATGGGCTCTCGGCGTCTTGCGGTTCTATGGTAGAAATGTAAAGGAGGCACAAGGTTGTGGATTTCCTGAGCACATAGCATTATGAGTAGGTCTCGTAGCAATATTAAAAAGACGAAAGTTTGTATTCACGTATGCCTGCGTATGTGAGTATGTTTGTCAGTCCTTTTCGTCACAACTACTAAACCGATTTAGGTGAAATTTGGCAGGCAGACAAATTATACAAGGTATAAGGTTTTAATCCCTAAATATAGGTACAAGGGGAGCCGTGAGCAAGAACTGATAACCTCATAAAGAGATTAACGTTTTAGATCGTAAACCAAGAATCGTTTCCAGAATCTCAATCATCGCTAATTCATAAGCAAAGCAAGAGACCGCCCACTAGAGATATGTCATCTTATTATGCTACGCATTGTACGAACACGCCTATAGAATCGTTTGGTTGATAACCAAATGAAAATCAAGCAATTCCTATTGGTTCCGTTTGACACAAAATGTAGCAAATCCACGTAGGGCATGTCTGGTGGAGATTCACCCTAACATAGAGGAATAAGCAGTTAATATACATAGTAAATGAGTGAAGCAATCAAGCCAAATCCAAATTGTATCACCATGGCAGCCAGTCGAAACGTTGAATAGTTAATTAAGGCGACTATATCCCAGCACTTTAGGTATTTGTCGCACACTCAGACTCGCTCTACGATACCTAGCGACCATTGTCCTGAGCCGAGCAGTTAGAATGAACTCCGTGAACCTATTCATAAATATTTGCGTCACAGTACTGTGCAGTAGTGTGCTGTTACAGTTGGACTATTTGTCATTATAATTCGCTTCACGAAATATATGCTGGAAGTTGCGTTTTTTACGTATATTTTGACTGTTTTATGGTAATCGATAATATCAACCGAGGTATTTATTTATAATAATTATGTATTACTAAAGTAGCAGGATTTGTAGAAATTTTTCTTGTACATATTAGGGAAATGAAGAGTTTTATATTTTTTTTAATCTTCTTTGCTACCGTCCGCATCTTTCTTTTCACAGTAGTAGTTTTGACACATTCTGTGATCACCATAAGAGTGCGGCATTGAGTTTAACAATATCGTTGTGCAGAACTGATATGGCAACGTTTTTAGGGTTCCCAGATATTTTGTGATATCTATACTAATATTATAAAAAGGTAGCGTAACGATGTTTGTGAGTTTGTGACGTTGTAAGGGGTAATCTCTGGATCTACTGAACCGATTTTCAAAATTCATTCACCAATACATTATCGTGGAGTGTCATAGGCTATAATAATTTCCAAAATTAACTTTGCATTGTTACTAAAACTTGAATAATGCAATCCAAGTCGCAAAAAAATTGCTTTCATCGCGTACGCTGCGATTGAGGATAGAACAAAACAAAATCAAAATCATCAAATCAGTATCAAAATCTGCAAAAAAGTCCGCAATAGCATATGCCTATCTCCTATGGGTAACTCGCAATAACTGCTTTTACTTTAAAATTGTGGATTAAAAATAAATAATTTTTGTGAAGCTTATTTAGCCCATATGGTATTAATTTATATCTTTGTAAATATGTTTTTTAGAACGGAAATTTAATGTAGAATAGTTCTGCCCTTTACTCTATACAGTTTAAATAAATATCTTCAAAGATATTAGCAAAACAAAAACGCGCGGTATGCAGGAGCGCGCCGCAGCCGCTTCGGTCGTTGCGTGGCGATAGGATAGGCATTTATCATTCATTTATCTGAATGCCTCGCGTCCAGCGCTGTGGGTTTTGGGTATAAGGCCCGTTTTCCACCACAGCGAAGCGGAGCGGAGCTGTATTTCAGTAACAAATCAGATTTCGTCATTTTGATATTTTTGAAACTGAGGGATGTCTAAATGATGAAATCTGGTTAGTTATCCAAACACAGCTCCGCTTCGCTCCGCTTTCGTGGAAACCGGGCCTTACGTGGGACAAAAATATTTCTAACGCGGAACGGAGTCCGCGGGCACTGCTAGTTTTATATATTTCACGATAGCTTTTCTCATTATCATAATTCTTATGTTGGTAAGTGTTTTTCGATGTCTCAGGGCATTTGCCAGTCTCCGTAGTTTTTTACAAAATTTGCGTAATATGTGATTGCGACACTCAATTTTTTCAACGGTTACATTTTGATTTTCATATGGTTTGGCATTGAGTATCCTTACATATGTCGAGTCGACATTTATCTCCAATCATTGTGTGATCTCCAATGTTGTAAATGAGACCGTTCATCGAAATAGAAGCCTTCTAAAAAAAATAATTTCAGTTTCAACAATTAAAAAACACGAATGCCCTGTTATAAAACGAAGTAATAACTCGTTTTTTACTTTTTAGTTCGTTTTATAACAGGGCACTCGTGTTTTTAGGGTTCCATACCAATTTGGTAAAAATGGAACCCTTATGGTGAGACTTTCTCCGTCCGCCCGTCCGTCCGTCCGTCCGTCCGTCCGTCCGTCCGTCCGTCCGTCCGTCTGTCACACTCGATTATTTCAGCAACTATCAAAGCTATCGACTTGAAATTTGAAATAGTTTTAGGTAATAGTGACCCAACGCCAATGCAATTATAAAACACTGCAAATTGATTTTATTTTTATTTAAAAAGGGGGGAAAACCAGGGCTTTGAATTTTCAAAATGAGATAACAATATTGAGTGGGGTATGAAAGGACGTTACTTGTATATTCTAAAACCGATTTTTATTTATTTTTATGCCCGATAGTTTTTGATTTATTGAGCAAACTGTCGAAAAACATACCAGCCCCCCCCCTTATCTCCGATGTTTATCAATCGAAAAATCTAAAATAATTATGATCAATAGAAATTAACGTATATTTTACAGGAAAAATAAATTCAACTCCCTAACTGTTATAATTTTTTTGATAATAGCAATAAACCGCCGAAAACAAAGTTAGGTTTGCGGTTCGCCAACAAAAGTACCTAGGTAGATGTAAATTATACTCGTAAATTCTTGAACAAAAGTGATTCTTTTAATGTTTTACTTCTTTTATAGTATGGAAGCGGTGCGCGAGTCCGACTCGCACTTGGCCGGTTTTTTTTTTTAATTTTTTAATTACTTATTTTTATTTTATGTTTTTTACTGATGGTCAGCAGTTAGGTGAAGGTATTTTCTGTTACTACTCTCCAATACCTTCATTTTGATACCCATATTATGATAGTTGAAGAAAAAATTTTTTTTCCACTTTTGAAAATGGCGCCTCACATCCGCCATATTGATTTTTCCAAAAAAATATAGTCTTTGTTACTCGGGAGGATCCAAGGATTCTAACGATACCCCATATATCCAAATCTGTTCAGCCGTTCAGAAGTTATGGAGGAATAAAGAAACATCACATACATACATACATACATACATACATACATACATACATACATACATACATACATACATACATACATACATACATACATACATACATACATACATACATACATACATACATACACACATACATACGTACATACATACATACATACCTAAATACATACATACATGAACCCTAAAAACATTACACTCCTTTTTTTGAGCAGTCGTGTAAAAAGTAAAAAACGAGTTATTTTAGTTGAACAGATAAACAGTAACAGTATTTAAACTGTGGTTACGCGTGATGGTATTTGCACGTGGTGGAATTTACACTACCTACCATAATTTTCTTAGTTCGTATCAGAGTTTCTTCGGAGCTTTTGAGGACTAGGTATTTTGATAAACTCAAGAAACACTTACTATATAATTTTTTTAAATTCTCCTTCGCTTCCTGTCAGATAGTTTTTTTTTCCAGCGCATTTAAAAAATAAATAATTTTAGCGCGAAAGGAGCGTGAGTCGTGAAAACTTGCGCAGGTCCGTCTCGTATGGAGGCTCGTGAGCCACTGAGTACATCGTTTATTCGATGCGTTAGACCATTTTATGACTTCTGTTAGGCGAAATTTTGCAGCAATTTTTTTATTTAATATCTGTCTGCTCAATGGATAGGCAATACAATGAGCTTACTTTACGTATAATTTTTATGAAATTTAGTCCAAAGCTTTGGAAATACCATTAAAAAAATGAACAAAAACGACCTGTTTTCAAAAATTTTTATGATCGAGGCAAGTTTAACTTATCGTGTTTTCATGAGGCCATTATAGAGATAAAGCATGTATCTTTAATATGTATTTTTAACAGTGAAAAAAAACAATTTTTTCATGACTTTGAATTGCTTTGAAAAGTGGCGTAGTCGCTAAAAACCGGGATAATGGGCCGTTAAGTGCCCACCGGCTTGGGTATTCATGGCATGGAGGCTATTTGTTTGGCAGCTGCTAACTAGATTTGAAGGAAATATAATAATCAATCCTTATCCACACTTCAATACTTTATTAATTCGAAGATTAAAATACCGTTTCTCAAACATGCTTGACAATATGAGCATTGTTTTAACAACCTTCTTCGGGATTAATTGAAATTGCTGTACTAACCAAGCAGAGTAACATAAATTAACATAAATACATTAAAAACTAATTTACTTTCACTCCCAAGGATTTGTGTCGTTTATGTAGTCATTTACGTTAGGTATAATAAGTCTTATTTTCATAAGTTCATGCTAATAAGATTTTGTTATTGGGATATATGCCGTCAGTGAATATATTACGCTGTAAGAATAGACATGTATACCCTGGACAGGGCGGACGTCGCGAAAAAATGTCGCCAGTTTACCGGTGTCAAAAATACTTGTTATCTCACCAGCAGTAAGGCCACGACGTAGTTCGCTCGCAGCCACCTACAGAATTTTGAGAGATGGCGCTACTGTTTCCTTGTACGAAAAAGGTTTATGTAAATCGTTCGGATGCCCATGTCCTTAGGTTTCTTATCGGTGGCTGTACCTAAGGCAATTACATAAAATTAGTTTCCTTCCAGTATTAATTTCTTGGGACGTTGGCTGCTATGTTTCAAATTAGATACTAATTATAAGAAATCTTCCACTGGAAGATAGGAAAATAAAGTGGCAGGTGCTTATTAAGTACCTACATAATATTATCATGATTACTGTGTGTGCTTTATAAACTACGAGATGACATACGTGATATAATTAGATCGGTGTCAATAAAAAAATTGTAACTTAACTTTAATATATTTTATTCACTATCACTTATCACTTTTCGACAAACTCGCTCTGCCGAACAGAAAAAAAAACAATTTCAACTGAAAGATCTAGATTTTTAAACGGTTTGTAAATTAGCCTGTCCTTCAATCACGCAGGTATTTTTCCACAGATTATAAAAGTAAAAGGAGTAGAACACAATATTTCCCGAGAGAGTAAATGAAAACGTAATATAACAACCGCGAACTAATTTTCGCTACGAAGTTTCTATGGGGCGCTTGACACTATTTTTTAATTAATGTTTTTTTTCCACACTTTTTTTTATAATTAATCACGATATATGTTATCTTCTAGATTTAAAGTTGCACACTTTTTAATTTTAGAACATATTATTATTATATGGCATAGGCATAATACTGTAGGTATAGAGAATAGACTATAGGTTCATCTTCTACTAACTGATAGATCTTAAGTAAGGTTGCTAGTTATTATACCAATGCTAATACATAGATCGTTTTCTTTTAATTTGGTGTCAAAGATAGAGCAAGTAACTTTAGATGTTTTAGATATATCAGTGGGAATTCTTCAAGATACTTATTAAAAACAAGCAAAAAAAATGAAAACGCGACTTTAGGAAAAAAATAACTATGTAAAATTTTTGTTGCAATAAATGGACAAAAGCAGTACCTAAACATTTAACATCGTATAAAGCGCAGAAATAAAAAAGGAAACAGAAAAAATTGTTACTACGAAAAAAATTAGCTATTCTCTAAGCTTCTATATTGCCAGCATAGGTATATCGTTCCCTTCCTGGTCAAAACTGTTCTGGATGATTAAAAATGCATTGGAATACGTAAGCCCATGCGCACGGAAATAGGCATTTACAGCTTTTTTATTAGCCTATTAAGATTTTGTTTTCTTTTACTTCACGATATTACGGCTTGTTGAACGGCGCGGCGGTTCGAGAATTTTCTACTCGAGTAACTCAAGATTATAATTAATGGAGAAAGAAAAACAAGGATGGCTATTTTGTGACACTAATTAGGTGTATTAATTGCTATTCTGTGATTATACTGTGTCAAATTAACTTAATGAAACTGCAACGATTTCGAAAATAGAGCTTACTTATACATAAATTGCGATTGCGATTTTATATAGAGACTCTTAAACATAGGTACTTACATGACATACAAATATTTTCGTAATTTCCTTTATTTTGATACTTACTCCAGTTGTTTGGTTAGGTATATTTTACTTAAAAAGACTTGCATTTAGAACCAAAAATCCAGGTTTCTGATACGACTTTAACAATACCTTAACTGTTAAAAATATTTTCAGCCGTTTGAAAGATACGAGTTAATAAATAAATGTACAAACAAATTTACATACAAATACCTATACAAGATTCGTGCGAAAAACATAACCCTGCCTTGGCAGTCGGGTAAAAAATTGTACTCGGAATATTATCAAAAATTTTAGATACAACGGTGTACCTCATAAAATATTTGCAGCATCCATTCATCTTAACTCAGCACAGCATCGCAGGTGGCGGTAATATCGCAAAAATACTCCGGACGCAGGGTGCGGGACGACACGGGACCCGCTGGGTCATGTTTTAATATTGGAAGCGCTTTTATTCACCTTTTCGTGGATATTATGTCAAACTTAAGAAAATAATACCTTTATTAAGTTGTAAATTTGACTAACTATTACCTATTCCTAACGTAAGATGGTAACTGTTAATATCGCAAAAATACTCCGGAGGCAGGGCACGGGACGACACCCGCTGGGCCATGTTTTAATATATTGTAAGTGTTTATACTCACCTTTTCCCGGATATTATATGGAAGTAACGAAAATACCTACTACCTGAATTTTGTTTGTAAGTTTTACTAAATATTATTACTAACGTTTGGTTCTAACTGGTAATATCGCAAAAATACTCCGGAGGCAGGGCACGGGACGACACCCGCTGGGCCATGTTTTAATATATTGTAAGTGTTTATACTCACCTTTTCCCGGATATTATATGGAAGTAACGAAAATACCTACTACCTGAATTTGGTTTGTAAGTTTTACTAAATATTATTACTAACGTTTGGTTGTAACTGGTAATATCGCAAAAATACTCCGGACGCAGGGCGCGGGACGACACCCGCTGGGCTATGTTTTAATATAGGAAGCGTTTATACTCACCTATTCCTAGATAATAATATGTCGAAGTTACGAAAATACAGGCTTCTACCTGAATTTTGTTTGTAAGTTTTACTAAATATTATTACTAACGTTTGATGGTAACTGGTAATATCGCAAAAATACTCCGGACGCAAGGTGCGGGACAACACGGGACTCGCTGGGCCATGTTTTAATATATTGTAAGCGTTTATACTCACCTTTTCCCGGATATTATATCGAAGTTTCGAAAATACCTACTACCTGAATTTTGTTTGTGAGTTTTACTAAATAATATTACTAACGTTGGGTTGTAACTGGTAATATCGCAAAAATACTCCGGACGCAGGGCGCGGGACGACATCCGCTGGGCCATGTTTTAATATTGGAAGCGATCATACTCACCTATTACTAGATATTACTTATGTAAAAGATACGAAAATAGTATTTATTATGTTTGTAAGTTTTACTATTATTAATAACGTTTGATAGTTAATAGAAATATTACAAAACTATTCCGAAATATCACGAAACAACTTAGGCTTTCACGATATATGTTATGTCGCCCGGGAGACTTATTCAATGTTTCATGCGCATATTTATTACATAAAAGTTACAAAAAACTACTCTCTTTTTGTTCGTAAGTTTTACAAAGTCCTTTTAGTTACACACCTACTCTACTCAAAATATTTAAAGATCTCGCCGTGTGAAAACTGTTCACTCCATGACCAGCATTTAGAATTCTTTTATTATGTAAACAGCACACCGCCATTATAGGTTTTTAAAAACAAAAGGCCTACTGCAGTTTTCCTATATAAACAAAAGGCGTAGAAAAAACTAGTTCACGTTTAAACTTCCCGTAGGAAGAGGCTACAGGGGGGGGGGAGGTCGCGGGAACAAAGGCCACTCTTTATTAGAACGCTGCTGCGACCGCGGGTAGTAAGGATATCTGGGTGAAATACATAGAGAGATTTTAATTAACGGCGTAGTAGACGGCGTACGAGTATTTTAGCGATTTTAGTGATACGGTTTAATAAAACTATAAAAACAATTACTCCCCAAAATTAAATGTCATAATATATTTTGAGTCTTTAACTTAAAAGCGTTGTGAAGCAGACACACGATTGGATAAAATTTTAGTGATTTCAAGTTACAATTTTTGCTTAATTTTTGTAATTTTGAATATTCAGTCACTTACCAGAAGATGAGAAAATTGAATAAAAATATGTATTTTGTAACATCGATGTGACACAGCCAACGTTTGCAAACGTTTGCTGAAAAAAAAAACTTTTCAAGTACATTTCGAAACCTGCTTAAAAAGTTTCAACAAACGAACTTGAGTTATGAAAGAAAAATCTTTTCATAGAACGGAATAAGTTTTTCTATGAAAAAAAATAATACACCTATTTTTTAGTTCTGAAACTGAAATTGAATTCACCTAAATGACTTCTATATGATTTTAATTGGTTTGACACTTTTCACAAGATTTATTATTGCCCAAAAATTAAATCATTTTGGGTATGTATAAAATCTATCATATGAGGTACATTGAACGATATGGCATCACGAAGCTTCCCGAATACTACCTACTTAGCTAGCTCTGCGGCTTACCTCTCTCGAAGTTATTTGACTAAGGACCCCTAAATAAAATGTTTTATAGATTCAACCTAGTCCCAATCTCTCTCGATACATTAGCCCAAAATAATTCATTTCCACCCAGAGTGAAACCCTGAACTGAAAGAGGTATCGATTTTGGCTTTTGTGCCGTCAACTGAGACGTCCAACAAAGAAATCCCCGCCTTTGAAAATATTTATTTCCCGAAATAATGGATAGTGTGGACGGAATAATTTTTAAGTGGTCGCCTTTTAGCGTTGAGTACGCTATATTGTTTGGTGCCTGAAGGGACACTATTGCGAATATTTTGAACGCTATGTTTCAAAAATCCGAATACTGATATATTCTAAACCTGACCATTAAATCACATTGCGTGATGTTTTTTTTTCTGGAGCTTTAATGTATAATTATATTTCATACATTTTATTCTTCATATAATAAACACAATCAGGTACACTTTCATTGTACTGGCAATTTCGCACTTTTATTTATTTTGTTTTTTTTTAAAACTGACCACCCTGATGGACACGCGGTCCCCAGCCTACCTCCGCGCCATGCTTCATTCTTTTATTGTGCGCGGCAATGAGCACTCGACTACAAAAACACGTCTCGTTTTTGTTAATTTAGGTTCAAAGTAAAAAAAACTAAGTGTTCAGTGTTAAAACTTGCTTAATTTTCTATACTGATAATGCTTAGACGCTAGTAAAATTTATTATTATAACAAAAATAAAATCAAATCAAATCATATAATTGTGCATTCATCTTCGTCAGACTCCGAGGAAAGAGGGTAAGTGAAAATTAACCTTTTTTCCCAGATATCACATCAACTCAAATATCAATGCTGACGAAAGTGTGTCCAAAAATTGAAATCCTAAGGCATCTCTAAGCTAACTTGGAGGGTATCACATTGAGGTTATCACGAAAGTATAGCATGATGCGCGAAATAGTCCAGGCATCTCTAAGCTAGCTTGGAGGGTATCACGTTGAGGGTACCACGAAAGCATAGCATGATGCGCCAATGCTCCTGGAGGTTGACTGCGGGTCAACACGAAGGATTTTAAAAAAAACACCTCAAGGGACTTTGCGGATACCAACGGGGGACGATGTCGGTGTGGCGCTGTTCTCGGCTTCACTACAAGCGGCTCCGCATGACCTCCCGGACTTTGATCCCGAATTGCTATCGGCGCTCAGTCACAAGAACTATATTAATGGTTAGTCCCGACAGTTATAAAATTCTAGCCGACCTTCATTGCAAAGAATCAAATAGTTTATTTGATATACTTGCCTGGCTTATGAATAGCCAGTTAAATGTTATAGCCTTTTATCAGTGATAACTATTTCACGACTTAAAAACTAATTCCACGAGGGTACCAACGCGTCGAACTTTTCTAACTATGTACCTACAACAATAATGTTTAGATTTTGTGGTGGAAAATAATTTTACTTACTTTCGAAAATTAATGTTCAGATTGTGTAATGGGATGATAATTTAACTGTTAGCTCAACAATATTATGTATAATGTACCATTAGTCTGAAAGTTTCATTGAAGTGAATTGTTAAATTCTTTCTGAAACTAATAAAAATCTTAAACCACAACGCGTCCTGAACTGAGAAGAAGCTTAAGTATTGACAAATGACATTTTGTTTCGACAAATGACAAGTAATTAAAGTTCACGAACGGGACCAGATGTTTTTTCGGAGAAATAGTTTCGGGCATTATACTAGTTTCAATGGTTACTGATCGTCAGGTGTTGTAAATAAAGAAACCAGCAGGGCGCGGCGGGCGACTTTGCTATCGACACCCACCGCTGGGACAGCGCAATCTCGTTTCTCGAGAAACTAGCTGGCCCCCTCTCGTTACGGCTCGTGACACGCTTGAGTATTGGCGATCAGCCGCGAGGAAGATGCGACGTGACAGCAAGCCACATCAGCCAGCATCAGCCAGCATCAGCCACAACAAGGACCAGGTTCATCGACGACGCTAGACATTAAGGTACCTATATGCCAGTTGTCTCCAACATTTTGAAGTTTATTGGTTACATATCACTGACAAGGAATCCGTCACGATCTATAACATGATCTAGAATTTCGGGAGTTATAATAAGTGAAGACTATTTTTTGACTTTCACTAGGTGTACAAATGTACGTACATTCAATAAAATATTTTAATGAATTGAACAAATTAAGGAACTAGCTCCAAAAAATTATTATTACATAATACCATTTTAAAAATCGTACACTAACACAGTGTACCGCCTTACACGTTCACAACAAAGAAAAAGCGACAAATGTCTTTGACAATCGACATTTCTTTTTTGGGTGAGATAATGTGGGAGTGAGTCACTGCATGTTCGATTATAGTTAAGATGTGTCTAACCTCAAAATCTTACGTGGTAAAAGATACATTCTAAATTTAAAGGCGTTGAATGAATTTGTAGTTCAAAATCTTTTGAAATTGATAGTTCATAGAACAGCTTACAAGCGAATACCTAAAAAGGGTTTTATGCCTATGAACTGAAGAATCTTATTTTAAAGTACCGATTCATCCTTGGTAAAATACATAAAGAAGTTGTGACTCATCTCAGATACTTACCGCGGTTTTTTCATGAAGATTTGTTAGGTGTTAGAGTGTTAAAGTTATTTACTACCCTCAAAACATGCTCAGTTTCCTGGTTTTATTTTAATTTCTGACGATATGACAGTATCGTTACCCAACCGCAAACTATGACGTGAATTATGTAACAATTCAAATTCTGTAAAGAATTTTATACGCTTAACTCGTTGTATCATCTAAGAGTTAAGCTTAATTCCGATTAAAAGTCCTAAAGTCCACTTCTCCAGCTATTAGGTATGGATGGGGTTACACAGAACGTCTGTAGAAACAAAAAATGTAGTCCGTAAGAAAAATTAGACTTTAGACGCAGCTGTTCGTCCATCATCGGTTATCCTATCAGATGGCCAGTGGTTACAAAACATTTTTTAAGTCATCTAACTCCCTTAAACCTAAAAGGTTGAACTAGTGATTCACACGATTTCCCGGTCTAGATGAAGACTAATTCTTTTCATTAGAGGGATTTTTGTTTTTGTAATAATTAACGTTAAGATGAATCGAAATACCTCTTTACAGAGTTGATGGCCATATTTTTCGATACATCTATTTTGATACACATGATTTACATCAGTTGCATAGAGGATATCAAATATCCTCATTTAAACGATTGGGTTAATTGTTTCTTATATGGAAATTGAAGATAATCAAAAGCTGACCAAGAGTTACATCCAGTTAATGGGATTAAGCTATCGCGGTAAAATTATATACTTCAAAGTTATTCAAAGAGTTCAATCCAGTTATTGAATTTATCGCTTCTTGCAATAATGCGAAATGTAATCAATACGAACCCAGACGTCTTAGAAACAGACGCATTCTGAACATTTTGGAACACCAAGTTTACCTTTGCTCTTCTATACATTCTTCTAGAGGAAGAATGCTTAAAAATACTATTATAGACAATGCTTTAGACATACATCGTCTAAGGACCTTTACAACTTTGGATTTTCTTCTTTTACATAAGGTGTCAAAAGACTTACTTCTTATAGTACATTTATTGATGATAAATAAATAATTATGGTCTTTCCCTAGAGAACCACAATTCATAGGAATTACTGGAGGAAGTTCTCTGAAGGCATTAAAAAAAAAAAAAAAAAAAAAATATATATATATATATATTTAAAAAAAAAGGACATTTTGTTGGAATTTTTAATAATTTATATGTTTCAAAAATTTTGTGTTATTTACAAAGTTTTGTGGCAATACTGCTTAATTAACGACTGAGATCCGTACAATCCGTACCTACATTATAAGTCAACCTCGTAATTTCCAACAGAACAACTTGTTAATGACGTAGCATATGGTACGATTACTTGTTATCATTCGGCATTGAGTTTAATTTCTGCTGATGATTTTGGGTCAAATAAAAAAAAAAAAAAAAAAAATATATATATATATATTATATTGCGAAAATGAATAGATAAATTAACATCAAACACCACATAGTAGCACACAATATAGTATGCTAACACATTGCTCAATGGGCCTTAATAAGAGTTTATTCATTCCGTAACTTTGCTTTGCTGATCTTGTAACTTTTTTAGCTCTAGGCAGTAGACACAGCACAGAATGAGAACATTAGCATTAGTTAAAGTTAGTATTATTGTTTTTATATAATTCAAGGGAATTATTGAGTTTATACAACGCCAGCTACTACTCAGGGCGAACCAGTTTTAATTATACCATAATTAAAACTGAAGAGAAAGTATAAAAATTTGCCACAGCTTTGAAAAACAAATCGATATGTCGTTTACAAAATCTTAGACCAAGATATATAATAGACAACCTCCTGATAATGTTGAAGCGACCTCATAAGGTCGCCTGCAGGCAGACCACCGTGAGAACGTGTCTGCCGAGGAATATAATCTCTCACGAGAGAGGTCTGCGTTTCAGTGCACTCAGCAACACTTCCTCGGCGAGCACGTAGTTTGTTGCTTGACCTCATCAGAAAAGCAGTCTGCTGGTAACAACCATTACGGACGTTACCTAAGTTTTATAACCTCTTATTGAGCGATGATGCTTCTGTCGCAATAGCTCTTTTGCTCTCTAATCATTATTCATTATAATCTATCTAAATATAAATTAAACCTATTTATAATGTGACTGGGTTATTGATCCAGGAATTGAACGAAAAGATTGTGTTAATTAAATACTTCTGTGGTATAAAGAGGACCTATTTCCTATTAAAATAGGAAACAATTTACTATCTGTTAATGTCCATAATTTAACAAAAATTTTCATCTCTAAACATCTACCTGATTGTGTTTATTATATGAAGAATAAAATGTATGAAATATAATTGATGATTAAACGAACTTACCTGTAAGTGAAGTTCTATCACAATTATGTGAATACATTTTATTCGAATATAATAATATAAGGTCCCTCCCATACCCAAAACCCATGAGTATAATACGAAAATTTTGTTAAATATTCTCTAAAGAATGAAGCATGGCGCGGAGGTAGGCTGGGGACCGCGTGTCCATCAGGGTGGTCAGTTTTAAAAAAAAACAAAATAAATAAAAGTGCGAAATTGCCAGTACAATGAAAGTGTACCTGATTGTGTTTATTATATTCGAATAAAATGTATTCACATAATTGTGATAGAACTTCACTTACAGGTAAGTTCGTTTAATCATCAAGAATATCTTACTCTACATTGCCTTATAATAACTGTTTATTCAATGTAAAACGTATTTATTAGTATTTGTAAGAATTATTTTATTTTTAATATAGACTAGCGCAGCTTAAAATATAAGGTTGGCCTAAGATTTATTTATTCATTTCATTTACTTAGGACCTAGTAGATCACCCAATTCAATTAACAACTCAATTAACTTAAAATTAAGTTTAAGAAGTAAGTGAACTTTTAGTATGGTTCTTTGTTTTAGATAATATTGTATCTTTCTTTAGTCTTAAACCTTTATTTGAGTAGAAAATAGAAGTTGTTTTTTACATAAATGGGCTTCTCATTCTAATCCTATACCTTTAAACGAGCAATTCTTGTATATATATTTCTATATAATCTGGATCTCGGCAACGGCTCCAACGATTTTCATGAAATTTAGTATACAGGGGGTTTTGGGGGCGATAAATCGATCTAGCTAGGATTCATTTTTATAAAATGTCGAATTTACCAAAAAAATAATAAAATATGATTTCTGCTGCCATCTATTAGCCAGTAGTTAAACTACCGAGCGAAGCACTCCTGCAGCTGCCATCTATTAGCCAGTAGTTAAGGGCGATGGGTACCATCTGGGCGCGAAAATTCAAATGTTATTGATGATTAAACGAACTTACCTGTAAGTGAAGTTCTATCACAATTATGTGAATACATTTTATTCGAATATAATAAACACAATCAGGTATACTTTCATTGTACTGGCAATTTCGCACTTTTATTTATTTTGTTTTTTAAAACTGACCACCCTGATGGACACGCTGTCCCAGCCTACCTCCACGCCAAGCTTCATTCTTTAGAGAATATTTAACAAAATTTTCGTATTATACTCATGGGTTTTGGGTATGGGAGGGACCTTATATTATTATATTCGAATAAAATGTATTCACATAATTGTGATAGAACTTCACTTACAGGTAAGTTCGTTTAATCATCAATTATTATTTCATACATTTTATTCTTCATATAATAAACACAATCAGGTAGATGTTTAGAGATGAAAATTTTTGTTAAATTATGGACATTAACAGATAGTAAATTGTTTCCTATTATAATAGGAAATAGGTCCTCTTTATACCACAGAAGTATTTAATTAACACAATCTTTTCGTTCAATTCCTGGATCAATAAACCAGTCACATTATAAATAGGTTTAAATAATTTATATTTAGATGATTAATGATTAGAGAGCAAAAGAGCTATTGCGACAGAAGCATCATCGCTCAATAAGAGGTTATAAAACTTAGGTAACGTCCGTAATGGTTGTTACCAGCAGACTGCTTTTCTGATGAGGTCAAGCAACAAACTACGTGTTCGCCGAGGAAGTGTTGCGTACTTGGTGCTGAGTGCACTGAAACGCAGACCTCTCTCGTGAGAGATTATATTCCTCGGCAGACACGTTCTCACGGTGGTCTGCCTGCAGGCGACCTTATGAGGTCGCTTCAACATTATCAGGAGGTTGTCTATTATATATCTTGGTCTAAGATTTTGTAAACGACATATCGATTTGTTTTTCAAAGCTGTGGCAAATTTTTATACTTTCTCTTCAGTTTTAATTATGGTATAATTAAAACTGGTTCGCCCTGAGTAGTAGCTGGCGTTGTATAAACTCAATAATTCCCTTGAATTATATAAAAACAATAATACTAACTTTAACTAATGCTAATGTTTTCATTCTGTGCTCTGTCTGCTGCCTAAAGCTAAAAAAGTTACAAGATCAGCAAAGCAAAGTTACGGAATGAATGAACTCTTATTAAGGCCCATTGAGCAATGTGTTAGCATACTATATTGTGTGCTACTATGTGGTGTTTGATGTTAATTTATCTATTCATTTTCGCAATATAATATATATATATTTTATTTGACCCAAAATCATCAGCAGAAATTAAACTCAATGCCGAATGATAACAAGTAATCGTACTATATGCTACGTCGTTAACAAGTTGTTCTGTTGGAAATTACGAGGTTGACTTATAATGTACGTATTGTACGGATCTCAATCGTTATTAAAGCAGTATTGCCACAAAACTTTGTAAATAACACAAAATTTTTGAAACATATAAATTATTAAAAATTCCATTCCAATTTTTTAAATGCCTTCAGAGAACTTCCTCCAGTAATTCCTATGAATTGTGGTTCTCTAGTGAAAGACCATATTTATTTATTTATCATCAATAAATGTACTATAAGAAGTAAGTCTTTTGACACCTTATGTAAAAGAAGAAAATCCAAAGTTGTAAAGGTCCTTAGACGATGTATGTCTAAAGCATTGTCTATAATAGTATTTTTAAGCATTCTACCTCTAGAAGAATGTATAGAAGAGCAAAGGTAAACTTGGTGTTCCAAAATGTTCAGAATGCGTCTGTTTCTAAGACGTCTGGGTTCGTATTGATTACATTTCGCATTATTGTAAGAAGCGATAAATTCAATAACTGGATTGAACTCTTTGAATAACTTTGAATTATATAATTTTACAGCGATAGCTTAATCCCATTAACTGGATGTAACTCTTGGTCCGCTTTTGATTATCTTTAATTTCCATATAAGAAACAATTAACCCAATCGTTTAAATGAGGATATTTGATATCCTCTATGCAACTGATGTAAATCATGTGTATCAAAATAGATGTATCGAAAAATATGGCCATCAACTCTGTAAAGAGGTATTTCGATTCATCTTAACGTTAATTATTACAAAAACAAAAATCCCTCTAATGAAAAGTATTAGTCTTCATCTAGACCGGGAAATCGTGTGAATCACTAGTTCAACCTTTTAGGTTTAAGGGAGTTAGATGACTTAAAAAAATGTTTTGTAACCACTGGCCATCTGATAGGATAACCGATGATGGACGAACAGCTGCGTCTAAAGTCAAATTTTTCTTACTACATTTTTTGTTTCTACAGACGTTCTGTGTAACCCCATCCATACCTAATAGCTGGAGAAGTGGACTTTAGGACTTAATCGGAATTAAGCTTAACTCTTATATGATACAACGAGTTAAGAGTATAAAATTCTTTACAGAATTTGAATTGTTACATAATTCACGTCATAGTTTGCGGTTGGGTAACGATACTGCCATATCGTCAGAAATTAAAATAAAACCAGGAAACTGAGCATGTTTTGAGGGTAGTAAATAACTTTAACACTAACACCTAACAAATCTTCATGAAAAAAACCGCGGTAAGTATCTGAGATGAGTCACAACTTCTTTATGTATTTTACCAAGGATGAATCGGTACTTTAAAATAAGATTCTTCAGTTCATAGGCATAAAACCCTTTTTAGGTATTCGCTTGTAAGCTGTTCTATGAACTATCAATTTCAAAGGATTTTGAACTACAAATTCATTCAACGCCTTTAAATTTAGAATGTATCTTTTACCACGTAAGATTTTGAGGTTAGACACATCTTAACTATAATCGAACATGCAGTGACTCACTCCCACATTATCTCATCCAAAAAAGAAATGTCGATTGTCAAAGACATTTGTCGCTTTTTCTTTGTTGTGAACGTGTAAGGCGGTACACTGTGTTAGTGTACGATTTTTAAAATGGTATTATGTAATAATAATCTTTTGGAGCTAGTTCCTTAATTTGTTCAATTCATTAAAATATTTTATTGAATGTACGTACATTTGTACACCTAGTGAAAGTCAAAAAAATAGTCTTCACTTATTATAACTCCCGAAATTCTAGATCATGTTATAGATCGTGACGGATTCCTTGTCAGTGATATGTAACCAATAAACTTCAAAATGTTGAAGATAACTGGCATAAAGGTACCTTAATGTCTAGCGTCGTCGATGAACCTGGTCCATGTTGTGGCTGATGCTGGAAACTCGCTGTCACGTCGCATCTTCCTCGCGGCTGATCGCCAATACTCAAGTGTGTCACGCCCCCCTGCTGGCCGAGCCGTAACGAGAGGGGGCCAGCTAGTTTCTCGAGAAACGAGATTGCGCTGTCCCAGCGGTGGGTGTCGATAGCAAAGTCGCCCGCCGCGCCCTGCTGGTTTCTTTATTTACAACACCTGACGATCAGTAACCATTGAAACTAGTATAATGCCCGAAACTATTTCTCCGAAAAAACATCTGGTCCCGTTCGTGAACTTTAATTACTTGTCATTTGTCGAAACAAAATGTCATTTGTCAATACTTAAGCTTCTTCTCAGTTCAGGACGCGTTGTGGTTTAAGATTTTTATTAGTTTCAGAAAGAATTTAACAATTCACTTCAATGAAACTTTCAGACTAATGGTACATTATACATAATATTGTTAACTTACTGAGTTTTGAGCTAACAGTTAAATTATCATCTCATTACACAATCTGAACATTAATTTTCGAAAGTAAGTAAAATTATTTTCCACCACAAAATCTAAACATTATTGTTGTAGGTACATAGTTAGAAAAGTTCGACGCGTTGTTACCCTCGTGGAATTAGTTTTTAAGTCGTGAAATAGTTATCACTGATAAAAGGCACACATTTAACTGGCTATTCATAAGCCAGGCAAGTATATCAAATAAACTATTTGATTCTTTGCAATGAAGGTCGGCTAGAATTTTACAACTGTCGGGACTAACCATTAATATAGTTCTTGTGACTGAGCGCCGATAGCAATTCGGGATCAAAGTCCGGGAGGTCATGCGGAGCCACTTGTAGTGAAGCCGAGGACAGCGCCACACCGACATCGTCCCCCGTTGGTATCCGCAAAGTCCTTTGAGGTTTTTTAAAATCCTTCGTGTTGACCCGCAGTCAACCTCCAGGAGCATTGACGCATCATGCTATGCTTTCGTGGTACCCTCAACGTGGTACCCTCCAAGCTAGCTTAGAGATGCCTGGACTATTTCGCGCATCATGCTATACTTTCGTGATAACCTCAATGTGATACCCTCCAAGTTAGCTTAGAGATGCCTTAGGATTTCAATTTTTGGACACACTTTCGTCGGCATTGATATTTGAGTTGATGTGATATCTGGGAAAAAAGGTTAATTTTCACTTACCCTCTTTCCTCGGAGTCTGACGAAGATGAATGCACAATTATATGATTTGGTTTGATTTTATTTTTGTTATAATAATAAATTTTACTAGCGTCTAAGCATTATCAGTATAGAAAATTAAGCAAGTTTTAACACTGAACACTTAATTTTTTTTACTTTGAACCTAAATTAACAAAAACGAGACGTGTTTTTGTAGTCGAGTGCTCATTGCCGCGCACAATAAAAGAATGAAGCTTGGCGTGGAGGTAGGCTGGGACAGCGTGTCCATCAGGGTGGTCAGTTTTAAAAAACAAAATAAATAAAAGTGCGAAATTGCCAGTACAATGAAAGTATACCTGATTGTGTTTATTATATGAAGAATAAAATGTATGAAATAATAATTTAGTTTTTCGCTCATAGTGGGCTAATTATACATTCAAGGCTTATGGCAATGTGTTTTGCGGGCAATCTACATGTTTTTAACAAAAACTCTGCTCAACAATACTCATTTACTTCATATTGGTTCCCGATAGCTCGAAATCTTTGAAACTGCAAAAAATTATCTTTCGGGAACCAATATGAGATGAGTGGGAACTTTCGAGCAAAGTTTCTATTAAAAACATGTAGATGCATTAAAAGTAGGCCCGCAAAATGCATAGTCATAAATCTTCAATGTGTAGTTTGTCTAAGATTTGCGAAAAACTAAATAAAATTTGAATTTCGCGGGCTGGTAGGGCCGCAACACCTTAAACTACCGAGCGAAGCTCGGTCACCCAGATATTAACAGTATAAGTTTGGCCCGCATGAAATGGTGCCAAAAAAACTTGCTGCATTTAGGTAGGCTGATCATAGCTGATTCGTTAAAACATTGTCCTGATTTTAAATCCATGTACGTTCAACAGAAGAAACCAACAAATAGTATGATTTCCACATTTCTTTCACGTGCAGAGAAGCCGGTAAAAGCCTGTTAAAAACGCGGAAAATCGATCAATTTTTCGAGTAATTTGTAAATAACGATCTCACACAGGCGCCTAATGACGCGTCCACGGATTCCGTCAACTCATCTCTAACGACCAGTGTAGTTAGAGCTCAACATTTTATGAACAGTACGATTTAAGAACATCGACAGATAGGTTTAAGAACATGGACACTGTAACCACAATATTATACTCTATAGAACTATTTCTTCCTTAAATACGCATTACATAATCACGAACTTGAGTCCCAATGGTGCCCAATTTGGAATGAATGAAATTAATGTCTTTAGTCATGTTATGTCTCATTAACACCCTATAAATTGACATCCCGATAACTGAATGAGTTTGAAAAAATCAGCTTTATTTAGCGTACGTGATTGTCTAATTCAGCTTGCAATCTATTATTATTTGATCGAAACAATTAATATTTTAGAGGATTATTTTACTAATATACTAGTTTAGTTCTTATTACTGCATTTTCAAAGACCAACAAAATTTATGGTAAACAAAAAAAAGTTACGTGAACAAGTAAGTAATAAAACCTTGTTATATTACGCGTGTAAAAACTTTGCATCAACTGAAATGACGAGTTTTCTCGGCAAAAATACATTACACGAAGTTTATAAAAAAAATACCGTGAGAAATGGTTTCTCATGTCATGGATCATCTTATACTGGCGCATGGAAACAAATTACATCTTTGTAAACAAGCGGAACGAGACTGTCAGTCAGACTGATGTACTTTTAATTTGTGCACTCAACTGTAATGGCGGATTTAGTTTAGTCGAAATGTTTTATTGGTGAATAAAAACGACATAATGGGTTTTGAGATTTACGAGTTTTCGTGATCTGTGTTTATTGGTTTTGTTTTTTTTTTTTTTTTTTGGAAACAGTGATAGCCTAGTAATTGATGATTAAACGAACTTACCTGTAAGTGAAGTTCTATCACAATTATGTGAATACATTTTATTCGAAAATAATAATAAACACAATCAGGTACACTTTCATTGTACTGGCAATTTCGCACTTTTATCTATTTTGTTTTTTTAAAACTGACCACCCTGATGGACACGCTGTCCCAGCCTACGTCCGTGCCAAGCTTCATTCTTTAGAGAATATTTAACAAAATTTTCGTATTATACTCATGGGTTTTGGGTATGGGAGGGACCTTATATTATTATTTTCGAATAAAATGTATTCACATAATTGTGATAGAACTTCACTTACAGGTAAGTTCGTTTAATCATCAATTATATTTCATACATTTTATTCTTCAATAATAATAAACACAATCAGGTAGATGTTTAGAGATGAAAATTTTTGTTAAATTATGGACATTAACAGATAGTAAATTGTTTCCTATTATAATAGGAAATAGGTCCTCTTTATACCACAGAAGTATTTAATTAACACAATCTTTTCGTTCAATTCCTGGATCAATAAACCAGTCACATTACAAATAGGTTTAATTTATATTTAGATAGATTATAATGATTAATGATTAGAGAGCAAAAGAGCTATTGCGACAGAAGCATCATCGCTCAATAAGAGGTTATAAAACTTAGGTAACGTCCGTAATGGTTGTTACCAGCAGACTGCTTTTCTGATGAGGTCAAGCAACAAACTACGTGCTCGCCGAGGAAGTGTTGCGTACTTGGTGCTGAGTACATTGAAACGCAGACCTCTCTCGTGAGAGATTATATTCTTCGGCAGACACGTTCTCACGGTGGTCTGCCTGCAGGCGACCTTATGAGGTCGCTTCAACATTATCAGGAGGTTGTCTATTATATATCTTGGTCTAAGATTTTGTAAACGACATATCGATTTGTTTTTCAAAGCTGTGGCAAATTTTTATACTTTCTCTTCAGTTTTGATTATGGTATAATTAAAACTGGTTCGCCCTGAGTAGTAGCTGGCGTTGTATAAACTCAATAATTCCCTTGAATTATATAAAAACAATAATACTAACTTTAACTAATGCTAATGTTTTCATTCTGTGCTGTGTCTACTGCCTAAAGCTAAAAAAGTTACAAGATCAGCAAAGCAAAGTTACGGAATGAATAAACTCTTATTAAGGCCCATTGAGCAATGTGTTAGCATACTATATTGTGTGCTACTATGTGGTGTTTGATGTTAATTTATCTATTCATTTTCGCAATTTTTTTTTTTTTTTTTTTTTTTTTTTTTTTTTTTTTATTTGACCCAAAATCATCAGCAGAAATTAAACTCAATGCCGAATGATAACAAGTAATCGTAGCATATGCTACGTCGTTAACAAGTTGTTCTGTTGGAAATTACGAGGTTGACTTATAATGTACGGATTGTACGGATCTCAGTCGTTATTAAAGCAGTATTGCCACAAAACTTTGTAAATAACACAAAATTTTTGAAACATATAGATTATTAAAAATTCCAACAAAATGTCCTTTTTTTTTTTTTTTTTTTTTTTTTTTTTTTTTTTTTTTTTTTTTTTTTTTTAATGCCTTCAGAGAACTTCCTCCAGTAATTCCTATGAATTGTGGTTCTCTAGGGAAAGACCATATTTATTTATTTATCATCAATAAATGTACTATAAGAAGTAAGTCTTTTGACACCTTATGTAAAAGAAGAAAATCCAAAGTTGTAAAGGTCCTTAGACGATGTATGTCTAAAGCATTGTCTATAATAGTATTTTGAAGCATTCTACCTCTAGAAGAATGTATAGAAGAGCAAAGGTAAACTTGGTGTTCCAAAATGTTCAGAATGCGTCTGTTTCTAAGACGTCTGGGTTCATATTGATTACATTTCGCATTATTGCAAGAAGCGATAAATTCAATAACTGGATTGAACTCTTTGAATAACTTTGAAGTATATAATTTTACAGCGGTAGCTTAATCCCATTAACTGGATGTAACTCTTGGTCAGCTTTTGATTATCTTTAATTTCCATATAAGAAACAATTAACCCAATCGTTTAAATGAGGATATTTGATATCCTCTATGCAACTGATGTAAATCATGTGTATCAAAATAGATGTATCGAAAAATATGGCCATCAACTCTGTAAAGAGGTATTTCGATTCATCTTAACGTTAATTATTACAAAAACAAAAATCCCTCTAATGAAAAGAATTAGTCTTCATCTAGACCGGGAAATCGTGTGAATCACTAGTTCAACCTTTTAGGTTTAAGGAAGTTAGATGACTTAAAAAATGTTTTGTAACCACTGGCCATCTGATAGGATAACCGATGATGGACGAACAGCTGCGTCTAAAGTCTAATTTTTCTTACGGGCTACATTTTTTGTTTCTACAGACGTTCTGTGTAACCCCATCCATACCTAATAGCTGGAGAAGTGGACTTTAGGACTTTTAATCGGAATTAAGCTTAACTCTTAGATGATACAACGAGTTAAGCGTATAAATTTTTTTACAGAATTTGAATTGTTACATAATTCACGTCATAGTTTGCGGTTGGGTAACGATACTGCCATATCGTCAGAAATTAAAATAAAACCAGGAAACTGAGCATGTTTTGAGGGTAGTAAATAACTTTAACACTCTAACACCTAACAAATCTTCATGAAAAAACCGCGGTAAGTATCTGAGATGAGTCACAACTTCTTTATGTATTTTACCAAGGATGAATCGGTACTTTAAAATAAGATTCTTCAGTTCATAGTGTTAGCGTGCTGAAGATTTATGTTTAGTTTTAACTGTCTGTGATTGAAAAAGAGATGTCGAAAAAAATGTTACTAATTGAATTATTGATTTATGAAAAAATACAAAAAGATAAATAAGTGGAAAGAATCTTTTATTCACAATCCTGGACCTGTAAACGAAAAGGAATTTCAATAATTTGGAGAAGACTGGGAAGAATTGCTTACAGATCCGAAGAGGGACGACATCAGGGACTATAACGTACTACCGTTACCCTGGTGCAATTCTACGCCCACGAGAAGGTACATATTAATGTATTTGTGTTTTAGAATGTACAAGACATTCACAATTCCGCATTCTTTTATAAGGGTGTTTGCGTGATGGCTGTTAAAATATCAAAGATTTAAATCTTTGTAAAATATAGAATAAATTGCCAAAAGAGCTAAGAGATTGTACAACTTCTCTATAATCTTTATACCTGACACATGTATGCAAATAAATTGTTTGATTGATTGATTGATTTACAAATCTTTACCAGTTACCACAGTGTGTGTACTAAATGTAAAGTAATTTTGGATTCTAAGAGATTCATGTTTCATAAGTTTATGGTAGGAGATTGAATGTACTACATATTATTGTGTGTAGGTACATAATGTGTAAAGGAGAGAGATACTCGTTGTTTAAATGGTTTCAGGTAAGTGACTCAAGATGCCATGTGATCGTTCCCGGCGTGAATGGATGTCCCGCGGTGCAGCCTGGCGGTAGCAGCAGTTGGTGTCTCACGGTGCAGTCTGGTGGTAGCAGCAGTTGGTGTCTCACGATGCAGCCTGGTGGTAGCAGCAGTTGGTGTCTTACGGTGCAGCCTGGTGTCCCATGGTGCAGCCTGGTGGTGGCAGCAGTTGGAGTCTACGGTGCAGCTTGGTGGTGGAGCAGTTGCTGTTTCAAGGTGCAGCTTGGTGGTGGAGCAGTTGGTGTTTCAAGGTGCAGGCGAAATCGTCGCTGGCGGCAACGTGCTACGAGAGTCGAGTACGTCGGTGGATGTCGCTCTTAGCAGTGCTGGCAGCTGGATGGCAGGCAAGACGGCCTGCGGTACAGCGACGCACACCCCGTACATCACCGAACCGATAAGCGGCAAATAGATTTAGAGATAATCATAGATTGCACAGGCGTCATACATTGCAGATGTTATCGAGACTTGAGCTTAATGGGTCGCGTATTCTCGTTTGTACTTGCGCTATTATACCTGCATCGCTGCAAACTATGTTGTTTGGTGATAACTGATAATGGTTTATGATTATTGATTATTATTAATTAATATATATCAAAGAGGTTTTATAATCAAACAACTATAAATAAGTAGAGAAAAATTAATGTTTTCATAAACATTCAATACAATTTAATTTTGTAAAAAAAAGTCAGTTTGAATTGAATCGAATTTTGAATTTAAATTGATCCAACTCGTACTAATCTCACAGTATAATTGTAATTTGCTATCTAAATATCGAATAATTATAATCATTTATAACTTGAAATAAAGTAAGAGAAAGCGCTGAAAATTGTTGGGTCAGCAAACAAACTGCTCATTGATATTATTGTGACTAGATGACTGAATTGTTTTAGATGAAGACATATTAACTACACATATTATAATTCAAGTCAGTTCTGCTTAAACAGTTTCTTTGGACGTTTATGTTATTTGGCAGTTATTAGTAAATACTTGTTATTGTTTACTCAAAAAGTAATCGGCAACGTTGCTTGTAATTGGCAAGTTGTAACAAATTTTAAATGTCGATAATGTGATAGAGAAACACATCACAATCACATAGGTGGGTAAATTTTGGTACTAAAATAAAAAGTTATTAAAGAAGCATTACAATAACGTTACAATCAACTTAGATAAAGAGTAAGCACTTGTAGGAAACGTTAGTGCAGTATGTGCACTTGATGTTATTTTTATTGAATTATTTTGTTATATAGTTATCAACACAACTATTCGGTTATTGATTCAGACAAAACTATTTCTAACGTTCATTTCTAATATTCTGTTTTGGTAGTTCTGCATTTTCGAATTATTCATATTTACATAATCTGATATTATTTTATCAACTCAATAGGGTTTTCTTTAATTGACTACGGATTTATTTACAATTGTGTACCTCGCAACATTGCTCAAGACTCACAACTATAGTTATAAAGGATAAAACACAACTAATGATAGTAACAAATCCTAAGACAAGTGACTTATGTTAACCATAGCGTATATTGAATACCTATTATCTTTGGATATTTCTTGGATAGAGTCGCTTTTTTCTTGATAGATATATATCTACTTAGATAAACTAAATAGATGAAACTAAAAATGAGTTTATTTTACATTTATATGTTAAAAAAAAATTAAAAATAATGAGTTAAGGAATATAGGCAGAATGAAATTAAAAGATATTTGTTATATATATATTAATAGAAAATATTCTCAACTAAAATTATGAATGGGAAGTCGTCATTGTTCTATTGGCAGTCAATGTAATAAAATAAATAATTTTTTGAGAAGGAAATTGTGTCATACGTAAAATGGCTAACTGAATAATTTGGCTTTACTAAAAAAATTGTGATTTTGTTAACTGAAATAAATATTTTATTAACTTCACCTAAATACGATTTATAAACGCGGTTGAAAAATACTTCGTATGCTCGTATAGAGAGAGTTGCAAGTCCAGAACCTAAATTTTATTCTTGAAATATTGCTTGAGTTTTTACCCATCCACCCAGTAAACGTTACCTACTGAATTGGACAATTTTGGTTTTATTAGATTCAGTACATTTTAATCTAGGCTCGTACGTTTTATTTCAAAAAATACTCGAGTAAGTTTTAAGGTCAAAAATATGGATATTTAGACTCTAATAACTTTTAACATAAGCAATACTTCTTAAAAAGTTAAACATTTCTAAAAGTTATGAAAACCGGATTATACATATTTACGAGTAGGAAAACGTTATTGGTTTTTGTATGAAAGCTTACAGCTAGACGATAGTAAAAGTTTTACCAGTCGAAATTGTTTTCGTAACGATCTATGATTAAACGATATTATAGTAATGGGCACATCAAAAACGGTAATCATTGTATAACTTATTTTTATTATGATATGAAGTAGTGTTGACAGTATAAGTTAAAATCTGTGGTATAAGTTTACAAATAGTTTAAAATTATGCCGATAAGCATTCATTTTTTCGAATTAACTTCATAATTACGCAAGTTTGGACAAAAGACAAAGTTGCTCGATATCTATTATTATGAATTGGTACTGTGATTGTTTACTTACTAAGAATTTCGTTGAGCTAGGTCACGGAGTACATAATAGTACTAAAGGTACAGAAGGCTCACTCGGCAAGATGATTTAAAAATCGAAAATGATTACAGAAATAACTAGTCAAGTTGCAAATATAGAAGCAATCGCTTAAAGACTGTATGGGTTAAATTATTTTAGAACGGGTGATAGATTTTTTTGATTTGCTTTGACAGAAAGGAAATATAGTAAGATTTTCCGTTGCTACGTATTGAGAAATAGAGTGATCGTTCGGTTGGAAATTTTGTATAAAACCTGTTGAATTATATTATAACCATATAACTGAATATTGTTCAAGACACTAAGAGTAAAAAGAAAAGATCCTAACACCTGATGGGCAGTATGAATTATCCTAATACCTATAGTAGTTCGGTCAACCTAACTATTGAGATTTGACAATAGGATTCAGTTTTTTTTTTTAACGAACTATTAATTTCGTCTTGAGAAAGCTATAAGTACCTACTAATACCATTTTATAACGAGTAAAAGCCCAGCAGTAGAAATTACTAAGAAAATTCTGATTAATGTCTATATTTAATTGAAACGGTAGACACATGATTGTTCACCAGAAACTTGAAAACAGAAGAATATATAAAAAAATCTTTCAGTTTAGAAGCAGATGATTGATGGATTTATGAACCTAAGAATTTTGTGTTTAAGCGCATCTGGGAGTATAAGGTGACTAAGGATGGATTAAGATACGGTAGTGCCAATGTGTTGCAGACGGCAAAACCTTAGCAATATTTAAAAAAAAAAACAAATAGTCTTTTTAAATACGAAAGTCATCCCATACCATATCGAATATTAATAATTATGTCCAATCCATTTGTTAGGTTAGTAACAAAGAGCTTGAGAAAGACGAAAAGGGAAATAAAAATGGTTGTCATCTATTTCTTTAAAAATATGTCATTATAGGAATATTCGTATTTATTTCACTTAAATCTGATACGTATTCACAAAATTGTGAGACTTCGTAATTAGATTAAATTCAGCACTTTATTTTTATTTTTCTGGCGGTCGATTTAGATATTGTGACCTCACATGTCCCACTGGTGACTTAAGGAAAAATTGGTTAGCACTGTTATTTTTTTTACCGCGTGTTAAAAAACACAGATGTAAAAAACAAATATTGTGAAGCCATTTCACGAGCTAAAAAATAAATGAAAACGCCATGTAATTATTAGTATCATGAGTGGTAATGGTATGCAAAAGTCATAAAAAAAAGAGTTCAATAGATTTGATATAGAAAGAAACAAAAAACCGTTTGATATTAAAATGAGAGATCTAGTGAGAATTGAAAGAACATAATGTATAAACAAGGTTGCGATAAAAGTATAAAATTAAGACCGAAATGTTTATGTTTATATTATATATAGTGTAACTAAAATATTGTATCATGAGGATTGGAGGATAATTTTGTTACAAAAAAAGGATTAACAACATAATATTATTATCATTATACACGATTGATGAAGCACATCCTTGGTCCTGTTTTAATGGAGAGGGTAGTGAGTAGTCCTTTGCGAGGATATACTGATGGTTAAAAATAAAATTTTGTGATTTAGATATGTGTTTCAGAGAGATTATAATATTAATTTTTTTTATTGTGTGGTTTTATGAAACCACAGTCAAACTTTTGTGGTCTTGGCTGCTCTGACGAGCGCCTTTCACTTTGTTCCTACTCGGCGGCCGACCGTCACGCGACTTGCAACACATAGACGAAAAAGTTTGAGACGATGTAATAAAAGTTTCACTTTAAAAATATTTGTTGACGTTATAGGATCTAATGCATGGAATGGAGTATTAATTTGTAACAGCAAGACAATGTATTGAGATGAAACATCGTATGTTAATTCTGCCTCATTGTGTATTAGTACAAACTGGAAGTTTGTATTTCAATTAGTGTAAAGTAATTTTTGTTTTATGTTTTGATGCAAACAAGGATTGTTCCTCATGAAGTTAAAATTGTAAATGTTTAATTGTAGTGCAATATGCACCTCGTTTCTACACTGTTAAAGTAGCATGATAGTGTAACAGACCATTTGAAGTGCAATGTGCACGTATACTTAGTTCTTACCCCCTACACTGCTAAAGTAGCATGATAGTGTAAAAATACCATTAATTCCGCACTGCTAAGGTAGCATGATAGTGTGGACGACCATTATTCCTACACTGCTAAGGTAGCATGATAGTGTAGAAGATCATTATGCCCACACTGCTAAGGTAGCACGATAGTGTGGAAGACCTGGAAGTGCAAGGTGCACGTACTTAAAGACTTTAAACGCAATACAATAATTTGATTTGTTTATTTTTTTTAATTAATAATATAGAAAGTGCATAAAGTGTATTGTGTGTTCAATGTTATTTGTTTAAATTAATGATTATAATAAATAAATAAATAAATGTCAATTATTCATATTATGAATGCAGGTACATTAGGTGGTCAGCAATAACAATTATTATCTTTATACATTCTGCCTTATGGCGTATGAATTAAAAAAAAAAAACTAAATGTAAATATTTGTTTGATTAAATTAGAAATTATTTTTTTCATAATTTTATAATAGATATAAGTCAGGATGTCGATGACTGTAAATTGATAATTTATAAAGACAAAAATTAGTAATTCAGAATGTCAATTTGTAACTATCATTTTTCATAATATTGTTCGCTATAATTCAAGATGTCAATAATTGAAAATTCATAATTTATAAAGTCAAAAATTAGTAATTCAGATGATGACAATTAATACTTATGGGTTACCCTGAAATGTTTTGTAATTGTTACTAGTTTCACCAATTTTAATGTTTGTTTGTTTGTAATCAAATTTTGCAAGTTAAAGATCCACGTCCCGGTTACCGATTGAACTTAAATTTTGTATACATGTGTAATTGGATAACAATTATGACTTGGAGCTGATCTGATGAAGAACAGGAAAGTTGTTATAGGAACTCGGTAGTTAAATGACACAACCCCATCGAGTTTAGACTCGTTTGATCCGTTTTGACAAGTACTTTGGTGCTAGATGGTAACCTGGATCTGGTGCTGAGAAGGATATTAATAAAATGTATAAAAGCTTTCTTTATAAAAAAATAATTTTAAATGATATCATACGGTTTTGATAATATGATTCTTAGGTTATTTGATGTTTGTTTGTAACAGTGTTCAGTATTTCGCGGGGACGCGAAATGTATATCAGGATGGACGAGTTGTTAGCGTGCTGAAGATTTATGTTTAGTTTTAACTGTCTGTGATTGAAAAAGAGATGTCGAAAAAAATGTTACTAATTGAATTATTGATTTATGAAAAAATACAAAAAGATAAATAAGTGGAAAGAATCTTTTATTCACAATCCTGGACCTGTAAACGAAAAGGAATTTCAATAATTTGGAGAAGACTGGGAAGAATTGCTTACAATAGGCATAAAACCCTTTTTAAGTATTCGCTTGTAAGCTGTTCTATGAACTATCAATTTCAAAGGATTTTGAACTACAAGTTCATTCAACGCCTTTAAATTTAGAATGTATCTTTTACCACGTAAGATTTTGAGGTTAGACACATCTTAACTATAATCGAACATGCAGTGACTCACTCCCACATTATCTCACCCAAAAAAGAAATGTCGATTGTCAAAGACATTTGTCGCTTTTTCTTTGTTGTGAACGTGTAAGACGGTACACTGTGTTAGTGTACGATTTTTAAAATGGTATTATGTAATAATAATTTTTTGGAGCTAGTTCCTTAATTTGTTCAATTCATTAAAATATTTTATTGAATGTACGTACATTTGTACACCTAGTGAAAGTAAAAAAATAGTCTTCACTTATTATAACTCCCGAAATTCTAGATCATGTTATAGATCGTGACGGATTCCTTGTCAGTGATATGTAACCAATAAACTTCAAAATGTTGAAGACAACTGGCATATAGGTACCTTAATGTCTAGCGTCGTCGATGAACCTGGTGGAGACTCGCTGCCACGTCGCATCTTCCTCGCGGCTGATCGCCAATACTCAAGTGTGTCACGCCCCCCCCTGCTGGCCGAGCCGTAACGAGAGGGGGCCAGCTAGTTTCTCGAGAAACGAGATTGCGCTGTCCCAGCGGTGGGTGTCGATAGCAAAGTCGCCCGCCGCGCCCTGCTGGTTTCTTTATTTACAACACCTGACGATCAGTAACCATTGAAACTAGTATAATGCCCGAAACTATTTCTCCGAAAAAACATCTGGTCCCGTTCGTGAACTTTAATTACTTGTCATTTGTCGAAACAAAATGTCATTTGTCAATACTTAAGCTTCTTCTCAGTTCAGGACGCGTTGTGGTTTAAGATTTTTATTAGTTTTAGAAAGAATTTAACAATTCACTTCAATGAAACTTTCAGACTAATGGTACATTATACATAATATTGTTAACTTATTGAGTTTTGAGCTAATAGTTAAATTATCATCTAAACATTATTGTTGTAGGTACATAGTTAGAAAAGTTCGACGCGTTGGTACCCTCGTGAAATTAGTTTTTAAGTCGTGAAATAGTTATCACTGATAAAAGGCTATAACGTTTAACTGGCTATTCATAAGCCAGGCAAGTATATCAAATAAACTATTTGATTCTTTGCAATGAAGGTCGGCTAGAATTTTACAACTGTCGGGACTAACCATTAATATAGTTCTTGTGACTGAGCGCCGATAGCAATTCGGGATCAAAGTCCGGGAGGTCATGCGGAGCCACTTGTAGTGAAGCCGAGAACAGCGCCACACCGACATCGTCCCCCGTTGGTATCCGCAAAGTCCTTTGAGGTTTTTTTAAAATCCTTCGTGTTGACCCGCAGTCAACCTCCAGGAGCATTGACGCATCATGCTATGCTTTCGTGGTATCCTCAACGTGATACCCTCCAAGCTAGCTTAGAGATGCCTGGACTATTTCGCGCATCATGCTATACTTTCGTGATAACCTCAATGTGATACCCTCCAAGTTAGCTTAGAGATGCCTTAGGATTTCAATTTTTGGACACACTTTCGTCGGCATTGATATTTGAGTTGATGTGATATCTGGGAAAAAAGGTTAATTTTCACTTACCCTCTTTCCTCGGAGTCTGACGAAGATGAATGCACAATTATATGATTTGATTTGATTTTATTTTTGTTATAATAATAAATTTTACTAGCGTCTAAGCATTATCAGTATAGAAAATTAAGCAAGTTTTAACACTGAACACTTATTTTTTTTTTTTTTTTTTTTTTACTTTGAACCTAAATTAACAAAAACGAGACGTGTTTTTGTAGTCGAGTGCTCATTGCCGCGCACAATAAAAGAATGAAGCTTGGCACGGACGTAGGCTGGGACAGCGTGTCCATCAGGGTGGTCAGTTTTAAAAAAACAAAATAGATAAAAGTGCGAAATTGCCAGTACAATGAAAGTGTACCTGATTGTGTTTATTATTATTGAAGAATAAAATGTATGAAATATAACTATTATTATAATTACGCTTCTGGGGCCCAGTTGCGCCAAACAGCTGGTTTTAAATATGTACATTATCAAACCTTACTAAATGTCTTGTTTTAGTTGCTCCCACATCCAGGGCATCTGGGAGAGATCCTCATTTGTAGCGATAAGATGTCCTTGTGCTTGTAATTTAGCTATGTTTGTCTCTATGTATCTTTATATGTACAGAATAAATAATTCAATAAATGTCTATCAGCGTTGTTAAAACAATAAGTAGTTTTTAACAATCTCTATAAAGTATTCTACTGAGTTAGCTCGCGATATACTTAGATATATTCCTATTGTCAGGCTCCTTTTTACCCGACTGCAAGAAGGGTTATGTTTTTCGCGCGTATCTTGTATGTATGCATGTAAATTTCTTTATGACCACGTATCTTCCAAACGGCTGGATGGATTTTGACGTTAATGGTATCGTTAGATTCGTCTCATTAACCCAAGTGTTCTTAGATAGGTTTTTGAAAATAAAAAGCAAAATGGCGGATTTTGGGCCTAAAATTGTCAGTCATTTACAAAATATTTATAACCAAACCTATCGAGTGGGGTACCAAAATGAAGGGAATTACAAGGAGATTACAAAAATATATATAAGTCATATGTTTCGAATTAATTTGGAATTATAAACAGTCGATCAATGCGTTCAAAATGGTAATATTTGTAGTTTTTGATAGCGTTAATCTTGTATTGACCAAATGTGTGTCGTACTTTATATTGTGCATTTTTACTGCTATTTTATTAGCTCAATTAATTTTTAAGAGATTACCTATGTAAAATGGTGAAAACAAATAAAAGAAAACCCGGCTGAGTTTGTTGTAAGCTTCTTCTCAGTGCAGGGCGCGTTGGAACCGAGGGTAAACTTAGTTTTAAGTCGAATAATAGTTATCACCATATCGTTTTATATTAAATAATATAAATGACCTTTCATAAGTGCCTGTAAGTTAGGCCTATGTGAAATAAAGATTTTTTCTATTTCTATTTGTAATCTCAGTTTTTCCCTAACGATTAGATACGCCTGAGCCCTAAACGTACACAAACTACACCTATGAAATGTTACTGGTCAGCTTATATATTTCCGGGATAAAATCCAGGTTTGCGTTTGCCGACACTGTTTACAACTTTTACTTCTTCCAATTAGTGACTGACTGACTTGAACCGACATAATATAATATATAACCAAATATACCCACTTTACGTCTTTGACATTGTGTAGATAAAAGTGCTTAGGTTTCGCTCGTAAAGTGTGGCAACTAAAAAGCCTGAAATAAAATAAATAATTAAAAAAATCAAAAAACCCGACTGCAAAAATGTCAACTAAAATGCAATAACTTAAAAGACTGAAACAAGGCGGACAACGAAAACAAAATTATAATAAACTTAAAACGATGCAATTTTTACTTCATTTTAACAAACAACATTATGAGCTGAATGCTTTAGTTAAATTTTCGCATTCAATTTAAAAATAAAGCAGGCGGGACCTATTAATTTTCTCTATGTTAATTTATAATTTGCGAAAATAGGTCCCGCCTTCTATATTTTTAAATTGAATGCGAAAATTTAACTAAAGCTTTCAGCTCATAATGTTGTTTGTTAAAATGAAGTAAAAATTGCATCGTTTTAAGTTTATTATAATTTTGTTTTCGTTGTCCGCCTTGTTTCAGTCTTTTAAGTTATTGCATTTTAGTTGACATTTTTGCAGTCGGGTTTTTTGATTTTTTTAATTATTTATTTTTTATAATACTTCAACGTCTGTTGTTATTAATCTAAATAATGGATATATGCCGTTTAATTTTTTTTTTGGGGAACAAAAAGAGTCCTTACATGTGACTTCAAAAGGAATTTATGTTTTGTAACTCCATAATATAATAATAGATTTCAATACTACTAGCTATAATATAATAATAGATTTCAATAATACTAGAGTTACTATTTCATTCTCGTAACATTGTATTTTTTTGTCGGATTTTCGTAATTTTTTCAGTGTACACCGTAAAGTATGATTATTTTTATCAAACGAGAATCTATCAGTTTCATATTAATGTAAAAAATTGAGTCGAACACCCATTTCTGCTTATGTTCATAAAATTGAGTTAGTGAACCGGATACATAAAACATAAAGAACCTTACGAATAGAATATAATAATACAAATGCAGTAATTGGTACATTACATTTCATTTTCACGGAGCGCAAAGGATCGTCTTTCAAACTGTAATTCAATAAAGGACACCCTTTCAGCTAAATTCTGTTATACGTCAGACCCCTAGCTTTCATAGTGCTAGTTATTACCTTTCCAGATATTATATTGCCCCCGGCCTTTTATTTGATCTAATATGCAAATTTAATGTACCTATATTACGAGATATGAGAGAAGTTATAATATAAATGTTATTTTCATAATATAACTAACCGACCCTGAAAATGTAGTTTTGCCGTAGTTATCACCAATAAATAAGTATTATCATATTTTACGTAGGTACTGACTATTCATAAGCGCCTTTTATAATTAGATCTAGATATGACATAAATTATTTTGAATATGCTATACAAATTATTTCACACTTAGGGTTTAAAATAGTTTACGTCCTATTCTCAGACTTACTGAATATACTTAAACAAAAAAAAGTTTCGGAGATTTTACAAATACAAGAATTTTACATATTAGAAGGATATTATGTGAATAAATTTCATACTGCCAACAAGCTACGAAATGTAATGTTCTCTTTCAATGAATTTATATTTGCAGTAAAAATTTCTGTAAAGTAAACCTAACAAAGAATGACGCTACAAATATTTCTCCAATAGGTACACCCAAAGGTATATTTACCATTTTATTTTCAACGTAATACACAGCCGCTGTCTCCGGTAATATTTTTCGCCTGCCTCCTCCGATTTCCTTCATATTTCGCCCTATATATCAGATCTTTCCGAGGGTGTGACCGATTGGCGATATTGTCCCGTAAATCTATAGTATTAAAGCATACATCTCCGTAACTTTTTTGTGGATAGCTCCCTTTATAAGAACCCCGGGTAAGACGCGATTGTTGATAAGCATTGGTATTTTATAATAAGTGTTTTAAAGACAAAAGTCTTAAACGCCCACGTCTTACCAGTCATTACATATGGAGCAAAACGTGGACACTCACAGTAGGCCTTGTCCACAAGTTCAAAGTCACTCGGCGTGCTTTGGAGAGGGCTATATTGGGTGTTTCTCTAAGAGATAGAATCTGCAACGAGGACATTCGAAGGAGAACCAAAGTAATCGACATAGCCCAACGGATTAGCAAGCTGAAGTGGCAGTGGACGAGCCATATCTGTCGCAGAATCTACATCCGTTGGGGCAGACGGGTTCTAGAGTGCGACCTCCTAATCGCTGGAACAACGACCTGAAAAAGGTCGCTGGTAACGGGTACGGCTTGGCAGGCTCACACACCTTCGAGACCGAGTTTAAAAATACGGATTCAGGTGACAGTACAAAAAAATAGTCGCCTTTAAATTTCAAGAGGGTTGTTTAGAAAAAAAAAATGTCAACAGTCTGACTTTCTTTATACTAAGTTGTGATAAAACGTATCAAATATAAAGAAATTGTACTTTTACTTCATAAAATAATTTTTAGTTTACCTCTCAGGGTTGCTTGAAGTAATTTCTTAGTAAGATAAAGCTTCCCTTTGTGTACTTTATTTTATAAGTTTTTTAATAACAGAATGCTCCGTAGTTGCAAACAGATACTAAATAAGTAAAGACTAATATTAAGTTGTATGAAATGAAAAGCACTGGGTATTGTTTTTATAATAATTAAAATATAAACGTAATAAAAACTAAATTTACGCTGGACAGACCTAGTAAATAGTAAGTAATTAAAAATATTGTCATAAGTACCTAGCTAATATATTATAATAGGCTTCAAACCAAAGCTTCAGTTAAAAGTTGATTGATATCAACTTACTCGTACTTTATTGATTTTTGATTAAATTCGATCCATGCAAGAGTTGAGATCCCCAGTGAAATGTCTCTTACTAAAATACATATTTAAGTAAGAGACAGGAGCGTCAGTAAATTAAACCACTTACAGTAAAAATTACTGCCAGTATTCTATACAAACCGCTGACTAACCCGGCATCGGCAGAGCGAACACTTTCCTCAGTGGAAAAGTCAAGAGCTCTCTTATGCACGTGAACGTCTTTTCCTAGGATAATACCAGTGTATAATACGAGTGTAAGTTTCTTCTAAAGAAAGGTAAAGTAAAAGAAAATAAATAAATGTCAGAGGCAGAAACGTCAGTATTAATATTAATAATTCACCCAATCAAAAGCCAAGATGTCAAAACATTATGGTCATCCCAACAAAACGGGCACGAATTAAAAGTCCTTAAAATAACAGTTTCGTCATTTTAAAAATCTCGTAACTTGTTAGTCATAGAATATAGAGAGTATAATCGTTAGCACATGAAAATAAATGAAAATCAGGGTCAATGCTGAAAACCGAATCTTTTCTAGGTATTATGGCAAAAAATTGATAGGAAGATTTTTTTAAAATACTATTTTTTATACTCTACAAGTTAGCATTTGATTGCAATCTCACCTGCAGGTAAGTGAAGTTGCAGCTCCTAACGCTTTCTACACAGCATCGCGCCAGGACGCTACACCGCTTGGCGTATTTGCTGGTAGCGTGGTAAGCCACGGCCGCAGCCTCTCACCACAACAGATCTGACATAGCTTAGAAGCCCGTGGTGGGAACCGCTAAGGTATGGAACGCCCTTCCAGCCTCCGTGTTTCCAGCCAATTATAATCTAAATCTATAAAAAAAGAACTCGCGACCACCCACTCGAAACCGAGCGCGCACCACTGTGCCACGCAGTTTGCCTAAACGTTTTGTATCAATTGATAACCTGATGAAAAAACAGATTGCCTTTGAGAAATTCATCAGCTTTTTTTGAAATAGTCACAGAGTTAACAGCCCTTATTCTGCTTCAGTATGAATTAACGAATTCTATTCAAATTAAAGGCAATTGCAACCGAGTAATTACAATTAGCATTGTTTTGTTACCAAGTGAAACGCGTTTCAAAGCTATATTGATTGCGAATGCGAAGCGCAAATGCCTCAAAGATCTGTGCAGTTCAATAGCAGATTTGATTGTATTGTCTGGACTTGCATAAGTTTGCAATGTTCCAATTTAATCCTCCAGTATACTCGTAAAGTGGGCAAGGGGACGAAATAGGAGACAGCGTGACTAAATTCTATCATAGAATCAAATGTTTTCAATGTTTTCAAAAAATCAAGTGTTTCTTTCACATAATCCTAACTCATATGCACTTATGAAATGGCAGACTTTACCAACACGGTCGTTTCAGCCGACAGACGTCCACAGCTGGACAAAGGCCTCCTGCAATGATTTCCAGCCCACACAATCCTGCGCTACCTGTATCTAGCGCCTTCCCGCTACTAATGTCGGATCGGCTTGGAGAATAGAGAATATTTTTTGCTACGGACAGCGACGGCGCGAGGCGAGTCCGTCTTTGGATCGTCCTGCCCCAGAATGGGGAGATAGGGGCAAAAAGTGAGAGGAAAAAGTTTGTAGGGAGTCAAGAAGGCGCCCCGGGAACACGCCAAGAGCAAGTACAGATCGGGAGCACTCCCGCGATTTGGCCCCCATAACCGCGAGGTTGTTTGGGCCATGCGCCCATGCCATGGGTGGTGCAGGAGGGTTGTTCCTATGACTCTTTTAAAGTCGTCAGCCTATCAGGTCGGAGGCCTGCCAACACTGCGCTTTCTCGTGCGGGGTCGCCATTGAGTCCCCAACGAGCAAGTACCACCACGTACGGAAAGCAATTTTGCACCGAGAAAACGAAAAAGAAACTCTTCAGTTGCTATTATCAAAGAATAGGGGGAGTCTAAGATATATCCGGCGCTGGTTGAAATAAAGCAGAAAATGTTTAAAACAAGTTTAAAACACATTTCTCGCATAAGACTCATCTATATTATAAACTTTCTATGTTAATAAATAACGGCAAAAGAAAAACACGCAAAATTAACAAATTGTTTTTTACTACTTTGGTGGTATACGGACGGATAGTGGGGACTTTGTAATAGATTTCCGTTAGCGACCTCATTTGGGTACTAATTCAAAAGAGTTAAGTACCTCATAAAAGTTGTCAAGAAACTAATTTGTAAAATTTTTGTCTTAAATACTCGTAGTATACCACTAAAATGAAGGGAAATCAATCGTTCGTACACGCAATATTTACTGCAGTTCGTTGCTGCGAACTGCGAACGTTCGAGCAATATTGGAAAAGAGTCCGGCCCCGGGAAAATAGTAGCAATCGAGAGAAAATTAATATCGCCCCGGTCAAACGTTTATTTACGGGAATAGGGAATAGTTCTGCTGTTTTACAGCTATTTACTAATAGTTACCGCACTATTACGGGTCTGGGAAAAATTGTAACGACCTACTTTATAGGAAAACTGATTATTAACCACTAAAACTATTATTACCAAAACCGCTGAAAAAAGTTTCGGGATGTTGAAACACAGAATTTTCCGTTAGAAAAGTCTTTTAGGATTCCATTCTCATACATAGTAATATTCATATAAATAGTTGTTTTCACTGAGAAAGAATAAAATTAATAATAATTAATCCGAGTTACCATAGAGGTGATAATATTATTAATTAAGTTGAAAACTCTGCTTCGATTATACAAAATTCTAATCACACACATTTCAGGCGAAAGTATGTATCGTGTTGTTGTATTCCTTCACGATAAAACTAATAAACCGACTAAGGTGAGAATGAAGTATATATATCTACCTTAAAAAGTTGGTTAAAAGTTATTTTTCATCCCGAAAAAATCATAGTTTTTAAGAGAGTTTTGAAAAACCAAAATTCACGCGGGTGGAAACATGGGCAACACTTTGAATTTATGAACCTAGACTAGTCGAGGACCGAAGGCTTATCATCAAAACTGTGCAGGACTCAAATCCTAGGCATCTACTAAAATAGCTCAATATTCTACACAAAAAGGTACTTTATTAATAGATACGCTTAATTGCGCCGCAGTAGGAAGTGCAATTCGAGTCTAGAAAAACTCTAGGACCACTAGAAAATATATTGAGAGCGGCAAAAAATGTTCCGGCACTTTACCAACTTCGGGCTTTTCCAACTCCAACGATACAATTTTGCTAGCTTTAATTTATATAGCGTATTTAATTATTAAAGTAAATTATATTTTTATAGGTCAAATTAAGTAAAGTTTGCAACTTGATTAGCACATAATGTCTGGGGTGGTAGTTCTTAGTCGTCACAATAAGATTTTCCTCTTAAGAAACTTAAACATAAAAGCGTCATTTCAAATATTTATACTTTGTTAAATATTCATTCCAAAATTACTAAACGTGAGTTTGAGTATCAATCAAATTTTTCGCCAACAAAGAAAATTTTCATTTATTTCAATATAGGTACCATTTTTTAATTAATTTCTCATTTACATACTGAAATTTAAAACGGAATTTAAATTGTGAAAGTTTGAAATGTTGTAACTCCTTTACGCCAGAACTATACAAGTTACAACCTCATTAGCTACAATTTTAAATAAAGATAGGTTGTATCCTGGATTAACATTTCTTCGAAACATTGAAAAATATTGGAATTCACGCGAAAGAAGACGCAGGCGACATCAAGCGAATGAGAAAGTATTCAACTATGGTAATGTCACATCACACTAAAGTTCAAACAACCCGCAAATAATTATACCCATAGAATAGAAGTAAGTGCATCCAGTAGTTTTAAGTCTGCCAACGATATACGGCACGCAGTTGCTTTTAGCGGGTGTTCTAATCACTTTAAACCTTACGATACGATTGCGACAACATTTTGTATATTTTTTTATTCAAAGTCCATCTGCGCAATGTCTTGTTCCTACCACAGATACTCATTCACTGTTTATTGTTTTAAACCTCTCGTAATTGTCAAGGGATGACAAATCAAGGGGTAGTTGCGACCTTAATTGCACTTTATTGTGCCATACAAGCCCGAGAAAGTCGATTGAAATAAAGCAACGCAACGGTTATTTATGTGTTCCAGCTTCAAGTCAGCTCTTCTGATTTAACAAGATGACCAAATACCAAAACTTTATGAAAGCTCCTATAAAGCATAAGTTCCGTAACCTTTGGTATGTATGCATCCGGAGTAGAACCACAAAACTTTTATATTTATAGGCTATTTATCTAGAGGCGATGCGTCGTAAAATTCGTTGCCTCGGATGGGAGTGTCCATTATTGAAAAATGTACGTGGAATGCGTAATGGAGCGATCCAGTGGGGGAATAAGGATTCTGTTCGGATGGGATACATTTTGTTGTGTTCTAATGTTTCTGCACTCGAATATAATTTAACTAAATATTGATGAATAAGTTTCTTAATTACTTCTATGAATAATAGTGAATTCCAGGCATAGCAATTAGAAGTGCAATGCTATTTAGTAACTAGCCGTGCCTCGGAATGTTCATTTTAAGCCGTCGGTCGTGAGCTTGATCTCTCTCCGGTCGTGTCGGAGATGTCGTCCCATCGGATTATAAAAGCGAGGGAATAGAGAGTGCACCTGTATTTGCGCACACAATTTTGCACTATAATAATATGTCCCGCATTTGTGGAAAGTCTTTGGCAAAGATTGACCGTCGTGGCCGGATCGGTCCGGAAGACTTACAAATGTACAAATTATTTAATAAACAATATACATAAACACCCTGACACTTGAAAACCATGGCGATCACACAAACACTTTTCAACTGTGGGATTCGAAACAAACTCCGACGCAGATGGTAGGCTTTACGATAAAACGAAAATACAATAAAGACGACGATGGTTAAACGAATCGTACGGTGTAAAAGCACTACACAATCAACTAATTGTCGTGGACATTGGAGGCGGCCGCCAAGCTGCAAGTTGATACGGCTCTACTTGAAACATTTCTTTTTTAATCCTTTTACTCTGTCATCTTACTCCCTGACGCTTTTACTGGAAGCTGAGGGCTTTAATTTATATCATAAGGAGCGCTCTCATAAATAAAACAAGCGCACTCTGGAATTAAGTCTTGCTTTTGAGACTTTGAAACTTACAATATTTTTCTAAAACTATAAACTACACGTCCCTACAGCTACGAGTATTTTTTAATTATACCTCTATCTTCATAAAAAATTAACTGAAAGTCTTTAGTGTATGTGTACCAAAGACACCTATACTATAGACCTGGCGGACCGCACGAAAAAATGTCGCCAGTTTAAGGGAGCAAGAATGACTATTTTCACCTCCCCTGGCGTCAGTAGTCAGTAGACCGCGGTCCCCGCCACAGATAATGACGCTAACAGCACGTTTCCATGGAGACGGTTTCCGCCATATTAGATTCTTAGTAGCGGGAAAATGGAATATAACTTAGTGGGAAATTTAAGTAAAAAACATCAAAATGCCTAATTGCATTGTAAAAGGCTGCAAAAATTGCAGTTTTAAATTTAAAAAGGAACATGGGATAACGTATCATCGGTAACATCTAGTAATATTACATGAGTTTGTTGGAAATAAATTATTATGTACTTACCAAATGTAAACGGCAATCCAATAGCCACATAATAACCACATAAATATTATAAGATCACACATATTGTATTGTTCTTGCATATAAATAATATAAATAGTTATTTTAAAAAAGTTATTTTGATATTCAATAATTAGTACCGAACTGCCATTTCCGAAGTGACTTTGTAAAGACGTCATTTTTATTTGTTTTATTTTTGTCTCAGGAACTTAGATTAATTTTATTAAGTATACTTAATATGTATATCTGCATGATTATTTTTATAGGCGTGCTTTTTATTTCTGTATTTATTAACAATCAGCTGTTGCTCGCTGTGAGGCTTTTTCAATGTTCCACGTTTTTCTTCAAAACAATATTAGTCGAAGAGAAGTAAGATTTAATATTAGACAAAATATAAAGTTAATAAGTCGTGGAACAAGCGCTATTAATTTTAATGACAGAAATACCCAACATTTCCGTCTAAGAACATCTTGGTATTTTAGGTGCTTTTATAACTAAGAGATACAGGCAAACTCTATTAGGATACATGGAACCGATTTAAAATGTAAAAATATTTTATAGTTTTTTTTAGTCAAGTTCTGCACAAAAATCCATAGCATTTTTTTACTGTGAATCGACTAAGTTTTATATGTGCAAGCAACATACATTGAAAAAGAATTCTGCCAGTGGAAGTTGGTCAAATTTCATAAAGTATTCTTTTTCATAATTACTAACAAGCTGAATTCAATATGTGTAGTACTTGCTCGTGGTCAAAAGTAAAATCATTCAGAAAGTATTATTACAGATTTCCAAGAGATCCCATACGTGAAGAGATTTGGAGTCGCATTATCAGGACAAGAAAATCAGCCTTATTTTAAGCCCACTAAAAACACAAGAGTATGCTCCGCTCATTTTAGTGACGAGGATTTTGCTATCTCAAAAGCTGGACTGCGAAAGCTAAAAGAATCAGCTGTACCGCAATTTCATAATAATATTTCATTAATTAAATTTCATAAATAAATTAATTATATTTCATAATAATAATAATACCTATATACAGGTACTGACCTCATATAAACTCATCTATAGTCTATACTAAAAATAAAATGTATACTCATATTTTATTAAAGAAAATGTTTAGCGATCACTGATGAATTCTGAATTATAAGTAAAAATACATTTAAATTATATCGGTATGCCACTAACTTTTTTACCATTAATTTATGCGATTAAAACAGGAAGTACGTCCGATTCCCGAACAAGGTTACCTCTACAACCTGTGCAGCATTGCAGGCAAGGTGACCATAGACATAGATAAAAAGTTTTTCGCTGGAGTTTCCACAGATGGCGCAACATTTTCTTGTATGAAGAAGGTTTACGTAAAATGTTCGGATGGGCGTATCTTGATATTTGTATCTATTATGTGTACCCTTAAGCTTTAAAAGAAGCAGAATGGAAAAAGATGGGCCGAAAATAATGAAGCGGGGGGTCTTAACATTTCAACCTCTTCATCCCGATCCTCGGATTTTTCATATTGAAACAAAAGGTATTTTTCAAGAAGGAGGTCAAGTGAGGCTGAAATTCAGTCGACAATGCGGTGGGGGAGCCCATTCAGAGGACGATGCTGTTAGGGGGAGACGATAACCGCAACGAGACGATGGACCAATTGGTCAGTAGAGTATGCAAACTACATACCAATGATATCTAAAAAAATATCAAAACGTCAATGTTTCCTCCATGCATATATTATTAATTAAATAAATAAAACCTATAAATATGGCTGTGTGTATAAATCTGCGTATCCGTTGTTTTATTGTTTTTTTTTTTCGTATAAATATAAATATAATAATAATCTCTTGCATACCGATAAACATCGTAAAGATGAAATTGGTGGGACTAATTAAACTAGGTAAGATAAACCTTTTTAAAGTTCATTCTCGAATGGCGAATGTTAATAAATTCCCAGATAAAATAATGCTAATATTCCTAAAAACGAAAACCATTAAGTCTAATCTTCCACGTGTCGCTTATTGGGTCTGCCCCACACTTTCAGGGAAGGTAAGTGTTTTAGCGAAATCATATTTTTTAATGGAACAAGCAACATTGTGTTCAAAACTGGTAACAGTCCTGTCGTGATGAATTATGCTTTACAGAGTTGTGTTTTTGTTGAGTATTTTTCCGTGTAACTCATTGCAAGTTGATGCAGTATTAATTATTATTTTTGAGGCATAAAACAGTGATAGCTCAATGTTACGAGTATAAATGAGGATAGTCATAGGTAATGTATACCTAGGTAAGGAATAGCAAAATGCGTATATCCAAAAAAATATCATAACGAAAAAAATATCATAATAAAATAATAATATTATTTTTAAGATAAGAGCGCTTACTCGCCAACCTCTAAAACCAACCAGCCCCCTGATTGCGTAATAAAAACGTATTCATCGTTATCGTAAACGCTAGCGAATTCTGCCCGCTGATTGGGTTCCTGATTTGCGTCAGCCAATCGTGGCGCAGAATTCGCCAGCGTTTACGATAACGATGAATACGTTTTTATTACGCAATCAGGGGGCTGGTTTCTCAGCTTAATAAATAATTCTGTAAACAAATTTTGCATTTTGTTGAAATGAAAAAAATAGAGTTGAGCAATTTTTTAAAGGTAGGTGGAAACTGCTACTTCGCAATTCTACAGAGTGTGGGCTACGGCTAACCCCCTTTTGTTATGACCTACCTGACTAGAACTGGGCTGCAAAATGTGTTTTGAGACGATATCGACTGTCATTGTCCAAAAAACTTTGATAGTGAAATAGAAAACTTAACTTTGTTCATTCTTATCAATTATTTATTTCAGAAATAATATTATGAAGCCTAGGTATAGAGAAAAATTTGGTACTGATTTTGGATAGTAATTTAAAAAAGTTTTAGACTATAATTCCGAACTTTGATTCAGTCCAGTGTAACGGTAAACCTGCTCGCATACTTTAGTAACTCGGGAATCAAACTCTGGTCTATTTGCATTGTTTGCGAGGCAACTGGCGCAGGGAAGCCGAACTTTTGACCAAGTTCGACGAATAATTGTTATTTAATCGAGATGAAATGCGGAACTAGGACGGATCTGTGCTCGTTCGACTTTTGTATGGTTCGCGTATTTTTAACTGGTTAATCTATTACATTAAGCAAATCGTCTCGCCGTAAAATTTCGTACAAAAAGCGATTACGTTTTCCTACTCGTAAATGTGCGATTTTCATAATTTTTAGAAATGTTGCAGATACAATAAGGAACCATGCTCTTCCGTTTTACTTTTTAAGAAATATTGCCTATTCCAAAAGTTATTAGCGTCTAAATATCCATATTTTTGACCTAAAAATTTCCTTGATTATTTTAATTTTTTTAATTTAACTAAATTAATACTGAAATAATAAATTGAAATAGCCCACATGAAAGTGTACTCAATCAAATGAGGCCGAAATTGACCAATTTGGTAAACGTCAAATCCGACAGACATTTTTGCACTTAAGGGGCCTGTGAACTACAATGTCTCCATTCACTCAAAATAACAAATTATTAGTAATTCGTGCATATTTGGATCATGTTGTGGTGTTATTCGGATTCATATAGTAATAATCTATGCTCCTGGCCATATTTGGTTCGGAATTACTTCTTTAAAACGAAATAATAATCAATTTTGATCAAAATTTTTATAACTTTGGTCGAGTTCCGTAATACCAAAAATTATGAATGAAAACTTGTAACTTTCTTTATTAACTGGTGTTTTTCTTTAGCTGGACTATAAAAACTGTGCTCCTGAACTAATGCGACGTGAGATAGTGGTGTTTTTATTACAAAACAAATAAGTAGAAAACATGTCCTCTTTGACATAAAAATAAGCAAAACTAAATTCGTTTACATTTTCGTTTAACAAAAGTTTTTCGGAACCAAATATGGCCAGGAGCATAGATTATTACTATATGAACCCAAATAACACCACAACATGATCGAAAGTTGCACGAATTACAAATGATTTTGGTATAACGTTTGTATGGGAGACACCGTGGGTCAGACGACTGTTAACTCTCTGACCTACCTAGCGTATGCTAAAGAAAATAGAAAATTTCATAAAAATCGGTCGAGCCATTTCGGAGGAGTTTGATTATGACGTTAAAAAGAAGATACTTACAGTATAATTAATAGTCACCACATAAGTTATCTCTATGCTGTCTCATCATTCGCTTACAATAGTAAAGCTTAAAGTAACATCCATAAGGATTAAGGAATTCAGGCGTTAAACAACTTGCAACACCTATAAGGATTTAGGTGGAAACAAATTTACTCCGAAGTGAGATTAAAGCAACCCCTATATTATTTTATTATGTATACGTTAACGCTTCGGTTTAAGCATACCCATTAGACTCAGTCGTATTTTAATTTTGTTTCCAATTAACTAACATTAAGCCGACGTGAATTTAATGAATTTCACGAATTAATCTCAAATCTACAGCTATTTCAGTGCCTACCGTAATTAATTAAAACATTTACAATTCATTCAGACAATTATTTTAATTATAACATACGGATTCGATATGAAATTTTGCAGCCTGGAAATAATTTCTCTGCAAGTGGTATAGGCTGAGAGATGGTAACCGAGGGTATAGCATCAAAAACTCTTTGCTAAATACCTAAAAGATATCTGATTGACTGATTATTTAACTGCTTATTTTGCGTGTAACTATTGGCTAAAATAAATTACTATTGTATAAACTATAGTGTAAAGAACACTAGTTTATAAAATGAATTGATGCTGTACCTAATAATGTATGATTTTCGAACACATTTTTTTTAGGTGACAACATAGGTACCCTCATAAAATAAGTATCATTACATATTAAAAGGAGAGGAAAAGACTAACTTATCTATGAACAAAAAGCTGGATGAACTGTGTTTTAATTCACATAGTACATTCATATATTGTACAATGTATAGATGACGCTATGCTCCACAAAAAAAGTTTTTGTTAGAAAATTCATCCTTTATGGGGGGAAATAAGAGATCAACTAAGAAAATGCCTTAAAAAGTAAGTATTTAAAACCACAATCTTCTTTGATACCAAAATGTGTCACTTCTAACGTAAGTATCACACAGCAGAAAGTTCAAAACTTATACATGCAAGGTTAAACAGTGTTAGTCGGCTGAGAACACACGAAGTACATGCGGGTGTAGCCTCGGGGTACCGCCTCAGTGAGCGATGAGGCATCCTGTCCCACTGACATGTCATAGAGCGACAGTTTTAATACTACCCTCGTAGTTCTTGTAATTGATATAGTGTAAGACCTAGTTTAAAAGTAAGAAAAAAATGCGTTGCACTCTGGGGCACGGAGACATCACTTCTGTCTCCGTGCCCCTTGCACGTGTGGTGTCGGTTACGGTAACAGTCTGAGGTTACGGTCGTTACGGTCACGATGTCGCGAGTTCAATGGTTTTTTCTTTTCTTGAACAATGACCAAACGACCCTAACAAGTTTTCACTTAAACAAGAATGCCACAGACTGTATAAAGTATCGTAAATTGTTAATCATAGAGTATATTATAGAGTATAAACGGCGCAAATGCTAAACTCCTGAATTGGAATATTAAAATCTTCCCGAATTTGGTGAGCTCTTCACCGGCTGTCCGGGTTTTAGAATTCTATACAAAATGTTAAAAATGGAACCCTTATTTAGTTTAGTTTAGAAATTTTGCACGGTTCCACAGTTTATAACTTTTAATCATACGGAAAATAAACTAATGACTATAAGGTAAAATGTGTCATTGTCGAGGAAACATTTCGTAAATGCAACGCTGTATGTACCTGCATGAACACATTCGTTTCGTAATATCGTAAGAGGTGAACTTTGCGTGCTCAGTATGAACTTTTATGTACATATAAAAAGCCTCCTCTGTACGTTAGTTGCCGCGAGCGTTCATTTCTCCGTACTTAACCCGTAACCGACTGGCACTCTTTCACTCTTGTACACCTAAGTGAAAATTTATGTTACTTTTTTAATTTTTTTTTTTTGGCGGTAACATGATTGCTCTGCTTAGTAAATCTCTTAAGAGATTTTAATTGAATTAATATGCTATTAAAGAGATTCTGTAGCAATGATTTCGATCGGTTTAGTTAAATTCTGGATGTAGGTGATTTAATGATTTAATGATTGTTGAGCTTCATGTCGCCATCCACGTCTCAAGTGGACCTCACGGAAGACCAGCGCTTTGCCATAAAAGGCAAGCCTTATGCTGAGTGGAGGCCCATTTGGGAGTGCACATTGTTCTTCCTGTTCTTTTTTTCTCTCTTGTTCATATGTACCTAATGTGCATTACCAATGTGCATTATTACCAACAATAAATATCGTCCACTTTTGTTACAGTGCGCTCAATTCACGAAGACGCACAGCACTCTTTCTTAACCCTTCCCGAATCGCATGAAACATAAGCCACTGTGAAGGAGAGAGAAGTGGTGGTGAGTTTTCGTGAAATGAACCACGTATATCATCAGTTCTCTAAGTTGCCTTCTATTTTGAAGAAGCAAACCAAAAGTAGCCAAGTTATTATTAACAATTTTACGCATGCTTAGACCTGAGTAAGATCTAGCATCTATCGCATCCCATCGGAGGTATATTAATTAATTAACAAAATATATTGAAGTTGATTATAAACGGCTAAACCAAGATAAGTCACAAATTGATTTGGTATTGATTGCAGTCAAAAGTTCGAGTCTTGGGGAAAATTCGAAGTAAACAATACAAATAACACCTAAAGGCCTCCGTCAGAAATTTACCCGGTCTTAGTTAAACTTTCATAGCCAATTAGTGGTTTGAAAATGTACCGTAGTCGAAGGTCGGGGGTTCCATACCCAGACACCTTTTTCTTGAGTTTTTAATGCGTTTGTTGTCAACTACACATGAATTAATTATAGCGGTTAATGAAAATATTGCAAAAAACAGCATGATCATGTCCATTTTCATAATAGCCAATCCACCAGCATCAGACCATATTTTGCCCAATAGGTAATAGGCCAAAGAAAGGAAAGGAAAGGAAGAAAGGAGAGCGATTAATTATTGAAGCAAAGAGATTGCTGATACTATTTCGTTATTTAAAGAACACCCGCTAAACAAGACCGAAGGTAATAGGCCAAAGAAAGGAAAGGAAAGGAAGAAAGGAGAGCGATTAATTATTGAAGCAAAGAGATTGCTGATACTATTTCGTTATTTAAAGAACACCCGCTAAACAAGACCGACACGCAAATTAAACAACAGCCCACAAACAAATTTCTGCGAGTTTCAGTTTAGTACACACACTTTTTGAGCCGCAATTAAATTCAATTAAATTCTTTTCTCCTGCATTAGGTATCGCGAGATAGGAAGTCCTTGGAAAAATAACTCGAAACCTGATGAGGGCTTGTACTTATTTGTTGTACAAAAAAAAAAGACACTAAACAAGATCAACAACACTCGAAACCAACGACAGCCAACAAAACTACTTGAGCGGTTCTCGGCTTAGTGCACACAGGTGCTGAGCCGCAATTAAATTGGATTTGGTCCTTTTTAAACACCGCGCGCGCGCTAACGAACCCTGCATTATGTATCGCGGGATGGAAATGCGTCCACAGAGATGTAAACATGACCCGAAACACGGCTGTGGGCTTTTATAATTCATACCCACGCTGAACACTTCACCTGAAACTCCTGGAAGGTACCAGCTGAAAACGCAAGCAACGATCGTAAATACTATACTTGTAGCAGTTGGTGCACTCTGGTGTTTAATTGGGAAGTTCTAGTCTTTAATTGGAAAGTTCGTGTCTTGGACAGGGCTTTGAAAACGGGCTTGTTATTATTCTACCCGTAAAGGCATTACTGCCAATAGCGGTTCAGCATTCCAATGATAGGTATGCTGTGAAGCGACCCTTTGAAATTATATGCTGTGTGCACTAACCCTTTCAAGTGAATACGATTACGCATTTGGCTGAATCGTTACTTAATCGTAGTTTGGTACCTTATTAGGTAAGTGTCTAAGATAGTATTATCTTGTGTAGCACTGTTTTAAAATCAGTTTTTCCATAACTTTTATGGTCTGTAAGATACAATTATATGTGCTAATACTTTGTTTTTTTTTTTTTTTAATTTATTTCACCTGTGAAAACCTTTCCTGAGCGTCGAGTATATCGATGAACAGGGACAGCTTGTGGTCCATGATGGGGAAGCCGTTCCTGGGCTGCGCGAGCAGGTGTCGCACCGCTTCCCGCACCGCCGCGGGCGTGCTGGGCGTGCCGGGCGTGCCCAGCGTGGGCACGGGGCCCATGAGCCCCGACAGCCCGTGGAAGGTCGCCGACATCTTCGGCGCGCTCTGCACGCCCCCGGGCAGGGAGAGTCTCCGCGACGTCGCCGGCGGCACGGCGCCGTAACCGTTCGTCATAATCGCGGGCCTTTGCAACTGGTAATCACTCCTAGAGGACGGCAGGTTGAAACTCGCGCGCGGCAGCGTCGCGACGCTCTGCAGGTTGGGCACCGGGCGCCGCGGCACCGGCTGCAGCAGCGGCGCGGCCCACTCATCGTCCAGCGCGCCGATGGAGTGCGGGCGGCGCGGCGCGGGCGGGACCTGCCGCGGGGCCACCACGCTGTGGGGCCTCCGTGGGCGCCGCTCGGGCTGGATGGGCGCCGGCGGCGTGTAGGGCGAGAACCCGCCGAAGTCGGCCGCGTCGACCGGCGGCGGCGGCTTGGTGGGCTCGGGCGCGGGCGGCGGCGGGTCGTCCCAGCGCGGCCAGGCGAGGGTCAGCGAGTCGGGTTTCCGGGGCGGCGCGGGCCTTGGCCTGCCCGCCCCCTCGGTCATGGCGGGCGCCGGCAGGGTCACATGGCGCGGGGCGTGCGTCGCGCGCGGCGTCCGCCGGCCGACTGCCGTCGCGGCGCCGCACCCCCGCATCGCCACCCGTGTTTTGGTTCTACGTTTTTAGCGCCGGCCTACCCTTAGAACAGGTTTGCGCCCTCAATGCACTCTTTCAATTATTCTCCCTCTCCTTGGTTCATAAGAGAAGTATGGTTTTGATGCAGGATCGTATACAGTCGCTCCATTTAAGAATTTCAATACATTCATCTTAAAGCTATTGCTAGGTGATTTTAAAACGTTTCACTTTCGGCTTTTAATTTGGAACATACTTTACTACAAACCATATTCTTCATGTATCAAAATAGAAAAACAATTCATGTCACACTCTTTCTCTTTGACAGTTTTACTATCATTAAACATATTAAGCTATTGCATAGCTTCTATCGCAGGCCTTGAGCGTGGATACCGAATCCAGAAATTCCGCAACGAAAATAACCTAACACCCCCCACTCCAACCGGAAGGGCTCGCTTTATCGTGGGCCTTGAGCGTGGAGACCGAATAACCACACGTCTTTTTTTATGACTTTTAAGTTCAAGTAACCCGAAAATCCACTTTCATAAATTACAGTCGTAAATGGAATACCACTGATTTTTTATTCACTGATACTGGTTGTTGTTTACAAGAACGCAACAATACGTTGCTCGATAACGACTCACGTAATCGAGTGGCGCTACTTCGCGCTAAGACCACTGTTTGAGTTGAAAATCATAGGTGGGAATTGCATTGAAGGGTTTCCGTTCTGTGTACGAGAGTAGGTACGTGCGCGCGGGCTGAGAGCACAGATTTTTAATTAAAGATAACGAAGCGAAGGAATTCAAATGCCTAAAACATTCGTGCCAGCACCCTTTTCATAATAAATTATAATTTCCTAAACAGGTGAGGTGAGAATGCGAAATATAAAAAGCCCTACCTCGCTCGTTAACTGATTCACAATCGCCCAGTCTAAACCTGAAAATCCGTACATAATGAAGACAAGGAATAAGAAAGGATATTTACTTATGGAACTCTTAAGAAGTTTCTAACTCGTACGAAATTGTATCATTTTTAAGAATAAAACAAAATTTGCTTTTATGTTTCGTCAATTTTTTTAAAAAAATAAATATAGATTGGATTCCAGTTGTTATATTATTGAACATATTTCTCAAGCAACTAGAAAAAGCGGATTGGTATTTTCTTTTCTTTACAAAAATAGCTCTATAGTAGTTTGTAGACTCTTTTTGATATTTTTACAAATCTAAACAAGATAGACTATCAAATTTCTAGGAATTAGTTACGTTTGAAACTTAATAAGAATAACTAATGGGTATGAAAGGGAAGAGTAATTAACCTAAAATGCTTAATTACACGTAGCCCGTAGCCACTGTATATCTACGAGACGATACAAACCTCTACGAAGTGCTACGGAGCTCTACGAACCAATTTGAATCTACACATTATTACTAGAATACACACATTATTACACATGAATTATTTGAACATGCAATTTGAGACAATCTTGTCTCTTGCTAATCTAAGTTTCCTTAAAATATGATGATCAAGATTTGATTCAATTTAAAATAAAAAATTAAAATTCAAAACAGTTATGTTTAAGTCTCTTAAGTCTGAAGAAATGAGCTGGCATTGCTGAACTCATTCTATTCTTTCGTATGAGTGAATAGATAATTAATGGTAATCTTGAGAGAAATACGACATCCGGACTAAAATTAACATTAAAGTAGAGAACCCAAAAACTAATAACTCCAATCGTGAATTTTTTGAATTTTTACAAATCCCACGTGTTTTTTTTGGGACTAAAACTAAAAGTACCTAATAAGTAATAATACTAAGTACTTAATATAAAGATTAAATTTAATGGCATAGTTAACATTTAACATCTTCGCGAAATCGGAATCAGCAGGTACTTATGGCATGAAGGAGTAACAAAATATAATTTCAAATGAATAATAAAGAGGGTTAATTGCGTTACTTTAGCCAAAAGTCACAAACTTAAATAATTTGTATCCTATGTAAAGTTTGTTAGGACTGCTTATACAGGAAGCCCAGGAAAAGGTAGACAGATATACATATATACACAATTCTGTTTAAAATAATGTGTTTAATTTTGCAAAGGTAGTTGCAAAGTTTTGAATACAAACAAGAATATTTTAATATCATCAAAGCAGGACTCGAAGTTTTAAATGTTATTGGTCCCTGCATATGAGCACATTAAAATATATTATTTGTCTTACGGTCGAAATTAGCACAACCTTTAATTTGATCAATTTGTCAGCATTAACTACGGATAGATAAATTAACTTATTTTTGTACACTATACAAGTTAGTACTAGACTGCGACTCACCTGATGGTAAGTGATGATGCAGCGGAAGATATCATCGTATCTAACATGGAAGGGGTAATTGAACTCACACAGCACGGTTTCTACACAGCATCGGGCTGGAACGCTAAATCGCTTGGCGGTGCGTCTTTACTCGTAGAGTGACGGTCGAAGCCTTCCACCAGACCAGACCTGATCCGATTTAGGAATTATAAAATTTCCAAATGGCCCGTAGCGGGAATCGAACCCGCGACCTCCCATTCGAGAATCTGAGCGCGCACTACTGTGCCAGGGAGGTCGTCAAAATATTCTCCACAATATTTTTCGTCACCGCAAAACAAGTGACATTTAATTAAAGCATACCTAACCTAACCTAATTAGGTCCGTAAAGTCAGAGATACCTAGCTTAGATTCGAATACATAACCTCAAACTTGAGAGCATTGGTCTGAATCACTGGGCTATTGTACAATTTAACGCGAAAGCAAAAATATAAGTAAAAATATAATCCTTAAAAATGTCACCAAGCAAGAGAGCTAAGTCGCAAAGCTGATTAAAATTTGCGTTCCATTCACAACTTGTCGCCCGACCACAGCAGGGCTCGAGTCTTGCCAACTAACCAACCAACTAACTAACTAACTAACTATAAACTTGATGCAGCCATTTAAAATGTAATACTTTCAATGGATTTTAATTACGGCCGCTTCCAAAAAATAACGTTGGTAATTAACGTTTTAAGTGGGTAAGTATGTTAGAAGCAAGTAAAATTATAAACGTTTTCGTCTGAATTTTTATATTTTATTGAAAAATCAAAAATAATACTCCAATTTCAAATACCGTACTTACTCAATCATTCACTTATTTAAAATCTATAAAAGTTGTTTCTGAGTATCTTATAATTAGTGACTTTTGAGCTTACTATTGATATATCATCTAAATAAAAGGACAGGACTTGACATATCAAAAAAGAAGTTTGTAGACTCTAAGACTTAAAAAATAACTGAAGTATTAAGGATTCAGTAAAAGAGCAGAAATATCTTCGATAATTTACAAGCAAAGCAAAACCACCCAAACAAAAACAAAAGTTTCCACATAAAGCACACAGGCGTCTACACCCGAACGGTTAGCAAACAAGCTTGTTTCCAAAATCGAACGAAAAGGAACTCGAAGGAAAAATGTAGTCAACAGTAGTTTATTTTATTGCTAAGCCATTTGCAATGGAGTTTTGTCCGTTGTATAAACAACTGCGGATAACGGCGCGTTAGCAGCAGCCGGATTGTCGATAGCGTTCCACATTCGGACGGCGTTTCTGCACAACCGCCACGGAATTGCCCTAGTGTTGTGCGGATTTCGATAGATTTAATGTCTGATCATATCGATAGTTCAAACTTTATCAATAGCATGTCAGAAGGATAACGGACACATGTAAAGTTCTATGTGGTGTGGATAGGTTTAATGACCACTTGGCGATAGTTTCGATATTTCAGATAAAACCTTGTAAATTACTAAATTGTCATTTATATTTGAAACCACCAATGTCACCAAATATTTGAAACTATTACTGTAAAGTCAAAGATTAAATCGCTGTAAAGTACAGTAATTTAAAAACGAGTTTGTAAATGTTGATGGACGATTTTTGATCAAGACAATATTGAAGATTTTTCTGGATTATTAAATTAATATTTATACGCCTCCAAAAACTTTGAACTTTATTATTACTAGCTTATACGTTAAAAAGATTTTTTGTTATAACACCCAGATACTGAAAAACATTCATACGCATCACACAAACATTTTGTAGTTGTGGGAATCAAACCCACGACCGCTGACGCAGAAATAAGAGCTACTACAAACTGCTTCAATTAGTCGTCTTTAGTAATCATCTAGCTATCGATAACATTAACAGGGAAATTGACAGCACAACACTACTCCAAGCAAGCATTGCCTGCAGTACACAGCCCTTCCCGAGTAACAATCTACCAAATTGATTTATAGTTTTACATGATAAAGGCCATACCCACTGAACAATTCTATTCTAAAACCAAGCTTGGTTGATGGAGGGAGGCGTGGCTTCCTCTTTCGTCATCATCAACAGTAACTCAAAATGCCCACTACTAATCACGGGTCCTCAGCAGAGTAATTTTATTGATTACCTCATAACCTTCGACTGTGTGAACCGATTTTGATGATTTTTTTTTATTTGAAAATTGGTGCTTCCCGTATGGTCTCATTTTAATTTTGTCTGCTTCTTCTCAGCAGCAGGACGCGTTTGGAACCCTCGTAAACTTAGTTTTAAGTCGACTTGTAGTTATCACCATTCTTATGCAACAAATATCTTACCGACGCTTCGCAAGAGCCTGTATGTTAGGCCTATGTGAAATAAATATATTTTGAGTTTTCATGAAATCCGTAATAAAACCATTATGACCAAAGGAATGCTATATATAGGATGATCCTTATCTCAGGAGTAGTTTGACGACAAGTGAAGTAGGTTTTTTTTTGTGTTAAAATATTGTATTAATTATTTTTTACATGATAGCGTTTTTATACGAAATATAAACTACTTCAGTTTCAGAGGCAAATCGGCTATATGTAGGTGTATCGTGAAGAAGTAACAAATAACGCGCATCGTAGCTGCATCGAGCCACCAGAACCGGTTTCTTATCGCGCGCCGGGCGGTCGGCCGGCCGGCGCGCGCTGAAAATGAACAGCGAAGATGAATCAAGTAATAACAGTATGAGTGATCTTAGGGAAGATGAGATCATGACAGTTGAGACAGAAGAACGAGTTGAACTTACACAACCACCGCTTGTGAATCAGACAGTGGGGCAAGATAAGGAATGCGATGGAGTAGAACTTAGAGAGTCACCGAATACCAGTCGGATAGTGGGGCCAGACAGTGCAAAAAGGCGGAGAGTCGAAACCGATGAAGAGGAACGTCAATGGGTGCAAGTCAATAAGAGGAAAGAAAAAAGACCGAAACCATCGGAGATAGAAATATATATCTTCTCCAAGGAAAAATTGCCAAAACAATTTGCATTCGCAAAACTTTTGAAAATGCATGACATCACAGGTGTAGTAAAAATTAAATACTTAAACCCTTACAAAATTCGAATTGATTTAAATGACGAAGCAATAGCTAAGAAATTAGAATCATGCAACGAGTTTATTGAAAAAGGATGGAAATTTCAACGGGCTATGGAACAAACCTTCTCGTATGGTGTAATAAAGGATGTAGACTTGGACTTGAAAGAAGACGAGATTTTAGAAAGTATCACATGTCCAGAGCCGGCGAAATTAGTTTCAGTTTACCGCCTCTTTTGGCGTAATGACAAGAAGTGGCTACCGAGTGAAAAAGTCCGTCTGTGTTTCAAAGGCACGCACCTACCCGGTTTTGTATACGTCGATGGTCTTAAAATTATTGTTCAACCTTATATATTCCCGGTTTCACGTTGTTCACGGTGTTGGAAACTGGGGCACTTGGTTAAAAGGTGCCCTGCACAAAAAATTGTGTGCCCGAAATGCGGCGGAAATCACGAAAATTGCACCACACAAACATTCACTTGTGTTAACTGTTCAGGCTCCCATATGGCATTATCTAACGAATGCCCCAAATACAAAAAGGAGAAAAGATTAAGGGAAATTATGGCTGAATTTAACTGTACATATAGAAGGGCAATGACCATGTATGTAGAACCTTATGATACGGAACAAGCAAACGCAGAGGTGATGAAAAAACACGTTGATCCACCGCCATTTACAATGGAAGAGGATGACTATCCTCTGCCATTGGGCCAAAGATCTTTCTCTCAAGTTCTCAAAAATACCCAGAACAAACTGAGTCAGAAGCAGAAAGCAAGCAAATCTACAGGTGAAACCAAAAAGCACAAAGAGAAAAACTTTACAGAAGAACTATTTAATTTTGACTACGAAACCCCACCTTCACTTGAACAGGATACCCCCCCGACAGGCTCACAAGAAAAACCAATTAACTTCAAGGAGTTATTATTAAAACTAAAGAATATTTTATTTCTACGAGGAGTGTCAATTAGAAACAAAGTGGTAAACATCGTAAAGTGCTGTGTACAGTGGGTGATGTTAGTTGTATCTAGTAATTTCGCAGAGTGGCCCTTGTTGAATACCATTCTGGACCTTTTTAATGGATAATATAACCATAAAAAGCGTTCAGTTAAACTTACTCCAATGGAACTCTCAAAGTTTAAAGCCCAAAAAGCTTAGTCTAGAAAACTTATTAGTACAAGAAAAAATTCATATCTGTGTTATTAGCGAAACCTGGTTGCGACCAGATAGCTCACTTAGTCTAAGTGGTTACAAGATCTACCGCAGGGACAGACCTGACTCATATGGGGGAGTTGCTATAATTGTGCTCAACTCTGTTACCTCCTATCAAATTACAGACTTACCCCAAAATCTAAATCCGGGAATCGAATTAATCGCAATCAAAATCCTAAACTGCAGTAATATTGAGAATATTGTATCTCTGTACTGTCCACCGTCAATTAATACAGTCAACGATGATTGGGAACGCATTCTATCTAGATTCCATAGAAGAACAATTTTATTGGGAGATTTTAACGCTCACCATCCCAATTGGTCCAGTAAGTTGGACTCCAGGGGTAGTCAAATCTTTGATAGTCTGATAGATAGTTCATTTGTAACTTTAAACGACGGAGAACCAACGAGAATCAAATGGACAAACGGTGAATTAAAGCAATCCTCTCCTGATTTGTCTTTAGTGACGTCCGATATTGCATTTAGTTTTCAGTGGTCGGTTTTAAATGAAACGCTTGGTAGTGACCACAGAATCATTAAAATTTCAACTAAAATAAAATCAAAAAATAAATATCATAGGAAAAGAAATTATAAAAAAGCAGACTGGGCAGCTTACAAAGAGTTTCTCGATAATACTAACTCTCATTTGCTCCTTTCAGAAAATCTACAAGATTCCTACGATGAATTTCTAAAATATTTAGACATAGCCGCTGATTTGTATATCCCTTGTTTTAAGATTAACAAGAACCCTTCTGAAAAATTTAGTCCTAAATCCTATTGGAATCAAAATCTGTCTAGATTGGTCGCTGAAAGACGATTAGCTTTAGCTAAATTTAGACGAAATCCTACCCCCCGGAACTTAGAAATATTGCAAGAAAAGATTAGAATCGCGCAAAAAGAGATAAGAGAGGCCCAACGCGGAGAATGGCACTCATTCTGTTCATCGTTAGGATATACTACATCTCCTATAGAAGTCTATAATAAATTGAACTGGATTAAAGGTTACAGTACAAAATCACATCATGTAACCCATGATAAACTGCAAGAACTCCTGAATAATTTAGCTCCCGATTCAGTATCTCCAGACGTTCCTGTATTTTCTAACGTTAACTCTGTTATTGATGTGGAAATATCAATGCAAGAACTAGAAAAAACATTATTCCGCTGTAAAGACTCATCACCAGGCTGCGATAATGTTACCTACTCGATGTTAAAGTTTCTACCAGAGAGTGGAAAACGTTTATTATTGTTCCTCTTCAACAAATTTTTAACGACCGGATTTGTACCAAAACAGTGGAGAGATGTTAAAATAGTCCCAATACCTAAACCCGGAAGAGACCCTAATAGCTTGTCGGCACTGAGACCTATATCTTTAATATCTTGTTTATGCAAATCCTTTCATAACATTCTAATGCATAGGTTAGAATGGTTCATTGAAAGGAATAAGGTGCTTTCAAACAAAACTACTGGATTTAGGAAGTGTCGCTCGACACTCGATAATCTCAGTAGTTTAGTAGTGTCAATTCAATTAGGCTTCTCGGAAAAGAAAATGACTGTGGCCTGCTTCGTAGATATAGATAGCGCCTATAATAATGTCGATATTAAAAGCCTACTAAAGACAATGGATGAACTTGGTGTTGGAACAAAGGTATGTACATATCTTTACAATTTTCTTAGAGAAAGATACCTTCGAATTGAGGATGACGACAGTGTTATTATGTGCAGGAAAACAGGATCCGGTTTAGCCCAGGGAGATCCTCTATCGCCCATTTTATTCAATGTCGCAACATTCGGAATATGCAGGAAGATAAATAACGTATCCATTTCACAATACGCGGATGACTTTGTTCTATTTTGTTCTTGTAAAAAGTTAGCCGAGGGAACCAGCAGCTTGCAACTAGCGTTGGATAACTTAACAAATTTATTAAGCCAGGTTGGTCTAGAAATTTCTCCTTCAAAAAGCAAAGTCTGCATATTTAGCCTAGGCAATAGACAAGAAGAGATTTATTTAAAAATTAATGACGTACCTTTACAAAACGTTAATAATGTTAAATACCTAGGCGTATGGTTAGACAGATCCTTGAGGTGGTCGATACACATTAAAGAGCTTAAGGAGAAAACTTCAAAATATATCAACATTTTAAAAATTTTGACGGGCCCAGGATGGGGTGTCCATCCGAAACACTTGCGTCGCCTCTATATAGCTTTGATACGCAGTAGAATTGACTATGCAAGCTTCCTCTACGATAGTTGCTGTAAAACACATTTAAAAAAGCTAGATATGTTACAAAATCAATGCTTGCGGATAATTGGAGGGTACCTTAAAACCACGCCAATACATGTCATGGAGTGCGATCTTAACCTGCCGCCACTTTGTATTAGAAGGAGCTATCTGGCCGGAAAGTTTTGGCTAAAATCTAAATCATTTAAAGATAATGATATAGGTAACATACTGAATAATATTTCTAATTGTCAGCAAAATATTCGTTGGAGGCGTAAGAAAACTCCACTGTTAATTAAATCACAAGATTTATTTAATAACATTGACTTCAGGTCAGACCAACAGTTGGAAATGTTTAATCTAAACGCTTGGGTTAATAACATAAACTTAACAAACGTAATAAGAACTAACATAGCTAATATAATAAAAACAAAAAAGAATAACAACACTAAAATCAATCTCGCTCAAGTTTGCAATCAATATATTACTAAGAATTATTCAGAATTTTATAAAATATTCACAGATGGTTCGAAAGACCATAGTGCTGCTGGAAGCGCTTTTTATGACCCTCAAGCAAACATTAATATTAAACTTTCTATCAAATCCAAATTAATAAGCATAATGTCGGTTGAATTACTCGCCATTGCTGAGGCTCTGTCATATTTACAGTCCTTCACAGCTGGCAACTATGTGATATTTACTGATTCCAAAAGCGCTCTCCAATGTCTAAATAGATGCAATTTAGGCTATCGTAGTGCACCAATTGCATACAATATTTTGCAGACAATAGAATCACTTAGGAGTAAGAATATGAATGTAGTATTACAGTGGATACCTGCTCATATCGGATTAGCTGGAAATGAAATCGTAGATAAATTGGCTAAGGCAGCTATAGACGATGGCATCAACTTCAACTATCAACATTATTGGTCTGACGCCTTACGCCTTGTTAAAGATCACTGCTCGAAAATGTGGAAGGAGTATTTCAATGAACAATCGCTCCATAAAGGAATATGGTTTAAAACCATACAACCTACTGTAGGACGACCATCATGGATCGAGGGCGCCGATATGAGCAGGTATGACGTTGTCACTGCCTTGCGACTTCGGGCCGGACACCTCCCGCTCAACAACTTTGCTTTTTTGATGAAAAAGATATCGAGCCCGAATTGTTCCGCGTGTGGAACTCTGGAGGACGTCTCACACGTCCTCCTAGAGTGTGTCCGGACCGAAGTCGAAAGACACAATTTATTAATGTCACTTAGTTTAAACCACCAAGAAGTGGGAGTTTGCAACAGCATTTTAGCTTTCCCGCTGTCGCGGGAGGCTGGAATGCTGTGCAAACTCGTCAAAATAGGTTTAAAACGTCGAGATTAACGCACGTTCAAGTTTGTATATGTTTATGTTATGTTTATTTTTATGTTTTTTATAGTTTAATTTTTGAGGGTGACATGTTCTCATTGAACAAACCCTAAATAAAGAAAAAAAAAAAAAAAAAAAAAAGTAACAAATAAACAAAACCTTAATGTTTTATAATGAAGTCAAACTTGACAGACGATAAAGTGCATAAGACACAAAAAGGCATGAAAGAAACAGCAAAATGCAAAATTCGAACAATCCACATATTATTTTCGAAGTTTATGATCCATTCATCCAAATGGAGACTAAATTCAATATTGTTGAACAATATAGCCTGCACATTGCAGTGTTCCAATTTTCTAATTCACCGTTTATGGATTGGTCGGCTCTATCCCGGGTCCTTTGATCCTTCTGCGCCTTTTGTTTATGATCGGTATTAAAAAAAATCCGCCCGGATCTTTCCTTTCCCGCCCAAACGTGGATACTATGTAGACGACCCCTATACGTTTCGCTTCTGTTTAATAAAGCTCAGGATTTATTGCTAGAGCAAGGCTTACCGAGTTTTAAAAACAAGGATTTATTAAGGTTTTCAGTTATTGCGGAAAACTAAAAATCACACATGTTAATAATATTTGAGAATAATAAATGAAAGTGGATAGCACGAACATCACCATAAGCTATCGAAACTAAGCGGATAGCCCAATCAGAAGATAGAAAGCGTGAGCAAAATTCAATTTTGCTCTCAAGGGAGTTTTCCCATATGAACCAAATTCATTTTTACCCTCGCCATCCTCTATAGCCAATTTTCAGAAAAAAACAATCGGTCGAGCCATTTTGGAGAAGTTTGCTAACCAAAATAAGCATGAAAATTTAATTTACTAGACAGATATAAAACCACGTTTAAAATACCCTATTAGGGTATTTGACTCCAATTTTTTTATTACTTTATTATAAAGTAGAATTAAAATAATGACGTGCACTGAAAGAACTAATTAAATCGATCAAATAACAAAAAAGTTATAAGCATTTAAAGATTTGTGATTAGACAGAGATAGCAACATGAAATTGTGACGTCACACCTTACCAATGCCATAGTAGCTTCGTGCGGCTTCATACAAATTTTCGTTTTGCGAGAAAGGGATACAAGATCCCCCCACTCCAAAGTTTAAACGCCTGTAACTTTGTAAATCTTCGTTGGATTTTAATATTTCTTTCACTGCACGTTATTATTTTTATCCTAGTTTATAATAAAGTAATATTTTTTATCAAATTCAAAAGTAGTGTAAGACCCAATTAAAGCTGGGTCAACTGATCGAGGATCTAATGAAGACAAAGTCTCTAGCAAGAGGTAAGTTTTAATAATGGTGTCCTGCGTTAAAACAATTTACTCTGCAAAATAATATCAAGCAGCTCGCATTAAAAAGTCATTAGCACAGTGTGTACTGACTTTTGAGACAGGAAAAATATAATAGCTCTGCAACTTTTGTCCACAGAAAAATAATGATCTAGTTAATATAATAATCTTTAGGTCGTATTTTTAATTAATGGTTTTACCTATGCAAATTGGTCAAATTTTTTTATCTTAATTTTACCATTTATTTATTACCCGACTGCAAGAAGGGTTATGTTTTTCGCGCGTATCTTGTATGTATGTATGCATGTAAATTTCTTTATGACCACGTATCTTCCAAACGGCTGGATGGATTTTGACGTTAATGGTATCGTTAGATTCGTCTCATTAACCCAAGTGTTCTTAGATAGGTTTTTGAAAATAAAAAGCAAAATGGCGGATATTGGCTTTTGTTAAATTTTCGCATTCAATTTAAAAATAAAGCAGGCGGGACCTATTAATTTTCTCTATGTTAATTTATAATTTGCGAAAATAGGTCCCGCCTTCTATATTTTTAAATTGAATGCGAAAATTTAACTAAAGCTTTCAGCTCATAATGTTGTTTGTTAAAATGAAGTAAAAATTGCATCGTTTTAAGTTTATTATAATTTTGTTTTCGTTGTCCGCCTTGTTTCAGTCTTTTAAGTTATTGCATTTTAGTTGACATTTTTGCAGTCGGGTTTTTTGATTTTTTTAATTATACAGTTAATATATAATTATTATATTCTGTGAAAATTTGAAGCGTCTACCTGTTACCGTTATCAATATATAGCAAAAACAAGCAAAAAAATCACGTTTGTTGTATGGGAGCCCCCTTAAATATTTATATATTTTATTCTAGTTTTGAGTATTTGTTGTTATAGCGGCAACAGAAATACATAATCTGTGAAAATTTCAAGTCTGTAGCTATCACGGTTCAAGAGATGCAGCCTGGTGACGGACGGACGGACGGACGAACAGCGAAGTCTCCGTAATAGGGTTCCTTTTTTACCCTTTGGATACGGAACCCTAAAAACCGAAAAGTTCCGATCAAAACTTTGAGATTCTTTCGTTGGGCGACCCGGGCAGCGAACCCAGGAAGCCGTGAATTGGTAGGCGATTCATTTAACGCCTCTGCTACATTTCGTGAAGTGAATTGTTTAAAAAGGTCAGGGCATTTACGTATATTATAAGCAGACGATATTGAAACCAAAACATTTTTTGCAATCACTGAAATATTAATTTTACGACTATTGACATAGAGCGTAAAATTGAATGTAGTTCAAAATGCAACATGGTCGAGAATCGTTAAAAAAAAACACTTTGCGCAATAAGGTTGAGATACGTTCAATTTTACACTCTAAACCAATAGACGTAAAATTTATTTTTCAATATTATTTTTTTATATCATTTCTTAATTCACATCACTTAGTGTGTGAAAAAGTTACGTGAGTCGATAGTCGATAGTCGATACGTAGACTATCGATTAGATAGCCTAAACAGATAGCCCTGTAGTTAATGTTCGCCATAAGACCAACGAAGATATAATACCTTACCCGTAATATTATCAGTACCGATTTAAATCAAAAACTGGTTAAAATTAATCCAAAGTGGTATCAACGAACTCATCTTTCAAGTCTCAAGGGTAGTTATTTTCGGAACACTTTCCTCGTTCAACATTAAGGTTACTATTAAGTACCATTTTAAACGAATATACGGGTGTTCAAGTATCTACGTACGAGAACTTTCGATTTGATCAAGTGGAATTAATATTATTACTTAGAAGTGTATTATTGAACAGTCCAGCGGGAACAAAGTTCTGTTTTCGAATAGGTATAATGAAATCTATTCTTATTCTAAGAGTTCCGTTTCCCATGATATTTTTGAAAAAAAAAGCAAGTGCCGAGTTTCCTGCCAGTTCTTCTCGGTGCAAACCTGCTTTCCGAACCTGGCGGTATAGTTTTGACTTTTCATAAGAGCCTTTTATTTAGGGCTATGTGAAAAATAAAGATTTTCATCTTCATTTTCATTTTATGGCAAAATAAGTTTTTATAACTTTGTCCAAATAATTAATCCAAAATCAGTGTGGGAATAAATATTATTCTTCGCTGATTTCCAGAGAATTTAATAAGAAATATGGTAAGTTTTAGGTTGTTCTATATGTACCTAGTATGAATTCGGAATCGAGCGAACAACTTTTATTTGAACAAAGCTTTCCACAATCTAATACTGCCAAAATTACTAAAGTTCCACACTGCGTAGAGTAGAATGCTGTGGCTTTATTGACTTAGTGACGCGAACGGATGAAAGGTCTCGAATTCGATTCCCTATTTGAATAACACGTTTTATCTTAATCTTACTAATGTTTCTCTTAATATATAAAATTCAATGCCAATTTTTGATACCAAACTCCTCCGAAACGGCTCGACCGATTGTCATGAAATTTTCTGTGCATGTTAGGTACGTCTAAAAGTAGGTCGTAGGCTATTTGTTTATATCCCTAACAGCAAAATATCGTTTGCCGGGTAAAGTAGTATTTTGTTACGCTTTGACAACGCAACTACTAAACCGATTTAGCTGAAAGAAAAAGAAATTTAAATTGTATCATCGATCAAAAGAAAAAAATTAGTTCCCGTAAGATTGGAAAAATCCCGAATTTCACACAGGCGGAGCCGCGGCCAAAAGCACGTGTAATTAAAATATAATATTTGAGTTCTTGTTCAACCATCTTAATTTCTTCGGTCGAAAACACACATCTAACAGTTGAACGAGCGAAAACAGGGCTTCATATCTTTTTTAAAGGAATTCGGAGCATTTTGAATTAAAACTTGGAAACAAAAGGTCGCACTTTGACGGCTTCAGCGGAGTATGAGCGCGCGTTTTATCGATAACAAGGGTTGCCTATTATCGGACGTCTTTCTTTGAGCCCGTCCGCGCGGAAATATTGTAATTCCTCACTAAAATCATAGACTGGTAACCGTACAGTGCGGTTAGCACAAGTTGTTGGATAAATTATTATTCAACATCGATTTCGGTTTCACCATAAATCAACATATTAATATGGAGAGAGTGAGAGTAAATTTAAAGAAAGATAGCGTCGACAAAGTGTTTTTTTTTTTCATTTTCAAATTAAATAGGGTTTGTTTAAAATTTCGCTCAAATATCAGTTCTTATAAGAAGTAGTAGAGCATAATAATTTTATAGTCATTATTCTCATATCAATCTAACTCGGCGATACGATTAATTAAAGAAGCGTAGAAGACTATATTATAAGTTCTGTATCGCAGCTGTAGGATCTATGTTGCGCTGTTCATTGGTTACTTTAAACCATTCTGGCTTTACCGCAGAATATAATATCCAACACGACGGTGGTACGATATATGTCACAACAGTGCCCGACAAACCTACCAAAAAACACTTACCACCTGGACGTCAAATTCTAATTTCTGGTAAGTAAAATGATCGCACAATAAATACGTCATCGGGTTACCCAACTGTATGTATACTAAACTGTGGTAAATTGGCCAAATTTTTCGGCAGGTCCCCCGTTCTGAAAGGCGCTATATAAAATGCATTTGCCCGCGCTGAGTCGACAAGCCAGCGCCGGAATTGTTTTTAAACGACTTCGAAACGATTCTTCTAATCGTCGTTGATTCGTGGAGATCGTTTGGGCGTCGTGATCGTTTTATCCACGATCGCGAATGTCGTTTTGTAGCTTTCAGTGAGTATTAGGAAAATATTGATCCAAACACAGCGTTTTGCTCACAAAAACACTATCTGACCCCACAAACGTTGTTTTGACGTGTATTTCACTTGTGGTGATAAAAAAATGGGAAATGCTTTCCAAAAAACCAACTTCAAATGCCACTACAAAGAGTGAAATAATTTTTATTTAAATTTTAGGTACCTACACCAATTCGAAGTCGGGCAATGTTTCATACAATCCCTAATAGTCCTTCTTACTTACTTGATGTGCGAAGAAATGACGAAGTCATAGACAATCGCCCGACTTCGAATTGGTGTAGGTACCTAAAATTTAAATAAAAATTATTTCACTCTTTGTAGTGGCATTTGAAGTTGGTTTTTTGGAAAGCATTTCCCATTTTTATTTTATACTTTTTAGTGGAAAACAAAAAATGCACAAGGCGTTGTAAAATACCCAAATTGCTTGAGGTGTGTTCATAAAATCTGAAGAGATACCTCAAATTCACCAAGATCCCATCATCAGACCCTGACTTGATGACTTTAGTCATCAAATGAGTATCTGCTAGCAAATGCACCAGTAACTATAAAAAATACCCAACTCGCTTCAAGTATACTAGCAAAATTTGAAGAGTTCCCTCGATTTCACCAAGATCCCATCATCAGACCCTGACTTGATGACTTTAGTCATCAAATCAGTATCTGGTAGCATATGCACCAGTAACTATAAAAAATACCCAACTCGCTTTAAGTATACTAGCAAAATTTGAAGAGTTCCCTCGATTTCACCAAGATCCCATGATCAGATCCTGACCTGATGACCATAGGACAACTTGGAAAATATTACTCTTTCTAATAATACTCAAATAGTTTCATGTGTCCATACAAAATTTGAAGAGTTCCCTCGATTTCTCCAGGATCCCATCATCAGATCCTGACCTGATTAAAATGGGACCATCTGGAAACAAAACCCTCTTAAACAAAAAAAGAATTTTTCAAATCGGTCCACGCGTCTTCGAGTAATCGGTGAACATACATAGATAAAAAAAAAAAAAAAAAAAAAAAAAAAAAAAAGATTCCGACGAATTGAGAACCTCCTCCTTTTTTTGAAGTCGGTTAAAAAAAAATAGTTTTTGTTCTAATCTCAGACCTACCGAATAAGAAAAAAATTCATGAAAATCGGTCGAGCCGTTTCGGACGAGTTTCGTTACTTGAAACAATAGCTGACCGGGCAAACGTTGTTTTGCCATCAAGGGGTATGAAAAATAGCTTACGACCTATTTTAACACCTAACGAATGTAGCAAAAAAATTTCATAAAAATCGGTCGAGCCATCCCGGACCAGTTTCATTAGAAACACTGTGACTTGTGAAACGACAATTTTTACATATTATAAGAGAGAATATTATATTTTGTAGATGTATTATTTGCAACTTGATAAGTCTTAATCATAGATTTATTAACTAAGGATTTAGGGTCAGCGCTGAAAAGTGTCCGAACCGAATGACATACAAAACGCGAAAAGACATACAATCGCACTTCAGTCTCGTGATTGAAAATTAGGCTGTATAGTAATGGTTTAAGGCATAAGTTACAACGTTTTAGTTTGTTTATAAAAATACTCATGTACCCTCGTTTATATAGGTTTTCTCGGGACACTTTTTCGTGCATTTTGTATTACACCCGTCGTCCATAGATTAAAAAGTTAATGGTCTTAATCATATTTTTATATACCTAGTAAAAACATTTGAAAAAAACCGGCCAAGTGCGAGTCGGAATTCGAGCCCTAGCAGCCTGCGCTCGATTACGCCTTTCGTATTATGCAGATATTCAAAAAAGAGGAACAAATTTTCTCTCCGCGTATACATACCTATTATAGATAATCCCCGCGGGAAATTCCCAAAATATCATCACCGAAGATTGACAACAGCGCAGGTGTCCGCCCGCGGTTCCGCCCGGATTAATATTTGACAAATCCCAATTGATTCATCTCAATATGCGCATTATGTATGAGGCGCTTGCGACAAACGCGCCGCGCGTGTGAACGACGCCTTATGTAGATTTTATTATCACTTACTCGTCGGGAGATACCCAATGACGAAATACGCTACGCTAAGAGGACGGGAAAGATGTGACGTATGTTGAAGCCAACGTCGCGCGTCGTACATTTCAGAACTGCTGACAGCACATACCGCTGTCGGTCGCATACATTTGCGCCATTTTACAGTTTTGACAAATTAATTATCCGGCTTCAGGGCGGAGCCTAAAAATGTATGCGTCACGTCAGGAAGTGCTGATCCTTTAATGTGCTTAATGGCCCGGATTAATATTTGACAAATCCCAATTGATTAATCTCAGTATGCGCATTATGTATGAGGCGCTTGCGACAAACTCGCCGCGCGTGAGAACGACGCCTTATGTAGATTTTATTATCACTAACTCGTCGGGAGATACCCAATGACGAAATACGCTACGCTAAGAGGACGGGAAAGATGTGACGTATGTTGAAGCCAACGTCGCGCGTCGTACATTTCAGAACTGCTGACAGCACATACCGCTGTCGGTCGCATACATTTGCGCCATTTTACAGTTTTGACAAATTAATTATCCGGCTTCAGGGCGGAGCCTAAAAATGTATGCGTCACGTCAGGAAGTGCTGATCCTTTAATGTGCTTAATGGCCCGGATTAATATTTGACAAATCCCAATTGATTAATCTCAGTATGCGCATTATGTATGAGGCGCTTGCGACAAACGCGCCGCGGGTGTGAACGACGCCTTATGTAGATTTTATTATCACTAACTCGTCGGGATATACCACACAAAGTGTACGCGGCTTAAGAATAAGGAAAAAATATCTGCAATATTTTATTTCGTAAATAAACCTATGGGTTTGATTTACGTACTTAGAAGTACTATATCTTATTTCAGAAATTTTATGGCCCTCTCGTTACAGATTAAGGAGTAGGGCCTTGAGCCAAACAAAGGATTAAATATGTCTGGGTATATAATATCCAAAACGCACAATATTTGATTTCCGAAAACAAAATTCGAAATCAGAAATAGAATCATTTTTTATTATAAAGGTCGAAAATTATTAAAAAAGAAGAATATGTATGAAAATATCACTAAATGGTCAACTTACCGAAATAAACTAAAGTTTATAAGCGCTTACCTACCTGAACAAATATTACAACGCTTACCTGAAACAAAAAATACCACGACGTTAGAAAACTTTAACTGTGACAAATGAAGCTGGTACCTACTAGTTCTTAAAAAACTTAAAGACCACCTGCTAGGAAAATATGGATACTAATTTATTGGTGCAAAAGTAACATTACAATAATAGTTAAATACTCAAAAACCTACTTTGTTTTACTCACAAATGTATTGAAAAATGTTCTTTACCCCAATTAATACCCCGTTTAATGTTCATGACCCATGGTTTTTTTTTAATCTAGTGCTTCTTATTATCTTAACAAATAAACAACAATGAGTATTACATTTATTTATTCCCATCGCTGCGCTAAGGCCTTCTTACTCACAGCCGAGACACGCCATCAAAGACTTTAATAAACCAAGTGTCCTCTTTCCTCTTCCTTATGTAATAACAATAGACATATACAGAGGACCCGGCGGACCGCGCGTAAACATGTCGCCAGATTGGTGGTGTCAATTTTTTTTACACCAACGGGGCAGTATTAGGCCAACCACACTGTCGTTTATTGACCGCGAACCACGCCACAGATCACTTTACTATGTTAATAGCCCTCACGCGCGTTTCCACAGGGACGGTTTTTTTCCATGTTGTGGCGTATTAACGGGAATTTTAGCAGATAGCGTTACTTTTCTCTTGTATGAAGAAGGTTTACGGTAAAATGTTAGATGGGCTAATCCTTAGGTATACATAGGTCATATCGGTGGTAATAACCCACAACAAAACTCTCGTGGATTTATGGCATCAGCTCTTGGACTGTACAACTAATAAGCCATTACCGACTTTTAGTTGAACCTTTTAGAGCGCACGGGGTATGGCGCGCCGCACATAGTACAACTTCACCTCGCAATTTAAAACTGCGGTGGAGTTTAGAATTTAGATCATCCAGTACATTACTCCTCCGCGTACGTACGTGTATGAGTTTATGGTATAAAGTGACTAGTAAAATAAATTCAATTTTTTATTCATAGAATTTATTGTTGGTGTTTTTAGAACTGATTACAACAGACTGTCAGAAAGTGCCCAATCAAATCAAAAAAATTTTAGATTCTGCGATTTCGCATTGTAAAGTCAACATCTCCTGAGGAGGTCCCGGTGTCGGGACGAAACGTGCGTCGAAAAAATTTTTGCAAGAATTGTGTGTTTTGATTTCCTGCATATTGTTATGATTTCCTGCATATTGAACTATACAGATTCCTTTCAAGTAGCGAATTATTTATCTGTACTACTAATCAAATAATATTTATTTACACACACACAAGTATTATTCAGAGTCAAAACGGTTTTGATTTTTATCCTTCTCAATCTTACGAGTACTTTGGTGGGTGCGACGCGATAGGCAGCGTTGTGGGAAAATTCAAAATACAGCAGAAAAACGACGTTTTCCAATTATTAAAAACTAAGCAAGGTATCAAAATGTTATGTTTAAGCGGAACTTGCTACACAAATTAAAAGAAACAGTTTAAAATTTAGAACACTAGGAAATTCGGTAGAGAAGATAGAACCAGAAAATAAAGTCCAGAGTTTATTACATCTTTCCCGTAATAGAAGGAAAAATAATATCAATGTAAAAATGTGGAATATAATGCAAAGTTATGATTTCGCTGAGCACCGAGCTCGGTATAAGTTTGCGCTTAAAGACGTCGCCTTTACAATGTTATTGTAGCTATGGGGTGACCAAATATTTGTTTTAATTTAGGACACGGACCTGAACCTTTAAGAAGTTATTCTTATTCTAGTGGATGACATTACTAATTTTTTTAATCTTAATTTAATGGTTATGGTGTTATTTAATATGCAAACTTTTAGCCTGATCCATCCAGTCAGTCGGTCTATGAATCAGCCTTCTTATTGAATAACGAAACAAAAAAGGGAACCTGCTCACTCCTTTCTGGTGTCAAGACATTAAAATAACACTACAAAAAAAACTTCGTAATGATGTGCCAATTTTCAAGTAGAATTTACAGACAATTCGTAAGTATCCTTAAGTTAGGCCTATATGAAATAAATCATTTGAAAATAAAATAAAAAAATAAATTTGAAAATAGGGTTTACAATGTTACGAACTGTTGTAAATTTAGTTAAGTGCTTTAAATAGAATATCATCAACGTGTTTCGATATTCGTATCATATACGTATAACGTGCGTATAACATGTACTAATAATTTAGTTCAATCAATTGTTTTTAATTCAAAAGTTCCAGTCACTAACCTTTATTTCTAATTTACTAAGTAAATAACCGTAGAGCTTTGAAACCCTGAAAATTCTTTTTTAACAAAAGGTAAAAGAAAACGTAACATATTTGAACATTCGAAAATAACTTCAATGTCATAATTAACAAAGTGAAACTCGAGAAAAACGAGAAAAATGAGACGTGTCCGATTTAAAAAGAAAACATGGTGTCACCACGTAACACAGTTGCCGAGTGATGCGTTTCGCTGAAAACTTTCAAACCAGCGCAAAGATCAAAAGTATTTTTTTTAAAGTTGGATTTCTATTTTCAAAGCGTCGTTTTCCAGTTCGAGTTTTGTATTTATCTGTTTGAGATAGCGTCTATAGTCATTTTTGTATATTTTGTTTGGAAAAGCAATGACAAAATACGCTACTTCATTTATAATTTCTAAAGTGACTTAAGTCTGGTTTCGTGAGAGATTTCGGCTGCAGCTAGTTATAGATATTTCAATCCACGACGACGCGCCCCACTCTGTTAAACACCATACGAATCGAATGACACATAAACGACTTTGACAGACAGACAGACCCACCTTACCAGCAAAGACACACTGCCAAGCGTAAAGCGATTTAGCGTTCTGGAGTGGTTCTGTGTAAAACTGTTAGGGGTGAGTTTACTTACCCCTAACAGTTACCACAAATTAGTACCACTAACCATCAGGTGATATAGCATTCGAGTAGTAACTTGTAGAGTGTAAAAAATCAGTCCACCCTAACCTCATCATTGCTTTCCAACAGACTTGATTGTCGTGAAGCGCAATTCCATCTACAATAAAAAAATCATCTTTTCATTTTAAATGTACCTATACCCAACACTTCTTTATTTAGAAGTATTAAAAACATTATTGTTTCTTTACCAAGTCGGTGCACAGCAAACAATACCGGTGATTATTTACAAGAAGGTAAAGTTGTACTTAACACAAGGTCCGTTAGCGCTCACTCCTCCCATAATATTTCGCCATCACAACTTGCATTAACAAGTTCAATAGGAATTTGTTAATAGTTCGTAACACAAGTTTTTAGGACCGCCCGATGCCTCTATTTTATTTAGAAGTATGTATAATGAAAAATAGTTTTTCCTTTACCAAGTCGGTGCACAGCGAACAATGTACCGGTGATTATTTACAAGAAGGTAAAGTTGTAACACAAGCTCCGTTAGTCACCCCTCGGTTCGAGCTCCCAATAATATTTCCTCATCGCAACTTGCATTAACAAGTTCAATAGGAATTTGTTAATAGTTCGCAACACAAGTTTTAATGACCCGATGCCTCGAGCTGTATTCCGGAGTAAGCGAAACCGTAACGCGAAAATGTGCATATTTTATTATTGGAGACATTGATTTATAAACTAAGGACGTGGGTCGGCGTTAAAAAGTGTACGAACCGAATGACACAAAATGCAAAAAGACATACAATCGCACTTCAGTCTCGTGTTTGAAAATTAGGCTATATAGTAATGGTTTATAAATATACTCATGTACCCACGTTTATTTAAAGGTTTTCTCGGGACACTTTTTTCGTGAATTTTGTATTGCACCCGTCGTCCATAGATTAATAAGCCTATGATTGAAGAGCATACTTTAAAAGACAACTTTGTTGTTCTGCCAATTTCGATAGAGACCTATAAAAATGAACTAACGCTTTAAACCCCTCTAGCAGACAAAGTGTTTACCTAAACACTACAAGGTAGTGCTTAGCTGATCTTAGTTAATGGTAAGGGACGATCCAGCCGAAGATATTATCGTACTAACTTGGAAGTAAGTAGTAAATCCCCTAATAGTTTCTTTACAGCATCGCAGCATCGCGCCGGAACGCTAAATCGCTTGGGGAAGCGTCTTTGCTAGAGTAACAAAGTAATTTAGTAGAGTGATAGATTTAGCCACGTATAGTAGGGAAGCTAATTAATAAAATTGATTATTTCATTTCATTTCATTTCATTTCATTTATTGTCAGCTTTCATGCACAAAATATTATTCTTAATACATGAGACCCTGTTAGGGCGTTGCTGTTTTTTTTAATGAATGGTCGGGGGACCGATTTTGCTTTCTTTCATATATTCATCAATCGAATAGTAACATTTTTTTATTAGATAATCCTTTAGCAAATTTATAAATATTTTTTCTGTATTTTCGTTTCTGATATAGTTAGGGAGGTGGTTGAATATTTTAATTGACATAACATATGGGCTTGAAGTATGGAGTGTTAATTTCGACTGCGGCAATTGTAGTTTGTTGTTTGAGTTTTCGGGGTATCGACGCGGTTTGTCCAAATATTTTATGTAGGATTTGATATTCCTCCGTACAAATTTGCATATTTCGAATATGTAAATTGAAGCTAAAGTTAGGACTTTTAGTTCCTGGAAATATGGCTTGCACGATTCTGTGGTTTTTATGTTTACGATGATGCGTATACATTTTTTTTGCAGTTTGAATATTTCTTCAACATTTGTACTATTTCCCCAAAGTATTATACCGTATTTAAGCCATGCGTATGCGTATGCGTAGTATGCGTTTAAAGCTGTTTTTGTATCTGTCGTCCGTTTTAATTCTCTTAAGCCATATGTGAATTTTGATAATTTAATTTTAGTTTTTTGTATATGTCCCTTCCAGTTTAGGTTCGTATCTATATCTATGCCCAAAAATGTCAAGTTATCTACGCATTCTATGATTGTGTTTTTGTATGTGTATTTTATGTCAAGTTTTCGTTTTTGATAAGGTCTAAATTGAATTATTTTTGTTTTTTGAAAATTGATTTCTAATTTATGTTCATTCATCCAATAGGTTATGTCATTTAATAGTTTGTTTAATATGTCATCGCAATTTAAATTGTCTGGGAGGGTCAGTAATAAAGATATGTCATCCGCAAATAATATACAATATTCGTCTAAAATTTTTGGTAAGTCATTGATATATATTAGAAACAAAATACACCCAAGGACACTTCCTTGGGGTATTGAGTTAGTCAGTTTGGTCACGTCCGATCTCACATTGTGAATTATTCCGTTATTTTGGTTGCAATGTTCGATGTCCACATATTGTTCACGATCTTCAAGATAGGATTTGAACCACGCGTGGGGAGTTCCTCGTACACCTATACTATAAAGCTTTCTGAGTAATATGTCATATTGTACTTTGTCATAGGCTTTTGACATGTCTAGCATTATCCCTAAGGCATATTTTTTGTCGTTTATGGTATTGAATACTTCTTGTATATATTTGTACACTGCTAATGTCGTGCTACGATTTTTCCTGAACCCGTATTGGCTGTCGTCAAAGATTTTAAATTTTTCGCAGAATGAATTTAGCCGTCTACTCATAGCGGTTTCAAAGATCTTAGAAGTCGTAGGAAGTAATGCTATTGGTCTGTAATTGCTGGGGTTTGTCTTTTCTCCTTTTTTATAAATCGGTCTCACGATGGATTTTTTCAAGAGATCTGGAAATACTCCTTCTGTAAAGGACTGGTTAACTAAAAGGTACATCGGTAAGGTGAACTCTTTAGCGCATTTCCTTATTAACGAGGGCGGCAGTTCATCGATTCCGCAGCTATTTTTATTTTTTAGCGTTTGTATTGTTTTAGCGTTATTATTAAATCTGACGCTTCATATGAAAAGTACTTAATTGAAAGGCAAAAATTCTGATTCCCCAAATATAGTGTGTAACCTGAGGATATGACTATCAGAACATTCATTATCCGCGAACCTTCTTCATTCAAGAAAATAGTAGCACCATCTGTCAAAATTTCCCATTAAAGCGCCACATTATGACGGAAACTCTTCATATAAACGTGAGGTGTAGTAATGTGTAGGGTGGGGACCGCGGTTTGTAGGCAAAATATTGCAGTCGGCTTACTACTGACGCTGCCGGTGTCAAAACATACATTTTTGGCACCGGTAAACTGGCGATACTTTTTCTCGCGGTCCACCGCATCCTATAGGGAACTCGAATCAAGACGATTGTTATTTTACGTTTAAAAATCCATCAAGCCAGGACACAGGACGAAATACACGAACATAATCCATAATCCCCCCTCCATGCGTGGTCGGGTAAAAATATTACTTCTTGTCCGATTCAAATAAAACTGTAATGGTAGAAATGTACGACATCTATAGTTGAGCATGAAAATGTGTCAAGACATTGGACAAGCTACCCCACCAAGACAGTGAAAGGGTCCACACAGACGTTTAGTAAATTCAGCACGTAATACGATCTCCCTGCCAGAGATGTCGCTTTACAGAAAATGACAAGCATCGGGCTTCAAGCTCGGTTGTTTCCAACAATAGGTATCTTATAAGTGACATCTATGTACTTATGCTGGAATTAAGTACTACGATGGCTTAATAGTTGCAATTCTTTCCAAGAGAGGTCGCTCCTTGCTTAAATAAAATATGTTCAGCGCTATCTATATTTTCTGTACGATACTATTTCGCAAAAACGATACCAGATGGCGTAGTAAGTAGTAACTAATTAATGAAGTCGGAAAACGGAATACAAGAGATTGCTTCATAATAATTTTACAACCAATCTACAAGTACAATACTTTCCTTAGATTTGAGATTAAGTATAATTAGGTATTAGTTGCAGAGCCTTGTCCGTATGGGTAAAAGCCAGGCTTTTAGTTTAGTTAATAGAATAAAAGATAATTATATAAACAATTTTAAATTACCTTGAGCAGATGTGGATCGCGTTCGGCCGCGTCCAGCAATGACTCCGCTTCACTCAGCCAAGCGACGAATTTCTCCAGAGAACGGTCAAAGTTCTGCAGCGACGAAACCGCTGAATGGAGAGCTTTGCCTCGCGCTACAATGCTAACAACAACAAAAAATAGTTAAGTAGGTACCTATTCGCATAAATAAATCATGAGTACCTAGAGTATTTCAATGATTATTATTATTTTTTTACGCACATTTATTTAGCCATATTATCTTTGAAATATTTACGGGTAATCATCTATCTTCACAATTTCGCCTTTAGAAAGATGAAAATGGTCGGGTTCGTAAATAAACCGGAATAGCAAATGGGAACCACCTATTCACATCGTAGTAAACAATGTTACCAATAGATTGCGCTGTACGAATCGTGAACCAATTGTTGTTCTTGTCTCATTGGCTCTGTAATTTTTTCAGCTATGCCCGTCAAACTTCTTCATTAGAAAAGAAACACTAAGTTAAAGGTCAACGTAAAGATGTGACGTATGTTGAAGCCAAAAATTTCTCAAATATGGCGTCGCGCTTCATACATTTCGGCACCGCTGAAAGCTTAAAAATCCGGCTTCAGGGCGGAGCCTAAAAATGTATGCTTAGCGTCAGTAAGTGCTGACCCTTTAATCAATGGTTAAGGTAGAGTAAGTGACACTGCGATGGTACCTATCCTAGGATGGCCTCTATAAGAAGAGCCCGGTACTACCTCGTAAAGTCTATGGCTGAGGTGTGTGTGGGGGAGTGGTGTGTATACCTGTTGTTCAGCTCGTTGTACCGGTGGTTGATCGCTTCGGTGGCGCGCTTGATGCGCGTGGTGTCGTCGTTGCGGTACACGGCGATGAGGCGCTGCGTCAGCTGCCCGAACAGCTCGATCTGGTGCTTGTATTGATGCACCTCCGCGTGGAACGACTGGAGGAACAGAGAAAAGTAGGGTTAGCACCTACAGGTTTTGTTTCAATTTTCAAACGGAACTGTTTTCTCTATACATCTACATCCAGCGCCTCAAGCGGACAACCGCTGAAAGCTTAGATCACAATCTTTTCATTTGGAAAACTTGGAGTGCAAGCGTCCGCATCGCGTCGCCTCGCCTGGCTCCGCATGAAGCTGCGCTTAACATTCAATGTTTCTAGTAAGTATTGGCTAGTTACCTTTTATTCTCTGAGCTGCATCTCCAGTACATCGGCAGTGTGTCCGGGCGCTGTCATGCCAGCCAGGCGTGTCTCCGTGCGAGTAAGCCACGCATCCGCATCGCATCGCTTCGCCTCGCACCGTATCTAGCTGGGCTTAACATTCAATGTCTTTAGCATTGGCTAGTTACTTTTTGTTCTCGGAGCTGCATCTCCAGCACGTCGGCTGTGTGTCCGGGTGCTGTCATGTCAGCCAGGCGTGTCTCCGTGCGAGTGAGCCACGCGTCCTCATCGCATCGCCCCGCTTCGCACCGCATCAAGCTGGGCTTTACATTCAGTGTCTCTAGCATTGGCTAGTTACCTTTTGATCTCTGAGCTGCATCTCCAGTACATCGGCAGTGTGTCCGGGCCCTGTCATGTCAGCCAGGCGTATCTCCATGCGAGTGAGCCACGCGTCCGCATCGCATCGCTTCGCCTCGCACCGCATCAAGCTGGGCTTTACATTCAATGTCTCTAGCATTGGCTAGTTACCTTTTGTTCTCTGAGCTGCATCTCCAGTCTATCGGCAGTGTGTGTCCGGGCGCTGTCATGTCAGCCAGGCGTGTCTCCGTGCGAGTGAGCCACGCGTCCGCATCGCATCGCTTCGCCTCGCACCGCATCAAGCTGGGCTTTACATTCAATGTCTCTAGCATTGGCTAGTTACCTTTTGTTCTCTGAGCTGCATCTCCAGCACATCGGCAGTGTGTCCGGGCGCTGTCATGGCGGCCAGGCGTGTCTCCATGCGAGTGAGCCACGCGTCTGCATCGCGTCGCCTCGCCTCGTATCGCTGGGAATCGCCGAGCATCGCATCAAGCTGGGCCTTGCGCTGGAGCACGCGTGCGTTCGCCTCATCCCAGTGTTCCCGTAGGGCAGTAACTGGAATAGAAGGAAAAATAACATAAATCAGAATTATCATAGATAGTTCAAAAGTAGAGACCCGAACATTTACTTAGTTGTAAATAGCAGTGATCAACCTCCAACGTATACGGCAAGTATCTACTATATATTACAGTGATCCATTGTAACGTAAAACAAAGATGGGGCCCGATTGAGTAATATATTATTTTGTACCCCTATACCTTTCCCTACCCTAAATATGCAGTTGTACTGTATATTTTATCTGCAATAATAATGTGTATAAAATCGCCAACGTGAATACAAAAATTGATCAGGCTGACTGTGAAAAAACGCATTATAATATTTTATTCATGATGATCACAGATGGAGTGCAAAGACAACGGTTTTCAATTATCGATAGGTAGGCAAAATTATATTTCGTTTTCCGAAGTGCAATAAAATTAGGACAGGGTAAGAAGTCGCTTTCCTAATTTATTACTACAAGGGCGGCTAGATTTGCGGCAACTTTAGTCACAAAGTGATAATGACGAAACTTTGTGTTTTTTCAGCAGTAAGACGTTAATCGTCAGTTACAATAATAGACAGCTCCAATCTAGGTCTAGACTAAACCAATTATTAACCGCCTTCCCTGGCTTAGCTCCAGATGTTCTATAACTGATTCCTGTCTATCGCAATTATCTGCACTCGATATAACTACCCATCATTAAATACACAGCCAACACGAGTGGAAAAAACGAACATGCTCTGCTGCTGCACCGAAATGCAAGAATGGCATTTACACTCCTCAAACGAAGGTAACGACTTTTATACTTTACTTCAATCTCTGAAAATAAAAATGTAAAAAGGCCAGTGGCGGGAATCGATCCCGTGATTCGTCGAGGTCGTCATACTAATCCTATCCTATCCTATCCTATCTTTCCTACTTGATATATAAGCGCGAAAGTTTGTAAGTACGGATGGATGGATATTACTTACTCTTTCACGCCACAACTACTGAACCGGTTTGGCTAAAATTTGGAACATAAGATAAGTAGCTTATAACCCGAATTAACACATAAGTTACTTTGTATCGATTAGCGAAAAATCGAAATACACGCGGGCAGCGCTGCGGGCAACAGAAAGTAAAAAATAATTCCACTCCCTGTCGGTGTACTCAGTGCTGATCCATTGGGCTAGATAGACATACTCCAAGACTCGCCCTTAATCCGATGCAACGTCAATTCTATAAGCAGAGCAATAACTGGGAGCTGCAATCTTTGTAAGGGCGAACACACGCAAGTGTTTATTGAATTTCGGTTTTAGTAAACTGTTATTACGTTTGAAATAACTGTAAATAATAAGTAAACCAGCTGATAATTGTTATATTGTATGTGGAGACTGTTGTATATAAAAAATGTTTGAATTTGGTTCATATCAAATTCAAACATTTTTGGTTGGTTGGTTGGTTGGTTGGTTGGAGTACAGAATTCTCAAGAATTCTATACACCCATTAATAAGTTTGAGATACAAATTATTAATCCGTTCAATTTCTGTACGCAAATATATAATATCGCAATAATCAGTAAACAGGAATTCCACAGGAGAGCGCCCAAATGGGTTTACAATTACAATTTCCCGGATTATTCGGGAGCTTTCCAGGGGAAGAAGGCGATAGGGATTGATATTTATAACATTTTCCAGCCTAACGCCTTTCAATCAGCATAACATTCCCGGTTGCGTATGTCATGCATAATTTAATACATTTCTTATGCATAGGATATTGAACTGAGGGAATGGAATAGATTGGTTTTTTATGCGCAAACATAAAATAATAAGAAGACGAAATAGACTGAGTAAAAGTCACACTGAAAGTGCTAGTCGGAATCGCGCAAGAAGGATTCCTTACGGTAAAGGGTTTAAGGGTTCCTAAGGGTTAAAGGGTTCCTAAGGGTTTAAGGGATTCTATGTAACGTAGCGAGATGATGATGCAGAAGCCAGAACGCTCAATTATACCCTACAACTAAAACTACACAAGCAGAATACTATTGAATGTTTTGGATCATCGACCAAAAACGAGCAAAAATCATGTCATGGGAGCCCTTTAATCTTTATTCTATTAGTTATCACTATAAATAAGTATACTTGCTTAATTATTTTTACTGACTATTCATAAGATCTAACAAGTAAGGCCTATATGAAATAAATGATACATCATCTGTCATTTCAAGTGTGTATAATAATTAATAACTATCACGGTTCATGGAGATTGACTTAAGTAACTCACATAGTTATCGATCCTAGGACTCATAACCTAAACTAGGAAATTCCAAGCAAAAATTTTAGCCTATTAACATGTGCGATAGTGCCGTTTTTACTTTCATAGCCTAAAATGTGTTAATGGGCGTTATTAGCTTACACATTACGAATAATCAAATAAATCTTGAATGTGGCAGGCAGACCCCGTTGAACCTTAAGAAGATTACATGTGACACTGATTAAATTCGACTTAAAGCCAGTCTTGGCTGACTAAATTAATATGACTTATACTTTCCTCTTCAAATATCAACTCCAGCCAATCCCTTTTCTCGGGAAAATACATTTCTCTTTTCAAACATGCCCATGTCTTGTTTGCTCCCGTTTTCTTTCAACATTTCCGTGTTATTTGATATCATTTGGCTTTGTCGTGCAAGCCTTTCTAATTTGAATGTTGAGTAATATTCCACCCGTGGCGAAAATACAACCCCTTGCTTACACCCGGTTTCCACCAACGCGGATAGGAGAGGAGAATAGAGGAAATTCACTACGTAGCTGTTTGGTTATTTTAACCAATGCGGAGAAGAGATGTAAGCTGTGCGTAGCGGAGATGTGAGCTGTCATCATTGTCGTCGTTTTAGCCAATGGACGTCTACTGCTGGACATAGGCCTCCTGAACTGACCGCTGAAAACCACGATCTTGCGCCGCCTGGCGCCAACGACTCCACCCGCGACTTTCTTTATGTCGTCCGTCCACTTAAGGAGGTCTACCACCTACTGCGCTTCCCGGTGCGTGGCCACCATTCCAGCACCTTAGGTTCCCAACGTCCATCGATCCTACGAGCTACGTGCTCCGCCCATTGCCACTTCGGTTTTGCGTTGCACACGTCGAGCTATATCAGTCACTTTGGTTCTTTTGCGGATCTCCACATTCCCGGTCGCGCACAAAGATATTCCGAGCATAGCTCTCTCCATCGCTGATCGAATGTTTTAGATTATTTATTCATTTATCACTTGTTACCAATTACCATATTGATTGGGAACTCTTAAACGTTTTCTGATGAGATACTGTTGAAAAGAATCTAAGTGTACATAATACGAGGGTATAAATTGGTTAAAATTTGTTTTTAATTTTTAAGATCCGACCCGTAATTAAGCTTGAAATAACGGGCCAGTCTTAAAACAACATGAAAACAAAAACACTTTCCATCTGAAAAACAAGCAGAACCCAATCTCCCTAAAATAACAACACTGGTCGGTCGTTTATACAACAACACTTAACATATATCGATTGAATAAACAACAACACCGAAAGCGTTCACTATACTATTGTTGAAAAGCTGTCGCTACCCCCGGGGGAATAAAATGGGTAAAAAGGAAGGCACATGTTGCCCGATACAAATACTACTATTTGAATACATTAATTGCTGTTTATTATTCGTAACTAAAGATAAACAAACTTGATTATTTAAATCATGTGAGTAATATTTTGTGATGGTCATTTACTTTTAATTTCCTTCAATTTGATACGCCACTCGATAGGTGTTTTTTTTCATTATTTAACGCTTTTCCGCCATTTTTAGTAAAAAACCCTTATCTAAAAGAACATTTTGATTTTAAGGCCAACCCAACAATATCTCAATTGTCAAAATCCATCCATGATCCAGCCGTTTGAAAGATACGAGGTTATCAAGAAAACAAATATACAAACAAACATACAACGCGCAAAAATCATAACCTTTTATCCTTATTTGTAATGTCCTTGGCAGTCGGGATATTATGTCAACCTAGCTTGCACCTGTATGCAACAAAAAATCAATAGACGAGGGCCAAAATACGGGGAGATTTACAGCTTGATGACATCCAACTTTGTGGATAGCGTCCATTGCTTGTCCTCCATTAGCATATTAGCAAACGCGTGACACACTGAACGCTGAATTTACATGCATGGCGCCTTTAGGGGGACACCTCCGGAACGATTTGCATACGTACTGCGATGCTTTACATGTGTGAACGGTTTGTGACCCTCGATTTACTCAAAAAAAAAAAAACACAACTTTTCATTGGCATGAAGGATCAATGAGGCAGCCTATAGAAGTGAACTTGTATGCAACAAAAAACAATATAGACAACGGCCAAAATATGGGGAGATTCACAGCTTGAGAACATCCAACTTTGTGGATAGCGTACATTGCTTGTCCTCCATTAGCATATTAGCAAACGCGTGACACCCTGAACGCTGAATTTACATGCATGGCGTCTTTAGGGGGACACCTCCGGAACGATTTGCATACGTGCTGCGATGCTCTACACGCGTGAACGGTTTGTGACCTCGATTTACTCAAGTGTTGTATGGTCCAGCGGCACAAAAACCCCAATGTCATTTTTTTGTGGTTCCATACTTGAAAAGAGAAAAAGGGAACCTAATAGGGATCACCTTTTGTCCTCTACTTAGGTATGGTCATTTTTCTAAGGATGTTTAAAGATTTGAATTTGATATTGAGCATCAATAAAACGAGATCTCATAAAATTAAAGGAATGAGATCGTTTAACTCCTTTGGTAAAATCACTTTTTTTACGTACCTATGGAACTTGGCTGCAATCTCACTTGAAGTTAAATGACGATGCAGCCGAAAACTTACTAAGTTTTGAAGAATAAGCAAACTTAGTAAATAAAATGTTGTGACAGACGGACGGACAGGCGGACGGACAACCATGTGATTTTGTGGTACGGAACCCTAAAAATGAGTATCTGGAGCTGCTTTAATGTTTTTTCTTTCTTTCTTTCTTTCTTTTTCTTTAACGCAACTGACTCGAAATAAGTCGTCATTAAAAAAAATCTGTTGAAGATATTATCTGCTTCAAAATTGAGTTGCAAAAATCCACCCTAACAAAAATTAATTGCAAGTAAACTTAAAGCTTGTAAAATTTATCTACAATGATACAATAACTCATTATGAAAAGCCTTATACTTGCACAGTCCACAATGATGGGAACTTAATTCTTGTGCAAACTGAGTAGAGGAGTGGAGTGCTTTGAAAATACTACGAGCGGTTATAACTTTAATGACGACCAATGTATTTAAGAGCAGCCAGCCCGGTAGATTTTCCATACAAACACTCGTACGCGATTATGACGTTTTAACAAAATTTCTTGAAATATTTATTATATTAAATCTAGGTTTGTATAGAAACAAAAATTAAAACTTATCAGCAACGAATTCAGTACCAGCCTCCAAAAATCTGCATTCTTGCAGAAATTTTTCATAAACTTAGGTCGTTTCGCTTATCTCATATAAGTATTGTAAAAAAAAAAATACTCTATAGAAACCTCGTATAACTAATGGAAATTCGAAATAAAAAACATTATTTATAAGGCTTTTTAAAAATCACGTCTTTCCTGGAACAAGTTTCATAAAATTTTTCCGCTGTTTCATTTTTCCCGAACGCACGAGCGACGACACGGGCACTATCCATTTTTTTCACAGTGCATCTTTTACAAGGATTTCGTTAGACTAAACAGCATGCCTAGCCTATAGACCACTCCTTCGTTGTACTTGGATCGTCCGGGAAGGGGCCTCTTAAGCGCGGAAATAAATGGACTCCAGCAATCTCAAGTACGGGGGGTAGTAATTAAACATCTTTGGAACTTTACCAACTGCGGCCCGTTAGTGCTAAGTATATACTTATTACTCTAGTTACCAGCTTTGTATATATATTTTACTTAGGCTCGGTTTTCACCAAAACGGAGAGGAAGAATTTTTATTGTATGAGCAATCAGGGGAGCGATTGCATAAGAAAAACGTATTCATCGTTATCGTAATTTTAAACAAATTACTGAATGGTCGTATCCGCTGTATACATTTCTTCGAGCCAATCAGCGGGCAGAGTTTTTTCGATTGCGATTAATACGTTTTTCCTACAAAAGCGCGTAGCTGATTTTGCTATTCCACTGATTCCCCCTATATTATGAAAAATGCATTACAATCGGACGTTCATCTGGCGTTAAGTGATACGTCCTTCCCACACAGTGCGTACCACAATTTTGCGTAACAACATACTAAGACGCAACGAACTGCACTCATCATCCCGAGACAATAGTTCTTAAGTTTATAATATCTGGGTGACCGAGCTTCGCTCGGTAGTTTGACTACTGGCCAATAGATGGCAGCTGGAGTCATATTTTTATTTTATTTTTGGTAAATTCGACATTTTCTAAAAATGAATCCTAGCTAGATCGATTTATCGCCCCCAAAACCCCCTGAATACGAAATTTCATGAAAATCGTTCGAGCCGCTTCCGAGATCCAGATTATATAGAAATATATATATAATATATATATATATATAAACAAGAATTGCTCGTTTAAAGGTATAGGATTTTCCCAGTAAACTCAACAGTTGCCTACCAAACTGAAACACAGCAATACATTACCGCTTCACGGTAGCCCGTAAGGGCAATTTGAGACTTGTAATAATTACAAGTTATAATTAAACTTCTTTGAAACTTTATAACAATAACAGGGCATAATAATAAGAGCGCTTTCATTAGAGTAATAATTAAGTTTAGTTGCCTTAAACTCAAAAAATTTAAGGATCAAAGATAAGCCTGGATCCGAACCCTTCCCAATCCCAATGCATTCCAGACAATGCAATTGAAGTCAAAAAAGGTATGAGAATGTCAGTTGTCATCGTTAAGTCATTGAAATATTTCTCTATTGGATTTGTCATTTCAGTAGGTATGAAGTTTGGTCATAGAAGTCATACAAAAAGGACTGATAGTACTTAATAGTAGGTAGATAAATACAGAAACTTATCCTGACAAAAAAAACTGATTGGATACCCTTCATGATTTTGTATTTTATTTAGAAAAAAATAAGATATGATATGCAAAAGGCCCATTACATGTGAATGATAATAATTATGATGACAAATTGAACTTTATACTCAAAAGCTCTGAAATTCTTTGAAACAGCGTTCCTTAATCAAACAACCAACTGAGTCAGATTGCTACAAGCAACTTTAATGACATCCCATGGACTTAAGCATTCAAGTAAATACACTCAAGCAATCCCAAGCACGGAGAGCGATTAACTTCGACCAAAAGCCCGCTAGACCTATTATTCTACCACCGCAGAAGTTCAATTTTCAATTAATGTCGTTAACATTATTGCCAAACAGTCCACCCGTCCAGTGTTTTGCTAGCGGACCCGCATCTGTTTCACTCAAGTGATCCCTTGGTAATACGTAAAATTCTTTCTTATCCTTTGTTTTCACTGTAAACATAACCCTTCTGTAAAACCTTAACTCTTTGGGAGAGTTTTTCCGGGTGATAATGAGTCAGCGAAATATGTCAGGATTTATCATAGGTTAGGATTTACGAGTATATTAAGAATATTATAGATTTGTTGAACGAAATAAATTATGTCATCTTGGTATGGTATTTTATAAGTTACAATTTATATTATATTATACTCGAACAGAAATTACTAATCTTTAAAAAACTATTTTTACGGATTTAATTTTTACGGATGCGGCATTGATGAAAGATAATAAGAATGAAAGAAATGAAATCAAAGACTTCAAAATGTTGTTTACAGAAACCGCTTGCTTGTTGGTAGGCGTCTATAGGATATGTAGTCGATTGCGAGTAATTAAACGTCTGTGGAACTTTACGAACTGTTGTTAGTGCTGAGTTGTGCTGGGTACGTTTTTCATGTTCTCAAAGCTTTTGTGCTTTAAACTTGTACAATTTAAAGTTCACTGTTGCACCAAATCCAATCTCGATGTTTGTCACAATGTTTGTTTTAGTCAAAGAACGTTTTGACGACTTTCTCTCAACGCTTGCAATACTGACTCAATGGTGTCATCATCAAAATCTTAATTAATTAGATCAAAAAATCTAAATAAAAAAATAGATACACAATAGATACAAAGCATTGGTCTAATTTGAACTAAAAAAGTTACTTATAGTAATGAAATATGTGATTAAGAATGATTAAATTAGAGCATCTTCTGGTTACATTTTTCACTTGCATTATTAATGTGAATTTTTAAAAGATGATATATCAGCAATTTTTAGTAACAAACATATTATTGTCACATACCTTTCATAGCATTAATATGGTTAAAGTATTCTACTGTGAAACGATCAATGTGTAAAATAAATCAACTTTGGTTTGAAGGTTTTAAGTTTTGTGGTTTAATACGAAAACAGTAATTTGAATGGTTTTTTATTGTTATTAATATTTTCACACTGTTATTATGAATTACATAAAACAGGAATCGAACCTTTCAGTAGTGACCTTAAATGTAACAACTGAGGACTTGTTTTTGAGACCGGGAACCCGGTTATTTCGGCTGAAAGAAAAAGAAAATAAATACATTACAAGTCGAGAATAAATACTCTCGATTTCGCATTGTGAAGTCAACATCTCTTGAGGATGTCCCAGTGTCGGGACGAAACATGCGTCAAAGAAATTGCGGAAAGAATTGTGTAAGGTGTTTAATGTGGATGGTGTTCCTTCATATTGGATTATACTTTTCAAGTAGCGGATTATAGCAACACAATTTAATCCTTTTAAGTTGAGACTGTTTTCAAAGCTAGCTTTATATATTAAATTGACCATTTTTTTATTTTTAACCAGCCATAGTAGGTATTATAGCCCAAAATTGCCAAATATGCGAACAATTATGAAATATGTTCTGAGATTACGAACTGTAAAGATATCCGAGATATAAGCAAAAATCTCTACATCATCACTACTCTTCTACTCCACAGTGAGTTCAATCCACGAAGACGCGCCCCACACCCTCCTTACTCATTCCAAATCACATGAAACAAAAACGATTGTTTAACAATTATATTTGAAATATGTTTTGAGATTAAGATCTGTAAAGATATCCGAGATATGAGCGAAAATCTCTACATCATCACTCCATAGTGAGTTCAATCCGCACGAAGACGCGCCCCACTCCATCTTTACTCATTCCAAATCACAAGAAACAAAAGCGATTGTTTAACAATAATATTTGAAATATGTTTTTAAATTAAGATCTGTAAAGATATCCGAGATATGAGCGAAAATCTCTACATCATCACTACTCTTCTACTCCACAGTGAGTTCAATCCACGAAGACGCGCCCCACTCCCTCCTTACTCATTCCAAATCACAAGAAACAAAAGCGATTGTTTAACAATAATATTTGAAATATGTTTTGAGATTAAGATCTGTAAAGATATCCGAGATATAAGCAAAAATCTCTACATCATCACTACTCTTCTACTCCACAGTGAGTTCAATCCACGAAGACGCGCCCCACTCCCTCCTTACTCATTCCAAATCACAAGAAACAAAAGCGATTGTTTAACAATAATATTTGAAATATGTTTTGAAATTAAGATCTGTAAAGATATCCGAGATATAAGCAAAAATCTCTACATCATCACTACTCTTCTACTCCACAGTGAGTTCAATCCACGAAGACGCGCCCCACTCCCTCCTTACTCATTCCAAATCACATGAAACAAAAGCGAACTGATACTGAACGCCGTTGAGTAGTGATAATGCTATTTCTAGTGATTTTTGCTACTTCAAACCTACTTTCCATACCCCCCCCCCAGCTTTGAGGACTTCTAGTCATTTGGACACTAGGAAAGTTGTAGCATATAAGCTACTAATTTCCCTGAAAATTTTAATTTGACCTGGCTGTTCGATCTTGAACATGAAATTTTTCAGGAGTTTTTATTCGCGTAAATTACATCCCTATTGGCACCAAAAAAATTGTGACGTATACACTATTTTTTTTAAATAGCCTTTATTCTACTGTTATTCATTATTATTATAGTCGTATTAATTAAAAACAATAAAAACCAAATTGAAAAAAAAATCTTGAAATCCTCACGAGCTTCTATTTTACACATCTACTAAAGCTTGTAATTTCTTTTACAAAATATAATTTTAACATTGGCGAGTGGCCCCGTCAAAGCGTGATCTGTAATCTGTTACAAGCGGCGGCGCGGGCGAACAAATCTTTTTTTAACGAGGTCTAATCGACCGAGAGGAGACGACTATGATAATGGCCAGCACCGCTGCGTGAGGGTTATCGTTTCGAACAATGGTTCCGTAATTTATAAATCGACACCATTTTTGAAGCTTATTTATCTCATAAATTGGAACTTACAATAAACATAATATACCTTGGACAGGGTGGACGGCACGAAAAGATGTCGCCAGTTTATCGGTGCCAAAAATGCATATTCTGCCACCAACAGTAAGGCCACGCTGTAAAGTTTGCTAAGCAGCCACCTATAGAATTGTGACATATGGCGCTACAATTGACATTAATCACGAAAAAATGTCGCCAGTTTATGGGTGTCATTAGTACCAACAGTATAAGGCCACGCGGTAGTTCGCTCAGCGGCGGCGGCGGTATTTTGACAGTTGGCGCTACTGTTTGCTTTAGGTTTGCTTGTATAAAAAAAAGATTAACGTAAACCGTTCGGATGCCCATATCTTGAGGTTAGTAATCGGTGGGCGCTACTGTTTGCTTGTACGAAAAAGGTTTGCTTGTACGAAAAATGTTTACATAAATTGTTCGGATGCCCATATTCTGAGTTTTCTTATCAATGGCGCGTACACATCATTTTAGTTACGTAGTATTTTGAAAGGAATCTTGACTATATAGTGTGATACGATTCGTACGTAATCCAACACTATACTTTCTGCACTTCTTCTCCTTAAACTCTATACATAAATTCTCACCCTCTCACTTGCGCTCAGCATCTGTAAAAGTATCTACGAGTAAGTGGGAGAATGATGGATTACAAAATATTTTTTATAGAGGTTTATTACGTTTTCCTCTTTTTAAAAGAGCATATGTCGAGTTTCTTGCCCACTCTTCTCGGTGCGGCTTTCGGAACGTACCGACTGAGTCAGTCATTTCATAAGTGCCTGTAAGTGAGGCCTAAGTGAAAGTAAATTTTTATAGTTACGTTAAACTTGATTTACTTATGTTAAACTTGATTAAACACGAACACAACAACATAAGACGTAAACTAAAGAGCATAAGTGAGGACACGTAGTGCGCTAACTACGTAAGCCAATGGGTTTATAAACTAACCCTTCTAAGCCATCACGGCCCAAACAAGCTTTACCAAGTATTCAAAGTTCCTTAAAGGCTAAAACTAAGGTTCATCACTTATTGTGAAGGTCTATTTGCACATATCTGGGTTAACATCGAAATGGGATTTGACTCATCTAAACATTCACACGACTAAGGTTCTTCACTTATTATGAAGGTCTATTTGCACATATCTGGGTTAACGTCGAAATGGGATTTGACTCATCTGAACATTCACACGACTAAGGTTCTTCACTTATTATGAAGGTCTATTTGCACATATCTGAACATTCACACAATGTTAGTTTTTTTTAATCCTAAATTATTTAAATAGATTTCATTTAAATAATTTGATTAGTCGAAGTAGGTATATAAGTATTTTCAGTTTAAAAAGCAATGTTGTTCCATTTCAATTTTAAGGGTTCTTAAGGGTTAATACTTACGAGTACATTATGTATTTTACTTGCTAAGTCAGTGTATTTAGACCATATAATATGCGATTTAAAATAGTTTGGTGTGAAGATGCAATGTGATGGCTTCACACATCACATTATTATATTATAGAGACAATTGTTTGTGTGTAAGTGCGTATGTTTGTTAATCCTTTATTTGGCGCAGGTTTAAAATCAAACTATTTGAAATGGAATTATATGCACTGTATTTGGATACAATTCAAAATCGAACACGTCATAGAATGTCGTACTTATCTACTTATAAACAAGCAGTATACATATTTCGGATAAGCGAAATTCGGAATACGCTTTAGACAAAATCTGTGTAAAAATCACAATTATCATTTCGAGAAAATTCCTTGAACTTGGCAATACATTCGCACGTCCCTGACCCAGATATGTGTGGACTTACCCTAAGTTGCCCTGGTTTTCAACATGGCCACTTCTAGGAAGATCCAACAAAGTTATAATTGAATTCGGTTAGTTTCAACCCCTTTCATCCGAAGAATAACACTTTACAAGAATAAAAATATTGCTCGCTTGTGCTTTTAGGTTGAATTACGACGTTTAGTTACTGAATTGTACATAGAGATTGTATTGTTTTTTCGTTTCAGCAGACGAACGTCCACTACTGGACAAAGGCTCCTGCAATGATTTGACCAGCCCACACGGTCCTGCGCCACTTGCATCTAACGAGTTCCCGCGTGACTCTTAATATCGTCAGTCCATTTCGTCGGAGTTCTCAGGAGTCAGACCTCCAAACAGAAATAAAATGATATAGTACAATAAATACAGTTTTATTTTTTTATTTTACGGTCCAAATAGAAAAATAAAATAAGCTTGTAGTGAAAAGTTATAACTCCATGACCTAAGTGAAGGGTGTCCAAGAGTTCAAAGATAAGAAAACTATGTAACTAGCAGCCTAGCCCTGACTGCGCTCGGGTGCCCCCGTGGTATTAAAAAATACTTGTATTTTCTTAGCTTTTATCTCCAGAAAACTCCCTCTTGATCCCTGAGTCTGAGATGGACGATGATAAGAAGGCGTAGGCGAGTAAATGAATCAATGAGTTTTTTTTTTTGCGAAAGTCTGACCTTTATTTTTCCTAGTCTACGTTGGTTAGGAGCATGATAAAATATTTTCATTTCATAACAAAAGCATATCTCGAACAATGTAATCGACGCTGGATAAACAATTTTATGTTTTATTTTGGTATTTTATCCGTGATAAAATGGAGACTAGACAGGGGGTGAGTTGTTTAATGCCCTGTTCTACGTCCTTCTACGAACTCAGCTTTAAGTCATCTTGTAGTTTCACCATAAATATGCGACAAATATATTATTTATCTTATTGACGTTGTACAAGAGCCTGTACTATATGAATGTAGGCCTATGTGAAATAAAGATATTTTGACTTTGACTTCTGATGTGTTACCTTCACGTAAGTTTTGTCAATTTCCTACGACGAATACAACGGTTGTTAGCAACCGTTAGGGGTTACAAACTCCTTGACACAAACCCTTTGGAGTGATAGCGAATTGCTCTGATTCTGAATTCGAATACCTAGCCTTTGTGGCCTTTAAGTAAATTGTGGAAACGAAAAAGAATACGGCTTAGTTTATTGTGGGTTTCTTCTCAGTAGTGGGCGTATTAGAACCCTCGTTAAACCAGGCCCGTGACACTCAGTACAAACATAGTAATATTATTTATTCGTTGGTTAAACTAAGTTTTAATTCGTGACTACCATCATTATTATGTATAACCATTCACTTATTCTAGGGGCTGTAAGTTAAGCCAATGTGAAATTAAGTGTTTGACCTGGCTTTGACTCTGACTAGGAAATATTTCCTACAAAGACTTATCTCAGTAGAAGAAATAAGAAAATTTCATAAACTCCCCGCCATCTAATAAAACAAACAGGTCCAGCGTAAAATTTAACTTGTTCGCAAGGAATTACAGTCAAAGTACCACGCTGGAGCTAATTATGCGACGGTACAAAGAACCAGGGCCACGAGCGTTCAAGGGTTTTTGTGAGCAGTGTAATCTACGGCTAACAAGATGAAACGCTTTTTGTTACAGTAGGGAAAAGGGCATAATCTATCAAATATATAAAATTCCCTTGTCACTATGTTTGTAACTAAACTAAACTACTCCGAAAAGGCTTGACGGATTTTCATGAATTTTTTTGTCTACATTTGGTACTCGTAGGTTTGCGAATAAGGTCGTAGCCTATTTTTCATACACATAAACGACAAAACAACATTTACCCAATGTTTACCCAGTTCCTAGTTAGCTAGCCACCGCCGGCGTGCCAGCCGTTTTAGAACCAAATGGCATGGCGCGCGACGATGGTAGGAGACCGGACGGCATGTCATTGATGCCATGGAAGATGGGTAGGCCTTTGGTGTGGGACGCAACTTGCGTGGACACCCTTGCGCCTTCTCATCTTCCTTGCTCGATGGGTTGTGCGGGCGCTGCTGCTGCATCAGCAGAGTCCCTCAAGCGGCGCAAATACAGTAATCTCGTTGGAGATTACGTATTTGAACCGTTTGGGGTCGAGACGCTGGGTCCGTGGGGTACTCACTTCTTTTTCAGAGAAATCTCAAAGCGCTTAATCGACGCCTCTCGTGACCAGAGGGCTGGCCCATTCTTAGGTCAGAGGATAAGCATTGCCATCCAACGTGGCAATGCTGCCAGCCTTCTGGGCACTTTTCCAGTTGACACCGATTCGGAGGAATACTTTGTCCCTCTTTAATTTCTCATGTAACAGTGTTTGTAACCACACTCCTCGAAAGCGGTTAGAATGATTTTTATAATTTTTTTAGAGTATATTCGGACTCGGGGCAAAAAAAAATTGGGTAACCTGTAACTACCAATTATTCATAATAATTTAAAAAAAGGTTTATTTTACTTGACACTAGCGCTATATAGGTGTTACATCATATTTAAAATAAGATATATTCCTGTTTGTAAATACTTACCGAAGATATTATTATGTATAACAAAATAATATTCTACGAAGAGACAAATTATGAGAAAAATAAATTCTATAATAAAAACCAAGCGTTTCCACCTTCACCACAAACATCCACTTTGTTAAAAGTAAACCTCCCAAAAAATGGGACAAAATACGACATAATACAAAGGAAAGACAAACCACAAAAACTTCCTTTGAAACCCGATACAAAAGAGGGAAATTCTTAGAGCAATCATTTCCGCTCCATAATCCGAGGGGTTCCACGATGACCCCCGTGACGTCATTCCACCCGGGTGGGGCGACATAAAGACGCGTCATCATAAGTAATGAGATTCATCTCAGAACTTCAGATTTTACAAGATTTCAGGGTACGTTGTCCAGAGACTTGTTTGGACAAAAAATGTCTGTAAATGGATAATATCGACCAAAGACGTCTGAATTTTAATATTTATATATATTACATATTATGTACATACAAACAATTTAAACATTTATATATTAGACAAGCTGACGCGGCAAACGTTCTTTTGACATTAAAAATAAAAAATATAACTTTATTTCAGGCATTTAGAATAAAAATGGCTCTGTAATACTGAATGGTAAGTAATCGCCAAAACCGTAAAAAACGGCAAATAATATGTCAATTGTAATTCAATACTATGCACAGAGATAACAAACCTATGGAGATGCCCAAACATTCATTCTAGCCTAGACTTTCGTGACATACGACGACATAATGAGCTCCAAGATTTGCTGTCAAATATTCGATGTTTCGAGTTACCTAGGGGACGCCATCTTATACGCCACTTAACAGATAAAAAATAGTCACGCTAATTTTGTAGACGGGGTCAGTCCACATATTGTTTCCTAGGTCTGTGATACTATGTGATATACTCGTAGATATTTCAATCCACGAAGACGCGCTCCACTCTGTCATAATCGCTTATATGTTTTATTCGATTCATATAGAGTTTGACAGCGTTATTGTGGTTTGAAATATCTATACATATGCCTTCAGGAAACAATTCACAGACAAATCCTACGCCAGCTTTGATAGGAAGGGCCTGCGTAACCGTTCCGAAGCTATAAAACTATCTGCCACAACCGTCATCGCAGTTTTCTATTGCGGTCGCGGTCCCTCAGGCCCCGCGGCCGGGCATATTGTTTAAATCGCACGCTTGTGGTGGCTTACGTGTTAAGGGGGTGGTTTCCTTTATATTTAAGAATAGCGACTTGAAAAAGATAGGTTTGCTTATTTTGTGAATTGATACTTGTCGATTTTTTCGTAGTTTTCGACACGATACATCATTGCTTTCCATCAGGCATGATTGTCGTCAAACGCAAGCCTATCTACATTAAAATAATCGAGTGTGACAGACGAACGGACGGACGGACGGAGAAGTCTCACCATAAGGGTTCAATTTTTACCATTTTGTTATGGAACCCTAAAAAGCGATCATAGTTTGCAGTTAAGCTTTGTAGAGTCAATATCACCTGAGGATGCTTTGGTGTTTGATCACAACGTTTTAAGTACTACATACCTACTCGTATTATTTCTTCGGATCCTTGATTGATACGCAAGCACAATACGTTAAAACATCTTTTTGTAAAAATAGAGCCCGGATCTTCCCGCTTATTTTGTTAGCGGGGTATCAGTACTCAAAGTAGTATCTATTTCTTAAGAAAACAAGGTAATTATAAATTAGTCATCCGAAGATGAAGGAGCGGTAACTTAGAACATCAACTGAGAGAGTTGTTTTATAATGAGAAAACATTTTTAATAAATGTCTGCGAGTGAGGAACTTTGTTCATTTCAAAAAGTTCAAGTTATTAAAAGTGCTTTTTTTCTTTACGTTTTAAAGGAATTAAACTAAATAAAGGTTCGAAACGACGCGAGGTACGGTTTTATTACTAGTAGAAGTAAAATTAAACGCTCTTGTCAAATCAATCTTAGAGGACATATAAGGTAAGTAATACAGTCCGAAATGAAATCTAAGACAAAGTTACGAAAATATTTAAAGTTCAGTTAAAAAAATAATTGGTCAAAGTGCGAGTCGGGCCCGCGCTCTGTTGGTTCCGTACTACTATAGAAAAAAGGAAAATTTTCATAGTCCAATTTTCGTCTGCAACTAAAGTGGCTTCCAATTCGCTTTCGCCGGAATGTACATAATATCTTAACTGTTCTCTGTAATGTTCTTAATTCTTCTCCCGCTTATTTCCATAACCGCTTTAAACTTTCAATTACATAGCTATATCAAATTGCTGTATACATTTGTATAAAAAAGATGCCGAAAAATAAAGGAATTTGTGAAAACTAAAGAAACAACTGCTTTACACGTTTCACAGCCGAATAAAGTATGACGTTATTAATATCACAGGTATATCCCATAACTCAGGGTAATGTAGCAACTTGTATCTGGACGGGGGATGAATTACAATAGGGGTGCTATCACATGGAAACACGTAACAAAGGAATGTTAACCTTAACATAAAATCTTTAAGGTGTGATTTGCTTTAATCTAATATTTCACAGGGGTTTACGTGTTGTACGGTAGGTATTAAAAGTTTTAATACAACGATTGTGTGAGTTCTAGTAAATTGTTGGGATGACTTACCTTCACATGTAAAGTGTTGTTTTGCCTTGTTTACAGATGATGTTTTTTTTTTATTAGGGTTCCATACCAATTTGGTAAAAATGGAACCCTTATGGTGAGACTTTCTCCGTCCGTCCGTCCGTCCGTCCGTCCGTCTGTCGATTATTTCAGTAACTATTCAAGCTATCGACCTGAAATTTAGAATAGTTATAGATAATAGTGACGCGACGTCATAGCAATCGTAAAAATATGAAAGTTGTTTTTATTTTTATTTAAAAAGGGGGGAAAACCGGGTCGCCAAAATTTCAAAATGAGATAACAATATTGAGTGGGGTATCATATGAAAGGGCGTTACTTGCATATTCTAAAACCAATTTTTATTTATTTTTATGCCTGATAGTATTTGATTTATTGGGCAAACTGTCGAAAAAAATACCGTTCCCCCCCCCTTACCTCCGAAGTTTACCGTTCGAAAAATCTGAAATAAATATGATCAATAGAAGTTAACGTATATTTTACAGAAAAAATAAAATCAACCCTCTAACTATTATACTTTTTTTGCTAATAACAATAATCCGCCGAAAACAAAGTTAGGTTTGCGGTTTGCCAACAAAAGTACCTATATGTAAATTATACTCGTAAAATCATGAACAAAAGTGATTATTTTAATGTTTTACTTCTTTTATAGTATGGAAGCCTCGGTGCGCGAGTTCGACTCGCACTTGGCCGGTTTTTTTGTAGATAGGCTTGCGCTTGACGACAATCATGCCTGATGGAAAGCAATGATGAGGTCTAGGTTGGAGCACGCTTGCCTAGAAAATGCCTATTCACTCTTCTCTTGAAGGCACCCAGATTATACTTGGCTGGAAACACGGAAGCTGGAAGGGCGTTCCATACTTTAGCGGTTCGTATCAGAAACGTGGAAGAAAAATGATAATTAAGAACATACTTGCATATACACAAATAAAAAATTTATTTGTTTTTTTTTGTCACATTATTATGGAAATACAGTAAGGATGGAGAAGGAGAAGGATAACTTATTACGAATAAATAGTAAAAGAGAGTCCTTTTACTATTTATTCGTAATAAGTTTACAGGACGTAGCATCCCTTAAGGAAATATTTGTTATTCAGGGACAATCGCCTACCCAACAGAATATTAGAATCGTTTGTCATTATTAAGTAAAAGAGACCGTACTTGAAGCTTCTCGAGATATTTCAGAGAAAAGTCCCTAGAAATGTAATAGGGACAGAAAGTAGAAACAACTTTCTATGTAGATAAAGACATAAATAAGCAAAAGCATGCACGTACTGTAACTTACTTTTATATATTGCGTGATTTTTAAGAGAAGTATTTCCTAGCCAAATATGACCAGGAGCATAGATTATTATTATTATATGAAAACGAATAACACCACAACATGATCGAAATGTGCACGAATTACAAATGATTTTGGTATTACGAATGTATGGGAGACATCGTAAATCAGGGCATCCTTAAGAGTGTCAATAAAGCACAAACATACATAAGGTTTACCTATAACGCAGGACAGTCTGACACAGGACAACCACGTACTTAGCTTATATTTAGTGAACTCTTAATACTCTTAATATTAATATTTATTTAGGGACGACCATGAAGCGTTAAAAACGTTTATTCACAAGTTTTAAAAGATCTTAAGGGAAATTAACTTTGCCCAGACTCCAGTCCGATCTAGCTCCATAATCACGCTCAAAGCGTAAACCGAGCGCCGCAGACACGTACAGAGTGACAGTCCAATAATCAGGCTTTACTGCGCAATATATACAGGAAACTAGAAACCTTATCTACAGCAGTTAGATTATACAGGCAGCTAGACTATAAGATGGAAGTATCTGAAGTAAGTTCATTCAGAGTCAAATACTTTAATTTCATATAAGCTTTTGCCCGCGGCTCCAGTTGGAAAGGTGAATTTCTTGATCCTATTCCCGCTCCCTATTTCTACTTATATACCTAGTACTTTCAAGGTAGTTTTCTAAGGACCTATATACAGAGTTATATAGAAAATATCATAGCGCTCTCGGCTTGTAGTTGTTTACATTTAAACTAACAACTTTTGTTCTACGACTTTTTTTTTACAGAGTGTATATGCTACAGATTCCAGTAGAAAATTCGGTAAATATCCCACGGGAACTATGGATTTTTCCAGAAAAAAGTAGCCTAAGTTCTTTGTCCTAATCTTAATTCTATCTCTGGTCCAAAATACTCTGCGCCATCATTCTCAATGGATCCAAAAGATGATTAATTAATTAGTAGATAGTTACTAATTATAATATTTTCCTAACAAACTGTTGTTTGATAGGAAAATAAAAATATATATATTTTTGCCTTTTACGAGTACTTTACACTGCACATAAAGTTTTATTGCATTTAAAGTTTTACGAGATAAAGTGTTGGTTTGTATTTACAGTTTACACTCCGTCTGTGGCAAATCGGCTTAGCAGCTTATTGTCGGTGGGAAGTAAATTAGTTATCTTAACTCAATTCGCCATCTGATGTTACGGGAACGACACGATAATCGTATCGTGTGTACAATGTGTGACTTTTTGTACTAATAAAATTTAGAGATGCTGTGCCACAGATTTTATGCTGTGTATTGCGACAGTATTTTGTGTGCTTTACACATTATGATTGTAGACTAGATGGAACAAGTTTATATATATCAGGACAGATTATATTTTTGCTATAATTCTGCTACTTGAAAAGAATCTGTATGGTCCAATATGGAGGAACACCGCCCACATGAAACACCACACACAATTCCTCCAACACTTTCTTCGATGCACGTTTCGACCCGACACCGGGACATCCTCAGTAGATGTTGACTTCACAATGCGAAATCATAGAAATTTTCAAGTTTTGAAGCTATCTGCTACCGATCCACCAAATTATTTGATCAAATTCTACTATTATGAATTTTTGGTGGAAACAATTTCGTCCGCGGTTATTGCAGGCTAAACGTATCGCCGTGAACATAGACGATGCTGCGTAGCACTAGCAATCGATAGGAATAATATCAATTTATATATTCGGCTAAATCTACAATCATTAGTTGAGATTACAGTCAATAACAAATTTACACTTAGATTTGGATAGAAAAGAAAAGGTCTGATTCACGTCTGATTTGATTATTTTTTCAATCAGTATCAATATTAATTCAGCACCACCTAATCCAATCTTTTAAATGATTCCCAATGAAGCATATAAAACACCGGTCCAATCTGAAGAACCGTGTTAGGCCGAAAAAGGGCTTATTGACGGAAATTCGGCACAATAAGGGGCATGATTGGGGAACGGGAGCGGCCTAGGGTAATGACCTTGCTGAATTGAAGGGGGGCGACAACCGCTTTCCTTTCACGGCGTAAAGGACTGTCATTAAGTTATACGACCCTTTTTAGAGAAAGGTGTCAAGAAATGTATCTGTTTTGAGGATTTGCTAAGAGCCACTCGAAGGTGGTCGTACTTCGTTAAAGATTTACCACAATAGCGTAGTTGGCGCTGTCTTATTTAAGCTGGACGTTCCTTCGGCCTTGTTTTAAAGCATAGTTTAGTAAGGGATTTTATGATTTGTAAATTGGTTCAGGTGTACGTGAAAGCTTCGGTCGCGGCTGATTGATATCAAATAAAAAGAGCACCTCTTCACCAACAAACTGGTCGCCTATTTAGTGACAATTTGAACCCGTGCTATTTTTCTTCACAAAATATGCAGATTCCTTGAAAGAAAAAAAGTAGGTCTATACAAGAAAAAAAGAAATTATCATTTTAGGCTCAGATTCCAGGTATAGTGCGTTCAATCCATGAAGATGCACCACACTCCTTCCTCACTCCTAATTCGTATGAAACATAAGAGATTGTGAAGAAGTGGGACGCGTCTTCTTGGATTGGATGAGAATAGCGTCAGTTCCCTTCAGTCCAACAAATAATGAATTCACTATACCTGAATGAGAATAATCATAGTTTACTAAACTCTGTTTCCTTCATTCCAACAAATAATGAATTCAATCAAACACTGCCATTAACTAATTGGAACATCTGTCGAAACTCGGGATCCTTCTCAATTCGGCCATTTGCATTCTGTCCGCGGGTTTTACAGGCGTAATTAAGTTTATTCGAAAAGGGCTGCGTTTCCCGAAGCGCTTTTGCCTGCCTCACAAAAGATCGATTGAGATGTGAAATAAATCTTAGGTCGTTAATGCGAAAGACGTTTCCATTACACAATCATTAATAGTAGTCATAACCATAAGGTATTTTTGTAAAACATGTAACCGTATTAGAGTTATGTATAAGCTTAGTGTAGTATCCTGTGTGGGTAGTTACAGAAGAAGCAGGTAATAGTAGTTTATGAAACGGATGCATAATGGGGGGTATTAAAACATGAGTGTGAGTTTAAAAAACGAGCCGCAGGCGAGTTTTTTAATAGTATCACACGAGTGTTTTAATACCTAATTATGTAGAGTTTCATACACTACTTTATCTACGCTCAAATTATCATAAATCCAAACCATAAAATCTTGCTAACGTTTGTCGTAAATCCTTCACTTTGTTGGTAAAAGATTGTGGGTCATTTTTGTTGCAATTACTAAAATGTCAGGTGGAGTTAAATTTTCTTTAGTACGTTTCACTGCTAGACATTTTTACGCGCTAAGTTTTGACTAAGTAACAAAAATAACACATTGAAATGTTAAAAGTTAGGTATGCAATGTGTAACTTTAAGCAATGAGCGTAGATAAACTATTTTATCTACGCTCATTGCTTAAAGTTCGAATTATGAAATCAAAATGTGTCACATATTGACCTACTTTATGCACAGACTTCTATAATTATTAAAAAGTTATTCATTATAACATCTCTGTACTATGGAAATATCTCTAGAAAGTTGAATAATTTCTATTACGATACTCGGCTCTGGGTTCCTGTATTTTTATGTGTCTTCATCACAGACCAGGGAATAACTTTCTTTTCTCTGTGGTCGTTATGGCCAAAAGAGAGTGTAGAGCCAATCCTCAATTTTGTTTTTTTATATATGGAGTCCACAGACAACATTTAGTTGGTAGTCATAGGTTAGGCCACGATCGACCATAGACAACAATTAATTCACGGAAACAATAATTTTTCCCTGCCTTATATGACTGATTAAAAAGTGTGTTCATACAGAATATTGAAAAGAATTATGTATAATTTTTGATTATTTAATTATCCACTAAAATATACTTTATCTGATTTGTATAAATATTTTTTTACTCTTTTTTGTTTCATGACTTTTTTAACAGACTACACAGTTTAGAACTGAATTTTGGCGCCACACCTAACTTTTAAAATTTCAATGTGCTATGTCAAAACTTAGCGCGGAAAAATGTCTAGCAGTGAAACCTACTAAGGAAAATTTAACTCCACCTGACATTTTAGTAATTGCAACAAAAATGACCCACAATCTTTTACCGACAAAGTGAAGGATTTACGACAAACGTTAGCAAGATTTTATGGTTTGGATTTATGATAATTTGAGCGTAGATAAAGTAGTGTATGAAACTCTACATAATTAGGTATTAAAACACTCGTGTGATACTATTAAAAAACTCGCCTGCGGTTCGTTTTTTAAACTCACACTCATGTTTTAATACCCCCCATTATGCATCCGTTTCATAAACTACTATAGTATATATAAGGTAACCCCGATGCGTACGGAGTCAGTCATTGCATAACCGTTGACGGGACTACACCTGTCTTAGTAATTAGTCAATGCGTGCTAGTGTTTGAAGTCCGTAGTGAATCAGCGGACTTTACACTTAGAAAAATAATACTTCAAGTGCAGTGTGTACATAGTCATGGGGCTCGCACACTTGGGGTTCCGCGCCATCAAGACCAATACAATATTCTCTAAAGAGTATCCAAATCTGCGATAACCAGCATGGAGGGCTGTCGGTCAAATCCTACTTCAATCTGAGCAAAGACCACTCTCATTAAGTTTGTAGAATTCCGTAAAAAAGGTTTATACTAATGATTGAAGGCAGACATACAGGGTACGGAGTAATTACTATGCTGTTATGTTATATAACAACAAAGCCATCACTTTGCAACAAAATTAAGTTCTTGATCTTGATTAAGTAATTACATAAGTTTATATTTTATTTCCACTCAAAAAGTATTGTCTTGATTCTCAGATAAATATTACCCTTAGTTCAGAATACATACATCGTTTTATTATTAAACCTCACAATCTTATTTCATCACGAATATAATTTACGTTCTCCAAGTGGAGCGATATTGGACAACTTTCGCAATATCTGCCACTTTTTCCAAGACAATGTGAGAATTATAGGGCATCGAGAACACTTTATCAGTCCTTTTAGCTTAATTCCAGTGAGTAACTGAGCAAAGGGCAAAACTAATGCGTAACAAAGGGACAATCTAAACTAACTAAAAATTCTCTTAAAATAAAATTACTAGATATTCGTTTGACATGTGATGTAACAAAGTTGCCTTTTTCATGAATAGAAGCAGATACAGAATTAATTTCAATAATTGGAGCATTATTGAAATATTTTATCTTAATTTTCAATAGTTTAATCAATTTTAAATTTTCATTCTCATTCGCGCACTAAATGTTGTTACGTACAAACCCTGGCGAAGGAAAAATCCTCGAAGCTTACGTTTGCCATGCATCGATCGTATCGCCCATCGCCGCACCCCGCTTTGTGTCGCCTGGATTTATCGCTATACAGGCCCTGCGAGCTTCGCGAACTTTTGGCCATGTGAGAACGCCCTCTCTTACTTACTCCAGGCGTTTGCAACTTCTTGATATTCCCATAAAATCTTTAACTACTTCTCTGCCTCTGTTTGCTTTCCTCTTAATTTCAAAAGCATAAACGTACACCAACTAGCTCAAACTAATAACTACTAGAATCGGAGCCAACAGTATGCGGTTCTTCGCAGTCCTTCTTCGACTTCCTGTTTTGCTTCTAGAGGATTTATTTTATCAGTAACCTATTTCAGTCCACTGCTTGACTGAGGAACCTCGATTCACACACAATCCTATTGTGGCAGGCGATGTTCACTTATCACGTAATCGACGGTATTTTTATCATGTACGGTCTATTTCAGGCGCTGCGTGCGCTCGATTACGAGGCAACCTTAGTACGTCGAAAGAGACACAGTTACGCGATAGTAAGAGAACACAGTTTTAGGTGGATAGGAATTGGCGGGGCCACGCGTTTTTGCGAACTGACAATTCAGTTTTTGTGTCAGCGCAAGGGACGCTATTTTTATAAATCATCTTGCGGAGTGAACCTTCTGTACCGTTAGGTGATTGTATCGGAACTTTGAGAGTTATGGAACGCCCTTCCAGCCTCCGTATTTCCAGCCAAGTATAACCTGGATGCCTTCAAGAGAAGAGTGAATAGGCATTTTCTAGGCAAGCGCGCTCCAACCTAGACCTCATCATTGCTTTCCATCAGGCATGATTATCGTCAAGCGCAAGCTTATCTACAATAAAAAAAAGAGTACATTGATCGCCTAGGAAAATTTATCGCTGTAGCGATTTTCTCCGTGGCCTGGCGGTAAGTGCCTCAGTACAAAGTTGATTCGCGACTGTGCGTGTCGGGTTATCGCCTGACCGCCGCCATTACGACTCGATTACCATATCGCGATACCGCCGCCGCTGTAATTAATGTTCTAGCGCCCCTGCCTCCGCGCCTGCCTCCTCTTGTACTATCAGAGGAAGGCCTATTTCCTTCACTACCTCATTAGTGTGGTGATCGCGACGTCCTAGAATAGATCCCTATAGGTCGATTAAGTTTTTCTGTCATTAAATTGCTATAATACTACTTGGTATGAATATGAATCGCTATAATTACTATAATACTACATAGTATAAATGTTAAGTAGTCGATCTAGCGCCTTTATCACCGGTCATGTCAAGCTGCCTGTCCAATCGGATTTAGAGAGTCAGGGAGAGTCATGGAATAGCGCGTATCTGACAAACTCTCTCTGGAAATTAGCTATCGTGGCCAAATTTGGTCTGGGCGGTATTATTGGCCATTACGATATATACATAGATAGATAGATAGATAGATAGATAGATAGATAAACTCTTTATTGCACACCACAGAATAAAAATATAGAAGAGAAAGAAATAAATTAAATACAAACAAACTTAGGAGTACAATTTGGCGGACTTATCGCTACATAGCGATTTCTACCAGGCCACCAATAATGTGAAGGAATATTTGAAACTGGATACGCGGTTGGTGGTGCGTGGTGCCGGAATAAATAAATACAATAAACTACTTACAGTAAATTACTTATACTATAAACTAAACTATATTATATATACTTGTACATAAATACAAATATACATACCTAGTTGAAAGCAAAATATGGAGTAAAAATTTTCAGGTTTTTTTCTAGGAAAAATTATTATAGATATTTCAATACACGACAATGCGTCCCACTCTGTCAAACTTCATACGAATTGAATGAAACATTAGTGATTCTGACAGTGGGGCGTGTCTTCATGGATTAAAATATCTATACCTTTTCATAAGGGCTTTTCAAAACAGAAAGGTGGAGGCTGGTTCTTAAACCACATGAAGATCGTAACAACAATCACCTGATCATCAGAGTACTAATTACATCGATATTAAACTCTAAGGATAGTGACACTATAATGATACTCGTCATCGTGTCACATAAAATAACGCCCTCGCATAGGGCAAGGTTTTATCTTCTAACAGAAGCGTGGCGAAACGAGGACTGCGTAAATTATTCGGCTTCTCGCAATTAAACATTAACGACTCCCTTAGAGAGAGGAGGGATGATAAACAATACTTGGTTATTTACTATTGAATAATAGAGCTTAATTTTGTTTTTTAATCTCGTGGGAATCGTTTATTTTTACAAGCTTTAATTTGCAAAGTTGGTGTTAAGAAGGTATACTTTTTCTTCACCGCCTTTACCCCCCTTTTTCCCCCAAACGAAGAAGTAGAGGATTACTTGAAAGAAGACTTTCAAGTAATCCTCTACTTCTTCGTTTTTAATTGGTACATACGTCAGCATAGGGACATCAAAAATCATATTATTTACAGGGAAACTTTTTTAGCAAATATTTTTGTAAAAACAATATTGGTCGGTCAAGCGTCCATAACCAACAATCTTTTTTTTTATCAATTAATTTCTTTTTAACAATTTTAAATAATTCAATTAATTATTTAACATTTTTTTGCTAATCGACTCAGTTCATGCAAGAAACATTTATCGTATCGGAAGGTAAAAATCCTGACATCGGAAATTTGTCACATTTTGTAATAATGTGCTTCATATAACACGAGATTTTAATTACTAATTAATGACAGTCTTGGTACATATATAGATGATTTTCTCATGAAATTAAAATATCGAATACTTCCATGCAACTAACTTTTATTAACATATACGTAGTACCTACCTAGATTTTTTCTCTTATTTCGCGGATTCAGCTCAAACTGAACAATTAATACGCATGATCGAATATGTGAATTTCCATGAGCAATACGAACAAAATAAAGTTTTAAGTGATATACACGAAACATAATACCGACGCGTGGTCGCCTCATACATAATTCACCATCAATCACCCAACGCTCAAAATCCGGAAGCAATTCCGAGCATATTTTGTAAATTCTCGAATTTACTCCAATATTCACCCGCAACGTTCTTCTCGTGTACTATATTCCCCTGTTTCAACTTTAACGTATTCAACTTGGAGTCCAAAACAGTCCCTTCCTGTTACTATCCACGACCTAACGGAGTAGGTATATGCATTTAGGGTCAGAGACCATTTGTATATCAGTTTGTGGATGTGGTTTTATGATTTTGTGCATACAAACCAAAAATCCAATAATATCTTTGTTTGTTTGTTTGTGCACATCAATGTTCCCATTTATTTCGAAAACGGCTTAACCGATTTAAATGGAATTTTCTGTATATTGCAGCAGGGAGCGCCACAATAAACGTTTCTTTATGACTTGGTAGGGAAATTCTCTGTGTGTGATCTTTCTTAAGTAAACTCCTTGTGTAAGGGGCTGTATGTTTTAATTATATCAAATATTAAATTTGGTGTCGAGGGTCTGATGATACAGCATGAGACTGATTAGCGATACTCAGTGATAGTTACTAACCTCAAGTTTGGGTTCATTTGGTATGGTTTAACTATTCTTACACATAAGCTTGTAAAGAATAAGAAACAATAAAACCAACAGGACAAAGTTCTTAAAGAATATCTTAATTTAATATTCAGGTATGAACAAAATATTGTATTTCACCAATCAGTGCGGGTGACGCTATATCAAGTTACTTCAATCATGAAATCATCACTTAGTCAAATGATTACATCTACACCAAGTTCTACACTTTAATTGTTCACACTTGATAACAATCGGGCCTAGACACCGACCGACGCGATTCTCCAAAAACATCCACCCCTATGCTTTATCTGCGCCCGTCCTCCCCTTGCCGCCATTTTGGATCGTCTGCGCCTAAAATATACGCGATACAGGGATATTTAAATGTTTTTAATACACGCGTGTGGATGAGATTGAAGGTTTTTATGTGTGGCTGCATTTTTTATCTATCTCATGGGTCCCCCAACCTGGGTTCTGATTGCGTAAGGAAAACGTATTTATCGTTATCGTAATCGTTAGCAAATTCCAAAAAAAATGATTCCCTGATTGGCTGACGTAAATCAGGGAACCAATCCGCGGGCAGAATTCGTAAACGATTACGATAACTATGAATACGTTTTTCATACGCAATCTAGTGGCTGGTTCAGCTGTTTAACGAGCTATGTGCTGATTGGCTGAAATTCATAGGCACGTCAATCGCAATTTTAGTTTTTTAATTACCTATAGCTGGTTCTTTGGCGAATCTCCCCGTTTCTGATTCGATTTGATTGTTAAAACGAGCCCAAAGAAATTCTGAGCATAGCGCACTCCATCGCTTGTTGTGTGACCTTTCTCTATCTATCGTCGCTTCATCATATAACTTTAACTCTCAAGTCAACAGTTAAATTGTTCACTTGATTGCAATCCCAACTCAATGCAACTACAATGTCGTTTTAAAACGTTGGAAGAAAGACTGAACCAAACCGTCGAAGGTTTTACAAAGAGCAACATAATATCCGCTCTACAGTCTACTTTCTGAGTATAACTCCATAGGCATTGCCGTGACTACTTGCCTTTATACCGACATTTCAGCCTTTATAAACGATCTATTACGCTTTCAAAGCGCACTTAACTTCTTAAAAGCTGAAGCAATGACAAATTTTAGTCCCAGTAGCTCGCAATCTTTTTCTGTTTTTTTTTTTTTTAATAATTATAATAAATAAAAAAACATACATTATCGTACACCACCAATTTGAAAAGTTTCTAAAAGGACTAACCATACAAAACCACTTTCTACCATTAAACCATTTAGTGATCAAAATCTCTCCCCTGATCAGTATTAGCCGCACCTCCCCTCCACCACATTAGTCCGTCCGTGTCCAATTCGCCCCGACTCACCCCATGACTGCGCAGATTTGTCCCCACCGACTCCCGGTTTAGAAACCAACTATTATTGCGTTAGCTATAACTTAATTTGCTAATATTGCGTTTGTATTGTTAGTATCATGAATAACATTCATTTTGATTGAGTATTTTGTAAACTACTTCGAAGTTACGGTTATGGATGAAAGATTCAGTTTTGGGAATCGAACCCACGACCTCCGACGCAGCGGCAGGTTCGCTACCGCTACGCCATTCGGTTGTAATCTCTTTTACAGAGCTAAGTCGAATATGTCACTATGTAAGCTTCGGCCGTGGCTAGTTACCGCCCTACCAGCAAAGGACACCGAATGTGTAAAAATTGTTAGGGCTTACTCCTTCCAAGTTAATACGATAACATTTCCGGCTTTTGTCACTTACCATCAGGTGGGATCACAGATAAGTACTAACTTGCAGTTGCTAGTTAAATTGTACGAACCGACCAAAAAATTTTTTGTTCATAACGGAATTGAATCGATGGTTCCAGATTAAGAGGATCGTCTAGCTGTAAATTTTCATACAAAAAGCGATAGCATTTTCCTACCCGTAAATGTCCTATTTTCATAATTTTTAGAAATGTATGTTTTAATTTTTAAGTAATATTTGCTTATCTTAAAAGTTCCAAGTAAAATCTATATTTTAAATGTCTCGAGTATTTTTTTTTCTTAATTTAACTAGGTATACTAAAATACAAACAAATAAATTGTACGAGCCTAGATTAAGATGTACTGAATCTCATGAGACTAAAATACTCGATAAACGTTAATATCACCCGAAGCAATATTTTAAGAACAAAATTTGGGCCTACATCTGGACTTGCAACTTTATACAGGAATAGATATAATTTTTGAAAGTACCTACTCATGTTGCGTTTCTTCACTAGATGATACTCTTAAATTCCACATGATGAGGAACCTGCGTCAGATGATCGTATGATAATTACGTGTGGTACCCGAAACAAGGTAATTACTTCATTCAATTAGGACCATTACTGTTACAATTAGACCTGACTCTATTCCCCCTTATTTGTATTTAACGGAGTGTTTAAAGCTTATTCATTATGTCCTGAATTAATTCAGTAATATATTTATCCTCTAACCTCTTAAAAATTAACAAGGAATTTTTCGAGATTTTACGTTTTGTAAGTAAAGTAATACTTTGAGATGAGTTTTATTTTCAACGTATTTTTGATATAGCTGTATTATATGCTATTAAACGCAATTTCTGTAAATAAAGATTTAAATTCTAATCAGAATTTACATCTTCTCAAGGTCATCTTCTTAAAATTTAAATTACTTCAAATAAATAGTCATTGATGCAACTTCCAAGCAAAATGACCAACCATACTTCCATGGGAATATTTTTGACGAAAGGTTCTTTGTATTTTATACTCGTAAATTATAGTTAGTTTCATCTCGAGCACGCTGTATACTATGGCGTCACATACATCCTATGTCGAGGATTAGTAACCGCTAAGCAAGATACTAAGCCCGTGTTATAATAGAATTAGTTCGCCTTGATAAACACTCAAAGATTTATTAAGCAGCTATGACGAACGAGAATATATTTGGCTAAGCCAGCTGTAGCTAAGCTACTGTAACGGATACCTAAAAGTATAAATATCTGGGTGACCGAGCTTTGCTCGGTAGTATATCTACCCACCAATAGATGGCAGCAGGGATCTTTTTTTTTGAAAATTCTACATTTCCTAAAAATGAATCCTATAGCTAGATCAATTTATCGCCCCCAAAACCCCCTGTACACTAAATTTCATGAAAATCGTTTCCGAGATTTAGATTATATAGAAATATATATTTATACATATATACTAGTATATACAAGAATTGCTCGTTTAAAGGTATAGGACTAGAACAGAAGCACGGCATATGTCCCATCAGGACAGAAAGCTCACTCTGCAGGATGATATAAAGAAATAGCGACCCTAGAGCTGACACGAAAAAGTGCAATTCAGTTTGCCTGGCTCCGGCTATGCATCTAATATTGTGGTCTCTTTCTATCGCGTAACTGTATCTCTTTCGACGTACTAAGGTAACCTCGTTACACACATTAAAATAAATTACACACAATCACTGCTCTATAGCGCCATATTTAAAAAAGAATGGTAAAAAAACTGTATCTATAACAATCGTGTCATGGTAAATAAAGGTTACATAATGTAAGATAAAATCTCCGAAGTTATACGAGTGCCTACAAGTGTACTTTTAGGACCATTAATTTGGACGAAGAATATTGATGTCAGAACCGCTACCAATTATGTTCGGTAACTCAATATTTTTGCAAACTTTGCGGAGCAATAAGTTTTGTTCAAATTCCATTTTTATTGGATTTTTTTTGCGATTGCGATTCGTTCCCAATCTGTAACAAGTCGAATAACAAAACTGTTGGGATGTTCCAATAAGCTAAAATATAATTGGTTGGACCCTAGTTAGAGTTCCGTACCGAAATGGTAGAAATGGAACCGTTATGGTGCGAGATCATACGTCCGCCTGGCTGTCTGTCTGCCTGTCACAGCCGAGTCATTAAGCAAACATTATAGTATATAGGTAACAGTGGTTCAGCACCACTGAAATTGAAATAAATCGGAAAATATTTTAAGGGCCTCTTTCGCAATCACTAGATAAACTTTATCTAGCGAATATTATATTTGATGTTCTGACGAGTTTTGTATTGGGAATCTGTCAAAATATCAAGTTTATTCGTTAAAGTTTATCTGGTGTTTGTGAAACCGGCCCTTAGTTTCATTAAAGAAGTCAAACACTAGAATATGTACAAATAATGCCACATTTTGTACAGCAAAATGTTTCCAGTAGATATGACGTCACACTACATCTATACCGGGTCGTATCAGCAAAACCGGGTCATGCAAACAGTATAAATTAACGGGCAGAATATTTCCCGCTGGCGAAACATCACAAAGAACGTAAATAGAGCTATTTCAAAGTACACATTTCTACCATCAAAGATACAGCGGGCTTTCCAAATGCTTGGCCTTCGCTTGTTTTCTTATTAACACAATTGCGAGAGTTCCGTACCTCAAAACACGGGACTTTTCTGCTTCTCACGGCACATTTTTACAAGAATGGTAAGTATTTTTGGGTGATGTGATCTTTAAGCAAAAACGACGCAATTTACAGCAATTTACTTGAGATTATAAACTCATGTTTGGCATAAGCATCACTTAACATCAGGTGACTCACTTGTTGTTTATTTGCTCAAAAAGTAGACATTTCCACGTATGTATTTCATACGGAAATTTATTCTTTTCCGCACTAGTGATTTTTTGTTTTTCACTTGGCTTTCACTCAGGCGGGTGTATACAGAGAGTATTAAAGAGTGTTGTAACGGACTGCGGCAAAGTAGCGCGGCAACGGAGCACGGCAAGCAAACACGTAAAAACAAATATTTTTTTTATTTTCGCAAATGTATTAAAAAACGTCGTTCAATGCACGCGTTGAATTGTCATTTTCTCTAAAGTTGTAACAAAACAGAGACTCGTTCACTTGTTTTACTTTAAATAATAAAAGAATGACATTTCTTTGAATGACATTATTTCCGCACATATGTTGAAATATACTATTTACCGCCCAGACACAAATGAAAATTATGTCCAATACATAGGTATTATATATGAATCGTAAAAGAATTGGCAAAACGAAACCCATCCAGTCGACTAGTAAATCAGACTGATAGTAAGTTGTGACAAATAGCATCCGACGCATAAATTTTGCCGAACACGAGAGTGGCTATCCAGCGAAAAATATTATGTTTTAACCATTTCACGGGCATAAATCAAATCTGGCTGACTCCCTGGTGGATATTAATCGGAAATTAATGTAATTGACTACCTTGCTGTTAATATAATCGGATTTCTTGTTTCATGGATATTTTTTTTAACTAAATAGGCTAGCACTTAACTATGATCACACCCTGATGGAAAGTGATGATACAGTCTAAGGTGGAACGCGCTTGCCTAGGAGATGTCTCTTGATTTGAAGGCGCCCAGGTTGTAAGTGGCAGGAGAGACAGTGCCTGGGAGGGTATTCCAGGCTTTTGCAAACCGTATCTGGAACGAGGAATCAACCCGATTCGGACGCGTATTTGGTACGTCGACTATGTATCTGTGGAAGCCTTTTTGATGCCTTGCCGTTGTATGGTAAACGCGTAACGGATATTTTCAAGTATTTAACTAACCCTCTGACACAATATCGATAAAAAATAACTTAACCTAGCGTAAAAGCGGGTGTGTACCTATGTTATTATTAAGGTCGTAGACGGTTTTTATTTTAGCCATCTTTCCTTTCTGATTACGATAGTGGGTGTGGCAGGCAGGAAAAATGACGTTTTACCTAATTACTAAAAAGTAAGCCAGTTATCAAATTACTAACGACACATAAAAAAATACATGCCATGGATGCTTTATCCATTGCAGTTTTCGATAAAATTTATATCAATTTACTTCAAACAAAAAAATTATTTAATCGTGTTTCTGCTTTTGAGCGAATTTAGAATAAAGACCCGAAATACATGACGTTTAAATTTGAAAGTAGGTACTGGATTAACTTAATAGTTTTAAGCCTTAAATAACCATTTAGCCCGTTAAATTGAAACTTTTATGAATCTGTGGTCTTTTCTTTAAAGTAAGTGCCCGCTATTTAGAAAAAATAAAGACTAAGAGAATGCAACAAAATATTCAACCTCATATTTTCTTCATAGTACAAAAAATTGCTTTCTCCCCATCCTTCCACAGACAACCAAAATAAATGGTTTACAAACTTTTCCGTGAATTTCAGTTTTCAAGCACCCAATTTTCTTCCCGAGGTGGACTTTATTAACAATTTACATGTTTCGAGCTCCATTAATATTTACGTCGAGCCCCAAATCCGGGGCTAATCCGTCCTAAGTACACTCGTGCACATAAATATGTCAAACGTCGGATATATTTTGATGCTTAGCGCTAACTTGAACTACTTTTTTTACATATTTTCACTGAAATATTTTCCGTGATTTTTATACATCAACTGCTGAGGGGTACGTTTATAAGCGTATGCGGGACTTATGGACGTATGTAAATAATACGAGTAGTATGATTTTGGCAAGCTTTGCATTCCTTTTGGTTTGGAACATAATATAACAAAAATCTGGTGACAAAAAAGATTTGTCTTAACTTTAGGAGTGACATAGGGATAGTTTAGTTTTTTTACAGAATTATTTTACACTTAGGACATCATATTTGTCACTACGCTCGCATATTCGCTCACATGACCCCCTATTTTCTTTCCTTCTTAGCGGATTTAACTTAAAGAGCATGCCCCGGGTGTGCCCGCGAAATTCAATATTTTTATGGTTTTTTGCGATTTTTAAAATAATAAGACATGATAGGCTTGTGGCAGTTAAATTGCGGGAATTCCGTATCGTCTTCACGTGTTTATATATAAATCTCACTCACTCACTTAAAACTCGATACTCGGACTGATTTTCCTAGGATAGACATTTTTATACAAAGATTTTGATATAATCATGTAAAGATACTGCCATTCGCGCAATCTTGTATTGACCGTATGGTAACTTATTAATTGATTTTATTTTAAAACCTAATGTAATCTAGCATTTCTTTCGATAGATCCTTCCGTCAAACGAAACATTAATAGGCTGCAATAATATTATTAAAAAAATATTAAACAATTGTTTTCGTGACTGTATAATCTCGAACCATTAAAATACAATTTTTAAAAGCCAAACAAAGCGTGTCTTTACCTCTATTATGTTTTCCGGGAAAAAATTAAATAAACAAGCGCTTTTCCAAAATAACTAATCCCTTATGAAAGCGGTTCCATTAATGTTAATATTTAAACGGACAAAGCTTTTAGTATACATCGCTAATCGAATGTACAGTACTGACCAATTATTTTAATTGTTTGGAAGTTTTTGGCGGTAGCAACACTCCCGCACAGATTATAATTTATTGTTTTGACTGTATAAACTCATAATCATTCTGAAACAATTATTTTCAATCGGATAAAACATGAAAATATTTATCTGTAATCCGCAATAATTGATGAATCAGTTTGAAACCTCGCAGCATCGCAAAAGCAAACCATGTCAATTCAACACCTGATGATACTCCAGTATCGGGGTAAAACTTACATAGAGAACATTTTTTGGAAGTTTTGTGTGATAGTGTGAGGTGCCATACATAATACAATATTATTCATTTCGATATTGTGGATTACGTAGACATAAACTTCTTCAAAGTAATACCTGCTTTAATTTATTAGAATAATAATTTAGTCATCTTAATATGATTGTAAAATGGGACCAAATTTTGCTTAGGCTTTGTTTAACATTCAGTACACTCCTAAATAAAATAAAAAAAGGTCGCCCATGTGAAATATTTATATTTTTGTTCATTTTTTGTACAATAAAGATGAAAAAAATAATAAAATCAGCCTGTATTTACGTGCCCACCCCATTATTCGTAGCGCAAATTTAAATGTCGACCATAAAAACATCCAGCTCGCCCGCTGCCGCATAATTTTTCACGTTAAACAGGAATCGATAAAGACGACTCCATTCTCCGAATTTTTATGAACACTCTGTATAATGTCATTTTTTTTTACGATGTAAAAGTTTTGGTATTTCATACGCTGTAACATTACTTTATATATTGTTAAGTTAAAAGAGAAACATTTGGTCTATAAAAACTGGTATTTTATTCATATTTTTTTCTGTCATTTTTTCTACGAATCTTACTTACCTACTACTTTATGCGAAGTATCGAAACTGTAGCATACATACCTGAAAAAAAAAGAATCACGGACATTAAAAAATAGTGTAGAAACTGGACAAACCTGTCCTAAATATAAGCGTCCTATGGAGTAAAAACATTGATTAAACATACTAAAAGATCATTCGTACTGACGTCACGCATACATTTTTAGGCTTAGCCCTGAAGACGTTTAGTTATCAAACCTGTAAAATGGCGTCAATGTATGCGACCATCAGCGGGTTTTTGTGAAAAACGTATGAAGCGCGACGCCATATTTGAGAAACTTTTGGCTTCAACATAAATACGTCACATCTTTCCCGTCCTCTTAACGTAGCGTATTTTGTCATCGAGTAAAACTGATTGAAAACATGGCAAAATTGCTAAAAACAGACCTGACTGTTAATGGGACCAAGGAAGACGTGAAAAGGGTAGTATTAAATACAATCGCGTACACAATTCATACGAGAAACATTAAATCTATCGCAGTAATAATGTCGCTAGCTGTAAGTGTTTGTATCTACGCTCGGCAAAGCTCTGTTATCTCCGTAACTCATTTGCAGACAAAGCTCATGAGATACTCCTATCAAGAATTTGTACTTTCGCAAACCGATTATGCATTCTATTTATATGTGGAGAGAAGATAAAAGCGTGTATTTTTGTGCTTGATGTAGTAAAAATGTATGTCAACAAACGGGAAGTCAATTCATTTAAGGACTTGCAGCCCTACCAGCCCGCGAAATTCAAATTTTATTTAGTTTTTCGCAAATATTAGACTTACTACACATTGTAGATTTATGGCAATGCATTTTGTGGGCCTACTTTTTATGCATCTACGTGTTTTAATAGAAACTTTGCTCGAAAGTTCCCACTCATCTCATATTGGTTCCCGAAAGATAATTTTTTGCAGTTTCCCAGATTTCGAGCTATCGGGAACCAATATGAAGTAAATGAGTATTGCTGAGCAGAGTTTATATTAAAAACATGTAGATACATAAATGTTGTGTCCGCAAAACTCATTGCCATTAGCCTTCGATGTATAATTAGCCCACTATGAGCGAAAAACTAAATAAAATTTGAATTTTCGCGCCCGGATGGTACCCATCGCCCTTAAGCGGCGGTATAAACGTAGTATTGACGTATCTAAACTTCACTAAACAGTGAGATACTCGTAAGTACAGGTTTTGTGCGAATTTCGAGTCGACTCGCGTCGTTCTAACGATTCGAATTCCTCCATACATTTACAGCCAACGCCATTTATGGACAGTCGCTGACATGCAGCTGTCAACAGATGGCGCTGTTTGTAAATGTATGAAGGAATTCGATTCGTTTGTGCAATGCGAGTCGACTCGAAATTCGTATTCCTCCATACAATTTTGCAGGCAACGCCATTTATGGACAGTCGCTGACATGCAGCTGTCAACAGATGGCGCTGATTGTAAATGTATGGAGGAATTCGATTCGTTTGTGCGATGCGAGTCGGCTCGAAATTCGTACAAAAACCTGTACTAACCCCTCAGCGTCCACCGTTTATTTTATACACATTAATGTATAATGTATACAATGACGTCATAGAGCTTCAAGAGAATGATGATTTGGCCAGTATTTTTTGCATATTTTTATTTGGTCGGACTGTGACGGCTGCCAGCGTTATTATGGGTCACTCAAACCCCATACAAATCTTGTCTGTAATCTGTATAAAATGTTGCTAAGAAAAGTTGCTTTCGTTATAATATTATATTTTATTCGGGCTGCAGGTATCAGCTGTGCGAGAGGTCGCCGACCCCTCTCTATCGATCCCATTCACGCGTTGGTCTATGAGGTACTACTTACAGGAAATAGTGCTTACAGTCCGACAAGGCTCTCTTGGCACTTGAATGACATTGTCAGGAGGGCGTTGTTATAGAATAAAGGCAGCCAGAAAATAAAATCTCCTCAATTTTAGTTCGAATTTATTTAATTTTAGTAAATATTAAGCAAAAACAACACAATATACAGTAGCGACATACCGAGAGCGAACTATCAAACAGTATTATAATTTAGCGATGTTAGTTTCGATTTTGGCCACGCGCCACGTTAGCCTTGTCGCACTGTATAGTTGAGGGTGCTAATGCTATGCGCTTCGATTTACTATAATCGCGACCCCGTCTGAGTGGTGTGGAGATTTTTAAGGATCTCACCAGAATAACTTTTAAAAAGCTTATTGTTGACTAAGCCTATATCCGATTTTTTAAGATCTGTAATCTTAAAAAAATAAAAAGAATTTATTTTTATAATCGGTTATTATAATTGATGCAATTAGTGTAGTATGAATGAACTCACAATAAGTCAAGACATCGTTTATTTAATTCTTGGACCTCTATGTCTAAGAGGCCACAACGATATTTACCTACTGGCTTAAAATTTCTAAAATATGTTAATGTTATGTCAATAAATTTTCGAAAGAAAATTGGTTTGAATGTGCTTTAAATGCGTTCTTTTTGAGTAATGGACATGAACAAAAATCTCTCGGAATGAGAAAGATTATTATTATAGCCAAGTTTATATTGGTAGGTTTTACACACCTCTCAGAACTTGTAGTCTTTCTCTCAGGTCTCTCTGCGTACCTGGGAGTCATTACAGGGTATATAATTAATCTCTATTTCAAACTTCAGCCAAAAATTTTTTTGTCAAACACATACACATAACACATAATATATGTCCAATCTGTGCGTTGATACATCAGTCAGTCAGCCTCTTCTATTCTCATACAGAAAAGAAAAACTTTGAAGTCGATTGATGTTTACCTACAAAAAATACTTGTACATTCACAGAACATAACCAGAACTTCTGACGGCTCGGTCTCCCGTCTCACTGGATTCGAGAATCGAGCTTACGGGGTTGGTATTCTCATTGATAACCCGGTCACGCAGCGGGTTCGCGATGCAAACCACATGATATCCGACACGGGTAAAGAATTGTATACATCGGGGACTATCCCCAACCTCGATCATATATACCTACCCTACCCGACACTCGCTACTTTGGAAGTAAAAGTACCAAGAATAAATTTGTTATACGATACATTTGACAACTTTTTACAGGACAGATTAATTTTTGTGCTATAATCCGCAACTTGAAAATAATCTGTATGGTGAATGGTCCAATATGCAGGAACACCACCCACACATAATTCATTAATAACCGATTAATTTTACCTTCTAATAATGGATTTTTTGTAAAACACTGCCTGCTTCTATTCACCTCTACAAGCTAGTACTTGACTGCGTTTTTACCGGATAGTGACTGATGATGAAGCCAAAGATGTTAGATAACTTGGAAGGGGTAAGTAAACTCGGGGTGAGCTTACTTACCCCTTCCAAGTTAACGTTTTCTACACAGCATACCGCCGGAAAGTTAAATCGTCTAATCGTCTTGGCGGTGCGTCTATGCATCCTACCAGATGGTAACGGTCAAAGCCAGACCAGACCAGACCAAAACTGAGTGAATTTAGGATTTATAAAATTCTAAACAGGACCGTGGCGTGTCGAACCTGCGACTTCCTACTCTAATCCGACAGCACGCCACTGCGTCATAGTTCATAAGCTCTCGGCTATACACATCATATTATGTGGTCAAGCGTAAACTTGACTCCATGCTCTGTCATCTAGAAATCTCGGCACTCTTCTCGAAAATGAAAGTTTCCGTGTAGCTGTAGGACTCAGGTTGGGTGCACCACTGTGCCACGAGCACAGGTGTCCGTGTGGAAAAGAGGTAGACAAGTTTGGAATTCACGGACTCCCTTGCCACAGGAGCGCCGGTAGGCTTTTTCGGCATGGTTCCCTCAACGATGTTATTAAAACGGCTCTTGCCACTATTGATATTCCTGCCCTATTGGAGCCAGCAGGAATTAGTCGTGATGATGGCAAGAGACCTGATGGATTGACGCTGGTTCCCTGGGAACGGGGTCGGGCGCTGATGTGGGACGCAACATGCGTTGACACATTGGCTTCGATTCATATCAGGGAGACAGAATCAAAGCCGGGAGCCGCAGCTGAGAATGCTGAATCCGGTAAGCGTCGCAAATATGCCTCTCTTTTAGAGAGTTACATATTTGTCCCGTTTGCCGTGGAGACCCTGGGGCCATGGAGTCATAGTGCCAAAAAATTCCTTCGAGAGCTTTCCCCGCGGTTAATAGCCTCAACTGGTGACAGAAGTGCTGGCTCATTTTTTGCGCAACGTATCAGCCTAGCTGTTCAACGCGGAAATGCAGCCAGTATTCTTGGCACCATTCCACGCGGGCAAGATTTGTATAGTAATTAGAATAAGCTATTAATAAGTTTTATTGAAGTCAGTAAAGTTTTTAGCGTAAACTAATAGCATAAAAAAAATATCGCCAAACAAACTGGCAGTGGTCGGAAAATAAATCGAGATACTGTGCAGACCTAAATGTCTTTAATAAAGATCAATGAGTAACAAACATAACAAATTATTTACAATACGTATTTATTTATAGTCTTATGCGCTAAAGATGTTTTACATGAGCGAGAAAATTTGAGTTTAATTTTGGTTTAACGTTCAATTAATTCATCAGGGGCCCATAGAAAATTTTTGTATGAAAACCATGTTTGTATGAAAACGTCAAAACAATACTGCAGCATTACTGCTATAAGAGATGGTGGTAGGGCCCCAGGTCTTTTTATATAAAAATAAATGAAATGGATGAATTGATTACCTAATAATATAAAAAGAGTTGCAAAAACGGATTTGAAACCTGATAATTTGAGATATCAAAGCCGAATCCCACAAAGGCGGGTATAATAAGAAAGAAATTGGATATACTTCAAAGCTGGTTTTAATCTAAGAAAATAACTGAAAAGCTATGTTGTACTCATAAATCTCCATTCCCCACCAACTTCTATATAGAGGTAAAATGTAACTATGGATAATCGCAAACAATACGAACCTTTACCTACTTCAGGGAATTCAGTTCTATTTAATGCATCATCAAGGCATAAGACCACAGGGTCACAAAAAATGTAAGGTCTTGTTTTCGCAGTTATTTATATTTTCATCATAATTTTGTAATTGGACCAATTGGATGCGTTGCCTAAGCAAAGTTTAGCAAAGGAGTCAATATTTTGATTGGTGAACCAAGAAATTTTAGTTTTTCTCTCTCGTTCCTGCATAAAACAGGCATCACATTCTACAAAACGTTCAATTATTTTTCAGTAAATTATAGAATTTCAAAAATTGAGTAATACCAAAATCCAGGCCATATTTAAGCAGTCTGATCACTACTGCCAGTGTAGAATTTTAATTAAATTAGTATATAAGATGAAGACTCAATGATATAGTTCTGTTACCCGTGTTTTATTAATACTGTAGTCAGCATTTTCTAGGTCTTCTCTTACACGAGCTCCTTTATAAAATAATTAAAAGCACCCCTCAATGTAAAACGTGTCCCGGAACGCTTCTGATAAGATTGTAAAATTAACAAATTAAATAATGTCTTCATGACAGCATCCTTTGGAAAAATGGACTCTTGAGGATGGACTCTTGAAAAAGAAGTTTAATGGAACTTGGAATTTACGAATAAAAAATAAGACCCAGTCGATGCAATCTTAAGATTGAATAAAATCGAAACCAATTTTATTTAAACGAAACTTTTAATAACTGGTGTTAAGTAACCCGGTTATTAAAAGTTCTCGAAATATTACAGTAATGAATTTAAAACCGATACCCGCAACGATTTCACGTTCGAACGCCAGCTGCTCCGGAATGGCTGCAAACTGTTTCGTCGCCGGTCGCTTATTAGAACAACAAATTAGTGTAATGGCTAGCACAAAGTTTCTCGCTGTAGCGACGGTGCTCAAAATAGTTAATATGGAACGGCAACGGTGTAACGGCAGTCTGAAAATTGATTTTTCTTTACACGACTGCCCAAAAAAAGAATGTAAATGCTTTTTAGGGTTCATGTATGTATTTATAAATGTATGCGAGTTGATTATTCCATCATAACTTCTGAACGGCTGAATGGATTTGGACATGTGGGGTTTCGTTAGAATCCTAACATCATTCCAAGTAACATAGGTACATAGTATATGTTTTTGGGAAAAGCTGTTTTACCACAGGGCATTCGGGCATAATTTTTTAATTGTTTACTAATTGTTATATACTCGTAACTACTTTTATAAGACCACAGGACATAACCAAAAAAAAGAATGCATGAGTGTCGTAGAACACTCGGTTCGAACGAACCGACGAACGAAAGTTCTTTTCTTAGTATATACGTTAGTAATATTATATATTCGTTGGTATAGGTGACACGGGCTTTAAAGTCTTCATTAGATACAGATTGTAAAATAGTACCTTCCCGTAGCTCCCCAGGATACCTTGCTGCTTAATGTAGCGGTTCGAGCACAAGGTACAAATCTTTGAAGTCTTGGTTCCCACTCCGACAACTGTCTTGGGGTTTGGGATTTTAGTGACGGTTATTTTCTTTCACCTGGACCGAATATCGAATTCACTTTTATCATAGATTTATAATAGGTCGGCGCTCACGCTCCGCCTAGATAGAGCCCTACCTAGCAACAACAGCTCCGTGAGTGCGGCAACTATCTGTTGTAGTGTGAGTATCTCAATTTGAAATTATATGGTGCGCGGATGCTAATTGTGTGCGTGAAAATTTATGTAGCGACGGCCAATTTAAGCAAAAGTATTTTTTGCCGCACTTTTAAAGTCGAGGGTGGCCTCTTTTACCTTTATGCATAAAAATTAAGATCCGGCCAAAATGTGATTTCGGATAATCGCAACCAGCCCTTGTAATAAGTGCCCCGAAGCGTTCAGAATTAGATTATGAAATTAATAAACTAAATCACGTCCCGCGAACACTGCTGTGGGAAAAGGTGACTGGTTCACGAAATTTTGATTTAATCAGTGATCATATTTATTATTCATGAACAAGATTAAAGGTAACTAGATTTTCTAGATTTGAAACATCAATTTTAACTTAAATGCTCAATTTTAGGATCTCATTTCTCAAAAAAAAATACGATACGTTTGCCGATATCAATTTCTGAATACTAAGACATGGTCCTTTACCTAGTGGTAACGGTAATATAGAGATTCGTTTTTACCCTTTGGGTACTGAACCTGAACTGAAAAAATGTAGTGAAAGGTCGTTCATATTTAAATTAAACGATCTCTACCTAATTCTTAGCGAAAACCTCCTTTGAAGGGGCACGATGTTACTATTAACGTTACCATAAATATATAATAACCTACGACAGGGTCCCCTTAAAACAGCAATAAAACAACCTAAACAACTGATTAAAATAGTTAAGACACGCAATATATTAAGTAAGTTGCCTACAAAATGCCTGCAAACCACAATTTGTTGTTCCCATGGGCGGAATGAAATTTTGGTAAACCCTACGAACGTAGTACAGACTATTCTTAGTGTAAACAACAAACTAATTGTCCTGAATAATAACTGTAACAATCATAATTACTTGCGGAATAATATTTCATTCGTACCACAATACCTACTTATGCAACAAACATTTATACTGTTGCAACGCCTTCACGCAAAAATACAAAGTTATTTATTACAAACCAACGATAATGACGTATTTAACTAAATAAAGAACTGAGAGTTAGAATTAAATAAATAAAAGCACCAAACACTTATTATACGAGTAGCAAGCATGAAATATAATTGAAAAAATACAAAACCTTCTACGAGAATAACTACTTCATAAATACTAATAGGTAACTGAAAATTTTCTGTGTGACCTCTACATAATCACGGCAATATTTTAATACGAGTTTACCAAGCAATTTATTCTCATTTTTGTTAATAGCAATTAAATATGTTGGGCATGTTATTTTTATGTCAGCCGTCAAAAAGAGACAGCATTACAATGATTGACTTAACGACGGTTAAACGCTTGGTGAACTTGGGCCTAAATCAAGATGACCTAATTTTACTTCTCGAAATTATTTATAGACTTTTCTCAAAGACCAAGCAAATATACTAGAGCTATCCCATACCTGATTCTGGACCTTGTCCAAGAGAATGTAAATCCTGTTGCGATCTCCTCCGTCTCTGATACTCAGCCCGATAGTCAGGCCACCGTCCGTACTGAGCTGGAGCATTCAAATACTCCTGGGAAGAGAACCTCGAGGCACGCGGCGGAGAGAATCCAACTTGGGCGTAGTAATCCTGACGGAATACGACGTCAGGCTGGTTAATACCGCCCGGGACGATCTGGCTTCCATAATGGCTCCTATGACCTAAATACTCCGGCTTCATCGAAATCGGGCCATCCGTTAATTCGTGTCCATGGATGGATGTGGAACGTTGGGGTCCAAAGTCCCGCATGCGGTTGGAGTAGTCCACTCCCATACGATGCGGAGAGTAGTCCAATCCCCGAGGACCCATCTCGAAGTGACCATGTTGACGACCACTTCTGAAGAATTGCGGGGAAAATGGATTCTTGCTGTCGTGGTTTTGACGGAGGTTAGCTTCTGCTCTACTCGCTGGTTTTTCTTCTTTGGCTTTATCGTTGGGTTTATCAGTATCGTTCTGAGTAGCTTCTTTCTTCGGTGTGGATTCTTGAGGATTCCTCTTCACAGAATCAGCAGTGGAAGCATCTTGGGACGCTCTTCGATTGAACTCCTGGATTTTCTCAGGCACAAAACCCTGCTGCGGTATTTGAGACATTTTCTCTTAAAGTTTTATTATAGGTTATTTCACTACGTAAATGACATCAAAATGTTTTGTTTTATACATAAAACACTACCATAAAATTGACTACACGTATAAGCACGTATATCAAAAGTGCCTTATTTTCTACATGAGTACCACATTTAAAATGCGAAAAACTTTTATTATACAAGTAGTTTAGGAAAACGATCACAACCGTATACACATGGGCTGCACAATAAATTTTTTTGGTGCGTGAGTTTTATATTATTAATCAAAGATGAAGGATAACTTATTATTTCCGGCCTGCCTCGTTTTTAAATTTTATTTAGAAGTTATATATATTTTATTAATATTTTCATTTATTGTTTAGTGTTTCAAAAATATTATTGTACTTTGAAACCACAAAATTATTTTCTTACACAACGAAATATCGCTCGCAGAATCTTCAATTTTTTTTAATTTCGAACAAATAGCTTTTTGTCAATACAAAATCTCCTGAGGACGTTCTAGAGCAAAGCATACGTAATTGATAAAGTTGGTTGAGATAAGATTTTTACGTAGTTGCCAAAATCCTATTTATCCGCGGTTGGCCCTGCTAGAGATAGAAATTTGAAATAATTTGTATGGAGCATATGTCACATATAGAAATTTGGCAAACAAACTTTATTAATTTACTTATTTACAATGTTATCTCTAGTTATAGGGCATCCTATGTGCTGTTAAAGGGATGAGCTATCGAAGGTTTTAATGGTAAAAATAATTATAACATTTTGCATACAATTTATTTATGGCTGTTGTTATTTTTAATTAATGCATGTAAAAGATATTATACCTACGGAACTCTGCTAACCCTTAAAAATAGACTCCTGAATCATTATTCGAAAACATGGTGCCTGTATCCAATTATTATGAACAGCAAGTTATTCGAATTCAAATTCTTCTTTCCTGCAAAGAAGGCTGAAATTGCTTTGAGTATATGTTAATTCACGACCCAAAAAGCCATTCCTCTGGAATACACAAATTGTGTGAATCGAATACCATTTCTATTATGATGTAATTTAACGTTCATTTTTATATAAACATTAATAAACAGCATTGTTAATCTGGAAGAATGACTGATTTATTAACAAAATCGCCTTTAGAAATTTCTGGTTACATAATGATTACCTATGTGAAGTTAGAGCGGGTTTTATTTTATAACACAGAAACAAATCCGGATGTCTTGAGGATGGAAATATGGAACGAAAGGTTAAAGTATGTGTAACGTATACATTATGTAAATTTGATTGAACTTTCAATAGAAAGTGTACAAATAAGTATATTTATGGTTTTTATTGTCATTTGTAAAGCCATAAACATCGAAATCATCATTCAGGCTTCTTGACTCTATGAAATTACGAAAAAAATATCTATACGTTGCATTGACTTTAAATGTTGAACACGCTAATTCCTTATAAGGTTACGGATCAAATTGTATTGGTATACTAGCTGTTGCCCGCGGCTCCGCCCGCGTGAATTACGATTTTTTTACTTAGTATACCTTCCTACTGGAATTCCTTGATTTTTCGCGGGATTCTGGTATGATGTTGTACCTGTTCTTACTTTGCACGGGTTATCTTGTGGTGATTTTGAAAACTCCTTTTTCTTAATAATAATATAAAGTTTCATTAATACGTAGATGAAAGATCAAAAGGACGATTTTAACTGTCGATATTTCGACCCAGTGGCACAGGTCCCAGTCGTGGTCACTACGTGACCACGACTTGTACCAATGTATCGAAATATCGACAGTTAAAATCGTCCTTTTCATTGTGATTTTTATTCTGAAACCACGAAATATGTCAAAAATTATTAAACCATGTGAAAAGTTGTACTGGTGGTAGAACTTCTTTCAGAGTTGGGCCGGGTAGGTGCCACTGGGATAAATTACTCTACTAACAATATTCCCCAGCCCAACATAATATAAGAGTCTTTTAGAAATCTTTGCTTCATCTCAATACAATCCAAAACATCAGAATGGACAATGGCTATATATTTCTTTACGTATAAAAAGACCTTAGATGACAGTCAGTCGGTTAGGATTGATAAGACCTAAGAGTTAAAAATATTTGTGAACCATTATCTTACCCTTTCCATATTGCGGATGATAAAGTTTAAATCTGTTCATGTGTTAACAGTGCCATCTTAATATAAAGTCAGGAAACAGTAAATAACATGACAATTAATTTTTATTTAAAAAAATTCGGTAGTACCTATCTCAGAGTTTTACATTCAAGTTCCACATAAATTGTAGAGATGGCGCTATACGGTATAACGTAGCGATGACGACGATGATGACCAGTTACATGATTTTTGTTCACCCTAAAAGTGAAAAATTTTAAACCATACAAAATCTCCTGCTAAGCCTATTTATTTACGGCTGTAAGGGTACTCCAGTCTTACTTGAGCCCTACGTCCTAACCCTAGGTTCTTTGTGCATTCCGAGTTTCAAGTCACCTACCTAATTGAACTTAAACGTTCTGATGTCTGTAATTTCTGAACTACAAAAGTGATGATGATAAGATTTGTATGGAATAATCTTTGAAGAACCTCCTTTCTAACAAAAAAAGAATGAATGGAATCGGACAACGCGTTAATGAATTATAACTAAAAAACGTTTGGACTTTGATGCCATCTTCCATGGAAACCATGATGAATTTCGGGACAAAAAGTATCCTATGTCCTACCTCGGGGTATGAACTATAATCATGTCAAGTTTCATTTAAATCCATCCAGCGGATTAGCCGTGATGCCCGGTCGTGAAACAGACAGACAGACAGACAGACAGACAGACAGACAGACAGACAGACAGACAGACAGACAAAAATTAAAAAAATTACAGTTTTGGCTTCAGTATCGACTAAATAGTGTCCTCCAACAAAAATTTTCAAAATATCTTCAATGTACAGAATTCGACCCTTTACAGTTTTATTATAAGTATATAGATTTACACCACATATTCGAACAGGATCTAACCAATTTTCCGACTTTGGAAATAGACAAGGAAATATTATCTTTATTCTTCACAATTTTAAGTTGGATTTTGATTGCAAGTGAGACTGAACACTTCGTTAGACACTCCGAAGCGTCCGCTGTAATCCAGTTTATTTATTTGTGGAGCGAAGTCTAGATATGAACTATGTATAGGAATAATTGTATAATAAAGCTTTTGTAGAATATTACGGGAAATCTATTACTGCTTTTTGATTATATACTAAAGGTTTAATATACGCTAATAGTCGGCAACGTATATTGTAAGTTCTCATAATAAAATTAGAGATTCATTATGTTAAAGGTAAGCAAAATTAATATTTCACAAGCATAGATTTTGTGCTGCACTGTACGAAAAGAATGATCAAAAAACACCAAGTAAATAAAAAATACCAAGTCCGCCATCTTGAGTCATCCGCCATATTGGATTTAGGAAGACATACTTGACTTAAGTTGCAACTTTTACGCCGAAAACATATTAAAGAAATTGCTAACGATAAATAATAGTTATAAATGCATGAATGTAACACTATATGTAATACTAAATCTAGTTTACTAGTCTATGCACTGACCACTGCATCGTTCAGACCACTAACGAAAGTCTTGTAACACTTATACAGCAAGGGTTAAAGAGTTGGCGTTTATCCAGACAGTGCCCATTATACGGTAACCAGGTATCGACCGAGTCGGGAGGCGCGGCTTGACTATACGCCAAGTGATACAATTGAACGCTAGATCAAAACGATACCGAGCCTAATTCAAAAGTAGAAGTAAAGACCACTTTATCCAGATAACTACTAGTAACAGTGTTCTATATAATCAGGTCGAATTTATCATTATTTTGTGTCACCGGAAAATGACAAATTCAATCAATCCTGAAGATACCTTTGTGCAAGTTTGGGAGTTTTGATGTTCGTTGCTTAATCACTTCTAGCCAACCAATGGGGCTGTTACACTGATCTCCATAGAGTATATAGAATACACGACTGTCAACGTAAAAATAAAGACACTGGATATTCGCCATTTTGGCGCTGATTGTTGCGTAACCTGGCGTGAGGGTCTATGGAACTAAAATCGAATTACGTTCAAAACGACGGTCCACTTCCAACAAATGTCAATTTAGTACCGTGGACACTCGGGGGAAGCGCTTCAAATCGGCACAAAAAATGAACTGTCAAACGTATGGAATCGAGAATCCAGAGATATATATCAGTGGACTATTATGAATGCACACAGCTTATACCCTTGTCAACATATAGGCTACTTTTTATCTAGGAAAAATCCATGGTACGACTATCTACGAAATTTTTCATAAACCAGAATTAATCATAACAATCTATAGTTAGATTACTTTGCTCTTCGTAGAGTAATAATAATATGTACCTAAAATTTAATTGAAGTTATTTTTAATGAAAACGGAGCGGGAAAGTGAAAACCCGGGAACATCTATTATTTCTGCGGGATTTGGGAAAAATTGAAATTCACGCGGCCGGAGTCGCGGACCTTAGCTTGTGGTAAATGCGATACGACTTTATTATACTCGTAAGTTATACTGTTGTCTTAAGTCTTTATTAAAATAGGAAGACCGTCAAGAGAGCCGCTCTCGTTGGTCGTATTGCGCAAACAACTGGGACCTTTATTACGGAATTTTTATGCCGTAGAAAATAAACCGGCGGCGCAAGTACCGCCAGTGTTCTTATGCGGACGTTAATTATAGCCTAGTTTATGAGCTATCAACCCAACAATAGACACATAACAGTCAAACACCGCGCGCTACCATGTTATTGAGTGAGCGAATAAGGTATACGAGTATTTCGTTCTTAACCTCAAAACCACGGACGATATTCGAAGATTCATTGAGACATTCATGTTCCAAATAATTATAAAATAAATAATTGCTTAAGGATTTTGGGTCAGCGCTTAAAAGTATCCGAACCTAAAGAAATAAGAAACGCGAAAAAAGTTTCAATAGCACTCAAGCAAAATTAGGTTGTATAATAATGGTTTAAGACATAAATTACAATGTTTTGGTTCGTTTATAAAATACACATGTATCCTCGTTTATATAGGTTTTCTCGGGACACTTTTTTTCGTGAATTTCGTATTACACCCGGGGTCCACAGATTTATATGCCAATGTTCGGTAACATACTCGTATATAAGTCTATATATTTACTCACAATGGATCTATGTAAGAGTAAGTGATGATTAAACTAACTGGGAACATAATATTATAAGTATATGCGATGGATATAAACATAAATCATTTTGTAGTGCAGAATTTTGTTGTACTATACATATTCATATAAAAACTCTGGTAGGCATATACACAGCATTTTTCATTACGAACTTCCTGTCGTTCGAACCTTAATCGTTATTAATTGGATAACACACTAGGTAATCCGTAACAAAGTTTCTATTAATAAATTAAGTAGGTAATTGATTTTAGAGTAGGTGCCTCAACAGTCCACCCTCTTTGCTAACGATAAAGGAAGAAGTCCTATCAGGTTCAAAAAGGTTAAGTACTTGTTATTGAGAGAATAAATAGGGCGAGCATTACATGAGGTTATGAATTCAGAAACATTTTCCTCAATAAATTAAGGAATGGAAAATTTGGAATGAATAAATTATGAAAATTTTCTTTTCGTTGAAAAAATATTTATACGTCCTTGGCAAATGTTTTTACGTCCTTTTTAGGGTTCCATACCAATTTGGTAAAAATGGAACCCTTATGGTGAGACTTTCTCCGTCCGTCCGTCCGTCCGTCCGTCCGTCCGTCCGTCCGTCCGTCCGTCCGTCCGTCTGTCACACTCGATTATTTCAGTAACTATCAAAGCTATCGACTTGAAATTTGGAATAGTTTTAGGTAATAGTGACCCAACGCCATTGCACTCATAAAATATTGAAAATTGTTTTTATTTATATTTAAAAAGGGGGGAAAACCGGGACTTCGAATTTTCAAAATGAGATAACAATATTGAGTGGGGTATCATATGAAAGGGCATTACTAGTGTATTCTAAAACCGATTTTTATTTATTTTTATGCCTAATAGTTTTGGATTAATTGAGCAAACTGTCGAAAAAAATACCGTTCCCCCCCCCTTATCTCCGAAGTTTATCAATCGAAAAATCTGAAATAATTATGATCAATAGACATTAATGTATATTTTACAGGAAAAATAAAATCAACTCCCTAACTATTATACTTTTTTTGATAATAACAATAAACCACCAAAAACTAAGTTACGTTTGCGGTTTGCCAACAAAAGTACCTACATGTAAATTATACTCGTAAATTCATGAAAAAAAGTGATTCTTTCAATGTTTTACTCCTTTTATGGTATGTAACCCTCGGTGCGCGAGTCCGACTCGCACTTGGCCGGTTTTTTAAATATTGGGACCAGAAAAATGATTTTGTTAGGGAATTCTGTAGAAAGTTTCTATCGTTATATTTACGCTTTAAAGTTTCTATCGTTATATTCTTGGATTTCCCCAACAAAGCGCGTAGGAATATGCGAATCGGAGTTGTTTCGACATAAAGGAGACTTTTCAGTAGAATAGAAGCGTTAGCACAAAAAAAATACGCATTAATTTTTTTTAGTAACAACTAAAGGGCAATGTTATTTTTTTTATTCCATTGTCAAATTGGAAAATTGCTACGCCTTTGTCTGCAAAGATTTTGAAGTAAAGTTTGAATTTCGAACGGTACATGGGACTAGGCGAAAGAAAACGATTTTTCGCCACTTACGAAAACCACGACATAAAGAAAGTCGAAGATAGTGCTGTGTAGCAACTGTCAGGGTTTGTTCGACACCCTCTTCTCACCATCATATTTTATTAAAATAGCGGAATTTTTAGTATATTTCAATTTTCCCAAACCTGGCACGGAATCCATTCTAATAAGTTTTCCCGCAAGTACGAAACAGGATTAAATAGTGCTCATCCGATATTCAGTTCACATCACTCTCCCCTTCCCCCTCGCAGCGACACGCGTCTTTTTGTCCAAGGAAATAGTCTCGATGCATTCCAAGAGACGCTGGGACGTTTAGATAAAGCTTTTATTACCTGACAGATAAGATTCCTTTTGTCGTGACACAAGTGATAAAAACGATGAGGGGTGAATAAGTAGCGTACCAGAGCAAAAGGAAACTTCGAAAAAGGTTTTCTTAGATTTTCCTACCTGGGTCTCTTTGACAAGTAGAGTTGTGACTAGAGATGGTGATTAATTATCAAATGCTAGGTAATTATTAATTAAACGAGAAGGTCGGACAGCGTGTCGAAGTGCGAGTCGAAGTTGCGTTAGAATAGACTGCGATCTCACCTGATGGTAAGTGATGATGTTGCAGAAGATCTTATGGTACTGACTTTGATGGGGTAAGTAAACTCACCCCTAATGGTTTCCACACAACATCGCGCCAGAACGCTAAATCGCTTGGCGGTGCGTCTTTGCTGGTAGGGTGGTAACAAGTCACGGATATTTTTGTTTCTTACTATGCCACACATTACAACGTACATTCTTATGTACTAGAGAGATACCTGATGCTTTTCCACATGGGCAATAAAAAACTATTATTGCCCAAGGGGCGAAAGCATCGGACACCGCTTTTCTCGTGTGGCAAAACCCAGAAATAGACCTCAGCTCAGCATAATGCTGTGTAACCTAATAATATCAAAATTTTTAAGCGACGGGTTTATAGATAAGAACCACTCTAGTCTTGGGTACCTCTCTACCTCTAGTTTCTAACGACATTGGACCTAGCCTGAATGATAAAGCGAAACGTGTTAGTTTTTGCCAACCATTCTCGCTACGAACCCTAATTTAGTACCCGCAAAGGTCGATGAAGTAGAATAGAACCTTATTCGTCTCGTCATCACTTAGGTCCTGCCAAATATATTGAGTTTGTTACCGATAATGTGTGTGGCACGCCCCAACAGAGGCCTCATCTGAAGAAATCATTATAGAGTTCTACAACTCTTTAAACAATGCTATCTCGCTATCTGAACAAAATGTATTAGTTATAGGGGATTTCAACGCAAAAATCGGCAAAGCAAAGCCAGGCGAACACCTGATCATGGGCAAATATGGGTATGGTATGAGAAATAATAGAGGTGAAAGGTTGATAGAATTCGCTTATGAAAACAACTTTCGCATTATGAACACCGTTTTTAAGAAAAAAGAAAAGCAAAAATGGACATGGAGATCTCCTGACGGCTCTATCAAAAATGAAATTGATTTTATTTTATCAAACTTAAAAAATAATATTGAAAACATAGAGGTATTAAACTTAATATTTCCATCAGATCATAGATTAGTTAGGGCAACTTTACAGATCCAATTACATAAGAAATCTAGAAGAAATTTTAATAACCTTCCAATAAGCTCATTAAAATGCGAAGAAGAAATAAAGAAATATCGAGACCACTTAAATAATTCACTTGAAGAATTAAAAAAGTTTAAAGTAGAGTCAGCTCAAGAATTTTATGACAAAATGGTCTACGCCATAACCCAAAGCGAGAAGTGCGCAATGATACCAGGTAGCAAACAGAAAATCGAAATTATACAAGAGCGAACGAAAAATTTACTTGAAAGAAAATCCGTTCTACAGAGCACTAAACCTAAAACAAGAGCTATGAAAAACGAGCTTAGTGCTTTGTACAAACTTACCAGCAAATACCTGAAAAACGACTACAAACAGTATAGACAGAAAACTATAGAAAAACATTTACTCACCTCTGGTAGCACGAAAAAGGCGTTCAGAGAACTCTCTTCTCATAAAACTTGGATATCCAGCTTACAAGACTCTAGTAAAGTGACACGAAACCGAAAAGAAATCCTCAGAATCGCGACAGCTTTTTATAAAAATCTATACAACGACAAAATTGGGTCCAACAACCTAGAAGATAACTATGCATGCGACTCTACGGAACCTTGTTGCAATAGTCAAACAGCTTTTGATGAGATTGAGGTTTTAAACGCAATTAAAAGGCTGAAAAGTGACAAGAGCCCAGGCCCGGATAACATTTCAAATGAGCTAATAAAGACAGGCGCCCTTATTTTGGCAAGTCCTTTAACTGAACTATTTAATACTATTCTAGAGGCAGGCTCTACCCCAAAACAATGGACTGAATCTTCAATAACATTGCTATATAAAAAGGGTAATCATAACGATATAGCCAACTATCGTCCCATAACCTTACTGCCGTGCATCTATAAACTGTTTGCTTCTTTGATAGAGAAAAGAATAAAGGATACCATAGAGTCAAACCAACCAATTGAACAAGCAGGTTTTAGATCGGGGTTTTCAACGATCGACAATATCCACACTGTTGAATTGCTTATAGAAAAGTTTCAAGAATACCGTAAGCCATTATACCTAGCTTTTATTGATTATCAAAAAGCTTTCGACAGTTTGAAACACCAAGCAATTTGGAAAACTCTATATTCGCTAAAGATAGACCACAAATACATTGAAATTATTAAATTCCTTTATGAGAACAGCACAAGCAGGATTCGGCTAGAGTCATTTGGCCCACCAATACAGATCAAACGAGGAGTAAAACAGGGTGACCCACTATCTCCAAAACTTTTTATAGCAGTGCTAGAGCAAGTTTTCGGCTCATTGAATTGGGAAAAGCTCGGCATATTTATTAATGGTAAATATCTCAACCACCTCAGATTCGCCGACGACATAGTCATATTCGCCGAAAATAGTACACAGATGAATTCTATGTTAAATTCCTTAAGCAAAGCAAGCAGAGAAGTTGGGTTGGAAATAAACTTTCACAAGTCAAAATTAATGAATAACCGATCAGAAATTCCAACAATTATAGAAGGCACGCGGATCGAATACGTTAAGGAATATATATACTTAGGCAAACAAATCTCCTTTGACCCTTGTAATAATGAAGAAGAAATAAAAAGACGAATTCAATTCGCATGGAACAAATACTGGAGTCTAAGAGAGATACTTAAAAGCAATATGCATATGAAAATAAAAACCAAAGTCATGAACATGTGCATTCTACCCACACTTACGTATGGCAGCCAAACCTGGAAACTTACAGATAAGGCAAAACGAATGATAACATCCTGCCAAAGAGCGATGGAACGTAGTATCCTCAAAATAAGAAGAATACACAAAATTCGCCACTGTAAAATTAGACAACGAACCAAGATAACGGATGCGCTGACCTACATACAAAAATCAAAATGGAAATGGGCCGGCCACGTAGCAAGACTCACAGATAACCGTTGGACATACATGGTGACGAACTGGCCCGGTCCAAAAGGCACACGTCGGGCGGGAAGGCCGCTCTATCGCTGGGATGATGATATAAAAAAAGTAGCCGGTCCAAACTGGATTTTAAAAGCAAAAAACCGGACAAACTGGTACAATCTGGAGGAGGCCTTCACCTGTAAAAAGGGTTCTCCTACTTAGTTCATTATTATTTTTTATTTTTTGTTAAGTTAATTTTATTGTAAATTGGAGAAATAAAAGGCTTTTTATTTTATTTATTTATTAATGTGTGTGGATTAATCCGCATGTTAACGGGTCAGAGGCGTTTAATTGTGAACCCGAACCACTTCATTTCGACCCTTTAAATCGTTACTGCCCTTTCAGAAATACCACCTTTATGTGAATGTCTGTAACACCTGCGTTTCGGAATACCTATCTTAGTTTTTGAACATAAAAGTTTCTAGACTCAGAGAGAACATTTATCATCATCATTTTCTTTGCTCTTTGTTTTTGATTTTTTTCTATTCTTGTACCCAATTCTTCATACTTTGACTGCCAGATATTAGAATAATTAAACACATTTTATGAGAGACCTACTTTAGCTAGCTATTATTAGCCGTGGCTGAAATTTCAAACTCCAAATCGATCATCCATCTAAATACATCATCGTTCAAGTTTTTTTTTGGCGGATGGCGTCTGGCACGTATACTATATAGGGTGTTTTGTTTTCGCGTCCCGTCACCCCCTTTCACGTCTTATCAGCGAGGTAAATAGGAGAGCCAATATTCTAGACTAGCAGTCTAGGCTAGCACGGACTTAGGAATTTAATATGTAGCCTCTTCTAATTTATTATTTTGTTTAGTACTTTTTTTTTTGTTTTTTTGGTAAGAATAGCTACGATTTACACATGCTAATTAAGTAGGAATGTGCAATAGCGAATATTAAGTAGCTTAATGTCATAATATATAACAGGTACATATCACAGTAAAATTTATGATTTTAATTGGTGACATTTCTACCATTAAAAATTATACGACGATACGGAAAAAATATATTATTTAAATTCGAACACGAGGTAAGTAAAAATGCAGAATTATGTTTTTTAAAATACCTATACAAATACAAATATATTATGTATGTCTTTTTAATTCATCTACATGTTCTATAGTACTCAATCCTAGCATCAAATGTCAATTTTTTTGGTGGATGGTCTAGATAATAATATTTAAAAATTATAATTCTGTCCTGTTTTTTATCGATCGATAAAAAAATACAGAACACAATCCAACATTCTTATAGATAAAAGTGTGTCATAGTACACATTAAAAACCAAATTGATCTCTGTAATTTCTATACTTATAATCTACTACATAATAAAACAAAAAAGCCTTAGAGTCCTGTGGGGTTTCTCTTGAAACAATAAAACTGTACTCATATAACTTTGTACAAGAGGACTTTCAGTTAAATTATAAATTATTGAGAGCAAGCAGTCCTCGGCGGCGCTCTTGAGATACGTGGTCCAATCTGTACAATACATATTTATTTCGTCCACTCTAACCACTACTGGAGCTATTCCAACGTATTCGAGGTGAGGACCCGCAATAATATCGATAGGTACTTTCATATTATTTGTACCGGCCCCTGTATTGTCTGTTTTGGACTTACCTTCACAAAGGTTTGACGTAACTGTCAAAAAAGATCTGATAAATTTGGCTTACATTTTTCAATGACAAAGATTCTTGGTATGATAGGGATATATTTTCAACTCCTCACGAGGTATCTTTAAAATAGTGTAATAATTTTTCATACCAAGTAAAAAAAATTGTACATAATGACATTCTTGAAAAAAAGCAAGTGCCGAGTTTCTTGCCAGTTCTTCTCGGTGCAAATCTGCTTTCCGAACCTAGAGGTAGAGTTTTGACTTTTCATCAGACAGTAAAGATTTTCATTTTCATTTTAAAAGAGAATGATGTGCATAATATCGATCTCGAAATACAAGTAAATTATTTTTACATTCTTTAAGTTAGTACTTGACTGCGATATCATCTGATAGTAAGTGATGTTGCAGGACGACTGAATGAATAGGCAAGCGCGTTCCTCCTTAGACTGTATAATCACTTTCACCAAGCAAGCGCCAGTCTATATGATTAAAAAAAACATTCCCAGCAAGACAGCCTGAGCCAATTTAAAAATCATAAAATTCTTAAGTATCTCGCGCGTTTTTGTGGCAGAATAGATATTAGGTATACCGCCATAACATACGAAAATCGGCTGCGTATAAGTACCTACTCGTAAAGAGCTTCTGTTCAATCAACATCACCCAATGTTGATCCACACTCTATTGGGATAGACGTAGGTATCTAACCGACATTTCCGTGTACTTAAACTTTACAAATAATAATCGCGATGTTTTCGCAGCCATTACAATTTAGAGTTTCTTTAACAAGAATCGAACTTGAGACTTCTGCTTATGCAGCACGCGCACATAGATATAGTCTCTCTACTTTTGTCGCTCTCTTTCCTTTGTCTATCAATATGGATCACATAGAGAAAAGAGAGCGACAAAAGTTGAGAGACATAATATCATATCTCTACGCGCGCATGCTCGCCCTTCTGAATATTCAACTAATATGAAAGCAACATCGCGAGTTCGCAAATGGCTGTCATCGCAGCGGTTGTAAAACGTCCGTTGAACAAACAACCAACAGTTCAACACTGTATTTACAGTTTTCAAACTAAACTTTATAATTTCCGTTCAAAGATATTTCATCGCTATATTAAATACAGAAAGGACTTATAACTAATGCAACGGATAAAAATACAGTGGAGAAAATGCAAAAATAAAACTTTTTGGCTACTTTTATAAATATCAATTAAACACGACTCGATACGAAAGTTGAATTTTTTAAACTAACCTTCGAGAGAGTATTATTAATCGCCATCGCCAAGACGAGCCAAGCGAAGCGCGAGGGCACTACCTATCTTTTCTCGAAGTGTTTCGCCGTATTTTTAAACCCTTATAACTTGGGCCTGAATTATTTCAGATAATCAAAATTCTCGGAAAATGATGTCGCCAGTGAACTTATTAAACCTATAAAGTTTCAATTTTATAGGTCTTATACTTTAGATTTTATTGACGTCTAAAAAACCCAAATTTCGTCACTGACTGACTGACTGACTGACTGACTGACTGACTGACTCACTGATGATCATCAAAATTCCTAGGTACTTCCTGAAGACCTAGAAAGCTGAAATTTGGTATATAAGCTAGTATTAGCACACAACCAACAAAAAAATTCCAAAAGTTGGAAATTTAACCCCCCAACCCCTTAAAATAGGGGATGGAAGTTTGTATGAAATTACCGCAAATATTGATGCTAGAGGTCTCAAAATTGATATAGGAACTCTTTGTAATAAACAATTAAATACGTGTTTCAGGATTTTTAGTTAATCACCCCACATCCATAAAATTAGGGGGTTGGAAGTTCGTATGGGGTTTCCCATAAGTATATAGGTATAATAAAAACTTAATTTCTGAAATTTGATATATAAGCTAGTATTAGCACACAACCAACAAAAAAATTCCAAAAGTTGGAAATTTAACCCCCCAACCCCTTAAAATGAGGGATGGCAGTTTGTATGAAATTACCGCAAATATTGATGCTAGAGGTCTCAAAATTGATATAGGGACTCTTTGTAATAAACAATTAAATACGTGTTTCAGGATTTTTAGTTAATCACCCCACATCCATAAAATTAGGGGGTTGGAAATTCGTATGGGGTTTCCCATAAGTATATAGGTATAATAAAAACTTAATTTCTGAAATTTGAAATATAAGCTAGTATTAGCACACAACCAACAAAAAAATTCCAAAAGTTGGAAATTTAACCCCCCAACCCCTTAAAATAGGGGATGGAAGTTTGTATGAAATTACCGCAAATATTGATGCTAGAGGTCTCAAAATTGATATAGGGACTCTTTGTAATAAACAATTAAATACGTGTTTCAGGATTTTTAGTTAATCACCCCACATCCATAAAATTAGGGGGTTGGAAGTTCGTATGGGGTTTCCCATAAGTATAAAGGTATAATAAAAACTTAATTTCTGAAATTTGATATATAAGCTAGTATTAGCACACAACCAACAAAAAATTCCAAAAGTTGGAAATTTAACCCCCCAACCCCTTAAAATAGGGGATGGCAGTTTGTATGAAATTACCGCAAATATTGATGCTAGAGGTCTCCAAATTGATATAGGGACTCTTTGTAATAAACAATTAAATACGTGTTTCAGGATTTTTAGTTAATCACCCCACATCCATAAAATTAGGGGGTTGGAAGTTCGTATGGGGTTTCCCATAAGTATATAGGTATAATAAAAACTTAATTTCTGAAATTTGGTATATAAGCTAGTATTAGCACACAACCAACAAAAAAATTCCAAAAGTTGGAAATTTAACCCCCCAACCCCTTAAAATAGGGGATGGAAGTTTGTATGAAATTACCGCAAATATTGATGCTAGAGTCTCAAAATTGATATAGGGACTCATTGTAATAAACTACAAATAAGGAAAAAAATAAACTAGGTGAACCAAGGAGGGTTCCCTCATTTAAATGATAAAGGGGGGGGATACTTGATTCGAACAAATATCCACCTTGCAATGATATTCAAGAAATACACCAAAGAAAAGGAAATTAACCAAATAAAAAATATAGTCGTAAACAACTTACAAAAAGAAGTGAAATCCCAGCAAAAACATTTTCATGTAAAATGTTGCCAAGACGAGAACATGTGGCTCACACTATCAAAAAGTTATCAGATCTCATGTAGAGCAAGACTTTTAACTCTACACGCCCTAACTCTATAAATCCTAACTTTATAAACTCTACACTTTAGTCAAAATATATTATGTCTTGGCTGTTTCGTTACTGTCACATGGGTGTAAAGTAAAAATATTATTCACTGACTTTGTACTTTTCTGATATACAATACCTAGTTTCTGTAGTAACGATTATTTATTAGATAGGTATTGAGTCTCCTCAGAAACTGCACTTAGGTTTTACTAACTGCATTGGTTTCAAATACTCCATCACACTTTGCAAAAGTGTGTTCCTTTGCTTTAGAGGATATTTTTAATAAATGGAAGTTTTTTCCCATAACAATGGTGATACCATTTAATTTTAATGTGAAATTTTTTGAATTTTGCATGGTCCATTATGCCACTTGCAAAACTCTATTAGAAAAGTACTGAACAGTGAATAAATTCTTCACTTTACGCCCATGTGACGGTACCGAAACAGCCAAGACATAATATATTTTGACTAAAGTGTAGAGTTTATAAAGTTAGGATTTATAGAGTTAGGGCGTGTAGAGTTAAAAGTCTTGCTCTACATGAGATCTGATAACTTTTTGATAGTGTGAGCCACATGTTCTCGTCTTGGCAACATTTTACATGAAAATGTTTTTGCTGGGATAAAATAGTCTAATAAATATAACAATAACTTAATTATAATTTAGATTGTGTCAAACACCATAATAGAATTATACCCTAAAAATCCAAATGTTAATAGTAATTGTATTAAGTAATTGTATCAATTCATAGCGCAAATTGACGAAGTAAGCAAGTAGTTATACTTATTTATCGTTAATTACAGATAAATATTTTTTACCTTTTTTATATACACACGCAATCTCTAATTGAGAATAAAATCAATTATTTATTTAGTAAATAAACGATCAGCTATTCAGATACCTAAGATCAAAAAGTTAGTTATCAATAGCATCTCTACATTTTAGAGGCTTAGGTATTAATATATCTTTGTCCAATATAGTTTGAAATATTTACGACCAACATTCATAGAAATCAGTTCAAGCTAATAAAATAAATACACAGACAGGAAAGCAGATATTTTGTTACGTCATAAAATGATTTCGGCATCAAAAATGTATGATTATAGCATGGAAAAACAACGTCACTGCGAGAAATCATACAAATATTTAAACGCGAAGAAAGAAGAAAATTTCAACAAATTTTCTTCAGAGACGTAGCAAATGGGATATATGTGATTTTCTTGTGTTTCTAAAGAGAAATGTCGCTGTTAAGGAGTGAAATAATTTTCGATTTTCCAATAAAATCTTGGCATATAAACAAGTGAGTTAATAGTATTTTTATTAACTCACTTGTTTATATGCCTTTTTCTTGCCTTATTCTTATCTAACAATTGACAATTTTTAACCAAACATTGCAAACTATTAGAATTTACTGCCCGAAAAAGTAAGTAAAATAAGGTAGAAACGGAATCCTTAAACATTATCTAATAGTGAATATTTCTTATTCCAAGTATGTATTTTTAAAGATCTAAAGGTATTTTTGGGGCATTAATTCATCGCTATATTTTGGATTTTATACGCAAAGTAATACTGACTTAACGGCAATTTCAAGTAATCAGTACGAACTTTACAACTTCAATATTAATTATCTAATTAGAAGTAACACATATTTTTAGCCCCACACGATCCCATCATAGACACTACAGATAACAGATCACAAGAGTATAGTCATCGAACATAAATAATGCAATTAATACGGTAAACGTACTCGTGTATAGCGTGCGTCGCAATGAATCCCATCTTAAATCGCAGAAAATTTTTAATCCATTCCAAAAATGCTATCACAAATCAGAACTTCACGTTCTTGTACTAATTAAAATTAAGCTGCAACCCACCGCTGAAATAAATTAAGCTGCTAATTAAAACGCGGTTGTTATGATAAAGGTACATACCTATTTTAATTTGGGAATGACAAAATTAAGCTGTGCAATGTGCATGCTCCCGCTTAACACATAGTGTCGATTTTCTTAATTGGGTGCTTGTTGTAGAGAGGTTTTTAATTGAACCCAAAATATTTTCACTACACGAATCAAAAATATCTTATAGTCAGTGTGGCTAGTACAGGTTTTTTTTACGAATTTCGAGTCGATTCGCGTCGCACAAACGAATCGAATTCCTCCATACATTTACAGCCAGCGCAATCTATGGACAGTCACTGACGTGCGGCTATCAATAGATGGCGCTGGCTGTATATGTATGGAGGCATTCGATTCGTTTGTTCGACGCGAGTCGACTCGAAATTCGTAAAAGAAACCTGTACTAGCCACACTGACTAGTGACTATAAGATATTTTTGATTCGTGTAGTGAAAATATTTCGGTAGGCATTCGATTCGTTAGTTCGATGAGAGTCGACTCGAAATTCGTACAAAAACCTGTACTAACCCCCTAGGGCTGTTCCATAAAATTGTTCTGAAGGGAATATCGACTTTTTATGTTCGCATCGGCCGCAGTCGAGTACAAACACTCATTGATATCCAAAGTACACAATACAAATGTGAAATTGACCTTTTTTTTCTAGGGTTCCGTACCCAAAGGGTAAAACACAGGACCCTATTACTGAGACTTGGATGTCCATCTGTCACCAGGCTGTATCTCTTAAACCGTGATAGTTACACACTTTGAATTTTCATAGATGATATAATATATTTCAGTTGTCGCTATAACAACAAATACTAAAAAATAGAATTAAAAAGGAGTATTTATTTATATCACAAATGCATATTATATGATATATAAAACTCAAATCTGTGTATAAACCTGAATAAAATGAAGATTAAAGAGGGCACCATTACACCAGACGTAATTTTTTGATTTTTGCTCGTTTTTGGTCGTTGTTCCAGCAGACCCATATATACTGGTACAGTAGTAATAGTAGGTAAACAGGCTTTCTGGCTTCCGCATCATTATCTCGCTACGTTATTCAGATAATGGGTACGGAACCCGGAACCCGAACATGTGCGGGTCCGACTCAAACTTGCACGATTATATTTTTTTAGACAAATGAAGTTGAACTACTATTTCCATATCGATAGCTTTGATAGTTACTGAAATGATTAATTGGCTGTGGCAGGTGGAGGAATAGACGGAGAAAGTCACATTGGGTTCCATTCCGCTATTTTGGTATGGAACATGAAAAATTCAAGCTTTTAAGGTGGATGGGTAAAACTAGTCCGAAAAATTCAATGCAAATAGTAGACTAAACACATTGTAGTTTAATAGTAATGATAATAGCATTTAAATAACAATTACAGATTTACATTGTTTTAATAAAAACTTTGCGGAAAATCCCTCATTTACTTTGCATTTTTTATTGGATCGCAATTATAGTGTAGCCCACGTCACAGATCAAAATACTTATTATTAGTCCGCACGTGAGTTTCCGCAAGAACGATTTCCGCAATGTTGCGGCGTGTTAGCGAAAATTTTGACAAATGGCGCTAATTTTTCATGGGCTTCTACTGAAAATCAGCGCTGTGTGCTCCCATGCATAGCTATGGCACAACAACACCATGCTGAGTTGGGCCCATTTCTGAATTGCGCCACACAAGACAAGTGGTATATGCAATAATCTTGGGCACTAATCTGGTATTTGTTGCCCAGGTGGTGGAAGCTTCAGTCATCGTTTTAGTACATAAGTGTGTACATTATTTTAAGTATGACATGATGATATGTATGAAGGAGGTGGACGTAAAATTTTCCGATGGGCTCATTCTCAGTGGCCATCGTACACACTTAAACGATATGCGAGTACATAAAATCGACCGAGCCCCAGTTGTAAATAAAGTCGGGTCGGGTCGGGCAAGGGTTGGGCTGATAAACAAAAAGCCTGCGACCTCGACCTCCCAGGTGATAACTTATTTAAGGCCCACTTCTGACCGGTTTGAGAGGATTAAATCACAGATCCCTGGAGACAGGTAAGTGCAGTGTTTCGAACTGTTTATAATATTGATCGATTTCAGGGTTCTGTACCTAAAGCGTTAAAGCCCGTCCGTCCGTCCGTCGCCAGGCTGTATCTCTTGAACCGTAATTTTCATAGATGATGTATTGAAAAATAAAATAATATGAAGACTAAAGGGGGCTCCCATACAATAAAAGTGATTTTTGCTTGTTTTGGTCGTTGATCCATGGACCCATTATTGCTCTACTTGTTTTAGCAAAAATAGTAGTAGGTAAATGGGCCTTCTAGCATCTGTATCATCATCTTCGTACTCCGTGACATCAATGAGTTTTTAACTTGTAAGTAGGTAATCTTTTCTGTGTAATATTTGAAATTCTACTAGCTGACCCGGCCCTAATGCTTTTGCTAGGGTTCCGTGGGGTTTTTGCAAAATATTTTCTTTTTCCTTGTCTCCATTACAAACGCCTCGATGCAAAATTTAAGCTTTTTTTAGGTTGACCGATGATGAGTAATTGAACGAGTGAATTTTCTCTTCAAACTTAAGAACACGGCCGTGGCTAGTCTTTTTAGATGTTAAATTACCTAAAATGCTTTCTTAGCGGATGCCTACGTCATAATAGCTGTCTGTATGACAAACTGGTCAAACCGTCCGTTGGTTTGAGCTTTACGTTGATGATCAGCCAGTCAGTCAGTCAATCTCAAAAAAAAAAAAGAAATCAAAATATCTTTATTTCACATAGGCCTAATATACAGGCGCTTGTAAATGGCCCTTATGATATTTGTAACATTTGTATGGCGATAACTCCAAGTCGTCTTAAAACTAAGTTTACGAGGGTTCCAACGCGCCCTGCACTGAGAAGAAGCCCACAACAAACTCAGCCGGGTTTTGTTTTCTGTTATCACCACTTCACAAAAGCTCTTAAAACTAATTGAGCTAGTATAATTAAAGCAGTTCAATCATCCCCAAGGATTTGATTCATGTAAGTAATCCAATCAAAGAGTCAATCACCCTTTTATTCATAGAGATTAGGTAATATATTTATCCCTATATAATTTTATGCTTGTGGCAGTTATTGATTCAAAAATTATAATGTATTTTTGACTACCATTCACTCGCACGGGCGCCTTATATTCAAAATACTGTGTACCTACCACCGGTATCAACAAGTCAAATTGATTGATGACGCAGCAAAAGCCTCACTTACTAGCAAATTACCCCTTATGCGATGTACTTCTTTCGATGATAATAAATTGCCTTTATTCATGACAATACTACCCTTGAGTTTAAAGATTAAGTGTCAGTAATAAACAGTTTTTTGTACGTCAAAATGGTCTAAAACGTGATAATACTTAAATAGGTGGAGTACCAATTTAAGTAGGTACCAACAAATGGGTACAGGTATCCTCTCAGAAAAGTGGGTTTGGCCATAATCTTCCACGTTGTCCAAGTAACCAACCAACAGTTTGGCCAACTTTGCATTTTTAAGGACATTTTAGTAAACAATCAGGTATCCTCACGAAATTTTCCTTGAGCATACCTAATAATGTTCTAGGTCTGGGTAAATGCCTCCATTTCATGGAATAGAGGGAAATATAGAGCGTATAATTCACGCTACGGGTTCAGGAACTTGAAATTAAGAGAGCATAGTAATAAAGTATCACTAAAGCTTTTTCACCGAGCATTAATTGTCTTGGTAAAACGCAGAAATAATTGGCCTACGTACTCGTACAACTTAATCGTAAGTATGAATAGGGTTATGGGTTGAAATTTTTGTATCACAGGCCTTAGTTTTTCTTTAAACCCAAGCTATTAACCGATGCAAAATATCATCATGTCAAGATCCTAGCAGCAACTAATGATACTGTAAATGTATCATTGGAACTGAACAAATATGACAAATTTTGCTTTTCTAGTAAAATGTGGTTAAAGTCACCTACACAATAAAATTACATCCAAAAGAAACTATGAATTTCTACAGATTCCCAAGTTACTTTCATCATTGGCAGTAGAAAATTCTATACTACGAGTATAACAAAAAATATACGTATATAGAGTTTTCGCTCCTCCTAACAAATTCAAAGAGCGTATTTTCCAGGTACTTCATGTTTCCAAGAGTATTTTATATTGGAAAAATCTGTTGACATCGCTATAAACCAGGGCTGAGTGAACTGAAAAAAAATTCGAAGTTCAAATATGATAGAAGCTTTGATTAAAAGCATACTTTTCTTTTAAAAACGTATTATTTTAAAGAGTAACTCTGAGACTGGTCCTGGGGTAACTCGAGAGCCGGTTGTCTACTACGTACTGTCGTACTAGGAAATCAGAAATCGGCAGCAGTATTTTCAGAAATTTACAGAAATTATTCTAGAGGTAGTATAAATAATTCAACAGCTTTTTTGGCTATGGGCTTTTACGTTAATGACTATGGGCAACAGGGATGGCTAACATCAGGTGGCCAAGCCCGTTTGCCTCAAATCATAAAGCAAGAGTGATTTCATAAGGATTTTTTTTTTTCAAACCAGATGTGGAAGAAGTGCATATGCTAAAGAAATGCCCAAAAGTAAGTTAATAAGCCTTGAGTTAAAGGCGTGTAAATATCTATATTAAAAAAAGTATTATAAGTGGTGGACAACATCACATACATTGCTCCGATCCCTTAGTAAGTAGCTTATGCACTTGTGTTAAGGAAATCAGAAACAACGAAGGTACCTCAACACCCAGACCCGAGAAAATGTAGAAAACTTATTTTTCTACATTGCTCCGACCGGGGATCGAACCCGGAATCCCAGAGATGACGGCGCCTTAGCTTGATAGCTTGAACTTGACTTTAGTCTCTAGAAAAGAATTCGTTTATGCTGGTGTCACACTTACAAATGTAAGTGTGACACTGCCCTAACGGGTGATATTACAGCCCCAATATTTCGGTTTTCTTTTAGTTATTTAAGCTGTTCCGGAATAGATAACAGTAGGTAAATAATAAGTCTAGATATTAGTACATATTGTCTAGAAAACTATGACCTTATGTTGCGTACACGGAGGGATGTGAAATGGGACTCTTATATAGTGAAGGTGTGCAGAAAGATAGAATTACTGAAATATGGTGGAATTTTACTAAGCATAACATATGGTATAAACTTAATACATAGTATAATATTAAAAATACGAATACGGGAACATAGTTCTGCTATAAATAGTGCATTGGCGTTGCTTTAAAAATACGTTATGTAAATTTTAACGGATTTCCCATTGAGTTTAGTGAACCTTAATCCGAGGCAGCCTCATACGTTTTAATTATATAGAAAACACATTATTCCCAATTAAAAACGCAACCTCCACGCTCGCCCATCTTTATCAAAACATACGACAAGCTTTTCGCCGAATTTCCTGCAACTTTCGATACGCTAGACATCCGAGGCAGGCCGAATACGTAAACCAACGTTTGGAACAACGAGTACACTATAAAACTCACGCTTATTACTAAAATACACTTAGAAACACTATGATATGTTTGGGTAGAGGCCTCGGCGGAGACGCGTGCAGCCGGGCGGGCGGGCTGGCGTCAACTGAGCCCCCCCGGCCCCGCGGGATGCTCGTAGGTTAACGATCACGTCCCGATAACACGGCTCGTCTTGTGCCGGGCCCGTGCCGGCGTGCCTGGCCTTGAGGGCGGCGGTGGAAACAGCCCTCGGGCGCCGCTATCAATAAATGACCGATAAATCTTTCAAACACTTTTCAAGAGGTTACGTCTAGCGAAAAAAAATCTGCTACGCGGCTCCGCCCATGTCAACTAAGATTTTTTTACAAATCCCGCAGGAATTACGGACATTTCTGGGATATAAAATAGCCTGTGTGTTAATCTAGGGTAAAACCTGTTTACAATAAATACAATAATAATAAATAGGGTAAAATTTCAGCCAAATTGGTTCAGTATTAGAATTATAAAAGAGTAACAAATATACACCGCCTCTTAAATATTAGATCGATTTTTACGTGATGCCGCACTGTATTGAAACACTGTGAAGGAATGCAGCGATAACAACCATTACTTTAATTAATCGTTCAAAAAAATATTTTTAAAAAGCCTACAAAAAAAAAAAAGCCTAAGGTTTGAACCTATCGTCAAGATAGTCCCTCAGAAAGGCCATCTGAAATCTGTGATCTGAAACCACCAAATTACTATAGTAATTATTGTCGCTTAGTTATGAAGTTATTGAGTACCTCGATCAACTTGATGAGCCATACACCTGCAGATAGCGAGCTTAAGTGTCGGATATAATATAAACCCATGCATTTGTAAAGTACGCCTAAAATTATCGCCATGAATGAAAGTGACACAATGTGCCGCAAGCTCGAAAGTCCCTTTGAGTCGCGTAGAGGGTTCGTAGCGTGGGGCTACGCGAGGGTCGTAGCTTAACAGACGCGTACGTTGATGGTAGCGTAGCACACTGCTACGCGTTACAGGGCGAAGCGTAGTGATGTGGTGCAATCAAAAGTTCATTAATATCGACAAGTCGATCACATTATGTAACAGAGGCTGGCCGCATCGTTTATTAAAAGCTGTTAGCTAATCGCATTATCAAAATTATTCCGAAAACTTTTTCTATTTATGTGTTTAATACATAAGTGTATTTAATTATGGTAACCCCTACGACACACTGAAAGAAAATTTTTAAACACCGCGTATTTATTTATCGCAGCATATTTTCAAACATTAAATTATATTAGTAGAGTATATAAATAAATAAACAAATAATTTATTTGGACATTACATACATCGCAATTTAGCCCCAAAGTAAGCAATAGCTTGTGTTATGGGTACTAGATAACTGATAAATATACATAAATATAATAAATTATTGAAAAACACCCAGAAAGTGGCAAACATTTCCAGTTGTGGGAATCGAACCCGTGACTACAAACACGCAGACGGCAGGATCGCTACCGCTACGCCATTCGGAATACGGTAGAGTGATGAATTAATATGAGAATATATTTACGATTTTATGGGAATTTCATGTACGAGTCGACTACTAATTCTGAGGCAGCTAGTTCAGTCATCTATGTATGTAGGTGGCAGATCGATTCATTACCGCATTCCCGGCACTAAAGCGTGCCCTTCATTATAGTAGAAGTCGATAATAAAAACCACCCGACATTGTGTACACCTCGTGTGTTTACTGTGTACACTTCAATATATTCCAACCCTACTGTTTCCGTTCAAAACAACATTCTTTAAATATAGATAACCCAGTGATTTTATCGATATCGGTTGTTTTTTTTTGATATTGTTGCCCATCACTACCACAAACGTGTCAATATGAGCAACAATGGGTACCAATTATTGAACATCTTCTATACATACTTTTCTGAGCTTTATTTTGCACGCATATGTATGCATACTATATATGTATGTATACTAGACCTATTAGCAATTGCAACCAATGTACACAAAGCTACTACGTAGGAAGCACATTCTTATAATACTTTATCACATGGCTTTTACTTTGTAGTAAAATATCCAAAACATTACAATTTCGACCGGAACTGCTCATTGAACCCGAGTCTAGCGAGTCGTACTCTACTTACAAAGGTTATAGGGATATTTATAGTTGTGTAACCAAATCTATGTGCGTGTCAGAAGTTAAACAGTTCCTACCATATATTTAACGCAGCGCCGGGTTCTAATAAATGGGGCGCGGCCGTAACTTATATCACAGTAAATGATGTTAACCCTCTACTGGTGTCAAAAATTTGACATACTTAACTGGTATTGTTAGGGCCCAGCACCATTTTATTTCCATCCAGTAGCCGTAACCATCGCCAGAGTTGGGTGTGAAGTACGTGGATGATGAAGTTAGATCATAAATATCAATCAATACTTGGTTTAAGTATTAATATTAATTACTTTAAATGTACAATGTACATCCTAGCTTAGAACTTCCCACGGTAAGGAATTTTTAATCTCATCTCAAGCTACTTAAAGTTAAAAATCATTTAACTTAAACTGCAGGCATGAGTCTTGAAAATACAATAACTATAGAGTATCAACCTTATAGCTTGAAAATAGAGTTTATAATTAAATAGTTCTTTCGGTTATATATACAGTAAATACTATCTCGAGGGAAAGGATTCAATTTCCTTTACGCCAAGCAAGCAATGGTAATTAGCATTTAGTTGTAAAAATCTATTTTCAATTTCAAAAACGTCCTTATATATTATTATCTTATTTATTCGTTATTGCTTGAAAACCAAAGTGGATTCATAATAAATGCAAGACCTCGTTCATTCTTCACTGAGAGGTATCGATTAAATACTTTCAAATCTCTTTCAAATATGCAAATCTTGAATATTAAAGATCCCATTTTCGTCACCTTTTTGCTTTTCAATTTTCACAAAAAGTGGCTGTATTTAACAGCCACTTTTTATCACTTTATCTCTGCCCAAAAAAGAGTAGGTTCCAACTTCCGAATTCTATTTCTTCTTCAAGTAAGAATATAAAATTTCAATATAGAATTTCTGCATTGTTTGCAAGACGTTACTCTTTCTGTGTTACACCTGGTTTCTTCAACTGACTTTTACTAAAAAGTAATAGTTAAATATGGCGGTGTGATCCTTTATGTCTTTCGTGATAAGGGTCAGACCACCATATTTAACTTTTACTTTTCAGTAAAAGTTAGTTGAAGAAACCGCGTATTACTCTAATACGTTGCGCGAAAATGAGCCAGCCCTTCTGTCATCAGATGACGCTATTTGACTACCTTGCACTCAAAAAATCCACCCTTTCGAATTCCACGTGACATCTCAAAACTGCGTTCCGATAGGTTGGTTAATTTGCGCGGCACTTTGAGTACGAGTAAATCAGCCAATTACGGCTGATATGAGAAACAGTACGAACCAATCGTGAAATTTATATTATGATACTCGATATGAGTCTTGTACATTGGTACAGTTTTGAAAGACAGTAAGTACGAATCGGCGGCTTCCTAGTTTTAATATTTCGATGCCCACAGTGCCTGCCATACCGTATAGAAGTAGCTTGATGGGCCTAAGCTTGCTCTCCTTGGACATGTAGTGTCTCAAATGGTGACAAATAAAGCTCAGCAATCTTGAAAAAAATGTGAGTAATTACGAGAAAGCTCTTAACAAAACGACTAACTCAAGATAAAAGTTTATCAAACAACATGAAGGCATAAAATGCTCTCTAAACAAATACTTTTCTTTTACTACCCTCATAACCAATTACACTTAAACAGGCTTTGAAATTCCACTTTCTCTTTTTCCTTACTTTTACAGAAAACCTTTTACGATGGGCCATTCAAGTTTCGCTCTAACACGCTTTAGTCTCTATTAGAATGGATTAAGAACTGTTCACAACTTTTTTGCCCGCTGTACTAAGACTACTAAGAGGTTGTAAATCTTGGGCCGGCGTTGATTCACGAGCTAAGTGGTCTAGTAATTATGTGTATACCATTTTAGCACTTAGTCTCAAGGTCTTAGAGATAAAATTGGCCTGAAATGTTTAGATTTTTTTTTATTTTGCTTAGTGTATGGGAATGGCTAGATGTTAGACGGTAAGTAGTAATATCTCGAGGGATTTTATTCTCACCTGGTACTAAAGGAAGCTGATTGTATGTCTTTGATACGTATGTTTTGTATGAAAACGAGTATTCTTAGTTAAAACCTGATTATTTTCTTTAAGTTAGTTTCCTTCTTTAAATAAAAGAAAAACCAAATTTTATACGTCAGTTTATTTTAATACTTCTGAGGTAACTCTTTTATTTGATACCCATATCATGGATGTGTAATAATATCTAGTCCGCCATGTTGGATTTAGAATGACGTCACTTAACAGACCGTGTTGTTAAAACAACAAGTTTATGCGAAAATCAGTTGCTTTAAAATGCAACTGCATGTTTTGGTCGGAACATAATGCGTACAAGTACAACCATTAGAAGTTAAAAGCTTGTAAAAAAGTTCGCATGCGTTCATATTCATAACGCGTATCTCTTCAACTAACGGTCGCTTTGGAGCGCATATTATTTTATCGTATAGTCCTTCGTTGAGATGAAATGGAGTGAAATATACTTTTATTGTACATCATAAAAATAAAACACGAAACAAGGACAAAAATAAATAACGCAAACACTGCACAATGGGCGGCTTTATTGCTAAGAAGCCTATCTCCAACAGTCTACCAGACGGAGGGAAGAAAAGTAAATTTATTTGTCACAAAGCTAAAATATCTTATTTAACTCTTATATACAAAAGCAAGCGAAGTAAGTAGCCTTGCAAAACTCCACCTAAAAATAGTAACTAAGAAAAACTAAAAAGGTATCTTATCTAACTCTAATATATACAAAAGGAAGTGAATTAAACAGCCTTGCAACACTCCACCTTAAAAATAGTAACTAAGAAAAACTAAAAAGGTAACTATGTCTCTCATCTGCGAGATACTTATGAACCGAACCCCCTATAGTCTAAAAGCTACCCCTGTCCCATTGAATACGGTGTAGCGCAATGCTGAAATAACATTTAGGTATTTTTCCGCGTCAGTAAAATCTTTAGGGGAAGCAAATCAGGGGATACACTAGTCCAACAGTTTAAGGTACTTGTCTCACTGCCGTCGACTGACGAGATAAGAGTGGAGCTGAAATAAAATAGAAACAATTCGTCAAGAAACTATATTAATTGTTTTGAATTGTGACAGATTTTTCATTGCGCTGTGCACACTGGCGTGAGTCTTGCGTGCAGTTTTCTTACTTTGACAGCTTCTGTCATTGCGTGAACTAAAGGAAAACCCCTCGCAAGCACAGTGTAGAGTTAGACGAATCCTATGGACGAATCCTACTTAATCAATCGAGTGCCACCGGCTGGGCTTATGTGACCTCCTATTTTCCCCTTTTAGATTTTGATTGAAAATCCTTTGCCAACGGATGGTTTTGTCATGATAACTAACTGCAAGCAAAATTTTTGCTCGATCTGTACAATGATTTGAATCAAACGTTGATACAAACGAAGTTTTTATTATTATAATAATAATAACTAGCTGTTGCCCGCGGCTCCGCCCACGTGAATTACGATTTTTTTACATAATATACCTTCCTACTGGAATTCCTTGATTTTTCGCGGGATTCTGGTGTGATGTTGTACAGAAACCTGTTCTTACTTTGCACGGGTTATCTTGTGGTGATTTTGAAAACTCCTTTTTCTTAATAATAATATTAAGTTTCATTAATACGTAGTTGAAAGATCAAAAGGACGATTTTAACTGTCGATATTTCGACCCAGTGGCACAGGTCGTGGTCACTACGTGACCACGACTTGTACCAATGTATCGAAATATCGACAGTTAAAATCGTCCTTTTCATTGTCATTTTTATTCTGAAATTTGAAAATATGTCAAAAATTATTAAACCATGTGAAAAGTTGTACTGATGGTAGAACTCTTCTTTCAGAGTTCGGCCGGGTAGGTACCACTGGGATAAATTACTCTACTAACAATATTCCCCAGCCCAACATAATATAAGAGTCTTTTAAAAATCTTTGCTTCATCTCAATACAATCCAAAACATCAGAATGGACAATTGCTATATATTTCTTTACGTATAAAAAGACCTTAGATGACAGTCAGTCGGTTAGGATCGATAAGACCTAAGAGTTAAAAATATTTGTGAACCATTATCTTACCCTTTCCATATTGCGGATGATAAAGTTTAAATCTGTTCATGTGTTAACAGTGCCATCTTAATATAAAGTCAGGAAACAGTAAATAACATGACAGTTAATTTTTATTAAAAAAAATTCGGTAGTACCTATCTCAGAGTTTTACATTCAAGTTCCACATAAATTGTAGAGATGGCGCTATATGGTATAACGTAGCGATAACGCCAGTTACATGATTTTTGTTCACCCTAAAAGTGAAAAATTTTAAACCATACAAAATCTCCTGCTCCTATTTATTTACGGCTGTAAGGGTACTCCAGTCTTACTTGAGCCCTAAGTCCTAGCCCTAGGTTCTTTGTGCATTCCGAGTTTCAAGTAACCTACCTACTTGAACTGATGTCTGTTCTGATGTCTGTAATTTCTGAACTACAAAAGTGATGATGATAAGATTTGTATGGAATAATCTTTAAAGAACCTCCTTTCTAACAAAAAAAGAATGAATGGAATCGGACAACGCGTTAATGAATTATAACTAAAACAACGTTTGGACTTTGATGCCGTCTTCCAGGGAAACCATGATGAATTTCGGGACAAAAAGTATCCTATGTCCTACCTCGGAGTATGAACTATAATCATGTCAAGTTTCATTTAAATCCATCCAGCGGATTAGCCGTGATGCGCGGTCGTGAAACAGACAGACAGACAGACAGACAGACAGACAGACAGACAGACAGACAGACAGACAAAAATGAAACAAATTGCAGTTTTGGCTTCAGTATCGACTAAATAATGTCCTCCAACAAAAATTTTCAAAATATCTTCAATGTACAGAATTCGACCCTTTACAGTTTTATTATAAGTATAGATATAGATAGATAGGCTTGCGCTTGACTACAATCATGTCTGATGGAAAGAAATGATGAGGTCTAGGATGGAGCGCGCTTGCCTAGAAAATGCCTATTCACTCTTCTCTTGAAGGCACCCAAGTTCCATGCAAACGAAGCCGCAGGAAAAATCTAATTAAAATGATATTACTAATACCTTTTAGCGTCAAAGGATCATATAAATTTTATAACGTCTATAAATCTTTTGAGCGACAAAATAGCTGATACTTGCTAGTGACGGTGGGACCAGTACCTAATGGGGGAGACATTAGAACAGATAGCACTAAAGACCTCTAAAGACCCCTCGGCGCCGGCCGTATCTCGAATCGAGGGCCATTCATCTTTGTAAACGTTTTGCAAATTAATTGATAGGAATTCTGTCTGCTTTGTCTCTGAAATATAAATCCTTGACAATTTGTATACAAAAGCGTAAAGTCTAATTGTATGTTTTGTTAGTTGACTTATTCTGACTTTGCATAATTATCATCTTCAGCTCCGATCTTTTTATTATAATTATAATTTGTACTGTGATGCAGTTTTCATGCAAAATTGATTAAATATGATACTTTTAAACTTGGAAAGAAAAACACAAAATACGACCATTAATGGGTTCGTGGTAAGGCCCGGTTTCCACCAGTGCGGAGCAGTGTTTGAGTGAGCAATCAGATTCTGTCATTATGACGTCTCCGCAACTGAGGGCGAAATCTGATTGGTTACTCAAACCCAGTTCCGCTCCGCTCCGCACTGGTGGAAACCGGCCCTCATTCTAGTAGTTAGTAATAGTAGTAGTCTAGAGTTACCTTTTCCGTGTAGTTGTTGCCGGTTCTCGGTGCCCTTGAGACTCTCCGCCGTGTGTAGCAGTTCATCCAGCTGGGGTTTCTTCTGCTCCAGCTCTCTGAGTACACCCTGAAACAATCCCGACTTGTAGTTCATATACATTTAATAATTGCACGATAATTTCTGAAACCTGTGAATAATATTAAATTCGATAGTATCGCAATCAACTTACGTATTATATTCAATTCAGTACGCACCCTACAGTAGTGTCTAATTAAGATATAATTAAAATACTTTGGAAAACTAAAAGTTATTTGTTGACATTCTTAACATTTCTCTTAATACTCGTAAATAAGAGTCATTAAGAATGTCCGTCCGTCTGTCCACTTATAAGGGCTTCAACTTCGCTACACATAAACTGCGTCCCAAAACCTATAGTCATTGACCATAATATATTTACCCATAAAATTATGTCATTTCTCAAAACAAGTATTTACGAGTATATCCAGCAAATATTTATGCAGCGAAAAAAGTTATTGCATTCATAGGTTATGAGTGCCGTGAACCGTTTAATTTGCGAGTTAATAAATATCCAACGTTATAAGCAGTTATGAGTGTATCGAATTAATGAGTGCAACTGAATTACATGCGAATTGGTTAAACGAAACCTCACTACGCGCTACTAATTAAGGCGCTCGCCGTGCCAGCTTTTGATATGGAATATTAATAATTAGAATTTATTGCTTTAACCGCAACAAATGAAGCGGCAGAATATGAGCATATATCTTTCTAACAAATGAGATACAAGACTGGCTGTCATTTTTAGGGTTCCGTACCGAAAGCGTAAAAAAACGGTACCCCTATTACTGAGACTTCGCCATCCGTCCGTCCGTCCATGTGTCAACAGGCTGTATCACTTAAACCGTGATATATTCACACATAATGTATTTCCGTTGCCACTGACAATAAATACTTAAAAAATAGAATAAAACGCATATTAAAGGTGAGTACCATACAGCAAACGTGATTTTTGCTCTCTACTTGTATAGTAGAAATAGTAGTAGGTAAATTGGTCTTTTGGCTTCTGCATCGTCTCCTCGCTACGCTATATATTTAGATAATGGTACGGAACCGTTCGTGTGCGAGTCCGAATACACTTGGGCGATTATTTTTAACTTACATAGGTTAGCGCTTGACTGTGATCTCACCTAACGGAAAGCGATGATATAGTCTAATGTGGAACACGCTAGTCTAGGAAATGACTAATCACTCTTAATTTGAAGTTGTATGTGGTGGGAAAGACAGTGCCTGGGAGGGTATTCCAGACCTCTGCAGTTCGCATAAGGAACGAGGATTTAACCTCTTCGTAGGTACGTGTCATACTGGTAATCGAAGGAAACTATTTTCCACGAACTCGTATAAATCACCCCCCTTGGCAGAACTTTTCGTTCAGGGTACATTAACGCTAAGAATTCGGTAGTTTTCGAGGGGTTCTCCCCGCATTAAGATTGTAAGGCGGAACCGAATGATTCGAAATGAAATCTATCGAACAACTAGTATTAAACCTTTAAGAGTTTAGTATATCTAATTAATAAAAATAAATAAAAATGTTCCCACTGTTTCTTAAATTAAATCATATAAATTTTCGATAGAATTTGCCAATAATAATAAATTAATTTATAGAGGTTCAGAGATGAAACGAAACAGCATATACACATCCATTCAGCACGCTGGCCCAGGCCCGACTGATTATGAAAGTATGAACTCATTTTACGGCTTACGTTCAGGAATAGTATCGTAGCTAGCCGGCACAGCGGTTGCCTAGCAACCACCCCCGCCACGCTCATCCTACTAAAGCTTTTCAGCGCATGTGCACAACTCTAGTGATGGCAAGTCTCCTGTCGATATTTTAAAAAACATCGAGAAATAATCGAAGTAATTTTTACGTTATTTCACAAAAATACTTTCGACATTATGCTTGCGCCCTAAATCGACATATACTGGCCGATTTTTCAATAACTGACATTATTAACAGCTGTGCTATTCTACAAAATAAAATAGCTGCCAGACAGCTGCCAACCAATACGGCATGCAAAATTGTACTCTATTACAACTGACAAATTCATAGATGCAGAGATGTACGCTCGTCGCTGTTTTGCAGAATAGCACGGCAGATTCTCTACAAAATTTTTTTCATTTTTAAAATCACTACACTTATTTAAAAATCATCCAAAACATATTAATTACAACTTGGTAATCATTACGAACATGAATTTCAAGTCGTTAAATACATATATACAAAAGTGTCAAATAAAAATAATAAATATTTCAAATAGAGCTCCAAATCGGTCTAAATTGACACCCTTAACTCGTGATTAAAATACATGGAACATTCAAAATACAAATTAATTATATAGTGTGGCCCATTCCAAGAGAAAAACATGTAAAAATTGTATGCCTGACATATCCAAAACATTAAAAGATGATCATAAAAAATCAGGCATACTAGGTCTCCCAACGTATATTAGCACAAAAAAATAAAAAGCTTATAGTGAGATACAGCAATAAAAAGCATAGAATGAGATACAGCAAATGCTTGTTCAAAATCACTTCTTCTAATGTTTTCATTTTTGGGTTCCGTACCCAAGGAAAAAAAACGGGACTCAGCTGTCTATAACTAGGACTCAGCCGTCTGTCTGCCCGTCTGTATTTTGACAGTGGGACAGTTGAAATTGTGGCCGCTATGACAGGAAATACTAAAATAAATGGTCTTGATAGACGGACGGGCAGACAGAGATCAAATTGATCCACAATGGTTCCTTTTGAGGTACGGAACCTTAGGGTCAAACCGAATAAAATGAACATATAAGGGGCTCCCATACAACAAACGTAATTTTTGCCGTGTTTATAGTAGTGTTTTTAGTACAGAGCGAGTCCAACTCGCACTTAAACAATTTAAATTATGAATTTGGCACAGGCTTTTCTTTGCTTCAAAATCGATTTTTATTGCTGCCTCGATAAGACAAACAAACTTGAATGTCTTAAATCCATCGACTTTGTGCCTCACTAAAGTTTGCGCATGCGTTCTGGGCGTTATCTCGGACGTATATAAACCGCATTCCGCGTCAATTTTCTCACTTATTATTCAGATGTCCCGAAAGCAAGTTATAATAGCTCGATGGAAATGAAATCTCATAATATGTATGGCCGAAACTATTAGTATGTAACTCCGTGTAAAGTCAGCCCGTAAAATAACTTATTTAAACTTTTAGTTACCTTAGTTTTAGCCCCGATATTTTCATAACTCACGTCTATGCAAGATAGACAGGGGGTTAAGGAGGGTTAGTGTAGGTTTTTTTACGCATTTTGAGTCGACTCGTACTGGACAAATGAATTGAATTCCTCCAGCGCCATCTATGGACAGTCGTTGACATTCGGCTGTCAATTGATGGCGCTGCCTGTAAATGTGTGCAGGAATTCGATTCGTTTCTGCGATGCGAGTCAACTCGAAATTTGTAAAAAACCTGTACTAAGACTAACCCGAAGGCTGTACCTACACAACTTCGAGGATGAAACTGAAAACTTAGGCACGCCAGTTTTCTCCCGATGTCTTCCGTATCCGTTAAAACAAGTTATTAGGTATTTTGTTCTATCTATTTTCCACAAATCTTGTTGAAACTACGAAATTTTCGAACGTATAACACAATAACTGGCCTTTGATTCGAGAGTCGAGACTTAATTTTTTACTTAAAAGGTTAAAATAAGAAACTGATCGCATCCTATGCTGTACCTATCTACAATTCTCTACACTGACATCTCGCAATGGTTTAAGTCAAATTCATGATTTTGCATGATGGTACGGAACCTTCATTGTAAAATTTGACTCGTACTTGACCAGTTAATTCAATTGGTGTCTTTGTATGTCTCATCATATTGGTATCGATTGCCACGCGTGCCCGGTGCAAAGAATATTATCAACGTGCGCGGAATATCAAAACTACCCCTCTGCTTTCGTATCACTGCTATACAAATTAACGACTTTTCTGACGCAGTAGAGACAAGACCGGAGGTCGCGGGTTCGATTCCTGACATAAGTCAGTTATAAATATTACAATTTCTAAATTTGACAAGGTAGAGTTCGGTGGTCTGGTCCATTCGGACGATGGCGCCATGTTTGAATTACGGCATTCTACCCTATCGGCAAAGAAGTAACGACACGCGATTAAGCGTTGCGGTGTGATGCTGCGTTATAACCGTTACAGATTACTTTCTCCTTCTAAGATAGAATGACACAGTAAGAGCTAATCGTGACACTTTTGGTAATTTAAGTTACGTTTGACGTTAGTAACATTTTTGAAAGATAATTTGTAATTTACCGCGACTTCTACTTTAGTATTTCAGTGGTTATATGTATTTCTACGAAGAAATAGTCCACATAAATGCAAACACTCGAAAAAGTGCCTTATTCTGAGCCAATCGAAAAAATTCCAGGCACGCATTAATATTATAAATAAAAAAATATCCTATGCTGTAAAATTAAGAAAAGCACGTCCAAAAGATAAGTAATTCAATCATTTTCATCGTTTCTGTCGCATTGCATATTCCAAATCCGTCGTAAAACTCGGTAAAAAGTTATTGCTCATAACTTTAGCTATTTAGCATAATCTGCCTTATTATGGTTCATGTGACAGAACAGAGTAGATGAGAACCGCATATAGAGGGCACAGATTTTATTAAAAACACAAAAATTAAAAATGTAACAAAGTAGGAGCGAAAAGAGGAATTAGAATAATACTTATAAACATTTTGTGTGCTCTTTACTTCTACAAGGTAAAACAACTGAATTTAATACGCAAATCCAACTAACATTGAACCACTACAACGACGTTGACGACCTTGTTAAGTAGGAGGTCGCGGGTTCGATTCCCGCCACTTTGGAATTTTATAATTTCTAAATTGGCTCGGGTCTGGTCTGGTGGCAGGCCGCCACTAGTTACGAGTACCAACCTCCAGCAAAGACGCACAAGTGGTTTAGCGTTCCAGCGCGATGCTGTGTAGAAACCGTTAGCGGTGAGTATATATTTACCCCTTCCAGTACGATAACATGTTTGGCTGCATCATAACTTGCCATCAGATGAGATCGTTGTCAAGTACTAACTTGTGTAGTGTAAAAAAAACTACAAGCAAAGATAATTCTGAATTTGCTACAAAAAATAATATCTAAGTAATCACTCTATTGCGATCTTATCTGCTTTACATAATATACTCGTATTTCAAAGTCACTTTGAGCTTTCAATAAAATATTCTAAAAAAATGTAAATCATGATGTGTTTTTCTTTTGATAAATTAACAGCTGTATTTCAAGTTATACTCAATTAAGCTGTATTTCAAGTTATCTTTGGCTTAGGACAGAAAGACCGAGTTCACATGTCTTCTCAGATCCTATTTTTGCCTAATTTAAATTCATCTCACGGAGTCAATCGATCCATCGGGGAGCGGTCACCATTCCTTTGATGTAAACAAAGTTATTTATGTCCCTCCGATATTCTCGGTAACTTGGTTAGGTTCTCTGAGGTCTTTGGGTGATTGGGAAACCGTAATAGATGTACCCGGATGATTGACATATAATATGCGTGGATATTGTTTGGGGGGTCCATGGTAAAACAGAAAGGAAACTTTATAGTTATATTCTTATGTCTATCCACGGTTAATCAGTCTTAACTTAGTCCTTGTACAGAAACATAAAAAAATACCAAACCGCTCTAGGCCTGTAGTTGTTTACAATAAAACTAACAACTTTTGTTCTACGAATTTTTAAATTTCAGTATTCATTTATTTCATTTAAAAAAATATAAATAAATAAATATATCAGGACATACACACATCGCAATCCAGCTTCAAAGTAGCTAGCACTGGAAAACATTCATGCTCATCACACAAACATTTAGTCCAGAAGTGGGAATCGAACCCACGACCTCCGACGCAGGCGGCCGGTTTGCTACCGCTGCGCCATTCAGTCGTCAATTAATAAATCATGTTATTTCTTAAAGTGACATTACACTATGAAATGAAAAACACAGCTTGTAGTATAGGATCCCGCTATACAACGACCTTCACCGAGCTTTTTATTGGATGAAAACTATTTTATATCCAATTTAATATGTCAATAAATATATCGCAAGTGGGTTGCCTAAAAAATTTCAGTCCAGGGTATGATGAATTAAGAATTAAAAAAAACCATTGTAACATGGACTCCTATTTTTTAGTTTAGTTGACATCGTAGTTCAAATTAGATTGGATGAGCCAGGTCGCAAATTGCAATTTTGCTTATTTAAATACGATTTTTAACCGACTTCAAAAAAAGGAGGAGGTTCTGAATTCGTCGGAATCTTTTTTTTTTTTTTTTTTTTTTATCTATGTATGTTCACCGATTACTCGAAGACGCGTGGACCGATTTGAAAAATTCTTTTTTTGTTTAAGAGGGTTTTGTTTCCAGATGGTCCCATTTTAATAAGGTCAGGATCTGATGATGGGATCCTGGAGAAATCGAGGGAACTCTTCAAATTTTGTATGGACACATGAAACTATTTGAGTATTATTAGAAAGAGTAATATTTTCCAAGTTGTCCTATGGTCATCAGGTCAGGATCTGATCATGGGATCTTGGTGAAATCGAGGGAACTCTTCAAATTTTGCTAGTATACTTAAAGCGAGTTGGGTATTTTTTATAGTTACTGGTGCATATGCTACCAGATACTGATTTGATGACTAAAGTCATCAAGTCAGGGTCTGATGATGGGATCTTGGTGAAATCGAGGGAACTCTTCAAATTTTGCTAGTATACTTGAAGCGAGTTGGGTATTTTTTATAGTTACTGGTGCATTTGCTAGCAGATACTGATTTGATGACTAAAGTCATCAAGTCAGGGTCTGATGATGGGATCTTGGTGAATTTAAGGTATCTCTTCAGATTTTATGAACACACCTCAAGCAATTTGGGTATTTTACAACGGCTTGTGCATTTTATTGTTCTCCACTAAAAAGTATAAAATAAAAATGGGAAATGCTTTCCAAAAAACCAACTTCAAATGCCACTACAAAGAGTGAAATAATTTTTATTTAAATTTTAGGTACCTACACCAATTCGAAGTCGGGCGATTGTCTATGACTTCGTCATTTCTTCGCACATCAAGTAAGTAAGAAGGACTATTAGGGATTGTATGAAACATTACCCGACTTCGAATTGGTGTAGGTACCTAAAATTTAAATAAAAATTATTTCACTCTTTGTAGTGGCATTTGAAGTTGGTTTTTTGGAAAGCATTTTCCATTTTTTATTATCCGTTAACTTTCTTTTGCCAAAAAATATAGAGCAGAAATACTAGATATAAAATAGTTTTCATCCAATAAACAGCTCGGCGAAAGTCGAACTTACTTGGGATCCCCTACTATTGTGATTGTGTTGTGATTAGCGAAACAGTCTCAATCTACCGTCCCAGTTGCCAAACCGTTGCGAACAGTTAGGAAATACGCAGTGCTAATGAGACGGATAAAGATTATGTCGATAATAAAATTGATAAAATTGACTTACTTTCTGTTTATCGAGCTGCTGTAATATGTCGTCGACATCGCCGACGGCGACCGGCTGCGCTCGCAGCATATCCACCTCCACCGACAACCAGTCACGGATCTGGAGAACCAAAGAAAACCGTCATTGACGCCATGATGGGCGGTCTGGTTGGCTGGCAATCCACGACCACCCGATCCGTCAGATCCTTAACTTTCCGCGTACGTGCAAACTATGGAACCAGCTACCGGCAACAGTGTTAGGCTGTAACATAGACCCTCAAAGCTACTTGTATATCATGGAGTTATCCAAGGAGAGTTATCCTCTCCTCCTCCTTAAGATGTGGCAACGCATTTGCAGTTCCTCTTTGTGCATGTCCATGGGCATTGTTAATCGTTTAACATCGCGATGACTTTAAAAAAATAATCGAGTGTGACAGACGGACGGACGGAGAAAGTCTCACCATAATGGTTTCATTTTACCATTTTGGTATGGAACCCTAATTATCGAGTATGACCATTGATTACTAACCTCAAGGTATGGGCATCGGAAAGATTTACGTAAACCTTTTTCATATAAGCAAACAGTAGCGCCAACTATCAAAATACTATAGGTGGCCGCTGAGCGAACTACCGCGTGGCCTTATACTTATTATGTTGGTACTAATGACACCGATAAACTGGCGACATTTTTTCGCGCGGTTCGCCCTGTCTAGAGTAGATGTCAATTAGTTTGACAGACGGAGGGAAAGACAGACAGACGAAAAAAGTCTCACCCACTATTCCAAGTCAACCCATTTTATTGCGACGCGTGCAGCGACTTATAACGTTGATATACATACTTAAGGACGCCCCAAGAACTTAATTTTTGATTCCAAAATAATGGATACAGTATACTTGTTCAGTAGAGCGATACAAATCGCTTGTATCCACCATACAAAGGATATAATACTGTCTACATTCTTGCTAATATCTCGCGCGCCATTTATTTCTTCCGCACAGTTACTCTACGCGGGAAGGCGTCAAAAAAATCGGATGATTTCCTCCCGCGACTTGAACTTGGCAACTGCCAACAGAGTTAAACATTCGTAAAAATGTCTACTTTCCTGACAATATGTTTTGTTCTCTAAATACTCGTACTTGTATTATGAAAATAAAATTAACGTCTGTCTGTTCGCAATAAACTCAAAAACTACTGAACTCATTTTGATGCAGTTTTCACAGATAGAAAGAGTGATACTTGAAGAGAGTTCGTGTATACAATTTTGTAAGGTAAATTTGTGAAGATATAGCCCTGAGGCCCGGTTTCTACCAATGCGGAGCGGAGCTGAGTTTAAGTAACCAGACAGATTTCGTCGAAACCGGGCCTAATCGTTACAAGTGTCGGAAAAATCTAGCCGCCTGGGAGCTTTTATTTATGTTATTATTTAGACTTATTAACAAAACAAAAACAATGAATATTCTTCTTTAATAGATCTACATTTTTCACAAAAGTTCGGCATGGCATGATATTCCTACCAGTATTTTTTTGTAGAGTCATCTTGGTTGGGTCACTATTGATTCCATCAACCAATTTACAAGATAATCGGTTATTTAAGCAATTTTGAATGACCTACAGTTTAAAATTACAAAGACGATTTGAAATATATATTTTGGGTCTTAGTATAAATTGGCTCAGAAGCAGAAACACGATTGAAATAAATTTTCTTGGTAGAATGTTATCACAAAAGTTGCTGTGAAATCTGTATTTCTTATATTTTCATCGGAAACACAATCGATGTACCTAATCGATATTTAAATTTTCAAAAACTTTTTGATAACTGATGTTTTACTTCAAAACCATAGCTGTTTTGAAGTAAAACATCGTTTTTCAGTCATATTATTTCGGAATGCTGCCTGCTCACCCAACTGTATGACGTAAGAGTTCCTCACTCTTACGAATACAGTTGGGTGAGCAGGCAAAAATACAATCTGTCTACAGCCTTAAGCTCAAGGACGTCATAAAGGAACCTCATAAGTTAATACAAAACAAAAATATATTCTTGAACTTATATTGGGCAAGAAAGGCAATTGTAAAGCTACAAGTGTATTAGAATTTAATATAGATAGAAGATAGAGTTCACTTTAGCACCACTCAACCCACATTCAATTCTTACTTACGGCAGCGAGATTAATTCAGGAAGCGGTCGAGACTTGTTCTTCTAGACTTAAAAGGAAGTTTCAACGTTCGTAGTGGTAAAATGATTTTAGTACCTACCTTACTCAATAAAAATTACATACATGTATGTATTTTTGATTTTATAATAGAGGAATTTTTCTGTTAGTCTATAGTTATACCATAAATTAAATATTCGCTGCCAGTGAAGCAATAAAATAGCGGAAGTGACAACCTGTTGCGCTCTCTGTCACACTTACGGGATTTACCGTATTGGTTCCCCATTTAATTAACTAGTGCGTGTAGCGACTATTTGCTGCAAATATAGTCTAGGGATTGGCGTGTTTAAGGAGCACACCACGGGTGTGCCCGCGAAATTCAAATTTTTCGTGGTTTTTCGCGATTTTCAAGCTAATAAGACATAATAGGCTTATGGCCGTCAAATTGCGATAATCCCAATATCTGCTTCACGTGTTTATATAAAAATCTCTGCTCGAAAGTGTCGAGTTAAAGAAATTAGTCCAAGACTTGCGAGTTATTCACATAAAACTCGATATTCGGACTAATTTCCTAGAATACACATTTTTATGCAAAGATTTTGATATAATCATGTAAAGATTATACTGCCATTCTCGCAAATTGATTGCCATAAGCCTAGCATGTCTAATTAGCGTACAAATTGCAAAAAAACACGAAAATTTTGAATTTCGCGGGCAGACCCGTTGATTTCACGTTAAGCTACTTCAGCAGGGCAATCGGCTAAAAATGTATCAATCATTAAAGAACTGTATCAATGTCAAAACGTGATTTTTCAAGCGTTGTGATTCGTCAACACCCATGTTTTGACATTGATACTGTTATTTAATGATTGATACATTTTTAGCTGATCGCTCTGCTGGATTCGATTATCGATTTCGAGAAACGTTAATTAATTTTCCGCCACCCGGTACACGGAAATTAGTGGTTTTTCGCATCCGTGCTTCAGAGAGTACGTTAAGCTATGGGTACCGGTTATTATAAATTTTATTTGTTATAATTTATGTAACAAAGACTACCTGTGATACCAGTCGTTGAAGCTCCTTGAAACCTAGAGGATATAAACTCTAAAGCCCTCTTATGAAAGAAGACCTCCCTTTAGACGACCTCCCCAGTGGTGCGCGCTCGAATTCGAGTGAGAGGTCGCGGGTTTGATTCCCGCTACGGGCCACTTTGGAATTTTATGATTCTAAATTGGCTCAGGTCTGGTCAGGTTTCGGTCGGTTACCACCGTAACAAGCAAAGGCGCACCGCCAAGCGATTTAGCGTTCCGGCGCGATGCTGTGTAGAAACCGTCAGGGGTGAGTTTACTTACTCCTTCCAAGTTAGTGCGATAACATCTTCGGCTACATCATCATTTACCATCAGAAGAGATCGCAGTCAAGAACTAACTTGTATAATGTGAAAAAAACACCCATTGCCGGCAGTTTGACATGGTGACATGGTGACTTTTTGTTTCGTACTGCAATAAAGTTGTAGAAAACGTTGTTATGCAGGAAATACGGAGTCGATATATTTTAAATCTAAAGCCACAAACACTAACTAGCTCTCAACGGAAATAGCTCAACCTTCAACCCTCTCAGATCAGAATACCCCGAGCCATTCCGAACGAACGATATAGTTGAACTGGAAAACAAACATACGGGAGAGTAATGGGCGAATACACGCAACGGTTTTCCTTATGACGTTGATGCTTCACACCTGCCGAAAGTTTAGCTGCTGACACGTTGGCAGAACATTCGCAAACAGCGCGTTACATGAACATTTAAAAAATACTTTGAATACGCACCAAACTGGTAAAAAACAGGTAATAAATCAATGATTTATAATATATAAAAAGGAGCAGATATGTGACAAGCGCGCATTGTGAAGACTCAAAAATCCTACAATTGTAAGTTTCGTACTTAGTCTGCGTCGAGCGCAAGCATTATTGTTGTCTCTTTCGTTTGCGTGTTGTTTCGTATCTTTTGTTCTATTTATCAGTGAGTGGCAGTTCGGGACAGATTTAAAACGCAATTCACTATGAACGTAACGTATCTTGGTAATCTATGTAATATATGTAGTTCGCTTGAAGAACATTATGAGCTAATTGAGTCGAATTTCCAAACGCAGGTGTGGGCCAACACTAAGTGAAATTATTAATCCCTTTAACAAATCTTTGAATACTGGAAGTTATGTGTTCATCAAGGATATAGATTAAAATAAAACCCACAGAAACCAGAGTAATGCAGAAGATTCGTGCGTATAATGAATTATGAAAGAAAACTCGTTTTAAAAAAGCTGAACCTTTGACAGCCCAAAGCATTAATAGAAAAGTGGTCTTATCTGTTCTCTGTTGGTATTGGGATAAAATTATATTAATCCTATACCTTTAAACGAGCAATTCTTGTATATATATTTCTATATAATCTGGATCTCGGCAACGGCTCCAACGATTTTCATGAAATTTAGTATACAGGGGGTTTTGGGGGCGATAAATCGATCTAGCTAGGATTCATTTTTATAAAATGTCGAATTTACCAAAAAAATAATAAAATATGATTTCTGCTGCCATCTATAATTAGCCAGTAGTTAAACTACCGAGCGAAGCACTCCTGCAGCTGCCATCTATTAGCCAGTAGTTAAGGGCGATGGGTACCATCTGGGCGCGAAAATTCAAATTTTATTTAGTTTTTCGCTCATAGTGGGCTAATTATACATTCAAGGCTAATGGCAATGTGTTTTGCGGGCACAACGTTTATGCATCTACATGTTTTTAACAAAAACTCTGCTCAACAATACTCATTTACTTCATATTGGTTCCCGATAGCTCGAAATCTTTGAAACTGCAAAAAATTATCTTTCGGGAACCAATATGAGATGAGTGGGAACTTTCGAGCAAAGTTTCTATTAAAAACATGTAGATGCATTAAAAGTAGGCCCGCAAAATGCATAGTCATAAATCTTCAATGTGTAGTTTGTCTAAGATTTGCGAAAAACTAAATAAAATTTGAATTTCGCGGGCTGGTAGGGCCGCAACACCTTAAACTACCGAGCGAAGCTCGGTCACCCAGATATCTAAATATATAAAAGAAGAAACTGACTGACTGACTGACTGACTGACATATCAACGCACAGCCCAAACCGCTGGGTCTAGAGACTCCAAATTTGGCACACATGTTCCTTGTGAGGCCTAGGGGTGCACTAAGAAAGGATTTTTCAAAATTCACCCTCTAAGGGGGTGAAACGGGGGTCCGAAGTTTGGATTTTATCAAGTTAAAATACGTCTTCACGCCGCAACTACTGTACCGATTTGGCTAAAATTTGGAATGGAGGTATATTATATTTTGCATTACCACATAGGCTACTTTTCATCCCGAAAAAATTCATTGTTCCCGTGGGATAAGTTAAAAACCGAAATTCTCGCGGAAAAAAAATCTCACGCCGCAAGTACACAACCGATTTGGAAGAAATTTGGAATGGAGATAGATTATACCCTGGGTTAATAAATAAGGTACTTTTTATCCCGGAAAATCCATGGATTTTGCAGGAGAAGGGAAAAACAGATATTCACGCGGGAATAATACTACTTCCCGCCGTAATTACTGAACTGATATGGCTGAAATTATGAATAAAGATAGATTATATATTGGATAAATACAAAGGTTACTTTTCATCGCGAAAAAATTCATGATTCCCGTGGGATTAGTAAAAAACCGAAATTAACGCCGAAAAAAAATCTTAATGCCGCAAGTGCACAACCGATTTGGCTGAAATTTGGAACGGAGATAGATTATATCTTGGGTTAATAAATAGGCTACTTTATTATCCCGGAAAAATCCATGGTTTTTGTAGGAAAAAAGAAAAACAGATATTCATACGCGAAAAATATTACTTCACGCCGTAATTACTGAACTGATATGGCTTAAATTCGGAATAAAGATAGATTGTATCCTGGATTAATATAAAGGCTACTTTTCATCCCGGAGAAATCCATGGTTTCCGCGGGAAACCTGAAACATTGATGTTCACACGCGAGAAATACTACTTTACACTGTAATTACAGAATTGATATGACTGAAAATCGGAAATGAGATAGATTTTATCCCGAATTATTACAAAGCCTACTTTTCATTCAGGAAAATTCCGTGGTTTCTATGATAATAGTGAAAAACAGAAATCCACGCGTGAAAAATATTCCTTCATGCCGTAATTACTGAACTGATTTGGCTGTAATTTGGAATCGAGATAGATTATATCCTAGATTTATACAAAAGCTACTTTTCATCCCGGAAAAATCTATGGTGTCCGCGGGATAACTGAAACACTGATATTCACGCGGTAAAAATACTACTTCACGCTGTAATTACTGATATGACTGAAATTCGGAAAAAAGATAGAATTAATACGTAGGCTACTTTTCATCTCGGAAAATTTCATGACTTCTACGAGTATGATCATAGTGAAAAACAGAAATCCACGCGGGAAAAATATTCGTTCACGCCGCAACTACTGAACCGATTTAGCTCAAATTTGAAATGGAAATAAATTATATCCTGGATTAACACATAAGCTACATTTTATCTCGAAAAAATTCAAGGTTCCCGTGGGATTAGTTAAAAACCGAAATTCACGCGCAAAAAATTATTCACGCCGCAACTACTGAATCGATTGGGCTGAAATTTGGAATGGAGATAGATTATATCCTAGAATCAACTACTTTTTTCTCTGGAAAATCCGTTGTTTTCGTGATAATAGGGAAAAAGAGATATTCATGCGGGAGAGAATTTTTTGTTCACACCGCAATTACTGAAAATTTTTGGTTTAGAGTTGAAATGAAGATATATTTCATGTAAATTAACACAAAGAGTTCCCGTAGAGAACTTATTTTTTTTTTTAAGTTAAAACTAAAATTTACGCTTGCGAAGCCGCGGGTTTCTGCAAGTTTAATATAATTATATAGGGTTTGTATATTTTAACCTAAACCCAAGGCTTTAAAAAACGTCCCGTCTTCACTTTAACTATTCATCCGTATGTTTACGTTTCGGATGCCAGTATTGTAAATCAGTTTTCGAAATAGCGACATAACGGGCTGCGGTCCCCGATGACCGTAACCCGCGAGGCCTCCCGGGCCTCCCAAGGCCGTTAAGACCCCCAAGGCCTCTCTCACAAAGACTTTGAAAATGACTCAGCCAATTCCCCGATATTGTTTTCGTTATATTATTATTGAAACCCGATACATGTTGAGTTTGTACGCCTTTATTGTTTGGGAAGATGAGTTTAGGGTGATACGGCGAAATATAGGGATATCCTTTAACATGGAATCGGTAATTTTATAGCTCTTCCCTTTTGTATTCATAGACCGAAGCACGTATAAAAGTTTAATCTATATGAAGTTCAAAGTTGCTATTGATAAGTAGATTCGAGTCTATATATATATGGCATTTTTGGTTTTTGGTACGAGTAGGTAGGGATATTGACTTGACACTGGAAGTTTATCTTGTATTTCGATATGTATTCATAGTATACCACACCTAAATTATGTACCTTATTCAGGGAAAAATAAGCGATTTACGGATGATCATCATAATCACAGCCCATTACCAGCCCACAACTGGGACTTGGGAATGGATCTACCAGGATGGCCGGTTAAACTTTCAGTCGACAGCTGAATTGGCGGTTTTGGCTGATGTGACAATTTGTTACAAGACAAACATTGCGAGCTTATTGAGCCGCGGCGACGAAATATCGCTGGTGTGTCTCGACACTAAAGGCTTCACCAAATAGTAGACAAGACGCCGTGCGGAGGCGACTGCGGTGACACGCGACCAATGCAATGCACGTGTATAGGAAAATATGGAAACACGACGATGCCTGTTGCCCAGCAAGCTTGCTGCAAACCCCGTCGAGAGAGACTGCAACAAGCAGTTTGTTTGATTCCCATTTTACTGCCTCACTTACGGCGACAGATATAGTTTTTATACAGAAAGACGTCATACAGGGAGGCGCCTTACGTCGCGCCGCTGCCGCGTCCACGGCCGCTGTTTGGTAAAACCTTTATGGATGGAGTTAAGGAGTACAATTCAATTCACGAAAGATGAACACTGCGCAGAAAGCATTTTTTAGGTCCCCTTACAGGCGCGGGGTGAGGCGCGGGCGGCGATCATAGTTGAAAAGAAAAGTGTTTCGTTGTTTTAAATTATTTTTGTTATTTGTTTTACATTGTTTTGTTACTAGTTACGTTTTCATTGTTTGTTAAATTATTTGTTGTTGTATGTTATAAATATGCCGCGTGGAAAAGGCAGTGCTTTGAATAGACAGTCGAGAAGGATGGTGTACGACGTGTTTGAATATTTTTCACGAGAATGTAACATAACAGAAGCTTACAAAAAGCCGCAGCGGCAACAAAAACATCTTTATCGACGACGATCTTTGATAGCGATAGCGACTAAATGTGTTGTACTACATAATATTTTCTATTCAAAACATTTTAATAAACATTTTAAATAACTTTCGTTTCATTTATGTTCATAACCAGCAATTACAAAATTATATATATTATTTTACAAACATTAAAATATTATTTTGTCTTAAGTCTTTTATTCATGAGTGTACATGCGCAGACGGCCGCCATTTGTGTTCAACTCTCGTGAACCAAACTATACATTACCTGTAGCACGCTGGTGTCGAAGTGCGCGAGAAGCGCCGCGGGCGAGCTCAGCGACGAGCCTCGCCGCGACCCCACCCGCGCGCCCCACTCTGTAACAATACACACGAATACGTTAGTTACGTTGGCTACTTTTATAAAGGTTCTCGCGGGATTTGTGAAAAAGTACCTCCTCAACAGAGCCAATTTCACATCAAAACAAATGCTCCAACTTTACAAAGCGCAAGTGCGGCCTCGCATGGAGTACTGCTCGCATCTTTGGGCTGGAGCCCATCTTTACCATCAATTCCTTAAGACCGTATCCAAAACCAGGCAGTTCAACTTGTTGACGACCACTCTTACTACCAAACTGGAACCTTTGTAAAACCGTTCTTAGACACCTTAGCTCTCTATCATTGAGTTATAAACTAAGGAGTTAGGGTCAGCGCTAAAAAGTGTCCGAAGTGAATGACATACAAAACGCTTAAAGACAAACAATCACACTTTAGTCTCGTGTTTGAAAATTAGGTCGTATATTAATGGTTTAAGACATAAATTACAATGTTTTAGTTTGTTTATAAAAATACTCAAGTACCCTCGTTTATATAGGTTTTCTCGGGACACTTTTTTCGTGAATTTTGTGTTACACCCCTCATCCATAGATTTATATACCTATGCTCTCTATACATGTTTTCTGTCGGTTGTTCAATGGGGAATGCTCTAAATTGCAGTTTGAGGAGATTAACCACCATCCACTTTCTCTAAGGATACACTTTGGCGCAGAAATGCGTTCCATCACTATCACCTGATTGGATGGCATCCTCACCCGGTTTGCCAGATCCCTCTTACCGCCCACGTGCAAGTTATGGAACCAGTTACCAGCAGCAGTCTTCCCTCAAAGCTTCAACATGGGGTTACTCAAGGGGAATATAAACAAACTCCTTATGAGTCGGAAACACATTTGCAATTCCCCTATACAGATGCTGCAAATGTCCATAGGCTTATAGCATCAGTAAAATAACAAAATTCGCGGGCACTAGAATTTTCCACATTATTATGTACAAGTCGTACGAGTAAGTAGAGTTTCGCACAAAGATAATTACTTTTCTCCCGTAGACACGGTTGCTAATTGTGTTACTGACTTTTGTGCGGCGGCTTTATTTAACTTTCGCGTTCTTACCGATGATCAGTTTATGTACCTATTTCGTGCTAGAACGTGACTTCGACAGAAACTATGAGGTATCTTCACAAGTTTCACAAAGTAATCATTAACTAACTATAGCACGGTGCGTGTTATTAAATCCCGTTGTCTAATGCTCGTCTATATGCATATCTTAAGTTTACTTATACAGTGTGGTCGATTCTGTTATGCAAAATCTCTAAACTAAACTCATTTAAAATAGTGCTATCCTTTTCCATCGCGAGCAGTTTGAAAAGGATAGCACTTTTTTAAATTAGTTTAGTTTAGAGATTTTGCACAACAGAATCGGTCACAGTATCAACCAAACAGAGTTGGCTAAAAATTGTAAAGGAGTCCGTCTGTCACCAGGCTGTATCTCTTGAACCGTGATAGGTACAGACTTTAAATTTTAACAGATGATGTATTTTTTTTGCCTATATAACAACAATTATATTTCATACATTTTATTCTTCAATAATAATAAACACAATCAGGTATACTTTCATTGTACTGGCAATTTCGCACTTTTATTTATTTTGTTTTTTAAAACTGACCACCCTGATGGACACGCTGTCCCAGCCTACGTCCGCGCCATGCTTCATTCTTTTATTGTGCGCGGCAATGAGCACTCGACTACAAAAACACGTCTCGTTTTTGTTAATTTAGGTTCAAAGTAAAAAAAATTAAGTGTTCAGTGTTAAAACTTGCTTAATTTTCTATACTGATAATGCTTAGACGCTAGTAAAATTTATTATTATAACAAAAATAAAATCAAATCAAATCATATAATTGTGCATTCATCTTCGTCAGTCTCCGAGGAAAGAGGGTAAGTGAAAATTAACCTTTTTTCCCAGATATCACATCAACTCAAATATCAATGCTGACGAAAGTGTGTCCAAAAATTGAAATCCTAAGGCATCTCTAAGCTAACTTGGAGGGTATCACATTGAGGTTATCACGAAAGTATAGCATGATGCGCGAAATAGTCCAGGCATCTCTAAGCTAGCTTGGAGGGTATCACGTTGAGGATACCACGAAAGCATAGCATGATGCGTCAATGCTCCTGGAGGTTGACTGCGGGTCAACACGAAGGATTTTAAAAAACCTCAAAGGACTTTGCGGATACCAACGGGGGACGATGTCGGTGTGGCGCTGTTCTCGGCTTCACTACAAGTGGCTCCGCATGACCTCCCGGACTTTGATCCCGAATTGCTATCGGCGCTCAGTCACAAGAACTATATTAATGGTTAGTCCCGACAGTTGTAAAATTCTAGCCGACCTTCATTGCAAAGAATCAAATAGTTTATTTGATATACTTGCCTGGCTTATGAATAGCCAGTTAAACGTTATAGCCTTTTATCAGTGATAACTATTTCACGACTTAAAAACTAATTCCACGAGGGTACCAACGCGTCGAACTTTTCTAACTATGTACCTACAACAATAATGTTTAGATTTTGTGGTGGAAAATAATTTTACTTACTTTCGAAAATTAATGTTCAGATTGTGTAATGGGATGATAATTTAACTATTAGCTCAAAACTCAATAAGTTAACAATATTATGTATAATGTACCATTAGTCTGAAAGTTTCATTGAAGTGAATTGTTAAATTCTTTCTGAAACTAATAAAAATCTTAAACCACAACGCGTCCTGAACTGAGAAGAAGCTTAAGTATTGACAAATGACATTTTGTTTCGACAAATGACAAGTAATTAAAGTTCACGAACGGGACCAGATGTTTTTTCGGAGAAATAGTTTCGGGCATTATACTAGTTTCAATGGTTACTGATCGTCAGGTGTTGTAAATAAAGAAACCAGCAGGGCGCGGCGGGCGACTTTGCTATCGACACCCACCGCTGGGACAGCGCAATCTCGTTTCTCGAGAAACTAGCTGGCCCCCTCTCGTTACGGCTCGGCCAGCAGGGGGGGCGTGACACACTTGAGTATTGGCGATCAGCCGCGAGGAAGATGCGACGTGGCAGCGAGTCTCCAGCATCAGCCACAACAAGGACCAGGTTCATCGACGACGCTAGACATTAAGGTACCTATATGCCAGTTGTCTTCAACATTTTGAAGTTTATTGGTTACATATCACTGACAAGGAATCCGTCACGATCTATAACATGATCTAGAATTTCGGGAGTTATAATAAGTGAAGACTATTTTTTGACTTTCACTAGGTGTACAAATGTACGTACATTCAATAAAATATTTTAATGAATTGAACAAATTAAGGAACTAGCTCCAAAAAATTATTATTACATAATACCATTTTAAAAATCGTACACTAACACAGTGTACCGCCTTACACGTTCACAACAAAGAAAAAGCGACAAATGTCTTTGACAATCGACATTTCTTTTTTGGGTGAGATAATGTGGGAGTGAGTCAAGTATGTTCGATTATAGTTAAGATGTGTCTAACCTCAAAATCTTACGTGGTAAAAGATACATTCTAAATTTAAAGGCGTTGAATGAATTTGTAGTTCAAAATCCTTTGAAATTGATAGTTCATAAAACAGCTTACAAGCGAATACTTAAAAAGGGTTTTATGCCTATGAACTGAAGAATCTTATTTTAAAGTACCGATTCATCCTTGGTAAAATACATAAAGAAGTTGTGACTCATCTCAGATACTTACCGCGGTTTTTTCATGAAGATTTGTTAGGTGTTAGAGTGTTAAAGTTATTTACTACCCTCAAAACATGCTCAGTTTCCTGGTTTTATTTTAATTTCTGACGATATGGCAGTATCGTTACCCAACCGCAAACTATGACGTGAATTATGTAACAATTCAAATTCTGTAAAAAAATTTATACGCTTAACTCGTTGTATCATCTAAGAGTTAAGCTTAATTCCGATTAAAAGTCCTAAAGTCCACTTCTCCAGCTATTAGGTATGGATGGGGTTACACAGAACGTCTGTAGAAACAAAAAATGTAGCCCGTAAGAAAAATTAGACTTTAGACGCAGCTGTTCGTCCATCATCGGTTATCCTATCAGATGGCCAGTGGTTACAAAACATTTTTTTTAAGTCATCTAACTCCCTTAAACCTAAAAGGTTGAACTAGTGATTCACACGATTTCCCGGTCTAGATGAAGACTAATTCTTTTCATTAGAGGGATTTTTGTTTTTGTAATAATTAACGTTAAGATGAATCAAAATACCTCTTTACAGAGTTGATGGCCATATTTTTCGATACATCTATTTTGATACACATGATTTACATCAGTTGCATAGAGGATATCAAATATCCTCATTTAAACGATTGGGTTAATTGTTTCTTATATGGAAATTAAAGATAATCAAAAGCTGACCAAGAGTTACATCCAGTTAATGGGATTAAGCTATCGCTGTAAAATTATATACTTCAAAGTTATTCAAAGAGTTCAATCCAGTTATTGAATTTATCGCTTCTTGCAATAATGCGAAATGTAATCAATATGAACCCAGACGTCTTAGAAACAGACGCATTCTGAACATTTTGGAACACCAAGTTTACCTTTGCTCTTCTATACATTCTTCTAGAGGTAGAATGCTTAAAAATACTATCATAGACAATGCTTTAGACATACATCGGAAGTTCAGGAAGTTCTCTGAAGGCATTAAAAAAAAAAAAAAAAAAAAAAAAAAAGGACATTTTGTTGGAATTTTTAATAATCTATATGTTTAAAAAATTTTGTGTTATTTACAAAGTTTTGTGGCAATACTGCTTTAATAACGACTGAGATCCGTACAATCCGTACATTATAAGTCAACCTCGTAATTTCCAACAGAACAACTTGTTAACGACGTAGCATATGGTACGATTACTTGTTATCATTCGGCATTGAGTTGTTTAATTTCTGCTGATGATTTTGGGTCAAATAAAAAAAAAAAAAAAAAATATATATATATATATATATTATATTGCGAAAATGAATAGATAAATTAACATCAAACACCACATAGTAGCACACAATATAGTATGCTAACACATTGCTCAATGGGACTTAATAAGAGTTTATTCATTCCGTAACTTTGCTTTGCTGATCTTGTAACTTTTTTAGCTTTAGGCAGTAGACACAGCACAGAATGAAAACATTAGCATTAGTTAAAGTTAGTATTATTGTTTTTATATAATTCAAGGGAATTATTGAGTTTATACAACGCCAGCTACTACTCAGGGCGAACCAGTTTTAATTATACCATAATCAAAACTGAAGAGAAAGTATAAAAATTTGCCACAGCTTTGAAAAACAAATCGATATGTCGTTTACAAAATCTTAGACCAAGATATATAATAGACAACCTCCTAATAATGTTGAAGCGACCTCATAAGGTCGCCTGCAGGCAGACCACCGTGAGAACGTGTCTGCCGAGGAATATAATCTCTCACGAGAGAGGTCTGCGTTTCAGTGTACTCAGCACCAAGTACGCAACACTTCCTCGGCGAGCACGTAGTTTGTTGCTTGACCTCATCAGAAAAGCAGTCTGCTGGTAACAACCATTACGGACGTTACCTAAGTTTTATAACCTCTTATTGAGCGATGATGCTTCTGTCGCAATAGCTCTTTTGCTCTCTAATCATTAATCATTATAATCTATCTAAATATAAATTAAACCTATTTGTAATGTGACTGGTTTATTGATCCAGGAATTGAACGAAAAGATTGTGTTAATTAAATACTTCTGTGGTATAAAGAGGACCTATTTCCTATTATAATAGGAAACAATTTACTATCTGTTAATGTCCATAATTTAACAAAAATTTTCATCTCTAAACATCTACCTGATTGTGTTTATTATTATTGAAGAATAAAATGTATGAAATATAATTGATGATTAAACGAACTTACCTGTAAGTGAAGTTCTATCACAATTATGTGAATACATTTTATTCGAAAATAATAATATAAGGTCCCTCCCATACCCAAAACCCATGAGTATAATACGAAAATTTTGTTAAATATTCTCTAAAGAATGAAGCATGGCGCGGACGTAGGCTGGGACAGCGTGTCCATCAGGGTGGTCAGTTTTAAAAAACAAAATAAATAAAAGTGCGAAATTGCCAGTACAATGAAAGTATACCTGATTGTGTTTATTATTATTTTCGAATAAAATGTATTCACATAATTGTGATAGAACTTCACTTACAGGTAAGTTCGTTTAATCATCAAATACTAAAAACTAAAATAAAATCAATATTTAAGGGGGCTCCCATACCATAAACTTGATTTTTTTTGCTTGTTTTTGCTCGACATTAATAACGTTTACAGATAGACACTCATCTCTCTATTTAACTTTTGGCTTGAGTCGACAAATATACAACAAAATTACATCCTTTCAGCACTTATATCGCAATGTACTATTCGGGTAGATTTCAGGATCTTAGTACGTGGCTAACCACTAGTTTGTTATTCCCACATTGCAGTATTAGCTTACGGTCTCGTGTTCCCGCTAATCCGTCGGCGGTTCACTCCCTGATCCCTATTAACCGAAGCTCACATCGAATCCTTTCGAAGTGGATTACATTACTGATATAGCCTGAGATTCTGAGGTTTAAATGTAGCTTATTGAAATAAACGATAGCCCAATAAGCGACAGTATTATTTATTTGAATGCGATGTATAAAACTTTTGCACTGAATATCGACTCTTTTAGTAAAGCTTTTAATTTTTTTTAATGAACAACACAAACAATAACAAATAACTGCCAAGAGCGAGTCAAACTTGCGCACCGAGTGTGTCATATTATGAGAAACTGTTCTGGTGACTAAGGCCCTTCGCACACGGCTCGTAAGGGTAAGCGTATTGTTATGATGCTTCGCATAACAAATACGGCAATTACGTCTCCTACGATTCGCTGCAACACCGCTCCGTCTGCGGACATGTTTGAACATGGTCGTGCTCGTACTGCTCTCGTCGTATACGCATAGATTACGCTACACTTACGCTTACGAGCCATGTGCGAAGGGGCTAACTTTGTTTGTAGCGGTTTATAGTCAACATCAAAAAGGTATAGTGATTTTATTTGTCCTGTAAAATATTATATACATTTACGCACCGACACAGTATGCTACCGCGTAGGTAATACTAAAGGTAGGTGATACAGTATAAGCGGAATACTATACCTACCCGCTAATGCGGTGGCGCGATTCAACCCTTAATCCGCATTGAGTACTCGAAGATTAGGAGTGGAAAAAACACTACCTTTTTGCTAAATGAATCTTAGTAGGTACCACCTCATCATAGGTTCTACAAAAAGCTATTTATGATTACCTAGCCATTTCGCAAGTTTTACTGAGCAGTCACAAAATTGTATTACGAACCTAGTATTAATGGTAAATATTTATTGGTTTTCTGACGCACTCTGAACTGAAAAGAGTTCACAACAAACTTATTTAAAAAGAATCGTTTAAATTGTTTGCCAGGACTATTCCGTCTAAGACCAAACCTCATCGAAACTTGCCAGAAGTTTTTGCACAGAAATTAGTATTCAAATCCTTTTCTGTCTGAGTACTTAATGCTAATCCCTATTAACAAACGCTCGCGCCAAACCCTTTGGGAGAGAGATCAGATTACTGTGGCTTTGTTTAACATGAAAGCTCGATTTACATTTTATCACATGCTTTCGGGTGTGACGGTATTGTTATGGTGGTATTTATTCTATAAACCGTACCGTACGGTAAAAAAAAAACAGAATTATTTTATAACTAGTAGGTCGCGTGGGGGCGCGGGCCACATGTGGCCCGCGTGCTGTCTTCCCGCCTATAAAGGTATCGCAACCCTCAGTCATCTTTTCCCATACATTTTCTATGGAAAAAATAAATTCCGCCATTTTGAAAAATCCCGCCATTCTGAAAAAATTACCAAGGAGCACTGTCATGGTTTTAAAGATAGTTAAGGGCAGTTCGAAGAAAAAAATACGCTGAACCTCATCGGATGAGGTTCAGCGTATTTTTTGTTCGAACACCCCTTAACTATCTTTAAAACCATGACGGTGCTCCTCAATCATCATCCAAATCCTAGATCATTGTCTCTTCTCATAGAATGTACATTTTCCATGGAAAGATAAATTCCGCCACAGTGAATTATTTTCCATGCATCCCGTAGAACTTGAGATCCTGATCACCTCTTGTTAAGAAACCACTCTCTTATCTTTTATACTTTCCGAGATAGAACAACACGAAATTTGTATGGCGGCCATCTTGAATCCGCCTTTTTGGTTTCTCTTCAGCTCACTGCCAATTGGATGACGTTTCGAGTTTCATTAGGTCGAGCACCCCCACCTATCTTCGATACCCTGGCTGTGCTCTTCACCCGTCTCCGAAATCCTCAATCATCAGCTCTTTCCATATTTTTCTCTAGTAACTCTCCGAAAAACCGCATCACAACCTTGCATAATTACCAACTGTTAGTCACTTCAACATTCCCCATACATTTTCTATGGAAAAATAAATTCCGCCATTTTGAATTTTTTTTCTATCCATCAAATAGACCTTCGGGTCCTGATCACTTCTTGTCAAGAAACCATTCTTCCATCTTTTATACTTTCCGAGATATCGGCGAAATTCGAATGGCGGCCATTTTGAATCCGCCATTTTGAATTTTTTTTCAGCTCACTGGCAGTTGGATGACATTTCAAATGACATTTGGTCGAACACCCCCCACCTATCTGCAATACCCTTGGCTGTGCTCTTCATCCGTCTTTGAAATCCTCAATCATCAGCTCTCGCTATATTTTTCTTCCTCATGAATTTTTCCTTTCTATACGAAACGATTAGTGAAAAAAAATTTTTTCATACAAAATTGTTCAGGAGAGGTGATCAATCAGTCAGTCAGTGAATCAGCACAAGCAGCTATATATATATTAACTAGTAGGGCGCGTGAGAGCGCGGGCCACATGTGGCCCGCGGGCTGTCTTCTCACCTATAAAAGAATCGCCGTCATCTCCATCGCCAATTGGAATCCGATTGGCAATGGGCTAAAAGAACTACCTCGGAGCACGGTCATGGATTTAAAGATAGTTAAGGGCTGTTTGAATAAAAAATACATTGAACCTCATAGGTTCAGTGTATTTTTTATTTAAACAGCCCTTAACTATCTTTAAATCCATGACCGTGCTCCTCAATCATCATCCAAATCGTAGACCATCATCTCTTCTCATACTTTTCATAGTTTTTCATAGGCCTTGTTTATTGTAGCATTCACATTTTCCATGGAAAAATAAATTCAACCTCTTTGATTTTTTTCATTCATCCCGTAGACCTTGAGATTCTAATTATGTCTTGCAAAGAAATCACTCTCTTATCTTTTATACTTTCCGAGATAGAACAACACGAAATTTGTATGGCGGCCATCTTGAATCCGCCATTTTGATTTTTTTTCAGCTAACTGCTAATTGGATGTCGTTTCGAGTTACATTTGGTCGAGCACCCCCTACCTATCTTCGATACCCTGGCTGTGCTCTTCACCCGTCTCCGAAATCCTCAATCATCAGCTCTCTCCATATTTTTCTCTAGTAACTCTCCGAAAAACCGCATCACAACCTTGCATAATTACCAACTGTTAGTCTCTTCAACATTCCCCATACATTTTCTATGGAAAAATATATTCCGCCATTTTGAATTTTTTTTTCTATTCATCAAATAGACCTTCGGGTCTTGATCATCTCTTGTCAAGAAACCGGTCTTCCACCTTTTATACTTTCCGAGATATTGACGAAATTCGAATGGCCGCCATTTTGAATCCGCCATTTTGAATTTTTTTTCAGCTCACTGGCAATTGGATGACATTTCAAATGACATTTGGTCGAGCACCCCCCACCTATCTTCAATACCCTTGGCTGTGCTCTTCATCCGTCTTCGATATCCTCAATCATCAGCTCTCTCCGTATTTTTGCTCCGAATGAATTTTTCTCCTCTATACGAAATGGTAATTGAAAAAAAAATTTTTCATACAAAATTGTTCAGGAGAGGTGATCAATGAGTGAATGAATCAGCACAAGCAGCTATATATATAGTAATATAATTATGTAGTTTATTTTCCAGTTTTTCAGAAATTAACTCTATTTTTGTTATCTTATACCTTTAAACGAACAATTCTTGTATATATATTTCTATATACTCGTAATCTAGATCTCGGAAACGGCTCGAACGATTTTCATGAAATTTAGTATACAGGGGGTTTTGGGGGCGATAAATCGATCTAGCTAGGATTCATTTTTAGAAAATGTCGATAATACCAAAAAAATAAAAATATGACTACTGCTGCCATCTATTGGCCACCGAGCTAAGCTCGGTCACCCAGATATTTTTTATTATACAAGCTATTTTAACCTGTTATCGTTTTTAAATATTAATCTATTGTTTTCAAAAACAAACTTTTATACGGGAATAAATTTTATCTTATTCTGGATATTTTTCGACTTACGATCGACACCGATCTAATTACGTCATGCAAAATCTGACTTAAGTTTTATATAGTTAAGGGTGAATACAAGATGAATAAAAAGACAATATTTTGTAAGTAAATCAGTTAGCGAAGACTCAAGGTGGGAATAGGTAAACTTTGTTTCCTTATATGAATTACGCAAATTTAGTGAAGGCAACATATTGTGCTAATGGTCGTGATTACGTGAGAATATTAGATATCTTATTATTTATTAATATTGGCCCAGCGGGAGGTAGAGCCTGGATGCGATGGCGATGACATACAGTCTAGGTATACCATTACAGTCTGTGTTTCCGTTCAATAGACACATCTTTTCTGATAAAAAGATTCCGACGAATTGAGAACCTCCTCCTTTTTTTGAAGTCGGTTAAAAACTGCTCAAGTGTGAGGCGTTCCATGCTACCAAAACAACAATTTAACTCATTCTTATTACTTGTAAACATGCTATATATCAACAATGTTATAGCTACAATTATATGTAAAAAGTGAATGTCTAGTTAGTTCATCCTAATCCTAACTTATAAATGTGAAAGTGATCTTGTCAACGAATTAACGTTTGAGCAACGAATCAACGTGATTTTTTGCACAGACACCGTTGACAGACACAGTAGATGAAAGCGCGAAAAGTGACAGGGTATTTTTTATCCCGGGAAAATTAATGATTCACATGGGATTTTTAAAAAACCGAACTTCACGCGGGCGGGAATTTCACGGGCAACACGTAAACGAAATCTTAATTTTTTCGTCTGGCGCACGGAACTCTAAAAAATTAAGGATAACGCTGTAAATATCATAATTTAATTATAGTTTGTCGACCGGGTTACTTCAGTTATCCGGGTCGGTGGGTTTAACAGCGTATCTGTGTTACTGATTCACATTTCAGTGGCTTCATTGATAATAGCATGTTCACAACCTTTGATGGAAATAAGGGTGTTTTAACGCTGCGATCGTTTTCGGTTTAATGAAAGCTATAATTAGATACTTTATGATGTTGGTTGGACAGTTTTCTCCAGGTAAATACATTTCTTAAGTGATAGGCCTTGTTCAGACCTTTAACGCCCAGTTACACCGCGGCGGAATGGAATAGAACCGACTTTTTTACATAGCATAATGAACTTTATGTGGTTTAAATTGACCCTTAGTGATAGCCTTTGTTCAGACCTTTAGTGATAGGCTGAATAGACTTTTAGTGATAAGCTATGTTTAGTGATAGTGCAGACCTTAGCCTCTCAATAGAGGGTTACGGGTACCAATCCGTAGCTTACAGCTGTTACTTTCAGAGTGGTATTTTAAGATGTTGGCACCTATTCGGCACTAGCACTCTTTGTTTCGTGAGGAAATCTTTCATCGAGAGTTCACAACAATTTTTTCAAGGTTGTCTAAAGTCTGACAGAATTTGACCAGTCAGATAGCTTACGACCAAAAGCCCCTCAAAAAAGACTACTAGTTGCTTACGCTATTCGACGTATAACAATGCCAGCAGGCGTTTCACTGAGGTAAAGGTATTACTTTTCTTATCATTCTCTTCTGTAGAAAAAAAACCGGCTAAGTGCGAGTCGGACTCGCGCACCGAGGGTTCCATACTATGAAAGACGTAAAACATTAAAAGACTCACTTTTGTTCAAGAATTTACGAGTATAATTTACATGTAAGTACTTTTGTTGGCGAACCGCAAACGTAACTTTGTTTTTGGTGGTTTATTGTTATTATCAAAAAAAGTATAATAGTTAGTGACATTAAATACATTAATGTCTATTGATCATAATTATTTCAGATATTTCGATTGATAAACTTCGGAGATAAGGGGGGGGGGAACGGTATTTTTTTCGACAGTTTGCTCAATAAATCCAAAACTATCAGGCATAAAAATAAATAAAAATCGGTTTTAGAATACACAAGTAACGCCCTTTTATATGATACCCCACTCAATATTGTTATTTCATTTTAAAAATTCAAAGCCCCGGTTTTCCCCCCTTTTTAAATAAAAATAAAAACAATTTTCAATATTTTATGATTGCAATGGCGTTGGGTCACTATCACCTAAAACTATTCTAAATTTCAAGTCGATAGCTTCGATAGTTACTGAAATAATCGAGTGTGACAGACGGACGGACGGACGGAGAAAGTCCAGACCATTTTTACCAAATTGGTATGGAACTCTAAAAACCGTTACCAAGCTCTGTCATGCTTTACAAAAATGCTGTATGTTTTTGTGGCCAGAAACTTTTTGCGCTTGGTACCTAATGTTACCTTTACTTTTTGGCAGCAAATCCCTTAAGTAATTCAAAGTAAAGATCGACACACGTACGAGTATTTCGGTCGACTATGCTTACCGAAATACTTCAGCAATACCTACATAAATTTTATCCCTTTTCTTCCGAGGAATTCTAATTAAGCTTCAATGCCAGAGGGTCTGAAAACGAATAATCCAATATATGCGACGTGACGACATGGTTCGAGTTTTGTGCTATTATATTTTTTTATTCTATTTTACTATATTATGTTGTTATTATACCTGGGACCTGCGCCATAATGTATTGCGATTCCACGCGTAGTATAAAATGGAACGAAATTTAAAAAGTATGGTAAAGTAAAAAATTAATAACGTTAAATTAATTTCATTAAAGCGACAACTCAGATACATATTATGAGTTTTGAACTTTACCATGACGCAAGGAATTGCATATGGCTATAGCTAGCTTTTCAAACAAAGATTCGTATATCATACAGTATGAACATCAAAAAATATTTGTTTTATGATATTAATGATATCGATAAATAGACGACTTGCGATAAAAGTAACGTGATTCCAAGGCAGCTTGCAATGCGAACAGTCCGCAACATCTTCAGCCGAGTTGCCGGGTTAATAATGAAAATTAATGAAGCAATAAAGAGTGGCTTTAGCGGTGCAGACTGCAGAGGGCAATAGGGAAATTTCCCTCCAGGCAGGTGTTGTGCCTGGGGACCGCTTGTGATCCATGCGTGTGACGTCAGAAGTTGTATTTATAGAACGCTCGTCGAATGCTCTGTCAGCGTGTGCTATTGCGCTGGTGACGCCATCTATCGTCAGCTATCGAAGACCGCTACAGTGGCTATACACAAACGCCGTACAGGAGTAAAGTGAAAAAAGTTTTCAAGCTTTCAAGGAATCTTGAAATAATAACTTTTTTCAATGGGAGAGATGATGGATTGCCACTTCGCACAGCCCTGGCAGAGGCACACCTCTCTTGTTTCTTGTTCTTCTTAGAGTCAAAACCTCTAGATTTTTATGATCTCTAGATCTACTTGGAGAAACTGTTTCTGGGGCCTTCTCTTATCATTCTCTTTTATATTTGCGTCGTATAAAACTTTCACCATTTTTCCTCAACTCATCCGCTCTAAATGAGCGCTCAACATTTCCTTTCCTACATGATCTTTTAAACCACGTGGCTCGTGGCTATCTCTCTTATCAGCAGTATTTCTCACACTATCACACTCTACAATACGGATTAGTTATCACCTTTGAAAATCTACTAAAATTCAACAACGTTATCTGAAAGAGATTTGTTCAATCATGTTCTAAATGACGTCTTTTTAATGCAAATCGGATCGCGGACAATGTAAGCGCTGTAGAGAATTAAGCTGTTGTGACAATGGGCTATGTTTAATAGTGTTATGCATCCCCTATTAAAAAAAAAAAAACATCTAATATTCTCACGTAATCACAACCATTAGCACAATATGTTGCCTTGCGTAATTCATATAAGGAAACAAAGTTTACCTATTCCCACCTTGAGTCTTCGCTAACTGCTTTACTTACAAAATATCTTTTTATTCATCCTATATTCACCCTTAATTAATTATATAAAAATTAAAAGGCAAAAATGACAACTGTTCAATATTTCAAACACCCGTGTCGTAATAAGGATGTTGGTCTCAACAAGTGTGATTTCTTTTAATGCAGTTAACGTTACCTTCTCGTGACTTTTTTAGAATCCAATATAATTTGCAATAGCACCTGAGATTTATAGGTATATCTAGTGCTATTCTTAAACGCGCTAAATCAGAGGCTCATTAACGACAGCGGTAGATGTACTGCCCTCTGCGTTAAAGGTCGTGGGATCGATTCCCAACTGGAAAATGTTTCTGTGATGCGCATGAATATTTTCCAGTATCTGGGTGTTTTCTTTACATTATATTTATGTACCTGAAATATAATGTTTATAATATCAGTTATCTAGTACCCATAAAACAAGCTATCGCTTACTTTGGGGCTAGATTGCGATGTGTGTAATGTTTTGATTAAGAAAACCAAATCGCTACTATTGCGTGAGTTGACGTCATTTTCAGTTGGGGTCGACAGTCGACACCGATTATCTCAGTGTGACACAATCCTAACCAATCCTAATGGATTCCGGGGCAGTTAACACCAAGCTTGGACGCGTTGTCTGTACTAATAGAAGCATATAGATCTACTCTTTACAGTTTGTTAGCGCTTACATTTTGAACACATTTTAGTCTAAGAGACAAAAGTGAAGTATGAGAGACGTCATAAACTTAATTGATTATACAAACTTTTATTTAACTTGCAATGTTTATAATAATATTATATACATATAACTACGTTCGGGTTATACTAAATTTTAAAGCTGTCGTGTTTAAGATATTTCAGATTTTTAGAATGATAAACTTCGGGGGTATGGGGAACGGTATTTTTTTCGAAATTTGCCCAATAAATCAAAACCTACCCCACTCAATATTGTTATCACATATTGAAATTTCAATAACCCGGTTTACCAACCCTTTAAAATAAAAATAAAAATGATTTTCAAAATTTTATTATTGCAATGACGAAGGGTCTCTACTACCTAAAACTATTCCAAATTTTAAGTCGATATCTTCGATAGCTACTGAAATATTCGAGTGTGACAGACGGACGGACGGACGGAGAAAGTCTCACCATAAAGGTTCCATTTTTACCATTTTGGTATGGAACTCTAAAAATTAACATGACATGAAAATTGGATGACAATGTGTTAGCTAAGTGACTTCATTCTAAATCCAATATGGCGGAATAATAATTTTTCGTACACATCCATGATATGACTGTCAAATGAGGGTTTGCTGAGAAAAATGCAAATACAGACAGAAATACTTGTTTATATATTTTATGTAATTTTATACTAATAATATGAGATATTTTCAAATGTTTTGATTATAGTCTGTTAACAACTGTTAAAAACTTTTATAGAATAAGACATGTTTTTGACATAAAGTTTTGTTACTGAAATACTGACTCACATACTGTAACAGATAAAGGTTATTTTTCAATAAACAGGTAAGCCGCCACAACACTTCTTGACATGATAGCTTTTGTCAATGGCTCTTATTGTGTAAGACATAGAAGCTATTTTGTAATGAGGAGCATAGCCAATTGTATTCAAGCTCTATTACTAGAGAGGACTGGCTTCGGTACGCACGTACAGTGCGACAAGGCTATCTTGGTGAGTGGCCGAAATCGGTACTAACGCCGCTATCTTGTTATACCTACTGTTTGATAGTTCGTTCTATCGGTATATCGATATCGATGTTGTGTTGTTTTTGCTTACTATTAAGTATTTTAAACTAAAATTGAAATAAAATTGAGGTTTTAATTTCTGGATGCCTTTGTCTTATAACAGCGCCCTCCTGTCGTGTGGAATGACATTCATTCCAGAGAGAGCCAAGAGAGCCTTGTCGGACTGTATGCACCTTTGCATACAACCTGTGCTGTGGAGTGAATAGGGGCAATCAGGTATTGATTATTATGGCCCACTCAATGTCTGTCAATGCGAAATAATAAATGCAAGACTGGGTGCTGATTGATCTATGACTTATTTAAGATCTGGGGTCTGATGCCTAAGGAAAACGTTTTCATCGTTATCGTAATCGCTTACAAATTCGGCCCGCTGATCGATTCCCTGATTTACGTCAGTCAATCGGGGGGCAGAATTTGAAAACGATTACGATAACGATGAATACGTTTTTCTTACAAAATCAAGGTTTGGTTTGGTCACGTGCCAATCTACGTGTACATCGTCGTGATTGCCTGTCTGTCGGTATTCGATAGCTCAGGAGTTGTTTAATCGAAAAGAAAAACACATCTAAAAGGCTTTCACTCCTATATAGTTGACGTACCAAGGACACGTCAAAGCGGTTTTACTGGTTCCTGATACTGCAAATGTCTAGAATATACTCCTAGGCACTGTCTTTCCCAACTCCTACTTGGGCGCTTTTAAATCAAGAGTGAATCGGCAATTCCTAGGCAAGCGCGTTCCACTTAGACTGTATCATCTCATTCCATCAGGTGTGATCACTGTTAAAAAAATCTGGAATTTTGATTTTGTTTTGGCCGAGGTCAAGTATGGAGGAAGACTTCGGCCGCTGGTTATATAACCCTACTTGCAAACACATTCCAGTGCGATACTGTGTAACAACCATTAGGTGTTACATATCTCTTCGTCTTTAGTATGGTAATACCTTCGACTATATCGTCACTAACGATAAGGTGAGATTGCAGTCAAGTACAAACACGTAGTAAAAAAATATAGTTTTACTTCTATTACCTAGAAATATAGTCTTTTTAAAGAGAACCCTAAAAGCGATGCTAAATGATGTCACCAAATGGCGTACCAACTGCTATTACACCCTGCCTAAATGCCTGCCATGAGTTTTACCAACCAATGTTACATATGCATCACATAAAAATGAACTCAACTCCTATAGACCTAAAGTTTATATTGCATAATCATATAGCTATATATTTATTAATGTAGTCGTATTGAGAAATAACATATAATAGAGATTTTCGAAGTTATTGTGAAAAAAAAGGAAAAACAAAGGGTAAAGCGCGATCAAATGAAAGCTAAAATTGTATTACTCTCATCTACATCCGTAATTTTCACGTTTTTTATATCGTATAAAAAGCAATTTCGAGGGTGTTTGTAAGCTTGTCAATGACAAACAGTAATTTCTGGGATTTTCTTGTTCAATTTCGGATAAATTCACTTATATTTTTGTCAGTATATAACAGCCTACAAGGTAAACCTAGCTATACGAATAAGAATATTTACCTACATTGCCAATTTCATCGTCGCTCTTTTTTTAGAAAATGTTAAGCCGATTTCGATGCAATTTAAGAAACAGGGTTACGACTTAGCAATATACACCTTTATATAAAACGATACGTACCTATATGCAAATGAGCTACGAATTTGCAGTAGTTGTAATTATACAGAATAAAATATAATGGATCAAATTTAATGATTTTTGATTATACAGTGTGTCCGCGATCGAATAAGCGATAGTTTTAGAGACTGTTATATAAAAAAATACCATATTAAAGGGGGGCTTCCTCACCCCCTCCCCGGGGAGCTTTTTCAATTTTGGTTGCGTTTTTTTGGGTATGTGCACACTAAATCAGTAATAACTTGAAAGTCTGCTGCTTTATAGGGGATTTTTTGCTTGTAATGATCTATAGAACACTCCCTTAAATTATCGCTAGTTCGATCCCGGACATACTGTAAATTTCCTATTTAAAAATAATCTTGATTAGTCGATCTTTCTAAAACAATTAAAAAAGCGGTACATAAATCCTTATACGAACCTTAACATAATATCTTCTTCAATTTCCTTGATATGTGTACCATAAAATGGGCTAAGCAATTTCGCAATTAAGGGTACCTACGGTACAACGCGTGAACCTCAGTCCGTCATCCGAGCATGACGTCACAAAACGGCGGAACAATGGCTTCCTTTATAATGGCGTCAACTAATGAAAATGCCAGATTGCCCTTTCCTACATAAAAGCTTAATAAGTCTGTAACATCCACTCTCGGCCGCACCTTGATATTTTTTTCATAAAATTATGGCACGTCGGGACTCGGGTCATTACCTCCGTCTGGGGATTTCAGTTTTTTTTTTGGTAAATAATAATATCATCGATATACCATCGATGAATAATATACACAAAACATTTTGACATTATTGGACGAAACATCCTTTCGAGTCGTGTAGAAAAGTCATAAACAAAGGATAGTACCCCAGGCTTTCTCAAACTTTTGGTTCCGCGTACTCCTATTAGAGTTTTCAAGTGACAGCGAACCCCCAAAGATCCCACTTCAAAAACACGATCTATCATAATTAATCTGAATAAGTAATCCTAGATATAATCTTTCACGGTCGACTCAACCGATTTTTATGAAAATTTTTACGTATGAAAATAAAGTATTTTTCCCCCTTCTACGATTTGTGTCAGTAAAAAGTTTGTTAGACAAAAATTACATTCATGTACCACATACATTTTAGAGATGGCGATATAAAATTACTACGCGATTGACATGACACCCGACCTCGGCCCGGCTGTAATGCGACATTTGACAGTCTTGGGACAATACAATGAAAGTTTCACTTTAAACATAGAACAGTTAAAGTTAAGTCGGAATGCATAATGAAATGTCCTATAACGTTTCAATAACAATATTCTAGAGGTAAATTTTAAACTTGACATGCTCCCACGTATAAATGTCATAATATTCATATTCGCACTCAAACAATTATATGATATGGCACTCAAAATTTGTATAACGAGGGAACATAACAGTTTTTCACGCGCGGGTGTGAACTGTGAAGCGTAATTAAATTCCTCCGCAGCGCCGGTTGGCAGTTGGCGCGGAATGCCCGAATGCAGCGACGACGTGCGAATATTACCCACGTATTACCCACGTATCATTAGTTTACCTGCTAGCTACCTCAGCAAATAATGCTTTTAATTTTAAAAGTCCTGTGAACTACCATGTTTCGAAATACCAAATCATTTGTAATTCGTGCATATTTCGATCATGTTGTGGTGTTATTCGGATGCATATAGTAATAATCTATGCTCCTGGCCATATTTGGTTCGGAAATACTTCTTTAAAACGAAATAATAAACAATTTTGATCAAAATTTTATAACTTTAGACGAGTTCCGTAATACCAAAAATTATGAATGAAAACTTTCTTTACTAACTGGTGTTTTTCTTTAGCTGGACAGTAAAACTGTGCTCCTGAACTAATGCGACGTGTTAAGAGTTTTAATAGTTTTTAACCTGGAAGTCACTAAAAATGGCTTAAAAACCCGTTCAGCTCGTAAATAATATTCATCTACACTATTGTCCAAGCACCCTCTGACCCTCCAGTCAAGTAGTAGTCTGTGTTTAATAGGTAGGTATGCACAAACAAGTCAGCCCGTCCGTCTGTAAGCGCTGTCAACATCAATCAGCTAAGAAGCGTGTCATGGGACGACGACGCAAGATACTAGAGGAACGCGAATTATAAATCCTGTAGGGCAAGCATCCATGAGGCGAAACCCAAGTGAATAATCTTGTTATATTGCGAAGCCTGCCCATTGCCCAACGCCCACGTCAGATGCAGTACGCTTACATCTCAAGACACACAAGACGTTGCAATTGCAATGTCATACGACAAACTTCACTGTACCAGTTTGCGTCATAAGTGGTCATACCGAGGCATTTTCAAGTCAAGATATGCCCAGTTGTTTCTCCGGCTACAGGTCTCTTCAAACCGAAGTACATTATGGTTAGTACTTTCGAGTCAACTCGTTTCGAATAAACGGAACTGATGTTGTTCATACAGCCAGCGCGAGCCTCCCAAGCCTCCCAAGTGGACAATTGCCGAAAATTTAGTTTAAAATGTTTGAATTTACTCAAGGTTGTACCTGTACTAATCCTACCACAGAAAGAACATTATTGATTTGTCTATGAATCCTAGTGTTGCTTCACGACAAAATATTTTACACTGCGGTATTCATTCGGCGGACTATGCAAACCAAATCCTATCACTCAAAAATCATTTCTTTGAATTTATATGTTAGGTTCTATTGAGGGTACCTACTATTGTGGTATTCCGTGACGATAGGTACTAACATTTACAGAAATTGAATGATAATAATCTTTAAATTTTGAAATGATTGGTAATTTGAATCACATAGTTAATACAAAGTTTCTGAGAATCGCGACTTTCAGCTCTATAATCAGTTTTAATAATTACTAGCTGTTGCCCGCGGCTCCGCCCGCGTGCAGTTCGTTTTTTTTTACAAAAATGTTTCCCGTGGAATTTCTTAATTTTTCCCAAGATAAATGAGTGGTCCCTGGGTTCGATGGACCCGTAAAGGAGTCTTCTTCTAATCTCTCCTGTCAACGTGCTATCTTCTTTCACACAATTTACCTATATCTTCTTTGGTCTTCCTCTACTTATACACTCTGTCGAAATCGCTTATGTTACTCAATTCGCATGGAGAAAGACAGAGTGGGGCGTGTCATCGTGGATTGTAATATCTATACTAACCAAACTTATCTTATTCTGAGATGATACCAACGCCCAGATATTGTAATTAAGCATTCTGATGCGCTGCTGTGTACGTAGCAACCCGTTCCTGCTACGTACGGGTTATCTTGTATAGTTATACCTAGTTGCACGATCAAAAGGACGATTTAAACTGTCAATATTTCGACCCCGTTTTGATTGTGCTACGTAGATAAGTAGCTATAGGTTTTTTTAAACATCCCACGGGTGCTCTCAAATTTTTCAGGATGAAAAGTATCTTAAATGTTGACCGGACATATGTATATAAAGTAGGATCATAAAATTTCATTTAAATCCGTTACTTGAAAGACGCCTGCTAACTGTTTTTGTAATGTTTTCTTTCCCACGGGAACTCGATTGGATTAATAAGTTTTAAGTTTTACTATATATATATATTTTGTTAAAGAGGCAACATAAGGTATCAGCATAACAAATTTTACTAAATTAAGTTCATTAGTTGTTGTTTACAAAGCTGTTAAATTAATTGCAGTTTTTTAACTATCCCACGGGAACTCTTTATTTTACCGGGATGAAAAGTATCCTATATGTTGACCAGGGACATAAGCTACCACCACACAAAATTTCATTGGAATCGGTCCAGCCGTTCCAAAGATTAGCCCGTACAAACAGACAGACAAACAGACAAAACAGACAAACAGAAATTCGACCTCTACAGATTTATTATATGTATTGATGATTGATTTTCATGATTATTATAGGTGCAAGATTCTATGGTTATCATGGGTTAACAGACAAAAAAATCATGGCTACTATTAATTAATCTCCTGTGACATGCACCATTCCCCGTCAGCTCAAAGGAACTGTGCCACCTGAAAGTAGCTTGAGAGTGAAAAACGCGCAGCATCTATTGACTGATGGTAAACTTCAAGCTTCTACTTCAAGTGGAAAGATTTCCAGTAACGCTATTTGATTATTTTGCTACCTATAAAACATACAAATTCCTGTTACGGCCAAAAAGTATGCAGGAGAGGAATTTTCCCATACCCAAATATAGATCAATCGTTTATTGACTGATTTCAAACACAAGATGTTCAAACAAACACAAACATTATAAAGTTTTAGCAAGTTTTAGTTTACTGTGAGAGAGACGTGCCAGGGATTCAAACGCTAGACTCTTAGATTAGGACTTAGGAGTCTTATCCAATTGCTCGGTTACTGCTCTCAAACATTTCTTATAGTTGTGTTACACAGAATTAAGTATACGTTGGATATTGTTGTACTATCGGAATGTTGGCTTAGTAAGTCCCCCACGATTCCATCCTTGGATGGTTTTCAGTCATTTTCTTCTACATACTCGAACCAAAATGAAGGCGTAGTAGTTTATATTAGATCTCATCTGATATGTTCATTGCAATCCATAAAAATTGATGAAGCGAATAGTCTAATCATAAAACTTGCCAATGAGGTTGTTATTTTAGCCTTGTACAGGTCACCATCATATAGAAATATTAACGTTTTTCTTAACAGCATGGACCAAGCGCTTAAAATCCTAAATGTTTACAAAAATATTATCTTGGTTGGTGATATAAATATAAACCTACTTCCCGGCGGTAATGCTCCAAATGCAGATTCTTACCTAAATCTACTGGCATCTCACGGTATGCTCCCAGGTCACGTTCTCCCCACCAGGTCTAACAGCTGTCTGGACCATGCAATTTTCAAATCCTTAAATTCTGTAACTACTTTGGTCCTTGATGTTGATATCACTGATCATTCCCCTGTTTTAATTTTCTGTGAGTCTAATATTAAATCGCAACCTTCAAACCGTACAACTCTTCGTACAGACATTAGAGCCATTGCCTCGCATCTAGAAAAGGCTGATTATTCCGCTATTCTAACATCGTGTGATCCTGACCATGCTACTAATATGCTTGTTAAATTGATTTCGGATACCGTAAAAAAATATTCTAATACCGTCACTATTCCAAGCAAAAAGAGAATACTAAAACCATGGATAACTCCTGGCCTCCTGAGATGTATTCGCCACCGTGATAACTTATACCGTAAATTCAAAAAACAATCGAATGATGTAACCTTAAAGACAACGTTTACCCGATATCGTAACTTTTGCAATAATCTCCTAAAAAAATTGAAACGCGAATACGAACGTAATGAATTTATGAAAGTCCAGAATAATACAGCTAAAACGTGGAAACTTGTCAAGAGGGTCGCAAATATGAAATCTGAGAAGTCATATTCTCCTGACTTGCTAAAATTGTGTAACAATCCTTTAGATTCGGTTAATGCAGTGAACGACTTTTTTGCTAATGTAGGAAAGAACCTCGCTGCAAAAATAATTCAGCCACCAATTGATGAGATAAATAAAGTTTGTCCACCCATTCCTTCGCGCTTAAATTCAATGTCACTGCTCAACGTCGACAACAGTGAAGTTGAACTCATAATATTAAATCTAAAGGAAAAATGTGCTGTTGGTTGGGATTCCATCTCTTCTTCTATTGTTAAAGCTGCCGCCAAAAGCCTAATTCCTGTTCTAACCTATATTTATAACTTATGCTTGGCTCACGGCGTTTTTCCAAGTGCCTTTAAAAAAGCTTTAGTGTACCCTATCTGTTCGCGCTTTACGCTAGCACTCCAGTTTACGCTAGGCCGCCTCGCGTCGGTCGGCTATCACTGCCCCCCGCGCATCGCGCCTCCCCGCATCGGCGACGCGCGCGCAGTCCGGTCCTACATGCCGATTGAAACGGTCATACCGCAAGGTCCGCGTTGCCCGCGTGAAGATTTGCCGGCCACGCCGTGTCGTTTAGTTTTTACGAGCCCTTTTTTATTGCGCTCCTTCGTGTGTCGTGTTGTCCGCCGCGTCCTTCTAACGCCGCGGGCCCATTTGGTTGTCCGGAGCACTGTTTTTTGTGCTCACGCGCCATCTTGATACCACGCCGCCGCGGACTCGCTTCGCTACCCGCGAATTCGTGCCGCCGCCGCGAAAGACCCTCAAGGAAGGGCGAGTGTGTTCTTTTGCATTTGACACAGCAGGCACCACACACCACATTTCATCCTACACGAACACACTCCCCGGATTCCACGTGCTGGCTGTCTCCATGCGCCGGTAAGTACCTAGTAGTAAGTCACTCTGTGCCGCGGGATTAAACCCAGTGCAAAACGCCTAATAAAATTTTTTTGGCGGGCCCTTTTCGACCCGCCACCGCCGCTGCCTGTGGGAGTCCGCTGGCCTGCTCTGATGGGCCCGGCAGTTGCCCGCTGATTCATCGTGCACAGGCGCGGTGCGTAATCATTATTATTGGTAGCAGTGAGCGCGGTTTGTCTACACCTCGCTTTGCGTTTTGCGCTGGTTTTGCCCGCCGCGCCGTTCGTTTTCTGCGCCGCTGGCATAAATCCCGCTTTCCGCCACGCGCCGTGTCGTTCGCCGCGCTGTTAGCGGAAATTCCGCAATCGCCGCCAGTTCCGCTGCGTTAACGCCGCGTTTCGGCCGCGTTCCGCTTATTATAATTATAAGTTTAATTTTTATTTTAAGTTTTGCTTGCGTGCCGGTACCGCCCGCTCGCCTCGTAATTTAACACGCGTACCTACTACGGTCGCGCCGCTTTGTTCATTGCGACTACGGTACGACCGCGACCGCGATACGACTTGTTTACTATTACTTTAATTTTATTATTGCTTGCACTCGCGCCGCCCGCCGACTTGCCGGCCGCCTTTTCAATTTATTATTGTTTGCACTCGCGCCGCCCGCCGACTTGCCGGCCGCCTTTTCAATTTATTAATGCTTTATTTTTGCTTTTGTTTACATTTAATTTGTTAGAATGTCCGCGAACATAAAAAAGCTAGCTGTACAGATACAGTCTGAGCTTCGCTGGGCGACGTCCGCCGCGGGTTTGATAGGCCGCGAAGATAGAACCGCCGCCCTATTACACCGAGCGGACCAGGTGCGGACTCGGCAGGCCTCCGTGGAGCAGGCCTTTCAAGACCTGCTCACCCTCGGTCCCGAACAGGAGGTACTGAGGACGGCTCAGGCCGATTACGACCAGTTCTTCGAACTGATGGACTCGGTGGTGGAGGCCGCCCATGGGATCCGGACCGCCGCTGATGAAAGGCGTCGAAGTGGCGCTTTTAGAGACTCCCCCAGCCGACCGCCCACACAGCCGGCATTACTCGGGAAACTGCCCACGATCGAGCTGCCCAAATTCGGTGGGCAGCTTCAAGAGTGGATGGGCTTCCTGGCGTTATTCGACAGTCTTGTCCACGCCAGGAAGGACCTGTCCCCCACCCAGAAGCTGACATACTTACTGTCCTCGCTACAGGGCGAGGCCCTGGACGTGGTGCGGCACCTCGACCTCTCGGAGGAGAGCTACACCACGGCCCGGGAATTGCTGGCCAGGCGCTACGAAAATGTGCGCCGGTTGGCCGACGCACATGTAGCCCAGCTACTCGCCTTGCCCGCCGTCACCGGGGTGGCCGGCCTCAGAGAGGCCTTGCTAAACCCCTGCATTGTGGCCACCAATGCTCTCCGTCGATTGGATCTCCCCGTCGACCAGTGGTCCTTCTTGTTATTGCACATAGTGCTCTCCCGCCTGCCGTCGGAGCTTAAGCTCCGCTTCGAGCAGCGCTTCGGAGGGGACGGTGCAACCTATCTGCCCCCTTTCTCCGACCTCCTGAAGTTTTTGGAGCAGGAGTGCCTCCAGGCCGATAACTCCGGAGTTACCGGCCCTCGAGTGGCCCCTGGGAGGTCCGAGCATGTCCGAGGGGGTGGGGCAAGGACTGGCCCTTCGGCGGGGACCGGCCCCAATCGGCGAGGCCGTGGAGCCGACGCCAGAGAAGGTCGCCGGGTGTCACAGTACAGCGGGGCCGTGGCCACGAAGCTCCCCCCCTGTGCCTATTGTCGGCACCCCGGCCACCAGGTCTCCTCGTGTTCGCACTTCCTGGCCAAACCGGTTGTGGCCCGGAGAGAATATGTGTCGGCACGCCACTGGTGCTTCTCTTGCCTGGGCCAGCATCTCGTACGAGACTGCCCGCGCCAGCGGCCCTGCCCACATTGCGGCGGTGCCCATTCGGCCCTTTTGTGCGCTAACCGGAGTGGTTCCGGTCGCCGGGACATTGGGTCGCGCACCCCCCCATGGGCGGGGGCGCTCGATCGCGCACCCCCCCATGGGCGGGGGCGCTAGTCCTGGCCACCCGACCAGTCCCGTTAGGCGTTCTTCGGTGGACCACCAACCTCCTAGTGGAGGTAGGGGTTCCACCCCCCGGAGGAGGGCTTCACCCCCCGCGTCACGGTCACATACCCCTCGCGTCATCACGACGGGGATATCGCGTCCGCCCCATTGGGCGTCGTCCCGCGTCGGTTCTCGCCGCCACTACACGAGTGGCCGCGACTGGAGCGCCATCCACCCACCATAGGTCGAGGCGATTCCTACCGGGTGCCGGACGTTAGCCGCATGGTGCGGCCCCAAATGGGTGAACGGTCCCCTGCTGATTACCAGCGCCCTAGGGGCGGTGGGGCTTCACCCCCCCAGGGGGGGGTCACACCCCCCCGGGGGAGGGTCACACCCCCCTCGCATTTTTATGACGGGGGTCTGACGGCCGCTCAAATGAGCGTCGAACCGTCTAGGTTTTTGCCTCCCCTCCATGGGTGGACGCAACTGGAGCGCCATCCACCCGTGCTAGGTCGAGGCGCTCCCTACCACGCCCCGGATGCTAGCCGCATGGTGCGACCCCGGGTTGGTTATGCCGGATGGTCCCCACGTTGGGTACCCTCCCCCTCTCTAGCAGCGCCCCAGCCGGAGTACCCCCGTCAGTGGGCTCCCGCTGGTGAAGGCACGTCGCGCTAGGTGTCCGCCACCCTAGCTGCCACCTAGCCACCTCCCCTGAGACTTTGGATGTACAGCAGTCAGTATGCCAGACCATATTTTTGTCGACTGCCTCAGGGAGGTTAGGGCCTCAGGCTACAGGAGTGGCTCTCCCTTGTGGCCTCACTTCCGAATGTTAATCGGATTTCGATGCCTCGTTGCTTCCTACCGCCCGGAAGGTGCCACGCCAGTCTCCACGGCTTTTGTGATGCGTCCGAAAAGGGGTACGCAGCCGTGGTCTATTTGCGAACTGTCAGTGACACCGGCGAGGTCGCAACCCACCTTGTCTTGGCGAAAAGTAAAGTGGCCCCAATTAGGTCACGCTTGACGATACCCAAATTGGAGTTGTCTGGAGCCGCTCTTTTGGTGCGCCTTCTCAACCATGTGCGTACGTCCCTCCTATCGATCGTTGACCTGACGGACGTGTACGCCTGGTCGGACAGCGAAATTGTCCTTTGTTGGTTGCGAGCCGCTCCCCACAACTTGGAAGTCTTTGTTGCCAACCGGGTTTCCCAAATCCAGAATTCGGAAACCCCGTTGACCTGGAGACATGTGCCAGGGGACCTGAACCCTGCAGATTGTGCTTCCCGCGGATGTGAAGCTTCCGACCTTGTCAACCACTCTCTTTGGTGGGGCCCTGACTGGCTGACTCGGAATGAGTCCCTGACTGGCTGACTCGCCTGGCCTCAGAGTAGGTTCTCCGAGCCCGATGTGTTACCTGGCTTGCGAGTCGGAGTTGTGGAAGATAAGCCAGCCAATTCGCTGAGCTATCTTCAGGAACGCTACAGTTCCCTTGATAAATTGATTGGGGTGACGGCTTGGATTCAGCGCTTCACCCACAACGCTCGGAACCCACGCGACAAAATGTCGAACCCGGTCTTGTCGCCCCTGGAGAGACAGGAGGCCCGGACCTTTTGGATACGTTTGGTTCAACTGGAGCTTTTTGAGTCCGCTATTGAGACACTGAAGCGAGGTTTACCTTTGAAAGGCTCGCTCGCCCGCTTAAACCTCTTCCTGGATGACACCGGATTGATACGCGTTGGTGGACGCCTCCGGAATTCTGACTTACCCTATGGGGCACGTCATCCCTTGTTGCTTCCGAACAATAGCGCTTTTGTAAAATTGTTGGTGACGCATTACCACGTCAAAAATGCCCACGCTGGCTGCAACGCCCTTTCGGCCATATTGCAGCGCGAATTTTGGATTTTATCGGGACGACGCTCCATCCGAAGCGTCATTTTTAAGTGCATTCCGTGCTACCGCCTGAAGGCCAGCACCATGCAGCCCATTATGGGGGACCTCCCCACCGACCGTGTCGTGGCCTCGCGCCCTTTTTCGGCGGTCGGGACGGATTTTGCGGGGCCGTTCTTCGTCAAGAGCTCCAGCCTCCGCAATGCTCGTTCCCTCAAGGCCTACCTTTGCGTTTTTGTTTGCCTGGCTACCAAGGCCGTACACTTAGAACTGGTGAGTGCCCTCAGCACCGAAGCCTTTGTAGCCACGCTAGGCCGCTTCGTTTCACGCCGAGGATATCCGCACCTGATCCGATCGGATTGTGGGACCAACTATAAGGGTGCCGATAGATATTTGAAGGAAGTCGTCCAATTTTTGAATGAAAATAAGATAAGCCTCGGCACGGCAATGTCCAAGATGGGGATAACTTGGACCTTTGACCCGCCAGCTTGTCCCCACTGGGGCGGGATCTTTGAAGCCGTCGTCAAGGTCTCAAAGACGCATCTCCGACGCGTGATAGGTGAAACCATTTTGACATTTGAAGAGCTCGCTACCGTTTTTTGTAAGATTGAGGCTGTCCTCAATTCTCGGCCACTCTGCCCCTTATCGTCCGATCCCAATGACCTGGAAGTTTTAACCCCCGGTCATTTCCTAATTGGTGAACCCCTTAACGCCCTGCCCGAGTACCCCTTCAGGGACGTGAAGGTCTCACGGTTGTCTCGTTTCGAATTGCTACAGCAGATGACCCAAAATTTCTGGCATCGTTGGAATTTAGAATATTTGCATCTTTTGCAGCAGCGCGTTAAGTGGTCAGACAAGACCGACCCACCTAAGGTTGGTGATCTTGTCCTAGTTAAGGAGCCTAATTTGTTGCCTTTGTGCTGGCGTCGTGGACGCATTCTTAAATTGATATATGGATCCGATGGGGTTCCCAGAGTTGCCGAGGTAATGGTCGGAGATTCGGTTTTGCAGCGAGCCGTCTCTTCCTTATCCCGGTTGCCCAATTGTTAGTGGACTCCAAATCCATGGGTCCACTGGCGGGGGTGTTCGCGCTTTACGCTAGCACTCCAGTTTACGCTAGGCCGCCTCGCGTCGGTCGGCTATCACTGCCCCCCGCGCATCGCGCCTCCCCGCATCGGCGACGCGCGCGCATTTCCGGTCCTACATGCCGATTGAAACGGTCATACCGCAAGGTCCGCGTTGCCCGCGTGAAGATTTGCCGGCCACGCCGTGTCGTTTAGTTTTTACGAGCCCTTTTTTATTGCGCTCCTTCGTGTGTCGTGTTGTCCGCCGCGTCCTTCTAACGCCGCGGGCCCATTTGGTTGTCCGGAGCACTGTTTTTTGTGCTCACGCGCCATCTTGATACCACGCCGCCGCGGACTCGCTTCGCTACCCGCGAATTCGTGCCGCCGCCGCGAAAGACCCTCAAGGAAGGGCGAGTGTGTTCTTTTGCATTTGACACAGCAGGCACCACACACCACATTTCATCCTACACGAACACACTCCCCGGATTCCACGTGCTGGCTGTCTCCATGCGCCGGTAAGTACCTAGTAGTAAGTCACTCTGTGCCGCGGGATTAAACCCAGTGCAAAACGCCTAATAAAATTTTTTTGGCGGGCCCTTTTCGACCCGCCACCGCCGCTGCCTGTGGGAGTCCGCTGGCCTGCTCTGATGGGCCCGGCAGTTGCCCGCTGATTCATCGTGCACAGGCGCGGTGCGTAATCACTATCTATAAAAGTGGAGACAGAGGCAGTGTCAATAATTATAGGCCAATATCGGTGCTCACTACTTTATCCAAGATTTTTGAAAAAATTTTAAACAAAAGATTGGTTAATTATATGACTGGAAACAATATTCTATCCGACAATCAATTCGGGTTCCGTGTGCTGATTCTGTATCGTTCACTTAGTTAGTTAGTAACCCAAACTGGGTTATTAACTAAGAAAACGGAGGCAAAAATCCTATTTTTGTATTCTTTTTGTACAAGATAGCAACTAGCATGGTATACTGATATGATACCATACCGACCTAGGTTGGTAATTTGTGCAAAAATAGGATTTTTGCCTTCGTTTTCTTAGTTAATAACCCAGTTAGGGTTACTAACTAACTAAGTGAACGATACAGAATAAGGCCCCCGGACGGGTAAATCTACGGAAGATGCTGTAGTGACACTTACTGATAATATTATAAAAAACTTTAATACTAAACTTAAAACTGTAGGAATCTTTTTAGATCTTTCTAAAGCCTTTGACACTGTTTCTGTCCCAAACCTACTAAACAAGCTTGAACGTATTGGCATCAGAGGAATAGCCCTTAAGATTTTGGAAAGCTACCTGTCCGATCGTACCCAATCTGTTGCCATTGATAATTTTGTCAGCGAAACGGAATCCGTTTATTTTGGAGTTCCTCAGGGTAGCGTCCTCGGACCTATCTTTTTAGATCTTTCTAAAGCCTTTGACACTGTCTCTGTCCCAAACCTACTAAACAAGCTTGAACGTATTGGCATCAGAGGAATAGCCCTTAAGATTTTGGAAAGCTACCTGTCCGATCGTACCCAATCTGTTGCCATTGATAATTTTGTCAGCGAAACGGAATCCGTTTATTTTGGAGTTCCTCAGGGTAGCGTCCTCGGATCTACTCTATTCTTAATCTATATTAATGATTTGTGTTCACTTCGGCTTCCAAATTGTAAAATTGTCGGCTATGCTGATGATACAGCACTTATTATAAGTGGAAAAAACTGGAAGGAAGTCAGCGAATATTCGGAACTTGCTATGAGAGCCGTTATAAATTGGTTAAACTGGAATCTTCTAACGTTAAACGTAGATAAAACTAAGTTTATCACATTTACCGCAAGCAGAGCCACACAACCTCCTGCCTCCTTTACTATTTGTGCCCACAGATGTAGTAACATAAGTTCGAATTGCTCCTGTCCAGCCCTCGAACGTACCTCTTGTATTAAGTACCTTGGAGTTCTAGTAGATTGCTCCTTGTCTTGGAAACAACATATTGAATCTGTTGCTTAACGAACTAGAAAGTTAATGTTTGTTTTTAGGAACATAAGGAATGTTGTTGACCTACAGTGTCTAAAGACAGTATACTATGCCCTTGCACAGTCAGTCTTATCTTATTGTATAACTGTTTGGGGTGGATCTCAGAAAACGCTCATGCTAAGAGTTGAAAGAGCCCAAAGGGCAGTTCTTAAAGTTATTCTCAAAAAACCCATTCTCTTTCCTACTGTTGAATTGTATTCGATATGTCAGCTGCTCACTGTCCGCCAACTATTTATATTACAAACAATTCTACGCAAACACTCTGAACTATCCTACAACCCTCAAGGAAACTTAAAAAGGAGATCTGATATGGTGTGTACCTACAGACCTCGTCGAACTGCTATTGAGAGTCGCCATTATTATCACATCAGTTCTTCATTGTACAACCGAATCAACAAAATTCTACACATATATCCCTTGACAGCGGCAAGAGCTAAAAAGATATGTACTCAATGGCTTTTAACTCTGTCCTATGATGAATCGGAGCAGCTTGTAAAGTCTTGGTCTTAAAATAAAGGTAAATAGAACACACACTCACACGCAAACACACACACTCACACACACACACACACCACACACACACGCAAACACACACACACACACACACACAAACAAACACACACAAACAAACACACACACACACACACACACACACACACACACACACACACACACACACGCACACACACACGCACACACAATAACCACAAATCTTACAGCATGCATTTGTAATAATATTTTGTAACTAGTTACAATTGTTTGTCACTTGAGACATTGTGATATTGTATGAGGAGGGCGTTGATCACTGCAACACAGTTCATACTTATGCAGGATCATCGTTCCCATTTGTTACTGTATCTAAATCATAAGTTTCAAATAAAGCAATTAAAGCAATTAAAGCAATAAAGCAATTATAGTGTGTGTCAAGTCTTTATTCAAACCTTAACCATAATCTCAGAGGAAGTCTTACGTGCCAACATGAAGAAATATAGTGATTAAAAAGATCGATCAAAAAATTCCAAACGACATGTTTCGTGTATGAAGTGGGCTTATTTTTATTGAAGTATGTGAAGTGAATGAGAGACGCATAAACATTCTATTTTTTACGACTCATTAGTTGTCAGCCAGATGTCAGGCTGTCAGACAGGTGGGGGGACAGCGTAGACTTTTTAATAGGGTACCCTCAAATCCTACAGATTAATTATCGAGAAAACTAAAGTTGAAACCAACCTTTTTTCATACCTCTGAGATACTGATATTCCACGTTAAGCTGGGCATGAATTGATCTTCACAGATTAACAGCGTCTGATCCGGGATGAACTCTATATATTAAAGTTCCCCGGGTCAAATCCCTGCTTATTTCATACCTACTGTGTACAGGCATATTCAGCTGGAGCTTTCTCTCCGCTCAACCTCCCAGGTCACGTTTCTTTATTAGTTTTTATGAGTCTACTCGGGAGATAAAATACCGTTACCTACTTGAAATATTCATTTTGTATTTAGAAGTTATATAGGAGTACTTAAGGGGTCTGCGTTCACGGTCAGTCGTGTTCAGATTATTAATTTTCCACGGCTGAGCTCAGACTAAGGTATTCGAACAGCGCGTTACCAGTGATGACTTGCGGATCCAAGACATGGTCATTGAGGGGCCTCTGAAGGCCTAACTATACGCCTTTTTATGAGCGATGAAGAGATGGCACAGTTTCCCCACACTATCAAAACAGAAATGGTATCACATAACCATAGCATGCTGAAGCGAAGGACGTTGGCCACCTTAGGTGCTGGATTGGCGACCCCGCACTAGTAAATACAGTGCTGGCAGACCCCAAATCAGGTGGACGGACGACACTTTAGGAATGTCATGGGGAATCGCTGGATCCAAGCTACGCAAAACCGTGCATCGGATTACATTATCCATCGGCTAAAACGACACTATTCTCTTACATTTTTTTTATTATTATTGCTTTCATTGTGGATTAAGTCAATGGAACATGTTGCCTAATGATCTAGTAATTTATGAATCGCACAAACAATTCAAAAATCGACTCTACAAACACCTGAGGAGGAATTACAACGATAAAGGTGCATCAGCAAAAACTACTCAGATCGGAGTTATTGAACCACAGTTCAGTTAAAAATTAAATTGGTCTCTTTTTAATTATGCCAGTTAAAATCAGGAAGGATACAAACCATGACCCGGAAAATGGACTGAACCAGGAATCGAACCCTTGCAATATACAACGGCGTAACTTTGCACAGCTAACTCAACCAATTTTATACGCTTTGAAGATACTCGTATTTGTATTGACAAAATTCCTAGTCGCAAATAAGCTGATAATTTATTTAGAAAGTCCCATCCATATCTTTCTCAAGATAATCCAGGTTTAGAAGTTTAGTTCGGTTTCAGGTTTCCATTTACCAGCTGTAAAGGAGTGAGGAATGTCTTTGAAACGAGGCTGGAATTCAGTATCAAGGCAAGCATTAAGCTGCCTTTCCACGGAGGGTTAGCGAATAGACGTGGAGATTTGTGTAAAACCTTTAATATCGGCGCGCTTCATTTTTTCGGCATAACATAATTTTTTCGTAAGATTGGAATTTGGAATTCTAATTTCTCACTAATTCAAGACACATGTGAATACTAGGTAGAGGCAAAAAGAAGGTAATTTGCCTCCGAATAGCATTTAGTATTCTGCTAAAACTATACACAGGAAGTTTTGTATGTCTGGATGTTTGATACTCCTTCAGGACTTATTTTGTATATTAATTTATTATACTGTATGACCTATAAAGAATAATGATTATGACGCAACTTTGTGGAACACTCGAGTCCTAAGAACTGAATTGTCTAAGGTGATGAACGCAGTGCAGGGCGTCAAATTAAATTAAAATCCAAAGTCGTGGGACGGTATTTAGTACTAAAAAAAATTCTGATCTGGCTGAAATTTGATACTGAGGTAGATTATATTCTGAACTTTTAAGTTTTAATCCCGGCGGGAATTGAAATCCATGATTCTGGTGAAAAACTTGGTAATTTCATAACATAAGTAAGTGTTCTGTAATTAAACTAGGAACCATTATCATAGATGTTAAATACTTTGACGGCAAAGCAGTTTGAATAGAAGCATGCTTTGGGTAATTGAATCCCGTCTGACAGACTGGGACACTTGGTAATTAAAATATAGAAGGCACTTTGGGGCCGCAATAAGCTTTCGAAAGCCGCAGCGGCTTAATGCAACTCTTTACGATAAATATCGAGTTCAGACTCTACAATCTATATGAAAATTAATTGTAGGTTATTATTTAAATCCTCATAGACTTACCCATACCATTATTAAGTTTTTCGCGACAGGTTTGCGACAGGCGTAACTGTCGCGATTGTTGCTATCAATGGTATCTTTTTATTTGAAAACATATTAAAAAAGTAACGTTTGACATCAACGATTGCGAGATTTATTCTTGTCGCAAACTTGTTACAAGATACGTAATAAGGGAGTCAACATAATGTAACTAGTAGTAAAGCCATACATTATTAATTATATTACTGTTCAGTGATTCAACAACAGTGTTACAGGCGTATTAATTAAATATGCTCATGTTACATTAAATAGCTAGTCAGTGAATGGCGTAATCCTTGAGAACAAAGCATCAAAGCCGACATTAGGTAGTGAGCTAGCGGGGACAAATACCAAGTGAGCCCAGTTTCCAGCAAGATTAAGATTTAGGAGAACATTTCACAATGGAATTCCTAGATATTATGTATCTCAAGCAAAATTTCAGGTGATACTTTTTTAGTAATATAAATAGAAAAATTATTCATTCATTATAAACAATCAAAGAAAGCTCCATATGAAGTAGCTGCGGGATAGATCAGGGCAATTAAGGAGTTATCGAATATTGGCGCATTGCAGGTATAACGTACCGTACCCCACGCGTATAAGCAAAATACACTGATTGAATTTTCATCACGATCAGCGATCGTTGACTCCTTTATTATAGTACTCGTAACTTTGTGAACAAAATTCGGCAATGTAGTTTTAACAAAATAATGAAACACAATTTGTCAAATGTCATATCATAATTATATTCTCACCCGCTTAATAATAAGCACGAATAAGTATCTTTTCATGTTGATTCTATTGCCCACTACGCTGGCTAAGTGCTAAATAGCAGGCATTTTACACTAATAATATTACGGAGGCATGGAAATCTTTCAGAGGAATACATATTTTAATCCGATGGTTTTCTAACAGCAACCTAGTGCTCACACATGTCGCTTACTGATAGCCTAAAAATTATATAACCTACAAGTAAGAGCCTCAGAAACGTCTGAAATTCTTACGTCAAACCCATGAATGGTGAAATATCACAGTTATTTTTAGCTGAGCTTGTCAATTACTTGATATTGTTTTTGCTTGACTATTTTATAATAAAGGGAACAATATGTCTGCGAAAAAAATACCTCGATCACGAAACCTCTAAGAGTAACCTATCAGAGCCCTAAATCAAAACCAGTTTGGTGGATTTTGGTTATATGTGTGGTGTCTATGGTGTGACAGACTTGTTAGGGAAAACTAGTTTTGACATGTTTGTAAGTAGAGATAAGCCAATTAGGTAGTCATCTCAGGGTAGTCATATAAGACTTCAAGTATTTCTTTTTGGTGTGACATTTCCTTACATAAAAATATAAAGAGAATCATACTTATCACAACTTTGACTTATTTATGAAATAAATTAAATTGAAACCTTTTTAGTTATTTCACAATAATTTATGTATCGCCCTATGGAAACGCGCGTGCGGACTAATAACAAGTATAGTGATCTGTGGCGTGGACGGCGGTCCATAAACGCCTTCATCTACATCTACGCTCGTCTTACTACTGACGCCGTTGGTGTCAAAACAAATATTTTTGACACCAGTAACTGTCGACATTTTTTTGCATGGTTCATAGTTTCCTGTGTTTATAGATGTAAAAAAATTGACATCAGTAAACTGGCGTCACTTGGCGTGGTTTTCCGTGTCCTATGTCGTCTATGACATATACACATAGTTTTAATCCGAAATGTCTCTACAAAATCCGAAATGTCCACTGGTATCGGGAAACCGAAATGTGTATCCCGTTTCGTGCGCACACAGCACGTTCCTCCCCAAAACAAAGGCAATAAGGCACGGCCACGCGACGGATCACGGCAAACTCGCATAAATCACGTTTACGACGCGCCGGGTTCGATTCCCGGTCGTTCCGGATAGCATTAGAATAAATATTCCGTGCTTAAATTTCGTCTAGCTTGCGAGTGATAAAATAGTGGAATGGAGTCGATGGAATAATACAGATAGGTTAATACTTTAGAGTTTAGAGGGATATCACTTTAGTAACAAAACTAGGAATGGGAATAAAATCGTCAAAAATTAGATACTGCATGGAAGGTACAAACAGTTTAAAAAATTGCTTACTGTAAATATAACGTTTTTAAGAATTTTACCTGGGTTGTTAAATATTGAGAAAGTAAAGCAAAAATTCACGGTAATTTTACAAAGGAAGTTTTTACATGAATACCTAATTAAGATGTAAAAACAAGATTATAAAACAAAATCATGGTCGGTGTCGACACAATCTTGAGAGGAGACGGTTTAATTACGAATAAGCAAACGATCCGTAGCTTTTATACTGGTTGCTTTTTTGGTTTAATAATGGTTTTATTTAGAAAACTGTTTTTATATACTGTGGACAGGGCGGACGGCGCGAAAAAATATCGCCAGTTTATCGGTGCCAAAAAATTCTTATTTTGCCACCAACAGTAAGGCCACGCTGTAGTTCGCTCAGCAGCCACCTATAAAATTTTGATAGAAAGCGCTACTGTTTGCTTGTACGAAAAAGGTTAACGTAAAGCGTTTGGATGCCCATATCTTGAGTTGTCTTATCAGAGATATACCTACACAAGTTAGTAGATACTTGACTGCAAAAAAAAACACTTTTTGCATTAAAAAACACTGTTTGCATTGAAAATTTCTAGTTAACTACACTCGTAAATTCATATTTAAAAACAAGAATGTTTATTAAATATTTCTAAAAAGATCAAAACTCCGAGTTTTTCGGTGCTCATAAAACCGGGACTCGCGGCGGCGCGTGTACCGGGATAATGAAGTGGCTCCAAGGACGGCCTTGACATCTGTCAGGTATATAAGCGATTAAGAAGAGCATTACAGCCTGCGGCGGAAAATGAGCCTTACCGATATAACATATTGCGATACAAAAAAAATAATGAGCCGCAAATAAAAAAGATGTATAAGAATGCTCAGAAGTCACGTCATCAATTTAGCGATACGGAACTTTTATAGGATCACTTTGTTGTCCGTCTGGCTGTCTGGCTGTCTCTCTGTCTGTGTGTCACGACCCTTTATTTCAGTAACTATTCGGCATGAAATTTGAAATACTTATAAGTATGAATGGCCGCGGAGGTGGTCTAAAGCGTATTTAAGATGCCCATTAAAATCCTGAAAAAGCAAAAAAATGTCTATTTCTAATTTCTATGATACCCTTCATGATACGCTAAAACTGATCCAAACGATAATAATCAAACTTGAAGTAATAATGAAACAAATACCATTTGCACATGAGACACAATATAAATAAAAAGCCGTAAAATCTTTTATTTGCTTTGATTCAGATAATGTATTGCTTTCCGTTAGTACAAATAGCTATCTCGAAGAAAAATAAATATCAAATGAAAATAGAGCTTTTCTTTTAGGTTCGTTACTCTTGTAAATTAAGTAAACAACCATTTTCTCTGACTGAAAGAATTTAAAATGTATGTTGTTCATGTTTTTATAACAATAAGTAAACATAGAGCAAGAAATTCCTCGGATTCTTAGCGATGCGTTACTAATGTTAGACACAGTACATCTCGGGAATTTGCACTGCAGTGCAACACTGTGCAGTGCGCACTGTACTGTGCCGGTCATCCTAAAACAGTTCAATGAAAATGAAAATCTTTATTTTTCACATAGGCCTAAATAAAAGGCTCTTTAATACTGATTACTAACTAATCACTGATTACTAACCTCAAGATATGGGCATCCGAACGATTTACGTAAACCTTTTTCATACAAGCAAACAGTAGCGCACACTGTCAAAATACCGATGCCGCCACTGACCGAACTACCGCGTGGCCTTATACTGTTGGTATTAATGACACCCATAAACTGGCGAAATGTTTTCGCACGGTTCGCCTTTCTGTCTAAAGAAGATGACAATTGCTCTTATAAAAAGTCAAAACTCTACCGCCAGGATCGGAAAGCATGTTTACACCGAGAAGAACTGAGAAACTCGGCACTTGCTCTTTTCAAAAACGTCATTATATAATACAAATTTTCATAAGGTATAAAAAATTATTACATTTTTTAAGATATCTCATGAGGGATGGAAGCATATTCCTGTCATTCCAAGAATCATCCTCCTCCTCATCAAGAAAACCTCAGATCTCAATCTCAAAAAAAACTACGCAAAAGCCTCTACTAACTAATAACAGATTACTCCGATAAAACGGAGTAGGTACCGTATGTAATTACTAATTATACTTGGGTAATTCAATAATGGTTATTATACCACGGACTTCCGAAGTAACACCGGCATCAAACCAATTACATCATGGTGTTTAAGTCATGAAAAATAGGCACATCACTGAATATGAATTTATTTAAATACAAAGAAAAGCGAACACCTGGGCGTCTTAATACAGTGGAAATGCCAAGACTTAGTGGCTGGCACCCTTACGGCTTCACCCCTTAGCCATTATCCGATTATTTATTGCCCAGCTCACCCCTGACTCCTGCAAAATGCCTTGGGCTCAGGGTTGCCATTGCAAAACTATAAAATAACTATTAGATTGAAGCTAAAATTTTGCGCAAAGGATCCCTCTACAAAGTAGGTAAGAAAAACCAATCCCTTTCAAACTGGATCCAAGCAAATTCAGAAATTATTATAAAATTCTAAACTGACTAGAAATCGAACTTTCCGTTCAAAATTCAATAGCATGCCTACTCTATACGCTACTTAAGACGTTGTTTCAATAAAATAAATTCAAAACGAGAAAGTAATATAAAACAGAGAACTTCAAAATTTCAGAAAGGTCGAATTTCTTCCTTATTTCTACTTCTGAAAATAACGTTTCTTGTTTATTTACATTAAAATATTCTTAATTTCAACCTTACAAGCGCCGACTGCGGTCGCTGCGGAGGCTTCATTTTGGAAATTAAACTCGGAATTTTCATCTTTATTACAAACACGGGACTCTGAGCCGCGGAGGCTTAAAAACTTTAATTTTCTATAATGTTCAACAAATTCTTGTTTACGCTTAGTTATAAAACTAATTGTTGCCTGCGGCTTTGCTCAGCTATAAATAAACTTTTGACAACGATTTGTTTTAAAGTAATATTGTGCTTACAGGCGGAGTTTCTCGACGGAGTCAGTTTTCTTACCTTTGCACAGGTTTAAAGTAACTGTCAAAAATATTATCTAGTATAAAATAAAGTTCTATACCATTAAATAATTCCTTAATGCCAAGGATTTTTTGAAACGATGAGGTGATTGAAAAAAAATCAAGACATATCTGAAAAGAACATGTCCCGAGTTACTTGCCAGTTCTTCTGGGTGCAAACGGCTTTCGGAACTTGATTGTACAACTTTTACTTTTCATAAGTGCCTGTAAGTTAGTGTAAAATAAAGATTTTCAATTTCATTACAGGCAGAGCAGACTTTGGTATAAGTTCAAGTTAACTTTGATTTACATTTTACACTAAAATTGGTATTTATCCTTGAGTCACTTGAGATGAAACTTGTTTGTGATTTTCAACTAAATATTTCATGAAAAGTTATATCTGGATTTTAAAAAAAGTTGTATAAAGCACAACTCTTTAAACAACATAGGTATACAACAATCAAGAGGGAATATATTCAGGATAAATTCTGACCTATTTGAAAAAAAAAACTAAAAGTGCTCGCATTCTGCATAAGCACATAAACACCACATTCCCAGTTCTATTATAATGGAGGCAAACAATGTAAAATACAACATGCGTTTATCCGGAGTGCTCTCCTTGATACCCCTTCCACTCGAAAACACGTACCTCCATAGAGCTTGATAACACAAAATCAATCCCCTGAAAACACAACACTAAACACGTGAAAAAACACACACACAGATTTACGATCAAAAACACACGTGGTTCGCACCGAAAATAATAATTTTCCGCACACGTCCGCGTCCTTCGGCAGCCGTGGTGTTACTGATGCTTGTCGTTTTCCCAAACGAGAGGGAAATTTTCCCCTTATCATCCCTCTTTTTCACCCCTATCTGTCTGGTGTATAGCGGTCTCACTTAGACATTTCCCAGCGGTAGTTTCAATGCGCTCGCAGTTTCATTGACGCTCGCAGATTAAACGTTGTTTTCTTTCACAGTTGTTCGAAATATGGAGAGTAATATTTTTCCTATTGCCCCTTACCGTGGACTTGAAGGTATGGGATCGATGGATTATACAAAAATGATCCTTAAAAATAATAACATAGAGCACATTTTATGCCTCTTGTGGCAAAAAAGTTGGGAGGGCGAATTCGCGCGTATTATTTCTCAGTGATACTAACTTCCATTATAAAACACAGCTTCCGGGTTTTTATAGGATTTCTTAGAGCGTATTGCGGCTCGGCGCAGCGGTGGAATTTTATAGACCTCGGCCAAATGAACATTGGCTTTATTAATAAAAAGGGAATAACATAAAAATACAATGGAGCTTTTTATTAATATTGTCTGGGAATTTTATTAAAACGACAATTTGTTTGTATTGAACAAATCAATGTTATACGTATACTTTTAAGTAAGTATACAACTTAAATGTTAAGCTCTTGTTTAATTAGAAAAATTCATACAAACTGTGAATTGAAGAAGTTCAAAAGATTTATAAATACGTGACGTCACTTAGTGCTGATCCTTTAAATGTTTAATCAATGGCCAACATAGATTTTAAATTTCGTGCCCATGGTATGTGACAGCAGCTAGATTTACATTAAAAATGTCTCGCTATAGGTATATAAAAGTCACAGTGTTAGTAACAAATCTCCTGCAGAAGGACTGACAGATTTTTATGATATATTTATTGTTTTGTGCATATTCGGTAGGTATGTCTGAGGATGACGTAAACTATTTTATCTACGCTCATTGCTTAAAGTTCGAATTATGAAATCAAAATGTGTCACATATTGACCTACTTTATTCACAGACTTCTATAATTATTAAAAAGTTATTCATTATAACATCGCTGTACTATGGAAATATCTCTAGATAGTTGAATAATTTCCATTACGATACGTGGCTCTGGGTTCCTGTATTTTTATGTGTCGTCATCACAGACCAGGGAATAACTTTCTTTTCTCTGTGGTCGTCATAGCCAAAAGAGAGTGTAGAGCCAATCCTCAATTTTGTTTTTTTATATATGGAGTCCACAGACAACTTTTAGTTGTTGTCATGGGATGGGCCATGATCGACCATAGACAACAATTAATTCACGGAAACAATATATTTTCTCTGCCTTATATGACTGATTAAAAAGTGTGTTCATACAGAATATTGAAAAGAATTATTGATTATTTAATTATCCACTAAAAATATACTTTATCTGACTTGTATAAATATTTTTCTACTCTTTTTTGTTTCATGACTTTTTTAACAGACTATACGCAGTTTACAACTGAATTTTGGCGCTATACTTTACTTTTAACATTTCAATGTGTTATTTTTGTTAATTAGTCAAAACTTAGCGCGGAAAAATGTCTAGCAGTGAAACCTATTAAAGAAAATTTAACTCCACCTGACATTTTAGTAATTGCAACAAAAATGACCCACATAAAACACTCGTGTGATACTATTAAAAAACTCGCCTGCGGCTCGTTTTTTAAACTCACACTCATGTTTTAATACCCCCCATTATGCATCCGTTTCATAAACTACTATTTCAAATGCCCTAAAGTGGGAAATAACTTATATGGCATAGCAGCGTTTGCCGTGTCATCTAGTAATGACATAACATAGTAATGACATATAAAGTTATATTACCTGGTCTGTGGTAATGACAAGGGCGTGTAGACAAAGTTCGGAAATAATCGCCAATTTAGAGCTTACAAGCCGCTTTCTGCGACGTGATTAATGCTTGCGTCACGTCACGCCGTGACTCGCTTATCTCGCTACCTGCTAAGCGTCCCGTCACGGGTCAAAGCCTTAACAGGCGTCGCGACGACCTTTCCAGAATGTCTACGTTAACAGATGATGACTGAGAGCAAAACTTAAAAAGCCAAAATCCATTTCCAGAATATATCCTTGGATAGACGTAGGGTAACACCAATACCTCATATGTTACCAAGAACTGACAATTTTAAAAATCTTTGCTTTAACATAGACTCAACTTTTTAAGGCTGATGAAACGGCTAATTTAGGTAACCACGGCTTTCAATGGGCAGATTTTTCTCGAGAAACACAATGAACAAACTCTGAACTATGTAGATTTTAGAACATTTACGAGTAATGTGCACAGGTATTAATATTGTCATTTGAAACTTTTTGAAAATAGAGTCTGCTAGAATCTTGACAACTTGATTTGCCTGTTCAAAAAATAATGATTTCTAATTTTTAAACTTCCATCCTTTAAAGTGGTTAAAACGGGGTGAAAATTACACGGCCGAGCTGACTGCGTCGCGTCCTGCAGGCATAGCTCAAGTTCAAGCTTGTTTAAATATAAAAAATCGTTTTTGTATGCAGAAAAACCCTTCGCCAGGAAAAACGACGCCGCGGCGACAGGCGAGGGCCCTTACGCCCTTACGCACTTGAGGTACAAAAGCTGACAAAACAAGATGTCCCCTGAGGGTACTCCACACTCCACGCAAGTCGGAGGGAAAAACTTTTTCCGACTATTTCACTGGCAGTAATCATGTCTTAATTACTTAGAGCTATATAACATAACCTTTTGATTAAGGCGGTGTTCTGCAACAAACGCGTTAGGTCGCGTCCGATGTGATGCTGTCGGCCTATGAATGCTACTATGGAAATGTCAGAATAACGTAACGCCGCGTCATGCATGTCAGAGAGACTATTCTATTACGTTTCCAATAGTAAGCATTCGTAGGCCGCGTACAGCGTAACATCGGACGCGACCTAACGCGTCGTTGTCGACCACCGCCTAAGACTTCAGCCTCTTAGACCGGAGTTCAGCAAGTAACCATGGTTTAGCAAACATGCTTGGTATCTTTGAATGATTGTACATGTCACGGTCACGTATACGCAAATATTAACCAATAGTAGCTATGCTGTTGAACCGATGCAACAATTAACCAATCGGAGCACATGCTGTTCGACTGATGCAAACAACTTGGATTTAAAAGAAGAGAAGAGAGAGAGAAACACTAACCTGACTTGAACGTTGTCCACTTGTGTTGTCGTAACTAAGCCATACCTCCCCCCGCCCACATTATATTGAGTTTGAAACGATACATTCACTTTAACGTAATGAGGCACACATCGGCAATGTCACAGCTTGTCTTCGCCTTAATTAAATCGTTTCATCGCAAAATCGCTTATTTTGTCGGGTTTATGCAGCCAAGCCTTTAAAAAAAATTAAGTTTTTTATTCTTTCACATAACCTTACTTACAGGCATTTTTGAAATGTCAGACTGTACCGCCACGTTAGGGAAGCAGTTTTGTACCGAGAATAACGAGCAAGAAACTCAGCACTTGCTCTACTATTGCACTTGCAGACTATTTGCAATTGGGTCTTACACTACTTTTGAATTTGATAAAAAATATTACTTTATTATAAACTAGGATAAAAATAATAACGTGCAGTGAAAGAAATATTAAAATCCAACGAAGATTTACAAAGTTACAGGCGTTTAAACTTTGGAGTGGGGGGATCTTCTATCCCTTTCTCGCAAAACGAAAATTTGTATGAAGCCGCACGAAGCTCCTATGGCATTGGTAAGGTGTGACGTCACAATTTCATGTTGCTCTCTCTGTCTAATCACAAATCTTTAAATGCTTATAACTTTTTTGTTATTTGATCGATTTAATTAGTTCTTTCAGTGCACGTCATTATTTTAATTCTACTTTATAATAAAGTAATAAAAAAATGGAGTCAAATACCCTATTACTGCTTTGGGGTAAAATACCTATGATAATGATGAATAATGTCTATTAATGGGACAAACTCTGCAAGAAGACCTCTAACTAAAATGTTTACCGGTAGTGGAGATAGAAGTGAAAACTTGAACAAGTACGTGTGGTGTCGGTTACGGTAACAGTGTGAGGTGTGTTAGGTTACAGTAACACTTTGGTGATTTCATTAAGTTTTTTTACCATCTCAAAAAATGCCAACGCACTTTTACTCGTACTTAGATAAGTTTTTACTTCAAAAATATACAATTGTTAACAAATTCCATACTGCATAACACGGTTCCCTCGGAAATGAGTCCCATTGATCCCGCAAGAGTTATCAGCCAGTAACACGGAGAGTAATATAGGTCGTAATATTCTCTGCTTTCTAAATGTCGTTGTTTGTACCCAAATAATGACGACAAATTGTACCTATGTATTTGTTTGTTTAAACAAAGATATAGTAATTTTTATCCATATTTGTGTATTAATTATTAATATCTGGGTGCCTCGGTAGTTTAACTACTGGTCAATAGATGGCAGCAAGAGTCATATTTTTTATAATTTTTGGTGAATTCGACATTTTATAAAAATGAATCCTAGCTAGATCGATTTATCGCCCCCAAAACCCCCTGTAAATTTTATGAAAACCGTTCGAGCCGTTTCCGAGATCCACGGATAACGGATCATAGGTATTTTTTATTTATTTATTTAGAAACACAAACAGCATTTATAGAAACATTATAGATAAATAAATCTAGTTAAAAACAGAAGCCAGTAAAGTGCTTACATTAAAAATAAACCTTATAAATTAGTGCGGGAGTAAGTATTAGTTAAACTGGAGTGTGTGGGATATAATGAGTATATTATGTATCTTATAAATAAAAATATCTACAAACCTTTCTCTCTTATATATAAAAACTCGTGTCACAGTGTTAGTAACAAAGCTCCTCCGAAATGGCTTGACCGATTTTTTTTGTGTACCTATATTCGGATGGTTTGAAAAATGGACTTTAACTGTTTTTACACGACTGCCCAAAAAAAGGAGTGTAATGTTTTTATGGTTCATGTTTGTATATATGTATGTTTGTATGTATGTTGTGAGTTTATTTATTCCACCATAACTTCTGAACGGCTGAATAGATTTGGAAATATGGGGTATCGTTAGAATCCTTACATCGTTCCGAGTAACATAGGCTATTTTTTTTTTTGGAAAAAGTTGTTTTACCACAGCTCAGTCGCGTTTTTTAATTTTTGAATTATTTACTTGTTCATTACCTCAATTGAGAAATAATTTATATGGCAAAATAACGTTTGCCGGGTCAGCTAGTGATTATATTAGACGACCTCCGTGGCGCAGGGGACGCACGCTCGGATTCGAGTGGGAGGTCGCGGGTTCGATTCCCGCCACGGGCCACTTTGGAATTTTATAATTTCTAAATTGGCTTAGGTCTGGTCTGGTGGGAGGCTTTGGCCGTGTCTAGTTACCACTCTACCAGCAAAGACGTACCGCGAAGCAATTTAGCGTTCCGGTACGATGCTGTGTAGAAACCGTTGGGGTGACATAACTTAACCCTTCCAAGTTAGTACGCTAACATCTTCGGCTGCATCATCACTTACCATCAGGTGAGATCGCAGTCAAGTACTAACTTGTATAGCGTAAAAAAAAATAAGATAGTAGTATTTGTAGTTAGTTAGCGTAACATCCAGTTATACCGCTCGATACCTAGGCGGTGGTCTGCAACAGACGTCGTAGGTCTCGTCCGGCGTGACCTTGTAGGCGGCGTACTAATGCTACGGAATTGTCAGAAAATCAAACGCCGCGTCAGGCGTGTCAGAGAGACCACTCGAGTACATCTACATAGTTATCATTCGTAGGCCGCGTACAGCGTTACTCGGTCGGACGCGACCTAACGCGTCTGTTATAGACTACCGCCTTAAAAGAACGATTGTACCTTGCTTGTACCTTAAGTTTTTTAATACTTACCATAATTTCATTGATAGTATAACGCTCCTGTCGGTGAAATGGAAAATTACAGCGTGTAGCAAAATAAAAGAAAACATACCCTTTACTGGAAAATCGTAAAGAAAACATACCTGGAAAGGAAAAAAAACGTGGAAATAAATTAAAGTGGTGCTGACAGCTGAAGCGATAATATTATCGCGAAACACAGCCGCTAAGTCGTGTCAAGATTCTTGCAGCACCAATGATATAAGAAAAGTGCAGATATCACGCAAATGTTAATTTGTCATGCTAATGCGACATTCTGTTAAGCCAAATTGGCCAAAATTAATGTTAAAAAAGCGTTAAAAATTAAATACGTTAAAAAGCGTTAGTGCCAAGTGCGTATCCAATTAAAGTTTAGTTCCTACAGGCTACACGCCTCACTCTTTTAATATTTTCATGAAATGCGTATAATACCATATTATCTGTGTATGCCATGCATTTAATAAAAAAATCAAAAGAGGCGTGAATTTAATGAATGAGCAGTTCGATAAGTAATAATAAAATAATAATAAAACTATATCAAAATTGTATCTCGTTACAAAATTTTGTTTCATCTGCAACGAGCAATGGAAGTATCTTTGGGTATCTTACATCAATGGGAAAAAATCTAATTTTTTGAACGGTTGCATGTTCTACGGTACTTAAACTTAAAACTTCCACTTCTGAAAGAAACGCCGTTAAAAACAAACCCTTAAATTGAAACTGATTTAAAAAATTCATATCTACGCCCCTATTAATTAAATTTTGAAATTTATGAAGGGGCATGAACTCTCCGTAATAAATACTTCGGAATTTATGCGAAGAGTAAATTAATAAATTGAAATTAATTTACAGTGCAGACATTGGTGTTCCATCGACCAAATTTATGTTTTTTTTAAAGTACATTTATTTCTTAATATGACTACTTAACGGCGTAGATGGCATATTTAGAAACCTGCAGCAATAGATAAAAATAGTAAAGATAAGCCGATCCGAACATTTTACGTAAACCTTCTTCATACAAGCAAACATCTGTCAAAATACCCGCCGCCGCCGCTGCCCGAACTACCGCTTGGCCTTATACTGTTGGTACTAATGACATCCATAAACTGGCGACTTTTTTCGCGCTGTTCGCTCTGGCTTTAGTATACAAGTCCCATGCCTGCAGCTACAAAAATTAAAATTCTTAAGTGACCCGCAACCGCGAATCGAAAAGGATCACACGGCACTGCGCTAGGGAAGCCATCAATCAGCTTCGATCAAGTTAACATACTCTCCGAAGCACGTCCGAGCGTTACTACACCGAACTTTAAACTGGGCTAGGAATGTCAACTTGACAGATAAAATTCAATCAAACTTTTTATCATCCAACCCAGGAATGGACATCATAATCTGTAAGTAATACAAATTTTAACCACAGACAAATGAGAAAAGAGAAAGTACTAAAACACGGATACCAGTTTTCCTGCGACGATTTTTTTAATGTGCACGTTTTTTTAAATTCCCCTATACTCTAGAGACTAACTAACGGTATGAGAACCTAGAAAAAAGTAAAGTAGGTAGTACAATTCTCATAAAATATAACTCGGTACAGCCATCTGCAGATTGTTGCGGGACCGCCAGACGCTTTATGGTCCCATCGTTGTCTATGGGAGTGGTAATAAATTGTCGACTTTAACACTATAGTCATAAAGGTTAGGTCTTGAATTAGTGATTGGTCATACTTGCGACTTTTTGTCTCATGACATAACATCATCATCCCCTCATTTTCCATTCAGGGCATAAAATTTAGAAAACCTTATCCATTTACGTAAAAATAACAACACTATACATTATACAAGATTTAAATGTTCATTCATGTCCTAGCTTTATTAATTTAAACTAGGCTCTATCACTTATTAAGCCAGTTAGTAAAAATGAAAGATTTACTAAGTAAAGTTACGCAAATACGACGATTTATCGACTTTTGATTTTTTGTACCGCTTTGCCGCGTCCATTATCTCGGTAGTGAATTTAGTAAAAGTTATTGGATCGATTCGTATTGTAATTTGGATTCACCATGCAATCTACGAGTATATGCAGAGAGTAGAGATAACGTTAAATTCAATCGAATTGTAAGCATTATTGTATCTTATACTAGCCATGCAGATTAGTGGCTTTTACTGTCCTTCCCTCTTGACTGGAATAACTCTTCAAATAAAGAGATTGATATTGATAACCTTACGATAAACATTTTGTCGGTCGAGAAGTCGTGCGTCTGATCTAGGCTAGTCTTGGGCCTTGGCTTAATGCTCTCGGGCATAGTTAAAGATTCAATGCCCAGATGTATCAGTAGTAACCTTAGTACAGGTTTCATTTTCGAAAATTTTCACCGAGTAACGAGTAGTTTTCTTTAGGTTGATCAATACATATTAATCACTATTGTATATCAAGATCCAATTGACTTTTCATAACTTGGGCCTATGTGAAATGAAGAACTTTTGATGTAATTCGAATAAGTCCACTACTACAATACAAAAATGTACCGCTAAACTACTAAGCGTTCTGGTTCGGTTTTAAGTGAGCCATTCTTCTAGGGGAATTTCATTCTTGACCTATAATAATTATACATAGCGATACTCGAAGACGTTTAACGATAGCGCGTAGAAACACAAGCTAAGGGGATCTTGGAGGTGTGGTAAAATAAGGCAGTATACTTTCAAATCTTCTACGAAGCTACGGTGGCTGCTACGGCGCTACGAGACTTGCTACGTCGCTGTGTGCCCCGCATCTACGTAGCGGCCTACTTTATAACCTTCAATGGTCGTAAGTACGTCTTTAGAAGATGCACTTGGATTTATTATTTAACTCGCAAATCGAAGGTTTAAGAGTTAAGACTTACTATAAACAGAAATTGACTGTTAACATAGAGACAAATAATACAGTTTATACATTACAACAACAACTTCTTGTCGTAGTTCTCTCGAAATCGGAGATTATAATGTAATGGTCCCTGAGTGGAAGACATTGTTATGATTTCTAAACTGGCTCAGGGGCAATTATATTAGTAGCTAGAATAACTAAATGCCTTTAAGTATAGCTTTATACATAGATTTATAAACGTCGTCGTTGGCGCTCGCTTTATATTATAACCATGCGAAAATTAAGACTTTACTGCAAATACTAATTTCGATACATATTTAAGTAATTAACGCTCTGATGCTGCGTCATAAAAGCATCTTATTACCACTAATCAGCACACTGCGTTCGCACGTAAATAGGCTAAGCCATAGCCGCTATTGGCTTAGAAGAGAAAAATAAAATGGACAGACTACTATCAAACAATAACGATACTTATAACCTTATCTAAAATAACACGAGTATAATCTCACGTATTCGTGGTAGCTGGAAAGTACCCGTTGAAATTATAGGTATATGAATCGATAGGTATAGACGTAGGCCTCTCGGTCTATAGGCCTAGTCGTAATTCTAAGAATAAAAGCTTCGAAATCATAAGCAATAGCGGTAATATGGGTTTATTTTATGTTTAGAATTTCTATCATATTATATTTTATTCAATTAATTACTTTCAACTTCTACCAAACAATGCTTCTAAAAAAGACTGCTGTGGCAATAACATTCCTGTATTCTTGTTAGTTTTATTAAAATTTTCGTCACAATTAATATTATCCACAATGATATGGAACACAAACCGTTCTTCACAAAACTTGTTCATCAACACACAAGTATTTTGCTTGAACAACAGCCATTGTATACTCCGACTTTGAGTTCGGTGTAGTAAAATGATATTTCCATTTATATACTGAACTCCATTAATCGTCATATATTTAACCAAAATAACTTAAAAAAATATATGAGGTGAAATAATATTTATGTGAGAGAGGTTGAATATATTGTTTTGTTTAAAGGATTTTAGACTTCCCTCGTGGTTTGACATGATATAATAATAATATTTTCATCATTTTTATAATAATAATATTTAATCGTGGTAAGTATGTACCCGGAAAATATTATTATTATATCATTGTTTTGTTTGTTCAATACCAAATCACAGTTAAAAATGTAATTTTACTGCATCGAATTAAAAGTTACTTGTATAGTGTTTTGCTATTTTCTCAGCAAGATTCAGTCTACATATTTTTGTAGTCTATGGGTTATGGTGATGATAATGCCCCGTCTCTGAAGCACCACTTTGACATTTATGAGGGCTCATCACCATGCGCCGGCTCAGCGGAATTATAAACGAATTTTAAATAGAGGCGACCCGGGTGTCATACACCCTGTATTTAAATTTAAAAATATTTAAATTATCCTATATCTTAATATATATAAATCTCGTGTCACAATGTTTGTCCACAATGGACTCCTAAACAACTTAACCGATTTTAATAAAATTCGCACACAGGGTGCAGTTTGCTCTAACTTAAAAGATAGGATAGCTTAAATCTCAATTTATCTATTTTTTTATATCCACAAGGGCAAAACAACGTTTGCCAGGTCAGCTAGTCCTATAATAAAGCGTAGCCTCGTTGTAGCTTACGAGATTGGGTTAAACTAAGCTAATAATAATTTTAGGCCCCCTTACATCAGACAAGAAGAGATAACCTCTATTATAAGAATAAAATAAAAAATAACCTCTATTATTGGACATTTTTTGATAATTTCAAACCGAGTTAATATTAACTTAGAGTTAACATATTTTTTACACACTACAAGTTCTTACTTGACAGCGATCTCACTTAATAGTAAGTGACAATAATGCTGCCTAGGATCCTCCTAACTTGGAAGGGGTACGGAACCCTTAACAGTTTCTACACAGCATCGCGTCAGACCGCCAAATATTTGGGCAGTGAGTCTTTGCTGGTTAGGTAATATAATAACTAGCCTCGACCAAAGCCTCTCACCAGACCTAACCTGAATCAATGTAGACGTTTAAAATTCTAAAGAAGCCCGTCTGGATATCGAACCCGCGACCTGGAATCTGAGAGCACGCTTCTGCGCCAGGAAGGTCAAACAATGCTTGTACATAAAATCAGGCGAACGTCTAGCTAGTGTTCTTTGATCGAAAAAAAAATCTTATGCAAAGAGATGTATACGACGATGTCCCGAGTGAGAATCGAATCTGACACCCTTTTGCTTCCGTTCACTCATCAATATTTGAGTTATTGGGGTTTCAAAAGCACAAAGTACATAATAGTACCTAACGGTACAGAAGGCTGCCTCCGCAAGATGATTTAAAGAAACAGCGACTATAGCTGCGCTAACACAAAAAAGTGTTACAGTTCGCAATAGCGTCTGGCTCCGCCTCCGCAAACCACACGCAACAAACACAAAGTTGTGGTCTCTTTCTGTCGCGTAACTTTATCTCACTCGACGTACTAAGGTTGCCTCGCAGTCGGGCGCACGCAGCGCGTGAAATAGACCGTACAAGAACTAACGCGAGCAAAGTAGCCGGCGCGTGGCAGCCGTCTGAAATTCGTACGTCGAGACCTGTACCTGTAGTTTCTCCGATCACGTGATAAGTGAACCTGCCCCTAGATTGAATAAGAAACACGTATTTATCGTTATCGTAATCGTTAATTAATTCTGCCTACTTATTGGTCCCCTGATTTACATCAGCTAATCGGGTGACAGAATTTGTGAACGATTACGATAACCATGAATACATTTCTCTTACGCAATCAGGCCCCAGGTCTGATAGTGGGTAGAAGTTGTAGGACGCTCTAATGCGGCACTCGGTAGGTAAACATTATTGATTCAACAAGAGTAACGCAGAAACCTTTCCCGATACGTAGGAAAATAGGGAATTAATATTCTACGAGTACGAGCGGACTGTTTTATGACAAGAATATTGTATTTTCTACGGTACTAAATTGGAACGTAATAAAATTACACTGTGTTTTTCATACCCCAGCTACGAATGTACATTTACTTCAACCTCTTTTAACGACGTTACAAGTTTATTCGGATACCCATATCTTTGCTTATTAATATTTTTGCTAATAAGTATGAAATATTTACTCCTCTACGGAACTCTAGACCTACGCTCACACTAATATGACAAAATCACACTTACGGAACCGATTTAGGTATGGAATGGACATAGACTTTATTAACACATTAAATTTTCATCACGGAAAAATCGATTGTGCCCGTGGGAGTCGTTCATCTTAACATCTCTGTCCTTTTTTTAGCAAAAGGGCCATAAATGGCGCAAGATGGACAACAAAGTCACATAGGGCGATGGGTACCATCCGGGCGCGAAAATTCAAATTTTATTTAGTTTTTCGCTCATAGTGGGCTAATTATACATGAAAGGCTAATGGCAATGAATTTTGCGGGCACAACATTTATGCATCTACATGTTCTTAATAAAATCTCTGTTCAACAATACTCACTGACTTCGTATTGGTTCCCGATAGCTCGAAATCTGGGAAACTGCAAAAAAATATCTTTCGGGAACCAATATGAGATGAGTGGGAACTTTCGAGCAAAGTTTCTATTAAATACATGTAGATGCATAAAAAGTAGGCCCGCAAAATGTATTGCCATAAATCCACAATGTGTAGTTAGTCTAATATTTGCGAAAAACTAAATATAATTTGAATTTTGCGGGCTGGTAGGGCCGCAACACCTTAAGAGTCCCGTTTTTTGTGAAGAGGTACTAAACCCTAAAAACTAACCATGTCAAGTACCAAATTTGCTTTATGACGATATTGTACACGTATAGGTTACGTCTGATAACCGAACGCGGAGCATTTCCCCGTTTCCCCATTTCCCCGTTTGCTAGTATCCGCTATTAGCGCCCTCGTTCCGCGGCCCATTTCTTTGTGCCATTGTTGTTTGTCATTTCAGCGCTGTTTTCGCTACCCCCGATGTAAAATGGGTCGTTATCATTGAGTACTTCTAACAAGAGAAGAAATTCTCAACAAAAAAAAGTCTACCGGGGAATTCGGTCATTACCTACAGGGTGTTATGCTTGACACTTACGTATTTTTTTTCACATATTACAAGTCTCAAGGCTTCAAGTTTAGTTGCTGAATACAGGAATCCGGATGTCTCTATCATAACACGGCCAGGGCCCAGTGATGGATTGGAGGTTGGACATGGTAGGCTTTTGAAACCACTCATATTTTAGAAATCTTTTGAAACTCAGGCATGTCCTCAAAATGATGCTTCGTCGTCATTAAAACAAGTGATACAACGAAAAGTCGGAAGTGCGTTAGATGTCTCAGATTAAAACCCTTGATCGTTACTTGGTCCTCTCATCCTCTTTGTCACAGTTTTATGACGTGCGAATATTATCAGTGTGAGAAAAAATGCCTGTGTTCGTCTTTTCAACCACTTAAGTTATTCCCTGGTCTGTGTTTTCCACCACAGAGAAAAGAAGACCAATATAATTATTTATTCCCATGGAGATACCATTGTTAGGTCTATGGTTATTCCCTGGTCTGTGTTTTCAATAGACTTGAACAAAGGTTCTTAATTTGACTGCTTTTTTGTGTCTGTTACCTCAGAACTTTCGACTGGGTGAACCGATTTTGATGATTCTTTTTTTATTTCAAAATTGGTACTTCCTGTGTGATCCAATTTGGTTCAATTTAACTGATTCTGACAATGGCATTTATGAGTGGACTATTTAAATCTTTAATTTGCATTAAATTATATGTGACGTGACAAATGGAGGAATAACTTCAATATCACGCCACCCCAATGCGATTGTACTTTCATTTTATTTTATAGGATGAGAGTTGAAGTCTCGTTTAATCAACTATTATCTACTGCCGTTATCTAAGTACTGAACGATCATTCTTTAAAAACTCTCTGCAAACATTTCTGGTATGCGCTTTGCAGAGTGCACAAAAGCCGTTTTTCAGATTAAGCGTAACGAGTCGGTATGTGGGATCACAAGCAAAAGTAATATTGTGCTTTTTTTCTGACTTTTAAATTCACTTTGTGCGATATTAAACTTTGACCTAGAATGTTTCCCGACACTCTTTTTTTATGCTGAGAGATATGCATTTTAAGTATTTTTTATGAAATGTATTTACATTTTGCATGATCTTAGTTTATAGTTTATGTTTAAGTGCATAAATACTCTCTTGTTTGCCAAATTGTACAAGTTATCTGAAGACACTTGCTCGTTTTCACCAACATTTTAAGAGACACCTAAGCCCTTAGGTGACAGTTGTTGCAAGTGAAAACTGTCACCTATCGGCTTAGGTGTTTCTATAAGTGTTAGTGAAAACGAGCAACTGACTCCTAAGAATACGCGCCCGCGTAGTTTCCGAGTCGGGGGCATAAAAAGAGTTGTAATTTTATTATTTTATTTTTATATTTTATATGGTCGGCGCATCGCTGCCCACGCTGTAGTATAACGGGGGAACTGGACGGCACCTTTTACCGAACTACCGTAAGGCCTGTTATACTTTCATTTAGCGTTGCCAAATGGCAGACGTCCGGGTAAAGCCGAACATAGGTTTTTCGACTAGTCCGGCCAAAATAAACGGTGTCCGGTTTTGTCAGCTTTTATCCATTTTGCAAACGAGCGAGCGCTGAGCGTGGGCAGACAAGATTTTTTTCAAGATTAATGGGTATAATAAAAAAACTTGATGTTACATACAATATTTTGTCCTAAGTAGCTATTAATACTGAGAGTTGAGACTCAAACCCCTCAATAATTTAGGGTATCTGGCCTTTTTACCCAAATATCCGGCTGGTTTTTCCGGCTTCCGATTTGGCGATCTGGCAACCCAACTTTCAGTTGTGAATAATGGCATTGATATCAACCTCATGCTGGGAAGAGATGTACGTCCGGCGCGCGGCGGTCTCTCTCCCAATTTTATCACCCCGCGTGCATCGAGTTATTGCGTACCTATAGAATATATGATTAGATACGATTCTATTCTATATCCATTAAAACTAACCCGGAAATATCCCCGGTTCCCGCGAGATTTGCAAAACTGATAGATTTCTGTAACGAACAAGAAAGGAGATTTACAGAAAAATCTGTAATTCCCACGGGATTTGTAACTGAAATAAATGCGGGGAAAGACCAAGCCAAACCTAGCCCATAAATCCATATTACTACGCAGTCGTACAAAATTCCTATAGATTTAAACACAATATTACAGAATATTTAACTTACTTTTCCACACAAAGCACGTTTCATCGTCAAGGAATATTAATAACCACTGTAATTCACAGAATTGTCTCGACGGCACACAAAGGCGTACAAATTCAAGTAGCTACTCGTAACTTGGAAGTTTAAACTTTCCCATTGGTCGAGAACTCAAACTTTGGTTCGGACTTTGTTAAGTAACCACATGTGCTGGGAACATCTTATTTAGGTAAGTACGAGTATGTTTGCTTGAATAGATAATAATGGAACACTGTAAGTTTTCTTTTGAATACAACATACAAGTTTGAAGGTACTTTACTGCTACCTCACGAAACTTGTTCTTCGCTCCAACACCATAGCATCTTCAGACGGTGTTAATAAAGATTTTTGAATTAGAATACCTCTTCAATCCAAACTCATCAGAAATCCAGCTGTGACAGACGCAATTACCAGTGCGCGTAATTAGAGTTCCAGAATTTTTCCCGGGATAAAAAGCCTGCAACTAGCCAGATATTCAACTAAATATGAAAAAATAAACGATGTTTGTAATGACGCGATCGAAAAATACTATTTTTTTTTACATTACTCAATTTTTGATGATAGGGTCAGGATACACTTGGGTTAATTACGTCGCCGAAAGATTAGCGACACTTGTGTTTTTCAAAAAACGTGGCGATTGGGATAGTGCTGAACCTCTCAAAATCCCTAAAATCTATTGTCGCCGTAAGCACTAAACAAACATTTTAAGAGCCAGTATAAGGGTACAATTTAATCGGGTGATTGACCGGTACCTATAAATATGTCTAATGTCTATGGCATCCAATCAATTTTCAATAGCAAGCAACAGGAGATATGACGCGTTAATCGATGAACCCACCGACATTGCGGACTTATGGCAAGGTGTGTCCTGACACTTAGACAACTTCAATCTATTTATTGTCCACGTAAATATGAACTTTTCATATTTTTAATTAAACTAGAAGAAATTAACAAAAGGACGGATGTCACTGACAGCTGATCGCGAATTAACGGAGTTCAACTTTTTTCATTAGCCCCAACTTCTGACATTTTCTTGGCTGCAAGCCTGCGCTTTTAATATACGAGTACGAAGTAAGTTTGCAATACACTGCGTATTTAAGGGTTTTTAAGTAACTACTCGTATGTAAAATTTGCCGAAACTATGTTGCGGTCTGCGTGGCGCCAAACCTTCCGTCAGAAACATCAGCCATCAAGAGACTATTTACACGCACATTCGCTTTTCGGATGGCGAGCGAAATAATATCATGCGACAAGTTAAGCGAGCGCTCGTCTAAACTTTCACCAGAAGGTACGGTGCGTTATTTGACATTAAACAGTGTACTATAAGGTTTTTGGGGTAGTGGATCAGCTCCTGGATTGTGTAAGACAAACGTATTCATTTGTTATCGTAATCGTCAACAATTTCTGCCCTGTGATTGGTTTCCTAATTTAATCGGGGGGAATTTCTAACGATTAATATAACGATGAATACGTTTTTCTCACGCAATTAGACCCCAAAATTTGGTTAGGCTTAGGATCAGGTGGTCGTCATGCTTGTATCTTCATTTTTTGCCATTAAAAACAGAGACGGAGAGACATTAATTGACATTTTTTTCATTACGACTCGAAATACGAACATTTCCTTGTGATGGCGTACTAACTGCTAGAGTACTTGAACCAACCAGTTTCCCGCTACGCCATTTTAGCAGCCCTCATCTCAGCTAATATCCCTAGTTAGTTCGGACGTTTGCGTCACTTTAGCTCCGCCATTATACTCGTAGTCAGCGAACTAACATTGTTACATCTAATTACCGGTTGGACTGCGTGTAGGAGGATTTAGCCTTTAAGGAATCGAAGCCACGTACCTACTTCTTGATCCGTAAAAACACCGACATATTGTTCCTACGGTAAAAAACATTAAAATTACATGACATAGGTACTACGAGTATTTAAATCTATGAAAATTAAATCCTTACAAATCAAAGTTTATGTTTGTGTATCTTTAGTGACTTAACATAAATATGAATTGCTTAGGAATCGACTTTACAGATTCGTACTCATAGTTTAGCAGCTATCGATTACAGTGGCCAGACCAATGAGTTATTCCATGTTATTTAATGTTCTTATTTAGTTATATCTTTCTGTTTATGTTCAAATGTCCAGTGTCCAAAATGTATTTAAGCTCATTGAAGATAATATTTCATCGGGTTACCGGCTGGACTGTGGTAGGATAGTTTTACCCAGGAATCTAAGTCAGAACCTACGTACTACTACTAGACCAGCGATCTAGTTCCTCGTTACGCCTATTTAATTCTGCCTTAATCTGGGTAAATGTTCGGACGGTTACGTCTCACTCAGCAACAATTATCCTTAGTTAACTAGCTAACATAGTTACCTCGTTGCTTGTAATCGTCGGGTAACTGTGGCTCGGCCCTAAAATTAGATTTTAACTCCCGTAGATGTAAAGTAAACAAAAGCATCTGCTATAAATTATTATGAATGTTCTTAAACGTTTATAATATGCTGTTTGTTATGATTACCTCCTTTAAAAATAGTGTTTGCCTGAATGTATATTTAACGTGGGTTAGAATAATTTTAATCATAGGTTAGCGAATGAAACAAGCGATTAGTAAGTGAACCATTTATTTGCAACTACAACAGACGCACACAACACTTTTTACAAGTGACCCATACAAGTGAGAAAACTTTACAAAAATGGAGCAAAGTCATATTTACTCAAATCGAAAAAAATAATTAATTGTAAGCTTTAGTAATGTAGAGATAAGCAGAGATACGAGTATAAGTAACCCTAACCTTGCTCCATCATTCATTATTGTTAGCTAAGCAATCTTTGAAATGCTGGATCACATAAAAGGTATGACTTCCCAATATATTTCCCAATATATATATCCGATATCTATCGGAAAATCTCGAAGGATTATTTATTATCACAAAATTCTCTGTTATTCCTTGTATGATATAAGTATTATAAAAGGACCAAAATATTTAAAGGATGGGTGATGATGGGTCAATGAGTGAATAAATGAGTGAGTTAGCACTTTTTATGGATGGTTGTGCTGACGCAAGGCAAGGTTGATAATTTAAAATGAAACACTTATCTGAAACATCGTCACCGTTAAACCGATGATTAGTAGTGAAAAAAACCTGGGGCCACCATGATTTGATCCAACATTTCAATTTCCATGATTAATAAATAAATGATCCGTCACCTATAACGCATTCACGAAGATATCCCTTTTGACAGATGATATTTGCAAATTGCTGCTTCAGTCCATCTCACTCAGAACTTCTACTAATGATAAATAATTGTTAAACCTTTTATTTGCCAAAAGGGACATCCTACCGTGAACGCAGTAAAAGGCTGCCTAATGCCTATCCACCAGAGTTGTGCTACGTTTTGTGTCAAACGCACCCCTACCAAGACTTAATTTTCATCAACGAAATCAAAGAATAATCATGTAACAATAGGTTGATGCGTTTCGACATAAAAAATTTGCAAAAAAACGTTCACTTCGGATGGAAAAGCATCCTCCTAGCTGCCGTTTTCAAAACCATCATGTGTCAAATTAGAGTACAAAGGCCCATTTAGACGGTCAGTAAGCTACTTTGTACACGCGAGTTTGACAGTTTTTTTGTTCATACGATGCAAGTTATATATTGCTTCAATTGTATTGAATGCAAGATATAACTTGCAAGAAAATGTTCCCGTGTAAATGAGCGTTCAGTCTCCAAACACAGTTTACCAAGTGTTAGTAGCAGCACAAAACCCAACCTAACTACAGTGTTAAGTGACTCCCACAAGCGCCCACAAACGGCACTTACCTAGCTGGCTGTCCGCAGATTTCTCACTCTCCGAAGACAGACTCCCGGCTCGAGGGACCGACGACGCCCGGACCTGGGCCGACTCCTCGCGTTTTCCGTCTCTGTTTTTGGAAGCCTCTCGAATAAACGCCCAGTCCTCCTTCAACTTCAGGACCCGTTCGCGTACTTCTGGTGAAACTGTCTGCTTGGCCGCGACGCATTCTCGCTCGATGTTGTTGTAGTTTTCAAGCACCTCCCGGATTTCTGTTTCCTTGTCCTTTATGATGGTCTGCAAAGAAATGGAATGACTCTAGAATTTATTAAACGGCCTACTGCTTCTCTCAAAATGAGAGGGATTTGGTCATAGCCCACCACGCTGTGCGCTGGCTTAATGCGGGATAGCGCGGTTCGCATACTTTTGAGAAAATTATGGCCTACTCTTCGGCATGCAGTTTTCTACATGATGTTTTCCTGCCCCGTTGATCAGCTGGTATTTAGTTTTCACAACGGACGTAACTCCGAAAAGGGCTACCACTGATTTACTGTCTAAAGATAGAATTAGAGCAACTATTGCTTTTAACTCATAATTTTTTAAATACTATGTAAGTTGAGTTTCAGACATTTTCTGGGATACTGCAATCCCCGAAATGAGCTGGAGTTCTCGAACTCTGTTGTACAGAGGCGATTTTAGTACGAAGCACCTTCCTTAGATTGCGATTGAAATATTAATATTTTTTAACCAACTTCAAAAAAAAGGAGGAGGTTCTCAATTCGTCGGAATCTTTTTTTTTTTTTTTTTTTTTTTTTTTTTTTCTATGTATGTTCACCGATTACTCGAAGACGCGTGGACCGACTTGAAAAATTCTTTCTTTGTTTAAGAGGGTTTTGTTTCCAGATGGTCCCATTTTAATCAGGTCAGGATCTGATGATGGGATCCTGGAGAAATCGAGGGAACTCTTCAAATTTTATATGGACACATGAAACAATTTGAGTATTATTAGAAAGAGTAATATTTTCTAAGTTGTCTTATGGTCATCAGGTCAGGATCTGATCATGGGATCTTGGTGAAATCGAGGGAACTCTTCAAACTTTGCTAGTATACTTAAAGCGAGTTGGGTATTTTTTATAGTTACTGGTGCATATGCTAGCAGATACTGATTTGATGACTAAAGTCATCAAGTCAGGGTCTGATGATGGGATCTTGGTGAAATCGAGGGAACTCTTCAAATTTTGCTAGTATACTTGAAGCGAGTTGGGTATTTTTTATAGTTACTGGTGCATATGCTAGCAGATACTGATTTGATGACTTAAGTCATCAAGTCAGGGTCTGATGATGGGATCTTGGTGAATTTGAAGTATCTCTTCAGATTTTATGAACACACCTCAAGCAATTTGGGTATTTTTACAATGCCTTGTGCATTTTATTGTATTCCACTAAAAAGTATAAAATAAAAATGGGAAATGCTTTCCAAAAAACCAACTTCAAATGCCACTACAAAGAGTGAAATAATTTTTATTTAAATTTTAGGTACCTACACCAATTCGAAGTCGGGCAATTGTCTATGACTTCGTCATTTCTTCGCACATCAAGTAAGTAAGAAGGACTATTAGGGATTGTATGAAACATTGCCCGACTTCGAATTGGTGTAGGTACCTAAAATTTAAATAAAAATTATTTCACTCTTTGTAGTGGCATTTGAAGTTGGTTTTTTGGAAAGCATTTCCCATTTTTATATTTTACATACTAGACTGCGCGCCTACTCTTCCAGTTATACTACGATATTGTAAATTCGTTGGTTATACTATGTATGCGCAGATTAAAGAGAAGTTAGTGTTCAGACTTCAGATGATATTACTGTGGTACAGCGCTATACCTAATTCTGCTTATTCAATAAAAATATCCCTCTGGCCAAAGGTTGCCTCTTTAAGAGATTGCTTTTAGTAATAGAGCACATTTTTCTTGCGTCTGTTTTTTCTAAATGGCCTGTTCCAAGTAATCTGTTTGGCTCTGTATTATTGAAACGGAGTGTTTACGTATCGATTGGACAAAGGGAATGTTGGTTTTGTGTTTTTGGAAATCCAACAAAAAACTTGCTGTAAGTACTTGAAACCTAAACTTTTATATTCTCAAAATACAACTACTTACTGCTAATCGAAAGCTTTCGGCTCGTAGAAATCAAAAATAGTACGGGTGACAATATTTATAACACACGTCTAATTCCGTCGGAGCAGCGGTGGCCAATTTGACAGCAAGCGCCAGTCAAGCGCGGGTCTCTATGGCCAAGTCGAGTATCGTGCCCAGACCTAAACTATGAGTATTAGCCTAGAGCGGTTTGCCTTTCATATTGCTAACTTGTAAGTCCGACGGAGCAGCAGTGGGCAAGTTGTCGACAAGCGCCAGACGAGCGCGAGTCTCCATGGCCCAGGCGAGCGCCGCGTCCAGACGTTTGGTGTATTTACCAAGAGCGGTAGGTTTGCCTTTTACATTACTCACTTCTAAGTCCGTCGGAGCATAAGTGGGCAAGTTGTCAGCAAGCGCCAGTCGAGAGCGAGTCTCCATGGCCCAGGCGAGTACCGCGTCCAGACGTGTGGTGTATTTGCCTAGAGCGGTAAGTTCGCCTTTCACATTACTCACTTCTAAGTCCGTCGGAGCAGCGGTGGGCAAGTTGTCGGCAAGCGTCAGTCGAGCGCGGATCTCCATGGCTCAGGCGAGCGCCGCGTCCAGACATTTGGTGTATTTACCAAGAGCGGTAAGTTTGCCTTTTACATTACTCACTTCTAAGTCCGACGGAGCAGCGGTGGGCAAGTTGTCGGCAAGCGCCAGTCGAGCGCGGGTCTCCATGGCCCAGGCGAGTGCCGCGTCTAGACGTGTAGTATATTTGCCTAGAGCGGTAAGTTTGCTCTTGACGTACTCGCCGTGCGCTGATAGATTTGATTGAGCCTGTAGAAAAAAAACATCAGCATTATTATATTAATCGCAAGAATCCGCTTTGATACAAGTACGTGTAAGTAGTCAGATGATATTCTAGTCCAAAATGTCACGATGCTTGTTCCGCAAATATTGATGGCTTAGGTAATCGATAGCTTTAGGTGCTATATGTAAATTCTAAAGGGTTTTCAAATTATTATCACATATGATTTCCCTTACAAATAGAAAATAATTAAATGTATGAATAAAAATATTTTTTGGTAAACACGAATAAAATTGTGAGCAAAAGATAGTAATTGCAACCTTTTTGGCTTAGAATTGGAATCCTCCAGCCTCTGCGTTTACCTAAAGACGAGCGTCTTAAACCTCATTTACTCAGCATTAATTCAAGATGTTTTACTTTTATCTTTGTTTTTATTTGTCTGGCGGAGCATATTTTCTGTTTATCTGCAAATAAGCTTGAAGTTTTCCGCGGTGTGCGCCGCAGGAATTTTAACATGATTTCCGGGGAAGTAGAAATTAAGGCTACTCACCAGAAAGTACAGAAGCGATAGCGAAGAATATAAACAAAACTCACATCATTAACATATGACTTATTGAGCCTATTTAAATACAATTGGTAACGCTTTAGAAAACCGAGAAATATATAAGAATGAGATATTTTCTATATAAGTTATCGATAAGGCACGTGATCATCCTTTCGTCACGAAGGTCCATACATTTCTTAGCGTCTTATGCCGGTTACCAATATTCGATCTATTCATGGTTTTCCTTACTAGAGATAGAAATTTGACGTAACTTTTATGGACCTTGTGTCAAATTTCTATCTCTAGTAAGGTAAACCATGGATAGATCGAATATTGGGAACCGCCTTTAAAGACATTGAATCATTAAGTAACATGACGTTGCTCTACTAATTCATAAGAAAGGTTCATTTACGCCCTAATTTGGGCAGTTAAATGTCATAACATAACAGAATATCCGGATAAATCGTACTTCCACTTAATATATATTTAGTTTCATCAGGCTTATTAAATGTGAACAAAAAACCTTTGCTTGGTATAATATTGAATGGAAACAGGCGTTATTTTGCGGAAATCCATAATTAGCAGGAATGATCAATTTGTTTTGCTATTATCCGCTACTTGAAAGGATTCTGTATGGTGCAATATGCAGGAACACTACCGACATGAAACACCACACACAATTTTCTATCACTTTCTTCAGCGCACGTTTCGTCCCGACACCGGGACATCCTCAGGAGATGTTGACTTCACAATGCGAAATCGTAGAGATTTCGCAAAGTGCCTCCTCAAAGTGATAGAAAATTGTGTGTGGTGTTTCATGTGGGTAGTGTTCCTGCATATTGCACCATACAGAATCCTTTCAAGTAGTGGATAATAGCAAAACAAATTGATCTGTCCTGCCTTTGCTTGGTGCTTAATTGCATCGCTTAGCTACCTCGCATAGCCTTAGTTGGATTAGTACCGTTGCGTTGTTATTTATTTAACTTAATACAACTTGGCGGCCAAGTTCGCGGGTATTAAAAGAAATTTTATGTTTATTTTACAAGGAATTCGGTAAAAGAACTTTGTTTTTTGAACTTTTATACCTTCTGAAATTAATTGAATTCCTTGTACTTTAGTTTATCTTATCGTTTATCGAGAATTTCATCACCCTGATCTTCAATCTAATGTTCAACTGATGGATGCTAGATTGCTCCATACATGAGAAGGAGTCAGGTTGGCAGACACTATTATAGCTTTGAAAACTTAAGATGCCTTCTCTGGCATGTATAAGTATTCCTCACAAAGTTTACCTTCTTGAAAAATAGTAATAAATAATTTCCAAGAATTTTGTGCTGACAATTCGAACTCTATATGGCCATATGGTTACTCTTTCTCATTATAATACAATTACTGAAGCCAGATATTATAAGTCCCCGAAGGACGTCCTTTACAAGATTATACCTCTCTCTTTATATCTATACAAGAGTATCTTTTTACGATAATTTCTAAAGATTTTACAGCTTTCATTTCTTTAAGCGCCGTAGTTTATATCATTTTTATTTGCCAGCGGGAGCATCTTTCCTGTTTATCGACAAATACATTCGGAAGTTCTCTCCGGCGTACCACGTTACAGAATTTAAAGCTATGTGTCCACTAACATTGCAAACCATTTCTTCTTATTATTGTAACCGCAAGCCGTACAGGCGGGTTACCTGATGTTTAGCGATCACCACTGCCCATAGACATTTGCAGCACCAGAGGAATCGCAAATGAGTTTGCTTATCCGCTTCTTGAACATCCCCATGCTACAGTTTTGAGGGAACACTGCTTCTGGTAGCTGGTGCGCGGTTAAAAGTACCTGGCATACTTGTTGATATGTTTTCACGAAAAATAATAAAGACTATGTAAGGGATTGGCTTAGATATAAGGCATTATGAAAAAATTTCAGGCAATGCAATTCAAAGGGTTAAATACAGGTTTTTGTATGAAATTAGAGTTGACTGGCATCACTCGCACTCGCAAATGTATGGAGGATTTCGATTTGTTTGTGCGATGTGAGTCGACTAGAAATTCGTAATAAAACCTGTACTAACCCTTTCTTAGGTTTCCCAGCTTATGAATTATTGTCTCAAACGCACGCAGCTACGAAAAATCCAAGCTGCGCGGAGTTCAAACCTCGTCCCACAGCGCCAGTTTAAAACAGCTTACCGTGGAAATGCCCTGAAGAGAGTACTTTTTCCTATCAAAGAATAGCATCCTAAGTGTGTGAAGCACTCTAATAAAACAACAAATAATTAGTACTTCTTAGAACATTTGAAAGGATGACTAAAGTAGTCGTCCTCATTTATCTTAGGTCGTCTTTATACTTTTTATTTTATTTCTCTACGACGCATTACATAATATTTTGCTCTTTCATTGACGTTACTTCTCTTTGCTTCGACAATCTTAATAATTTCTGGTAAAGGCAAAAGGTTCTCAAACAAAGTGGATACTCAGCTTTAGCATGTTGACAGCGAAAGAGGGCTTAGGTGGCTATTTGTTTACGTGTTGGAACTTCCACGGGCAAAGTTCGGGGTATTAAACAACTTCGACTTTGATAGTAGCAACGTGTTTTGCGAGATAATTTCCCTTTCCCGGAATTTCGACATTTTATACTTCAACATTAGTGCTGTCTGAGAAGTTTTTTAAAAGGCGAATGTGATATGTTCAATATACATATGAAAAAGATTTTTTCGTTATTTTACTGGTACATTTAAGTTTATAAGTAAGCAAAAGAAAATCTTTAGATTTCTCCCGAGACTGAGTTTCATTTCAGTGTATTTACTATTTCAATTTGATGTACTAAACAAAAGTTTGTTTTTCATTTGTTAACACAAAAGCAGAATAATTGACGAAATTTTATCAATAGGTATGAATATAAATAACTATACAGTTAAAGTAATTCCCAGTTGAAACATAATGGAAAACAATTTTATGTAGAAATCGTACGTTTGAAGCTGACTATGCCAGAGGGGTTAGTTTAGGTTTTTATACGAATTCCGAGTCGACTCGCATCGCACAAATGAATCGAATGCCTCCAATACATAAACAGCCAGCGCCATCTATAAACAGTCAAATCTATGCAGCTGTCAACAGATGGCGCTACCTTTAAATGTAGAGACATTCGATTTCGTACAAAAACTTATACTAACCCCACAGATGTTCTATACTACAACCGCAAAGCAAAATGTCTTAGAAAGAAATTCAAAGCAATGCACCACCGCAGTGTATTTTCTTAGTCTATTTGATACGAGTATGTAAACTTAACATACACCCCTAGCCTGTGGCGGTGCTTTGTGAATGTGAATCCTTTGACATGCGGTTTAACCATTGGATCTTACAAGAAATTTTGATACTATGTAACATACATAATTCATCATCTTTCGTCTAAGCCTTAGACTGTTACTCGTCGAATATAAAAAGATATACGAAAAGGAACCGAGTACAATAGCCGTATCCATATGACATATTATTTCGACTCAGTTAAGTACAAAATTCAAAGAAGTCCAAGAGGCCGCCAGCCACATGGGTACTGACCCGGAGATTGGACCGATCTAGTGATCTATTGTCCACTATACTCAGCACTAGACGAACGATACAGTTTGGACGCACATGACATGGACGGACATAGCAAAAAAGACGGGAAATGGTAAAGCACGAGAGTATCGTCTGGGTACCTAAAAGAAGTACCTAACTAGGCAGTAGTCACGTATATCAGATATGGCTATCAGGAGCTGTGAACGCAGACGGAGGGCGCGGAGAGCCGTCGAGTGCAGACTGCACGACACGACCTCTCGCGGGAGTGCAGCTAATTAGATTCCTCCAGTCACGCACTTTTACACTTGCACCTTGTAATAGCGGTGTTGAGTGAAGAGAGACTCATTTGTCTGGCGTTATTGTCATCATCATCTGAAGATCGAATGGCGTAGCGGTGCGAACCCGCCGTCTGCGTCAGGGGTCGTGGGTTCGATTCCCACTACTGGTAAACATATTTTATGTAATGAACATGAATGTTTTCATGGATGTTTTTCAATATATTATATTTAAGTAATCAGTTATCTAGTACCCATAACACAAGCTATCGTTTATTTTGGTACTAGATTGCGATGTGTGTAATGTCCTGATATGTAAAAAAATGATCACCAGCCCAGTCTCCTTACAGAATGAAAAGGATAAAGGATTTACTCGCATATTTACAAATAAAGTCGGCGCAATATCTCGCTACCCGCGTTGCAGTAAAATATGGAAAGAGGACAGCGCCTGTTATAAAACTGCAACAGACAACAGCTGTTGTCTATAGCGCTCTCTGTCGCACAATATCTGTGGGCTGTCGGCTGCATCATCACTTACCATCAGGTGATATAGCAGTCAAGTACTAACTTGAAGTGTATAAAAAAGGCGAATGATACTGAAGACAATAAAGAAGGATTAATTATGTTGCTATTGAGTACCAAAAAATATTTAAGTATCAAAACATACATAGCCTATGTACAAAGAACAAATGTACAAAGGTACAAAAGGTACTAACAAAACACAGGTACCGATTGGGATTGAGTCGCAACAATGGCCCGCGACGGACCCTCGCTAAATCAAGGAGGCGGTTGGACACCCCCCGGGACTATTTTAGGTTTGACACACATCGATACATTTTTCTTCTGAACATATTACGTAAATTTTTAAGGGTAAAAATGGAACCGATGATGAAATTTTCTCCATCCGTCCTTCCATCTGTCCTGCTGAATTTTATGCATAATATCGAAAAATGTCGAAAAATACCGTATAGTTTTGCGGTTCGTTAACAAATGTGATTCTTCTTAATTTGCTCGTAGTTCCGAAACAATTACGCTTTTAAGCTTAAAGAGTAAAGTATTGGTACTTTTGCTCAAAACAACCCTTCTTACAAAACACGACCATCATAACTCCAAATGAAAAGAAGCAAATTAATAAACTTTCCCGTTTTTCTTTCTTTATTGTAATTTATGCAAATTAGCTTTTCAAAGTAAGCACCACAAAACATACCTTGCCCAGTCGTAAAAATATTTCATTGTAATACAAAATTAAGCCCCCGTATAAGCCCGCCCTACAACTCTCTAGTCAACCCCAAAATACGAGCGGGGGCCGACGCGACCCCTACTAATTTACGCGGGGCTATAATGTGTCGTCAGCGACTGCATCAACCGGCGCGTGCAAATTGAGTGCAGCTCGGTTATTGCATGGGGTAGGTACGAATATGTCCCTAGCCGATGTTATTTTTTCCTTAAATGTATATTTTTTCTACCCCTTAACAATGCCTTGCAGTGGTAGGTCATTTTATTAATCAGAAAATTTTGGCAACTGCCACGTTTTATCGGGTATTTCTTGTGTAAAAGCATTGTGTGAAACGCCTGACATAAGCACACACGCACACACAAAAGCACATAAATCATTATTTTTGCGAGAAAACGTATTTAGGTAGACTATCGCTCAATCGCATATTAAAGCCGTCTAAAGTTTTTCGTTAACCATATTTACATACGCATTATTACAAACAGAAACATTTTATTTTTATGACAGAGTGTTTAAGATACACATTACATTATGTACTTATGAGTTCCATATCTAATTTAATAGTTATTCCGATGACGACAACAACACTTCGGTGTGTACATTGCACATGCCTAAATTGAACAGTAATCACAGACCATTCTAATCAACGGTGCATACTAATTTACTGCCACACGCATTCAAGGGGGCACTTTTAATCATTGTTGCGGTATTCAATTGCATGTCGTATGGTGGCTGTCGTTAGCAGTTTAGGGTTAATTTGGATTGGTCATTGCATTCGAGTACCATTGATGTTGGGGAGTTATGTTATGATGAATGGAGCTTTGAAATCGAAATTAAAAAGCGTAGGTGAATGATGTTAATCGCACCACTTAAAATAAGTCTTTAGGTAACTTAATTCGTTATCAACATCATCATTATAGCCCCCCAAGCATGGTTGGGGGTAAGGGGAGAGGATAAAATGTTTTTTCCTGCTACCAGTTTTATCCACTTTTTGACGTTGGTGGCATGGGTGGAGAAAGTATCCTCTGTGGAAGTCGAAAGTGTTATGAACATGTGTAAAACTTAATATACGGTGAATGCTTAGCCATTCTGCTCTATAAAAAAGCTTAAGCTCGATATCTTCTCAGAATAAAATTGTACTCGCAATAAACTATGGGCACTATACTCTCTTAACAAACAATAAATAAAATTAATTAATAATATCCGCAATAAATATTTCTTTACGCGAGAATTTATAACGGAACTTGTGCGAAGCGTATACTAGTGGAGAGCTTGTCGGTTTGCCAATTTTATACTTTTCTTTGGAGTAGCTGTTAGTGAACTCATTTATGTTATAGCTCCTTTGGAGGTGTTTGTATGTTTGAATGAGTCATCCGCACTATTGACTATTGACTATTGACTATACTAATTATTCCTATCATATCCTACTCCTACTAATCCTATCCTACTACTATATACGTAACGCGAAAGTTTGTAAGTATTGATGGATGGTTCTTATCTATTATTTTCTTAACTACTGAACTTTGGCTGAGATTCGGAACATCGATAGCTTATAACCCGGATTAAAACATAGGCTACTTTTTATCCCATAAATAAAGAAAAATCCATCGTTCCACTTTAATTAGCCTAAACAAAACTATTAACTTCGCGGGCAGACTCGTTAAATTCGCCAGTTACCGAATGGTACTGATACTAACATCGTTTCGATATCGGATCGTAAGTAGATCAACAGCTCTAGCTGTGTGACTACTAGAAGAAACGAAAATGAAACTCAATTAAAACAAAAAAAAAATATGAAAATGATCGCTTAATTGATCACGTGCCTTCTGCTTATTCTTATACATTTTTTATTTCGTTCCATTTATATTCCATCTATCGTAACGCAATGTTATAATATGGCAAGAGCCATTTTTTGATACGTACCTTTTCTAGTTCGTCGCGAACGCCCCGCAAGCGGCGCGCGTCGGGCGAGTCTGGCGACGCACGGATCTGCGTCTCTGCTTCTTTTGCCGCGCGTCCGAGTTCTTCTTCGCGAGCCTGTACAAATAATAGTAATATGTGAAATGTACTTCCGAACGATCCAGCCATGGTGGTCAAGAGGGTCAAACTCTGCAGACATTTTCCATCTGCGCGAAATATATTATAGTGCGCGAATGAACGCGCAAACACAGAAATCCGTCACTCCAATGATACAACAGCTGAGACACAACCGATGAGAGATCAGGCAGGCGTAGGACCGATGGCTTAACGTGTTCTCCGAGGCAATAGGGTCATCCGTCAAATGTACAGGTAAACAATGGTATAACGAACGCACTTTGAGATGTCAATTTTTATTCTCATTCAATTTTAGATACACTCTGACATCAAGATTTCCATTGAAATAAATGCTGAACACCAATTTAGATAAAAATAGTCACGATAGGCCCATCCGAACATTTTACGTAAACGTTCTTCATACAAGAAAATCTGTATTCAAATTCGCCATCGAAACTCCTGCGAAATACATGTTTTTTTTTATCTATGTGTCTGTGGTCACCTTGCCTGCAATATTAATATTAATTCAAAAAAAAGTAATAGGTCTTTACCTATCTACCTGTACTGACTACTGACGGGGGAGGGTGCAAAATAGTCTTTCTTGCTCCCATAAACTGGCGACATTTTTTCGCGCTGTTCGCCCTGTCTTTAGTATACAAGTCTGTGTGAACACCACAAATATCGGTCAATTCTGTCACTCGAAACCGATAAAAAATATTGATTGGTGAATGTAATGTGTAAATAAAAATAATGTGGTAACGTAACCACAGGTGCCAATTTGAATCCAGTTTTTTAACCACATAGGTAAGAACTTGACTGCGATCACAACTGAGTGAAAGTGATGACACTGTCTAAGGTGCCAGATACTCGTAGTTCGGTATACCTTGAACCGAATTGAAAAATATTTAGATTAATAATCTCCAAAATAATTTTGTGATTCATTGAATCACTATCACTTATCACGGACCTCCGCAAAGCAACACCGTGTGTTTGTAACTTTGTTACTCCTTCATGCCACAACTACTAAACCGATGTAGCTGAAATCGGAAATGGAGATAGATTTTCCCCTTTGAATAACACCATATTTATTATTTTAAAGAAAAGCTCTGTTGATGATGCCTGGTCCTAAAGTCTGCACTTTCAAATAGATCAGACGTGTCACGTGCAAAAGCAATATGTATACAGAATATTTTTTAAGCCTTTTCACCGAAGCATATTTCAAATAGTCCCTTCGCTTTGCCGTGTCATTGAAATGCACCGAGCCCAAGTGTAGCGGCGCGGCGGCTTGCACTGTCGTAAAACGAATTTATGGCGAGATTCGTGCTGCATTAGTCGCGTTCGAGACGAGATACTGTGCAGACTAGTGTAGATATTATAGTGTTAGTAGGAAATACGTTTTGATTGTCGTCCGAAATAGGCAACATGGAGGAGTATGGGATCTTTTAAAGTGTCAGAGCTTGGTCAGAGCACATTTTAGAATTAAGACTTTCGTGAGACACATTAAAAAACGGCTTAACTCACGCGCAGCGTTTTGCCAAGGTCCGCCCGACCAGATTCATTATCACATCCGTCCGGTATCCTTCTTTAACCCCCTCCTTCCCAACGTGCGCTGCGCTCTGCTCGTCGTGCTGGCCGTCCTCCAGTTAAAAACTCCAGTTAAACCAGGGCGTTCGCGCGTTAAAAACTCTCTATAAAGGAGGACTCCAGAAGGGTCCGAAACTGGTCGGGCGGACCTTGGCAAAACACTGCGTGAGTTTAGCCGTTTTTCCTCTAATAATGTCAGAGCACAAACTAAAATTTCTAAGTGAAAACTTCTTTGAGATGGGAAATAACCCATTGAACTTACGACCATGTTAGCGTAACCGACACCTCTTGTAATTGTTAAAGTTTTTACTTCTCCAAGAGTCTATTCACTCTTCTCTCTCGAAGGCACCTAGATTGTACTTGGCTGGAAACGCGGAGAATGAAAGGGCGTTCTAGATCTTAAGGGTTCGTATTAGAAACGTGAAAGAAAGAAGAAAAAGAAAGAAAAAACATTTATATCAAATAATAAGAAGAACAATCCTTACAGATTTGGATGTCAACCACAACATAAATAACTGCTGAGACATTTATAAACAAGGGCATAAATGTGCTTTTCATAACAAAAGTGTCACTTTATACGCCTACATTGACTTCATTAATTGATATCGTTTACTAGACGTTGTTCTGCCCATTTAGATAGGTGTTATTCTGCATGCAATGTCTGCTTAAGCATAAACAAATATGATAAAAACTAATGATACAACCCTGCTTTGCCCGAATCTCTGTTAAGAAACACCTTTTAACCAAAATGTTGGAAACCAAAAGTCCGTGACAAAACCACTGTTCTCATATATTAAAGCTTGCACAACAAAAAATTCGTATACCACACACAGCAAGTACTTTTAACGCTACGACCACTTTAATTCACTATCCAAAAAAATTAACACATCCCGAAAAAATGCGGCAAAACAAAACGAATATGCGGACACTCAATGAAAAGCCACGCGTACGACTAACCGGCAATGTAACATTATTCCATTGCATCTATCAATTCAAACGTTTAAGGATTCCAAATCCTCTCTCAACGGGATAAAGTCGATAATTCCTTTGACTAATATGTAGATATACGACCGTAGATGTCTGAAAAGCAAACAGAAGGATGGGACAGGAATATTCTCTCGGATTCAGAAATAACTTGTACGCTACGCTACTAGGGCATTTCACACCTTACATTTTGTTTTCAAACTTCCTTATGGAGAAAATATTTTAAGCTTTCATTATGTCTTCTCTACCAACTTTCTCATTGCTTCTTTGTGTACGTATCTGCGTCTAAAAAAAGACAGTAGTCACGAAGAATTGGTAATTTATTTTTTTTCCGTAATTTTTCGCAGTCATTCATTCAAGTCATAGTAGTTATTTTTCTCTATGTGTATAGAGTCTGTAAAGAATGGAAATAAAAGCTTTATTTATTTATTATATATTACCTACACCTCCCATAAATAAAAGACAATATTACATCGTTCCCAGAGAACTGTCATGATATGTAATTAATATACAAATAACACCTTTTAAGTGTATTTAGGGTAGATATTTAAGACTGGGCAATAGAGCTGCAACTGTGTGTTACTGTCCAGCCTTACCTCCATGATCCAGCCATATTTTTAACCGACTTCAAAAAAAGGAGGAGGTTCTCAATTCGTCGGAATCTTTTTTTTTTTTTTTTTTTTCTATGTATGTTCACCGATTACTCGAAGACGCGTGGACCGATTTGAAAAATTCTTTTTTTGTGTAAGAGGGTTTTGTTTCCAAATGGTCCCATTTTAATCAGGTCAGGATCTGATGATGGGATCCTGGAGAAATCGAGGGAACTCTTCAAATTTTATATGGACACATGAAACTATTTGAGTATTATAAGAAAGAGTAATATTTTCCAAGTTGTTCTATGGTCATCAGGTCAGGGTCCGATCATGGAATCTTGGTGAAATCGAGGGAACTCTTCAAATTTTGCTAGTATACTTAAAGCGATTTGGGTATTTTTTATAGTTACTGGTGCATTTGCTAGCAGATACGGATTTGATGACTAAAGTCATCAAGTCAGGGTCTGATGATGGGATCTTGGTGAAATCGAGGGAACTCTTCAAATTTTGCTAGTATACTTGAAGCGAGTTGGGTATTTTTTATAGTTACTGGTGCATTTGCTAGCAGATACTCATTTGATGACTAAAGTCATCAAGTCAGGGTCTGATGATGGGATCTTGGTGAATTTGAGGTATCTCTTCAGATTATATGAACACACCTCAAGCAATTTGGATATTTTTACAACGCCTTGTGCATTTTATTGTTTTCCACTAAAAAGTATAAAATAAAAATGGGAAATGCTTTCCAAAAAACCAACTTCAAATGTCACTACAAAGAGTGAAATAATTTTGATTTAAATTTTAGGTACCTACACCAATTCGAAGTCGGGCGATTGTCTATGACTTCGTCATTTCTTCGCACATCAAGTAAGTAAGAAGGACTATTAGGGATTGTATGAAACATTGCCCGACTTCGAATTGGTGTAGGTACCTAAAATTTAAATCAAAATTATTTCACTCTTTGTAGTGACATTTGAAGTTGGTTTTTTGGAAAGCATTTTCCATTTTTTTTGTCAAAAAAATACCGCAAGAAATATGGTATAGACTCATTTTTTTTAAATATTCGGTATTCCAGAATGAACAGCGTACAATTTTTGAAACAGCAACGATGTAAAGGACAAAAGAAAACCGCATTCAAATAAAATTGTAAACACAAGCGCCAGTCGGCACGTACTCGTACCTACTCGGGAAAGGCACAAAATGTAAATGTAACGATAAAAATAGTGGACATTTATTTCTGTGCGCGCTCGAAATAACGGTTTGTTGTGACAACTGCAACGCGGGGCTGATATCAAAAATATATTAGGGGCCGAAAGACTGAAACATATTATATGAGAATAATGTTATAGAAGGAGCAATGTACGAGTGCAGTACAACTGTGAATTCATTTCTTTGCGTCTAAACTATACAAAAATTGATAGACTTAGTAGCCACGCACAATGCACATGTTGCTATAAAATAAATAATAAGCGTTATCAATTTTAATTTATTGAACTCCTTTATAAGGACTGGCAATGTCTGTTCCAGAAACAAATTCGCTGTATCTGTATCTGTATGTCGTTGCCAACGTGTCCGGTAAACTTAGAGATTGCATGCACGATGATTTTGACAACATAAATAAGGCGAAGATAGAAAAAATCTGTTTAATCCTAACAACAAAGCATCATAAAGAGTTTCGATTCCCTAGAAAATGTCAAAATACAAATTTTGAGTTTTGCTAGCTGAGACGAAACGGCGGACAGGAGTGTGTACTCGTAGGAAAGGATTTCCAGCATTATTCAGCCAAAATCAAGTGTAAACACAGACATCCAGTGTTTAAACAAGACTTTTTGAACATTTTTTTCAACGTGAATCCCACGTTTCACTGTTGATTACGCGCGCCATTCATTCCGGAGACTAAGCAAACCCTACGGGACCGCGATTTCAGATTGGGAACCTGGAAATTAGTTTAAAATCTGCTATGCGAAATTACGAATTAAAATAAGAGTGAATGTCGCAATTTTTAGCGTCTAATTACATCATGTGATTTCTATAGGTGATAATGACCATTGATGTATGGAATCCCGGATCAAGCTGATTCTTATCTTAATTTTATTATATAAAGACTCCGACAATCATAATTTTTTGGTTAACACCTGGATTTTGAAGTTATAGGCTAATAAACAAGATGACTTCTCAATAAAATCTGTATGACAGGAAATGTGCGTTCATAAGAAAGTAATTTTTGTATGTAAAACACTGATAAGAAAAGTCAGGGTATGGGCATCCGAACGATTTAGGTTTTTTTTTTAAACATGAAAGTTTTTTAAACATAAAGATTTGGTTTTTGAACCTTTTTTTCGTAAAAGCAAACAATATCGCCATCTGTCAAAATTTCAATAGGTGGCTGCTGAGCAAACTACAGCGCGGCAAATACCATCGTTGGTCATTCTTTTCTTAGAGGTTCTAATAAGATATCCATTATCCACATCAATGTTATGGATAGTGGATATATGGCGGTCATGACAGATTTGTACGGTGGTGTTAGATAGTCATTATACTGCTGGACCAATAAAAGTGCACAGATCCGTGTTTTCAAAACCCGGAAGGTTTAAAAACTCGCAATAATCCGAGGTCCGGTGGGCGTCTCGATCGCGAGATGCAACTTCCGGCGGCGCCGTCACTTCCTCTGCCGATGCCCGCCCCGCGAGTGTTTTCGTTTGCGGATCTTATTTCCAGTTTATTTTCTCTCTGGGTTATTATTGCACAAATAAAATTGATTCGCTTCGAAAATAGAATTTCGAGGATGTATCTTGAAAATGTGGTCTTACTTTTTTGTATTACTTTGTTTTTGGACATTGGAGTTTATTGATACCTTGCTTTCGCCCGCGCCCGAATTTAGGTTTTAAAGGTAGGAGCTAGGCGAATCGAGCACGAACCAAGCACGAGCGGAGCCGTTTCGGCTCCATCGTTGTAAGTCGTTCGAGGCTTGTAAGTCGGGTCCACACTAGACGAATTGTGTTTGGCTCGTGCTCCCTAGCGTAGACCCACCTTTACAAATCCTGCAGGAAACGTGGATTTGCTCTTCATTAATAGTGTTCCCGTTCCCGTACTTTTAAAGAATCTAACTATCCAATTTGGTGCAGTCGATCGGAAGTTATGCGAGTACATAAATTACGCTGATTCAATTTTATTTATATAGATTCTTATGTGTAACGAAACAAATTCATTAAAGCATCTAGCTGACAAGTAGTATAGAAATTTCAATCCACTAAGCCGCGCCCCACTCTTTAAAAATCGCTGATGTTTAATTCGATTCTGACAGATGGGGGACCAAACAGGTAGACGACATTTTGCTAAACGTTAATTAATTACACAACACACATCCATTCGATGAGCGATCGATGAGAGTCGAGCAAATAACGAGCGAAACTCCAAAACAGAAACACGGAACAAGCGGATCACAGTACGACATCCAGATCTAGCCAATCCAGCATGATGCTCCAACAAATAAAACCTCGAACAAATAAAAACAAAGCCTGCTGTACCAACACGCCGCCAACTTTAAACTTTATTGACTCTGTTATACGAACTAAATAGCTGTAAAGTTTGTTCAAATATTTGTTACAAACAATCCCGTTCATACCAATGTGAATTTGAGCCTTTTGTTAAAGTCGTTAGGTTTGCTTTGGATTGGAGACAAGTAATGTTTACATCTGGCGTAAAGCCAGAGCCATGGGGTAAGCCAAAACTGTGACAGTATATGTTTCAGATTTAGTAGATATTGGTTGGTGCACTGACAACTTAAAACGTATAGTAGACGCATTTATTAGGGTCCTCATTTTCCAGTTTTTTTTTTGTGCATAATATTCTTCTTTTCTACAGCATACGTTGCTGCACTCCATGACTCTGTTAACCCATATTATAATGTTATCTATGTCGATTAAGTTAAAAAAGGGTTGATAGTTTGTTGCCATCTTAATGGCAATAGAACTTAATAAAACACATAAACCAAAAACCGCCATAAACAACAAAAGTATGCAAGAATCCAGTCTTAGAATCTAACAGTAAGCATGTAACAGTTTTTTCGTTGCATTTGACAGATGAGGACAGATGCAAAATACACATTTTTACCGTTCAAGTTTACGAGTGGCCCACAATAATACGGTTTTATTTGAGTAATCACCACCTTTTTTTGGACCTCGAAGATTAGGTGCCACAACAATTAGGTGTGACAAAAATTGGTGACCCCGACGAGATGATGGGATCCAGAAGAACAGCCCCTAGAATGGGCCTTTTTCCCGATTTATCCAAGGGGATATTTTATCTTCCCGTACAGCCATGAACAAGCTCACCGAAACACTAAAGTGGATAAAACTGTAGAAAGAGATAAACATTATATACGTTCCGCGTGGACAAATTGACCCGGTCAACCGCGCTACAAAATGCAGGCTTGCATTGGTCCTAAAAATGTTTGTGTTGGGCCTTCGGCGACTTAGTAGTACATAGGGATTTTAACAGATGGCGCTACTTTTTGTTGTATGAAAAAATATTCAGATGCCTTTTAAAACTTTTGGGGATGACGTTAAGTCTCAAATCTCACCTTGACTAGACTCAGCCTGATGGCCAGGCTGGTGTGGTCGGAAGGATTGGCGCTGGTTGTCAGCAGCAGTTCCCGCACGCTGTGCAGGGCCGCTTCCACAGCGCTCATCTTTTCGCTGCTCGCTCGTTTTTCCGATTCGGAACACCTGTTGCGACAACAACTAGCTTTTATACGTCAGATCCTCGTTATTCTTCTCAGAAAAGGAGATGTTTCATCAACGTATGAGACCTCGGCTATGTACGGTACACATTACAACGATTCAAGATGGCGGCAACATGTCTTTCATTCCAAATTGACATTTGACTTTGGCAGACATGTCAACTATTGAAAAGTTTTTTTAATCAAAAACTATCGGGCATAGAAATAAATAAAAATCGCTTTTAGAATACACAAGTAACGCCCCTTCATATGATACATCATTTTTTTATGATTGCAGGGACAGCGAGCCATCAATATCTACAAATATTCCAAATTTCATGTCGATATCTTTAATAGTTACTGCAATAAAGGGTCGTCACATACAGACGGACAGACGGACAACAAAGTGATCTTACCCTAAAAGCGTTTGAATGGTCTGAACTCACTTGTCACGCAGTTTGTTGAGCGCGAGCGCAGCGTGGCGGGCCCGCAGGTGATGCGCGTCGAGCTGTTCGCGGATGGCGTTGGCGAGCGCGCCTCCACAAGAGCGCACCACGGCGCGGCCCATTGCGGTGATCTCGTTGGCTTCGCGTTGACGAGCGCGGACCTGTTTTTATAAAACCATGGTGAAGGTGTTCGGCCCGCGAAATTCATTTACTTTTTTGCATATATTTGACGAACTACACTTTGTAAGTTTATGGCAGTATGTTTTGCGAACATAATATTAATGTATCTACATGTTTTTAATAAAATCTTTGCTGGGATATTCCCATTTACCTCATATTGGTTCCGGAAAGATTATTTCTTGCAATTCCCCGATTTGGAGCTATAGGGAACCAATATATACTGAATGCGAATTTTTGAGCAAATTTTTTATTAAAAACATGTAAAACGATAAATGTTATGCCCGCAAAACTCATTTGCTTAAACCTACGATGTATAAAATTAACCCACTATTAGTGAAAAACTAATTAGAATTTGAATTCGCGCCCATGTGGTACCATTCCCCCTTAAACTAGCGGACACACGTAACTTTGCATGCGTGTACGCGTGAACATGTGACGTCATTTTGATGCAATTGATGCACGCTCAGATTTTCCCGGCACAGGCCGAATTAGCCGAGATCGGGTATAATGAGAGGCTTTGAGTGAACACTGCTGCTGGTAATTGGTTCCACAATTTGCACAATTCGTTAAAGCAAAAATACTACCGAAGATTACGTATAACTCATAGTCAAAAGATTCTGATCGAGGAATCCGAGATCTACAAATCTCTACAGCTCCCATAAGCGAAATACCTGCTTCTCCAATTCTTCAAGCTGCTGAGAAGTGACATTCTCCTCTGCGGAGTCCAGATCTCTTTCAAGAGCGTCCAAAGCTTCGCCCCCCTTTTCCAATGCCGCGTACAATGCGGCCCATGATGTTTGACAGCGGGCCCATCTGTACCAAAAGAAAGTGTTTGTGTGAAAAGTACTTTATATAGGTACTCAATATTTTCTTTTAAAAATTATCTTTTAAAACCGGAGAAAGGTCTACCTAACCCGTTTGGGCAATACTTTTCAATCAACATTCGAGAACCTATTTGGATGACCTAGACAACGAAATAGAAAGAAAATGAACACGGAAAGAAATATCTTGATTGTCTGTGGCAGCATCGTAGAGGGAAAAAGATGGTGGAATGGAGGGAGCTGAAAAACATGAAGAGCATTGTACTATTGTTCGATAAATTATTCTACTTCTGTTATTTTATCTTTGCATTGTTCTCGACTTAGACTACGAGTATACGAGTACCTACCTGACTAATAAAAAGCATTATCTATGACACCAACCTTTCATGTCGGTCCCGGTACGCGTCCAGCAGCGCGCTCCACTCCGCGCGCAGCTTGTCGCGCACGCGCCGCGCCTGCTCCGCGCCCGCCTTGCGCACCGCCCACGAGTACGAGCTCTCTATCTCCTCCACTTGCGACTGCACGTCCTCCATTGAAGATTTTATTCTCTGTTCACATGCAAAAAAATAAAAGATAACTATTAGTTACTCATCTTCTTTCTAATAGTATAAAATTCTCGAATCTCGTGTCACAGCGTTTGTAGCCAAAGTCCTCCGAAATTTTTTGTGTGCATTCGGTAGATCTGAGAATACGTCGTAGGCTATATTTCACACCCCTGAATACCAAAACAATATTGGCCGGTCAGCTATTATTTTTATAAAAGTGTTATACACGATATTATTCCTGTAAATTTTGAATAAAACTGTCATACTCAGGGGGGATTTGAACCCGCGTCTCCCAGCTATCATTGCTGGGTATTCCACCCCTAGGGCTACAAGCACCTAACCAAATAACTTTCAGTTTTTTAGTCGATAAAGTAAACACTATGAACAAAGGGATAGTTTGAGAAGGAGCATACCGCAAGCGCATCCTCTTGCAACGGAAACTCGTCGTAGTCTTTCCCGGAGAGCGGCGGCGAGCGCAGCGCGGCCGTGATCGTAGTGATCGCTTCGCGGGCGCGGTTCGTGCGCGTCACGAACTCGCCATTGCGCGCGTCAGAAGTGTCCTGCAGATAAAATCCATCAAGTTAACCTTTCACTCACATTCAATCACACTACAAGATAGTACAGTACCCACTTGGCTGCGATCTCACCTGATGGTAAGTGACAATGCAGCCGAAGACGTTATCTTACGAAATTGGTAGGAGTAACTCCGGTTTCTACGCCAGGGAGGTCGTTAAATTGCAACCCTAGAAAGCAGTAGATCTGCATCTACTGCTTTCTAGGGTTGTAAGCCTGTTAGTTCAGGCCTCTCCCTTCAGTAAGGGGGTTGGAGGTTCAAATTCTGCTTCCTTATTGCTTATCTCGTTACAAGTTTGCGACACGAGTAAATCTTGCGATAGTTGCTATAAAACTTCAGGTTTTATAAATTTTTTAAATGTGTGACGCTTGACAGCGATAATTGCGAGATTTATGCCTGTCGCAAACCTGTCGCGAGGTACGCAACTTGTATCTGTATTTGCAACTAGGCCTCACTTACCCTTTTAACTAACATCCCAATTTATGAGCAACTTTCCTGATCTAAAGCATGGAAGCTAATAATACCATCATGCCTTTGGATTGAAACAGAAAAACATCAAATAGTTTACCTATAATAAAATGTTAGGATCAAGTTATACTTACCATTTTCTTCTTATCTTTCTTTGGCGCTGTCGCCTCATAGGCGTCCCTAATCTTGCTGACCATAGTGGCCACTTCAGTTGCGGATTTTTCCGGGAACGCAACCCTCTGCACCCTTAACTCCCGGCACAGATCCTGTATCTTTTCCAGGTCATTTTCGCGATCGAGCAATTCTGCTTTAATATCCCCACCAAGTTTTATCTTCGACTCAATGTCTTTGGATGACGCCCATTTCTGCAGACTCTCAATAAGATTGGTCAGCTCCTTTATGTCATCTTCAGCTTTTAAGGCAGCGTTTCTTTTGGTCTCGATTTCGGACATGACCATAGACCACTTGTTGCGTAGTTTGTCTTGGAAGTGCGTTTGGAGGTATTCTGCTAGTTGTGGGTTGTCTTTGTGCCTTGCGTAGACCAAGCTGTCACCGCGCGATATTAAAGCTGCTGCGTCTGGTGCTACCGCCCCTAACTGGTTCTTTAGAATCTGAATGTGGAAAATGATAGAATTAAACTACACATCGTAAAGGCTTCTACATAGTGAAAATACCACAAAAAGAAAAAGTATGAAGTGTTTTGAGTCTTCGTGTCTACAATTGCAAGGGTCTGGAATACACCCACGGCTTCAATCTTTCCCAATACTTATCACCTTCATATCAAAAGTAAATGGGAATTTCCTAGGCAAGCGCGCTCCACTTTTGACTGTATCATCACTTTGAATCAGGTGTGATAACAGTCAGGCGGAATCCTAAATAAGTAAAAACGTACAAGAATTTAAGTTTGGACCAGCCTTCTTTATTTCTCGTCTTAATTACTGAGGGGACCACTACGCAAAATATAAGGGTTTGGGCTGTTTGATGACGAGCCAAGCAAAAAACTAACCTCAAGCCTTTTAGCGGGATCCCGTTCACTGGCCACGCCCCCCACAGTCAGCAGCATTACATGCATCCTCCGCGCCATCCGCTCGGCCGCCGCCTCGAATCGTTCCAGCTCGTCGTCACATGCCGCCGGGAACCGCTTGCGTATCTCCGACTGAGCGTCGATGACCTCTGAGGATTCGCTCATGTCGTCATCCGTGGTGGTGTCGGGTTTGGATCCCTGGTAAAGTCGAGACATTTAATTTTCTCGTGTGCCTAAGTTGCAGACTTTAACGAATTAAGTCAAAACTATATCGCCATGCTCAAACTTAGAAGGTAATTTCAATAGTACTCAGACAACTTCGTAACAGCTAAGTTTTTAGGCGTTTAGGCCTACAAATGTAGGTGTTATAAGTGTCTGAATCATTATTTACAAATATTAATCATGAAAAATATACTCACTTGGGAATAATCGTCAGTACGCTGATACTTCTCGTTCAAAGTTTTCTTTTCCTTCACTGGTATCTGAGACTTCAAACCCAACAGTGGACTGGCGAAAGATTTAGTCTTCGGCGATGGCGGGACCTCGTCCTCTTGTGACGGCTTTGGAGACATAGCCACGACTTGGACTTGTTTCTTGCTTTTTTCATCTTTTATTGGAGTCGATGTTGAAAGAGGTTCTTTAACATCGAATTCCGATGATGAGAGACGGACCTATAAGGATTATATATGTGAGAAAAACCTAACAAATCGAAGCATTTTTTGTAGTTACATTTAAAGCCACTAACTGCGAAGTCTTCGAGAACACAGCTTCTAAATTCTTCCCGTCAGATGATTCGAAGAAGATTGTCTTGTTTACAAGACAAATTTCTTGTACTCCTACTTTTGGAACCTCTTATGCTATACATTCGATGACTTTGAAATTACTGGCTCAGTTACTAAAGTAAACATAGCTAAAAATATCCAATATTTGTATTTCAATGTCTGAATCCTCCAAGATATTAATAGTCTACTACAACTATTCTTATAAATAGGCGTACCTATAATAACACGTACGACTTCAATATCAAATACTGATGTAATGAACACTCCTAGAGTCTATCAATGTCACAATGTCTTGTCACAAAAAAATTAGAAATCTGTATCTTGTTAAATACCTGGGTTGCATATTCAACTTCAGAATATATAACTTCTTCTTCTCCGACAATACCCGATGGTTTGCTATCATCAGTTTCGACTTGCTTTTCACCTGTTTCAATTTCTTCAACTTTACCAGCATCTGGGTCTTCTACCTTATCAGAAGCCAACGTCACTGTAGCGGACGGTTCAGGTAACGCAGCCTGGTCTTTAGGCACTTCGTCCAAAATCAAATACTCATTGACTTCATCCCTCATTAAATTCTTTTGAGCGTCGCTCTGTCTTACAGCTAAGTCATATAACAAAGGGCATTCTGTGAGGTCAACTTCTTCTAAAGGTGTAGGAGGCGGAGTTCTCATAGACACATCTTGGTCCTTCTCTGATGCCGGTATCAAATCAGGTACATCAATGGACACTTTCATCACTTTAGCCTTCTCTACATCATTTTCACCTCTACGTTTTAGTATCCCGAGTGTTGGTTTCATCCGTTGTTCAAACGTTTTAACTTCAACAACGAAAGTTTTCGGCTCGGATCCCAAATCAACTGATGAACGTTTCGAATCTGTGTCATCGTCTGATTCAACCGATTCATTTTCTGTGTCTTCAATAATGTTGACTGTTTCCACAGTTTGAGGAATAAATTCCATAACAGTTTCCACTGTATCTGAAGGGTATATTTCCATTGGTTCTACAGGGCTGACTGTGGATTTGACTATCTCATGTTCCTTTACTTCGACGACGTGACATGGATCTTGCTTTAAAGTTTTAGGAGGCAGAGGTGGTTTGGGCTCTATTTTGTTTTTAGATATTTGAGTGAACAAGTCGCTATCCTTTAGTAAATTAAATGTGCTACTGTCCTTCCGTGAGGTCTCTGGCGTAGATGGAACTGAACCCATTAAGGAAACACATCCCTCAATAGAGTCTGTCGACATTGTGCTTGAAATGCTATCTGTCATAGGACTATCTGCTTTCTTTATACGCCTTTCTAACGAAGATCCTCTACTCCTATTACCGCCTTCTTTGATTTCTTTTTTAATAGGAACAGGACTCTTTAAAGCAAGAGGAATTTTAGACTTTTTGAATTCGGGTCTTTCAGTTTCGGGTGAGTTTACCGGACTCTCTAATCGTCTTTTTATAGTGTCAGTGACATTTTCGTATTCAATTACTGTGGTTTCTTTGTCATCTGAGCTTGTAGCGGCCTGCAAGCACAAACCGTCTTAGACTTGTTCGTTAATGTTTGTTAAAACGTGTTATTTACATGTTAGTCGATATTCAATGGTCCGGCAAAACCGAGATGATCGTATGCATGAATCCCAAAGCATCGTTATGAGTGAAAGCATGATCCCAGTGACTCCTTTAAGCCTTTTGTCTGTGAATGGCCTTTATGCTGTGACACATTAAGCGTTCGTTTAACACGACACAAAAATAACACCAACACCAAATTCACTTATGTACACGTCAAATTATTTATTTACAAATATAGTACTCGTATAATCAAGATATCACATCATTGATACGTTTACATCAAATCACGCAGCGTAGTGTTTTATACATTTCGAAGTTTAAAGTTAATGGAAGGCACACAACAAACTGTATGAGTACGTTTTAGTTTATTATAAACTAGTTCACTTGCACACTCAGGTAAACACACTGATAAACAATACCAAATGCCCGGCCGACGAAGCGTCTACGTGCTCTAGTGTATAAACAGTGATCAAACCAAGCGTAAATAAAAATTCTTGCAGGGAAAAAAAAATATTGATAGAAATGGTTTAAACGCCCACGAAAGATTACTGCAAAAAATCACTATTTGTGGAAAAGAAAAATTTCTAGTGATTTTCTGCATAAAACCAACAAATAAATGTGATCATATTTTTTATCCAAAAAGATTTAAAAAAATTGTAAAATTCATGTCGTTAAATTAAGATTGTGCCATATATTCTTCATAGGTGCATATTGTATAAAACAGTGAAATTTTCACATGATGAAAAACAACGTTTCGATTAAAGCGAAGATTTCACATTAATTAAAAAAAAACATGCCAATATGAATATTGATACATATCGAGGTTTCAATTTAGTTTTAGTTACGTTGTAATTATCGACATTTTTTTTTCTTCTAATGTACCGGTATGTTATTTCTCACTAAATATTTTTTTATATTTTGAATTTCTAGCCTCGAAAAATCACTAATCCCATTATATCAGCATGTAATTTTCTCATGTTTACTAGTGACTTTTAGCTGAAATTTAATTTATGGATGTATTTAATTTATTAAAACATGAACTTTTAACCAAAAGTATAAATGTACGAATGCGGTTGTAATAAATACTCACGGTAATTTTCTCCAGAATCCTCTCCCACTGTTTGGACAACACTTTACTGTCCATGGCGTCGACATCGCTGGCCTTTGCTCTAACTTCAGTTTTAAGTAACCTTAACTTGGCCGCTGACAAAGTTTCCGGACTCTCCAATTCTTGTTCAATATCATTCAGATATCTCTGCAGAGATTCCACTTCTGTTTCCTTCTTCCCTAAACCGTGACGTTTCAGATTGTCCCATTTTGAATTAATATCGTCGATTTGTTCACGCAGACTCTCAAGGTAGACTTGGTCGCAATTTTTACCGAACTCCACGTAATTTGCGTTCAGTTTGTCCTTTATTGCTTCCATTCGGGACATTTCTAGTTCTAGAGTCTGTTTGCCGACATTTCCTAAACCGTGGAGCCAGGATGTTAGCGATTGAAGATCGTTTTGTATCTCCCGAGCTGTTAATAAGGCTGTCTCCAGTTTAGTCTTTGATTCTGTAACGTGAGCACCTAGTCTGTTGTATAGTTCTTTTAACATGTCAATCTTTTTAGAGAATTCCTGTGGTTCAGGGACCGCCTTCTCTTCGACCATCTTCCGACCAGTTTTTATTATTGATTCCACTTCCGATTTTATTTCACTCAGCGTGCGATAGAATCTCTGCAAATAAGTTATTGGTTTAATTACTACTATTTTTGGACTACTATTTTTTATCTCGATGGTGTCGATTTTTAAATGGTTAGCTGATACAATAAATTGTTGCTAGACAGTTTCAGTTTTCATTCACATAAGAAAATTGTTAGATAGCGATTAAATGTGGTCATTTATATTAATTCTTAGTCTATATAGAGCGGAGATATGTTTACACTTTATGTTTGTTTCTTCATCATCATCTGACACTACATATAACAAAAAAAATCAAAAACAAGTTAAAATTATGTTGACTCGAGAGTACGCATAACTCAAAATTATCTCTCTCAATGGTTTGTATATTCGACTGATATTCTTATGTCTAGCTTCAGAGTTTCAGGTATTTCGGTAAGTTTATAAAATGGTACCACTGATCAACGCCTACCGCGCTTAAGCGCTGGCCTGTCCGACTATATCGTCACTTACCATCAAGCGGAATCGCAACGTTATCATTAAAATTTAAACAAAAGAAACTACAATCAACAAAATAATCCTTACAATCCACTTAAAAAACGCGACACACAACACGAGAAGCAAGTAAAAAAAGTCCAAAAACATTTCAGACTCTTGTCTTGCAATTACTCGTGTCTTGTAATTACTCGAAGTTTGGTACAAATTGCAAGAACAGATAGATGAAAGCGGCGAATGCTTAGGCGGGACGACCGCGGCTGATTCAACCGCGGCATGCTATTGTAGTTGTACCACACCGATTGATTGTAACCAGCGATGCATGGATGTTTTGAGGTGGCATTTTATATACAATCCAGATTAAATGTTTGTATGATGAATGAAAGATGGGATTAGATATAACTGTTGTTTAAAGTAGGTCGTGTTTATATATTTGGTACATTCGAGGTTATATAAATACCATAATAATAGGCTCACGGACCGTAGTTCCTGTCAATAAAATTCACAACTTTTGTTCTAAGCCTTTTTTAATGTGGCATTATGTGCAATATTTTTCATACATAATGCGTGGTCATTGCTCTATTCTGAAATGCCACGACCCGACCAGTCAAAAAAATCTAACCTTGCTTATTACCATCTAATGTACAGAGACAGACTTATAAAGGAGTCAGCAAGATACTTGTTTGATATGTTAAGATAAATATTTGATTGCTTAAAACTAAGTTTACTAGGATAATCAAAATTAGACGTTTAAGCACCAAGTAACTATTTAGTAAGTATGTAGTAATAACTTTAATAATTAACTATGATTAATTTGTAAATTCTTTGGTATTTTGTTGTGAAAATTTTATGGATATCGTCTGCAAAAAAGAGACATCACAATGTTTAACTAAATGTAAAGGCTAAATAAAACATTTGAATTTCTTGTCTAAACCCACTCCAAGCGTTCGTAGCTCAATCGTCACAGCCCAGAATCCTTTCAACCGCCGCACGATACGTACAATAGTTTATTGAACTGCTCATCGTATTTATTGATGGGATTAATGAATACGAGTAACGATGGGACCTACTTTGTGGCAGTCGGCGCGTCACCGCCCGCCGCTGAGGTAGCTTTGTATCGAGTAATTAATAGATGCCTTATTTTACTGGTTTTTATGGTTCGCTATGTAGCGATAAGGCCGCCAAATTGTACTCCTAAGTTTGTTTGTATTTAAGTTCTTTCTTTTTTATGTTTTTATTCTGTGTTGTGCAATAAAGAGTTTATCTATCTATCTATCTATACTGGTTTTTGAGACTGGCTATATTAAAGACAGGGACAAGACATCTTTAGGGTGCATTTCCATTGGAGCAGAGCGGACCGTAAATCCGCCAATCATAGTGTCCAAAACCTCCGCTGGCATGAATGAGGTAATCTGTGTTTTGCCGATTCACGGTGCGCTCCGCTCCGCTTCAGTGGAAAATGGAAATGTACCCTTAAATCTTTATAGTTATAGAAAGAAGTTTACGAGATCATCTTAACGCCTTAATTCTCGCAGCTCAGCAAGGGTATAAACTCGTAACCTCTCAAGATAAGACGCTACACCCACTAGTTTAACCAAGTGAGGGTGTCCGGTCTTCACAAACTTTTAAAAACATTTTGGAGAACTCTCTCGCATGAAGCTTACGACGTTTCGTTTAACCTTTAAGCAGGTGATAAGGTAAGAGAGGCATATAAGGCCCACTTTTATGTAAAATTAAATATTTTTATATATAATCATGATAAAATGTAAAACTCATTCGAGATAAGCTTAATATTTATTTCACTTTCTTCATATATCAAAATATTTGCATAAATATTACCGTACTAATGAGAAATCAAGTTTTTTTAAAACTATTGTTTTGGGCCTTATTAAACACTATCAAGATATTAAGGCCCGTAAAATAAATAAACATTTTGACGGTTGTAACTGCTTTTAAATCTTTTTAACTTTCAACTTAAACATAAAACAATATTTGGTACATTTAAAACAGGAGGATATTCTTAATTAATGGTAATATTTGGCTTTGGGCCTTATTATACTAAAGAAATAAGAAATCTTCTATTTAACTCTAAAACAGAAGATTAAAAATAAAATTAAACCTTTATTAGTCACAGCTCTTTTTTACACATCAACCTTTAAAATATTATAAAAAAAAATCGCAAATTTTTTACGTTTTAACAAAATCTTAGAGGGCCTTATTAACTCTAAGGACTTTTTAAAGAATCAAAACTTCTAGCCTTACTAGTAACATATTATTCACTCAGACTTATTTAGGTATTTTGAACTTATGTTTTAATTAGGATTTAGGAACTTTTAATCAAATCAGCCTTGTTAAGAGATCAAAAATACTGTAAATTATCTTAAAATTACTTAAATAAAATATTGACTTTGTCGTCAATAGAAAGCTTCATCGTCGTCTTTGGTTAATCCGACACATTCTTCGTGATACCATTTAGCACAATTTTTACATCTTCTCATATCCTCTTCTCTTTCTAGTTTGCACCCATGACAAAACCATCTATCATTAATATCTGTTTTTGTTTTCTTGTTTTTATCTATTTTATTTTGGGTTTTGGTTTTCTTACTTTCCTTCCTAGTTGACTTTTTATTTTCCTTATTTGGTATTTTCTTATAGTTTTTTCTTACTGTCGCAGCTTTTGTTTTCCCCCTTTCATTATTATTATCATTTTTCTTCTCAAATAAATCTTTGACGATTCTCTGCCCTTTATAATTCATAGCTTTGCGTCTTGGACGGGACTTTACAACGGCAAAGTTAGGTGTTGGTATCAGTTCTTTAAAGGTTATAGTGGAAGGTATTTTGTTTATCAACTCAATCAGTGGAACATCATCATGGAAATCATATGCCGAAATTGGTGAACGCATTTCTATAATTTCACTTGCCAATTTCTTATTACTTTTTTCTGGAGTTTTTTCTCCTCTTCGTATTAAATCCTCATTTTCTTCATTGGAGTCACTAAAAGGGTCATAAATATTGATACCTCGTAAATTTTGTTGATGAACAAAGCTTTCAAAATCCAAAGATGACTCTGAATCCGAAGAAAAGACTCGTGTAATGGTTCTATTTATTCCAGAAGGCCCTCTGGAACTGGTGAATGCATGACGAACTCTTTATTAGATTTTTGTTCCATAGTTTCTTCATTTTCTAAATCAGAATCTAGCGATGGAGTATAATCTACCAAACGTCTTTGAAGAATCCGCTCAGAATCAGCTACTGCCGGGCACGTTATATTTGGGGTAGTTTCTCTTGTATGGTTTTCCTGTCGAAAGGTATTCAATAAAGATGGCGAAACAACGTCGATTCTAGAATCCATCATAGCTACAGAGTCTTCAGCATCAGTAAGATCCGTATCTGAATTGGTTTCCAAAGCACGTTGCACTAAGGTGTCAGGAGGTGTCAATATATGCGTTGATGAACTGGGTAATTGGGGGTCTTGGTTTTCAGTTAATAAAGATGGCAGGTAGGCATCTTCTGGTATTGCATTAGGGTCTAATGGAAACAATCCGGTTGCTCTAAATCCATTAATAATATTTTCTGGGGTCACGCTTTTTGCCCAAACTTTGGTAAATATTGGATTAAAACGCGCTTTATTGATCTTTTTGGTAGGGTTGTGGTACATGAACTTCACAACTTCTTGATCCCAGAAATTCTCAAAAGATTTATTAACAGATTTGTCCAGCGGCTGCAACTCATGTGTCGTGTTCGATGGCAAGCAATACAATATTATATCATATTTTTCTGCTGCCTCTACTATATCATAATCTAGATGGCAGGAGGCACCATCAAATATCAGCAAACACTTTCCCGGGGACTTGTATTTTCCCAGATGTTCTATAAAATTAATGAACAATGAGCTCGTCATACTACCCTTAGGTGCCATTTTGACTAGTGTCCCAGGAGGTAAGTTGTCTGTGAATTCCTGTTTAAGTCGTATACCCTTATAAAGTATCATCGGAGGAATACTATTTCCTGCAGCACTAACACAAACAGCAATCGTAACATTTTCCGCATGTTCATGTGCTATCATATGAACCCTGCGATTGCCTTTTTCAGCTAAAACTTTTTGTTGATGATGGATAGTTAACCTGCAGCCTTTTTCATCTATGTTATATAATCTTTCTGGGTGGTTGGGTATGTCAAGTTCATCGTACAATTTCTTTATTTCTTGAAAGTGATGCTGCACTATGGACTTATTCAATTTCTGCGCTCTAGCCGGGTTCATAAGCTGAGCCTTGCGGATTGAAATGTTTGGGTTACGTTTCATGAACATGTTGAACCAGTCTCTGCCCGCTCGGCCAGTTTTTTTATTGAAATTGTTTTCAATTCCCTGCTTCTCACAGAATTTGTAGGCCTGTGTTCGAATGACTTGGGGTGTTAGCGGCATGCCTATTTTAGAAAATTTTATAATTCTCTCCACTAAATCTTTTTCCTGTGCCTTTGACAATATGGGGGCCCGCCCAATTTGTTTTTTACATTTTCCGGATGTCAGGTGGTTTCGAAGAGTTCTGCGAGGTATATTGTACCGAGCTGCTGCTTCTCGTTGTGAAAGTTCACCGTTTTTCACAGCAGCCATTGCCGAGGCCAAACTATTTTCTGACCATAGGGCTCGCTTTCTTTTAACTGGCAGGAGTGGTGACGACATTCTAATCTGAAAAGAAAATATCTGATAAAGTTTAAATTTATTCAAATACATGGGCAGAATGAACAATTGTTAGCATTATTACACTTTACATTATTAATAATTAATAAGTAAAAATATGTTTTATATTCAACCATTAGTCCGACGACCCATTAATATAATATTGATAACTTGAAGATTGATATATTTTAACTTTTAACCCCTATTTCACATATTTTTATTTCTATTTCTGCAACAAAGTAGCCTATGCTCTGCTCCAAGGTCCCATTTATTAGAATTCCAAAATTCATCGAAATCGGTTCACCAGTTTTGCTGTGAAAAGGTAACAGACAGGCAGACTTACGTTCTCATCTAAACTTACACTTGCACTTTAAAGTAACCATTTGAAGTCAATCTTTTCATCTCATATGTTAAATAAGGCCCGGGCCTTGTTACCAACGCTAAACGTGGGCCTTTTTTAGCCATAGTACAGGATCTAGAATAACAGAAAATATTAGATATAAATATAGATATAAAATTACTAACTTACCCCTTCTCATGCAGCTAGATAACTTCTGTTCACATCCAAATAAGAAGAAACTCAGAATAAATCAAGAAACTTAATTAAAACAAAGTTTATTTTCGTAAAAAAATATATGAAGTGTAGACGCAACCTCCCGTACCGACTGTATGAACGCTACTGGCTAGATGGTGGTGGGTGCGTAGCAAGCGTTGTTGCCAGCTCGTTGTATCTACTACTTCTACGTGTGCGGGATGTGCTGAACGAATAATACTATTTCAACTCTAATTTTTCGATACTGGGCCTTGCAACCGGCCGGGCCTTATATGCCTGAACTACCTTATTTGGTAACACTGGTAAAAATTACCCGGGATTCGAATTCGAACACCCGATTATCTAACTAGAGGTAGAGGTATGAACCAATCAGCTATCGTTGTTATTTTTGTTAGTTATTAACGCAAGGGTGCGGTGCAGCGCGTACATAAACTACGATATTGCAGTTGTGTTGCAAGTGCCCAAATCGCGTTCCGCCCGCTCCCTAACTGCTGTTTGACCAGACCTTAATACAGCTTGTTATTTACAAGCTGAACTTTCCCACATTTTATGGTCCTAAGAACTTTTTCCTTGTGGCTGCAAAGATTGTCTGGCAGCCTCAAAAAATCACTTTTAAGTAACCAAATTAATTTCACGAATTGTAATTTTTTTCAAGCAATACTTGGGATTAAAACCTGCAATCTTATGAAACGCTCTCCTAGACTGTATAATCTAGATTTCAGACAATGAGGCGGCGATATGGTTCGTTATGTTATGGAGCGTAACATGCGACATTTTTAATAAGTTACAGTCTGTAACGTTTGTTTTAACATAAAATTAGTTCAATGTTTTCAATTATTCCGAGGATTTCTTGGAAATGATTTATGTAACAATTTTGTAATTTCCAGGGCACGTGGAAATCCTCGTTCACTTAGTTTTAAGTCGAACAATTATTTGTGCCAATTATTTCATGCTGTTTCAAACACTAACCGCAAATTCCAAATCGCTAATTGCCTGCAACCATAAATCAACTCCTAAACTAATACTATACTCGTTGTTGATAGATTATGCTGACCAAAATACGATACCTACTTACTTACTACACCATTTTCCCCTTTTAAAATGAGGTAAACCACGGCCAAATTTTGTTACCACAACGCGTCAACCACACGCCTCAGTCTTGACTTGAGTCAAGTTACCTGGTATTAGTGAGATACAACAGCCAAACTCACAGAGCAAGTCTCCAGCCATACCCGTACCGCATAGGGTCGGCAGCGCGTAGAGACACTTCCCAGAACGCGTAAGTCACGCGCTTCAGTCTTGATTTGTGTCATTTTTGCTAGATACAACAGCAATACTCACAAGGCAAGTCCGCAGCCATGCCCGCACCGCATTTAAGGACGGCAGCGCGTAGAGACACTTCCCGGAACGCGTCAGTCACATACGTCAGTCTTCACTCGAATCGAGGTCAGTCTCGAATTGACTGATATTATATGTTAGATACAACAGAAATACTCACAAGGCAAGTCCGCAGCCATGCCTGCACCGCATTTAAGAACGGCAGCGCGTAGAGACACTTCCCGGAACGCGTCAGTCACATACGTCAGTCTTCACTTGAATCGAGGTCAGTCTCGAATTGACTGATATTATATGTTAGATACAACAGAAATACTCACAAGGCAAGTTCGAAGCTGTGCTCGCACCGCGTCAGGGTCGGCAGCGCGTAGGGACAACGCAGCGGCCGCGCCGCGCTGTACTTCCCGCAACGCGTCAGTCGCGCGCGTCAGTCTTGTCGCGAGTCGCGTCGCTTCCGACTGGGACTCTGTTCCGGGCTCGTTCACGCTATTGGAGTCTTCTTCGTGTTCTTTCTTTAATAGCTTCAGCTGTTCTTCAGTTTCGTTGAGGTTACGCTGTTCGAAAGTGTTTTAATAATGAGCATTATGAATGACCAAACGCATCGTGTTAAGGAGGTCATCATGCCGGAAAAATCAAACACTCAAGAGTATTTTACTTTAATAATGGTAAAAGGGATTCCGAGGGAATATTATCATCATTATACTACTTCACAGGCCCGACTTAATAGGTGAAACATACCTTATTTCTTATCTAATGACAGATTTTCGAGTAGCGTGTGGCGGATTTCTAGTTCCTAATAAGAGCTTACCCGAACATGGTCCAACTGGTCACGTAGCCGATCGGCAGCCTCCAGCTTCCCCGCTTCGCGGTACGCCTCGACTTGTTGTTCTACCTCACGTAACACCTCGCGTTGCGCCGCGAACTCCGCGGGTAACTACGAAAGGTAAGTTTGCTATACAAACATAGGCTTATTAATCTATGGACGACGGGTGTAATACGAAATTCACGAAAAAAGTGTCCCGAGAAAACTTTTATAAACGAAGGTACTTACATGAGTATTTTTATAAACAAACGAAAACATTGTAATTTATGTCTTAAACCATTAATTACTATACAGCCTAATATGTCTTTTCGCGTTTTGTATGTCATTCGGTTCGGACACTTTTTAGCGCTGACCCACAACCCTTAGTTTATAAATCAATGTATACAAAAATCGTTTAACGCAATACATTCGAACAAAATTAAAAAAATGTATAATAATGAAATTTCTTCGCGGAGGTCACGAGGTTTATTTTGCGGTCGGATACGTAATTCTCAAATATGTTTTGCAAAACCAGCTGGAGTTCCATTCCTCCTGTTAATACGTCACAATATGGAAAAACCCCGACCCCATGGGACGCGCGCGAGAACCGTGATCGGAGCGCGTGAGTGATCTGTGACGTGCACCGTAAAAAGAGAAGAAACACTTTATTGCATCCAAACACAATTACATAGAAAAAGATACACAGAACATAGAAAAAAGATAATAGTGATGGTATACCAAGGCGGCCTTATCGCTGCAAGCGATCTCTGCCAGGCAACCTTTTTTTTGGCAATGGGAAATTCTGAAAAAAGTCTGAAAAGTGGTATAGGGCTGAGGATAAGGAAGTTGATTGCAAAAAATAAAACTAGATTAGAACGAGAAAGAGAGAGAAAAATAAAGAAAAAATAATCCCTTGAGCTCTCACTTTAAATAGGTTTGACTCTACTTTTATTTCTTTCTTTATATTTTTATATCGATATCTGGGTGACCGAGTTTTACTCGGTAGTATATCTATCCACCAATAGATGGCAGCAGGAGTCATATTTTTGTTTTTTTGGTAAATTCGACATTTTCTAAAAATGAATCCTAGCTTCGATTTATCGTCCCCAAAACCCCTGTATACTAAATTTCATGAAAATCTTTCGAGCCGTTTCCGAGATTCGGATTATATAGAAATATATATACATATATATATACAAGAATTGCTCGTTCGTTGGTATAGGATACCTGTTGGTCGTCGATCGGCTCGTCTCGGAAGGCCCTGCTCTGCACGGCGCTGAGCCACTGCTGCAAGTTGTCGAGCGAGACCTCGCAGCGCGCCGCCTCGCGCGCCGCCGCTTCCAGCTCCGCGGTCCTGTCTGCCGCCTAGTGAGAACACACTTCAAAGTTCAGATCCGAATAATTCCTTGTAAAACGCGGATATACGGATATCCGCGCGTTGGCTTTGTTTAGTTCGCCGCCAACAATAATAAATATTGTTATTTATAGTGTGTCAAAATTATCGCTGCCAACGGGACTTGAACCCCATCCCCCAGCTATCGCGGCTGGGTACTTTGCCAATTGAGCTATACGAGCAACTACTGCTGACACGATAATTTGGATACACATTGTATTTCAGTCTTAGGCGGATTGCGGAGTCCTTTATCAAAAAACAGTTTGTTGAAAAATATAAAGTAATAATAATAAATTGTTCGAAAGGCGAACTAACCATCAACCATTTGGTACAAATTACTACTAATATTTCTACTAATACTATAAATGCGAAAGTAACTCAGGTTGTCTATCTGTCTGCCTGTTTAGTGGTTTAGGTGTGAAAGCGGTACGCTTATATATTCTTCATACAAGAAAAAATTAGCGGCTCTTTGTTGTTTGTTTAGCAACCGTTGGTGTCAAAACAAATTTTTTTGACACCAGTAAACTAAAATTTTTTCTCGCGGTGTGGGTCCTGAGTGTATGTCTATTGCTATATCCTTTCACCTGTTTCTGCAGCGACTCCCATCGTTTTGTGAGAGCGTCAATCTCTGCTCGTATCCAGTTGGGCATGATGTGAGCATCGGCCAGCTGCCGGCCCACCGCCTCGATCCGGGACATTCGCTCTTCGCTTCGGTTGGACACGTAGTTCTCAAGATCCTGAAGGATAAATGAAGAAGACTTTTGTCATTTTAGTTTCATAGATGCTCACGCCAGGTTACGCAAGAATCAGCGCCAAAATGGCGAAAATCAAGTGTTTTCATTTATACGTTGACATTTAGCGATCCATAGAATGGAGATCTGGGGCCCATCGCCATCTCTTACAGCAGAAATTGAAATTTTCATACTATGTATGAAAATATCAAAACAATACTGCAGCATTACTGCTATAAGAGATGGTACTAGGGCTGCAGAACGCTTGTCAATCGAAATTCACCCTAAACGATTCTGGTAAGTCAACCACTACGAGACTCACATAGAGCTCGTCAGAGATATCCTCAGCGTCGGCCCTCGCCCGCGTCTCCTTGGTGAGCCGTCTCTGCAGCCCGTCCAGCCACGCGCTCTGCTGCGCGAGCCAAGCGCGCAGCTCTCCCGACTCGTGCCACGCTTCTGCTAACACCCTGTCAAACATGATAGAAACAATCTCATATTTATCTTGATTTTTGTACTGCGGTTTTTTTGTAGTATGGTGAGGATTTGAATCGAGTCGCTTTCATTAAAAGCCGCTAAAAAGTGTTAACCTCAAGAGTTCAAAACTTAAAAGGAGAATGACCAAAGGTGGTATCAAGTTTTTTCATAAACCAAAACCAAAATAGTCTAGGCAAATAAAATATCGTTTTTTAAAGAAACACTAGGAATTAGTTTTTCATGTCCGGAATTTAATTTTGCATACAAAACAATACTTTCTTTACGATGCACATTTCGTGTCATTACTGATTTTAAAGTAAAACTTTGTTTGCCTATAACTTTAGAATCCAAATGGTAATTAAAACAGTATTAATTAAAAAAGTTAATGTGGAGTCCATCTATAAAAAGCAAGTAAATAATTTAAAAATTAAAAACCTGACTGGCCTATGGTAAAACGACTTTTTCCAAAAAACACTAATGTACAACAAAACTTACTTGTATCTTTCGTAGACAGAGTGCGTAGCCCGCGTCCAGCCAGCATTCAGTTGAGTAAGGCGTCTCGCCAACGCCGGGGCACTTTCAGCCGCTAGTAACGCTTCGTTTCCTATGCAACATGATATACAAAATTAAGATAATAGAAGATTCAAAATCCCATCAGACTGTCTAGTTATATGCTTTCGCGGCCAATAAGTATCGCTCGCATTGACGGAAACCATCGTTTATTGAACAAGATTAAAATACCATGTCATTCTCATCTGGTACGAGTATATGAATGTTTACTCTACTCGAACATTCGTTACTTTTAGTCCAAGCAAATGCGAACAATCGGGATGTCAGTCCTTCACACAATACACTAAAGAAAATTGGGAAGTTAAAGCCCCTTCGCACACAGCGCGTAAGCGGAAGCGAAGCGCAATCCTCGTGTACGAGAGCAGTACGAGCATGAACATGTTCAATCATGCCCGCAGACGAAGCGGTGTTGCAGCGAATCGTATGAGACGTGATTGTCATACTGTAAGGCCGGCTTCACACGTTGGCCCCAACGTTGGCCCCAACGCCACTCGCCCAACGTGTGGATCTAGAAAATAGCGCGCTCTAACGTTGGGGCCAAGGCTACAAGGATACGCTTACGCGAGTCGTGTGAGAAGGAGACAACCGTCATGAAAGGACGAGAAACAGTTAACGCTATATTCAACGTTAGCTCTGTAGCCCACGAAGGCTTATTAACGGATAACACGTGGGCTTAATTACGATAAAAGGTTATTATTATTCGTAGCAATCGCGGCACAGGTTATTTCGAAACGGCAAGGCGCGTAAATAAATAGATAAATAATATTATTATTATAATAGAAAAAAACCAACCATCCTCATTCAAATTCCTAAACTCCGGAGTTTTGTCGTCACACTTGTCCTTCAAAGTCTGAAATCGCGTCTTCATCTGGTACAGCTCGGCTGAATCAGTTATGTTGCATTCATCCTCTTTAGGCATCTCTTCTTCAAGATCCGCCAACCATTTCTCCATTTCGTCAATCCTACGGAACAGCCCTTCGGACTTCTCCAAAGCCCTTCTCAAGCTTTCGTTGAGTTTTAATGAAGATTCGTTAACAGTGTCGTAGCGTTTGCGAAGTTCTTTGATATCGGTTTTTAGAGCTTTGGATAGCGTTTCGTCGCAGTCTTCGATTATGGATTCTTTGGTTGTTTCGATGCTTTCGATTTTGCTTTTGTACTTCGATTGTTGGTCATAAAATTTCTGAAAGAAAGTAATTGTATGTCTAGACTTTAACTGCTATAAAATGGACTCAAAAATTACCCGTCCCCAATAAACTCTTCAAGTGCTAAACTAATTTCATTGCAATGATTCTTTAAAAATTGCATAAAATGGGGATTTGAGAAAAATGCGGAATTTTCTTAGAAGTTATGAAAAATGCTTACAAATATTTAACTTCTCAGTCCTTACAAAATGGACCTAAAAGTTAACTTACATTGCTCGCATCCAAAATCCTTTCCAATTCCTGTACATCGCCGAATGGAACGGTTTTGTTGTTCTCAACGAACGCTTGTATTTCATCCAACCATTCGGCCATTTCGCGCTTTTCTGTCTGGAGTTTTTCCAGCAATTGTATGCCTGAAAATAAGAAAAATTGTGACATTACGCTTTGTCTCAATAATCTTTTTGATAATACTCAGGAAATAAACGAATCGAAAGTGGTGGTAGCATAATTTTTAAACATCGTAGGAACAATCTACCCACAAGAGGGCTTACTCATGGTGTAGCTATTTTTAATAAGCTTCTTTTATGGAGCATTATTTTATTTTATTTTTGGTATCGTCAATTGCAAATTTTTGGTTCACTTTTATTTTACCTTCAAGGGAACACTAAATGCAGATTAACCCTGCCTATATCTTATTCATTCTTCACTGACCTCACAAGTACGCTGGACTAATTATTCAAGACATGACAATTCCTTTTTTGTCCCAATTTAAAGCGCCCCCCTCGAAGGTCCGAAAATAGACATTTCATGGAGACATTTACTGCAAATGTCAATTCGTTGTCGTGAATGTTACTTTATTTTAGTTCCATGGATGCGCACGCCAGCTTACGCAACAATCAGCGCCAAAATGGCGAAAATAACGAGTCTTCAGTCTTTACGCTGACAGTCTGAAGTCCAGCGTATTTGTATTATAGAGGTCAGTTTTACAAAACTTGATAATAGGCAAGCCTTCCCACATCTTAGAAATAAATATTTTCAATTTAATCGACTAAATCTAACTTACCCTTGTGTATTTTATCTATTTTCTGCTCCAAAATGGTCTTCGAGTCCGAAAATCTCATGACTAGATTTTCTACACTGCTCCTTAAATTCAACTCTTCAACGCTGCCTTTCTCGTATTTCTCCCTTTTCTGTTTCACCACACTATCATATGAGGACTGTAGATCGTCAAACTGCTTGCGCATTTGTTTCAGTTCCGCCAATTTCTTGATCATTTCTTCCTTAGAACATATCATCGCGTGTTCAGATATAATGTGCGATTCCATCTCTTGTATCTTCCTCTGAACGATTTTATAATCGTCCTCGCTTTGCAACGTCGGCGTTCGTTTGTTCAACGCTATTTTAATCTCAACCTCTTTAGTGCTGAGATACGTCAATAACTCTTCGAAATCTTCGTTTATTCGTTTCGCGTCTCTCTCGATTTCGTCCTTGTGCGATTTCGATATCGATTTCGTGAGTAAAATAATCGATTGTGCGTTCAATTCCTTTAGTTTCATCTCTAACTGTTTCACTGTTCGAATTCTGTTTCGTAAGTGAATCAATTGGTTGTTACTCGGTGGTTCTTTCAACATCTTGTCTTTCCATTTGTGGACGTCGTCTAGTTCCTTCTGTAAAGCTTCTACGTTCTTGTAGAAGTTCTCTTTGTCTTCTAGAAGGTTCATCATGTTTCGTATATCGAGTAGGGTTTTCTGTATGCCCTCCCATCGTTTCTTGAGTTCCTCAATGCTGTCCGCGTGTTGTTGTGCCTCTTCTGAAATGAGATTTTTATTAAAATTTGAATGTTGATGCATGTATTATAATAATGCAAATATTATATACATAATAAAATTATGTACAATTTATGTAAAAACACTATCCCTACGATCATTTTTCATATAGGTATGTTTAAGGAATTTATCGCCCGTTTTGCACTGTCTTGCACATCTCTAATGCTTCTTTCATATAAAATTTTCTAATTTTACTCGTAAACTTAATTTTTAACCGCTTTTAACCACTAATAGTCCGCAGTAGAAAATGTAAAACAGTGTTATTACTGGTTAGTAAGGATTCTTAGTGTTTCGATTCGAATAGCACTGAACGCAGTCGTGATTACACGGCAAAATGAGACCTAACAACTGATGTCTCAGGATGATGAGCGCAGTTCAATATGTCAAATGATATTGCAATGCAAAATTCTGGGACGCACTGCATCTGACATGGACATGTTACTTAACATCAGCTGAACTATTTCCTCACCTCATCATTCTTATTTCGAAAGAAAAAAAAACCGGCCAAGTGCGAGTCGGACTCGCGCACCGAGGGTTCCATACCATAAAAGAAGTAAAACACTAAAAGAATCACTTTTGTTCATGATTTTACGAGTATAATTTACATATAGGTACTTTTGTTGGCAAACCGCAAACCTAACTTTGTTTTCGGTGGATTATTGTTATTAGCGAAAAAAGTATAATAGTTAGATGGTTGATTTTATTTTTCCTGTAAAATATACGTTAGCTTCTATTGATCATATTTATTTCAGATTTTTCGAATGGTAAACTTTGGAGATAAGGGGGGGGGGAACGGTATTTTTTTCGACAGTTTGCCCAATAAATCAAAAACTATCAGGCATAAAAATAAATAAAAATTGGTTTTAGAATATACAAGTAACGCCCTTTCATATGATACCCCACTCAATATTGTTATCTCATTTTGAAATTTTGGCGACCCGGTTTTCCCCCCTTTTTAAATAAAAATAAAAACAATTTTCAAATTTTTAAGATTGCTATAACGTCGCGTCACTATTATCTATAACTGTTCTAAATTTCAGGTCGATAGCTTCAATAGTTACTGAAATAATCGAGTGTGACAGACGGACGGACGGAGAAAGTCTCACCATAAGGGTTCCATTTTTACCAAATTGGTATGGAACCCTAACAAAGTGTAGAGTCAGACGATTGCTTATCTATAGCTTGCACTGGTAACAGGTCTTTACCTCTGAGCGAAGAATCGGCGGCCAGTCGTCTCTGTATCTCCTCAACGTTAGCGAAATCCGCGCGCTGCTCCTCGCTCTCTCGCTGCACGCGCTGCAGTAACGCGCGCGCCGAGTCACGCGACTGCTCGCTTGTGCCTTCGCTTAGCTCACGCATGCACTGGAACAAAGACATTATGAATAAATGCCACTAGCATCAGAATTTCCCACAAACAATAATCCTCGCAAATACGGAATATTATGGGGAAACTAAACTGTACAAATCTATCAACACCAAATGAAAGTTCCTTCTAACATTTTGCAAAAACGGCACCATGCCTGGACATAATATTATGTAACATTGCCTGGACTGTATCACTAGTATAAAATAAGGAATGGGAATGCCGATGGAGAACCTTACCTTTGACTGTATGATCACATTCACATAGGCCCAATTTACAGGCTCCATGAAAAGTCAAAACTCTGCAAATTCGGAAAACATGATGGCACAGAAAATAACTAGCAAGAAACTCGGCACTTGCAGTCATGCGCTAGCATGTACGGTTGAAAAAAAAAAGTGAAAAATAAAAACAACTTGTTATTCAGAATATTTTGAATTCGCATACACTTCAGGTACTAACAGTTTGAAGTGTTCGTCACGGTAACAGTGTGAGGTGTTGGTTACGGTATCAAGTTCCATGGTTTTTACCAATTTCAAAAATGCCCAACGTGCATAAAGAAGGTTTCACTTAAAAAATTTGAGGATCTCACCTCAGCTAGAGCCTTCTCAGTAGCTTCAGCCCAGTTGTCGAACACTTTGTACCCGATCTGGAAGTCGGCGCTGGTTTTGTCGCTGAGCCGCGGCTTCTTGGTGCGGTGGTCGAGCTCCAAGGTGATGGTAGTGGTCGTTAGTAAACTCACCTCAGCTAGAGCCTTCTCAGTAGCTTCAGCCCAGTTGTCGAACACTTTGTACCCGATCTGGAAGTCGGCGCTGGTTTTGTCGCTGAGCCGTGGCTTCTTGGTGCGGTGGTCGAGCTCAAGAGTGGTGGTAGTGGTCGTTATCGTGGTGGTGCCGTCGGCGCTGGCTTCCGTGGTGATGTCGAACTCGAAGCCGAGCTCTTTGATCTGCAAATCATCACCATCATCATTCCTTGAACTGTTTTACTGGCATTATCGTTCCTCAAGCCCTTTTTACACGACTGGCCAAGAAAAGGAATGTAATGTTTTAGGGTTCATGTATGTATGTACGTATGTGATGTTTTTTTGTTCCACCATAACTTCTGAACGGCTGAACGGATTTAGACATATGGGGTATCGTTAGAATCCTAAGATTCTTCCGAGTAACATAGGCTTAGTATTTTTTTTTTTTTGGAAAACGTCGTTTTGCCACAGGGCAGTCGTGTTTTATAATTTTTAAATTATTTACGTGTTACAGCCATTTTCCCATTTTTGATGCCAAATACTAGAGACTATCCCCTTATTGCGTATCCCGCGACAGGCTTGCGACAGGCGTGAATATCGCGAGTGTCCTAATGCTTTGCGTTATAAGAAAATGAGTAATGAACATTTTCACTAACATTTGAAGAGACACCTAAGCCCTTAGGTGGCAGTTGTTGAAAATGAAAACTGTCGCCTATCGGCTTAGGCGTTTCTTAAAGTGTTGGTGAAAACGAGCATAATTGCGTTTCAGCTTCGCCTGCAAAACCTGCTGTGGTTTGACACTGCTAAACTAACTTATAAAAACTCGTCAACGTCGCTATCTATCCCAACTGTCCGAAGAATCGACGGTAAGCTCCGTAAAGTTACTGGCTGGAGCGGAGAAGACCTTTGCGACGGCGCGAGGCGAATCCGTGATTGTATTGTCCAGCCTCAGAATGGGGAAAATTAGCACATACAGACAAGGAGCAAGAGGAAACAACTTGTTTCAAAAAGCGTCAAAAAGGCACCCCGGGGACAAGCCGTGAGGTAGATTGGGCCATGGGTGACGGAGGGTTGTTATCTGAAGAATCACTCACTCTGTCAGCTTGCACGCGAAGAATCAGCTCCAAAGCGTCGAGCCTGTCGTGCAAGGCGTCGGCGCTGTCCGCCAACTCGTCCGTGCCCTCGACCGCTGTCAGCCGCTGCAGCAACATGGCGAGCTCGCGTCGCTGCACCGCTAGCGACGAGCTGCAGCGCTGCAGCGCCGAAATGCGTTCCAGGACTTCGCCGATCTCGCTCGCTGGGTATGCTTCCATCTGAAAAAGAAAATTATTATCATGTTCTTCTGCTTCTTTCTTGTTCTGCGTGGACTTCAGGAGTGGAATGAAATGTAGAATGTTGTTAAGCAAGGAAAAGTTTCCACTGTGTACATGTGTGTGATTGGCTTAGGTCTGGTCTCTTACCAGACCTGAGCCCATTTAGAAATGATGAATTTCAATGGGAGGGAGATTTATTTTGGGTGGAATAAATTGGCAAAGACGCACTGCCAAGCCATGATGTATAGTCAAACTTAGCTCAACTCAAATCAGATCAATCCAACTCATAGAAATATACAAGTAAACATTTATATGTGTACACTGTACCTGTTTGAGGTCCGCCTCGAGCGCGTGCACTCGCTCCTGCAGCTCCTTGCTCTGCTGGTCGAGCGCCGCGCCGCGCTGCAGCCGCTGCAGGCGCGCCAGCGTCCACTGGCACGCGTGCGACCAGCGCTCGCCCAGCGCGCGCAGCTGGTCCTCGATTTCTGATACACCTGGAAATTAGACAAATGTAAACAAGTACAGGAGATCCTAGTAAGATATACCTCCCTCTCATGTCCTTGACGTGTGAGCGAGAGAGAGAACAGGTACGTACTGGCCAAGTGTGCGTCGTCGTCGTCAACGACGAGCACGCAGTCGGCGAGCGCGTCGACGAGCGGCTGTTGTCGCCGCAGGTCCGCGTGCAGCGCGAGCGTGCTCTCCAGTGCGACGCTGGCGCCCGACGCTTGCTCCTCCGTCTCCATTCGAGACATGCGGTCTTCGGTTGATGTAAGCCATTGCCTGGAAACAAAGCATAATCATTAGACAGATCTACTCATTTTTCACTACAGTCGGAGCCATAAATCATGTTCTAAATATGCATGTAGTAAAGCGAAGTTTATGCCGCACATTTTGCCGTTTTAACATGCAGTGAAGTACATTACAAACGCGCGAAATTACTACATGAATCGATTTCGATGTCGTATTACTCCTGTATACCTGATCCTAATCAGAAATGATTCCTTCAATTGCAGTTTCTTTAGAGCATACTTCCTCGGATTAAAGGCATTAAAGATTGATTGTTTTTAATGTCACCTTCAAAATAAAGCTCGACGGGATAATGATGTTAGACGTTAGGTTATACATGCTTCTAGTATCTCTAAGAACCAACGTGACTGAGCAAGGCATAGCTCAACATTTTGCACAATGATGGACGTTGGGGACCCAATTCCCTGAAATGGCGGCCACGCACGAGCAAAACGACGACAGAGTAAATAACACACCGGAAAGCGTTGAGCTGTTGGTGCTGCGCCTTCATGAGCGCGCGATGGACCTTCGCCTGCTTGTCCATGGCGCCCAGGCGTAGCTGCTCCCAGCGCTGGTTCAGCAGACGCATCTGGAGACGGACCTGCAAACGGAACATTGTTTTAACGTGAAATCAACGGGTCTGCCCGCGAAATTCAAAATTTTCGTGGTTTTTTGCAATTTGTACGCTAATTAGACATGATAGGCTTATGGCAATCAATTTGCGAGAATGGCAGTATCATCTTTACATGATTATATCAAAATCTTTGCATAAAAATGTGTATCCTAGGAAATTAATCCGAGTATCGAGTTTTATGTGAGTAACTCGCAAATCTTGGACTAATTTCTTTAACTCGACACTTTCGAGCAGAGATTTTTATATAAACACTTGAAGAAGATATTGGGATTATCGCAATTTGACGGCCATAAGCCTATTATGTCTTATTAGCTTAAAAATCGCGAAAAACCACGAAAAATTTGAATTTCGCGGGCACACCCGTGGTGTGCTCCTTAAGGGGCCATCACACCTTCCTAAATATTTTCAAACGCTTTTAGAACAAACTCCCTAATGAAATATTAAAGATATCCATCAATAAGTTCAAAGTGGCTGTGAAACGAAAGCTATTAATAAAGCTTACTATAATAATACTAAGGATTATTTACATGAATGAAGCCTTGGGAGTGATAACGAACTGCCGTAATTATACTGGCTCAATTATTTTTTAAGAGCTATTGTAAAATGGTGATAACAAAAAAGCAAAACCCGGTTGAGTTTGTTGTGAGGTTCTTCTCAGTGCAGGGCGCGTTTGTTATCTCGTAAACTTAGTTACCTCATTAGCCTCGTCTCTGGTTAAAGCTTGTTCCCGGACCAATCGAGCGCCTTCCTCCAATACGGCTCCAACACGACATTGTTGCTCTGATAGCTCCAACAGGAATTTCTGAAAGTACATCAGAAGTGAGATGAAAATTAGAAGAATAACGATATCCCAAAAATACTTTTTCTGTTAGAGGAAGGCGATACTTCTCTCCTTTGTTTCGCTTCTAACGCACCTAACTGTATTAATTTGTGTATCCGGATCAAAGGACCAAAATATATGTAATTTTTTGGTCCTTCGACCCGGATACAAGTCTAAATTTAAGTCACGTCATGTGAATGGAAGTGCTCCTTCAACGGGGCAAGGTACGCGCCCGGCTGGTTGTCTCCCTCCTCCGGTAGGGGCGACGCGTTTAATCTCTCCTCCCCGTCGAGCAAAGCAGCGAGTGCGTCTTCTAACGCGGCTCCGTAAGCGCCTAACTCTACTGAGCAAGGCATAGATAATTTTTTGGTCCTTCGATCCGGATACAAGTCTAAATAGTCACCTCATGTGAATGGAAGTGCTCCTTCAACGGGGCAAGGTACGCGCCCGGCTGGTTGTCTCCCTCCTCCGGTAGGGGCGACGCGTTTAATCTCTCCTCCCCGTCGAGCAAAGCAGCGAGTGCGTCTTCTAACGCGGCTCCGTAAGCGCCTAACTCTACTGAGCAAGGCATAGATAATTTTTTGGTCCTTCGATCCGGATACAAGTCTAAATAGTCACCTCATGTGAATGGAAGTGCTCCTTCAACGGGGCAAGGTACGCGCTCGGCAGGTCATCTCCCTCCTTCGGTAAAGGCGACGCGTTTAATCTCTCCTCCCCGTCGAGCAAGGCAGCGAGTGCGTCTTCTAACGCGGCTCCGTAAGCGCCTAACTCTACTGAGCAAGGCATAGATAATTTTTTGGTCCTTCGATCCGGATACAAGTCTAAATAGTCACCTCATGTGAATGGAAGTGCTCCTTCAACGCGGCAAGGTACGCGCCCGGCTGGTTGTCTTCCTCCTCCGGTAGAGGCGACGCGTTTAATCTCTCCTCCCCGTCGAGCAATGCAGCGAGTGCGTCTTCTAATGCAGCGCCATAAGCGCCTAGCTCTACTGAGCAAGTTGTCGCGATTGACACGGGGCGAGATGCCGCCGCGCTGCCTCCGCCAAAAACCTGGAAGTGTGTTTATATTTGAAGTAAATGTTTAACGGCCGATATTAATAACCTATCTATCTTCTATTTGCCCAACTACAGATATTACGTCAAATTTCTATCTCTAGTAAGGGAAACTATGGTTAGATAGGATATTGGAAACCGCTCTAGATGAGCTTTGTGTAAATAATAAGCTGGCGTAACTCGTTAATTATTCCATAATGTGATTATAATTAAAATACAGTTTACTTCAAAATGCCATTCTTAGTTGTATATGTGCAAAATAAAGACAATATTTTACTATATTCGTTCGTTCAGATTTTGCCAGTTAACATTTTAAATATTATATCGCTTATAGGATCTTGATCTTCAAAATTTTATTAACATTTATGGTCTTAGTCTGAGAGGAGACCCGTGCCCAGCAGTGGGACGTAAAAAGGGGTTGAGAGAGAGAGAGAGATTATGGTCTTAGAGCCAGCAAAAATGTCCCAAAGTTATTTTTTTGTGGAACATCAGAAGTGGGATAAACAAATTTAACACCTACTTCAGCATTACTATCAACAGGGCTAGATTCTTCGCCTCCGTCAACTGAAGGCCCGTCTGTGTGTTCTGGTTGTTCTGTGTTCTCAGTCTGTGCGACTTCTTCGCTCGCATGCGGCAGTGATTGGAACAGGCACATCACGTACATCATTATTGATTTCTTGTCGGGGTTTGGTGTATTCACGTCTGAAATAAAAACAGTCATTGTTATGTAGTGATTTATTTGTCAATAAGATCTTAATCCTACTTATTAGTTTTAGTTTAAGCCCGTTTCATTTCATTTCATTTTAAAATAGTAAGACAATGTGGATTTATGGAATACAACTATGGGGCAATGGCTGTGACGTCAACCTCAGAATTATACAAATGACTAAGAACTTAAAGTAAGAATATTTTCTACACCTTAAAGACGAAATGAAGCTGCTTGTCTGGGTTATAGTAATCCGACAATACTGATCATTTGGTTATCATGGAATGTTTATTGAATTGGAATTAATTGGTTATTCTATCAAGATATTCCTAATGGTTTCCTAGGCCAAAAACCTCCTGGTAACGTTATTGAACTAGGACAGAACGTGAAGCTACACATTGGTTCCTGTAATTATTAATGAACGAAAATATCTTTAGAACCCTTAACCGGTCCTCTAACCAGCACACACGATCACGTCTTTTTAACAAGAGTCTTAGTAAACCTTTTAAGGGAAGTGCGACTTCAATGGGCAGGGGATGATAAATAATAGAGATTACCTTCCGGGTCCAGCAATCTGTCGATACCCAGATGTCTTTGCGCCAAAGCGAAGGCATGCTCGAGTCTTTGCGCGGCCGTCAGTCGCATCAGTGTCGAATAGTCAAAGAGTTGCGGCCTCCATCTGTGAAGCAACGCGTTGAAAGCCAGTCCGTCCGACCATGAAGATGTGAAGTTCTCTACTTTGACTCCCATGTAGTTCTGTAATGTGAGAATTTATAATTAGAACAATTAGAACAAACATAAAGTTTCGATTTTTTTATGTATAAATTATCATTGATAAATTATGAGAATTAAAGTAAAATTATATAAAAAATTGAAATACTAAGTTGTAACTTAGTATTTAATAATTTGTGTCTTGTTCTCTTCTCTTGTCCGCAATTGTGTCAATTGTACTGTAAGATTTCAACGCAATGTGCGAAAACAATTAGGTACTGTCCGAACTCCGAGACAGATGCAGTAAGCAGGCATTATCTAAGGTTCACATTTGAGTCGATATCTGAATTTTCCCGTAATTAAGATTTAGCTACTTTTTACCATTCTATTAATAAGATCGTAAGGAATAAATCAACATAAGTTTTACTAATATACGTGACAATTTGTGTGGTCGGCCTAATCCCCATACAAGGAAAAATTGTCTCCTTTGTTATAATTGGGACTTGGAAAAATATGTCCGATACGGCGCTCCAGTGCGTGACGTCAACGCCCGCGCGAATTTCGGGTTTTCACAAATCCCGGGGGAACCGACGATTTTTCCAGGATAAATAGGAATCTATGATTTCAATCCAGGGAATAATCTAACTCCATTACAAATTTCAGCCCAATCTGTTCAGTAGTTTTTAATCGTCCAAACAATAGGCTATGTTGAAACCCCTCTAATTTTAAGAGGAGACCCAAGAGGGACAAAAATGGGTTGAGACGAAAGTAACCACATACCTGAGTATGGGTTCGACACCAAGCAAGAAGAGTCTTCTCGAGATTGGTCTGCTGCAGTTCTGACATCAGCTCCTTGAGGTGATAGTGGACTTGCCAGTGCAAAATTATACTCCATACTAGACCTGGAATCACAAAGGGCGATGGCAGCCTTCAATGCACTGACAAAGGAATCTTAAAAACGAATGTATACATGATACTTATCGATTCTATATCTATGGTCGCTATCGCTTCGAAAAATGTAAAATGTATGGAAATGTCAATCGTTATAGACATAAATCAAACAATCGGACAGTTGTCACTACTCTACATTTATCAGTTTTAGAAAGGATAGCGGTCTTAGAAATAATTAAATCAATAAGGTTAATGGTTAAGTGGCCCCTTTCCGGATAATCCATGTTCAACGAAGGCGTGGTCTGCAGGCTTGCTGTTTAGTCTAACGCAACCCAAGTAAAAGATACACTGTGAAAAAATATTATAACATACATCATACAACCTCATTTATTTATTTAGGTCCCCACGACGCTCGAGTAACTACCGAAATCCCCTCTTGCGCTCCCCTACTATTGGTAACGTGTCGGTGGCGGATGCAGTGGACAAACGGCCTAAGTAGTCCTCAGTCCTTACTCACCAAGTATAAGCTTAGGGTTGCCATCCACGATGTCCCCGCTGCTGATGTTCACGAGCCGCACCCCTGCCGCTGCTAACGCTCGCAGCGCCGCGTTCACGTTGTTGAGGTGGTGAACGCGCATGCGCCCGCGTTCGCGTTTCTGCAATAATGGCAGTTTCATAATTTACTAGAAAACTCACAATACTGTTTCCATTCGTTTATTTTTTTGGCACATGAGACAGATATAGCAATAGCGAGGGGCCAGAGAGAGGCCACTTTACGTTTGTCTTTCTCTGGTTTCGATGGAATGAGTATAGTGTCCTAGTTTAATATTAAAGACTGACAGTTTATTCCGCTACACGCAACCAGTTGTCTCTGCTTAAAATGAAGATGCTATAGAAATGAAGATATTATTCTTACAATAATACTTCTTCATACAACAACGTGTCGCAAAGTAGAAGTATGACAACAGATATAAGTGATGGGCAAAGGGGGTCCAAACTGCTAGAATGATGGCCTTGACAGCGGAAAACGTTATGTTCGCTACAGCTTTCATCACTTGTCCAGACAAACTCAAACATGTCAAGGGGGGCAAGTTGTCGCAGCTAAAATCTGAGACCAATGCGGTGAAGCTAGTTGATTTCTTTCAGATTTCAGATAGGCGATTTTGTTTTAACCAACGGATTAGCAAGCTGAAGTTGCAGATGTGGGCGGGTCATATCTGTGGCAGAACCGACGGCCGAGCAGACGTGTTCTCTCTCTCGGAAAGGCCTATATCCAGCAGTGAACGTCCATAGGCTGATTAAGGACGTCTACAGGTTGATTAAGTAAGTGAGTAAGATTTTGTTTTGAGAGATATTTGAGAAATATTCAGAAATATTTCTCTGCTGCAGCAGAATATGTTGTTTACATTTTTTCCAGCCAATCATAATATAGCAGAATTTGTTTTCGATTACGATAGCGATGAATACTTTTTTCGAAGGCAATTGCCGATTTGCATTTTACTTTTACTAATAATTGTGACATAGTAGAAAAACTACTTACGAACTGCTGCGCGGTGAGTATCTCCAGTAATGACAGTAGCACTTCTCCATCGCGAAGGTCTTGAAATAGGTCTTCTACTAACGGTTTTCCGTTCTGAAAAACAGAAGCAATGTGCATTAGTAGTAGAAGTTCTGTTATGAATCTCATCTACCTAATCACAGGCTAAGATTTTTTTGTTCTACTTAAAAATACTATTTTTTAAACATTATAAATTAGCGCCTACTTGACTGCAATCTTACCCGATTTTAAGTAAATATACATCCGAATATGTTATTGTATTAACTTGGAAGGGGCTAGTAACCCATATAGATTGCTACACAGCATCGAACCGGAAAGCTTAATCCCTTGGAATCTTTGCCGATAGGATGGTAACCAGCCGCGGCCTAAGCCTCCCACCAGACCAGGCAAATTAAAAATGCCCGTTCCGTGAACTGAACCCATGACCTTCAGCACAAATCCGAACGTGTTCACTGCGCCAGGGAGGTCAACGCTTATTTATTCGGATTAATTATTGCGGTACAAAAGACGGGTTAGTTATAAATCCACTGAACTGTATTTACCACATTAGGTGTTAATGCAGTAAAGTGCAAATGTAAGTACGTTTGAAGCGTTAAAGTTTACTTAACGGAAAGTTAAGTAGTGGTTAAATTTAATTTAACAGCAAAAACGTCTTACACAAAAGTTGTTCATACAACGGTAGCTAATCGCTTATCTCAGTATACCGTGTATTCAGTTTTAAAACAGATTGCCAATGACTTACAACTTAAGCTTACTAGAGGCTTCAAAAATTGATAATATTAAAACAGTGGACTGCCGATAGAAGTGAAAACTTGTACACTACAGATAATTATATACACAGAGGTGTCGGTAACGGTAACAGTGTCGCGACTTCTATTTTTTCCGTCTCAATAAATGCCAAACGCACCTAAAGAAGTTTCTTTCACTTTCAAAAATACCGATAGGATTAGGCACTCAATTGGTCCACCCAATTGGGCAACCAATATTGATCTGATGACGTCCCCATTCTTCTAGTGATGCCTTACTTTAACCCTTTAGTACTGCACCTGCCTCCTGATTGCGTAAGAAAAGCGTATTCATCGTTAACGTAAACGCTAGCGAATTCTGCCCGCTGATTGGGTTCCTGATTTGCGTCAGCCAATCGCGGCGCAGAATAACGATAAATACGTTTTTCTTACGCAATCAGGGGGCTGATCTTTCTTCAGTCGTCATGTCGGAGCTGTATAGTCCCATTAGCCTATAAGCGTGAGAATAGAGACTGCACCTATGTCTGCGCATAGGCCGCATACACTTATTCTCTACTAGCTGTTGCCCGCGGCTCCGCCCGCGTGGATTACAATTTTTTTACATATACCGTGGAATTCCTTGAATTTTCGCGGGATTCTGGAGTGATGTTATACAGAAACCTGTTGTTACTTCGCACGGGTTATCTTGTGGAGATTTTTAAAACTCCTTTTTCTTAATCATAATATAAAGTTTCATTAATACGTAGTTAAAAGATCAAGAGGGCGATTTTAACTGCCGATATTTCGACCCAGTGGCACAGGTCTTGTACCGATGAATCGAAATATCGACAGTTAAAATCGTCCTTTTCAATGTGATTTTTATTCTGAAACGAAATATGTCAAAAATCATTAAATCATGTGAAAATTTGTACTGGTGGTAGAGCTCTTCTTTCAGGGTTCGGCCGGGTACGTACCACTGGGATAAAATACTCTACTAACAATATTCTCCGGCCCAACATAAGAGTCATTTAAAATTTTTTGCTTCATCTCCATACAATCCAAAATATCCGAATGGGCAATGGCTATATATTTGTTTACGTATAAAAAGACCTATGACATTCAGTCAGTTAGGATTTGTGAACCATTATTTTACCCTTTCCATATTGCGGATGATAAAAAAAGACGCGGCACTCCAGGAACGTCGAAAGAAGTGAAAACTTTAATCTGTTCATGTAATGGTTCATGTTTTAACAGTGCCATCTTAATATAACGTCATGAAACAGTAAATTACATGACAGTTAATAATTATTAAAAAAAATTCGGTAGTACGTACCTATCTCAGAGTTTTACATTCAAGTTCCACATAAATTGTAGAGATGGCGCTATACGGTATAACGTAGCGAGTTTCATGATTTTTGTTCACTCTAAAAGTGAAAATCTTAAACCATACAAAATCTTCTGCTAAGACTATTTATTTACGACTTTAAGGATAGTCCAGTCTAACTTTAGCTCTACGTCTTAGCCCTAGGTTCTTTATCCATTCCGAGTTTCAAGTCACCTACTTGAACTTATCGCTAAAGGTTCTGATGCCTGTAATTTCTGAACTACAAAAGTGATGATGATAAAATTTGTACGGAATAATCTTTAAAGAACCTCCTTTCTAACAAAGAAAGAATGAATCAAATCGGATAACGCGTTAATGAATTATAAGTAAACTAGCAGAAACCCGCGGCTTCGCACGCGTAAATTTTAGTTTTAACTTAAAAAAAATAGTTTAAACTTAAAAAAATTTAGTTCTCTACGGGAACTCTTTGTGTTAATTTACATGAAATCTATCTTCATTTCAACTCTAAACCAAAAATTTTCAGTAATTGCGGTGTGAACAAAAAATTCTCTCCCGCATGAATATCTCTTTTTCCCTATTATCACGAAAACAACGGATTTTCCAGAGAAAAAAGTAGTTGATTCTAGGATATAATCTATCTCCATTCCAAATTTCAGCCCAATCGATTCAGTAGTTGCGGCGTGAATAATTTTTTGCGCGTGAATTTCGGTTTTTAACTAATCCCACGGGAACCTTGAATTTTTCGAGATAAAATGTAGCTTATGTGTTAATCCAGGATATAATTTATCTCCATTTCAAATTTGAGCTAAATCGGTTCAGTAGTTGCGGCGTGAACGAATATTTTTCCCGCGTGGATTTCTGTTTTTCACTATGATCATACTCGTAGAAGTCATGAAATTTTCCGAGAAGAAAAGTAGCCTACGTATTTATTCTATCTTTTTTCCGAATTTCAGTCATATCAGTAATTACAGCGTGAAGTAGTATTTTTACCGCGTGAATATCAGTGTTTCAGTTTTCCCGCGGACACCATAGATTTTTCCGGGATGAAAAGTAGCTTTTGTATAAATCTAGGATATAATCTATCTCGATTCCAAATTACAGCCAAATCAGTTCAGTAATTACGGCATGAAGGAATATTTTTCACGCGTGGATTTCTGTTTTTCACTATTATCATAGAAACCACGGAATTTTCCTGGATGAAAAGTAGGCTTTGTAATAATCCGGGATAAAATCTATCTCATTTCCGATTTTCAGTTATATCAGTTCAGTAATTACAGCGTAAAGTAGTATATCTCGTGTATGAACATCAATGTGTCAAGTTTCCCGCGGAAACCATGGATTTTTCCGGGATGAAAAGTAGCCTTTATATTAATCCAGGATACAATCTATCTTTATTCCGAATTTCAGCCATATCAGTTCAGTAATTATGGCGTGAAGTAGTATTTTTCGCGTATGAATATGTTTTTCTTTTTTCCTGCAAAAACCATGAAATTTTCCGGGATGAAAAGTAGCCTACGTATAAATACAGGATAAAATCTATCTTTTTTCCGAATTTCAGTCATATCAGATCAGTAATTACAGCTTGAAGTAGTAATTTTACCGCGTGAATATCAGTTCTTCAATTTTCCCGCGGACACCATAGATTTTTCCGTGATAAAAAGTAGCTTTTGTATTAATCCAGGATATAATCTATCTCGATTCCAAATTTAAGCCAAATCAGTTCAGTAATTACGGCATGATGGAATATTTTTCACACGTGAATTTCTGTTTTTCATTATTATCATAGAAACCATGGAATTTCCCGGTATGAAAAGTGGGCTTAGTAATAATCCGGGATAAAATCTATCTCCTTTCCGAATTTCAGTCATATCAGTTCAGTAATTACAGCGTAAAGTAGTATTTTTCGCGTGTGAACATCAATGTTTCAGGTTTCCCGTGGAAACCATGGATTTTTCCGGGATGAAAAGTAGCCTTTATATTAATCCAGGATATAATCTACCTTTATTCCGAATTTCAGCCATATCAGTTCAGTAATTACGGCGTGAAGTAGTATTTTCGCGTATGAATATCTGTTTTTCTTTTTTCCTGCAAAAACCATGGATTTTTCCGGAATAAAAAGTAGCCTATTTATTAACCCAGGATATAATCTATCACCATTCTAAATTCCAGCGAAATCGGATGTGCACTTGCGGCATGAAGATTTTTTTTCCGCGTTGATTTCGGTTTTTTACTAATCCCACGGGAACCTTGAATTTTTTCGCGATGAAAAGTAGCCTTCGTATTAATCCAAGATATAATCTATCTTTATTCATAATTTCAGCCATATCAGTTCAGTAATTACGGCGGGAAGTAGTATTTTTCCCGCGCGAATATATGTTTTTCCCTTCTCCTGCAAAACCCATGGATTTTTCCGGGATGAAAAGTACCCTATTTATTAAATCAGGATTTAGTCTATCTCCATTCCAAATTTCATCCAAATCGGTTGTGTACTTGCGGCGTGAGATTTTTTTTCCGCGTGAATTTCGGTTTTTAACTTATCCCACGGGAACCATGAATTTTTTCGGGATGAAAAGTAGCTTATGTGGTAATGCAAGATATAATATACCTCTATTCCAAATTTTAGCCAAATCGGTACAGTAGTTGCGGCGTGAAGACGTATTTTAACTTGATAAAATCCAAACTTTGGACCCCCGTTTCACCCCCTTAGAGGGTGAATTTTGAAAAATCCTTTCTTAGTGCTCCCCTAGACCTCACAAGGAACATGTGTGCCAAATTTGGAGTCTCTAGACCCAGCGGTTTGGGCTGTGCGTTGATATGTCAGTGAGTCAGTTTCTTCTTTTATATATTTAGATAGACATTTTGACTTTGATGCCGTCTTCCAGGGAAACCATGATGAATTTCGGGACAAAAAGTACCCTATGTCCTACCTCGGGGTATGAGCTATAATCATGTCAAGTTTCATTTAAATCCATCCAGCGGATTAGCCGTGATGCGCGGTCGTGAAACAGACAGACAGACAGACAGACAGACAGACAGACAGACAGACAGACAGACAAAAATTAAACAAATTACAGTTTTGGCTTCAGTATCGACTAAATAGTGTCCTCCAACAAAAATTTTCAAAATATCTTCAATGTACAGAATTCGACCCTTTACAGTTTTATTACTATATATATAGCTACTCGTGCTGATTCACTCACTCACTCACTCACTGATTGATCACCTCTACTGAACAATTTTGTATGAAAAATTTTTTTCTCAATGATGGGGTCGTATATAAGAAAAAAATTCATTCGGAGGAAAAATACGGAGAGAGCTGATGATTGAGGATTTCGGAGACGGATGAAGAGCACAGCCAAGAGTATTGGAGATAGGTGGGGGGTGCTCGACCAAATGTCATTTGAAACGTCATCCAATTGGCAGTGAGCTGAAAATTTTTTCAAAATGGCGGATTCAAAATGGCCGCCATTCGAATTTCGCCGATATCTCGGAAAGTATAAAAGATGGAAGAATGGTTTCATGACAAGAACTGATCAGGGCTCGAAGGTCTATTCGATGGATAGAAAAAAAATTCAAAATGGCGGAATTTATTTTTTCCATAGAAAATGTATGGGAAAAGATGACTGAGGGTTGCGATACCTTTATAGGCGGGAAGACAGCACGCGGGCCACATGTGGCCCGCGCCCCCACGCGACCTACTAGTTAATATATATATAGCTGCTCGTGCTGATTCATTCACTCATTGATCACCTCTCCTGAACAATTTTGTATGAAAAAATTTTTTTTCAAGTATGTGTTCGTATAGAAGGTAAAAATTCATGAGGAGGAAAAATACGGAGAGAGCTGATGATTGAGGATTTCGGAGACGGGTGAAGAGCACGGAGAGGGTATTGAAGATAGGTGGGGGGTGCTCGACCAAATGTCATTTGAAATGACGTCCAATTGGCAGTTAGCTGAAAAAAAATTCAAAATGGCGGATTCAAAATGGCCGCCATTCGAATTTCGTCGATATCTCGGAAAGTATAAAAGATGGAAGAATGGTTTCTTGACAAGAATTGATCAGGACTCGAAGGTCTATTCGATTGATATTAAAAAAATCAAAATGGCGGAAAAATATTTTTCCATAGAAAATGTATGGGGAATTTTGAAGGGATTTTTTAAAGGCCGGGAGACAGCACGCGGGCCACATGTGGCCCGCGCCCCCACGCACCCTACTAGTTATAAGTATATATAGATTTCCGCGAAGTCGAAAACAACTAAGGCGAAATCGAAACGTACAGTTGCGTGTTGAGATTTTTCTGACCTGATACAGGATTTTTCTGTTTTGGCATGGTTTTGGCTAATAAAAGCAAAATAAACTCGCCGGCATATCTAGCGGAACATAAAAAAAAGGTCCATAATTAAAAAAATATGGTTTTATTTTAAAATCTACTTACTACACTTCTTTTGTTATTTAAAGTTTCATTTGTTTTTACTTAAAATGAGATCACATTAAGAACAGATTTTGCGAGTAAAGGGTATTTGCGAAAAATGGTACATTTTTGAACTTTTCATGTAACCTGGAAAAGTGAAATTTAATATTAAAATTACAATTAATTAAATTAGAAAAATGGTGATTAATATCGCGTATTTCCTCCACGTGCTCTTATTAAAGTTTCTACCCGTCTAGGCATACTGAGAAAGATGTTATTGATGGTCTCCTGGGATAGTCTCCGCCATTCCTCAACTACGGCGATTCGCAGTTCTCCCACGTTGGCAGGAGCTGGAATTCTGGACTTAACTTTTCTTTTCAGCAAGTCCCAAACGTGCTCTATTGGGTTCATATCCGGTGATCTCGCCGGCCACTCCATAACAGTGATATTCATATCATAAAGATAAGCTTGAGTTACCCGAGCGGTATGCGGCAGAGCATTATCCTGCATAAAAACAAAATCGTCACCGATATATGGGGCAAACGGTACGACATTTTCTTCTAAAACTGCTCTGATATAGCGGTCTGCAGTCAGACTCCCTCTGTCAATCACTAACAAGTCTGTGCGAGCTCCCAAACAAATGCCCGCCCAAACCATTATTGATCCACCACCGTATGCAACTGTATTTTCAAAATTTGTCTGAATGTATCGTTTTCCTTTGCGTCTGTATATTTTTTGCCTGCCGTCAATTTGATTTAAGAGAATTCTGCACTCATCACTAAACAATACCTTACTCCATTGGTCCGCGTTCCAAAGTCGATGTTCCTGAGCAAAAGTTAACCTGTGTCTACGATGATTTACCTCGAGCCTTGGAGCCTTGGCGGACACAAATGAACCCAAACCAGCTTCTTCGAGCCTTCTTCGTACCGTACGCTCACTTACGGTTACACCCCGCACTGCTTCTAACTCATGTCGGGCTTGGACGGCCGTCAAACGGGGTTCCTACGTACACGAAGCCGAATGAAACGATCATCCCTACTCGAAGTGCGTCTTTTTCTGCCTTGTCCTGCTCTTCTCACATAAGTACCGGTCTCCCTGAACCGTTGGATACTGCGATGGATCGTTGAAACTGGTCGACGAAGATCTCTGGATATCACTCTGTAGGTTTGACCATTTCTTCGCATTTCGAGGGCCCTGGCAATCTCCGTTGGGGCTAAGTCAGGCATAATTCAGTCATCAACTCCAGAAAGATACGCGATTAAAAAAAAACTAACAAAAAACAGTATTTCAATGAAATTTTAAATCAAACTCAGAAGTAAGAAATACTCGAAGTTCGCTCCAGATAAGGTGTATTTGAATAAAATTAAAACAATTGCATAAAATGTGATGTTCAGTTGTTTTCTTAATTTGAAAATATTTCTTTTTAAATTAAATAACGTATAAACCAGCCAGCAACTTTATATGATACTGATATAGAACCTTTTTTTTATGTTCCGCTAAATATGCCGGCGAGTTTAGTATCTGTCGTTCCTAGTTTCTATAGCAAATCGGGGACTCACAAAATGCTCTTAGTCTGTTTCCATGCGTAACTGTCTACCATAATTTAAACACTAGACTGCACTAAAACGTAACGGGATGTCAGCAAATTAGTTCTAGCGTTTTCGAACGTTCTCTAAACTTTTACAGCTACAATTGCTACAAATTCTAATTGTCCCTAATTGATGCGTGCGTGGTAGCAACAGAGTGTATTTTTCTCGCGATCGTAATTCGTAGCAACAAGCAAACACGGTTTCAGTTTTAAAACGGACTGGAATTATCTATTGGATGGAAGCAGGCGTTATTTTGCGGATATCCAAAATTAGCATGACAGATTAATTTGATTTGCTATAATTCGCAGTACTTGAAAAGACTCTGTATGGTAGAATATGACGGAACACTACCCACATGAAACACCACACACAATTTACCAACACTTTCTTCGACGTACGTTTCGTCCCGACACCGGGACATCCTCAGGAGATGTTGCCTTCACAATGAGAAATCGTAGAGTCTACGATTAGCATTGTGAAGTCAACATCTCCTACTGTAATTATCTAGTTTTCTATTCTGATAATAAATGTACAATGGAAATGGTCATCCTATGAGGTGAATGGATATATCCCAATTATTGAGAGAAATATTTTCAAAAAGACATTGCGATTTCTAGGATTGTAAAAATCAGGGAACTTCAGAACATATAACGAGTATTTTACCTAACAACATAATAACATTTATGACATTAGTATTATTTTGTACTGGATTACGAGTTAATTCTAAACTAAATAAGTTACCTTGGCAAGTTGTGAGTTTATCCATTTGGCAAATGTTTTCTTTTGTACATCCTCCCGCTCATCTGCAAAAGAAGAAAATATGATTGCAAAAAATTATTTTAAAATATAAGAAAAATAGGTGAAGTATTTCCTTTAGCGCAATAATACTTGTGAAACGGAACGGATATTAAAAGTCCGTCCATTTAGAGGCGTATTATCTGGAAGTATTAAGCTAAATGTAAATCGAATTAGACTCTGATACTTTTGCACCGTCCAAAATATCTTTTCACATAGGCCTAACTTACAGGCACTTTTATTATTATCTCAAGGCCAGATCCATTAGCTGCACTCCATCACAACAAAATAAGTTTCATAATGGTCTTAAAACAAAGCGATGATCGTATTATAAATATAGGCATTTTCACTCATTTCAAAGTCGACTTTTTCTTATTGAATCTATAATAACCGCACCTATCTCGGTTACTAATTAATCAAGTTAAGGCCAGTGGGCTGATTCTGTATCGTTCACTTAGTTAGTTAGTAACCCTAACTGGGTTATTAACTAAGAAAATGAAGGCAAAAATCCTATTATTGCACAAATTACCAACCTAGGTCGGTATGGTATCATATCAGTACACCATGCTAGTTGCTATCTCGTACAAAAAGAATACAAAAATAGGATTTTTGCCTCCATTTTCTTAGTTAATAACCCAGTTTGGGTTACTAACTAACTAAGTGAACGATACAGAATCAGCACACTGGTTGCGTGAACTAACTTTAATAAAAAATCATTCATTCGTTCAATCGTTATCATCAAATATGAGTCATAGTCACCTTTATATCAATAGACGTAAGGGTCAGACCGTGATATTTAACAATAACGTTTCTGTTAAAGTTAGTTCAACCAACCGGGCCTTAATCTAAACATTTGTGAGTTAATTACACGAGTTGTCTGCGCGATCGTTCAACTGCAATTTCGGTCCAATCAACACTTCCCATGTTTTTAACAATGTTAACATTTTATTTCTTCAAGTTCCATTTTCTCAACACTTAATTTAACCTCCTATACAGGTTACAATAACGTTTCAACATAGAATTATAATAACCGGTCCATTTAAGGACCACCAATATGAAATTTCATACATACGTTCCCCATAAGTTTTCCACAAATAGACATTTCCTAAAAGAATGTTTACTGACTTTATATCTTCCTTCAATTGAAGGATAAATTAATATGAACGAACTAAAAATAATAAAACCAAACAAACGTAAAGTATATGTCCAAACTTCTAACACCCGAAACAAACACGCTAATAAAACACAATATCGGAAACAAAAGGATAAACACAACACTGTAGATAAAATTAACACTCGAATTGTAGGTAACCAGCGAAACCTCGAAATCGATATACGATGTGGGCTTTAAGGTGAATACGATTGATACGACTGACCAAGATACTTGGTGCAAGGGAGTTAACACCAAATTAGCAAGTGGACGGTAATCTGTACGTAACATGGCCAGCAGACATAATATATTTACTGCAGGGTTTATTATGAAAGAGCTGTTAAAAATAGAGATCCGCTAATAGAAAGTATTCTAGAAAGACCTACGGAAAAAAACTTGAACAAACAAGACTAAATTGAAAAGATTTTCTCAATTATTTAAGAACTAAAATCAGGATTTGGAGAAATTTAAATCATTCAGCACCCATAGGTGAAATTCACCTTGATTGGCCACACAATCAATGAAAATAAGCTCAAAGGATAAGATAAGACTTAAAATCTTTAAAAGATTAAAATCTCAGAATATAGTCCTAGAATAATCCATGCATAACTAGAAAAAAGTAAAGAAATGATGAATACAAAATATAGAGGACGAGGAAGTCAGAGTTAGTTAGATAAAACGTATATTAACAAATGAAAATAACTTCTCTCTAACCTGCTACATATCAACAAAGTAGAACAAATTGAATCGCAACCAATTGTTCTTAAATGGTAGCCCGATCAACAAACTTAAATATAGAAAATCAATCAGGACCGATCAACATTCGCCGAGTACAATTGTAAGAACTTTAAACTTTGAATTATACAACTTTTGACCCGACTGCTTTCTGGGCCATTATTAGATTCCACACTCAATAAAGATTTATAGAGCTAAAAAGCTAATTTCTGGCTCAAGAAATCTCCAAACCACACCGAAGAAAAGAGCAAAATAATAAAGCTGCATGGAACCAGATTCGGCAAAAGGATTTCAACCTTAATTTTTGGAGAATGCTGCAATATCAGTAAAGCTGGAGATAGGAGAGATAATGAGATATGACGCGGATTAACAAATCAAGTGATGAAAGCAGATTTGACTGGCAACTCCTAATTACAATGCCCAAAATGCACATTATGTCGTAGATGAAGAGTAGCGAGACATCGCGAACGAACTCGTTAAGGAATTTTAATATTTTAAGTAACACAATTTTCAACTATAATTCACAGCAGTTTAAATGATATTATTGATTGGCAATGGAAATCACTCTCACTAACATACTGGTAGGCAGCTGTTCGAGCATATATCGCGGACTGGATACTCACAGGAGTAGTGACAGATCCCGTTAGATGCGCTTCGACGGATATAAAGCTACGATTGCATTGTTATGCAACGCCGCAGCAGGGCTGGCAATTGGGATGCAAATTAGTTACAGAAATATCGAATGCATGATGTTTTAAAGTGCCATGATTGAATTGTATGACTATATTTCTTGCATCACTTGTCTACATACCACTCATATGCATTGATCTATATTACCTCATAGCTCATAACATGCTATGCTTTAAGACAATGCTCCTTGTCCTAACCCAAAAAGAGAATTTTTTTAACAGTAAATGTCAGTGGCCAGCTCAATTAATTGTAAAGGATTTCAGTGGATGGTCCTTGATCTGTCACAAAATTATGATTACAATTCGCTGTTCGCAAGAGTGTTAGTAAATAGTAATCATGGTAGATATTATTGGGATTCTAATTGCTTATAGAAACGAGCGTTTGAGCATATGGTTTTCAGTCTATAGGACTGGATTATTTTACGAAAAAGACTAAGCTTGTAAAACACGTAAGGCTTATATATAAGTTTCCAACGGCCTTAAATTAAAAAAATTCATGAGTGTCTAACGTCTCATGCTGAGTTTTTTACGTGCGAGAAACCCCAATAATCTGAACCCTGCCTAAATACTCCGCACCTATGCCCGTGGCCTTGTGTCCGACCTCCAACTCCAAACATTAGACATTGATTGTTTAGCAACAAAAAACTGATAAAAAATATTAGGTAAATACTCGTATGCTTAAACTTAGTGTATGAATCATCTTCAACCATACAAATAGTTTTTGTATGGACAAGATTCTGCTCTTATCATTGGTCTTTAACCTTAATATGGTAAGTATATAGAGATTATAGAGCATTTCATAATAATCTGCAAATGTGATTCAGCTATTGAGATCAACTCAAGCAAAAAATCAATGAGGAAAAAAAATGTAGAACTAGGCTGATTTTTTAATCGCCAGATAAACTATCTGAGGAAGAAACAAATTATGATATACAAAAATTTTTATTAATTAAATTAACGTTTATCTGGCGATTGAAAAATCAGCCCTGAAGCTATTAGTAAAGTATATGTAGTAAGTTATTATTAGTAAAGTATTGCCAAATTTGCAATGTCGCCCGCATGTAAGAAACGTCTAAAGCAACCCAAAGTTAGGGCTTCAAAACATTCAGAAACGGAAGGCGTCGGGTAAAATCTCATTATCTATCAGTAAACATAGCATCTCTTTCCATTGGCGAATATTTTTGATAAATGATCCTACAATAGTGTAGAAGCGCGAAAAGAAGACAGAGAAAAGTATAAGTCGGTTTTTTCTTTTATAAATAAGTACAGCAGCTATTAGCAGTATAATGTTTCAGCAGCTATTTTTATCTAATTCAAAAAAAACCTTGATGTTATTCACTTATTATCATCGAGTTCAAAGCGATAACCGTAACGCCCGTGTCGAAGGCGGTCACCCGTGGGCGAAGCCCCTATTTAATGGAAAGTTATGCCCATATTCATCCTCGTCAGTCGTCCAAATTAGTCAACTCTTTCTTACTGGCTTCTCTGAGTTGTTAATTCATGTTTTTTTTCATGAGTGCATTTCTGTATAAAGAAATGTAGAGATAATTTTACGATGGTAATTACTTACTTGAATTATTTACTTTTAAGGCCTGCATAATGCGTATGGATTTTTATTCAGTTTTTTATTGTTATAGCTTTTTACCCTGCTTTCATCAATTTTAATTTAACTCGGTAGTCTTTACGAAGTTATGACAGACTGAAGTAGAGGCTAGAGGTCAAAGACATGTAGTTATATATATCCTGCAGTTTTCTTTAGAGAGATTTTCGACTCGTAAAATTTGCCACTTCTGGCAGACCACATATCAGAGAAGTGAATACGTAATATATTATACATCCATCTCTACAATTTTTGCAACTCTAGTCGATCGATGTGGAAACTTAGACGAATGACGATAGCTTATTCTATAGCTTGGGCAGAAAGCAACCAATTAAATGTCTTTCAAAAGACATATGGCTTGAGCTGATGGTTATATGTTACAGACTAAGATATACACTATAATATAATACACTATGATAGCAGACTTAAGTGAAATTCTTAAGTAATGCCCACAGCTTTTGATGTCGATCACTTCAGCGTGAGACCTACTTATAGAATAGATCCGTGAACCATAGCTCATTTTTTCATTATTCGATAAAAACTTGTATTTAGACTTTCATTGTGTATCTAAGGAAGGACTTCATAGCTCAGAATGCAATGTGAATCCATTTATTTTCCTTTTTGTGCCGGACAAGCGGCCGGCCGGCGCGGGATGCCAAACACGCGGCCACGCTGCGTTGCCGACGAGATTTCTCTTCGTAAAAAAATATCTTGATTCAACAAGTGTACTACAAGATCAGTGCTATAACAAGATAGTTGCCAGATAAAAGACTGTTTACTTTGGATGTTTTCACGGAACTTTTTATAATCTTCATTCATAAACGACCTGTTAATCTCGATCGAGCATTAGTCGTTATTAAATATTAATTAAGACATCGAGGATGCCAGATACCTTCACTAATCGCTATCGTATACTTTGATTGATTTCAAGCTACTGATGAAAGTTGATGCTGAGCTAAAAAAATCAAGTAAAAAAATCACCAGGTAACTTAAAAATTAAAACTTAAAAATGTTGCTTTATAAAAATTAATACGATTCCATATCGATTGCTCAGGTTTGTATGTCAGTAATATTTTATGAAGACTCAAGGAAAAAGTCGTGGAAAAAATGTTGAATTTCTCTATCTGTAATACAATCTGAGTACCTCCCTATGTACTATAGTAATAACAGCTATGATGGCTATGAATATGAATGAAGCGCGTAAGTAAGGTCATCCAGAGTCAACAGCAGTCGCCGCGCTTGGCGCTTGCCTACGTGCATGAATGAATTTACCGGCGTTGCATAACACCTACCAGACAACCGCTCATTATGCGACTGTAAGGTAATGCCGCCGGTGGCGACTTATAAAGTAGACTCGTCATTTTTAGAGTTCCGTAGAGACCCGAGACCCTGTCAGACTCAAAGCGACTCCGCTGTCAGACCGTCCGCGTCCGTCTGTATTCAGTCTTCCATCAGCAACTGTAGATCATGACATTTAATTGGTAAACAGTTGAAATTTTCAGCCGTTCGTTCGTTCGTTTCAGCCGACGAATGTCCACAGCTGAACAAAGGCCTCCTGCAATGATTTCCAGCCTTCACAGTCCTGCGCTACCTGTATCCTGCCTTCCCGCGACTCTTTTAATGTCGTCAGTCCATCTGGTCGGAGGCCTGCCATCACGGCGCTTTCCCCATACGAGCCACTGCCCACTGCACTGCGTTTTCAGCCGTATGATGGCCGTATATCATTGTCTTAGTCTACCAGTGCAGTAGTGGCTTTCATATAGTGTATGGCCAGTAACTGGTTAACAATTAAAATTCTCAGTCTGTGTGTGTTGCCGACATAACAACAAATACCTGATGAAAATTTAATTAAAAATTTAAGGCGGCTTCCATGCAAGAAACGTGATTTTTAACCGACTTCAAAAAAAGGAGGAGGTTCTCAATTCGTCGGAATCTTTTTTTTTTTTATCTATGTATGTTCACCGATTACTCGAAGACGCGTGGACCGATTTGAAAAATTCTTTTTTTGTTTAAGAGGGTTTTGTTTCCAGATGGTCCCATTTTAATCAGGTCAGGATCTGATGATGGGATCCTGGAGAAATCGAGGGAACTCTTCAAATTTTATATGGACACATGAAACTATTTGAGTATTATTAGAAAGAGTAATATTTTCCAAGTTGTCCTATGGTCATCAGGTCAGGATCTGATCATGGGATATTGGTGAAATCGAGGGAACTCTTCAAATTTTGCTAGTATACTTGAAGCGAGTTGGGTATTTTTTATAGTTACTGGTGCATTTGCTAGCAGATACTGATTTGATGACTAAAGTCATCAAGTCAGGGTCTGATGATGGGATCTTGGTGAATTTGAGGTATCTCTTCAGATTTTATGAACACACCTCAAGCAATTTGGGTATTTTTACAACGCCTTGTGCATTTTATTGTTTTCCACTAAAAAGTATAAAATAAAAATGGGAAATGCTTTCCAAGAAACCAACTTCAAATGCCACTACACTACAAAGAGTGAAATAATTTTTATTTAAATTTTTGGTACCTACACCAATTCGAAGTCGGGCGATTGTCTATGACTTCGTCATTTCTTCGCACATCAATTAAGTAAGAAGGACTATTAGGGATTGTATGAAACATTGCCCGACTTCGAATTGGTGTAGGTACCAAAAATTTAAATAAAAATTATTTCACTCTTTGTAGTGGCATTTGAAGTTGGTTTTTTGGAAAGCATTTCCCATTTTTTCTCGGCGTTTATTGCTGCATATCTTGAACCGTCATAAAAAGACATACAATTTTCAAAGAGTGAATAGGTCATTCTTTAGCTGCTATAACAACAAATAATGGAATCAAAATGAAAGGACGAACCCCTCAGATTGAACTTTTGTATAAATGCTCGATGGCACCGCGGGACGAAATCTTTGAAGTCCAACTTGACCTTAGCCAATTTAACAAAGAACCAGCCCTTCAGAGTTCCAATGAGAATTATATTTACGTAGCAAATATTCTCATGCCCACATGGAAGGAATATAACAGATTACAGAAGATCCTAGAGTTTTACTCTGAAAGCCTTGTTGGTTGGAGAAAGCATATTAAAGCCAAAGCACTAACATGTATACTAATTATAAAATGACGTCACTACTAAGCGTATAGTTAATATGCATTTAATTGGCCCTAATGATCTCATAACAAGTGGATCTTTTCTCCTTTACCTAATGACACTCTCGCGTGGCTTGCCAACTAATTAGCTTGCGTTCATTGAACAAAATGTCCTTACTTCTTACGCAAGATTTGTATTATAGGGACACCACATACCAAGACGCAAATATTACACCAATTTTACCTACATACTCGTAGTCTATGTGATACGAATGTAAGGTGGATGTCGCATTTTTTTTTGGACCTTTTCGACCCCAAAAGACTTTAGGAGTCGAAAAGGTGCCCCAGGAGCGAAGAAAATTCTTCACGTCTAGTAAATGCAAACGTGACAAAAATGCTGGCCTCTACTATTTATGGGTTCAATATATATTCAAATATTCAAGGCGGCAATGGGAGCTTGCCGCTGGGCCAAACATTTTGGGAACATACTTTAACTTAACATCGGTCTACTAAATTTCTTTCAATACCTGCCTTAGATCCCAGTAGTTTTAAGAGTAATACAAAGAGTATTTATAGGCTAAGTACTTGAGCAGTTTAGTTCTTTCCCTATACCTTTCGTTAACAATAACATCAATATCAATATTGAACTTATTTAATGGACAAAATAATAGGAATATACATGCGCGGTTGACCTTAACGGTTCCATCTGTGAAGTCATTCATCAAACAATCAGTTTCGCACGACCATCATAACTCCTTGATCATTTGTCACTGCGCTCGCGCAAACTAGAATTTGTTCCATTCAACGTTTTATGGCAATACGCGTAGATAAGTCCCACAGTTGGCCAGAAAACGCCTTTTTTATACCAAAGAATGATGAAGCTACCAAGACTTCCACATGATATCAAGTGGAAGTGATATGCCAGCCTCAATCAAATGTGGTGCACTTTTGAAATCAATGGGCCGTGGGCGCATGATGTACCCCTTGCATTGCAATGTCGTGCGATGCACTGCACTGCGGCATTCAATCATCCAAAGACATCGGTTTTTAAATGCCCAGAAATCTCGCCAGTGCATTTGCTTCTTATGCCTGGCTGCATCGCGTTCTATTATTGCTCACTGCACAAAGACCTACAGAACATTCTGTTACAATGCTTTTTTAATCACTACAAGGTTCATCTTCAATCATTTTCGGCTGCATCATTTGGACTTTCCGGCTCCAACGGCCATCGTGGCAAGCGTGAACTGCTCATTGCCCCTTCGGCTTACTAATGGTTTGGGCTATGTCGGTGACTTTGGTTCTCCTGCGTATCTCATCATTTGTGATTCTATCCCGCACGGAAACTCCCCAACATAGCCCTCACCATAGCACGCTGAGCGATTTTGATTTAAATTTGCGATTTTAATTTGATTTGTTTGTAAGTGACCAGTCCTAGAAACATCAGAACATTCTATTCGCCTTGCTTCAACAGTAACATACGCATACATTTTGAGTGACCACTAATAACTGTTTCCCGTAACTGAATGACACGTGCTTCCGCAACGGTGCATGGCGCGCTTAACGCTGTCGTTTGTTTGCTTATCGCTTGTCACCTTTGTGGGGTTCGTTTGACTCAATATAGACACAAAGTCGTATACGGGCGCAGCTACTAGAAAAGGGCTGAGTAAATAAGGATGAATGTCATATTATCATATAGCATTATTATCATAACTGCGATCCTGTGTTCGTACCTTAGTTGTTTTGTACGCTGGGTACTATATGGCCAACGAATTGACGTGATTATCAGTATAGGTGCTGTAATTATCTAAAAAGAAAAACTCTTCTCGTTGGACCCAATGCTTCTCACTTAGGTCATTCTATGAGTAACAAAAACATATTTTAAAATAACTCTAGTTACGAAAGCGACATCGACAGTTTATTGTCTCAGTCCTTTTATGGCCAACAGCTGGGTACGGGTGTCCTCTCAAATTTTTTGAGGAGTTTGGCTATTTGCTGTTTAACGGGCTTCGCCTTTTGGGGTAAGCTCTCAATCAGATGTTCAACCGCTGAGAAAGTGATATTTGTTTCCTAAAACGCACATAACTTCAAAAAGTCAAAGGTGCGAGATTTGAATCTTCGATCGCTGCTTACAGTAATCACAATAATTTTAAACACGTATACTAGGTAACTGGGCAAAAGTTTTTTTGCTATTTAGGGTATGAAAATAGTTTATGGCCTATTCTCAGACCTACCGAACGTAGAGAAAAAATTCACTAAGAATCGGTCCAGCCGTTTCCGAGAAGTTTGGTTACAAACAATGTGACACGAGAATTTGAAATGTATATAAAATGTATACTAGCTGACCCGGCAAATTTTGTTCTGCCGTAAGGGATGTTCAAAAAAATTAGCATACGACTAATAGTGAACCATACACAGAAAATTTCATAACAATCGGTCGTTTCGGAGGAGTTTATGTCAAAGATTGGCACGAGAATTTTATACATAATATATAGATATTAGATAGATAGAGAATTTTATATATTAGAGATTAGATAGATAGAGAATTTTATATATTAGAGATTAGACAGAAGAAGTAGTAGCCAATAAATGCCAAGTTAATGTAGGATAAGAAATCCTCGCAAGCGGGCAACGTCTAGTGTGTGCGACGTACGAACAAATAACACGCACGAAAGGTTTTCATTATTATCGGTGCTGGACCACGCTCGCCGGCCGGCATTCTGCGTGTATGGCCATTTGGATCAAATCCCGATACCAACTTATATAAATCACTTGCATTGCAACTGGTTTTTATATCGGCTCTGTGGTTTACTTACAGGCGGATAAATGAACATGTATTTATATTGAGTTTTATGCAAATTAATTCAATGATTAAAATAAGTCCAATATATAACTCTATGGGTAATTCTCATTGATGTAAATCGAGCATAATGCATGTTTGTTGATATGATAACTTGTAGCCTGTCAGTTGTAGTGTTCAATGATAAATTAAAACAACTGAACCACTTGGGCGTGTTAAGAGATTTTACTCCTATGGAAGAAAAAAAAGAAGAGCAGAGATGGACAGATTCTGCATATATAGCCATCCACATTAACATCCATGTCTCTTTACTATCTGTACCATCATGAGCTTTAATTTAAAAAACTGGGATAAAAAATCATCAATATCCAAAAGACATAATTCAAGAGGTTATCTGCTTTTCTTATTATCTACGAACTAGAAAATCAGATAGGATTCGTAAACGAGAAGGCATTCACTAGCTAGCTTAATTTCCAAGCATTAAATAATACATTGCCTGCAAAACATGGCATTGATGGGCGAACCTGAGTCCATCAATACCTAGTTGTGACCAAATCATGTATATATGACTTTTCTAAAACAATATGCGGAAATTTAAACTAAGTACCTAGTAGCCATGTAGAAATTTTTAAAATCAATAACAATATTTAAGGTTCGTTGTTTTTTTTTTTTTCAATAAAACGCTTTCAATTTATGAGTTTAGTATTAATTAATTCAGCTGCTAAACCACAACAAATTGGATGGATTTTAATACAACTTTTGGTAACTGCTGCTGCCTAGTACAGCAATCCCAAAGAAGGTTGTCCAAATATACAGTGCGACAAGGCTTTTTAGGCGCGCGGCAAAAATCGGAAACATTAATGTCATCTTGTGTTTGATAGTTCGCTCTGTCAACATATCGCTGTCATAACAACACAAATTATTGTGTTGTTTTTGCTTATTATTTATTCAAAAAATATGCCAAAAGCACTTAAAAGTGGTGTTTGAGAAATAGTGCTAAAAGTTAAAAAGTTTTGTATGCAGGAGAAAGAGCTAAGGGCCCCAATAATTACATTTGCAAGAGTAAATGATCGAGTTGCCGCTGCCACAGGTAAATGTTACCATACTCGGGAATCGTAAAGTCCCACCCGATTGGAATAAAAACGTTACCTATCTATTTCTATAATGTGCAATATTATGTTTCTTTATTCTTCAGGCATTTCTTTACGTAGGTACCTACTGTAGTAAGAATTTCAAATGAAGGAAGCTTTGCTAAAGCATCAGGCATTAAAATAGATAGAAGAAGAAGAGAAAAACAAGAAATAACAAACTTATGATGGATGCTTTTGATACCGGTGTTTTATGTCGGAAAATTCATCAATTTTATACCATGAAGGAAGAAATCCCAACAGTAACATCGTGTACTTAGAGAAGAAATTGGTTTTCAAGGTAGTCGAGAAATTCTTAGTCAGCATATTAAAAAGATTGATTTTCGATTTAGAAATGCAACGGAGAGATTCTAATAGAAAGAAATGATAATAATTATATCTGCATGGCGGGCGATCATTATTTGCAGGTAACTTGTTTTGAGTTTATCCATGAAACTATATTAAGTTAAATATGATTACACAATAAAATAATTAAAATTATTATTCAAGGCCATTTCTACAGATGAGTGGCACAGTTTCTGCGTACCGTTTAAAAAATGGATATTTGGATAAACCATTCATCATAGAAGTATTTTCAGAAGAATAAAGAAGTGACAGTGATGATGGTAGTAGTGAAGACGTTGATAGAGGAAATTTTGATACTCACCCGCTTGATATAATTCGCAGTGACCATGATTATAATAAAATAATCTGATTTTATTTTTTATTACAGCCTTTTTAATTTCCATACACTTACATATCGTCATGCTTTTTCCTGATACTAGAATTCAGTCAGAATATAGTACTCAATCCGTTAAAATAAGATAAAACTCACTCGATTTTTTCAGCACTGACATTTTTCATATACCTATTTACTCCCTAAAATTGAGGTAAATTTATTTGCTGGCTGCCTTTGTCGTACGATGGCGCCCTCGTGACAATGTCATTGAAGCGCCTAAATAGCCTTGTCGCACTGTAGTCAGATTTCCAAGCATGTTTAAGAAAAAATCTTTATAGACAAGAATAGACAAACGTCTCCTTACTTTAATACTACAATGCATTGCCTCAAAAATTGAAGTGTCATGACATCACTATGTAATTGCCACACACAGAGATGTGTATCAAATGGTTAGCTGGAACGTAATGGACTTTTCTGTAATTTATTTAATTGAGTACCTATTGTTTTCGATCCTTACTACTATATTGCATTATATGTTGTTACAATGTTGAGTTCCAAATCTCAAACGCCCATTGGTATTTGAAAATTGGGAGAAATTTGTATGTACAAAGAAAAAGGTGACTGAGGTCTATCCAGCTTGGATTGATGAGCCTGTAAATCGACATCTAGGGTAATAAAATATGAAATCACATTAATTTCCGCTTTTGGGAAATATGTGGGTTTGTGTACACTGTATCTTATACACAGTATGCAACACAGTTCGGTGTTTATTAATAAAATTATGATGTTTAATTATTCAACTGTAGCTCAGCAACAAATTACAAAATAGTTACATAATATTACAGAAACACAAAATTCACATAAAAATTAAAACTAAAAGTTTATCTGCAAGTGAAATAGGACCCTGCTATCATGTTTCATAACTTACTTACACAGCCGAGAACACTTGAAGGTAATATAAAACCGAGCATTGCATACAAGCATCAACCATTCTAGATAGACTCCTACTAGCTTAGACGAGAAATTAAGTACCCCCATCATACTCATATCATTTTCCAAAATTAAGTTACCATGGCAGCCAAAATTAAATATTGAAGATGTAGAGTTTGCCAATGATAAAGCCAGAATAAAGCTCTAAAGCTATCATAGTAGTACTTGCATGATGATAATGTGGTGCAGATTTGAGTATCTTGTCAGAAACAACATGGTGCAGGCACAGCCTTTTTGGCATCGTTAAAAAAAAAAAAGAAGGCTTGGAAAAGGTATCGTTAAATATAGTGGCATGACTCTTACATCTTTTGTTATAAGGGTCAGTTCACCATATTTAATGATAATATTTCTGTTAAAATTAAGTGAAGCAACCGGGCCTTGAGTAGTGTTATGTAAAAAATTCTTTTTGACATACCCAAGAGGGCAGAACCTACCAAGATCCTTAATAACCTTACCAAGAAACATGGGAAAGTGAAACTATAAGCTCTATGATACCAATGCATGAAAAATACAACTCTCTTGTAATAAAGAGTCAAGTGGGTATAAAGTCAATGCCTAAATACAAGTGGAAACTTGATCTTATGACCTGTGTTGGCCCAAAAGTAATCTGATTACAATTACAAATTACTGATTAATAATTATAATCAAAAGTTTTAATTACAATTAATTAATCATAATCAAAAATTTTGATTACAATTAATTAATCATTAATCGTAATCATTAATTTGATTACTTGATTACTTATTTTAAATACTTATTAAATTTATTGGAAGAGCAAAACCAACAGCTTATGCTGGGCAAAATTTAAAAAATATGGCCGCCATTTTGAACTTTTTTGTTATTGGACTGAATTACTTCAAAATCGAAATCTGACCGTAGCAACAAGTATTGAGAAAGAATATGGTGCCAAAATTTAAAAAAGTGGCCGCCATTTTGAACTTTTTTGTTATTGGACTGAATTACTTCAAAATCGAAATCTGACCGTAGCAACAAGTATTGGGAAAAAATCTGGTGTCAAAATTTAAAAAAGTGGCCGCCATTTTGAACTTTTTTGTTATTGGACCGAATTACTTCAAAATCGAAATCTGGCCGTAGCAACAAGTATTGAGAAAGAATCTGGTGTCAAAATTTAAAAAAGTGGCCGCCATTTTGAACTTTTTTGTTATTGGACCGAATTACTTCAAAATCGAAATCTGACCGTAGCAACAAGTATTGAGAAAGAATATGGTACCAAAATTTAAAAAAGTGGCCGCCATTTTGAACTTTTTTGTTATTGGACTGAATTACTTCAAAATCGAAATCTGACCGTAGCAACAAGTATTGGGAAAGAATCTGGTGTCAAAATTTAAAAAAGTGGCCGCCATTTTGAACTTTTTTGTTATTGGACCGAATTACTTCAAAATCGAAATCTGACCGTAGCAACAAGTATTGGGAAAGAATATGATGTCAGAATTTAAAAAAATGGCCGCCATTTTTAACTTTTTTGTTATTGGACCGACTTACTTCAAAATCGAAATCTGATCGTAGCAACAAGTATTGAGAAAGAATCTGGTGTCAAAATTTAAAAAAGTGGCCGCCATTTTGAACTTTTTTGTTATTGGACCGAATTACTTCAAAATCGAAATCTGACCGCAGCAACAAGTATTGAGAAAGAATATGGTGCCAAAATTTAAAAAAGTGGCCGCCATTTTGAACTTTTTTGTTATTGGACTGAATTACTTCAAAATCGAAATCTGACCGTAGCAACAAGTATTGGGAAAGAATATGATGTCAAAATTTAAAAAAATGGCCGCCATTTTTAACTTTTTTGTTATTGGACCGACTTACTTCAAAATCGAAATCTGATCGTAGCAACAAGTATTGAGAAAGAATCTGGTGTCAAAATTTAAAAAAGTGGCCGCCATTTTGAACTTTTTTGTTATTGGACCGAATTACTTCAAAATCGAAATCTGACCGTAGCAACAAGTATTGGGAAAGAATATGATGTCAAAATTTAAAAAAATGGCCGCCATTTTTAACTTTTTTGTTATTGGACCGACTTACTTCAAAATCGAAATCTGATCGTAGCAACAAGTATTGAGAAAGAATCTGGTGTCAAAATTTAAAAAAGTGGCCGCCATTTTGAACTTTTTTGTTATTGGACCGAATTACTTCAAAATCGAAATCTGACCGCAGCAACAAGTATTGAGAAAGAATATGGTGCCAAAATTTAAAAAAGTGGCCGCCATTTTGAACTTTTTTGTTATTGGACTGAATTACTTCAAAATCGAAATCTGAACGTAGCAACAAGTATTGGGAAAGAATATGATGTCAAAATTTAAAAAAGTGGCCGCCATTTTTAACTTTTTTGTTATTGGACCGACTTACTTCAAAATCGAAATCTGATCGTAGCAACAAGTATTGAGAAAGAATCTGGTGTCAAAATTAAAAAAAAGTGGCCGCCATTTTGGACTTTTTTGTTATTGGACCGAATTACTTCAAAATCGAAATCTGACCGTAGCAACAAGTATTGAGAAAGAATATGGTGTCTAAAGGACATGGCCGAAACTTGTATGGAGCTGTGCCCTGGAAAAAAAATACTTATTCATGGCCATCGACAAACCGAACGTCATATTAAAGCTTATAATTATGTCTTTACAATCGTTTAAGTTTTATGATCTGAAAACTTGCGAGAGACATAATATCAGCATAACAACTTGCAACAAAATTACTTAGGCGCATTTTGTTGCAAGTTGTTATGCTGATATTATGTCTCTCGCAAGTTTTCAGATTCAGACCTTAATTAATAAATATTAGTTATTATTTATTGACTTCTTCTTAATTGATTCATTATTATTTTGAGCATACTACCAAGTAATTTTAAAAATCGATTTAAATAACTAAATATTATCATCATCGTCAGCCTGTTAGAGCCTACTAGTGGACATAGAGGTCTTCTCTCCCTTGACTTACGAGTATATCTTTAACTCAAAAATTTGTTTCAATTTACTTTAATGTTATGTTACTTTAGTTTTGTGATGACTGCCATTTTGATTTTTAAATTTGTCATAGTATATGGTACTCTATTATTCAAGCCTCCTTCATTTGACGCCTATGTTAGAGTCGTTGTGAAGAAAAGGACGCGTGAGTGTCGTGGAATACTTGGATGAAACAAAGTTAATTTCATAATGACAACAAGCGGACACCCGCAGCTCCGATTACGTGAACCACTGTTTGACTAACTTACGCGTTGAATTTTCATTATTTATGACTAAGCCGGCCTTTTCAAACTTTAATTTTGACACCAGATTCTTACTCAATGCTTGCTGCCATGGTCAGATTTCGATTTTCAAATAATTCGGTCCAATAACAAAAAAGTTCAAAATGGCGGCCACTGTTTTTAAATTCTGACACCAGATTCTTTCTCAATGCTTGCTGCCATGGTCAGATTTCGATTTTGAAGTAAGTCGGTCCAATAACAAAAAAGTCCAAAATGGCGGCCACTGTTTTAAATTTTGACACCAGATTCTTTCTCAATACTTGTTGCTACGATCAGATTTCGATTTTGAAGTAAGTCGGTCCAATAACAAAAAAGTTAAAAATGGCGGCCACTTTTTTAAATTCTGACACCATATTCTTTCTCAATACTTGTTGCTACGGTCAGATTTCGATTTTGAAGTAATTCGGTCCAATAACAAAAAAGTTCAAAATGGCGGCCACTTTTTTAAATTTTGACACCAGATTCTTTCTCAATACTTGTTGCTACTATCAGATTTCGATTTTGAAGTAAGTCGGTCCAATAACACAAAAGTTAAAAATGGCGGCCACTTTTTTAAATTTTGACATCATATTCTTTCCCAATACTTGTTGCTACGGTCAGATTTCGATTTTGAAGTAATTCAGTCCAATAACAAAAAAGTTCAAAATGGCGGCCCACTTTTTTAAATTTTGGCACCATATTCTTTCTCAATACTTGTTGCTGCGGTCAGATTTCGATTTTGAAGTAATTCGGTCCAATAACAAAAAAGTTCAAAATGGCGGCCACTTTTTTAAATTTTGACACCAGATTCTTTCTCAATACTTGTTGCTACGATCAGATTTCGATTTTGAAGTAAGTCGGTCCAATAACAAAAAAGTTAAAAATGGCGGCCATTTTTTTAAATTTTGACATCATATTCTTTCCCAATACTTGTTGCTACGGTCAGATTTCGATTTTGAAGTAATTCAGTCCAATAACAAAAAAGTTCAAAATGGCGGCCACTTTTTTAAATTTTGGCACCATATTCTTTCTCAATACTTGTTGCTACGATCAGATTTCGATTTTGAAGTAAGTCGGTCCAATAACAAAAAAGTTAAAAATGGCGGCCATTTTTTTAAATTTTGACATCATATTCTTTCCCAATACTTGTTACTACGGTCAGATTTCGATTTTGAAGTAATTCGGTCCAATAACAAAAAAGTTCAAAATGGCGGCCACTTTTTTAAATTTTGACACCAGATTCTTTCTCAATACTTGTTGCTACTATCAGATTTCGATTTTGAAGTAAGTCGGTCCAATAACACAAAAGTTAAAAATGGCGGCCACTTTTTTAAATTTTGACATCATATTCTTTCCCAATACTTGTTGCTACGGTCAGATTTCGATTTTGAAGTAATTCAGTCCAATAACAAAAAAGTTCAAAATGGCGGCCACTTTTTTAAATTTTGGCACCATATTCTTTCTCAATACTTGTTGCTACGGTCAGATTTCGATTTTGAAGTAATTCAGTCCAATAACAAAAAAGTTCAAAATGGCGGCCACTTTTTTAAATTCTGACCATAAATTCGTTCTCTATGCTTGCTCCGATACTCAAATATCGATTTTTAGAACAATCGGCCCAGTAACCAAAAAGTTCGTAATTTTTGTATGGAAAAATCCCTTAAATGTTTTTTACCCCTTAAAATTAGAATTTCTGGAATCCCCGTCTTAGTACGAATTCATGACCTAATAGGCACCAAATTCCAGATCTCTACAACTTTTAGTTTTCCGGGAATTCCTGGAACAACGAAAAAAATTCACTTTTGTATGGGAAAAACCCTTTAATGTACGATGTTTACTCCTTAAAATTTGAATTTCTGGAATCCCCGTCTTAGTACAAATTCATGACCTAATATCTACCTAGACACCAAATTTCAGATCTCTAGGACATTTAGTTTTTCGGGAATTCCTGGAACAACGAAAAAAATTCACTTTTGTATGGGAAAATCCTTTTAATGTACTATATATAGGTAATCAAGTTAATCAATTACTGATTAACGATTAACGATTACTTTCAGTAATCATGATTACAATTACTTTTGTAATCATAATTATTGTAATCATGATTAATTTAATCTGATTACAAGTAATCAGATTAATTAATTGATTACAAAAGTAATTGATTACTGCCAACACTGCTTATGACATTGATACCACATCTAATTACCACTTTTGAATAATATGAGAATTTAAGTTAGCATTCTTTAAGGCAATTGGGGCATGACAAGTATGCAATACTAACATCATACAAGCGCCTTGTGAAGAATTAAAAATTTACATTATTTATTTTTAGTTAATAAGCTGAATAACTTTCTTGCACTTATTTTGACCTGCTCTAATATTTAATTAGCAAGAGGTCCCAGGTTGGGGTTGAGACCTCTTTTAGTTTCAGTTTAAAATGATAGGTATAATTTTATCTGCAAAACATTTTGGTAAGGGATTTGAAATTGGTCGCCTTGAATATTTCTTATATCTTTAATCCTCTTAAAAGACCGGTCGACGGAACCCCGCTTCGCGGAACTCCTGTTTCTGGGAGGTCATAAAAGAACTCAGAAGGATCCTTCTTCGCCATCCTCTTCGTCACTAAAATTATCTGAGTCGGGGTGCCCTCAAGTTCCGATCTTGCTTCGTTCGTTCTTGTATTCTATTCATGTTATTTATGACAATAGACTTTAGCGAAAGGGTATAAGGCCCTAAGCCTTGTGATAGCTTGAGGTTGACTCTTTAGTGTTCACTCTTTTTCTTTGACAATCTAAGACAAGAATGAAACAATGACCTATTTCCTATCTCAACATCTGTAATCAAACTACTGGATAATCTATTTTGTAGAGTGTGAGACGAAAGTCTGTCCTTATCAAATATTTACCTATACATTGTTGAGATAAGATATCGCGGCTTCAGTATTACACAAAAATAGGAACCTACACCTAACTAAGTAAAGTAGGTAGGTATAATGTTGTAATAAGCTTAACTTTGGATAAGTTTTAAAACGTTAAGCGCAATACATTATTGCATCACAAGTAGACATAAAAAGCCGGAATCAAGGTCTTTTATATCTTGAGGAGTTATTAAGTTGAAGTAAAACGATTTGCATGCACGCACCGATGCGCGTCGGCTGAATAAAATATATATACTCAATTACTCACCCACAGAACTCGGCTCCATCTTCCCGAAACTGCTATCTTCCCTAGATAATCCGATCAGAACCAAGTTTATGTGATAATACTAACTTTCTTAGACATGACAACACAAAAACCACTCCCACGGCAAACTTATTCCAAACTTTGAAACAATCACAAAACTTTTTACGAACTTAGTCTGATGACTTCAGTACAACTACACCGCCAGTTTTTTAGCACTATTCCACTTTCACACACGGTTTATGGCGGAAAAAGCGATAAAAACTGCCGGAATCATCGTCGCGGACAGCAATCAGCAGCGAGACGAAATTCCAATTTCCAAACAAGTTGAAATTTCGTTTTTCCTCGAAACTTCAAACAAATTGACAGCTCATATGTTGACAGCAATGCAGGCGCGCACGTCAGTCGTCATAGGGCCCACAGATAACTACAATGAGACCATTGAGACCATCGTGAGTATGCCACAGATAAGATAAACTCTGTTTAGTATTTCTATGAGAACTACAAATTGAACCTGGTGTTACATTTATATTATGTTTTATGCTTACATACTTACATTTGCTATTGTTAAGATGTATTTCATAGGGCCCGGTCCTATAGGGTGGGATCTCGCCGATCTCCACAATCCATGTCAACTGGCGTTGGCGCAAAGGCGATGGTAGTGCCATCTCGTACCGTCCTGACACATCACTAAACAAAACTTTACGCCTCACGGACACCACATAGTACTCATGTTTTCCACTAGATCTCACTGGTATATTCAGTTTACCGTTGCATTTTCAATTTTTCACAAAATCACAACTTGCAATCATCATTTTTCTCTGAAGGTCACAACAAAATAGTCCAGCACAATATTAGCATAATACATTACATGTACCTAGGTACTTCCAATACTTTTTATCTAGATTTTAATAAAATCGAAATAAGGCGCAATTTTAAAGGGATTCTCAATTAAGTAGGAAGGATTCTGATGACTTTTGCTACAAAAACTCATCTGGGTTATTGTAATAATTTAAGTATTATCTAAACTTCTTAACCGCCAAGGGAATCCGTACTACCTATAACCTTAAGTACCTATACCTAACCTGCAATCCTCATGGTATCATGCAAATACCTAGGGTCCGGATTAATTCGTAGGTGCAAGCAAGGGAACAGGATCGTGGATTCAGTCTCAAGGTTAACCGCGCTTAAAATAGCCGCCAGGTAAAATAGGACAAAACAAAGTAGGTAGGCACCCCGGACAGCGCCATTGGCAAAGTGCATCGCTATTCGCTGCATTTTTACAAGAACGCAAGCCTGATGAGTCGCTACAATATGCGAATCTAAATCTGCCCTAATATTCTGATAGCATAATAGGTTTCTCTGTAGAGCCTGATTTGTCTTTCGTTCTGCCCTTCTGACCAAACAAGCATTTTTGGCCACAGATTTTATTTTTGGCACTCATAAACTGGCAACATTTTTTCGCATACATACCTAAGTATGTCTTTTTTTAAACTCACTTTCTTTTCGATGCACATTTCCTGTGAAAACAGTTTTTATTGAGAAGTACCTAGATACAAGTGACTTTAGGTACCTACTTAGTTACTTAATCAGGTGGTTACTTACCTACTTATCTGAGTTTGGAATTCGGATTTTTAATTAAAAAAATAATAAATGTAGGAATTAATGCGGAGACTGTCGTCTATAAAAAGTTTAGTTTGGATTTTTAGTACGTGAGTTATTTCAAATCAGAAACCAATAAACCAGAATAATGGACACGAAATGCCTGAATGGCATGGTAAAGGTAGACATTCCTAAGTCGCGTGCTAGAGTAGGAAATAGGTATCTGATAAATGATAAGATATAGGTACCGGATTGTTTGCCTTTAAAAGGTTGGGTAATAGTTGTAACTGTTCGCTCTTTCGGTTAGGCAATAGGCATTCCCTACAATTTAGTACAATGTGGGTACATAATACATGATATACTCCAAGACTTTTAGGTATTTGGATATACTAGATAAATTATCATGCCATCCACATGCAGAACTAGGGTCACTAAGTATATCTCAGGATATCTCCTAAATTTTAGGAATCGCGGTAAGATTTTGCATTAGTTAAGTATGTCAAGATTTTTATAATATTCAATAAAATATAGCTTCCATTTGAAAGACATCTTTTTGTATGCCTTTTATTACTTCACATGATCTACTTCTCTGGACTTTTTATTTTTGCATCTGGTAACCGTGTTCAGATTTATATGCCAGATTAATGAAATTACAAAGTGGCTCATGACAAGAATGGAACCCAGGACTTCCCACTCGAATCCGAGCACGTGTTATCTGTGCTGCAGGGCTAGACAAAGTAACAGTCGTTTAGCGTTCACGACTGTATAATGCATGGATAAACCACGTGGCTGTAGAAAAACCACGTGACCGAATAGAGGAAACCACGCTGTTTTTGAAAATCGAGTAGGTACGACAATTTGAACGCTCCCTGGCGTTCTCGCATACCTACTTGTAGATAACTTTAGCGTACTGCGCGTGCGCGTCCACGCATGTAGCGCACAGTAGCGCATAACAACTGACAAGTTGACAACCGACGCTGAACAACGCTAATCTACTCCATACTAAGCATAGACTCGATTCTGCTTTTGTTTGTTTTTATTCGGTCACGTGGTTTTTCTGCTGTCGTGTCATCCCTATAGTGTTAGTATAGTCTATGGTCACTTTGCCTAGGCCCTAGACCCACAGCTGGAGAGGTATTCAATCACCTGCAATCTGGCACTGCCAAGTTTCTTGTGGTCAGTTATAAGGTACCTTTTATCGTTAAACTGTGGTATAAGTCCGATTACCTATCATTATCATTCATTAATCTCTTCAAGATCATAATATCGTGATACGATAATAATGATGTCGGGGTCTGGAAGCGTTTTACGTCGATTTAACTTTTTTTATATCGTTCTTATTTTCAAAGTAACATGTCACTGTCAGGTACCTTACCTTGCACCTGCTTCGACTCAAGTTTCGTTTTGTCACGCGTCTACTGCGGAGCGCGGCTAAGCTTTTTAAAATACTTTCAACTTTACAATGAGACAGTTAAAGTGGTGTGTCACTTATTCAAGTTACGGCTAAGATACAATAGGTATTTACTATCTTGTTTGCTCTACGTATTGCGACACACCTACGTCTTCGCCGAAATTTCAACATTTTTTCAATTGACAAGTACCTAAGTAGGTAGGTACACCTACGTAAGTAGCCAGTGCCACCGACATTTCGGAGACTGGCCATTCGGCCTGTATGACGGCGTGATGCGTCTGTATCCCGGAAAAAGGTCTAAAAGTAAGATTATGAATTTAATTATAAATTGATCATGGGGCGAGAATGCTAGATTCCACAAATGAGCAGAAGACTGGCTAGCATAAAATATCAGTCAGGAAATACTTACAGCAAGCCATACAGTGCAAAGCGCTAACGCAGCCAGCATTGTAGATATTCCAGCCTTGCTAAAGTGGTATCGAGGATGTGTTTTAGGTATTCCTGAAGATCCTTAGAACTTTTGGAACATTACTCCAAAAGTTCTAACTCTGAAATTCGATAAAAGACTCATCTGTATCTGTTGTCCCCTAATTTTAGTGAATAGGTACCTACATAATAATATACCTAATACGCTGCATGTCGCGTATCCGCTGGTCATAAATCATTCAACACAAAGTGCTCATAGCTGCGTAACGGCGGCATTTTTTAGGTTTACAACATTCATTCACACTACATATTTGTAAATTCCATCTGACAGTCGCTGCCTGCCTCGTTGGTCGGAGGTTCTTACTGCTTAGACTAAGAAGTTCGGTAAAAGTTCTTACTTAAGTTACACATAATGGTTTCAGTAGCAACTAGCAGACGAAATGAGACAAAGTATCCGTGTGAGGGTGTATAAGAGGGGACTAAGAATAACAATAACTGACATTTCGCGCCAGTTTTAGATCTTCACGACAAGCTCAGATCCTATATTTACTTTAACCACGTCGTATTTGTGGTGACTTGAAAATAATACGAATTCCTCGTCTCGATACCTACTGCGGAAATTCTCCTTCCATTTTTCTTTTATACGCACCTATTAAAATTATCGCTTTCGGGAGGGATTTGAAAGTTGAAACCACATCCCCCAGCTATCGCGGCTACATGCGTTGCCGTTGAGCTCTTTCTCTATTCAAAGGTTACCTGGTATAATTAATGATATTTTTCTATACTCATATTACGTAGGTACCTATATGATGTAGGTGTAGGTACACAAAGGTGGGAAAAGGGCAGAAAGAAGAAGAAGGTACACAATGCAAGTAAATCGCTCATAACTTTTAATTTAAACAAACTGCAACTTATGCAAAGTTGCAGTTTGTCTGGTAAGTAAGTAGCTATCGTGTAGTTTGCAAATAAAGATCTCCCTAATGCAATAAACTCATTTTGTAGGCCGTAGCATAAAGATATATCGATGTTTTAAATGGTTAGTTAGGTCGTTCGCAGCTTTTACTACAAGTGGGTACATTTGACTTTAGAGAGAGTTTTGTTTGTTTCTTACATCTTTGTATTGTATAGGATGGGGCACAAATATGACAACACAGAGTCTATTTAGTTTTAGACTTTAGAGAGTTGTTTAGTTCTCAGCAGCACAGAAAATCAAAAGTTATAAGAAAGTACCTACCCTAGGTACTATACATTTAAATATTGGTTCCATTAAAAATACACATAATATTCTGTAAAACAAAATAATTCTGTAGAGTCTGGATGATTTTGAAATTCTTGGGACTTTTCAGGACTGTATTACAAAGAGTTTAACACTTAGTGAAATTCTTTGTAATACAGTTGTAATTTTAGTAAGTAGATCTCAGTGCCTCAACAAGAAACCTGTAGCCTATGTCAACAGTAGGTATTACGCTGGGTTTGTTAAATTTCTTTTTCAAGAAGAAAACTTGTTTGTTAATAATGTTTTGCTACAGTACATTACAGGAGTCTAGTTTACAGTAGCTATACATAGGTATAGTAGGAACACTCGTATTTTAATCAATTCGGGTCGGCAGACTTGTCAGCGAAGCCAGTTAACTCGCGTCTGAACCGCTGAGTCAGCAGATTAATTGCGTTTCACTGCCTTTCATTCGATATTATTAGCACTTGCCTACTTACGCGCAGGTACATCATAGTAATAAAATAATATTATATGTACGAAAATGTCACGTGTTTGTTTGATTTTGAGAGCCATAGAATAAGCAGTATGTTGCTTTTTAAATTTTTGCATTCTTCAAATAACCTATGATCCCTTTTTACGCATATAAAAATATATTTTGAGTATGAATATGGTCTGCCGCGTTTCTTTTTTTAACTTTAGCTTTTCTTTATCGAGTAATCCTTTGCTACTAATGCAGAATTAGTCGTGTGTATTTACACCAACCTATTTAAGGCAAGTGTTTTTATGTATGTTCTCGCCTACCTATTGCATAATCAGTAGGTACATATATTATAGGTATCTAGACTTCTGCCATTCACGACGATTTAAATTATAAAATGACTTTATTTAGGGACAGAATTCAGATTAGCACGTTCCATATTAGACGGTGTCATTAAGTCATTACTATCTTACTTGGTCATAATAAGTAATACACATTTGGTCATTACATGCAAAAAGTATCTACCATTAAAATTGTTGTAAGAATCTTGTTCATTTTCGATCTAGCGTTTATCATCGAAAGTAGATAGAGTATTTAGTTTAACTCTATGGTTTAACTTATCAATTAAGTACTCAAATAAAATTTATTTTAATATTATTTCAATACGAGCCCTAGCCAGACCATTTTAAAAAGCACTGAAAACTTCTAAAAGTAATCATGAGTCACTTGAAAAATATTTCTGATTGTATGTATTCCTTCAATGAAATACCGAAAAAATCACTGATAATAACTTACAAAGTAAGTTTTCGGAGGAGTTTCATAAATACAGAGATTAATAAGAAGATTATAATTATAAAGGTAGGTAAGTGAACTTTGAGTGCCCGTCGAACCGCTCGAATTCCGCTGACTCAGCCGATTTATTTGTTTCTTTTTAAGCCCTTTCCATTTTACTTAATCCCTTCTTTGTGTTGTGGTTATAATATTATTATTGTAATATTTTAACTCGCGTTTAAACTTATAAATCTTTACGAATGATTCTAAGTCTTTTGAATATTAAGGCAATTATTCAAAATCTACTAGGTACTTATTATTCAAATCCTTTTAGGAATAATTGTATTAGTAGTAAACTAACAATATTTTTGAGTTTTAACTTTTTAAGTTCGCAGCTTAGATTTTACGTTTGTTTTAATGAGGTTAGTTCAATATAAGAAATCTATTTTAACGCGTATACTTAAAATAATAATTATGTATTCGTGCGTAAAATGACTTGCTTGATTTGAAGACAATTTTTCATGATTGAGGGTAATATTCCAACCTAATTAAATTCTTAATAAATTAGAGTCATCATGGAACTCCAAATTCAAGGACAGTTTGATAAATATTTATAGTTTTTCAATCTTTCTTGAGACAAAAATATTTTCAGAAAAATATACAGATTAAAATGGGGCATTTTGGGGCAAGCGATTTCGCACACTCAATTATATTATAATACTAATACATACTTATTTGAACGTTCACAGTGTGGGTTTTCACAACCTTGTTCATCATTACAATATGGATGTTGTGGGTGGAACAATGATTTACCTGTGGGTGACAATAATAAAGATATTGTATGTAACGATAATAGTCTGTCTCCTTCACTAATTTTGAAAAAAGAAATAGACACCAGACAGTTTCACCTACATTATCGTTCATATTCAACAGCCTGATTATGAATAAACTAAAGCACAGTTATTTTAAAGCACTTAAATTCAGATTAAAGCTGATAATAATGCAATCAAATGGAGTATCATTAAACTGCAATCTTTCATACAACATTGATGTAAAGTCGCATGTAATGAGATTGCGCTACCAAGTAATGTATTTATTTGACATTCATTAAATCCGAATTAAATAAATTATTAATTCATTCGATTGCTGATAACGGTATGCCGTTCGAAAATTTGCTTCCTACTAAGGCAATGTGTATTAAAATTAATTCATTGCATAATATCCGTGTATAAAATTTTAAGATGGAAGCCTTAATTTATTTCAGAAGTGGGTTTGACCAAGAACATCCTGTGAAATTAGTGTAAGGTAAAGAAACTAAAGTGAAAATTTTAGTAAATCGATAAAGAAAATTCTTCTTACATTAATTCAACCGGACTATATTATATCGATCATGTAGACATTTTGTGACAAATAGATCGATATGACACATAATTTTATCTAATCGCGGCGCTATGTGGAACACAAGAGGCAGTAAATATCAATTATATCACTGACACAGTGCACTTTATCGGGGTATCATTGTCGTGCATCAATTTGTCAAACAAACAATACACCATTTAGAATTTAGAATTTGTTGTAAGTGTAATACTAGTAAACTTTGAACTGTTGAATGTGGCACATGCAATTTCCTCAAATGGCTGAAATGCTGACACTTTTCCTCTATTGGATAGTCACTATACAATGATTTATTTATGCTCTCAATTTTTGGTGCTTCCGGATACACAAAGTACAAAATGGTGCACATAGGTGCAAAATGCACATGATGGCACTATTAATGATAAAGTACCTATTTCCTACGAAAATGGCTCATTCCTTATTCATTATTGTTCCAATTCAATTTATTAACTCCAGTATAATTTTGCATAATTTGACTATGGCGCATAGTGCATACATAGTTGTTTTATTGGTTTTAAATACATTCCTTTCCCTGAATCGTTTTTGCTTTTAGGGACAGCGAGCCATTCGGTCTTTCTAAAATCTCATTTATTTTATCAATATTAGATTTTATATCTATAGTAATTAGTACTTAGATTAATTCAATAATTATCTAAATTACTATACTCAATTATTTTTTGTAAATTTATTGTTCACTGTTTTTTTCCTATTTTAATATTCTGTTGTCGTATTATGCTAATTAATTAAATAAATCAATGAATAATTAAGTACCAATCATTATTATAACTACTTGCAATCTATTCAATAATCACTAACTTCAGTACTGAAATCGATATTAACTCGATCGCGTTCGATTTTGTTTGTTCGAATTAAACGTACAGCGCGGCTTTACGTTCGATCGCGCGGCGAGTGACTGTCAAAAAACGCGGGAACTCGCGTCTGCTTGGTGTCTTTCGATTCATAATAAACATTGAGATGCAACTTTCGTATTGTTATAGCGTAAATAAATACTTATCCGAAGCGATCGCGTGTTGAATTTTAAGCTAAGCAGTAAGCATAGGCTCACAATTTTCTTCCGTCGAAGATGGTTACGGCTTCCTCCGAGTATTGTATAAACATAAGATTTTAATTCTAGGTAATGGTTGTGGAACAACTTACTTGTAGATGTAGCACAGAATCTTAAGCTTTATTTATTTGTATTTATTTATTTGGGGCTAATTGTTCGTCCAGTTTGTAGAATTTTACAATGTCCTATTGATTTTATAATCACGAAATTGATTTTATTCATCTCTTCTGTGATTAATCATACGTCACATCTTGTCCGTGAATTAGCTATTGTAATATTCACCCTACTATAATATTAAATTGTAATTTTATTATTATTAAGGATTTTTCGAAATTAAAAATGAAGAATGCTCCGCTATAAGGATATGAGCCTGAAAATATGGAAAGTAGAGGTCTTTCTTCTTATATTATGTACCTTCTTAGGTAGTTACCTATTTAGCTGCTACCCCTTTTATACCTACATGGTAGGTAAAAAATATCAGCTGTTATACCTACTTACCCATTTATAATAATATTCTATGATCGAAATTCTAATTTTCTAGCACAATTTCAATTACCAGGAAGCCAGCGATGCCAGCAAGTGATGCGGTTGACAAAACAGCTAAATTAATAAGCGGCGGGGTCAATGGCCGCCTGAACTCTCTGAAGTTCGGAGATAACATGTGTTCTCAGCAATGGGATGCTGCGTGATGTGCATGTGCAATAGGCGTTTTAGAATATATTATGGATAAACAAACAAATGATGTAATAAGATAATTATTTATTGGTCGCAGCTGACGTCGATTTTATTAGGCACTCTTTGATAGTAAGTAGGCATCCACTGTACAAGTGTAATGCTCCCCTCATGATCAAGTAAGCAATTACCTATCAACCTAACAGTTCCCTGCACAAACTCTCATTAAATGACTCTAAAAGGCGGAAGTCTGAGATGAGGCCTCCCCCGCGATGCCTCTACCACCTAACACAGAGGCTCACAGAGCTAGCTAGATATCTACCTATAATTTCTTCCTCTGTTTCACCACCCTTTTCCAACATTAGGTAGGTAGGTACGAGACTGGTGAGGTCGGCACAACACATTTTCTCCTTCCTTTCAGTCAATTCCTCTTTCACATCCACCTCTTCTTCGGTTTTCCATTTTCCTCTACTTCTTCGTTCCTTAGCATGGAACATTATTTTAATCTTGGTATAATTTTCAACCCGCCGCGTACCACGCTAACCTTTTTCTCCGCATCTTTTCGGTCACTGGCGCATCTTACAAACTTCCCCTTGCATATCTGCCTAAGCACTCGTCAGTCGTTCCTTATAATATTATAACCTACTATGAGTTCTGCTACAATGTAATAACTAATAAGTAATAACTGTTCCACATAGCGACGTCTAACAGGTCGTCATTGTGACCGAGCGAGTAAGTACTCAATGGTTACAAATTACGATCACGCATAAATTAATATTTGACCGACATACTTAGGTACTTACTCGCTTTCTTGTAAGTTTAACCTACTGGGTGGTAGCCGGTAGGGTCTCGAATCTTCTCCAACTGAGGATTACCGCTTACCAGGGGGGCTATGCGACTTAATAATATCTAACGGTACAGACTTCAGAAGGCTCACTCCGCAAGATGATCTAAAGAAATAGCGACTCTCTCCGCCTCCGCAAACAACACGCAACAAACGCAAAGTTGTGGTCTCTTTCTATCGCGTATCTTTATCTCATTCGACGTACTAAGGGTGCCTCGCAATCGGGCGCACGCAACGCGTGAAATAGACCGACAAAGACTTCTATGTAGGTATAAGTCTTTGAGGTATAAGTCTTAGACCGAGCAAGAAATAACGTAAGCAAAGTAGCCGGCACGCGGCGGCCCTCTGAAATTAGGCTGCCTGCAGTTTTTCGATCCCGTGATAAGTGAATCTGGCGGCTGGCCTGCTCTTACTCCAACTGAGGGCTATCACTTATGGATACCACCTGTTAGTTGTTACAGAATACAGCCAATTGCATACAGACGTTCTTGCGTTTGTATGTTATACCTACCACCGAATACATAATATTACTAGCTATAAGGTCCGCCAGATTATAAATAGGTACTTATATCCAAAAAAGGTATATAGGTATATCCATATACATTATATCCATCCTATACATTTTTGAATTTTGTTCTATAAGCATCCCACAAGCAATTTAAGGAATTGCACAATAAAGTCAGTGCACCTGCTCTAAGAGGAGCCCACATAAAACGCAGCAACCCTACCTACTATTAGTGTTATAGTGCTATGGAGCATTCATTAGGGAATGACACCTAGGTAGGTATTAGGACAGCGTGGCGGTCGACGGTAGAGGACGACAAACCTATGGTTTTTTTATTTATTTATTTTCCAATACATTTGGGGAAATTGAAACATGTTCTTAAAAAACTGCCTCCACTAAAACCCTACTTATTAGGTTTTTCTGTGGAGGTGTTAATATGATATAAATAATTTACATTACATTACATTTATTTCATAAATTAACCATAAAGTTATTTATAGTTCTCTTTATGGTTATGGTATTGAATAATGATGCCTACAACAACAGATTTAAAATCTGTGCCTATAACATTTTCCAGGGAATTTTCACTTTTCTAAACGTTGGAAAATCATTGTGGAAAATAGTAGGTAGGTTACCAATGACTTCTGTCTTTGTAGGTTACCTACAATTAGGTAGGTAGGTATTTCGTGTTTATTTGTCCCCATAAACTAGCTGATCCGGCAAACGTTGTTTTGCCATTAGGGATATAAAAATTAATTACGACTTACTTGCGAGTTCCGAGACCTAGCGAACACACAGAAAATTTCATTACAATCGGTCGAGCCCTTTCGCAGTAAGTTTGGTCATAGAGTAACTAATTTGGTTCGGTAACAAAAATTGGCACGAGAATTTTAGGTATATTATGAGAAAGAAGATACAGCTACCTAATACTGTATCCAATAAGTATGGTGGTGCTACCTAGGTACCTACCTACTTATAAATTATTTGGAATGCCTATCGCTATCAGACTTAATTCAGATTGATTTAAATTGTCTTCCAGCCCTCATCAAACATTGTCTATTACGAAACCATTCCAATAAGACAAAGTCTAGCGGCAGCTGCTCTATAATTTTGTAATTAGATTGATTCGGAGTTTTTTAGAATGCTATCTAGTGGTTGCATATCAAACCTCTTATTAACTCGTCAACATTGTAAACCAACTAATGACTGAATAGCGCCATCTAGTCTATTCCCCGTAAGTCAGTATTTACACTAAGGTAGTTTCAGCTATTATCCAGAAAGTTTCAGCACTTTTTTGTGTAGCAGTGAGTAGTATTTTTGTTAGATGGCGCCCACTTCCGTCAATATGTGTTTGTTTTGAGTATATTTAATAGATGGCGCTAGCTAGAGGTTACGAATTCGGTATATTGGGTCACCTCACCTCTCATCCAAGTATAATATACCTACTGGTAAGTGATGGGTAAGAACTATGTTTTAGGTAGGTACATGGTAGGTAGTAGGTTCACGTAAGTACCTACCTACCTACGTCAATTAATAAGGTCTACTCCACGGTCTACTCTATGAGGGTCTACTAAATAAATAAAAATAAGAAACGGCTCTCAATTGGGTAGAATTTCTTGGTTACCGACGAAAAGAAAGAAAAAATGCGAATGAGAAATTAATGAATAAGCTGAAACTGGAAGGTTTAATCACAATACATACACCTACTTGAGAAATACTATAGGCCTACCAAAGTATTGAGAAGGTGGTTGGAACACAAAAGTAGAGCTAAATAGCGATCGCGAATATTACCCTGAATTCATCTGAGCTTTGAAAGTGTTGTGTAGTGGGAAGGGCGCCGGCTCGGGGCGAGGATAGGCCGCTGAATTAGGTGGCAGGGGACGTCGCGGGCCAGCACCGCTTCATTACACGGTAACGGCGGGTCGGATATTGCTGTTCCTGAAATGATCTATCGAATAAAATCCTTTGAGTAGCACAGGACCGTTTCTGCGGGAAAGGTTTTTACAGACTTATTTTTTCGCTGTTCCACGACTCTAGATTGGAATGAAAGAGAATGCAACCTCTTTGGGAGCAGCAGGAGACACCTTGCAACAACAGAATCGCGGATGAATATTTACTGGGTACCTACTAGCGTAAGCTAAATTATAAAACGTGTAAAAAACGCTCAAACAGTCAGATGTTCAGAGTGAAGCCTCTTAATAGACTCGGTGCTCCTCCGAGTAAGTAGTGTTAAGTGGTGAGTTGGTTGATAATGCAATCAGTGAATTTAGCAAACCAATGGGCACTGGGCAGAACACAGATTTTAGGGCAGTACTATTCATTTATCCGCATGCAGTAACAAAGTGTGTAGGTAATACGTTTATCGTCGCATCGATGTTATTTGATGAATTGCTGTTATGGATCCATCGGCCATCCCTATAAGTCTTGATAACGTTTAAAGCATCTTAGACAAGAAAATACCTTAGACGAGTGGCCTGTATACTAAACTCCATTAATTTATCTCAACCTCATTAAAATTCCCATCGATCTGAGCGTTCAGTCTTGTAGCTTGAAAAAAAAAAGAAATTGAAGTTCGATTAAACAAACTAATAAGTCCGTCCCACGACTGAAAGGCAACGATCGTGCTCGCCGCGCGCCTGACACCGAGCCTTGTGAGCCAAACAAACCTTCAGTCTCGTCCCGATACCTCTGAAAACTCATCACACCTTGAACCTAAATACTCTATCCTATAAAACCGCGACAGATATCTAATCTCGTTAAAAATAAAACAAGTGTGAATGTTTTTGAAAGTCCCAATACCTCTGAAAAACCGGTAATCAGTAAACTCACTTCAATGCTCCCCTGAAGATCGTCTTTGAATGTTTCTTTATGTGTGCATAGTTGTAACCTTTTCGTAACTCTGCGTTAAAAGATCCAGGCGGTAAAGACTTATGATCTCAAAGTATGGATCAACCTTTATCTTTTTTTGCTGGATTAAATTCGTGTAGAAATCTTCTTGAGACTATCAAAAGTTTATAAACATGAATGGTGGGAGAGCTGACGCATCTACTTCTACCGATGATGTAAAGGTGACTAATTTAAATATTTGCAGTGATGTTACAAAAATTTTGAAGCAATCGTAAGAACTTAATTATTTACTCTACTATCTTATGTGTATCAGTGAGATGTAATCATAAAATTGTTTCCAGGGAAGGCCCCTTTGCCTGTTCTACTTCACGCACCCATTTGGGGTGCTGTCGCCAGAGCCACCCACGGTTACCGTGGCACCGCAAAACATCGCTCGCACCTACGTCAACATGGAACCAGTTCCGCCTTACTGGAACTCATCATCCTCCCCAGGATACGACACCACATCCACGCGTCCGAGCTTCGAACTCGGGAACGCTACAATTAACAGGAATCCTATAAACTTGGTTAGAAACTACGAATTGGATTTAAGAAGAGAATCCGTGTCATCATCGTTGTTCTCCAGTGATATGTGGTTCAGTTCAAGTGCCAGCTCTAGGTTTGGTTGTGAAAGGCGTGTGGTGCCTTACAATAAGATATTGCCACCCCTCCAACTTCCAACACCGCGGGATTTACCGGACTTCGACAGTTCAGACGATTTCTGGCCAAAGAAGTGTTTCAATCCGGGCAAGTTTTCCTTGCCGCCGATAGAAATGCCCGTGAGTTGTGTGAGCGAGGATTACTTCGACGACAAAGTGTCAGTGTGTGATAGTGAGACTTTCAAGAAACATAGACGTGTGTTCGGGGTGAGGAAACAGAGACGTAGGACGCGTGCAGGCAGCATGAGAAGGATGATCACTTATCTTATCCAACGGAATGTCAGAGGTAAGGACAATTCCATAAATGCTATGAGCTCTCTGCTAAATGCTATATATGCTCTCTGTACTATCCTTGCAAGAAATAAATATGCTGCCTATATTTTTGGTGACTGTAGATTTTTAAGCACTGTATAATTATTATAATAAAAATCCAAAATTTTAAGAGTCAAGCTATTTACATCACAAATAACCTATGCAAATAACAAAGAATTCAGTTTTCAATATATAGTTAGAAAATCCTTTTTCGATCTAGCATAATTCCTGACAGTCACTTCTACAGTTTCTCAAAAGCTTATGTTGTCAACTTGTTTACATGTAATGTAAAAGATTGTAAACACCTTAGATAAGAATAGAAATCAGTGATCGTGAATGACTTGCGAGAGCAACTGAAATCTAGTAAAATCTTTACTGATAGATGGTTAAAGATAAAAAGGGAGAGTTTACTTATAGTGGCAGTTTGAATAATGTAAAACCTACGAAAATAACGAAACATGGGCTATATTCTCGACTACTGTCCATCGATAGAAACCTGCTTCGGTATTCAGCTACGGATAGCAACATTCATCATATCCATCCTCGGTTTGGTTTGGGCGGCACTCTACATTTACCTCTTCACACCTTACGGAGCAGCTATGTTAGAAGACTTGGGTTTACCAAATACATTTTCCAAACCCTTGCGTTACTTCCATGGATTATTCGGAGTGCTTCTATGTGCTGTGAATATATTACTGTTTTTTGCTGCAAAATATGAAAGTGATGCTTTTTGTGAACTTTATGTATGGTTTTTAATAGTTTTTACATCTGTTTTGATTGTAACTGCGGTCAGTGTCGCGTGTGTAGCTATAGTAATGGGAAATATTTCATTTGCACTTTTCTTTCAGTTAGCAGTGGCGTTAACAATTTCGGTATCTTTGATTTTTGGTATGGTTGTCGCTAATTTTAGAATGGAACTCCCGTGATGTTCTAATGATATAATGGATTCATTTTGTTTGCTGTATCTGTGGAAATGGATAACACAATCTTTAGCAATAGTGCTATCCCTTTCCAATCGTACCGGTTGTTAATATAGGGATAGTAGATATGTAAAAATAGGGATTACCAAAGATTTATATCGATGGGGATTACTATCCCTAAATTAAAGATATTTAAACGCGCTTAGCTTAGATAATCTGGAACATAAATACTACTAATATATTTTCTTTATTTGATAAACCTTTGTGAACCATTTGTGAACTTTTGCATATCATCTAGAAATTTTCATTATTTTTAACGTATTTATCTTCTCTCTAATCTAATATATAAAATTCTCTCGCAAATCTTTGTAACCTTACTCCTCCGACACGGCTCGACCGATTGTTATGAAATTTTCAGTGTATGGTCACTGGGTCTGAGAACAGGTTGTTATCTATTTTTATATCCCTAGTGGCAAAACAACGTTTGTCGGGTCCACTAGATATTCAATAAAATAATATACATACGCTGCTAGCTAATCAAAATAATTATGTCCCATTGTATAAAATTCTATTTTAATTTGTTTTAGATATAAATGCACCGACTTATTGTTAGGAAACAAGTTCTGTGAGCTTAATGTACCAATTGCTCAGATCACTCAAACACAGGTGATCTGAGACCAATTGCGTCTTTGCTACTCTGAAATATAGAATTTCTAACATTCATTTTCGCACGTGAATCGTAACGTTACATCTTCGGAGTATGCAAATAAATAATTATATTTCATGGAAATCTCTCTCTGGATGGATGTCTTATGTTTTACATATTCCACTATTTTGATGTCGTCCATCTATGTGGTGGGTGGTGGTAGTAAGCCTTGGGGTTTCTTGCGAGTGATTGCCACTAGCACTTTGGATACGCAACCTACGTCAGTCCTAAGAGCTATGTTCCCTGCCATTGCCACTTCAGCTTCGTGATATTTTACAGGTCATTTTAAGATCTCTTCATTTTTGATCATTATTAAAATAAATATTGCGAACATGATAAGAATTTAGTTTATTACACATAAGGCACACAGAGATATTTTTTTATTATTAAAATAATTCACTTATGTTTCAAAACGGTTACTTTATGAAGCACACCGCAACAATTGGAATGGATTTAGTAAAGTTATTGTCTTATTGACAAACAACAAAGACTTCAATGTTTTAAATACAATCTAATTAATTATCTTCTACAAAATATTATGTGAATATTAAATGTTTCTATAACTATAATTCACATGTTTCGTAGAAGACGTAAACTATATTATTGTCAAAAACGAGTTAGTATAGAGTTTTATTGTACTAAAAATATCCTTTTAGCTATCTAAAAGCTATCCATCCGTTGTGTCCCTTCCCATCTAATTTGAATTCTCACTACTTTCAGACTCCATTTCATCAGATTCATCACCCTCAACGGTGACCATCTCAACTTTAACTTTATTCAAATCACTATCCTCCAAATTATACGACAAGGAATCCACTACAGGGCTGCACTCCCTATTCTCTAAATTCTTCTTTCGTATACCTTTAATAACTTTTAATATTTCCACTTTAGCCTCTAGCTTTTCATCGTCGCTCATTCTTTTAAAGGACGGTACTAGAGACATTAGGAAGTGTTTGTCTTCGTCTATTAAATCTTCTTTATTGGTAGATGTGGACGGTAATTCAGGAAAAATTATAGAGTTAGTAGATGTTGATGCTATTTCAGGGAATATTACAGAGTTAACAACTGATTGTTCCTCTAAGCGTCTCTTTCTCTTAAGAGTTTTAGGTTTCTCTGATGATTTTCTTTTGACTTTTGCTTGTCGTTGTTTTGCATCATGCCTGGTGAAGTACTCGTCAAGCTGAGGTTCAACTGCCGGGTCTGACGAGCCTGTGTCTGGGCTGATATGCGGCAGCAAGAACAGCATATGTTTAAAGTATACGTAAGTTTTCTTCTTGATGTCGTGACCCTCTCTGATCTTCTTCTCCGCTTCCAATTGCCTCTTGAAAGTATCGCGGAGGTTTCGCCATTTTTTCGTCAAATCTGTAACTGGAGAATAATTACATTTTATTATAGATATTTACTCCAATTTTAACTTCAAATTCTGTCGGTATAGTTCTCCAATCCGGGTTATATAAGCTATCTTTGTTCCCAATTTAAGCCAAATCGGTTCAGTAGTTGCAGCGTGAAAGAGTAACAAAGATCTATCCATCCACACTTAAAAACTTTTGCGTTTACATATACAATTGGAAGGTTAGGATAGGATAGGATAGGATAGGAAAAATAGGATTTTATACAGGATTTTATGGATTTGGTCCATCTCAGAAGAGACAAACTGCCAAGCGATTTAGCGTTCCCTCGCGTTTCTGTGTAGAAACCATTAGGGGTGCATTCTTACACCATCTAATGCCCGTTTGCACTAACATTTTAAGTAACATTGTATGTGAAAACTGTCACCTATGGTCTTAGGTGTTACTTAAAATGTTAGTGCAAAGAGGCATTAGTAATACGATAACAGTTAACACCTTCGGCTGCATCATCACTCACCTACCGATTACCATCTGGGGCATCTGGTATTATCGCAGTCTAGTACCTACTACCTACTAACTTGTAGAGGATCAAAAATTAATATATTGTGTATATTGTACTCTAACTTGAATGCATTTAAAAACTTTTTACCTTTATTTTCCTTTTCCCAGTCATTTAAACTATCCCAATTCTCGAAAAGAGCCTTTGCAACTTCACGCCAGACTTTATTCCTGAAATGCGCGTTCGCCCGTTCCTGATTTTCCTTCGCGTAAAGAATCGGCCATTTCTCAATTTCCTGTATGATGGATAATGGATGGATTTCCTCCAATATCTTTTTCTGCTTTGACATTTTCAAAAGACGCGCCGTCTAATGGAAGCGCATATCTTGTATCCTTGTCCTTCTCGAGTGATTAGTTCAAGAAAGAGCGAGATAGCTATAAAATCCACACTTTCCGGTGCTTTAACACACGACCGATGCCGATCGTAGGCGATTACGCACGATCAGATATAGTGCAGTCTTTCACAACACGACACTGTTTTGTTCTTTAATTCCTTCAAAATGTTTTGTCTATTGCTTGTTTCACAAAAACTTCTAAGTTTTAACACTGATGTTATTGATTGTTAAGTATAATAATATTTTAGTAACACAACAACACGAACAGTTTATTACGTGATGTAAGCAAAGCGATTTGCTTGGCGTCCGAACGTGTAGGGAGTTTAGGAACGATGCGAAGCGAAACGAAGCGGGGCTAGGTTGGACGGTTCTCAGCCCCCCTCACCCCGCGTTCCTAAGGCGTTTGACCTTACAGGTTTATAGCGACTCTTATCTCCTATGAGTTTTTAAAAGATGTTATGGTTAGAAATAATACTGTGATAAGTAGGCCATTGGTAAATGACTATTACAGATACTTAGGTTTTGCTAATAACTAATATGTAAGTAGGTAGAATGATGTTACGAGAAGTCAAAAATTCTCCCGTAACTCCATCTATCGCAGCAGGCTCGAATCTCGATATTGTTGGTAGTGTATTGGTGTTCTGAGATAAAGGCACAGATTATAATAGTTACTCGTGGTAAAAGACAGATGTCGTACTGCTGTATAAAATTGAACTTAATTTTATACGTGTTAAAAAACCGGCCAAGTGCGAGTTGGACTAGTGCAGTAAAGGGTTTCGTATGACTACAACAAAAACGATTCAATCATAAATTTTCTTTTCATTAGTGTGTTAATATTATAGCGACTTTGCCCATGGTCTCGACTGTTGGCAACATTTTACATGTAAACGTTTTTGGCAAAGACTTCCACAGTCTTTCCTATTTTAGGACAAGGGTCTTTTAACAAGGATCATCCACGCTCGTCCAGTGTGCTACAATTCTATCCACTTAGGTACATTTGATAAGTCCTTCCTGTTCTAGATTAGAGAGATGCGACACGGTGACATAGCTGTAATCGACAATCGTCAATTGGCATGAGACCGGCTCGAATGAAACAATAAGATGATTAAGGTGTTGCGGCCCTACCAGCCCGCGAAATTCAAATTTTATTAAGTTTTTCGCAAATATTAGACTAACTAAACATTGTAGATTTATGGCAATGCATTTTGCGGGCCTACTTTTTATGCATCTACATGTTTTTAATAGAAACTTTGCTCGAAAGTTCCCACTCTTTTCATATTGGTTCCCGAAAGATAATTTTTTGCAGTTTCCCAGATTTCGAGCTATCGGGAACCAATATGAAGTAAATGGGTATTGTTGAGCAGAGTTTTTATCAAAAACATGTAGATGCATAAATTCTGTGCTCGCAAAACACATTGCCATTAACCTTCGATTTATATTTAGCCCATTATGAGCAAATAACTAAATAAAATTTGAATTTTCGCGCCCGGATGTTATACCCATTGCCCTTAATGGTCTCGAACAGACACTCCTTCGTATTGGTAATATTGTGGTGCACAAACACAAACTTATAATGTACTTACCTTCTCAAAGTATTGATGATGTAAACGGAAATCTTTTATTTTTAAAGCGTATCTTAGGCGCATGCATACGCTGGCTTTCATGAAAAATCAAAACTACAGGCAAGCACGTTTCCACCGAATAGAACCGGCAAGATACTCTTTTAAAATGTAGGTATATTATGCAATTGTTCTCACAAAATATGAAAGTAAATAAGGCACCCATCTCAATAACAAGCTGGAACCTTTAGAACCGTAGAGAGTTAGAGACGTCAGCTCTCTAAGTATGTGTGTTCTATCGGTCGTTCAATGGGGTGGGCTCTGAACAAAGACTTCTATGTAGGTATCCCTAAAGTCTTTGGCTCTGAATAGCTGTTTGAAGTGATTCCTCCTTCCACTTTCTCTGTGCATACACTCCAGCGTAGAAACATGTTCCATCCACTCCACCCGGATGGCTGGCAATCCACGTCCACCCGGTAGGTACCTATGCCAGATCTTTCTTTCCACGCACATGCAAACTATGGAACCACCCATCAGCAACAGTGTTGCCTCAAAACTTTAACATGGGGTATTTATAAGGGGCGGATAAAAAAATCTTAAGAGCTGGCAACTCATTTGCAGTTCCTCTGGTGCTGCAAATGTCCATGGGCGGCGGTGATCGCCTACCATCAGGAGACCCGCCCGCTCGTTTGCTCGTGTCGACTATAAAAAAACCTACATGATTTTTATAGTACTTTGTGAGAAGATGGAACTCGTACCTATCCACTATCGTATCCATATCATTCAAAAGATTGTAATTTTTATGGGACCGAATAAATGGGATACTAAGTAATTATAATTATTATTTATTATCATATTCAGCCTAGCGCAAGTGCTTTCTTGGTAGGTCAGGTACTCGGAGTACTTTCGAACTTGACACTTTCAAGTAAACATTTTCATATAAACCTGTGAAGATGATTTTGCTATTCCAAAATTTTACTTTCATTTACCTGCGATGTATTATTCATTAGCTAGCACATCGTTGCATTCAACCGGAATGGTAAATTATACCTATCCCTGTTTCCTTATGCCTATATCTTAGATGCTCGCTATGAGATGTTCACAAGTTTTCGTCATCTTCGTCGTCGTTTCAGCCGATCGACGTCCACTGCTGGACACAGTCACAGCCCACAGACCTCCTGAAATATCCGCCAAATACCACCATCTTGCGCCGCCTGGCGCCAGCGATTCCCCGCGACTTTCTTTATGTTGTTTTCACTGGTGTCAGCCGAAACTACGATTCCCGGTACTTGGTCGCCATTCCAGACTTTAGGTCTCCCACGTCCATCGGTCTTAACTCTTACGAGCTATGCGCTCCGCCCAATGCCCAATGCCACGTCAGTTTGGCGACACGTTGAGCTATGTTGGTCACTTTGGTTTGGGGATCTCCTCATATTTTCTGATTTGACCGTGCAAAGATACTCCAAGCATAATATTATGGCTCTCTCCATCGTTCGCTGAGTGACTCTGAGCCTTCTAATGAGGCCCACAGTAGATACCTAGTCAGCGACCATGTTTCGGTCCTGGTACTAAAACCCTTTCTTCTGAGATAGAATACCTATAATAATGAATTGGTTACTGATAGCAAAGACTAAAGAGCATTAATTAAATATATAGTTTAGGTAGTGAGCCTCGTGGATAATAGACAGCTTCCTCTCATACCCATAAAAATTCCAACTAAAAAAACTAAAACTTTATCTTGATTAAAGAGTGAAGCAATTTTTTGCAAATAAGAGTCAATTTAACGAGTGTTTATAAATAATTTTCTGCAATTAAGTAATCATTCTTAAAATTAATATATTTTGTAGTACTATCATCAGTTTTCGGAAAAGGTCATATTTTGACAGGTAATTAGGGTAACCATGTACAAAGGTGTCCCGTTCTGTATATTGCTATTGTAAATTGATCATTCTAAGATTTTTGGACGAGTTTTTGGAATTAAATAAACGGTCGGCCACGTAGTAATTAGTCAGTCAATGAAGTAACCGTATAAATATTTAGGTATTTTTGTATCATTAGGTAGGTATTTATGTTAGCTATTTTTAACATGCCATTTTATCTGGTTTATCGTCCTGATTTATTTTTCAAAATTTGTGTGTGAAAATCCATTGGAAGGGATAGAATATAGATACGCCTTTTACGCACTATAAAATTTGAGTTTTAAAATGACAAAGAAGTAGGTAATGAATTTTTCTTTCAGGAAAATACAAACAGTAGCTTACCTACCCGTATTGTCGCCCTACGGCCTACACTTTTAATTAACTATTATTAATAGTATTAAATCCTGAAGCGTTAATTTGGCGTGCAATAAAAAGGTTGCATCGGTTATTAAGGCTCATTACGAAAGATCGAAATATTTAAACTGCATGTCTCGTGAGTTCATCAAAACATTGTTTGTAATATATCGGTACTTAAATGAACAATTTTTAACCGACTTCAAAAAAAGAAGGAGGTTCTCAATTCGTCGGAATCTTTTTTTTTTAAGTAAATCCTTATATAGGTAGGTACCTAAAACCTGGAAGAACATTTTTTATTAATCGCTGACTAGACTTCTATGATTTTTTCGTGCCTCGTCTTAAAAATGTACCTGGTAAATAAATTGTTTAGGCAAGTATCTACCTAAATTTTTGAGATTTTCGGTTCAGCTCGTAAACATTGGCGATGTCAAAGACTATAACTAAGAGGGTTTTACTGGTATTATAGGTACAAAGGCCATAAGCTTTGACCGCTCTGCGGTTTTATCAGGACCCCTGCAGCGATCCAGAAAGAGATAGAAGGGAGATTTATCTCCCTTCTATCTCATTCTAAAGTATCTAAAGTAACGCGACAGAAAGAGAGCGCAACGTTGCGAACAAGATTGCATTTTTTTATGTCAGTAATGGTCACTATTGAAATCATATTATTATGCAGAGTAATTTATACCTAAGTATATGTATTACCTACTATTGCCGTATAATGCGCCTACTACTGTCTAGTACAATGTACTATTAGTATACTGTACTATAACTGGACGTACTATTATGGTATTCTGTGCCATAACTATATTATATACATTTTGAATAGGACCGACCGATCTATTTGGTGACAACGATCATAACTGTTAATTAGATAATGTAATAGTCCAATAATAGAGTTATTGTTGTCCACTCAGTGCCGATGTCGGCAGCCGAAGTCACTTCCTTCCGCAAGACCTCGGCCGGAGGTCGCAGGCGCCATTTTGGTTATACTCAGCCTAAATACTTGTAGCAACTTATAGAATCGATGAAGTTTCATCTTGGGTATTTGATTGGTTAGGTACTGCTTGCATCGGTTGAGCCGCGTAGACACTGATTGGTTAATTTTTGCAATGCTTTTGCTGCCAAGGCACCTATTGGTCGGCGATGGTTGCATTGATAAGTATAGTGTTAACAGTGATGTTTGGGCGATGCAAATTGCAATGTACAATTATTACAGAATCAGCCCGCAGAGTATATTACCACAGAGTATATACCACAGAGTATATTACCGCAGAGTAAAATACCGATATATTTTTTTCCTGTAATTTCCGAGCAAATGTGCAAAGTTTTCTATAGTTTTCTCAGAAAAGAAATTTAAAACAAAACTACAATTTAATAACAGAAAACCCAACACTTATGTAGGTACCTTGTATTTTCTCTAACCAGTTTTTTAGGGTTCCATATCAATTTCGTAAAAATGGAACCCTTATGGTGAGACTTTCTCCGTCCGTCCGTCCGCCCGTCCGTCCGTCCGTCCGTCCGTCCGTCCGTCCGTCCGTCTGTCACACTCGATTATTTCAGTAACTATCAAAGCTATCGACTTGAAATTTGGAATAGTTTTAGGTAATAGTGACCCAACGCCATTGCACTCATAAAATATGGAAAAATGTTTTTATTTATATTTAAAAAGGGGGGAAAACCGGGACTTCGAATTTTCAAAATGAGTTAACAATATTTAGTGGGGTATCATATGAAAGGGCGTTACTTGTGTATTCTAAAACCGATTTTTATTTATTTTTATACCTGATAGTTTTGGATTTATTGAGCAAACTGTCTAAAAAAATACCGTTCCCCCCCTTATCTCCGAAGTTTATCAATCGAAAAATCTGAAATAATTATGATTAATAGACATTAATGTATATTTTACAGGAAAAATAAAATCAACTCCCTAACTATTATACTTTTTTTGATAATAACAATAAGCCACCAAAAACAAAGTTACGTTTGCGGTTCGCCAACAAAAGTACCTACATGTAAATTATACTCGTAAATTCATGAACAAAAGTGATTCTTTCAATGTTTTACTTCTTTTATGGTATGGAACCCTCGGTGCGCGAGTCCGACTCGCACTTGGCCGGTTTTTTTATATAAAATTGGTTTTGAAGTTTTTAACCTATTTTCTAAAATTTGAAAGACATGACACTACCTATAATACATATACGTTATACCTACCTATGGTTTTTAAAGTGCGAGAACCTTTATCATTTTCTTTCGCAATATTTTACGTAGGCTACCTATCTGAGTGCATTCGCAAACATTGTACCTAATCAGTTGATCGCTGACAAAACATTTATCTGTTAAAAAATAATCGGTCAAGTGCGAATCGGACTTGCGCCCGTACCATTATCTAAAAAAAATCTGTAAAAATTATCTAAATCAATATCTTGCAGAAAAAATAATATTGCTTCGGGCTTCAGCATCACACGAACGTAGCGAGATGAGGGGTTTCTGCATCATCAACCAAAAACGAGCAAAAAATCGCGTTTGTATAGGTATATATTTTTTTGTTATATTTTTAGGGTTCCATAATTATAATAGAGTTCTGGCTTCTGCATCATCATCTCGCTACATTATATAGATAAATAGATAATGCTACGGAACCCTGCATGTACGAGTCCGACTCGCACTTGGCTGATAGTATTTTTTTTATAGCAGCAACAGAAATACATCATCTGTGAAATTTTCAACTGTCTAACTATCATGGCTCAAGAGATACAGCCTAGTGACAGACGGACGGACGGACTGATAGAAGGACGAACGGACGGACAGGTGGATAGCGGAGTCTTAGTAATAGGGTCCCGTTTAACTATTTGGAACGGAACCCTAAAAAGTTTAGTACCTATCCGATATCGAGCTTAAATGATGCAGAGATAATGCTCGATGGTGATGATGATAGCTTGTTATCGCTTACTTAAAACAAATGGATAATAATGAACTGATAAGTACTGAGTATAATAACATAATATTACCTGTGATATTACTAGCTGGCGCAGCAAACGTTGTTGTGCTGTATGGGGATATGAGTAAAAATGGGAAATGCTTTCCAAAAAACCAACTTCAAATGCCACTACAAAGAGTGAAATAATTTTTAGGGTTCCATACCAATTTGGTAAAAATGGAACCCTTATGGTGAGACTTTCTCCGTCCGTCCGTCCGTCCGTCTGTCACACTCGATTATTTCAGTAACTGTTCAAGCTTTCGACTTGAAATTTAGAATAGTTATAGGTAATAGTGACGCGACGTCATAACAATCGTAAAAATTAGAAAATTGTTTTTATTTTTATTTAAAAAAGGGAGGAAAACCGGGTCGACAAATTTTCAAAATGAGATAACAATATTGGGTGGGGTATCATATGAAAGGGCGTTACTTGTGTATACTAAAACAAATTTTTATTTATTTTTATACCTGATAGTTTTTGATTTATTGGACAAACTGTCGAAAAAAATATCGTTCCCCCCCCTTATCTCCGAAGTTTACCAATCGAAAAATCTGAAATAATTATGATCAATAGAAGTTAATGTATATTTTACAGGAAACATAAAATCAACTCACTGACTAATATACGTTTTTCGTCGTTTCTTCGCACACCAAATGCCAACTCCTCCTTTTTTTGAAGTCGGTTAAAAATAGCATTCAACCTATTTCTCAGACGTACCGAATGTAGACAAAAAAATTCATTAAAATCGGTCGAGCCGTTTCGGAGGAGATTGGTTACAAACACTGTGACCCAATATTTTTTTTATATCAGACTAGACCCGTCAAACGTTGTTTTGCTATTTAGGCTTTAGGGGTGTGATTTTTAAATATTGTTATTTTTATTTAAAAAAAACACAAACGATCGTTCATAAAAAAATTGTGTGTATAAAAAGAGAAGTGCAGTTTGACTTATCCTTATCCAGCCAAAGTTTTAAGACATAGAAGGCTGAAATTATGCAGAAAGGCTCTCTTGATAATACATTATTTACATGAAGCAAATCCTTGGGAGTGATAATGACCTGCTGTAATTATACTAGCCCAATTAGTTTTTAAGAGCCATTGTGAAAGGTTGCAACCAAAACAAAACCCGGCTGAGCTTGTGTTTAAATCCTCGTAATTGTATCTATTACCACAATATCACACGTGACAAATATCATATTGACGCTTTACAAGAGCCTTGTTCGTTAGGCCTATGTGAAATAAAGATATTTTGAGTTTGCGATTTCGCAGATTATTCTGCATATTTTTGGGAGCTTCCTTTACTCCTTGCAGTATACGCTCGAGATCCAAGAAACAAAGCCGGTCGACCATCACCAGACTAACCTGTGTAGGTCTCCCTTCTCAGACCAGACGCAGACATGGGTAGACCAGATCACTGATCAGTGTGATTCGGCCGCTTAAGCAGGCCAAACGTGTCGCGCGTCAGTTAGAGCCCATCGGGCTGAACTGAATCGAGCTTACGTATTCGTTTTTTAAAAATTTAATAATTAAAAAAAAGGCGCCGCGCATCTGAAATCCCTGAAGGGTGTTGATCGCGGTACCGATTTTTATAATAATTTTTTTTCTAATAATAAAGTATTCGAATTTGAATTTGGAATTTCGATCTTATTTCATTCAAGTGGTAGACTTCAGAGTGGTCACCGTCACCGTCCGTTGTTAAGTTAGTATCGATTTTTTTTTTGTTATGGTAATAGGTACTATACCGTGCACTACTATAAGCTTTCTATGGCCTGGAGCTTTGGATAGAAGGAACAATATTACGGTTTTGGGGTTGCATCTTGCAGCTTTTGTGTTTGTTTGATGATGTTGTCGAATATTATTTACTCCTAAACCGATTTTGATACGGATTTTCGTTTATAATTCAATTACATTAGATTCGTTTATAGATTGATACTTCGTAAGTAATATTGGTATGTATAATAAATTATTCTTTTTGTAATATTTTAGTTTTAAGTTTATTTTATATTGAGATGAGCCATACTTGGATTTGGTAGGTACCTACCTACTTATCTAAATCTCTTCATTATTAGTTGCAAAATAATAAATAATAAGTCGTCTCTACACTGTGTAGAAACTGGAACTTTGGTAGGTAGGTACTCATACTTATAAATGAACTTTGGTGTCTACATAGGTATCCCGTGAATATGAGTCAACCTTAAAAGATATTGTGGTGTCGCGGACTTTTTTAGAACTTTTCGTGATGATTTTTGCGTAACTTTAACCGTTTGCGCAGCAGCGCACGCAACAGAAGTTTTCGAAAAGTACCAATTTTCCCCTATTTTGCAATATTTTTCATCAAAGCTACGAGAACATGGTAAGCTCGATCTGATTCTGCAGCATCGCCTAGTCCCTTGGGCAGGGAATAAAAACCTTATTCCCAGATTTTGTCCTCTGACTGTAAATAAAATTATCTTCCCCACCAGCTAAAGTACGGCAAAAGCGGGGGCGGAAAACCTGCAGCCCTTATGATATTTTATACCATGTTTTTTCATAGGTGTATGAAGCCCCCTAATCCACACATGTCTTAATCCTGGAGAAATTAGTTGAGACTAATTAATTGGAGAGTATCCAAATCTTTTTCTATTGAGTCTACTGTAAACTACCTAGTAGGGTCGTGACTCGTGCTTTAAAATTTCTTAACTACAAACAAATGTGTAAAATATGCTATAGGCTCAGACGCTATAGGTAGACGCTATAGGTAAGTGCATAATGCACATTTTTCAAACTTGCTGATAAGCACAATGCTCACGTGTGCTGCAAAGTAGGTACCTGCAAAATACCTAATAACCATAATATTATGATTTTGTCACACGTGCTCAGTCGACCAAGGTTGCTAGACTTCCAATAAATAATAATCAGTATTTAATGTACCTACCTACCTACTGACGCTAAAGAAACGTTTTTCTTCCACGTTTCTGATACGAACCGCTAAGGTATGGAACGCCCTTCCAGCCTCCGTGTTTCCAGCCAAGTATAATCTGGGTGCCTTCAAGAGAAGAGTGAATAGGCATTTTCTAGGCAAGCGCGCTCCAACCTAGACTTCATCATTTACCTAGAATTTCCATCAGGCATGATTGTCGTCAAGCGCAAGCCTATCTACTATGTAAAAATAAGTCGGGTTTTCCTTCCTGACGCTATAACTCCAGAACGCACTAACCGATTTCCACGGTTTTGCATTCGTTGGAAAGATCTCGGGCTCCGTGAGGTTTATAGCAAAGAAAATTCAAGAAAATTAAAAAAAAAAATTAAAATTGAAAAATGTTACATAAAACGAAGCCATCTGGTGGTTTTCACCAGATGGGTTTGCTAGTTTTTTTTTTTTGGTTTGCTAGTAGTAACAAAAAATAAGAAAAATGTTTGTAAATTGTATGACAATGATAAGTAACGATTATTATTAATTTCCATATCTACCTATCACAAGTACCTATTGTTTTACCTGAGGCAGACAAAATCGTGGCACTAGATATTAACCATCTTATATTTATTTATTTATTTGTGTATTGAGGGTTTCACATCAGACCCTTGTAGGTATTTATCATATAGGAAGGTAGGTATGTACATTACAAATCCTTTTTTTTGGGATCTTTGAAAGGACCCTAAGTAACTTCTTTCCCTACAGAAACACACAGAGAGAGAGAGAGAGAGAGAGAGACGAACTCTGTTCAGTATTCTGTGGAGTGTCTTCTATTTAAATCCTATTTTCGGTAGGTTAGGTAGGTAGTTAGTGCTAGCTTAGTTGGCATGCCTGAATCGATAGCTGAAACACTACCTAAGCCGGCAAACCGTGTTGCCTCATGCTACATTTGCATAGATTAACGTGTAAATAACGACTATCTCACTAACAACGCTTAGGTATACCTATACGCTGTCACGCTCCATTTTAAATTAAAATCCAAAATCACCCATAACTTTCTTTTCACCGTTAAGTATGATTTTTGAATTCGAGAAAAATTTTGCGCAACGCATCAACCGGGCTGTTCAGCGCGAAAATGTATCCGATATTCTTGGTACTTATTCCACGCCAGCAGTTTAGTTTTAGTTTTTCATTAAAATTTTTTTCTTGGAAAAATCCGCAAGGATTCATGCGCTATGTTGTGCGGATGAATCCTTGTGAGTTAAGTAGGTATAGCTGTATTTAAAAGTTAAAACCCAAAACCATAATAACCAGAATACCTACCATACTATAGTACCTTGCGGCGGGTGAAGCCGCGGGCAAAAATAAGTAATGAAGTAATATTATTATGTATGTTTATTATTTATCATTTGTATATCCTTCGTATGAATATAAATTGTATCAATTCAGTGTAGCATGAGTCATACAGACCGGATGTTGGCACGGATGCAATCGGAGTAAAGCTAAGACTACATTCTATTGGCAAAGACATTGAATTCTTCCATCCAATTAAAAAAGTAATAAGCCCTATTTCGAAAAATAAAGGTTGATGGCAACAGGGTGAAAAATGGATCTAGCTTCATCTAAGTAATTTATGGAATAATTCGTTTTCACTATGCTCTTGTACTAACTACGGAGTGGTTAATATGTACAAGTATAACATAGTGACTATTACCGGCTTGTGGTATTTACAAAAAGCCCTATCGGTAGTTACACTGCATCGAACCGAAAAGCTGAATTGCTTGGAAATATTTGCTAAGTCTTGCTAACCAACGGCAGCCGAAGTTACACGGTAAAAAATGTCTACTTATATCTAGAAAGCACAGATATGTGGTTGAAAAATATGTGACCAGTGCAATCAGCCAATCAGAAGGTTGCTAATTACGATGGATGAGTTTTCTAACTCCAAACCACAGCGAATTTAAAGTGTATTTCGATGAGACTGCAGTCTAATTAAGTTAAAGCCTAAAGTAAGTAAAGTAAGTAGGAACTCGTATATCCTACTCCTAGGTCTCTAAAAACCAGTGTCATGGTATGTAATGTGAGTGTGAACAACCTCGCAAGCTTTCGAGGCAGTCTTCCCATGAACTTTATTTGATGGGGAGATAAGTCCTCAATGGCGCTGTTTCATTGCTAATGGCTCACTGATGCGTGCTATAATTACCACTTTACAACACGTCTTCTTGTTACAGCATTTTCTTGAAAAAGTTTGTTTGTTTTGGTCATGTGTTCATTTGCTGGGAAGATGCACCTCTTTAAAGGCGCCATTTTATTGCAAAGGGGTCACGTTGTGTGCTGTAATTACCACTTTACAACACTTGTTTTGGTAAAGTGTCTTTGAACCACGCAAGCTTTCGAGTGAGTTTTCCCCTGAACTTTATTCTATGGGGAGATAACTCGACCTCTAATGGCCCGATGATGCGTGATCTGATGACCACTTAGCAACACCTGTAACTATATTTTATGTTTCAAGAGACTAGTTAAGTTATACCGCATAAAATTGATTTGCTGAGATAAAAGGAAAAAGAAAAGGAAAAATAGCTACTTCTTGCCTTTAGGATATTAAGTTTACAATTGATAATAAAAAGTAATAATTTTTAAAGACATTTTTAGTGACATAAACAAAATTATTCCGCAAGTCCTTCGATCAATTATTACTAATTGATGGAAAGTGTTTAAGTTTTTTTACTACTGTAAATAAATAAACAAAATTAAACCTTGACATTAAGTGCACTTAGGTACCTACAATTTACAAAGATAAAAGGTTTAGTTCAGAATCTGAAATGTTTAAGTCTGTAGGGACATATTGCTGTTCGTTGTCCTCAAATGTTAAAAGTTTAAAAACCCTTATACTTGGAACACCGTAGAGACGTTAGCTCTCTATATTGTAGTATGTTCTATTGAATAGAATAGATAGTAATAGAAATCTATTCTATCGGTTCTTCAATAGAAAGTCCTCTGAGAAGCTGTTTGAGGTGATTCTATCTTCGACATTCTCTGTGCGTACACTTGGGTACATAAATTGTTCATTCTTACAACCTCATTACAACCTGGATGGCTGGCAATCCATGACCACCCGGTATGCCAGATCCTTCTTTCCGCGCACATGCAACCAGCTGCTAACAGCAGTGTTCCCTCAAAGCTATAACAAACAAATAAACAAACATCAGTGACCCATCTGCTGGTTTTCTTGCATTCAGTATAAAAAAACCTACCTAGCCAAGCAATAAGTTTCTAAGGACGCAGTTCGACATCTACTCATACAGCTTTGATTTTTTTTTACCGTAACAACGCTGCCTTAGCGGCGATAAAAAACGGCCGGCGATCTAATTAATGATAGGCATACTAGAGTATGCAATAATATACCTGAAGAAATAAATTGAGTCCCCTACTTCGCTCGGATGACCAGTGATCTTGTGGTTATTTTGCAAATAATGTTTTATAGGTGCATATACCATGGTCCTTTCGACATCACGATCTGTGCAACCGGATCGAAATATCTTCCTTTCTATTGTCTTTGCATATTAGATTACGGATCAAGGTCTTGTAGATCAGAGTTCCCGTTGTTTTGTATTTTACTGTTTTGATTTTGATAGGAATTTCTGTGGAAATTTCACGGGATGACTGCGATGAGCGGCTAAAGGGGATCAGTTAAACGGCTAACAACTGTTATTATCAAAGCTTTTGACTGAACAATGTCCGAGTCCAGAAAAATGCTAAATAGGTTTCTACTATCTACCTGGTTTTGCCATAAAATGAAATCCGTCATTTGCAAAAATAATGGCCACCGGCATTGCAAAACTATTGGCCTTCTGCCCAAAGGTCAAATATCCGAGTCGACATAATTGGTACTCGTAATAATTACTATCGAAACAAATTAGTCGGGTCAAACCAAAAGTTAGTTAGTTCATATACATGGTAGACACTGCAGTGGAGAGCAAAATACCTAGGTATACTGCCATCATGTTACGCGATTAATATGCTTGCTTCCCCTGGAGAAATAAAATGGAGAAACAGTGCATGAAAACAACTCTGTTGCATCTTTACGAATTAAGTTTAATTTTATTCATCATCATTATCTTGTGCCATCTTGTGCAATCGAAGTTTGTCAACTTTCGAAAAACCGCCTATTTTCAATTGTAGGTAGCTTAGATTAAATTGAGGTTTAATTTTACTAAACGAATTAATTTAGGCCTGCTGAAACCAATCCAAAAGGTATTCTCAATTTTGTTACTAGAAATACAATAACACAAACATAGGTTTTAGTAACTGTGTCAAATAGTCAGACATTTGTGGCTGGGGGTTTCTTTATATGAAAATGACAAAGACAGTGTCCCACGACTTTGCATTGCAATTGTAATATCACATGACGCACTGCAATGCGTTTATCACCCTGAGGCATCAGTTCTTGGTATCATTTGCGAATAACTGACACCTCGGTAGTAAATACCTGGACCAACTGGACGCGGACACCGCAAGAAGATTTCTGCCAACAGTAAAATCAGAATTCTTTTCAAATTTTGAAATTCGAACCCACGGATATCAGGCCCATGTTCTAACTAATATCACCGAATATATAATATTACTAACGTACTAATATGCTACTTCGCGAAATTCTCCTTTATTATCTTTTGTTATTCCAACTTCCAACTAAGTAATAAGCTAATAGGTAACCCAGTTTCATTTGACTCGGTTATTTTAGCCTAACAAAACATACCCGCCTAATTATTCGGTCGCACACTCACTGGCTCTCCGTTACTTTGTTATATTATAATCTATATCAGTGATTAAGCGTGGGATGATCTACAGACCCTATTAGCGAATAGCTCCGTTACAAACACATCACCGAAGAATGGAACATTAATAAAATGAATTTTATTGCTCTACTAATTATGACGCGTAGAGTACGGGACACGGGTTATAAATATATAAAAATACTAGCTGACCTGGCAAACGTTGTTTTGCCCTTAGGGGTCATAAAAAATAGATAAATTGAGATTTAAACTATCCTATCTCTCAAGTTGGATCGAACTGCACATGGTGTGCGAATTTTATTATAATCGGTTAAGTGGTTTAGGAGTCCATTGAGGACAAACATTGTGACACGAGATTTATATATATTAAGATATAAATATAAATATATAGAGGACAACATCACATACATTGCTCCGATCCCATAGTAAGTAGCTTATGCACTTGTGTTATGGAAATCAGAAACAACGAAGGTACCACGTCACCCAGACCCGAGACAATGTAGAAAAGTTTTCTACATTGCCCCGACCGGGGATCGAACCCGGAACCTCAGAGATGGCGGCGCCTTGAAAACCGGCACGCTAACCACTCAACCACGGAGGTCGTCAAACCTTATAGGTTATATGACAATGTTACAAGAGAAGAACGTAAGTTTATGTCTAAATATTTTTACACGACGGCCCGAATCAGTAGTGTAGTGATTTTAGGGTTCGTGTATGTACTCGTATGTATGTGAGATCCTTTATTCCACCATTACTTCTGAATGACTGAAGTGAACAGATTTGGCCATAAGGGGTATCTAAGTAAGTACCTATATAGGTACCTACTTGTGATGTTCCAAGGCCACAAAAATTATACGGAAAACTTTTAACTGCTCTCATATTTATTAAAATAAAAACCACTACAAAAAATATTTGTTCATCACGCGAGAGTGAGCTATAATGTTTTAAATAAAAACTAGGCCAGCCACGAGCTCGAGCCAGCCTACGCTTAGATATCTATTGATAAAGATGAGATGAGGAATGAAACGCTGGTTCTATTCGACGGGGTTTGAATGAGTTTTTTTTTAACAAAACGAAGCTTTTAAGGCAAAATGTGTAGCAAAAGTTTCGAAGGAACTACGAATAGGTACTATTGTTAGTGGTTTTAGTCTGGACCACAGACCTTTTTTCGATACTAGATAGACATTAGTTATACGTAAGAGAAGGTCTGTTCTTTGTGTCGATATCGCTATAGTACCTACCTACTTAGTATTCAACGATATTATTTATTTACGAATATTTGTAAAAGTTAGAACCTGTAAGTATAGTGTAAACCTACCAGGGTTTTTGGGGAAATAATAAATAATTAATAAGTAATTAATAAGGGATCAAAAATACGACGAAACACTTGCAGAAAAGGTAGGTAGTGCCCTTGCGCTTCGCTTGGCTCATCTTGGCGGGGACACTACCGTGTCTTCAGATTAAAACCTCTATCTTGAATTGGGTATTTGACTCCAATTTTTTTATTACTTTATTATAAACTAGAATTAAAATAATGACGTGCACTGAAAAAACTAATTAAATTGATCAAATAACAAAAAAGTTATAGGCATTTAAAGATTTCTGATTAGACAGAGATAGCAACATTAAATTGTGACGTCACACCTTACCAATGCCATAGTAGCTTCGTGCGGCTTCATACAAATTTTCGTTTTGCGAGAAAGGGATAGAAGATCCTCCCACTCCAAAATTTAAACACCTGTAACTTTGTAAATCTTCGTTGGATGTTGGTGCAGATTTCTTTCACTGCACGTTATTATTGTTATCCTATCCTAGTTTACAATAAAGTAATATTTTTTATCAAATTAAAAAGTAGTGTAAGACCCAATTACTTACCTAAGTAACTAGGTACATGTTTTAAAAACACAATTTGTTAAAATTTTCTCTATAATAATTAGTACCTATTTATTTTATTTATATGTTTTGCTATTAGATAGATAAGTAATTACTAATTATGCACCAATATTCCTTGGAAAATTTAGGTATCGACTTACGAGTACGTTGTATAAGCGTGGTGGTTAACTCGCGAACGTCCCTTTATCCATAAAAGAAGAAGAAGAGAGGAAAGAATGAGAGAGAGACAGGAGTCCAATAGAGGGAGATTCAATAATAATATTTATCCTGAAGCTGATGATGATGTCTGCTTCTTCCATTGTATTGATTAAACATTAGTGACGTCACGCATGGATTTTTGTTTCCACCCTGAAGCCGGATTTTTAATTTGTCAAAACTGTAAAATGCGACAGCGGTATGTGCTGTCAGCGGTACCGAAATGTATGAAGCGCGACGTCAATCGACATATTTGAGAATTTTTTGGCTTCAACATACGTCTACATCTTTCCCGTCCATTCTTTGATAGGCACCGAGATACAGAATACGGGCGCTGTTAGCGTAGCGTATTTCGTCATTGGCTTCTTCCAACCACTGTGGTCTTTTCAAGTAAGTGTATACGAGTACTCAGATGGAAAATTATCTCCGAGTGAACCGGTCAGGACACAATTACCTAACAAGGCCAACGCAAATGACTTACGAAGCGGCTAGTGGTCGCCCCTGACATTGTCTGTGCGTAAGGTATCATTACAGATCCTTTGGCCTAGGATAAAATAATTTAACACCTACATCGGACGTAATGTGTCCCCCGTCCCTGTCACGGTGTCACCTAGTTGCGGGTCCGTCAGACCAAAAAAAATTACTGGTATAGGTATAGGTCTCTATATTATAAACAATGTTAAGTAGATAATTTTGCAGATAGGCCCAACCACCAACAATACTAACGTAGTCAAGACTGAACCGCCACATTCGAAAAACGAAAAGCAGTTTCTGCCTGAGAAGAGCGAGCAAGAAATTCGGATAAAGTCATCAGCAGCAGAGATACTTTTTGAAAAAAATTTGAAGTTTTTCATACGCCCTTGATAAGGAAAGAGTATGGTCTATGGAACCTTTATTACAAAAGTAGGTGTGTCTCACAGTATAACGTTTATAAGGTCTAGCCTTTCAGATAAATACATGAAGGTTATTATAGGTCCATAATTATGTATGCATAAGTTATCTACTAAGTAACCTTAGTACACAGATTTTACCTTAGTGATAAGTACTTAATATTTTGTATTCGGTGGTAATACTAGGCACTTACGTAACTATATTCGGTGCTAACTGCTAAGCAATATACTTACACACTATATTTCTTATAGGTAAGAGCTTAGGCGAAGGCACGGGTCACTATGGTAGTAGGTACCTACTACATACAACTATAAGGCCTATTGTAGACTAAGGTCAGCTGATGCCCGAGGGGTTTTGTACGTGGCCATTTATAAATGGTACAAACTGTACGAAGCAAAGAGAATAGCGGATTTTTCTAGCAGATTTAGTTTGCCTACATGATATAATATTTTAAACCCTCCATTAAAAGTTTAAACCTTGTATTTGTAGTTTGTTTATATATTTTATTGTTTATACCTATCGTATCTAGCTCCTAGAACCGATGGACTTTGGGGACCCAAAGTAATGGCGACCCCGCACGGGAAAGCGCAGGGTTGGCGCATCCGACAGATTCACTGACGAAATTAAAAAAAGTCGCTGGGAGTCGCTGCAAGCAAGTGGCGGAGGACGGGAGGGGGCTGGAAATCATTGCAGGAAGCCTTTGGCCAGCTGTGGACGTCCATCGGTTGAAACGCATCTGTAGACATGAGTGAGATCGAGAGGCTGGACAAGCTATGATTAATTTTTAGAAAATGTCGAATTTACCAAAAAAAAAATATATGACTCCTGCTGCCATCTATTGGCCAGTAGTACTATCGAGCGAAGCTCGGTCACCCAGATATTCTAGCGTAAAGTTTTTCTATTCTATTCTATTCTTTAAAGTGATTATAGCGTATTTGAGCACTGAGCCATTGCCATACGTATTCGCATATACCTACCTACCTAGGTACCTACTACCAAGTGCCCACATAATATAAATCACAAATAGATGCTACAGTGGTACAGGGGACTTTTGATATAACAAAGGCTAGGCTGTAGGCTGGGTCTACCCAGTCAACAGCTCATATCAATTATCAGGGCCAAAACTTTCCTTCAATTAATTTCGGCCTATCGCAACGGAACCGCCCAAGTCTTACCGATAATATAAGTATAATTTATTGTAATTTCAAAATTCAAAGGACGAGGATAATCTACTAAAAACCTGTTTTTCAAAGAAACGTTTTATAAATAATTTCCGCAGTATACGTAAAGAACGGCTCCTTTTGCAGCGCAAACACTTTTATTGCTCTATCAACATGCGACATTGAGGCAGTGTGCGTTACCGACTAACGTTATTTAATGATTGATACATTTTTAGCCGATCGCCCTGCAGATCTTATCGTGTACTAACTCGCTACGGTACAAGCTAATAGCTATTTTAATATTATTCTGTGGTAATAGTGCCATCCCTAAAAGTGACGCAGGACTGCGGAGCGTCTGGCCGGCGGCACGCGGCCACAGCCTACTAATGTATGCAGTATGTTCATGATGTAAAATAGATCTATAAAATATTATAAGTAGCTGATATTAAACGATTAAGGTAATGCCACAGAATATAATAAGTGTACAGGTTATACAAAACTGTTAGAGTTTTTTTACACTTTATAATTGCATATCATATAGATAGGAAGGAGGTATAATTGACTGCAATCTCACGACGACGCATCCCAAGATGTTATTTTTGAATTTTGAATTTGCCGTGTAGTGGTGTCTAGTGTACTTCATGTTTAGGTATAGGTACTATTGAGGAATGGTCTTGATATACTGAACCCTCAGCGCGCGAGCCCGACTCGAACTTGACCAATTTTATTAGAAAATTTGAAGTTTCAACCCTAACCGCATTGTTTGCATTATTCGAATAAATCGCTTACAAGCGATACCCATAAGTAGTAAGTAATAAATATCTGGGTGACCGAGTTTCGCTCGGTGGCCAATAGATGGCAGCAGGAGTCATATTTTTTTTGGTAAATTCGACATTTTCTAAAAATGAATCCTAGCTAAAATAGATCGATTTATCGCCCCCAAAACCCCCTACATACTTAATTTCATGAAAATCGTTCGAGCCGTTTCTGAGATCCAGATTATATAGAAATATATATTATATACAAGAAATGTTCATTTAAAGGTATAGGATAAGTAGTAAGTAGCTTGCAGTTGACTCAAAACTGATCATCTCCAAAACAAAACCTCTTACCAAAAAGGCCTTTTGCAAAATACGTACACAAAGTCCCGTAAATACGAGAAGTAATAAGGGAAAAGCAAGTAAACCCGCCGTCCTACTAAAAGGTCTCCTTATAAGGGATTGAATAGCGCTCGAATCCACGTGTCTCATATTGTATTCTTCATGAGACAAGTTTATTATTCCCTTTGTGCGAACCAGAATAAACGTCATCTGGTTTTATTGTAGTAGAGACAAAGAGGAAAATGTGCCCATTTCGAAAATGGTAAATGTTTTCATATTGTTTAGTTTGTAGGAAAACCATCTCTTAAGAATTATATTATGTTACAGATTAAAATATTCTGTTTTGCATTAAAATTTTCATAATTTAGAATTGTTCACCATTGATTTATTTAGAGAGTTGAAAGTTGAATCAATTACTATTCTTCAATTTTTAATTCTATGCAGTAAAATGACGTTTTTAATTGTCATTTTGTTAATTAAATATACAAAAAAATATATGAAATGAAAGTATTTCACGTAAGTATAATTATTTTGCTTTGAAAGACACTTCTTTCATATTATAATATTTTATTAGGTAATATATTTTGGTGAAATATATTATTTAGGAATTATAAAGTTTAATAAAATTCAAAACGTCAGTTTACTGCATCGATATTTATTATGTTCTTTTCGCCTCTTCGTATGCTTATTGATTAGCAAGCAATAAGCATTAAATAAGCTTATAACAAAATCAATAAATTTAACATTTTTATTAAAAATTTATATCCGAGCAAACATCACATGTCAAGTTGGTAACTAAGTGGCCGGTGCGGCTGACCTAAATGTAGGTCTCGAGTCAACGACCTAGGGCACCTGTAATTAAGACCTATATGCCACCTACTTACATTTATGCACTTATATAGACAGCGATTTATATGTATATTATCATCATAGAAATAAAGATAACTCACGCGGGCTAAGTGCCGATTAGCATGCCTCTCACACTATGGAGAACTGTGCAAGGATATTGTATTGAGTTGTTACAAGAAATCGCGAACGAAATAACACTATTAGGTAGGTACTCTTTCACAATGAAGCTAAATCATATACGAATACCGTTCAGCAATAAAAATTTATTTAGTTGCCACAAATAGTTTTATCGTCTCTGGTGGTTGTTATTGATTCAACCTGGTGTCTTCGCTAGTTACTGGGGCGGATAGGAAAATTTCCCATCTACCCCGGTAGCCTCTGTGTGATCGTTAACGTTAGTTACGATGATGTTAATGATGATGATGGTTGTTCCAGGCGGCAGGGTGCGGCACGCGTCCCCAGCGCTGCGCGAGGCCTTGAGGGTGCTGCGGGAAGCGTGGACTGAGCCCACGGCGCTCAGAGACCGCTGGTAATATTTTATTACTTATAAGCTTTTATAATATTTGCAGTATCATGTCAAAACTTACAACAGCTACTAGTATATTTGCCACAAAACAGAATATTGATTTTTAACTTTCTTGCAACTAGATTTACTTACCTTCAAAAAAATATTTTAAAATTTCCCCGGCCCCTATCTAATGGTTCTAAGTACTAGACATGCAGAATGCAATACTACTGGCGCGAAAGTAAGTTACAATTTAGTATACATACTCAAAGATTTAAATCACAAGATGCGCCCTAACCCTAAGCCTACATTGCGCACATCAAAAACGTCCACAAACATGTTGAGTGAGTACACTCAGCATGCTGTAGTTGCACTTGTGACAGAGAGAGTTACAACGTATTGTACACAAGAAAAAACGTGGACATTGAATTGAAGCAGGTTTTATTTTGCGGAAATCCATAATCAGTAGAAAAGATTAATATTTTGTTTTGCTATATCCGCCACTTGAAAAGATTCTTTTTGGTAAAATATGCAGGAAAACTGACCACATGAAACACCACACACAATTTTCCAACACTTTCTTCGACGCACGTTTCGTCCCGACACCGGGACATCCTCAGGAGATGTTCACTTCACAATGCGAAATCGTAGAGTAGGTAGGTAACTCTACGATTTCGTCATACAGAATCTTGTAAAGTGGCGGATTAAAGCAAAACAAATGAATCTGTTCTACTAAAAACGTGGACGTTTTGGAGGTTACGGGCTCATCTAGCGATTTAAATCTATGTACCTACTCCACATTTTCCGCCGCCTGCTAGTATTTTCATGGCAATAAAACCTAACGCGCACTTTGTAAGGCCGATACGAGTAACGAACCCCGCTGGAATAGGCTATTTGCGTAGTTCGGTTTGTTATGTAAGTTTGTAACGTCGTCCGGAGGCTATGAAGGCTATTAAGTTTCCCACTTAGTGTGGTAATGCGGTCGGACGATAGTGGTTTTCCACTTTCTTAACTTCGTGGGTACTCGTAACTTCGTAAGTCGGATTTATGTAAGCGCTTGCGTTTTTCTTACGTATCGTTAGGTAGATCTCATCTCCTCGGAATCCCTTGGCCATCAGACACTTAAAACAACAAACAAAAATAGGAGTTACAACAGCAAGGCCAAGGAGTAACAAGTAGTGTGTATGTCTGTATGTTTGTCATTCCTTCACGCCACAACTATTAAACTTTGGCTAAAACTTCGAATTTAGATTGATTACTAGTACAACCTGGGTGCCTTCAAGCCTCTTCAAGGTGAATAGGCATTTTCTAAGCAAGCGCGCTCCATCCTAGACCTCATCATTTCAGTTGCAGACATGAATGTAGTCAAGCGCAGGCCTAGGTATTGATAGTAAATAAAAAAAGATTCCGACGAATTGAGAACCTCCTCCTTTTTTTGAAGTCGGTTAAAAAAAAAGATTATACCCCGGATTAATCCATAGACTAGGTACATTCTACCCCTGAAAAATCCTTGGTTCCCTCGGGATTTGTAAAAATCCGAAATTCACGCGGACGGAGTCGCGGCAATAGCAAGTACAGAGTAGGTACCTTATAGAGTCGTTGGTTGAAGACGGTTGGTTATTAAACATTGTACTGTACATACCAATAGCTCTCAGTTTGAAGAACGCATTCTATTTCTAATAATAAGCATAGGAAGTAATTGCATCAATCCGCAGTTACTTATCATAATGCACATGTTCGCATTAGCTCGAGAGACGATCGTGAATCGAGATGCAGTGATGCTGTGCCCATCTCCAAAATAGAGACGCCTCGTAGGTTTGGATGGGATTAGTAGGTACAATGGAATTGGTACAAAGTACAAACGGGAACATCATCGCAGCCCTTAGATCGTAGTAATCTTCTTCTAATATATTAAATTCTCGTGCCTTTTTTTGTAGCCAATTTCCTCCGAAACGGCTCGACCAATTGTTATCAAATTTTCAGTGAAGGTCTGAGAATAGGTCGTTACCTATTTTTTTTATATCCCTGCTGGATATAAAAAAAATAGGTAACGATCTATTCTTTTTTCCAACGTTTGCCAGGTTAGCTAGTGTTTAAAACAAATATTTTCCAATACTTTTAATCTGTTCAAAATAGTAGACCGTACCTACTTAAATATCCAATATTTTACAACTGTAGCTAACCCATCATAAGTTATTTTGCTATAAAATTTACCCAGATTTCAAATCCCTAATAACATTACACGCACTAAAAACCTACTGTGAAAAATATTACTTATATTGTGAATTTTTTAGTGGAATTCCGGTCATGAACTGATTCTGATTTCTGTTGGCCACCTTCCCTAGTTATGTGATGGGGGGAAGGAGAGAAAGGGGGGCATGTGTCACCACGCGGGTGGTTCGCGATACACTTTTAGAGTCCCGCACTCAGTTAAGTTATTTATAGAAAACTAACAAATAACAGCTGTGGCATGTGACCCAAAACAATATGTGTTTTTTTTTTGCAGATAGCCTTGCGTTTGTTTATTTATTTGTTCTGCATGTACATAGAACATAGAAAATAAATACACACAAATATATAGAGCTTGGAAAGCTAATAATGTCTAAGTTAGTCTTGCCTAAAAAAGGCACCCCGAAGGCCTTAACACTATACATACTTCTTATTAAAATTACCAAAGACAAAACGAGCTTAAAAATTCGACATTACATTTTCTATGCAGGTTTGCTTATCCTTCAAATCGGAACGACCGGCTTTTATGTGGTATACTCTATCTATGGTGGTCTTCTTCTATCTTTTTCTACCTATCTAGTATCTAACTACAGCCCAGCAGCTTAGTCATATTAGTAATATTATATATTCGTTGGTCATATTATGATTTAAATGAGATCGTCACAGAAACCTGTAGACTATCGCTCAAGAAAAAAAAAAATAAAAAAAAATTGCAGTTATCTTCTTCTTCTCTTCTTCGGTAAGACCAACGAATATATAATATTACTAACGTAGTAAGACGTCAAAATATAGGTTTCTCCAATTATTCGCTCTGGTATTTTTACGCTCGAAAGGAAAAACCTATTTAAATTTTTTATCGTATTTTAGGTTTAGTATTTACATTCATTCTTAAAAGATTTACACATACAAATTGTGTGAACATTTTGCGAAAAAGTTTTTGTTTATTTTTTAGAAGGAAGTTCTCGTAGCTAATTGGCTACCTACTTGATGAAAGTTTATCCGATCTTTGTTAGCGCTAAAAGTTTTTAAAAAGTTCGCGACTCCGCGGCTTCAGCGGCGACCCAATTCTGGAATTCCAAACAATGTACGGAACATTGTTGAACAGTTATAGCATCAGAACTAGAGTTTTTATACCTAAAAAAATTGTAAGAATGAATCGTTCTTTTACCTCGGAAATATCTAAAGGAGTATTGTAATAAATATTTAAATATTGTCATCCAATCAAATGGATAACAATATCGATTAATGAAAATGTTTCTTAGTAGGTATCTACATTTACGTGATAGTTAATTTTTACAAGAATTGATGACAGAATTATATTAATTAGGAGATGATTAACGTATTTGGCATCTGAAATAAATGGCTTCTTTAATTTGTCGTTTACAACAATTCATCAATTTAACCTCTTGCGCGTACTACGGCGCCACCGGTGGTTTTAGTATAGTCAAAGAGTAAGTCACTGGTAAATTGGCGTAGTAAATTCCAATCTGACGTATTTACATACGTTTGAAAGTGTTCTTGATTAGCCTGTCTGCGAATCAAGAGGTCTCGATTCAATCCTAGGGTTCGGTTAAATTGTCCATTGGGATTTTCTGTAAAAAATTTGCTCAGTGCACTTGACTAATTTTTAGTATTTAGTACACTACACGCATTTGGTCCCGGTTGTATTGTTTTAGTGAAGGACACATCTGGCAGGAAAGCCTCCGCCTCAGTATAATTAAAGATTATTATATCTTTTAAAATATTTCAGAAATTAATGACCTGCCGCTCACGGTTCTCTCGACTTTTCCGTTAATAAAAGACATAAAAGCCCTCCAAATTTCATTGATAAACAATATTATATTTGCGGAATGTATGCTCTACATTTCAACGTGGATTAAAGGGAACATGCCCACAAGTGGGACATAATGAGTTGAGGATGATGACGAACTGAGCCTTTACAAACACGCGCCATTTCCCACTTTTGAAGTGTCAGTAAGTCAGTAATGATCGTAACCTGAATACGAGTACAGGCGTTGCGGACACATACCACTAATTGCTTACCGCGAACTAAACAAAACCATTCTGTACTCAAGCATCAGGAGTGAGAAAGATGAGTCTGATAAGTGACAACTGTATTCAGTATGACAAAATACTCGTTACTAATTATTCACCTTTCTTTAACTGTTTGTAAATTGACAATAATGACATGTTTAATGATAGTTACATCATCATCAATCCCTTTTTATGGCCAAGCTGGGCGAGGATTTCCTCTTAGAACAAGACATGTCTGGCAGAGTCCTGCTGGCGAGCTTCATAGTATGCCATTGAAAGTTCATTATGGTGAACATTGACCATGCAGATTTCCTTACGATATTATTTTCTTTCGCCGCTAAGCAATTTATTTCCCATATATTACTATTTATTATTTCCGTTCCGTGATAAGCAACAAACGAACAATTCATTGTTCCACTAAGTTTAACATGCACGCCTACTCCCACTACGCCAAAATCTTACGAAGTGACGTGCAACAGCAACTACGGTATGATCATTACAGAATTTTCTTCTGGTGGTTTAGTACGCAAAGCAGACCTCAACACAAAATTACACCGACACAATTCTGCACAATTTCTGCACACAAACTCAATTTCTGGGACATTGTCGTTTGATCGATGGTTGTTTGGAGCTTTGCTCGTGATGTATGGTGTTTGTACTGGAAAATTTAGGACATTGGCCATATCACTATTTCATACACAGATGGTGTTGTTGACACATTTTACAAAATTTCCAATACTTCATCAAGTTGGCAGTGATAAATTAAATTAAATTTCCGATAGCTACTTCATCACGATTCACATTTCATTTCGTATTTTAATAAATAATTGGAAATGTATGAATTACAATCGTAATATAACAGAATACAATTTTTTTTTAAGCTATTGTTTTCAGATTTTGGCTTTTAGATTGCATTTAATATGCTTAGGCAAAGATCATTTTCTTCAAAATATATTGCTATTATATTCGCCAAATAGATCACCTGACTAGAGACTTCAGTGCCGATAAAAAATGTCATTCTCATATATTTTTTTAATTTCGTTCCATAAGCGTGCTTGATTCAAACTTAGAAATGGAAACCCATAATATGGCTAAGGCTGCTGGTCACCTTATACGAACTATATGTATAATGTATATACTATATACATATTGTATTTGTACGATTACGCTTGTTAATCTGATGATGTAGTTAAGGATGCAATGGTGATGAAGGAGTAGGTATTCAACGTCACCTCAAGACGATGGAATTAAACCTCCAGCTGTTCGTATCTTCATGGTACTTCAGACTTAATAAAACTTGCCCTAGGTTTTTATTTCTTCATACGCACGTCCATGAAATCCAAGTGATTTACTGGCAAGTAAGCCTTGAAAAAGTAACAAATAATTATTATTTACTATCAACAACAAAGCGAGCCCTCAGTGCTTCTTACCCTATAGGGTTTCCATTACATTTAATCCGTATGGATTAGCTGTTTCAATCCACATTATGTAGCTATTGAGTGCTGGTTATATAAAGATATAATTTAGTACTTTCTTTATTGACCATATCTGTAAACTCAAAAAGCAAAAAAAGGTCAAAAAGCTAGGTATTAATCTTTCAGACGTTTTTCTTTTGTGAAGACTGTGCTAGCAGCTTTATCAGTTCATGTCATCGTCGTGAAGTCTTCACGTCGTCGTCGTGAACTTCAATTGAAAGATGTTAGTTTTTTAACTGGCTCACCCAAGAAGTCAGATGTCCACACAAGTTTGCAAGATGTAACCGAATCGAAATACGAGTAAAAAGTATCCAACAACATATACCTACCAGCCCCTAACCCAATTAAATCTTATCAACTCAGTTATTTATTCATAATTATTAATTAGTAATTAGTAAGAACAGTCATTAATTAGTTAAAATTGCCATGAGCTTTTCAGTAGCAATAATCATTATAAACCCTAACTACCAAGGTACCTATGCGTATTTAGATCTTGATTGACGCAACAGTCTTATCATTTTAGAACTATTACCTACTTTATTTAAGCACAAGAGTAATTACTTAGAAATCCTGTATATTAATGATTCACCTTAGCTACATAAGCAATAAGAAGACTTTTGTTTTTATTCATCTCTTCACTCTTTCATTGGATTTCACGGAAAGGATAAAATCTTAAGTTTGACCAACGAATATATAATATTACTAACGTAGTTTGACTGAGCTGGGTTATTTCTTTATTCGTTATTAGGGTTCCATACCAAAATGGTAAAAATGGAACCCTTATAGTGAGACTTTCTCCGTCCGTCCGTCCGTCCGTCCGTCCGTCCGTCCGTCCGTCCGTCCGTCCGTCCGTCCGTCCGTCAGTCACACTCGATTATTTCAGTAACTTTTCAAGCTATCGACTTGAAATTTAGAATAGTTATATGTAATAGTGACCCGACGTCATAACAATCGTAAAAACTTGAAAATTGTTTTTAATATTATTTAAAAAGGGGGGAAAACCGGCTCGATAAAATTTCAAAATGAGATAACAATATTGAGTGGGGTATCATATGAAAGGGCGTTACTTGTGTATTCTAAAACTAATTTTTATTTATTTTTAAGCCTGATAGTTTTTGATTTATTGGGCAAACTGTCGAAAAAAATACCGTTCCCCCCCCTTATCTCCGAAGTTTACCAATCGAAAAATCTGAAATAATTATGATCAATAGAAGTTAACGTATATTTTACAGGAAAAATAAAATCAACTCGCTGACTAATATACTTTTTTTGATAATAACAATAATCCGCCAAAAACAAAGTTACGTTTGCGGTTTGCCAACAAAAGTACCTACATGTAAATTATACTCGTAAATTCATGAACAAAAGTGATTCTTTCAATGTTTTACTTCTTTCATGGTATGGAACCCTCGGTGCGCGAGTCCGACTCGCACTTGGCCGGTTTTTTATATACCTACACAGTTTCATACAGTCTCCGATTAATTTACATGTTGCCTGGAATATTATAGCTATTAATCATAAAATTACGTTCATGAAAATATCATCATTTTATCAAATCACTACTGGATATGAATATAGGTACTCTCGATAATTTTGAACAATAATTTTCATAAAAATATTTTGAGAACATTGGATTGTTTTCAACAGTTCGGTTTAGTTATAATATTAGTTTAAACAGCGCTAGAAAATGATATTTATGAATGAACCGTGCTTACGGAAAATCAGATCATACTCGATACTTCAGACTTCAGTGATCAGTCATGATCTTACTGTCTATTCGTACGGACGCGTAGGCTCTTGTACTAAAAAAAATAAAAACATATCGAACGAACATGTGCTAACTCCGAATTTTTTATTTATTTAACTACGAAAAATGAAATGAAAGTGTGCGATTTAAATAGAACTTAGGTTTTTTTTTGTCGAAAATGTACCTAACAGTGAGGTGAGGATTAATACTTGCTTTTCTTTTCAAAATGTTTATTTTTTCAGAGATCGCTTATTTGAGGAGTGTTGTTTGTGGATTGATGGTTAACGTTTTGTTAAATAGGTATATTTGAATTTAATTTTAAGTTTTGTTATGTCACAAAAATATTTATTCTGGCCATCTTACCTTTTAGGTACGAAGAAACTATATTATTAAGAAATACACTACACAGCATAGTTTGTATTGTCATAAAGTTAAGTATAATTTACCTAGACCCGTGGCTCCCCCCGCGCTATCACTTATCCTGTCGGAAACATGTTTTTTTTTGCTATAAGAAGTAGCTTAGGTATATTGTGTTAATCCAGAATAAATCTGTTTGCCAAATTGCATCCAAATCGGTTCAGAAACGCGCGAAGGAGTAACAAACATACACACATACAAACTTTTGCCTTTATATAATTGTTTTATTTTGTTTTGTTTGTTTTTCATCATATAAAGGATTAAAGAATATTTTACAAAACATGGCAGTGTGCAGACCACTCGATATTAAAGGAGGCTGCTCACTTGACACTTCCCCAGGGAACAGTATCGCTAAATCCTAGCTTTATGTCTCTATTTTATAAAATCACTAATTCATAGTTCTTACAAAGTTTACTTACATTCTTAAAATATTTGGGGGTCTATACATATACTCTTATACATAGGTATACCGTATACGGTGTGCTACGATCCTCAAGTAAAAGAGCATTCTAGGTTTCTCCCTATTTGCAAATTGCAGTTCAACCCATTTTTCGTGAATTCTTTTAGAGATTATATCTAAACATTTTAGGGTTCGTGGCGAAAAATTTTCAATTTTTGACAGTTTATTTTTGGGCATGAAGCCAGACTCATTCATTCCCATCTTCCAACCTAGCTTTTGGATGTTGGGAATTTTAAGTGCCATCTTCCAACCTCTGCCAGTTGATGGCACTTAAAATGGGTTTTATGAAAAAAAAATATCAGTTTAGTTCTAAGTATGGGGAACCCCCAAAATTTATTGTTTTTTTTTTTTTATGAAATTCTTAATGCGGTTCACATCTAAGTAATTACCAAGTTTCAGTAGTAAAGTTTTTATAGTTTTAGAAAGAGTGGCTATGACATACGGACGGACAGACCGACAGACAGACATGAAGAATCTATGAGAGTGCCGTTTTTAGCCATCTGGCTGCGGAACCCCGTTTTTTGCCATTTGGCTAAGGAATTCTAAAAACGTTCATGTTCATCACATAAACATTTTTGTGTTGTAGAAATCCAACCCACGACCTTCGCAGGTCGCAGGATCAATAGCGTTTGCGGCTTTGCGCCATTCGGTCCTTAAATTGTAACTTACCCATCCAGTCATCCAAAAATTAATGTATCAATATAACTTACTTGTCCATAAAATTAGATTAGGACGTAGGTAGTATACATAAGTTTGCGTGCTAAAGAAAATAACACGAAGTTAGTTTCTCGGTTCGCATGAGTAGCTGTTTCCATTTGGGCCGCTGCGTGAGTCATCTGTGCCCATATGGGTATTGTACCTAATATAGGGGACGCTTAATTTAGAAGATCGGTTCGTTCCGAGTGTCGAGTGGATGACACTTTGAACTGTGACTTGTGAGATTATCCACGGTCTGCTATGTAGTCGTATATGTACCACTGATCTCTATTCTATGGATTAATCTACTACATATGCATCTGAATTTCTTGTGCCGATTTGAAGCGCCACCCCGAACGTTCACGGCACAGTAATTGTTGCTAGTGACCATAGATAGGTATATTTGTGACGTTTACCGGATTCAGCAGTTTCAGCTGCGGCTCCCGGCTTTGATGCTCTCTCCCTGATATGAAGCCAATGTGTCAACGCATGTTGCGTCCCACATCAGCGCCCGACTCCTTTCCCAGGGAACCGGCGTCAGTCTCTTACCATCATCACGACTAATTCCTGCTGGCTCCAATAGAGCAGAAATATCAATAGTGGCAAGAGCCCTTTTAATAAAATCGTTGAGGGAACCATGCCGAAAAAGCGTACCGGCGCTTATTAGATATTATTAGATTTTATTCACAGACTTGTATACTAAAGACAGGGCGAACAGCGCGAAAAAATGTCGCCAGTTTATGGGTGTCATTAATACCAACAGTATAAGGCCACGCGGTAGTTCGGTAAGCGGCGGCGCCGGGTATTTTGACAGAAGACGCTAGGTACTGTTTGTTTGAATAAAGATGGTTTACGTAAAATGTTCGGATCGGCCTTACTTTACTATTTTTATCTATTATTTAATTAAATATCTTAACCTAGTTCAGTAGGCAATAAAATGCAAAGTCTGTAGGTGGTAGGTATGCGGCATGATGAGATGCAGTCTTCACCCGAGCGCAGTCAGATAAGTACCTGCTGTGTTCCAGAACCGTTGAAGTGTGAACGGAAACAATTTCTCCGCATAGCTAATCACCGAGAGCCTTGTGAACGCCTGCCTATCATTAAATCTCTATATTATTTACTGTTCTCTAGAGTCTAGAACATGCTTACCTGGACCTGGTACCTGGCTTAATAATTGGTAAGGCTCAAACATTTAAATCGCAAGATGAGCCCTTAACCTCCAAAAACGCCCACGTTTTTGTCTTGTGTGCGTCACGTTGTCATCTTACACACACAGTGACATAAGATATCGTCTCAAATAAAAAATATACTCGACAATTACTAATCTTTAATAGATTTATTTCGTATCTCCCGGACTTGTATTGTTGTCGAATTCCTTTTTCCCAGCTTTGGATTAGGATTGGTAGCTATGTAGTTTGTGCTCCAGATAACGCCTTACCCAATCCAGACGCTGACAGATATATTACAATCATGTAGTCCTTTCCACTGTCACCCCAGCTTGCTTGTCTGCAGGACTATGGCAGTTGTCTTTGTTCCCTAAAGAGTTAATTAGTTACGAATATTTCGTTGTACAATGTAGGTAAGTACAACGGTAGACTTAAAGATTTGGAATAAGGACTTGGCTAAATTTTATTAAACTATTTTGATATAAGACAAAGCAACGAAGCAAGAAGAATTTAAACTTGTGGACGGATGGTGGAAACATATGAAACAGAGAAATACCAGTATAAACGGACGAAGTTCGAGTATAAATACTTGAAACAGACCACAACCTTCCTCTAAATATTATTTCATTGGCATTTGGCATCCTGCCAGTTCGACGTGGTTTTAACCCGTTATCAAACAATGGGATAAAGAACAGTTAACCCTGTTTTGGCGACGATTCATGGAATCCTGGGAGACTCTCCGGAAATTGTTAATCCTGGACAACTTCCAAACCGTTTATGTATTTCTATTGATTCTATAGAAGATTTATCTTTTGTGAATATTATTATGGGTTAAATTGGCCAAGTAGTTCGTTTTCAAATATTACGGTCGCGAAACAATGTCTGTACATACATTTGGGTATTAACAATATATTTTGAAGTGAGTTGTTACCCAACATTAACGAACCGCGCTTGGTGTCATTGATGGAGGTCAGTCATGTGTCCAGCAGTTTAGAATGGATGGTACCATCAGGCGGCAAGTGATCTCATCACATCCCATTAAAGTGTGTCCGTGTTTGATAACGCTAATCTTTAAAATTGCTGAAACAATTACGGAAAGACAAGTAGATAAGTACGTACAAAGAATTAGATGAGACGGTAAATTAAGAGCAGTTCCAAAATGACGTTATTTGTATTTCACGTGGGCATAATCTTTAATAAGTCTATGTGCGTCTTAAGAACTAGACGTCGGTCTTAAGAGATGTTGTATGAATGCGCTATAGTTTTACTAAACAGTAAACCAAGTATGAATAGACAAACAGAAGAATACATAGAAGGAATTAGATAAGATGGAAAATTAACGGTAGTTTTTAAAGGATGTTATTTCACGTGGGCATAAGCAAGCCTGAGTACTATAATATTAGAAGTAGACGTTGGTCTAAAAGGAATCTTAGATCGATGCGGTCTTGTTACTCCTCCTGGAATGTCGGATCATGGTCCATGATGTTTATAAATATCAGCCGCAAGTCGCAACGCTATTGCATTACCGTGTCCATGCACAAACTCGCTCTTTCTGATAACGGCATTTTCAGACATACAAAACATAATAGGTGTTTCGGCTCTACTAGCCCCCGAAATTCAAACTTATTTAGTGTTTTGCAAATATTAGACTAACTACGCATTTCAAGTTTAAGTTTTGCGAGCATAATTTTATTGCATTTAATAAAAACTTTTTTCCATTCCCAAATTGGTTCCCAAACGATTATTTTTGCATTTTCTCAGATCATAACCAATATGAATAAAATGAGTATTTTTCAGCAAACTTATTTATGAAAAAAGATACAGATTACAGATAAAATAAATGTGGTATAACCTCACTATTAGCAAAAACCAAATAAAATTTGAATTTTCGCACCCGGGTGTGATATCAGATTTTCTAGGCTTGCGAGACCATCTTTAATGTATTTTCATTTATGTATGCATTCTCCCAATAGCTCATCGCTTGGCATCGCAAAATACATATCTTCTTGGTCTATATTGTTTTTAAGTAGTGGGTTTGCTTTACGAAAATATTTTATAGGATCGAATAATCGATTTAGCCACAGATTTTAGCGTTTCGATACGGTTTTAATGTTATTAAAAGCCATTCGACACTTCACATAATCATTTTAATCTCATTGGTTTTTGCTAAGCATTATTATAAGCTAAATGTTCAGCAAAACCAAAAAAATATTATTTTAGATTCTTCTATTATTGAGTTTAAAAATTGTAAAGTAGGTATCTACTTATCGGGTTTGCCAAAAAATTGTTAGGACTATTGTTCCTTACACATATCAATACTTATATAAATGTTGTGATCATATTGGTCGACTTAGAACTAAGTTTACGAAGGTTCCTATAATTATGCGCTCCTTACTGAGGAAGTCATTTCCTTCATTATTGTATCATCTTCATTTTAGTTTTGCTATCAAATTCTTCATCTTTAGCCCTATCCAACTTTCCGGATATAATTTTTTATAGCCAAAAAGAGGTTGCGTGGCATAGATCGCTTACAGCGATAAGGCCGCCTTTGCATACCATTACTATTATCTTTTTTTTATTCTGTGTATCTTTTTCTTTGTAATTGTGTTTGGATGCAATAAAGTGTTTCTTCTTCTTCCTTCCTTCAGTATCTTTCAGCAATCACCACTATGAATTATAATATTATTGCACTAGCAGATCCGGAAATCCCGCAGGAATTTACAAGGATAAAAAGTAGCCTATGTTTCCCACTGATCCAGGATATAATAATCTATCGGTACTCATAATTTGAGCCAAATCTGTTCAGTAGTCGCAGCATGAAGGAGTAACAAACTTACACACAGACTTTCGTCTTTATAATATCATGGTGATAATATAGTCAACCACATGGCGTGAGTCACTGAAATCCACGGCTGTACGCGCGATTGACCGCGGTATACTTTTGTTGGGATGCCAGTTCTATTCCCGGTTCGGCAGTGATGCTTGGATGAACCGTCCTAAGTCCGGGGCCACGGTTGCCGCTGGTTATAAAGATTTTAACTACTTAAAAGAAATAACCTTGATTTTCATGTTTTCATGTTCTTCATTTCATTTCATGATTATTGAGGGCCCAGTTTCACGTTACGTATTATCAATTGTTTTTAAAAGTTTAGCTTTAGTTTACCTTGAAAAGTATGTATGTATTTTGTTCGGGTAGAAATCTGGAATTTTAATTTTGAATCAGATATCTACAACAGATTGAGCTGATTTTTTTTCAAAAACATTCCAACCCATGGTTCCATTCCAAGACCTTTGGTCTTAGTTGTCTCTGAACTTTGGACTTAGACGTAATAGCCGCTCTCCAAGTTATGGCAGAAAGCTGCAAGACAAGTCCTACAAGTAGAGTTGAAAGTATAGCAATAGGCTCAGGCCTCTTGCCTTAGCCAGTGTCTTAGGCTCCGTTTCCACCAAAGCGGAGCAGAGGTGAGCTGTGTTTGGGTAACCAAACAGATTTCGTCATCTTGACGATCTCTGAAACTGAGAGGAACGGAGATGTCGAAATGACGAAATCTGATCGGTTACCCTTACTTTAATCTAGCGGCCCATAGTAACGCTTGCTGCGGGAAGTCATGGCCCTATCTTCATGTTGACAGCAATAAATCCTTAGGATTTACCCTCTGTAATTTCCAGCCTTTGTAAACAAAGCAATAAAGAGACGAGGGAATTATGCTGACTAAAATCATCATAATATTTTATTATAGTCATATATAATAAATCTCGTGTCACAATGTTTGTCCTCAATGGACTCCTAAACTACTGAACCGATTTAGTTCAAACTTCGTGAATATCTGTCATTTGGTCCAACTTAAAAGATAGAATAGTTTTTATCCCACGTGGACGAAGTCGCGGGCATCAGCTAGTAGTCATATATATTTGTTATTTCACTTGTTTTTGTTAGCTGTTTCTCCCAGTTTTGTAGGACTGTGTTTCGTCGATATAAGTACTCGTCATACCTACAAATTTACAATTATTTGTGTGGAGAAGTAACTATGTAAGTCTAACATGTTGTTAGATTTTTGGTACATTACTGCAGAATACAGTGTCATACATGCGATGCAATATGTTAAATCAAGGACGGTAGATAATTAATAAGAATGAAGTGAACAAAGTAGTTATTGCATTAGAGAGAGATCTAACTATTATCGAAACTTTTTTGATGAACATTTAAAAAAAATGTTCCGGCTTTTCATTGTACGTGCATTCATTATAATCCAAAGCTTAGAAACTAGATAGGTACAATGTGTTTAACAAGATATCTGCAGTTTTTACGCTGAAGTCATTATGTATGCAGAAACACTTTTCTCGGATGGTATAAATAGACAGCATATTTTCTTTGCCACGCTCCGTTTGCCCAGCCTGAGGCCTCGCGAATCCATAAATTATTACAATTTCCAATAACCGGGCCGAATGGAGCTCCCTGCTGGATTCTTTAATATCCCATGCTGTTGTTGATGCTCGTCTTTGTGAAATATGGAACTCGTCAAATATTAATAGCAGGCAGTTGCCTACTTCGCTTGGCTTTATTCACTTGAAACTTCAGCATTAATTCATCCATTTTGCCCATTTCATAGAAAGATAATTAACTAATGTGTCTACGTTCTAGTATACTCTGTGGATAGAGCTGTGATTAATTAATTAGCTTCAAAAAACCTAAGGTGTTAAGGGGAAATTTGAAAATCGAAATTTCGCAGATTATTTTTTTCGTTGCTATACTACCACTAATTATTTTTAGTATTTGTACAACTTCTGGATGTATCAACTGAAAATTATTTTTCCCGATAGACCCCTAGAAAAAATTGTTCAAAAGCTAGCTGCTTTTGAACAATTTTTTCTAGGGGTCTATTATTCCTTGAGCGTCACCGAAAAAGTGATTACTACGTTACGTGATTATTACGTACGTTAGTACTACATGTGATTAGAATGGGATTTTTTTTTCCAAAACACCATGAAAGGCTTTTTCCCAAAGTCATTCTAATAATTTGTAATCAGTTTGATGTCAGAAACAGCTGTCTGCAGCACATTTATCTACTCAATATCTAGCATTAAAACCTTTCAAGGCCACTTTAACTGAAGTATATTAGCATATCGCTGTGATCTGAAAAATCGTTAGGAAATGGGTTGTATTTTATCATTCATTGGACATAATAATGTGGATTTAATTATGAAGGAGGCTTGCTGGCTGCTACGCTTTTTGGCAATATCGATCCAATGATTGACCTATTGCTAACAAAATAAATAAAATAGACATTTTTATTGAATAACGACAGTCAAACGTTTTTTTTTATTTTATATGGAATTTTAACACCCTTTTACCAGCCCTTGTTACTATACAACTAAATCTTAACTTTCTTTCATAGTGTCAAGAAAAATGGAAATTTTAGTTTTGGGATTATTTCTCAAGCTAATTTTAAGCACGTTTTCAGTTTGTTTAAGAATAGGCAGGAGTGCTAATCATGGATGTAACATAAAGGATGAGCACTTAGTGACGTCACGCAAATATTTATAGGCTCCGCCCTGAAGTCGGATTCTTAATTTGTCAAAACTGAAAATGGCGCTAATGCATGGGACCGACAGCGGTATGTGCCGTCAGCGGTACCGAAATGCACGACGCGCGACGCCATATTTGAGAAATTTTTGGCTTCAACATACGTCACATCTTTCCCGTCTTCTTAGCTTAGCGTATTTCGTCATTGGTGCTAATAGGTGTGGCACTTGTTTCATTACATACAAATTACAATAGTGTCAAGCCCCTAATTACGAGTACGTTGACACATTTACCTCGTCTCTAAAAGTTCTATCTCATTTGAATTCCAGGAAGGCGGTGAGCGAGGACTCCTGTGATACGTGTGAACAAGCCAGCATACGCGCCAACATGTGGAGCGGTGAAGTCCCTGCCCGGCCCTCTGCCTCGCCTGGCCTTCTGCGTCGGAGGTACTCCATGCCTGAGACCATCATGAGGAAGTACGTATCATCTTTATTATCAAATTATCCTTGGGCACACATGTCTTCTAAGACAAAACCGATGAAAATCAACATTTGGACAACCCCGAACATCAGTTATAACTTATCTAACATGAGTCTTGTCATTATGATTTTCGTCAAGCTAAGGCCAATGTAAGCAGGAATCCTGAAAATGTCAACGCATTTTCAATATTGTGATCTACCTTTTAAATAGACAGTTATAATCTCATTTAATATAAGAAAGGAATTTAAGCCTTGCAATGAATGGCATAATATTTCTAATACCTATGCCTTTTTTTACATTCCAGATATCGGCTAGCCCAGCAACGATCAGAGGGTGAAGGTGACGACGCTGGCAGATGGAGCGCAACCGGAGCATCATCAGGGACGCGAGCTTCTTGCGCATGGTGCGGCGCTCGTGCCGGCGGCGCCAAAAAGGAAAAGGAACATATGCGCAAATCTGCACTTCTACGTCTTTGGGGACGGGCAGGAGCTTCTCCAGCGCGGGCATGCCCCTGTGTCCCCTGTGCTCCTTGTGGAACACGCTCTCTTGACGCTTCCCACACAGAGCTGCATACGTCACCACGTCGGTTACGCTTAGATACGTCTCGAGACAGGAACTCAGACTCATCGGGATCACCAGCGAGAGCTGTATCGTCTTGTACAGATCCAATGCCAGACGTTTCACTACCAAATCTACCTCGAGAGGTATCGCCGAGAAGGAATATACCAGAGTCAAGAATCGTACGCACACCAGTCGATAGCCCAATACACCAAATGGATGATCGCTCTTTTACAGACTCCTCAGATGCTTTCACGCTATCGATGCCAACCATGAAAGAAGTTAAACAAAATAACCATAAAGGTTACGAATATGCCCAGATTTCAACAAGCGATTACATCGATGGTCGAGTGAGTCAACGAACAGTTAGCGCTGAGAATGAGCAAAGCAATATGGTACCGTTTAACAAACCACTCACAGTAGAGACACCGTACGATATCTTGGAAGTTGTGGTATCGGAAACAGTAGATATTCGTTCAGCGCCAGCTGTGAAAAATGTTTCGCCTGAAAAATCGTCGCAACATATGAACAGAAATCAGTCGGTTAATCCATATATAAATCATAAGAAACCACCAAATATAGATTTAGATGAGTATGTATCTAATATACTTGTAGAGAGTCTTAATTCTTTGACAGATCAATTAGAATCCATGAATGCTACCATTGGTAATGAAAGGAAAATGAGCATAGTTGAAAAAGAAATTAAGGTAAAGCTTCAAAATACAGGAGTTAATACAATCGTTCATTTGAGTCCAACGTCAAATAATCAAATAATTTTCGGCAATGAAGAACTGTATGAAAGTGATAATAGACGCGATGACTGTAATAACCCACGTGACATTTGTAGCAGCAATATCCGTGAAAGTGCAATCAGTATCGAAACGAACAACAATTTTACATCGGCGGAGAGCTTAAGAGTTGATGACACCATAGATCTGGATGATCAATCTAAATCAGAGTCTTTCATAAATATTCCAAGCGAAACAGTAAATAAAGCTGTCTTACAACAGATACAAAAACTCTTCCAAGAAGAGCTTCAAAGTATGGAACCTGAAATTAATTCACCTGATGGGGCTATGCCAAGCATCTCACATATTGAAATCTCAAATGTTGATGTTTTTATTGACAATAATGGTGGGCATTTCGCAAACAGTGATGAAATTGAAGTGCAAACACAACGAAATTCCGGTTACGAAGTTCTAGGTAGCGTTGGTGCAGGCAACTATTTCGAAGAAAATGACGACAATGCGATTGTACCCCGGTTTTCCGCGTTCCCACACACAGAGTCGATGGAAGTAAATACTTCTTCTTCTGAAGATGCTGAAATATTGGGTTCTGATTGCACAAGTCTTGTAGATAGCTTAGATGACCCAAATTCTCCGCGATCAGTATTACTTCGAAGGTCGTACAGCAATAATAAAAGGAATGAACTCGTACGTTCAGCTATAGATGTTCTAGACTTGTTACCAGAAAATGCAGATAAAAACGGCAGCACGTCTCCAAAAGAAAAGGGCGAATCATTCTTCATAAGAATAAAAGACGATGAATGTGATTGTGAAAAAGAAAATATTAATGTAGCCGACCACATGCCAGAAACAATAAAGCAAAGGTTATTTAGAAGACACAGAAAAAGAGAAATGCGTATGGAATGTGCAAGACGAAGCAAAGTTAAACAACTGAAAAGAGATCTTGAAAATGATAACATTCAAAAACAAAAAGAAGCATATAAATCAAAGAGAGAAGTAGAAAAGGAGTGCATGGCAATAATAAATGCACTCATTGATGATGTAATTGCAAAAATTGCACAAGATGAGTATAAATGTATGCGTATCAGTCAACGGTCAAACAAACTAGCTGCTGCTAAGTCAGATGAGAATTTGTTAAGGAAAAGTTGGAAGAAGGACAATGAAAATAACAATAACAGAGCAGCTCGCAAATTAGCTAAAAATACAAACTCTCATTCCTATTCAGACAATCTCGATAAGGAACACAGGAAAGGAGAACGCGTTATTCGAGGAAAACTTTCTGTTCAAACACACCAAAATTCAAATTCATCGACAGATGAAAGCCCTCCGAAAAGAATCTATCAAAAATCTGAGATACGTGACGGAAACAAATGCATAGAAATCCTCGAAATACTCGAATACGTACACAGTTCCCAAAATTCTGACACAACGAATTCTGATGAAAATCATAACATGAGCTCAAAGAATAAAAAGTCCAGAATTCCTGTACCTGTAAATGAAAAAGTTCAAAGAACAAACAATGGAAATTCACAGAGGAGCCATAAAAGCAACGGTAGCAGAATTACTCCACCGATCCTCTCACGGGAGAGAAACGGCAAGCCGAGTCACTTGCTAGCCAATATGTTACTAGATGCCCTCGAAGATGAGGACATCACTCATGACGTACCAGTACGTCGTGCTTCAGTGCCTTGTGAATCACGTACCAGATCCAACTCTTTACGTTTCAAAAATGTATTCGACATCATACCAGAGGAAAGGAGTAGTGTAAGCATAGAATCAACCGATGACTCCTACACCCGTAGAGCATCAGCTCCGAGTTTGAGCGAGGGTCTACAATCCACTGACCAAGAAGAAAGGAGAATCCGACCGCCGGAATATCGAACGAAAGAGATAAGAGTTCCTGATGTCAGGAATACCGGAACATCTCCAATGGTTGATCCGTATCGGTCGCAAGTTAGTGTGGGTGCGATGACGTCTCCGATAAGGAAATCAGCTGGGACTAGCCCAATTCGGATAGCCAGTGCGGAGTCTCGAGAGCAAAAGGGAGTTCATTATCAGTCTCCGATCAGCTACCAGCAGCAGAAGGCCAAACGGGTGACTCCGCAGAGGCGCGAAGAAGAAGGTATATCGCGCAATCTCGCACCGCTTCTGTCACACCGCACAGCTTCCACCATATTTGTAGAGTAGCTCCGACCAATACGGCATAAGTGGAGTTACCCTTTTTTATTCACAGAAGGCGTTAGTTCTAAAGAAAGCAAGACTGCGTAGTTGCAACATGCGGTTTTAGCATAAATTAAGAACTGATGTCTCAGAGTCGCAGTGCAGTGTCTTTTGATATTGCCTTGCAATGTATGCACACGTAAAGATAAACCAAAAATTTTACCCCGTACATAAAGACAATATGGCTGCACTTGTTAGATGTTGTTTGAAGTTAATAAAAGTAATTCATCACGTCAAATAGTTTTTGAATTCGAAAAACCTATTTGAGGTAAAAAACGATATTTGAATAGAGAATATTTTAAAGAACTTATTCAAAACATTTTATGTGATTCGTGGGGTCTTTCTGTACATTGATTTTACAATGGTAATAGTAGTTTATGAAACGGATGCATAATGGGGGGTATTAAAACATGAGTGTGAGTTTAAAAAACGAGCCGCAGGCGAGTTTTTTAATAGTATCACACGAGTGTTTTAATACCTAATTATGTAGAGTTTCATACACTACTTTATCTACGCTCATATTATCATAAATCCAAACCATAAAATCTTGGTAACGTTTGTCGTAAATCCTTCACTTTGTTGGTAAAAGATTGTGGGTCATTTTTGTTGCAATTACTAAAATGTCAGGTGGAGTTAAATTTTCTTTAGTACGTTTCACTGCTAGACATTTTTCCGCGCTAAGTTTTGAATAAGTAACAAAAATAACACATTTAAATGTTAAAAGTTAGGTATGGCGCCAAAATTCAGTTGCAAACTGCGTATAGTCTGTTAAAAAAGTCATGAAACAAAAAAGAGTAGAAAAATATTTATACAAGTCAAATAAACTATATTTTTAGTGGATAATTAAATAATCAAAAATTATACATAATTCTTTTCAATATTCTGTATGAACACACTTTTTAATCAGTCATATAAGGCAGGGAAAAATTATTGTTTCCGTGAATTAATTGTTGTCTATGGTCGATCATGACTACCAACTAAATGTTGTCTGTGGACTCCTTATATAAAAAAAAAACAAAATTGAGGATTGGCTCTACACTCTCTTTTGGCTATGACGACCACAGAGAAAAGAAAGTTATTTCCTGGTCTGTGATGACGACACACAAAAATACAGGAACCCAGAGCCGCGTATCGTAATAGAAATTATTCAACAATCTAGAGATATTTCCATAGTACAGCTATGTTATAATGAATAACTTTTTAATAATTATAGAAGTCTGTGAATAAAGTAGGTCAATATGTGACACATTTTGATTTCATAATTCGAACTTTAAGCAATGAGCGTAGATAAAGCATATTTTCTTGTTAGGTACGATATGAGTATGGTGCTTTCCGCATTCTTGGACACGTTAATAATTATAGTAATTAGAGCATTTCATTGTCGGTACATTATCGCTTACGACAAACGGTTTTGTTTATGTATGTTGTATTACATTGCTTTTGTTAGACAGAGAGTACAGGGTGTTTTATTTGCTGGATACAGTATTTATCTTACTTTTAATTTATCCAGGATTTTATTAATTTTACAGTATTTATTTTTAACCGACTTCAAAAAAAGGAGGAGGTTCTCAATTCGTCGGAATCTTTTTTTTTTTTTTATCTATGTATGTTCACCGATTACTCGAAGACGCGTGAACCGATTTGAAAAATTCTTTTTTTGTTTAAGAGGGTTTTGTTTCCAGATGGTCCCATTTTAATCAAGTCAGGATCTGATGATGGGATCCTGGAGAAATCGAGGGAACTCTTCAAATTTTATATGGACACATGAAACTATTTGAGTATTATTAGAAAGAGTAATATTTTCCAAGTTGTCCTATGGTCATCAGGTCAGGATCTGATCATGGGATCTTGTTGAAATCGAGGGAACTCTTCAAATTTTGCTAGTATACTTAAAGCGAGTTGGGTATTTTTTATAGTTACTGGTGCATATGCTAGCAGATACTGATTTGATGACTAAAGTCATAAAGTCAGGGTCTGATGATGGGATCTTGGTGAAATCGAGGGAACTCTTCAAATTTTGCTAGTATACTTGAAGCGAGTTGGGTATTTTTTATAGTTACTGGTGCATTTGCTAGCAGATACTGATTTGATGACTAAAGTCATCAAGTCAGGGTCTGATGATGGGATCTTGGTGAATTTAAGGTATCTCTTCAGATTTTATGAACACACCTAAAGCGATTTGGGTATTTTTACAACGCCTTGTGCATTTTATTATTTTCCACTAAAAAGTATAAAATAAAAATGGGAAATGCTTTCCAAAAAACCAACTTCAAATGCCACTACAAAGAGTGAAATAATTTTTATTTAAATTTTAGGTACCTACACCAATTCGAAGTCGGGCGATTGTCTATGACTTCGTCATTTCTTCGCACATCAAGTAAGTAAGAAGGACTATTAGGGATTGTATGAAACATTGCCCGACTTCGAATTGGTGTAGGTACCTAAAATTTAAATAAAAATTATTTCACTCTTTGTAGTGGCATTTGAAGTTGGTTTTTTGGAAAGCATTTCCCATTTTTTAAAGTGCGAATGTTGACTTGTGAATTCTTGATTTTCTTTTTATATGTCATCGATTCTCTCTGCCAGTTGACCAATGATAGCAATACTAGTACCTATAAAATAGTTTTCTAACATCCAATTGGTCAATTATCGGAGATAAAGTTACGTGTTATGTTTTAGTGATTGACAAAAACTCTATTGCCATTGGTACATATGTATTTGATACATGTAAAAAAAGATCTAATTATTATTTTAACATGTTTTAACTTTTAATACGGTTATCGAAATTTTTAATAGTTTATTGTTGAATCTAGTATACGCAATTCAATATGAAACACTCTTTAAAGTATAACGATGTTAATATAATTATGGTCAAAACTCTTCCCCGATTGAAAGTAGGTACTTTTGTCTGATATAACGATCGAACTCCTTTTATGTACACCAAAGTTTATAATGATTCATCACAGTATTTCGAGAGGCACTCGCAAGCACTATGTAGAATAGAATATAGTATATTTTTGTGGTCTGAATAAATTAAAATATTTAAGGAAATTAGATTGTAGTTTTATTTCCATTAAAAATTGTTTTTTTTTGTTTATTTAAACGATTCTTAGATCACATTGTGGCACTTATAGTTGGACTGCCACTATCAATGTAGATTTCAGCAATGACACGCTTTTGAAAGTATTTTTGATCGACAATTTTCTTTTATGAATTGTAGTAGATAAACATAAATTACTTTTTACCAAGCCTTATATAATATCATCATAATGCAAAGTTTCATGCATACACTATACCCGTTGAAGAGTTGTAAGATAAAATGGAAGTCAATCAACCTTCTTATAATTTCGAACGTTTTGTTTGCCAGCAACTTTACGTTAATCGAACTTTATCACTATTAAGACTTCCGAGTATGTATATAATATGGATCACTTCGCACATGCTGATGGAATTTATAGGCTGTAGTAAGGACGAAGCGACGGTGCCTCAGGACTCTTTTGTAAAATCCAACAGACATTCGTCCTGTTCCAGAAAATGTTAGTGAATGATGAATATGTGGTATGTTGTCCACGTATTTTTTTTTTTAATTCAAACGGTTTATTTCGTTTAGGCTCATTTTACAAGTACTTATGAGTGGGCATGAAATACTTATATTATCGCAATAAATTAATTTTGAACACGGTTCTTCCCGATGCATATCCAGCGTATAATTTCTTTTAGTTTCACCCAAATGTTGCTGGATTCTGGAAACCAAGTACTTATGTGGTGGGACCTATTCCTATGGTCTATGTGTTAATCCAGATTGTAACTAAAATCGGTTTGAACTTACAGCAGCTTCAAGTCTATTAGCTCCTGGGAACAGTGTAAGTTTTATAAAAAGCTGTTCAGTAATTTTCAGTAACTAAACATAATTTCTCGTTAGAAAGTCTACTTGTATCTGTAGTCTACCATATCTGATCTGTGTCCGAAGGTCAACCAAAACGAACATCAGTGTCGTCACAACATGAACCCACAAGAAGATTGCGTGGTGGTTACAGCGAAACTGAGACGACGAATCTGTTCCGTCTGAAAAGGGGGAAGAAGGATCTGGGATTGAACTTTTTGGGCTCAGAAAGGCGATCTTCGGAGGACGTCTCAATTGGAGACACAGATCGGAGGAGGGAGAAAACGAGAATTAAAGATATTTTAGGAGGCAGACGTGGCAGAAATGAAGTAAAGGTAAGCAATAAGCATTCTTACTTTATACCAGAATTTTGACGAAAACTTGCTAGTTTTCTAAGTTCTTAGTTGGCGTGATTGGGATCTTGCTGCCTAGATCCAGCCAATCCATCAAGGAATCCTTAGTAAGTTTGGAAATTTCCGGTGATTAGCCTCCGTGGCTCTGACAGTACGTTAAGTCGTCGATCTTGCACCACTTATCTCTTTCCAAAACTAGAGATCATTACGGTCATTAATTATATTAGCAGTTAATTGTGTGTTGACACGTGAAGGTCGAGTCACAAAAGAAGGAGCGGGTGCAGAAGACTGCGTACGGCCGCAGCGAAGAAGACAGCGCTGAGGAAATGTGGAGCTCGAGCGAATCGAGCGGCAGTTTGCTGTGCTCCCTGGCGCCCGCGTGGCTCACCGCACGCCGCAGGCGACGACGCGCCGCTCCGCCAGGTCAGTATTTTAGAGAAAAAAAGTATTTTACAGGTAGAAGACCGTAAGGCGTCGAGAGAAGTTTCACCCTGATGTGGTTGTTGCCTCGAGAATTTGAACGCAACATTTTGGATATGAACCGCTAAAGTGTGGTAAAGTAAACACCCTTCCAGCTTCCGTGTTATCCGGGTGTGCCGAACATAATCTAAGTCCTTTCAAGAGAAGAGTGAATAGGCGTTTTATAAGCAAGCGCGCGTAGTTTTAGACCTCTTCATTGCTGTCCATGATTTTAGTCAAGCCTAATAATTAAAATAAAGATCAGCACTTTATCAGTTATGCTACCATGATGCAGTTGGCGGGCTTCAAAGACCTTTAAGAACATTGTGGGTAACTCTAAGGCAAGCTACCCGCAAGTTTTCCTCTCGATGTTTTTCTTCATCGCTACGCGTTACCTTGTTTACTAAAATGCATGTCCAAGAGGACTCCGTAAAATCAGAGGTGTATTCCCGGGATTTGAACCTTCTCCCTTTGATGAGAGATAAAATCTGAACCAATCTGCTATCACTGCTTATAATGGCTCCCATGTAATTTCAGGGGAATGGGCGGTGACGGTAGCCGGCTCGTGCTCGGCCGCGCTGCCCAACGACGTGGAGATGCGGCTGCGCTTCCCGGACCCGTGCCGCCGGCCCGCTGCGCCCGCGCCGACTCCGCCGGCAAAACCGGCGCCTCCACCGCCCGCTTGCCCTCGCGCCGTACGTCACTTACAGACCTACTTTTTGTTAGTACCGAATTACAATCTCACCTGATGATGAGTGACGATACAGAAGATATTATCGTATCAACTTTAAATGGGTTGGTTTTAACACAGATCGTGAAAATGTTGGAGAGGGTTCCTTTTTTCACGGTCAGTTATATCTGATCCAAACGGTAGCATCATACCGCTTGGAGGATAGAATGGATGGTCTATGATAACCCTAGCAACTAGCAAAGAGGTTGCTTTGGATGGAAGGTATCTGAATGTTGTAGAAGAGCTATGGTTGTCCCCTTATTTGCAGGTGGAATGCGGCGCGCAGTGCTCGCAGAGCGGGCGAGCTAGACGCGTGATGGAAGACGCGGGCAGGGTCACACTTACCGTGAAGAAAGAGGCTTCAGGTAGTTAGTTGTTCCAAAGGTCCAAGACCTGTCACATGCCTGTTGTATTCGTTACCTCTAGCTTTTTATGTCATAGGTCTCTTTTCATTTGAAGTAATTCTAAAGGGCAACTTGGCGGGATTTGAATCAGCAACCTCCCACTCGAATCAGAGTGCGCTCCACTCCACTGAGCCATCAAAAATGCGAAGAATAAACTCCTGTGGAAACGGATAGACTGTTTCTTTTTGACGTTTGTGGAAGCTATGGAACTATTTTTAGACGTGCTATAAAAGACTCCAAAACACCTTAGCATACCTGGGATAGCAATACCTGGTACTGGCAAATATCTGTTCCATTGTTCCAGACTCTTCTATCATGGCGTCGAAGAGTGTCAAGAAGTCGTCGGACCTCCTGCCGGATCTGCACACGTTTCGCGCCTCGCGGAGTAAAACGCGGAGCTCAGTCAAGGTAGGAGCTCCTCTACCATTGTTACCACTAATATTTTAAAGGTGCTTTATGTGTGTGCGTGTGTGCGTGTTTAAAGAGCGTGCTAAAGATACAATTATATAGAAGGACCACAAAAGGACCCTTTGACCCAGTTGGGGAGGAGATGAAGGGCACATTTAAACATATTATTTACCAATGTAAGAAGGCGGTTGTTTCAGACGCGGCGGGGGTACTCCCTACACTGCTGGCTTCCAGAAGACGAACCTACGCCGATAAGGTACACATACAGGGACCGTACCACCATCTCTTATTATTATTTGCAGTATTATTGTAAAATTGTTTTAAAATTTTTATACGGACTAGTATGAAAATTTCAAAACAATATTGAAATGAAATGAAATGAACTACACAATGTACAATAATACTGCTCTAAGAGATGGTGGTACGGCCCCAGGTCTTCTAACCACCCTGCCCAGGTCTAGGCGTCTCGAGAGTACTTTAGCCATGCCCCCCCTAGCCAAATACAAATATAGTTATTTGGTTTTTCCTAATTGGCATGTTAATAAGACATCGTTGGCCTTAAACCGTTTGGCCGTCACAGGGAGGCAATTCACTGACAAAGGAATTAATTTATGTCTGAGATCAGTAGGAAGTGATGTCTATGAATCTATCGAAATCTTAGGAATAATAAGAGCTTTAAATTAAACCACGTGGACGTTCCTTGATTCTTTCATCTAGTTAACCTGTTTGGTAATATTTCACAGAGCACGTAACGGATTAGCTGTGGAAGGCAGCGCTATAGTGCCCCATCGGAAACCAAGAGTGCCTTCGATGAGCGAACGAGACCTCACGAGAGGACCTCTACCTAGACATCTTCGGCACCTCTTCTAATGCTTCACCAACAGCCGTCAATATGAGTAGCTGTGAAGGGAAAACGGTCCTACAGATTTGACCTACCGGGACCACAGCATACTTACCACTCTTATGCGGTTACTTGCATACGTTTAGGCTATTGTATGCAATTTTGACCCCGTCTGTCGAGTTTGTCCCCCCCGAAATTTGAGTTTGTCGTAGGTCGTGGGTCGCAAATAGAAAGTCTAGAGATTAACTACCGTGTTTGAGTCGGAAATCAATTGTAATTTCCTAGTTGATTTTACAGTATTCGTAATATTTATATCATAACTAAATAAGGTAATTATCGTCCACTATATTATTGAGTACCCCAACCCGCCATGATTCGCTCGAAATTAAAAAAAAAATAACGATATAAAGACAAAATTTCAACTTTCTTGGTCCAAGGGTGCGTGATGAGGTAGTGACTAGTGAGTGAATAAATGAATGGATTAGTGAATGATTCAGGAATTCAGGATGCTTGTTTTTTTCGTAGACAAAAAAATTTGCTTATAGGTAACCTACTTGTTATTTGATTATTAATTATAAAATAATCATAAGGTACATAATATTATAATTATTAGATAATTATGAATAAGTAGATTTGTATGGAAGGTAGTAAGCTCCACTAAGTTTTATGAAGTAAAAAATGTTAACCAAATAAAACGTTCAATTTTATAGACAAATTCGTTTTATTTTCACTGCTTTCAAATTAATCCTACAATAATAACTTCACGGCACCAATTGAGTTCACAAAAATCCAAGAGCTTTTTTGTGGTTTTAAATACGAGTATAAGCCCTTTATACCAATCCCTCGAACAATGCTACTTAGTTTTTACCTTCTTTCCCTTCGGACTCTTTCCTTTCCTCACAAAACTTTTAATCAACTTAACCGTTACGAATAAAACTGTTAATAATACACCAAGTATATCCAAATACATTTTCTGATAAAACGGAACAAACAGAGCTGGTGATCTGAGATGGTTGGCGCCCCCTGTCGCAACAACATGTTCTACCCAGAAGACCAGCTCATCTCCCGGCCTTTGATTACGGTTGTGGTAAATAAATGACAGTTCTTTTGCTCTTGTCTTATATCTGAAACAATGGAAAGTTTCCTTAAATTGGAACTAAGCGATAGATTAGTTACTATTGAACTAAGCTTTAGGGATGAGAGAACGAAAAAGTATACGGCGCCGTTACTTAACTGTCCTTTAATAATTTAATTTTCTTTTTGGTCCTTTTAATTTATGTATTTTAATTATAAAAGAGAGGTGGTTGAGTGGTTCCGTAAGAAGAACGTATTCATCGGTATCGTAAGCAACATTAAATTACGTTAGTAATATTATATTATATTGAGTGGTTATAGCAAACAAATACTGGCCTCTGATTGGCACAATTCCTTCAGCCAATCGGTGGTTAGAATTTGTTTACAATTACGGAGACGATGAATACGTTTTCTTTACGCAGTCAGACCCCTGATATTGTGTATCGTTAACAGGGGTAAGGACTAGACAGAAAATGCTAAGTGTAAGTGAGAAAAACACACAGAATGTTAAGCATGTTGGTATAGATAGTTCCTAAGAGAAAAAGGTGAGAGTTACTGCGGATTAAGAAAATCTCTATGATAAAAGCAAGACGAGGTGAAGAAGATACGAGTTTGTGCAGTTTCTATGGAATAAGCCACTCACGTTGTGCTCCCGAGCATTTTCTGAATGGCCTCGTAAATTTCATCAGCCATGTCTTCCGCCAGGGTGATGGCTATCCCGAAGCCTTTATTGGCCACAGAACGCATGTTGACGTGTTGGTCCCCAGCTATCGGAATGCCAATGACTGGCACCCCGAAATGTATAGCCTCCGTTGTAGACAGTTGGCCACCGTGGCTGATGAAGAACTTCAGATTTGGGTGTGCTGGAATAAATAAAGTAGGTGTTCTTATACTCATTTGCAAATATACGCTGGGACACATTTCAGATGTCAACTGAGGTGTGGTATAAAGAGCGAGGGAAACACGTAAGGAATGGCGCAAGTAGATGTTTATTTAGAGGCCGCCATTTAGAGCAGTGTCACTGCTCAATGTTTCTGACCTCTGCCTCTCATAAAAAGGTCGCGGGTTCGAACCCTGGCCACGCACTTCTGACTTTTCGAGCTATGTGCGTTTTAGGAAACTAAATATCACTTGTTTAACGGTGAAGGAAAACATCGTGAGGAAACCTGCATGCCTGAAAGCTCACGACATTGTTCTCGAAGGTGTGTGAAGCCCGCCAACCCTCACTTGGCCAGTGGCGTGGTGGGCTATGGTCAAACCCTTCTCAGTCTGAAAGGAGACCCAATGCCCAGCTGTGGGACATAAAAAGGGGTTGAGATGATGATTTCGAGTCAAATTAGGGATAAGGAATAGCGTTAGTTAAGTTTCTTTCTGTTTAAGTTTGCTACGCATTTCCGTGGCGTCACCCGGGTAAGGATTCTAACTGATCATCTTGTGTGCTTCTATACGTATATTGGCTACAAGACACCATGCTCAGTTTGGAACCGTTTCAGGATGATCCCAACACGACAGGCCGTGTCTCGTCAACAAAAACAGTTACCAAGTATCGCCTGCTGTGGAGCCCACTTCACCAAGTAAACATTAGCCGGAACATTCTGCATGTCTTCCTCGAACTTCCAAATAACGGTTTGTTTTAACTTGGCGAACATTTGTAGTAAAGTGCTCTTCATATTTTCCGACATATCCGCACTCTTCCAATTGCTTCCCATGCTGAAGTATATTACGCCGTGCTTTGCTTCGTCCATGAGTTTCTGGAGATCCTTAAATATTTAATATTCAATTAGGTATATTACCATTAGCCTCGTCATAGTGGTAGGTATATAATATTATTCGGGCCATGTTTTCTTTTGATAATTCCATTTCAACAGGCGATTTGGTTTTGGCCTGTTGGAGAGTAAATAGCAATAGGGAATTTTTCTTTTGAGGTACAATTAACAGACTACGGAGCTCCAAAATACTGTTGCTTACCTTTGGCATGGGCTTAACAGTTTTATCTATGTGGTACCCAGCAACATATCTGGCACTCTGCGGGAGTCTGAACGGAGTGCCAAGAGATGGGTGCGAATTAAACAGGATGAAAGACCCATTGTATCTGGCCTCATCGTAAGAAGGCATGGTCAATCCCTTTGCTGCGGCGATACTCGTATACGCTTCTTTATATAGGGTTTTTTCTAATTGTGTGAATATTACACTGAAAACGTTAAATTATTTATACCTAGACATATTGTACTTACTATAGGTTACTTATGTTATACATTGAGTACCTACTGAGTAGGACTTTTTTGTGGAGTTAGTCCTGGACTACGAATAGTAACCACCGCAGTGTAATTTATTTTACCACGAAGCAGTAATGTATTATTCTGGTTTGAAGGGTACTAGCCAAAGATATAACAGGGTTAAATAGACTTGAGAACTGTCTAAGGGTAATGTCCCATCATTCTTATGACGCCACGTGGTAATATCGTTCCCATTCTCATAGAACACCAAGTGGCTTTTAAGAGACCATGTTGTATTTTGGACCCTAATTAATAGGGATGGATAAAAGCTTAAAGGTGATGGTAATGAGACATACCTGAATATAATCATCTTCTTGATCATCATATAGAGTTCCATGGCTCGCTCCCAAAATCCCAGTGGTGGTCTGCTGGAGGAGAACAGGTCCACATTATAGGCTGGGTTGGGCACTTCATCGATGAGCTTCAGGATCTGCCAGTGCGCTTCCGTAGACCCGAACCAGATCATAGGACATTGGAACAGGGGTGCTATCCTGAAATTGTTTTGACTTTAAAGATTAATGTGTAACCTACCTACCTATACTTTTGAAGATGGATTGGTCACAATGTTTTCTACACACACAGTCTTGTAAAATTGTCTCTTCTGTCTAGTTGTTAGGTCTCCATTGATACTGGCCAATGAAGCCGGATAAATTAACCATTTTATCAATTAGCAGGGGATACCACTCCCTTCAAACAATCCGTGATGTGAGGCGATGTTGTCCTGGGTTATCCAGATATTATAAACTTTGCGAGTTCTATCATTGGATGTTCGTTACTCAAACATTCAATCATAGAACTCGCAAAGTTTATAACAAAGATTATTAATAATAATATCTGTGATCTAAGGATTTGTGTCATCGCAGATCAGTAGGCTGGTTCCCTCCTTACCTAACCTAGCTCTCACTGGGTTATTATCAAGGAAATAGATGCAAAAATCCTATTCTTGCATTCTTTTTGCCCAAGCTACCAACCTAGATTGGCATGGTATGCTGTTTGTTGACATATTACCATGCTAGTTGCTGATGTAATAAATTACGTACCCAGCTATGACGTCACTAAAGAACCACTCCAGGATGACCGCGTCGAACTTTTGCTGGGGATCCTCAAGGAACGCTACCAGAACGGGGTCGGTGAGGATGGAGCTGTGGATGTCGTGCGTGAAGTACATGAAGAACAACGAGTCGCCGAAATTGCCTTTCCCAACTAGGTTTTTGATCTTGTACGTATCATCTGGAAGGATGATTTAAGGAGGAAGTAAGTTTTTGAAAGCTTTTATTGTATTAGCTGACGCGGAGTTTTGTGTCTGCATAATGGGGCGAAGAAAAATAGTTTACGACCTACCGAATGTAGACAATTTTTTTTATAAAAGAATTGATATAAATCAGTCAAGCCGTTTTGGAGGATTTTGGTTATACCTACTTATACTGGGACACGACAGTTTTATATTTAAGAAAGACTAGGTGACTGGATAAACGCTGTTTTGCTAATAAGGTAATGACTGTGATTGACATTGTATTACAAAAAAAAATGAGGTATTTGGTTACCATTTGCCATGGAAGCCTTCATTCTCTTCGCTGATTCTTCTAAGCTTATTTCAGTCAGCTTGGCCGCCGGTTTTTCCCGAGGGAATGAAGTTACATGGACAACCTGAAATAGTCAATATAAATGCCTCGAAATGAGCTTCGGGTTTCGTATGGGGATTTGCTTTCGGTGATTACTTGATTATGGTAAAACTTTTGAAGTTTTAAGCTACGGAATTAAAAATTACCTCATGGCCAGCTTCTAGTAATCTGTCGACAACTCCATGCCCCAAAATGCTGTGGCTTTTTGAAAACAGCGGGAAGAACACCAGGATCCTCAGAGCTTCGCTGGATGAAGCCAGCAGAGCGACGGCTAAACCAACGCTGATGACCGTTTTCAACATCTGTAATTATTGACAATAGTTTTTTTAAGTTATTATTTTACTATCTAATGCTTGTGAATTGCAAGGTGATAAGGAAAGACCACGACTAATTTTTCAGTTTTCCGCATTGTTCATCTTTGTACAAATATGAAACAAGATAGTTAAAATAATTTATTGCAAACAAAGATAATATTATACTTATTATAATAGTAGCCGTTGCGTGCGGCTTTGCATGAATTTTGGTTACTACATTTATATTATATCTAGGTACTGTTACCTACTGTTATAGTGAAAGAACCTTAAAACATAGGCATGTGCATTTAATCATCATCAATCAATCATCAATCAATACATATAATAAATCTGTAGAGGTCGAATTTCTGTACAAATAAAAAAAAATGCTAAAAACGGAGTCAGGGGGATGTAAGAAGTGAAATAGAACTAATTTAATTTTTTTTCAAATTTTTTGTTTCTCTGTTTGTCTGTTTGTCTGTTTGTCTGTCTGTTTGTACGGGCTAATCTTTGGAACGGCTGGACCGATTCCAATGAAATTTTGTGTGGTGGTAGCTTATGTCCCTGGTCAACATATAGGATACTTTTCATCCCGGTATAATAAAGAGTTCCCGTGGGATAGTTAAAAAACTGCAATTAATTTAACAGCTTTGTAAACAACAACTAATGAACTTAATTTAGTAAAATTTGTTATGCTGATACCTTATGTTGCCTCTTTAACAAAAGAAATAAATAAATATATATATATATATATATATATATATATATATATATATATATATATAGTAAAACTTATTAATAAAATCAAGTTACCGCGGGAAAGAAAACATTACAAAAACAGTTAGCAGGCGTCTTTCAAGTAACGGATTTAAATGAAACTTTATGTTCCTGCTTTATATATATGCCCGGTCAACATTTAAGATACTTTTCATCCTAAAAAATTTGAGAGCACCCGTGGGATGTTTAAAAAAACCTATAGCCACTTATCTACGTAGCACAATCAAAACGGGGTCGAAATATCGACAGTTTAAATCGTCCTTTTGATCGTGCAACTAGGTATAACTATACAAGATAACCCGTACGTAGCTGGAACGGGTTGCTACGTACACAGCAGCGCATCAGAATGCTTAAATACAATATCTGGGCGTTGGTATCATCTCAGAATAAGATAAGTTTGGTTAGTATAGATATTACAATCCACGATGACACGCCCCACTCTGTCTTACTCCATGCGAATTGAGTAACATAAGCGATTTCGACAGAGTGTATAAGTAGAGGAAAACCAAAGAAGATATAGATAAATTGTGTGAAAGAAGATAGCACGTTGACAGGAGAGATTGGAAGAAGACTCCTTTACGGGTCCATCGAACCCAGGGACCACTCATTTATCTTGAGAAAAATTAAGAAATTCCACGGGAAACATTTTTGTAAAAAAAACGAACTGCACGCGGGCGGAGCCGTGGGCAACAGCTAGTTAAACATATAAAGGATCAGCACTTAGTGACGTCACGCATGTATTTTTAGGCTCCGCCCTAAAGCCGGATTTTTAATTTGTCAAAACTGTAAAATTGCGCTAATGTGACAGACAGCGGTATGTGCTGTCAGCGGTACCCAGATGTACGACGCGCGACGCCATATTTTTTTTTTTGGCTTCAACATACGTCATAATATCTTTCTCATCCTCTTAGCGTAGCGTATTTCGTCATTGGGTGTCGCGGACTATTTTTAGATGTTTAAAGGAACACATTTCCGTCATACTTACATGAATTTATAGCGTAACTAACCGTGTTTCTTCCGTATCAACTCTGACACTGGCGAGGTGTTTTGTGCCTAGTCAGCACAGCTGCAAGCCATAACCCCAAAGTTGAATTGAACATTTTTTTCCGTTTATGCCACATTTTTTATTGATGTTCCACTCGTATTGGTTAAAGCGTGATGTTATATATAAGCCTTCCTCGATAAATGGACTATCCACCCAAAAAAAAAATGTCTATTCGAACCGAATTAGTTCCTGAGCTAAGCGCGTTCAAACAAACAAACTCTTCAGCTTTGTATCTAATATTACTATAGATAAAATACCTAGTAGCCAGTAGCATTATTTCTAGTATCTGTATTTGTAATTCTAAATAAGGCAAATGTCTGTAAACATACCTACCTAGCTACCTACCTACTCCAAATCATGATGCACATACATAATGTAACAACACTTCTGTGTATTACGAGTATGTAATATTTACGTTTGTTTGATATTTTAAACTAATTGAGACAAAAATCCCAAAGACTTCTAGAAAAACTAATTTGGCTGGCCTCGCGTCTGACCTGGGTATTCACGTAGCGTTTTTACACACGAAGTGAAGTGAATCATGAAATAAAATGAAAAATTGACACTGAAAAATTTGCTTTAAGAATGTTGAGATAGAGTAAAGTATTGAGTGTACTTCAACATAGGAAATACAGTGCTTGCCTTTATTAATATATACATATTATTTAATTCCACAAATCCTGACCATGTTGCGTTTTACAATACATTCGATTTTACGCTCTATATCAATAGTTGTGAAATTATTTTTTCAGTGTTCTCAGAAAAAATTTGGTATTAAACTAGTATTTATAATGCCTACCATATAACATAATACCAAAATGAAATGCCGTTTTTAGGGTTCCGCATCTCAAAATAAAAAAAATGGAACCCTTAGGTATTTATGTTCATTTTTATTAACGTAGCGATAAAGTAAGTAGGTAGTAAGAAATTAGGTATCCTAGCTAAAATCTAGCAACGTATTTGAATACGATGACAGTTCAGCAGCCGTAGCCATGACATATTATTTCGATTCGATTCGTGGAATATGAAATAGAATGAAATTTAAAAAATGCATAAAAATGACAGATGTCTGCGCAGAACTCACGTGATCAATTTAGGGATCGCAAATAAGAATTGTATGGCATTTTAGGGTTCCGTACAAAGAGACACAATAATTAATTAAAAAACACGACTGCCCTGTTATAAAACATTATTTTAGTTGATTTGCATGTTGACAAAGTGAAAAGTCTTCGAATTTCTTATTGATTAAAGCAGATAAATTCATATGGCAGTCGGGGGGCCGCTCTGTGGAACACCTTTTATCGAGTAGAATTTCTTATTTTCCGAGCAATTGGAACAGGAAAAAGTCAAGCATTCCTTTATTTAAACGTACAATTCTTGTAGAAACTAGCTTGTCAATATTAAACTCATTCATTGATCTGTGGAAACTAAGAATACGAAAGAGTGATGTAGCGGAGGGGTGTTCATTTTTATAAACCTAGGTATGTTTTATACATACCTACTAAAACATAATAAGTACCTATATTGTATTCTTTATTAGCTATAACCTATAAATAGCTATAAAATTAATATTAGTATTAAAAATATCGACTAAACCTATAAGGAGTAGGTACCTACCTACCTACCTATATGATTTACGCGAAGAAATTCGTGGAATAAAGCTAGTCTATTAAATACTTACTCAATTCTCTTTTCAACCGAATCAAATGTTTGTCCACGATTCAATCCAGGTTTTTTTTACATTAAGTATTATTACGACTACGAGTTAGTACTTGACTGCGATGTCACCTAATGGTATGTGATGACACAACCGAAGATGCTATCGTACTAACTTGGAAGTAAACTCACCCATAAAGGTTTCTACACAGCATCGCGCCGGAACGCTAAATCGCTTGGCGGTGCGTCTTTGCTGGTAGGGTGGCGGCCGGAGCTTCCCACCAGACCAGACTTGAGCCAATTTAGAAATTATAAAATTTAAGTGGCCCGTGGCGGGAATCGAACTCGCGACCTCCCACTTGAATCCGAGCGCGTGTCCCCTGCGCCAGGTCGTCAAAATTCGTATTCGGTTGGTATTATAATATAAGAACCCGGATAATTTTTTTATTGTTTTTTTTTTTAATTATGAACAATCTACTTTTTTAATTAAGTATGAGTAGGTACTCTAAACCTCCTCCAAACACAAAAAATCCTCGAAATGCTTAGATCAGTTTCCGATATAAATTCCTCGTGATTTTCAAATCCCTAAGTCTCTTTTCCCGGTCAGCTATTAGGTACCTATACAAGGATTTCTCTTTCAAACTCAAAAATAAACAATCTAAAACATCACCTACCTTTAAATCGTAAATCAATTAAAATAACTAGGTATAGTTCAATGAAAATATTTCATTAATAAATTATCAGATCTTTTAACTTTTTTCGGAGAGTTATGTCTCTGAAAAAAGTTTTATTAAACTACTCAAATTATAATTTATTATTGCACTATAATTGCACTTATGAGAAAACACGTCACTCAGATTCCCACAACAAACATGTACTGTTAGTTGTGACTGAAGGTTAGATGAATGGTATATGCGCACACCAATCTTTCCCATACAAATGAACGATGCGGAGATAAAATTATATTTAGGTAGGTGTTCCATACATCACACCCTGTCGCGTCGCGTAGTAAGTAGGTAGGTATACAATGATGATTATTAATTACGAGTGGGCACTGTTGTTAAAAATGAATAGACGGCGCAATTATTACTTTTAAATCAATTTAAAATATAAACGTCATGTATTCTGGGTCTCGCTGTGAAGCAGAAATGTAGTGGTTAAATGTAATAATATTTTACCAGAAAATACAATCAACTTTGTATGTATGTATTATACTTTTTTTTGGTTTTAGCAAAACAAAGTTAAGTTTGCGGTCCGGTAAGAAAAGTGATTATTATGGTTAAAATTTTTCTTATATAGTACGGAAACGGAACCCTCGGTGTGCGAGTCCGACTCGCACTTGGCCGGTTTTTTATATTCCTGTTCATAAAAAATGTATTCATTCCTAAAAGGTTCCAAATAATGTATGCCATCATATTATTAGATCACATATTGTCACTTCCTCTTCCGTTTACCATCTTATCAAGTACTTACACAAAATATTATGTAACACACTTTTACGTAACCTAAAAGCCAATTATGAAGAACACGAGCTGGAACAAAACAGCAGGTCTACTAAAAAACTCTGGAAGTCCCTTAAAAATATCTGTCACATCACAAAAACCAGATCTGAGCCGGTAGAGTTATTAAACATAGAAAACTCCGAAAATTGCTCACACTCACTGACTAGGTGCGGTGAATATTATGCTACATTAGGTCATAAACTAGCAGAGGATATTTTAAAAAATGGTAATGAAAATGAAAACTCCTTAGCTGCTAATCTACACTTTACTAGGACACCAAGAGATTCGTTCTACATGCAGCCAACAGATGAAGCCGAAATTGAAGCATTAATCTTGCAACTTGATAACAAAAAAGCTGCGGGAATAGATAATATTAGTAATGAATTAGTTAAACAAATTAGAACTGAAATCTTAAAACCTCTAACTTACATATTTAACTTAAGCATCTCTACTGGGACTTTTCCCGAAGTTTGGAAAACCGCTCTCATATGTCCAATACACAAATCAGGAGCGAGAGACAAACCTGAAAACTATCGTCCTATTTCACTACTTGGCGTTCTTCCAAAACTTCTGGAAAAGGTTGTTAATAAGAGATTAGTTGATTACCTTGAATCAAAGGAAATAATCTCTAAACATCAATTTGGATTCAGAAGAAATAAATCAGCCGAAGACGCAACGCTACTACTTACTTCCTCTATAGCTAATCTTCTGGATAATAATAAGCATTGCATAGGAGTGTTTCTAGACCTTGCCAGAGCGTTTGATACCGTATCTATTAAGATCCTTATAAAAAAACTAGAACAATCTGGAATCAGGGGCATACCTCTTCAATGGTTTACGTCATATCTTAAGGATAGGAAACAATGCTTAAAAATTAACAATTACTCTAGTCAGCCACAAACTACGAATTTTGGAGTTCCTCAAGGAAGCATTCTAGGTCCCACACTTTTCATACTATATATTAATGACATCCATCAACTGTTACTGGAAAATGCCACCATAATCTGTTACGCAGACGACACTTCGCTAGTATTCCATGGTTCAACCTGGGAAGAAACTTTCAATATTACGCAAATAGGCATCTCGAAAGTTAAGGAATGGCTGCAAAACAATCTCTTGACCCTGAATATATTAAAAACTAAATACCTATGTTTTCATAAAACAGCGTCCTCTGCCCCAATCACCTTTCCTGGCATAAAAATTCACTCTTGTAAAAACTTAAGCCAAGTGTGCAGCTGTGAAGAGATTGAAAAAGTAAGTGTAATTAAATACCTAGGAATTAATATTGACAGTAATCTCTCTTTTAAATCTCACATCCAGGCTCTAGCAAGCAGGACACGTAAAATTATTGGCATAATGAAAAAATTACGAAACATAGCGAACCAAAAAACTTTAGTATTAGTTTATAAGTCACTATGTCAATCTTTACTTACCTACTGCGTAACTTCGTGGGGAGGAGCGGCAAAAACATTTATGATTGAACTTGAGAGAGCTCAGAGATCAGTGCTAAAGGTCATGATGAAGAAACCATATAGATACCCCACAGCAACTCTCTATAAGGAAGTCAAAGTTTTAAATGTTCGCCAACTTTTTATTTTAAAAGCTACCTTACTAAAACACAAAGAAATGTTAAATGCCTCTAACTATAGAGAAGTTGCCAAAAGAAGAGTGTATAAAGCTAATTTACCCAGAATAAATACTTCTTTCGCCAAGCGTTTCTTCCCATTTATTGATGCGCATGTTTACAATAATACGCTAAGACAAGTGGATATTAAAAATCTAACTTTAAAGAAAGCAAAAGAACAGTTAACATCTTGGCTCAAAACGCTTAGTTACGATGACACTGAGAACCTGCTAAAATTTGTCCAATAAAACATTACACATTTATTTGAGTACTTATTTATTACTATATTATTACAGTACATATTATATTATATTAATTTCTACACATCACACATTTATATATTTATTGATAATACGTAAATGAATAAATCTAATTCACCATTTTTCACTGGCCGAGCAATCAACTATGTGTAATCGCTTAAACTGGACCCCACGATACAGGTTTCCTAGTGTGGGGTCCACAGAATATATCATTAAAGAGGCTAATATCGATATTTCTATACTAAGATCGCTGTAAGAAACACATTTGTTAATCAAATACTATAGGTAAAATTGTGCTTTATCTTCAGTGTGTTGTTATCCTTATCTTTATTTCTGTATCGATGTTTTGTGCAACTTTTTGAATAAATAAATTTATTATTATTATTATTATTATTATTATTATTCTGTTCTAAATAATCAATATTAAAACAATCTAAATTAGATAGTTTCGGTTAAAAATTTTATTTAGTTTTTCGCAAATATTAGACTATTTCCACAAATCGCAATGTAGGCTTAATGCAATGAGTTTTGCGACATATTTATTTTTTCATAAAAATTGCTCACCAATCCCACCATTTGCGAAGAACTAAATTTGAATTTTCTATTTATGATAATAATTATTATGGTAGGTATTTTTCTAAAATTTTAGATGAATCCAAAATATTATATCCGAACAAAGTTCGGACACTAAGTAGTAAAGCAATATCTCATATTAATTGGGGTCAACGATTCGGCCTCTATGATAAGTGATACAACTAAAAATGTTATCACTTACCTACTAACTTGGACATAGACAGGGTAGGTAAATAGGTAACGGTTTCTACACAGCATCGAACCGGAGCGCTAATTCGCTTGGTGGTGCGCGGTGCGTTTTTTGCCGGTAATTAATTATTATCGGATTTTTATATTATGAATAGTGTTCGTGTATACAAAGCGTCATCTATGTAAAACTTCCTAATATACTTGGTATAATACGTAAAGGTCTTCATGACGCGTGTTTCAATTTCACGAGCGTTTCTACATTTACGTAAAAGTTTTTACAGGCACCGTTAGATGGCGCTAAAACAAGTTTCCATTTTTTGAAGTAATAGGTAAGTAGGTGGAAGTAACTACATATTATGTAATCCTGCGATCAAAATAGTACCTACATAATACACCATTATAGGTAGAGGGTACCGATTAATATTATTATAACTATTGACTTGTAGCTAATAGTTATTTGTTATGCAAGGGCGCAAAGTGGATTTTTGGGCCGAGTGTCAAATTTGAATGCTGAGCGGCGAAGGATTCTAGGGTTGAACCCTGAGCACAGCGAGGGGTTCAAAGAATAGAATCCTGAGCATAGCCAGGCATTCAAAGACACGAGACCCAAAATAAATTGCGGCCGTACATAACACAAAATTTTTCATCTCCACCACAGCGAGGAAAATCACCAGAAGAACACTTTAGATCGGCATTGCGAGTTATGTTAAATGTTGTTTTTGGTAACTCTGAATAATTTCACTTACTGAAACCACCTTCAATCATCACTCACCTTATTTCAAAGTTAAAACAAAAAAATAATGAATAAAGCAATAAAAATATTAGGTATTTTCATATAATCACGATTGGAAACATAGACAACTAACACTAGACCAGAAAAAAAAATTGAGAAACTTTTTTTTTACTTTTTTTTTGAATGCGTTTTGAAATAGGAATTTCTAATAACCAAAGATAACATAAAATTTTATAAATATTTTAACAATAATTACGTAAACAACGAGGAAAAATCATGGATTTAATTAGATTTCTTTTATAATTAACTAGCAAACCCGGCGAACTCCGTTTCGCCACCAGATGGCTTTCCCACTAAAAAGATTTTCCCGCTTTTCTGTTGAAAATTTTCCTGAATTTTCTTTGCTATAAACCTCACGGAGCCCGAGACCTTTCCAACGAATACAAAACCGTGGAAATCGGTTCGTGCGTTCTGGAGTTATAGCGTCAGGAAGAAACCCGACTTATTTTTATATACTAGTAGATAAAACTAAATAGGAGCTTTTATATTTATATTGATATTCTAAGAAAAAGTAAAAATAAAAAAAACTAATGTACCTATACAAACTCTAAGGTCGAACTTTTTTACTGAACGTATGTGTTATTAGAAAAAAAAGAAGTCTTCAGCTTTGACATTGACATGACACGTAATTCGAGTTTGACGTTGGAAATGCTTTTCGGCCCAAGGGCCGGAAGGGATTTTCATACTACTTTGTCTCCCTTGGGAAAAATGAAAATGCTTTGGCGGCCTAGGGAATATAATAGCATTTTCCGCCCGCATTTCGGGCATTAAAAACGCTTTTCCGAGCGGGTGAGATGAAATAGTATGTTTCATTACAAGTGCGGAAAGGCTGTTATTGCAAAGAGTTCCGACAAATGTCTACCCGAGCCGAGGCGCAGCCGAAAGCGAGGGTTGACAGTCGGAACAAGTTGCGATGACGGTTCCGCACGTGTACTGAACGATTATTTTTAATACAGTTGCGAAAAAATGAAGCAATTTAATAAAATAATAAAAACACAATAAACTCAACTAACTTAACATTTTCTGAAAAACTATTTGCTTTTTTCTCTTCTCTCCACGCAATAAATTCGTCGTATGTAGATATGTAGCGACTTTTTGACTTTTCCGGTAAAATGTTCTCCGAAGCCTTTGTGCAACAAACAACTAAACTCGCAAAGAAAATTTCTGAAAAATGGCGCCAACCGTAGAATATAAGCAGTATTTTTTTTCTTCACCCATGATTAAAGAAAAAAAATAAAAAAAAAAATTTGGTCATAGACTAAATAATATTCTGGTACGCAAAGGGAACTATGCCCATACAGCCAAGTCTTCAGTAGAATTTTTTTATTGATATGAAATGAAAATGAAATTTAATGAGATGAAATGAAACCTAACCAAACTCATTCAATCAAATCTGATATTGAAACAAATTAGTAGCTTCTTTTTAGAAATATACGTATTTGCATGAATCATAAAAACTTCTATGAATTTTTTTAGTAAAAACTTCATGGTTGGTTTTTCTTTTTAATAGACATTATTTTGACAGTTGGGAAAGATAACGCACGAGTTCGGGAAAGGTAAAAAAAAGCACGAGTATGTAATAGCCCACATCCCGAACGCTATACGTCCCTGCAATACGCCACTTTTTGAGCAACTGTATTAAAAAGATCATTTTAGGTCTTTTTTATAATATAATAATATATTTGGTATTCCACGCTGGGATAAAAAAGTAGTCCATGTGTAAATCCAGGCTATAAGCTATATTTATGTTCCTATCCGAATCGGTGCAGATAAGTGGCGTCTAGGAGTAACAAACACACACACACAAAAACTTTCGCATTTATACTGTAGGTACTTTGTGTGATTTCTATAAATATCAAAAAACTATCACAGCCAACGGGATTTGAACCCACTTCCCTCATCTATTTCGGGTTCTGTAGCCCTATTCTGTAACTCGGTGCCTATCAAAGAATGATAGCCACTAGCAAATGTTTTTCATCCATTGAAGTTTTGCTAAGGAAATGTTATTTTTATTTCATAGCAAACTTTCAATGGATAAAAAACATATTGTGTCAGTGGCTATCATTCTTTGATAGGCACCGAGATATAGAATACGGGCGCAGGTCTGCCACTATAAGCTACGCGAGCATACACTGCAGATTGGTATGATAACCTATTTGTGGTGCAACCAAATATTGTTGCTCAGACTACATTAAGTCTGTGTATTGTTGGGTGCAAGTGTTTAAAATAATAAGCAGAATAAAACTTTAAATCGCACTTGAAAAATATTAAAAAGGTAGGTAAGTACCTATTTCCAGTCAGCGGTTATATTATGTAAAATATATTCATAATAAATTTTGTATTAAAAATATCTAAATACCTACTGGAAGCTTGAGCACAGATTACTATATACTTTACTATATGTATATTTTTCTGTTCAACAGGAAGTAGGTAGTATTAAATTAATTATATTAATATTTTGAGTTTGTAAACATGTTATTCTTTTTTATTTTAGTCCACTAAGTATTAAACCAACAGGAGTGTAAAAGGAGTCCGTAATACGTGCTTTCCGTGGGATTGGTGGAAAACCGAATTTCCCACGAACGGACCGGCGCGGCGGGCATAAGCTATTACAATAGTATACTGTATATTCTTTGATTATGTAGAGTATATTATTATTACCTATTTTTCTCACTTAGGGGCACCGATATGAACCTAAGGAAGAGCCCATCTGACATCTGAACATTTTACGTAAACTTTCTTTATATACATGAAAAAAAAGTAGCGATATCTATCAATTTTCCCGCTAATACGTCACAAATCACAATATTGTGGAAACGCGCGTGCATAATAACAAGTAAGTATAGTGATATGTGGCGTCAGGCGTGCGAACATTGTGGATGGCTCACAACTGCCGCCGTGGGTGTCAAAACAAACATTTTTGACACCAGTGAACTGGTGATATCTTTTGCGTTGTTCGCCGGGTCTTGTGTATTTATGTCTATTCTTAGGAGTATGGAAAATAGCTTACGACTTATTCTCAAACCCATCGAATGTAAACAAATAAAATTTGATCAAACAATCTCAAGATTGACCTTGGCTTGATAAATAAGATTTTACTCTACGATTTCGCATTGTGAAGTCAACATCTCCTGAGGATGTCCCGGTGTCGGGACGAAACGTGCGTCGAAGAAAGTGATAGAAAATTGTGTGTGGTGTTTCATGTGGATGGTGTTCCTGCATATTGCACCATACAGAATCCTTTCAAGTAGCGGATAGTAGCAAAACAAATTAACGTGAACTCAACGGGTCTGCCCGCGAAATTCAAAATTTTCGTGGTTTTTTGCAATTTGTACGCTAATTAGATATGATAGGCTTATGAAAATCTATTTGCGAGAATGGCAGTATCATCTTTACATGATTATATCAAAATCTTTGCATAAAAATGTGTATCCTAGGAAATTAGTCCGAGTATCGAGTTTTATGTGAGTAACTCGCAAATCTCGGACTAATTTCTTTAACTCGACACTTTCGAGCAGAGATTTTTATATAAACACGTGAAGAAGATATTGAGATTATCGCAATTTTACGGCCATAAGCCTATTATGTCTTATTAGCTTAAAAATCGCGAAAAACCACGAAAATTTTGAATTTCGCGGGCACATCCGTGGTGTGCTCCTTAATCAGTCCTGCTAATTATGGATTTCCGCAAAATAACGCCTGCTTCCATTCATTATTTAAATAAGATTTTATTAGTTGTAATATTCATAAGTATGAACTATAAAAAATATCTCTGTCAATATACCTAAATTTAATTATTTATCAGCTTATTGTAGTTAGGTAGATAAATAATGCCCCGACGTCATTGCAATCATACAAAATTAAAAATCGTTTTTATTTTTTTTAAAAATCGTCGAAAATCTAGGTCATCCAAAAGAGAATGCCGATTCTTGTATGAAAATTGGGCTATACCTTGCGTCTTAACCAAATCATCGGTAAAACGTTAGAAATATTCTCAATATTATGTAAAAAAAGATAAGTAAGATATTTACAGGGAAATTGTAATAATCTGATTTTCTAAGTGGTTAATTTTCTAAGTTTTATTAGTGGCATGGCGATTCCACATGTTTCGAAATCGTTTCGATTATCTATTTAATTTATATATAACCTTTTTTATAATACTTTTGAACCCCTTTTCAAATTTCACTAACATAAATATATGCAATATTAAAATTTGAAAGAAGATTCTTCATGCATACGTGCTTGAGACGCAGATTGACGCAAATCTAGCATTTTCGGGCATTCTCCTTTCAAAATGTGATAAAAATACTCAGTGAAACTACTAAATATCATATGGAAAGGCGATATTTCAGTATTCTAAACACGATTCTTATTTATTTTTATGCTTGATACGAGTAGTTTTTGATTATTATTAGACAAAAAATGGGAAATGCTTTCCAAACAAAAAATTAACTTCAAATGCCACTACAAAGAGTGAAATAATTTTTAATGTAGGTAGGTACCAATTCGAAGTCGGGCGATTGTCTAAAACTTCGTAATTTCTTCGCACATCAAGTAAGTAAGAAGGACTATTAGGGATTGTATAAAACATTGCCCGACTTCGAATTGGTGTAGGTACCTACATTAAAAATTATTTCACTCTTTGTAGTGGCATTTGAAGTTGGTTTTTTGGAAAGCATTTCCCATTTTTATTTTTTACTTTTAAGTCGAAAACTATAAAATGCACAAGGCGTTGTAAAAATACCCAAATCGCATGAGGTGTGTTTATAAAATCTGAAGGGATCCCTCAATTTCACCGAGATCCCATCATCAGACTCTGACTTGATGACTTTAGTCATCAAATCAGAATCTGCTAGCAAATGCACCAGTAACTATAAAAAATACCCAACTCGCTTCAAGTATACTAGCAAAATTTGAAGAGTTCCCTCGATTTCACCAAGATCCCATCATCAGACCCTGACTTGATGACTTTAGTCATCAAATCAGTATCTGCTAGCAAATGCACCAGTAACTATAAAAAATACCCAACTCGCTTCAAGTATACTAGCAAAATTTGAAGAGTTCCCTCGATTTTACCAAGATCCCATGATCAGATCCTGACCTGATGACCATAGGACAACTTGGAAAATACTACTCTTTCAAATAATACCCAAATTGTTTCAAGTCTCCATATAAAATTTAAAGAGTTCCCTCGATTTATCGATCCCATCATCAGATCGTGACCTGATTAAAATGGGATCATCTGGAAACTATACCCTTTTAAACAAAAAAAGAATTTTTCGAATCGGTCCACGCGTCTTCGAGTAATCGGTGAACATACATAGATAAAAAAAAAAAAGATTCCGACGAATTGAGAACCTCCTCCTTTTTTTGAAGTTGGTTAAAAATGAGACCTTAGAAGTGATGTCTCATGATGATGAGCGAAGTGCAGTGTGTTGAAAATTGCCACACAAAGTAGCAGTATGTGATAAGACCCTTACGCACTGTTGTAATACGTTTTTGCATGTATAATAACAGAGATTGGCTTACAAAGTACACATTACGTTCAATCCAGACGAGTAACAGACATGTATGTTGATAACAGAGTAGTATTTTTTATTGTTACAGTGCTGAGATTTTGCTATGGATTTAATGTGTTGGTCGTATTTCCGATACCGGGGAAGAGTCATTCGATACTCGGCGAGGGGTATGTCAGGCATTTGTTAGCGGCTGGACATGAGGTAATGTACCTATTTAACCTATTTTATATAAATATTACATAAATGCCATGCAATCTTTTCTATTTACGAGTATAATCAGTAAATTATATAAAATTCTCGTATCCCAGTATTCGAAACCAAACTTCTTCAAAATTTTTGAACGATTTTTATGAAATTTTCTGTGTATGTTCGGTAAGTCTGAGAATAGGTCTTAAGCTATGTTTTTATTTCCTTAATGGCAAAAAAACGATTGCTCGGTTAGCTAGTCTAATAATATAATAATTATAATATCATATGCTCTTGGAAAACATGACAATTTTAATATCAGTAGTAGAATTATTAACATCTATAAAACTTCCTTTAATTTTCTAATTTCCACTGTTTTTTTTCTCATTTGTGTCTTTACCAACAGTGTATTAAGTAGTATTAGACAGGCGCGGCCGAAGCCACGCGTCTAGAAGCTTTATAAGGATTATTGAATGAATGGAAGGTTTCTTCTTCCCTTTCACGCAAATAATAGTACCTAATGCTGAACGGATTTTGATGCAGATTCATAATAATTTGACTTGTTCGGTATTCCTACATCGGTATAAATTGAACCAAAATTGAAGTCACGGGTTATACCTAAAGATTATAATATCTAAGCTAAGAGTTTATAATTATGTTAGTAGAGTCAAAGAGAATGTGCTTTTATATTAATATACTTTTAGGTAGAGTTTATATCTGTTTTCATTTATTGTACTTACTTTGATAACGAGATACGATGACTTTGGAAAAAGTCAAATGAGGTCTTGTCAAAGATAACTGTATGAAAATGGTTTTTTTCAATGAGAACAACTTACATGGTCATTGTCAAGACGATTGTTCGGACTCAGTCATGTAGAAACCACGCGTTACCATCGAAATAATAATAAACATTATAGGTATCTATAAAGACTAAGTACCCAGACTAAATAACATATCTATTAATTCACAATATATGGGTGATAGAACTGATAGATATGCATAATATTTGATATACATGTTGCATAATTTTAAAGGAAAACACCCAGACACTGGAAAACTTTCCAGCTGTGGGAATCGAACCCACGACCATAGACGTAGTCGGCAGGACCGCTACCGCTACGCCATAAGGTTGTCTTCGAACACCAATAAGTAACCCCAGGATATGGGCATCCAAACGATTTACGTATACATCCTTCGTACAAGCCAACGATAGCGCCATCTGTCAAAATTCTATAGCGAACTACATCTTGGCCTTACTGTTGGAGCCAAAACGAGCATTTTGGCACCTGGTGCCATTTTTTCGCGCCGTCTGCCCTGTCCAGGGTATAATATGTCTGAAATGAAATGAAATGAAATAAAATGAAATGAAATTATTTATTTTTTTGGAAATGAAAATGAAATTATTTTTTTTTATTTAAATAATAGGCGCCCATGAAATGTCAAAAACTCTACCGCCAAGTTCGGAATGCAGGTTTGCAACGAGAAGAACTGGCAAGAAACTCGGCTATTCTCTGTACCCATTAAATGCAAAAAACTTTTTTGCATGTTTTTTTTCCAAAGTCCAAAAGTAAATAATAATGAAAACAACATACTATCTTTGGTACAAAATCATTTCATAAAGGGATTTATCACAAACACATCGCTTAGTCCTTGGATGTGGTACAAAACATGAAGCAATTTAAAATATTTAATTTATGCTTATCTGAACTTTGTATATTATATTTTTATCATTATGGAAAAATTACTATTTAATGAGCAGTCATAATAATCAAATAAAAAATAACAACATAATATTACATTAATTAAAATGAATAAGTAAACTAAATTATGTCAACATTATTATGCAAAACTAAGATTAAGCAAGCCTTATCCGCTTACTTAATAAAAAATTAAGCAGGCCTCATTCGTATAGTAAATAAGGCTGGGTTTTCACTTGCGTAGTCTGCCTCAACCAACTAAAACGAACCAAATAATAAACAGCAACAATATTACATTACTTAAAAATTAATAAGCAAACTAATTATTTAACTTACACAAAACAAAAACTAATTATTAAAATTACACAAAACAAAAATTAAGCAAGACTTAACGCAAGATTTACTATTTGAGCATCATGCATCAAGTTTAAGGTGCGGCTTCTAAAGTTTAATAATAGTAATCGCTCTAGTGGTGCACCACAATCTGCAGTCTAACTTCCCTAAATACAACTGCAGTAGTAAATTTCGTAAAAAAATCGGCCAAGTTCGAGTCGGACTCGAAGGGTTCCGTACCATTCCATTATCTTTCAAAACGGCAAAAGAATCACATTTATTGGATGGGAGCTTAAAATAGATTTAATTTGGATTGGTATTTGTTATTAAAATTTGGAAATGTCAAGTGTCACAGTACGGTTCAAGAGATACATTCGGTGACGCACGGACTGTTAATAGGGTTCCATTCTTTACCCTTTGGGTAGGGAAAAGAGAGTTCTTCTCAAGGCTACCTCAATAACTTATATGTAAACCTAAAATATAATTGTCTAGGGGTAGGCTTGGGCAGGTACCGCCTAGCAATCTACTACTAACTCTTTCTAAGTTAGTAAGATTACATCTTTGGTTGAATCGTCAGTTAAAATTTTCAAACCCCGGCTGAATACTTACTTTTTTTACACGACTGCCCAAAAAAAGGAGTGTAATGTTTTACACTATACAAGTTAGTACTTGACTGCGATCTCACCTGATGGTAAGTAATGATGCAGCCGACGATGTTGTCGTACTAACTTGGAGGGGGTAAACTCACTAATAAACGCACCCCTGACGGTTTCTACACAGCATCGCGCCGGATCGCTAACGCTTGGCGGTGCGTTTTTGCTGGTAGGGTGGTAAATAGCCACGACAGAAGCTTCCCACCAGACCTGACCTGAGCTAATTTAGAAATTATAAAATTCCTAAGTGGCCCGTAGCGGGAATTGAACCCGCGACCTCCCACTCGAATCCGAGCGTGCGTCTCCTGCGCTAGGGAGGTTTAGTCGACTATAAGATCTGATCATGCTAGAGATATAACATCATTCATATGCAATAAATGTCATACCGACTTGTCACAAGTGCCTGTATATTTTAGGCCTATGTGAAATAAATATATTTTTGACTTTGACTTTACTACGTAGATAATAGATTTATGTAATCATTTTCAGGTCACCTATCTAACTCCAGTGCCTGTCAAAGAGCCACCTCCGAGGCTCCGTCAAGTGGACATTTCTGAAAATTTTAAATTCCTCTCTCAGGGTAGGTATGTTTATAATGTTAAAGTATAAGTTAAGTTAAGAATAAGTCAAAGTAAGTTGTTCGTTCCATTTTAAGGTACGTTTATGGAACGAATTTCAGAAAATCGGTCAATTACGAATCGGACTAGTGCATGAAGGGTTCCGTACCGTTATCTATAAAAACGGCAAAAAACCAAAATTATCACGATGTTCCATTATATTCAGTTTCCTTTTAATTTTTTCCTTCTAAAATGGTAGTGACTAATTAAGTCGACCAATCAAGCAGGACGCCATAAAAGTTCCATTATTTTCAGTTTCCTTCTAAAATGGAACAAGTGATTAAATAAGCCAACTAATCAGGCCAGGACACCATAAAAGTTCCATTATTTTCAGTTTCCTTCTAAAATGGAACAAGTGATTAAATAAGCCAACTAATCAGGCCAGGACACCATAAAAGTTCCATTATTTTCAGTTTCCTTCTAAAATGGAACAAGTGATTAAATAAGCCAACTAATCAGGCCAGGACACCATAAAAGTTCCAATATTTTCAGTTTCCTTCTAAAATGGAACTAGAGATTAAATAAGCTAACCAATCAGGCCAGGACACCATAAAAGTTCCATTATTTTAGTTTCCTTCTAAAATGGAACTACTGATAAAAATACATGAAAACTTCCATGGAACTGTTAATGGTAATAGTGGTAATAAAAAGTTGTACAATTTTAGTAGTTGAATGGTCACGCCGTTTGCGTAGACTACAGAAATCCTCTGTGGGTAGTCCGGGATGTGGTAGTATTGGACTTACTTTTGAATACAGTCCGACAAGGCTCTCTTGGCACTTGAATGAGGGCGCTGTTATAGAACAAAGGCATCCAGAAAATAAAATCTCCTCAATTTTACTTCAATTTTAGTTTAAAATAGTTGATAGTAAGCAAAAACAACACAACATACAATAGTGACCTACTGACAGGGCGGACTATCAAACACTATCACAAGATAGCGGTGTTAGTACCGATTTTGGCCACGCGCCAAGATAGCCTTGTCGCACTGAAGCTACAAATAATAATATTATAATCTGTAAAAAAAATCTGCATAATTTTTAAATAACAAAGAACCTTGGAAGTAAATTGTATAAGCATTATTTTTTCTGCTCTCAAGATGCTATAAAAATAATGTGATGTTTTATTTAAAACTTAAAAAGCAAGCGCAGAGTTTCTTGCCTATTTTTCTTGGTGCAAAACAGCTTTTCTTGGCGGTAGTCTGTCATTTCATAAGCGCCTGTAAATTAGGCCTATGTGAAAGATTTTGGAAGACTAAACTTGAATCTTTAAACTTAGACGAGGTCGTGGTGAAAACGGGAAATCTTTTAAGAGGCCTCTTCCCAGCAGTGGACAATGGACATCCATCCGCTGAAATACCAGAAAAACATCGTGTCTTGTTTGTAAACAGTGTTGCTATTTATATAAACAGTGAAGTATAGAAGTATACTGTGAGGTTAGTATAGGTTTTTGTACCGATTTCGAGTCGACTCGCATCGCACTAACGAATCGATCTTCCTCCATACATTTACAGCCAGCGCCATCTATTGACATAAGCATGTCAGCGACTGTCCATAGATGGCGTTGGCTGTAAATGTAGGTATGGAGGAATTCGATTCGTTTGTGCGATGCGAGTCGATTCAAAATTCGTAGAAAAACCTGTACTAACCCCCAGGATTCGAAGTTTATGGCTTCCAGACGGCGCCTCGTGTGCCCGCATAGAATTTTAAGTGACCAATGACCGTGAGTGACACCTTAAGACGTAACAAATTATTATGTACCTATGTATGATAATAATTTCATTACAATAATAATTTATTCATTTAAAATCCAGTTTCAAATGAGTAATTGTAAATACTTACAATTTTGAATGATTTCCTGAATACTGGAAGACTTACTTACAAGCAAAGACTTTGTTTATACATGAGAAGATGATATACCGCGATTTTTCGATAGTAATCGGCAATGCAGAAAAAAATGAATTTTGTGGAGCAACCCTTGCGTTAAGCCGTATACCAGCCGTTACTGACTTCGTAGAGGTTACTGGCCGTGAAGCAGAGATTTCGAAGAACCAACTGTGTTTCAGTTTGAAGGGCATTATAGCCTACAAAGGGAATAAGAGAGTATGGAACAGTGCAGCGCCGTAAGCCCTGGGACGCACTCTCACTGGACAGTGTGCTCATCATCAGTTTACTGGTGTCAAAAATGTTTGCTTTGATACCAGTAAACAGGCGACATTTTCGCGCCGGGTCCTGCGCTTACGTCTATTGTTGTATGTCAACCATAACAGAACAATCCGATACTGACAATATTTTTTTAACTTTTCAGGTATATTCGATGTCAAAAAGTTCATGAGCAAGGAACTGGACTTACAGGACTATTTTCTACTCCACGGTATTTTGGAGGACGTGATCTACCAGACTTACCAGCTACCTGTCGTGCAGAGGTTTATAAATGATCCCAAGGAACAGTATGACGCTGTGGTGGTTGAGTGGCTTTATTCAGAATTATCTGCCGGGTGAGTCCTAAGTCTATACAACGTGTAGATTATTTGCCATAATTAACTGAAAGCCTGAAGTAGGGTATGATGTACAGATGCATTAAAAAATATCACAAGAAGAGTAGCCAGTAGTAGTAGGGAACTATCGCATCTACATTTACATCCCTAAAAACATCTGGTACGACTAAGTTTATTCGGGTAGAATCGTTCAACTCAATTTTTAAGCAGATATCTTCATACATTAACGAATTTAGCAGAATGTAAGTATACACGTTTATTTTGATGACAATGCATGGTTAGAATGCATTAATCTAAGATGGCGGACGAGTAGTATTTTTAATGCATTCCTACAATATGAGTTTCCAATATCCATCGAAAATGTTTGCTGATAAGAATTGAATGGATTTTTATTATAAAAAAATAAGAAAACTCAGGATATTAGCATCCGAACGATTTACGTATACCTTTTTCGTACAAGCAAACAGTATCTGTAAAATTCTATAGATAGCTGCTAAGCAAACTACAGCGTGGCCATCACAGACCAAGGAATAACTTTATATATTGTCAATTCTTTGTTCTGCAGTGATCATACTGTAGGTGACAAAACAAGCACTTTTGGCACCGACAAACTGGCGACTGGCGACATTTTTTGCGCCGTCTGCCCTGTCCAGGGTATATTATATGTAGACTATGTTTATACAATAATATTTTTAAAAGATAACGTATTACAGGTTTGCGTCAGTATTCAACTGCCCGTACATCTGGTCATCGTCAATGATCCCACACACGGCGGTCCTGTCGCTCATAGACCAACATGTCAACCCGGCGTACAACGTCCACCATTTGTCCAGAGACTATTCCATCAGCTTCTGGGATAGATTGTACCACATGTTCTTCATTGTTAAGCTTCAATACTACCGATGGTGAGTGATAGATACTCTAAATATCTAGTATTGTTTAACGTTTATCCTCGTGAACTTCACATATACAGCGTTATATAAAAAATACCAAATCGCGTTCGTTCTGTATTTGTTTACATTAAACCAACAACTTTTGTTCTAAGACTTTTTTAACTTGATATTTTGAGAAATATCAAATATATTCGATATTTTACAGAGATACTCTACTTGTTCCTACTCTTTAATGTAACATCGGCAAGTGGCAATGGCGCGCTAACTCAATGTAAATGCCACTTTACAGAAATAACTTTTTTTTTGTATGAAATAAATTACGATTATTACTGAATTTTGAAAAGTCGTAGAACAAAAGTTGTTTCTGTTAATGTAAACTAGGTACTACAGGCCGAGAGCGATTTGGTATTCTTATATATCTAACCCTGTATAAATGTTCGTAATACTTCGAATATCAAATATTATATATTCCAAAGAATGGTCTACTTTTACCTGCCTTCTTTGCAAAATACAATTACCTACATTGTTCATTAAACCTATTGACAATAATCCTAGTGGAACTGCATTTTATAAAATAATTGCGGTTACATTGTTTATGATAGTGACAATTACCAATTAATAATTGCAATGTAGTTTATCGTATGGTGCCTTATAAAAAATCATTTATCATTTTGACTTGTCCAAATAATATTCCACCACCAAAGAATCTAAATACTATTCGAACACTAATGATAGATATATTTTACAAAACTTATGCAGAGTCATTGGGTTTACATACATACATACATGAACCCTAAAACCATAACACTCCTTTTTTTGGGAAGTCGTGTAAAATGGCGACTACGTAGTTAAAGTCTTTATCCAATATTTTCATCAAATAACATATTTTGCACTGTTATAGGTGTTATTATTGGCTAGGACACCCATTATGGCAACAAAATAACGGAAATACACTATTACTAACACGCGATTGACAATGTTGTTGCTAATATTATAATGTTAACATTATTATAAGGCTTTGGTGCCATAACAAGAAGTTTAGAATAAGTATACGCGTTTTAGAAGCCATAGTTGACCGGGTGAACTAAGGTCTCTTGTTGACAAGAATGGATTTGATGCCTCATGCTTGTAAAAATTTGCTAATGAACCAAGCTTCAAAGATTTTTTTGTGATGATTTTATAGGTTGGAGCGCGACACCCTTAATGAGAAGTTCCAGAAAACTTTCGGAGCGGCCATTTTGAAGAGAGGGCACCAGCTGCCTCACTTTGAAGCCGTCAGATACAATGGGTCCCTCATGCTTGGCAACTCTCACGTAGTAACAGGCGACAGTGTCGCTCTACCAGAGAACTATAAGCATATAGGAGGTTACCACATCAAAGACGTTACGGATCCTTTGCCAAAGGTAAGAGAACTATAAGCATATAGGAGGTTACCACATCAAAGACGTTACGGATCCTTTGCCAAAGGTAAGAGAACTATAAGCATATAGGAGGTTACCACATCAAAGACGTTACGGATCCTTTGCCAAAGGTAAGAGAACTATAAGCATATAGGAGGTTACCACATCAAAGACGTTACGGATCCTTTGCCAAACGTACTCTAACGTTTGAAGCTAATCTCGCCACATTTTGTTTTTTTTTGCGACTATACAAATTTAAAAGCCCAGCTCCTGACTACGCCACATAGTAATTAGTATCCAATAATCCTCTAATTTTCAGCAGGGCTACAGTTACTATACTCTCTATATTGTTAATAATAAATGTGTTAGTATACATATACGAGTAGCTTCATCAGAAGTTACCTTTTGTGCTTCTTTGAATTTGCAGTAGTAATTTAATCTTCTCACTTAATTAACTCTTGTAATTTGATCTGTCCTAAATTGTAATAAATGTGGCAAAAATATAATTACCCAAACTCGATTACAGGATTTGCAGAAACTGATGGACGAGTCGAAAAATGGCGTTATTTACTTCAGCATGGGGTCTATGTTGAAAAGCAGCTCAATTCCTGACCAAACTAAGAGGGAACTGCTGAACATGTTTGCCAAATTGAAGCAAACTGTGATTTGGAAGTTGGAGCAAGTCATTCCAGACCTGCCGAAGAATGTGCATGTGGTTACTTGGGCTCCACAGCCAGGCATTTTGGGTATGTAGCATTTAAATGCTGTACTCGTAGGTACTACAAAATGTGGATTTAATAAAATGTAACAAGGATTTTCTTTAAAGCAAAACCATTGAAATATGAGTGCTATGGTATTTTATGGAAGTTGCTTGATCCTTAAAACATGTCGTTATAACTGATAGCCCATTGGTCCGGACTTTTGTCTTTCGTCAGGTGGTCGTGAGTTCGACCACGGAGATCTAACTTTTCGGAGATAATCTCTCTCTACTATATAAAAATAAGTCGGGTTTTCCTTCCTGACGCTATAACTACAGAACGCACGAACCGATTTCCACGGGTTTGCATTCGTTGGAAAGGTCTCGGGCTCCGTGAGGTTTACAGCAAAGAAAATTCAGGAAAAATTAAAAAAAAAAATTAAAAATACATTACATAAAACGAAGCCATCTGGTGGCGAAACGGAGTTCGCCGGGTTTGCTAGTAATAGATAATAATGTGTGCATTTGTGTAAGCTGAATAAAACTTTGCTAGAAGGAAAATACTGTAAGGAAATCTGAACGAAATTCAAAAGATTTATAAGAATGACAGTTATCTTCGATACATAACTCATCACATTATCAATTTGTCGATCAGAAAAATATCAGTCCCTACTCTTGTATTTCAATTAGCTAAAATGGAATGACCTATGCTGGCTGGTTTCTATGACGATATGACGACTGCAGTGGTGACTTTTAATCGCTTTATTATTTGATTACTTGGTCACAGCACATCCCAACTGTGTGCTGTTCATCACTCACGGAGGCCTTCTGTCAGTTATGGAGACTTTGAATGCCGGTGTTCCCATCATCGGCATGCCCTTCTACGCTGACCAGTACCTTAACATTGAAAGAGCGGAGGTCAGAGGCTTTGGAAAGCGTATAGACCTAAACGAAAACACGCCTGGAGTGCTACGGGATGCTATAACGGAAATGCTGGAAAATCCAAGGTAACATGTTGGTTTTTATAGAAAGGGGTATTCGACTCCGACAATTTATTACTTGATTATAAACTAGTATAAAAATGACGTACACTGAAAAAACTTATTAAATCGATTAAATAACGCATTTAAGTATTTCCGATTAGACATAGATAGCGCCATAGAATAGTGACGTCACACCTTACTAATGCCATTGTATAATGTATCTATGTATTTTTTTTTAATTTTCAGTTACCGCCAGCGCGCCAAGGAATTCTCCGCCATCTTCAAAAACAACATCGCAACTCCAGGCCAGCAGTTGGCGTACTGGGTCGAATACGTGATTAAAACTAAAGGAGCCGTTCATCTAAGGTCTCCAGCTCTAGAAGTCAGTTCCTACAAAAAACTCCACCTGGACTTGGCGCTTGTATTACTATTAGGAATAATAGTAATCATGAAACTTTGTAAAACTCTTCTGAGATTAATAAGGAGAGAAGAGAGTCACAAGAAAAAAAGATCTTAATAGGGTATACTAAAGTAATGTGTTATTGTATAAATTAATTTGGTTTAATTTATTAACGTAACTCAGGATGGTGGAAGATTTTGATCAGACTATTAAGACTATTTATCTTAATAATTCGGGATGTCATTTTAATATCATGTATAATATTAATAAGGGTAGTTAGTGTAAAAGATAAAAATAGGTACATCAACAGATCGAGCATCAAAAAATATCGCGAGCATAAATTCATTATCATAATTTTTATTATCTTTGGTATTTTTACGGCAATCAATTCTTTTTCTGCTTTCGTTTATTCACTAATTTCATTCTGTACTTAGAAATAATGTGTAACATATATCTCATTAGTGAAACTATAATGACTAGGAGCAAAGCAAAGTCTAGATACAATTTCTGGTACCAGGGTACCATGAATGCCGGAGAGCGTAGATGCAGTGCCCCTCGCGTTTTCACGACGTGTTCTACCCAATGGACCAACTCTCTTCCAGGAGGAACAGTCCTGTCGTGATATATCTTTGATAGTTCCTTTACATTATTGGTGTATCTAAAAATAATTAAAATTAATTAGAACACAATTTTACAGTAGATACATGTAATCAAATCTATAATCATAGTAGGATTGGGGGTTTCGCCCTGTAGGTATAAAGGCTACAAGTATTCAGCACCAACCGCTCAGCGGTTTTATCAGGACCCCAGTAGGGAGCTGGAAAGAGATAGAGGAGAGATAAAGTGACACGACAGAAAGAGAGAACAACGTTTAGGTTAGTTACGACGTAGCTATAAGGCACTGTTACAAACTGAATTGCACTTTATTGTAGCAGCGCTAGAGTCGCTATTTATTTATATTATCTTGTGGAATGAATCTTCTGTATCGTAAAGTACTTTGATGGTATTCTGTGGTAAAAGCTGATAATAACTATTAAATGTAAAAATCTTAACCTTCATAACTTTTTTTTATTTTTAAAGCTTTTCTCTCTAGACCAAAATTTGTAATGAGACATGAACTTGTTGGTTTGCATAATATCGTATCCATAACAAAAAAGATAATATCAACACGATTTTTCGGTACTTACTTAGGGTCGCTAAGTATATCCTGAATGGCTATCTCCAAATCTTTGGCAATAGTGTAGGATAAATCCACTTTTTTGGCGAATCCCATTTTTACGGATCTCTCCACGTTCACAAACTGGTCATAAAACGCAGGAATTCCTATGATGGGTACCCCGAAATGTATCGTCTCAGTAGTGGATAAAAGACCACCATGAGTTATGAATAGTATACAGTTTTTGTGTGCTGAAAATAAACGTTACATTGTAATTTTTGTAACAATTGTCTTGTATTGTAGAGGTGAATTTCTGTTACAGATTTAGTTTCAAAGTATCACAGTGCCCAACGATGTGCCTGCAGGTTTGAATAAAATGTAGCCTTTTCTTTAATCCAGGGTCAAATTTATGTTCACTCCAAATTTCAGATGAATCTATTCAGAGTGAAGGAGTTACAAGCTCTCCCTTTTACATAGTGTGGAAGATTATACAGATAAGCGTTATTTTAAGTCCACAGTAAACTTTTCTGATCTCATGCAAAACTCTTGAGAAAATTACCCAAAATACTTTGTTGTGGCGCCCACTCAAGAATGTGAACATTGCTGGGCCGATTAGGCAAATCCTCTTCAAATTTCCATAAAACGGTCTGCTTTAATTTACCAAACACTTCCAGCAAGTCCCTTTTGACTTCGTCAGGAAAATGCCTACTTTGCATATTCGAACCCAAGCTGAAGTAAATCACGCCATGATGTGCGTCGTCCATTCGTTTTTGCAGATCCTACAAATAAAAATACATTCACCTGCCGGGTCTGCTTGCCGAATTCCAATTTTATTTGATTTTCCGCAATTTAAGTTTTCTAAGACATTGTAGGCCATAGATCATCCATTCCATCGTCATGACACTGCCAATTGGATCACTTAGAACTTTTGATATCACATTGAGAATTGACTGTGTGGGCGAAGATTGGCATGGCAGTTGTCACAGGCAGTTATGCTTGACGGAACCGTCGGATTTCAATTCTTTTGGATTTACGAGATCACGCTGAATGGATGAAAACATCGTTGTCTGTCACTGGTGCCTCGGATTCAACTGATCGTGTGTGATGGATGAACAGCAGATTGGATCAAGGCTGCAGCATTATGCTGATTGGACGATAGAATGGATGGTATATGGCTGCCCTTATATGGCAGTAATATTCGGGAATGGCAGCATGGCCGTTTCGGAAATTAGTCCTAGTAGTTTCGTCGAATTCGATACGCGTCTGATTTCACCCAAACGTCCTAGTTTTAGAACCACGATGTCGGGAATTCAAAGTTTTCCATAACTGCTATCCAGGAAAAAACTCCATTTCACACATGTCGATGTCAGGTGTCAAAGTTTTTATCTGGCGTCGACAATTTAGATTTTAGAAGATGGCAATTGGCAGTCGTAGTCCGGGCTGACAAAAATTTGTAACTTGCATGAATTTTACCTGTGGTAAGGGTTTTATATCCTGGTCGATATGGAATCCTCCGATCTTGATATAGTTCTGCGGAACCCGAACAGGTATACTTATGGAGGGATGGTAATTGCTTAGAACAAGGGACCCGTTGTACGCAAGAGTTCCCAAAGGTGGCACGGGGTTTCCTCTGTCACGGATATGTGGTACGAAATTTTTCTCGTACATATCATTGTCAAGTCTTGATGTCCAACTATAATTAATATACAATAGATCATCTAATCTAAAAAAGACGCCTCTCCACGCGTTTTGCACGTACACGATGAAAGGATAATCTAGGGGAGAGGCGGTCATTTTTAAATTAGACGATCTATAAGATGATGAAGAAAGGTATTTCATTAAATCACACTGATCCCTATTGTAAAAACCTGATATTATTTTTTAATGGCGAACAGCACATTGACAAGATGAAAGGTGATACGCCTGCCTATGTCAGATGCAGTGCGTTCCAGGACTTTGAATTATTCGTACAAGCAAACAGTAGCGCCATCTGAAAAATTCTATAGGTGGCTGAGCGAACTATGTAGTGGTGTTCTTACTACTGGCCTTAAAACAAGCATTTTTTGGCACCGGTAAAGTGGTGATTTTTTTGCGCCGTCCAACCCTATCAAGGGTATAAGTCTATTTCTTTAGAGCCGATTTTTCAATCGCCAGATGAACGTTAACTGAGGAATATATATGACGTTTTAACAGATTTAGTATGGCATAATACGAGTACGTATGTTTCAAATATTTTATTCCTCTCATTGCCTCAGATAGTTTATCTGGCGATTGAAGAATCAGCTTTTAGTGATGTTTTCACTGACCGAAGTAAGTAACTTACAAGAATTGTACAAGCTTCCTAATGACAAGAGAGTATAACTCTTCGATTCGTTGTGTCAATGTCAGGGGTGGGACGTTGGTGGAAGTCGCGCCAACGCTGTAGGCAGGGTTGGTCACTTCGTCTACCAGTTCCAAAGTCATCCAGGTAGGATTTACAGGTGTGAACCATATCAATGGACAGTTGTACAACCCTGAAAAACTAAAAATTAAATTATTATAGGTATCGTAATCCGTAGCGTCTTATAATAGGGGAGCCCACGATGCTTCATCGGTAGTTAGTAGTTACTCGAGCGTTGTAAGCTATTAAGGTCGTGAGGACCTATTGCATTGTAAATATTAGGTGCTAAAATGAAAAAGAGGTTATATGAAGTTCGCTATTTCAGTGGTGGAGGAAGCTAATACCGGTTTTCAAAAAATAAAAAAAAATTCTGTCCAAGTATGTTCTGTGGAAGTATACTCCAGCGCATCAGATTTTTATACAGACACCTCTTCTTAATATGCTTGTCGTCCTGACCCATTACCAGACAATTATGACAAGGAATTTCCTTAATCTGCCGGGTTAAAAATAAAATCTTGGGACCGTCAGATAAAGAAAATTCCTCGACATACTCATAATTGTCAAATTATGGGGTCAGGATGAAAAGCGCATCAAGATGAAGCGTATGCCTAAAAATCTGACGCGCTTTTTTTCATCCCCCACCACTGAAATAGCATACATCATAATCACCTCTTTCTTTTAGCATCTAGCAATAAGCAATATTTAAAATCCAATAGATCCCCACGACGCTCGAGTAACTACCAAAATTCCCCTCTTGGGCTCCCCTAGTATCATAGGATTCGCGTCTTGTACCAAGAAGAGTTCACCACAAACAGCCTTTAAACTTAGCGATATTTAGATACTGAATTCAATAGACTTACTCCGCATAAATAGTATTAAATAAAAACTCAGCAATAACAACATCGAAATTTTGTGTTTTATCTGCCATTAATGCCTGTACGTTTGGATGTTCTACTACAAGCCGACTTTCTTCCAAAAGTAAAGGTACCACACCGGTGATCTCATTGATTTCAAGCTTTTTGTCCATTATATCTTTTGTATATTGAAAACCTTCTGAAAAACAAAGCATTATTATGAGCTACTTAAAAATTTGGACATGTCCAGGTTAAAAAAATCGGATAAGTGCGAGTCAGACTCGCGGTCTGAGGACTCGGAAAATTAAAACGGATTTTTGCTTTTGTTAACGAACCACAAAATGAACTTTAACTGTAGAGGCATAGACTTATAAACGTCGTCGCTGTAGAGGTTTATTGTTGATGTAAAAAAAAAATAAGTACATAAAGTACGTGAGATAGAAATGCAATTGATATTACATAATAAGTATCATAAAAAGTATCTCACTTTAAAAATATATCATTTTTTTATTAATCAATAAAAATCTGAAATATAAAGAGTGATTAGGAGATTTTTTTTAAATAATATTATAATAATATAAATATTTTATTTAACTTCACTTTGAAAATTAACAAAATATTTTCATTTTTTTATTGTTATTATCATGTTTAGCCAGTATTTTATGGTCCCCGTCCAATTAATAAGAAATATATTATAAACTTTTTCACTATGAATGAAAAAAGGGTGAATATTATGTATTAATGTAGAGTTTGCCGGGTCAGCTATTTAAGTAAATAAATACCTGAAATCTGAGAAATGTCACTTATATCGACTACACTAACTCCTGGCATTTTTAGTGGAAAAGTGGTGATGTATGTTATCTGAAACAAATATAAAAATAATAAAATGATAATAACATGTACTTAATAGCTCTAATATATCTAAAATAATCTAATATAATGTGTCTCATATAATATAAATAAATATATATCAAATTCTCGTATCTCGTGTTAGTTACCAAACTGCTACCAAAGTGCGAGTCGTACTCGCGCACCGAGGGTTCCATACTATAAAAGAATTTGGTTCATGAATTTACGAGTATTACATGTAGGTACTTTTGTTGGCAAACCGCAAACATAACTTTGTTTTAGCCGGTTTATTGTTATTATCAAAAAAGTATAATAGTTAGAGAGTTGAATTTATTTTTCCTGTAAAATATACGTTTAGTTCTATTGATCATAATTATTTCAGATTTTTCGATTGGTAAACTTCGAAAAAAATACCGTCCCCCCCGGTATTTTTTTCGACATTTTGCCCAATAAATCGAAAACTATCAGGCATAAAAATAAATAAAAATCGGTTTTAGAATAAAAAAGTAACGCCCTTTCATATGAAACCCTATTCAATATTGTTATCTCATTTTGAAATTTCGACGACCCGGTTTTCTCCCCTTTTTAAATAAAAATAAAAAAGATTTTCAATTTTTTATGATTGCAATAACGTTGCGCTGCAATTACCTACAACTAGTCCAAATTTCAGGTCGATAGCTTTAATAGTTACTGAAATAATCGAGTGTGACAGACGGACGGACGGACGGACGGAGAAAGTCTCACCATAAGGGTTCCATTTTTATCATTTTGGTATGGAACCCTAAAAATTAACACGATAGTTCTCCTCATCCCACCTTTACTTTCGTGATTTGTTGATATCTTATAATCTTATCGTAAGTATTTGTACCTCATGTCCAGCTTGTGACAAGTATTTGACCATCGCATCACACAAAATTGCATGGCTTTTGCTCGGAGTCGGAGATACAAGTAATATCCTGTATGATTCTGATAAGTAAACTGTTATAAGTAATATTAATAGAGTTAACATTGACTTCCACATTTTCTGCAACAAATAAAATTTACAATAGAAACTATGGTAAGCCTAAGGAAGAAAGTCTTACTATCATTAAAACGTCTTATCTATACTTATAATAAAACTGTAAAGGGTCGAATTCTGTACATTGAAGATATTTGTTGGAGGATACTATTTAGTCGATACTGAAGCCAAAACTGTATTTTTTTTTAATTTTTGTCTGTCTGTCTGTCTGTCTGTCTGTTTCACGACCGCGCATCACGGCTAATCCGCTGGATGGATTTAAATGAAACTTGACATGATTATAGCTCATACCCCGAGGTAGGACATAGGATGCTTTTTGTCCCGAAATTCATCATGGTTTCCCTGGAAGACGGCATCAAAGTCAAAATGTGTATTTACTAATAATTCATTAACGCGTTGTCCGATTTGATTCATTCTTTCTTTGTTCGAAATGAGGTTCTTTAAAGATTATTCCATACAAATGTTATCATCATTACTTTTGTAGTTCAGAAATTACAGGCATCAGAACCTTTAGCGATAAGTTCAAGTAGGTGACTTGAAACTCGGAATGGATAAAGAACCTAGGGCTAAGACGTATAGCTAAAGTTAGACTGGACTTTCCTTACAGCCGTAAATAAATAGTCTTAGCAGAAGATTTTGTATGGTTTAAGATTTTCACTTTTAGAGTGAACAAAAATCATGATCGCTATGTTACGTTATACCGTATAGCGCCATCTCTACAATTTATGTGGAACTTGAATGTAAAACTCTGAGATAGGTACGTACTACCGAATTTTTTAAATCCTATACCTTTAAACGAGCAATTCTTGTATATATATATATTTCTATATAATCTGGATCTCGGAAACGGCTGCACCGATTTTCATGAAATTTAGTATACAAGGGGTTTTGGGGGCGATAAATCGATCTAGCTAGGATTCATTTTTTTTAAATGTCGTATTTACCAATAAAAAAAATATTACTCTATACCTGACATCTATTGGCAAAAAGTTAAACTATTACAGTAATTTCCTGCTGCCATCTATTGGTGAGTGGCTGTGATATTACCAAGCAAAGCTTGATCAACCAGGTATAATCATTTACATCATATTTTTTCCAGATAGCTTGAAATCTGGGAAACTACATGACATCTATTAGCGAATAGTGAAACAAATTTTAATGACCGCGGCCGGCATTTGTTTTAACGAGAATAATATTATAATGCTAAAGGTAAAATATGACTTCTCCCGACATCTATTGGCGAGAAGTTATATTAATTTTTTTATGGAGTCAACGAACTGGGCGCGAAAATTCAAATTTTATTTAGTTTTCTGGTTTAGTGGGCTTATACATCCTAAGTTTATATAGTAAACACAACACAACATTTATTCATCTCATATTTGTAATCAAAACTCTGCTCAACAATACTCATTTACCTCATATTGTTTCTCGATATATTGAAAACTAGGAAACAACGTGACATCTATTGGCCAATAGCAATACTATTATAATGGCCCAGGCATCCAACTGTTTTAACGACACAATAAATATGACTCTTTCTGCTGACATCTATTGACGAGAAGTACTTAATACTAATTTTTTTTATGGAGTCAACGAATTGGGCGCGAAAATTCAAATTTTATTTAGTTTTTGCTAATAGTGGGCTAATAATTATACATCGTAAGTTTATGGCAATGAGTTTTGCGGGCACAACATTAAAAGGGGCAAGGTGGTATTCTCTCGTTCAAAGCTAGCTCCATTCGAAATAATGGGCCTTTGAAATTGGTTTTTAATCGTAGTTTCCCAATATCAAAATTATCGTGCCATCCACAGAGCAAGATAATCCATGGCACAATTGGCAGGGCACTCAGCCGTGATAGCTAGGGGGTACGGGTTCAAGTCCCGTTGGCAGCGATAATTTTAAACACTCGAAATAAAATAACTTACGTAATTGGTTGATGTAATGTAAAAAATTAAGTATTAGTATAATATATAAATATTAAACTAATTACACTCGTGATTTTTATTTAAGGATTAAAATTTTGAATTTTGCGGGCAGAGTCGTTGATTTCGCCTTAACCATACTTACGAGTTCATATTTTTTTTATTATTATGTCGATAAGATCGAAAAATATTTTTTCATATTTCATCATTACATTAGTACCTATGTAATTCATATTTAAATATAGTTTCTACTCCAAATTACAATTGACAAAAAAAAAACCGAGCGAAGCTCGGTCATCCAGGTACTAATAATTAACTGTCATGTAATTTACTGTTTCATGACTTTATATTAAGATGGCACTGTTAAGTTAAGAACCATTACATGAACAGATTAAAGTTTTCACTTCTGTCGACATTCCCGGAGTGCCGCGTCTTTTTTTATCATCCGCAATATGGAAAGGGTAAAATAATGGTTCACAAATCCTAACTGACTGAATGTCGTAGGTCTTTTTATACGTAAACAAATATATAGCCATTGCCCATTCGGATATTTTTGATTGTATTGAGATGAAGCAAAGATTTTTAAATGACTCTTATGTTGGGCCGGGGAATATTGTTAGTAGAGTATTTTATCCCAGTGGTACATACCCGGCCGAAACTTGAAAGAAGAGCTCTACAAATTATTAAGTACAAATTTTCACATGATTTAATGATTTTTGACATAGTTCGTGGTTTCAGAATAAAAATCACATTGAAAAGGACGATTTTAACTACATATATTACTATTTATATTTCGATACATTGGTACAAGTCGTGGTCACTACGTGACCACGACTTGTACCAATGTATCGAAATATCGACAATTAAAATCGTCCTCTTGATTTTTCAACTACGTATTAATGAAACTTTATATTATGATTAAGAAAAAGGAGTTTTCAAAATCACCACAAGATAACCCGTGCGAAGTAAGAACAGGTCAAGTCAACCAGAATCCCGCGAAAAATCAAGGAATTCCATGGTACGAGTATATGTAAAAAATTGTAATTCACGCGGGCGGAGCCGCGGGCAACAGCTAGTTTTTCAATAATATTATTAAAACAAAAATCTTACTTTATACTTACTGTCTTTATAACAAGGGCATCAAATGGGTTTATGTACACAGTACTTTTCACTCTGATTCACTTTATGCTCTAGGGCGTTAATGATACATTTCACGAGCATGAGAAGTGAGAAAAAATTTATTAATACCAAACCGTATTGCGGTCTGTAATGTAAACTTATAAATCGAATATGAAACTACTCGACCTTTGTTAACCTCTTTTAATTGTATAGCAACATTCCATATCTACAGCAGTAAATGAGATTGAAGCGTCAGTAATGCAATTAATATAGGTCTGGTAATAAACAATTCTTGTACTCGAAATGTAAACTAGTTCAACTCGTGAGCGATAAGTTGAGACCAGCGTTGCCAGACGTCCCGATTTTGCCGGGACGTCCCGAATTTTTAATCAAAATTAAACGTTCAGCGCGGGACAGGCGGGATTAATAGGTATATAAATAACGCGTTACGTTGTTTGTCCGCGATTGACTCGTAATCAAATTTGTTCCCGTGTGTAGTTTGATCTTACTTAAAAGATAGGATAGCTTACATCTCAATTTATCTATAATATCTGGGTGACCGAGCTTCGCTCGGTAGTATAACTACTGGCTAATAGATGGCAGCAGGAGTCATATTTTTTTTTGGTGAATTCGACATTTTCTGAAAATGAATCCTAGCTAGATCGATTTATCGCCCCCAAAACCCCCTGTATACTAAATTTCATGAAAATTCCAGATTATATAGAAATATATATACAAGAATTGCTCGTTTAAAATATAAAAAATAATTTTAATATCCCTAATGGCAAAACAACGTTTGCTGGGCCAGCTACTGTACCTATAAAATAGGCTTACTTTTATTGCAAAAAAATTTTATAGATAAAAAGTAGTTATAGTTCATAGAAAATTTATTAATCTAAATATCTCAGGTGGCAGTATCTCAAAATCTCGCCGAAAACAAAGTTGAGTTTGCGGTTCGCCATCAAAAGTACCTAAATGTAAATTATACTCGTAAATTCATGAATAAAAGTGATTCTTTTAATGTTTCACTTATTTTAAAGTACGGAACCCTCGGTGCGCGAGTCCGACTCACACTTGGCCATTTTTTTGTAATACGAAACCCTCAATGTTCAAGTCTGACTATCTATTAAACGAGCGCGAGCGACGACCTATTGTAAATCTATATGCTTTGACACTAAAAACTTTGTTTTAAAAACAAATAAAATTAATGACAAATTTCCATTGCAATATCGTATACAAGTACACTGCACTACGCTTATCATTGTGAAGTTTTACTTACTTTACTAATGCTCGTTTTCACCAACATTTTAAGCAACTTCAAAGAAGAAGAAAGGAGACCGGCAAACTCCCATACATTTCCTGGCCCAGACTAAAATCCACTCCAATCCACGTTCAGTTATTAAACTTCTGATACCTGTAATACTCAACCTGACTTACAAAACTGTCATACAAAGTCAATCAAATAAAGTAGGGAGAAAGAAGATATTCACATTATTGTTAAAAGTGAGGTTAGGTTTAGGTATCTTTCATTGTTTCCAAGTGAATAATCTTACTGCAGATTTTCTGAAAAAGCCAGAAAAATCCATCCTCATTATGAAAGACCCGTGTCTAGTAGTGGGTCGGTGATTGGTTGACTTTTTGTTGCCATATTTAAATAAATATTGCCATTCGACCTGTTTTTTAATTGTATTTTATTTTTGATTCCCTACTTCTAAAAATATGGTGTTTACACAAAAAAATCTATGAAAAATAGCAATCCAAAATAAATCATTCCAGAATCTGAACGTTATCTAGGTTATTTTTGTTAGAGCTGGGCCAATTTTCGCCATTCTCGTTTTCACTTATAACAATTGTCACTTATATGTTAAATAAAATAAATAAAACGAAATATGTTCGATGAAATAATAAAACGAAATATGTTCGACTCGTGCTCGGCTCGCCTAGTCGAACATATTTCGTGCAGTGTGGATCGACTTACAAGCCTCGAACGAGCTTGCTGCGAGCATTTCGTTCGTGCTCCCCTGTTGTCGGTTTTTTGACGAACACAGAAGGATTGGAGGACACTGATCGTTGTTAAGTTCGTTGTACGGCCACACTTGACACCATCTTGCCACCGCGAACGACGAAGCGAAACGGCTTGTGCTTCGCTCGTGCACGATTCGCCTAGCATAGACCCACCAAGGACTTAGGTGTCTCTTAAAATGTTGGTGAAAACGAGCATTAGGAACTTAGTTTTAGGTCTACTTGTAGATAGATAGCACCAAATACATATAATGTCACAAATATGGTATTCATTCATAAGAACCTGAACGTTAGGCGTATGTGAAATAAATGTATCTAGAATTTTTTTTTGAAATTTGCTCAAAAATTACGTTGGCGTACTCTTCAAGTTGAAACCTGGTAATATTCTTCTTCAAGGTTTCTACCTTGAAGAAGAATATTACCAGGTTAACTACCTAGACGCACTTGGCAAGTCTTACCTTATACATATATCCCCTACAGACTTCTCGAAAAACAAACAAATTGTCCTGTCTTTCAATTTTCTCGCTTGTGATTGGAAGAAATCTTTTGTCTCGGGTCAAAATACTGCCGCCGATCGGAGAACAGACGAGCGCGAGAATGAGATGGCGAGAAACTCTTCACATTCACGTTTCTCGGGTGTTCTCGGCGTTAGTCTGCAGGAGGCGGGACTTGCCCGGTTAGCCTGCTGTTAAGCCCGTAAGGCGACAGACTTTCCCTATTTTATTGCACCGCGGGCAGTGACACACAGAGTGCCGACTGTATGATATAGACTACAGGATATTAGTACCAAACTCCATACTCGTACATTTTTGTACCATTTACTCAGTATCATTTTAAGGCGCTCTATACTCGTTGGGACAGGGACACATTTTGTGCCAAAATCACAAGAATATCATATCATATTATCAGCCTGAGAACGTCACAAGGCCTTCCCGAGTGAGCGTCACCACACCTTTTCCGCCAGTCAGTCTTCATCTTCCAGCCACTACCCGCCAGCCGCTTGCTTGTATGCTGTCTCCAGTGCAGACTTTTTGACTACATTATAATATAATAATTATAATAGGCAATAAGCATAACTTTAGTTCGTAGAACATTTTCGGAAAATATTCGGTCGGTTCACAGGACTTACACAACCCAAAATTGTCTTGTCAATTGTCAGGATTTGAGTAATGATACAACAAATATGCATTAATCCATCTTTATTATCTGGACGTACTCAAGAATTGAGAAACACGAATCTGCTTTTCGGAAAGAGTAAATAAACAAAAATATATTATTGTCTACAACGGATTCTATTTTTATTTTTCACTTATTGTGTGTTTTCTTTTATACAAACTTATGTTTGTTTTTGTTTTATTTTAATTATTAAAATGCTTTTGAAACTATTTAGAACGTATTTCAAAACTAAAATAATGACTAGTATAAGTACAACTAGATCTAAATAGAGTTTTTGGTACCAGGGTACCACGATTGCGGGAGATCGTAGATGAGGGGCTCCTTTGGTCCTTACAACGTGCTCTACCCAGTGGATTAGTTCTTTGCTCGGACGTAGAGGTCGGTCGTGGTATATTTCAGACAATTCCTTTACTCTTGTTGCATATCTGAAATCATAATTAGGTGTTATTACAAGGTTTCAACAGCCACTTTATCTCGGTGTTGGAATGAATCTTCAATAGTGGACTTTGAGGTCCAGGCTTCGAATCGGCCTTGAGGTTCGAAGATGGGAACGTACCTACGTATACAGGTTGTATGGAAAGGAAACGCAAATAGACCAGAGTTGAAATAAGATGGCGTTTCCCTCTTCTGCCTCATAGAACACGCTAAGGCTAACCTTAGCGTACTCCCAGAGGCATCAGCGTTCATATTAGAAATGTAGCTTTCGATATACACTAATGATGCTTATTAGGATAGATTATATTCGTTACTTATTATTAAAACTTACTTGGGATCATTAACTATTTTTCCAATAGCTTCGTCTAAGTCTTCACCCAAAGTATAAGACAGGTCTACTTTTAAACCGAAGCCTTTTTGAACAACCCTTTCCACGTTTACAAATTGGTCGCCAAACACTGGTATTCCAATCATCGGAACTCCAAAGTGCAACGCCTCTGTAGTTGAAAGCAGGCCTCCGTGCGTTATGAATAGAATACAGTTTTTATGTGCTGTAAGAAAAGTGTTCATAAGGATATTGTTATGCTTCGTCTTCATAACTCGCCGAGCAAAGACGAGTCACCATGTGGACGAGTAGCCATGATGGTGTAGTCGCTGATTATTGTCTATAATCGTCTGTGGTCGGGGATTTGATTGGTTTTTGGGGCACGCTTCAAAGAGAAATACGCTTTAGTTGCGTTCTCGTGTCTTCATGATCACTGATCATTATTCACCGGTAGACAGCCAAAGAGCGAAAACCATCGATAACGCGCTTTATTAGATCAGTCGCCAAAATGTCTTTTTACAGAAGGTTTCGGTTGGTATTCTAGGTACCACCACAGAATACCAAAGGTACTACACATTTACAGGAACAGATCGCACCCAAAATCATTAAAGTAAGGAACGACTATAGACTAGACAGAATCCTTAAAATATATTCAGAGTGCGCCTGACTTGAAAGAAGCCTCACGCGATGTAATTTCAGTAATGACATATAAGATTACTTATAGATTTCGAGCGAAATGAAAGTTTCGAGCAGAATTTGCGGTGATCTCGTAGGTGTATTCCAGCACTTGCGTTACTGGTTATCTTACTTTAATAATAATATTTGCTTTAAAAATTTTACCCAAAATGCTTTGTTGCGGAGCCCATTGCACGATATGAACATTTTTTGGGGCACCTGGTAAATTTTCTTCGAACTTCCATATGACTGTCTGATTGTATCTACCCAACGTCCTTAGTAAAGCTTTTCGAACGTGGTCTGGTAAATTTATACTCTTTATATTCGAACCCAGGCTAAAGTAAATCACTCCGTGCTTGGCGTTATCCATAAGTTTTTGTAGATCCTAAAAAGGAAATAAAAAAATTTATTAATCCATTAACTCGATATCCTCTTTAATTTTGAGAATGCCTAATCTTTAACAAAAATTCTTTCACAATAATTGAAAGTCAAAGTTTGAATAGTTTAAATGGTGTTTTATTTTAACTACCTAGGTATTCCACCTCTTAATGAATGTTTGAATATTTTAATCATTGACTTGGAGGAAATGTTATCTTCATCGCGGTGAGCACTGTTAAGGAGATAGCCTAGAGAATAGTAGAGAGCACTATGCAATGAAACCAGTAGAGCTACACTCTGCAGAGCCGCATCAAGAAAATAAAGATGAAGAACTCCTATCTGTTACTACACAGCTGCACCGGAACTTGATATTGTAAGTCCTTAGAAGAGTGTAGTTTTGTAAGTCTTTGTAGGTATCTTAGAAGAGTCAGAACGTACCTCAGGTAAAGGTGGTACCTCAGGTTTGATATAGAATCCTCCGACTGAAACGACATTAAGAGGCAGTCGCGGAGGACTACCCATCGATACATGGGAGTTGTGTAAGATCAATGAAGCGTTATACTTCAGTGAACTCCAAGTAGGCACTGAGTTCCGTCTATCGCGAAAAATAGGTACGTAATATTTTTCATATATTTCCTGCTCTAGGCCATCCAATGTACTGAAATGGAAAAATATCAGTATCTGTTAATTTTATTAATATTTTCCTAAATACAGAACTACCTTCTAATTAAGTATTCATAAGAGAAATCAAATCAGCACAATTCGTAAGTTTGGCTACATTGAAGAATAGTGAAACTGTAAGACTACCTCAGTGGAGCCGACGCTTATGCAGCGGAAATCAATTGCAAGGGGAAGCTTTAATGCTAAAGGTAGTTAGGTTTTTAGGAAGAAAACAAGGTAGGTAAGCAAGTGATTAAGTAAAGTCATAATATATAAGGTCTAAAATAACGTCAAGAAGAACTTGTAACAAGTCTTATAAGAACGACTGGATAGGTAGCGAAGTCATAAGTCATGAATTAATGATATAGACACCTAAGTTAGAATGAGGCAATATCAACTCTGGGAGAATGGAAGCATCTTTGTCAAAATCCTAAATCCTTCGTGAGTCCCTAATCGGTTGGCATAAGGCATCAGATATATATTTGAGTAACGCCTAAAACTAACTTATAAAGTTTGAACAAGTATGTCTTACTATTTTGAATAACAAAGTGTGATCAGTGAGTAATGAATTCTTCGAGTCATGAGCTAATAATGTCCAGACAAATATTAAAAATATCACAGTGTAAATTAACTTACAATGTTTGAAGTAGCTTGCCTTCAATTTTGATAAGCAATTCTCTGATACGTTGCACAAATGTGAACGGAGGGATTGTTTTAGAAAACATGTCGGTAGAGTACGCAGGATTAGGCATCTCATCTACGGTTTGTAGAAGCATCCATTGAGGTTCCAATGTCGAGAACCAAATTAATGGACAGTCGTACACTCCCGCAAATCTGAAAATTAACAAATGTTTTTAACAACTAGACATTTTATAATCAGTCCAGTTCATCAAATTTATGTATGTTATAAACGTAATTTTTAGGGTTTCATACTGTTAACGGACTGAGACCAAAAGGTTTTTCTTTTGGTGAAAATTTCTCAGTCCGTCTGTCTGTCAAACTCGATTATTTCAGTAACTGTAAAAGCAATCGGCATGAAATTTGGAATCGTAGTATATTATGTTAGTGATCGTAGTATAGTATAATAGTGAACGTCATAGTATTGAAAAATATAAAATTAGGTTAATTTTTACTTAAAAAGGGGGAAAATTGGTTGGATACATAAAAAATAAGTTAAGTTTGCGGTTTTTAAAGAAAACTGATTCTTATTCTTTTACTTTTTCTGTAGTAGTACAAAACCCTCGGTGCGTGATTCCGACTCACACTTGGTAGGCTTTATATATCATGTCAATAGAAGTCATCAATCATTTTTACCCCGCATACACTTCATTGTACATCCATTCCGCTATCACAGCATCAAATGTTTGATTCTTATCGGCCAGTAACTTCTGTACATTCTGGTTTTCCAACGTAGCTCTGCTAGTTCTCATCATGCTCGGTACAAATCCTTTGATATCAATACCACTAATTTTTTTATCCATAATTGCTGTTATAAAAGCTGAATCTGCAATAACGTTAATATTAATATTTTTATTTATTTCATGCCCTTTGAAGGGATGCGAGACAAGAACATGTGCGTTTTGTAGCTATGGGAACCATGACGAAATACATTTATGTTTAATAAATGTATGGGGAGTATTAACTTGTGTGTCAGAATAGTAATTTGAACATCAAGTGGCCAAAACGCCAGAGAACAAAATATTTTGATTCCTAGTGACACACACTCTTTTTCATCACTAATTATGAGAAAAGAACTAGGAGAACTTACCGACCTACTTGAAATTCGACTTACCGACAAATTATTAGAAGACAAACTTACATAATATACTCTAAAATTTTTGATAAAAACCAAACAAACTTTTAATGTCACGAACGCGGATCAATCAGAAGAGAGAAAACGCAAACTCTCATACGAGCCAAATTTAATTTTGCGCTCGCCAATCGCTATCCTCTAAAATCGTTTCTAGGCAGGTATGAAAAAAAAAACATTTCGTAATTCATTAGAAAAACAATTGAAATATTGAATTACTTACTTGTTTAAAGAGAAGAAACAATTGAAATATTTAATTACTTGTAGAAAAAGAATATGCAAATTCTTACCAACCTAATGGAAAAAGCTTGTGATGGTCGCTGGTGTCAACAATAGTTACACGTGGTGGAACTTTTTCTGGCACGACAGAAGTTATATACGTCACCTAAACAATTTTAATCAAGAACATTTATAATCAGTTTGTATTATAATTCAATATTAACATATAATACTTGAATATTAATAGTAGTTACAATGGAAGAAGATAATTTGCACATATATTATAATACATTTAAATTACATGATTTTATTGGTGTCAAGAAACAAGTTTTTATTTTAACCTAATACTTACCTCATGGCCAGCTTCCACTAAATGTTCTACCATGGCGTCTCCCAAAATTGCATGGCTTTTGCCTGGTATGGGACTTACAAACAGATATTTATAGGCATTTATTGTTTGAAGTGAAGCTAATATTAGCATCAAAGCCATTAAACTTTGTATCTTCTTGCACATTTTCTGTCAAAATAAAATGTAGGTAATTATTGTTTTAGAGGATTCTGAACCTCAAAAGGGAAAACGGAATTCTTAGAGAATCATTTTGGTTTTCGTCCGTCTGTCTGTCTGTTAAGACCCTTTATTTCGGTAACCATCAAAGTCTTAGAACTGAAATTTGGATAATAGGTATATTGTAGGGAACAGTGGCTTAACGCCATTTCAATAATAAAAATTTAAAATAGTTTTTATTTTTGTATAAAAATATATGAATAAAAAGAGGGAAAATCAGAGAGTCGAAATTTCAAAGTTAGGTAATAATATCGAGTGGGGTAACATAAAATGGCGTTACTTGTGATCTTGTAAACTATAATACTATTGCACTGTAAATGCACTTCACCGCATTCTTATAGTTTACTTTGTTTTTGTGACCTATTTAAGTTGCCCACGTGCTGTCACTGATATTGCACTAATGCACTTTTACACCAATTCAAACTGTTTCGTTTGGTGTTATTATTTATCGTTTAATCAGTTTAGTTATGCAACAAAGAAAATCAATAAAAATCTAGAATGAAAGTAATTTGTAGTCTCTAACTAGTGAACAGAATGGGCATGCATGTAATCACGTATACAGATTTGCTATGATGAATTCGGTAGCGCGAGCTAACTGGAGATGATAGGAGGAGCTAACCGTCTATCGAGCGATGGGTGAAATCGCGCATAAAAATATAAAATGGAATTTTAGGTGTATTTCCAAACTTCGTTTCTGCCGTTTTATGGAATCTCTATAAAAAGAGTTATAGCTCAGCGGTTTAGACTTCAGCTTCTAATCGGAGGAGGTCGAAGGTTCGAATCCGAGTAAGCTATTATGGAAACTGAATACGACCTGTACTTTACCGTTGAGTTCACTGTAATTTTTTCTAAGGTGTGTGAAGCCTTCCAACCTACATTTAGCTAGCTTGGTGGAGAATGCCCAAAGCCCAGACCAGACCTGTGCTCAGCAGTGGGCATACTAAAAAGCGAATCATTACCTATAATACACTAATTGATTATACTCACCGATTAGATATTCAAGATATCAGAACACAGAACACTTCTTTTATTATCATTGATGACAAATTCAGTAATAACTTCCGTTGCACACTTTTAATTTTTTATCAAGTCACGCATAACTTCAAATATTTTTACACTGAAATAAACGTTAAATTACTTCTTGCTTAGCACCTAAACGGTCATAATATAACGCTGCACAAATATGCCATTGAACCTATGCTATTGCATTGTTTCAAATAGTTTTTCCAGACTGATAAAACTGATACTGTGTGTGATATAATCAATTTTGTGATAAAAACTCTTTTGATCTACAATGTTAACAATATCTCGATATATTTAAGAAGATAAACGACAGGTCTGTGAACGACTGAGCGTGTTTTAATGAAAAATCAAAAAATATCGTCTTTAAAAAACCTGATTAGAAGATATTAACGCAACGCGACGCGGAAGTAGATTTCGAAGGACCAATAGACGTTAAAGATCCAAGGTCTTTGTTATTATTAGTAAAGCAGAAAACCAGAGATGTTGCTAAGCTACACATTTCCGTGACTTAAGCTACTACTAAGATTGTTAAATTATTATTTTCATAAATTAGCCGCGCTTAGCTTAGCTTCACTCTAGTTGAAAGCGGTTTATAGCTAAGTATTTAACATAAATAGGTACAAAGCAAATTGTAAATCAATTGTTTACTAAAAAAAAAAATTTTAATATTTACAAAAAATGTACACCGTGCCTATATTGTGGGCACCAATTCCGTAAAAGATCAGTTTTTTTTAAGTTTTTTGGTTTTGTGAGCCCAATTCCTTTAGAACTTACTAATTAATTGCTTGCATTAATTGACAAATAAAAAAAATTTGGAAGATACTTTTTATTTTAGATAATGCATTGTTTGAAATAAATACGAGCTTAAATTTAGATTTAGTAAATTTTTTCCTTTCTTTTCTTCAATAGAATATCCTTTAGGAATACAAAAATGCTTTTTAAGACTAGACAAATGATGACTAAAACTAAAACTAGATCTAAATAGAGCTTCTGGTACCAGGGAACCATGGACGCAGGAGAGCGCAGATGAACTCCTCCTCGTGTCTTCACAACGTGCTCCACCCAATGTACTAGTTCTTTAGCCGGCGGCACGGGTCTGTCGTGGTATACTGCAGACAATTCCTTTATCTTATTACTGTATCTGAAAACATACGAAAAACGTTAAAAAAACGGTCAGACTCGCATCCCACTCCATCAAACTACGCTAACTTCATTAGTTATAATATCGTTTACACAGTATTTAAGAACGTCGTTTAAGCTTGGCAACTTCGTGCGAGACCCTCCTGCGGGGTGACAGACGGCCGGGGGACGCGGTAACGCATACATGCAGAGAAGTGTCCCCTTCCCCGCTACACCGCCCGCTAACCGCTGACATCTAAGTTCCTTGCCTCCCCCACCGTCTGTCAAACCACAGGAGGGTCCCGCACGAAGTTGCCAAGCTAGAGACCTGCGTTTGTTTCCTATGATAAAAACAAGCCTAACTCGCTCGATAGCGACCAAAATAGTCATCCGTTGCTCTGAGTTGCTCGTAGCAACAAATATAAAAAATTTTCGCATTACAATAAATCTTTAAGTATAGATAAATTATTATCATTAAATCAGACATTAAGGCGATCTCAGACATGTCTTCATTATCTTCGAATAGACCTGAATACTGTCTAGTCAAACGATCGGCGCGACGAGCAATAATTGAGGAGATTACCATTTTATATAATGTAAATAGCCACGTAGATATAGTTGTAGATAGATAGTAGTAGATATCGTGAAAGCAGAGAAAGAAAAAATATTATCAAAATATTTAGACCTTGCTCATGTGATTAAAATATACGATTATTTATTGTTCAGATAGTCGTTTCATTTAACGGTTTTATAGCGAAAAGCCTCGACCAACATCTTAAGAAGCTTTTACTTGGTTGTTGGATGAAAGGCCACATGCAAAAGGCAGTTTTTTTTAAATTAAATAAATAAATGTACATCAGGACATCGCAATCTAGCTCCAAAATAAGCGATAGATTGTGTTATGGGTACTAGATAACTGATAAATATATTACATAAATATAATATATTGAAAAACACCCAGACACTGGAAAACATTCATGCTCATCACACATTCACACCTTTACTAGTAGTGGGAATCGAACCCACGACCTCCGACGCAACGGCAGGTTCGCTACCGCTACACCATTCAGTCGTCTAATTTCATTTTTAAATTTGCCTCCTTTTTTTAGACTCAACATCACAATACTAAATTGTTAATTCTAGCGAAAAATAAGCGTAACTTACTTTGGATTCTCGACTATTTGTCTAATAGCTTTTTCTAGGTCAGGAGCCATCGTATAAGATAAATCAACTTTCAGAGCAAACCCCCTTTTGACAGCTCTGGCAACGTTGACATGTTGATCCCCGAATACTGGTATTCCAATAACTGGTACTCCATAGTGCACTGTTTCCGTAGTCGAAAGGAGGCCTCCGTGTGTAATGAATAGGATACAGTTTTTATGAGCTGTAAGAATTTCACAGTATAAGTATTCGGCAAAAACCAGCTAAGTGCAGATCATAGAGTACAAGTCATTTCCGAAAATTACTGTTGGTGGTTTCAAATGTCAGCTGTTTGTCAAATTCTTTGGTGTTTCGCAATGAGACATACTCGTAGTAGGTTTATTATCAGTTAAATTGTGGGAAATGTATAGGTTAAAATCTCAAAATATCTTTATTTTTTTTTTATTTTTTTTTTCTTTATTTAGGGTTTGTTCAATGAGAACATGTCACCCTCAAAAATTAAACTATAAAAAACATAAACATAACATAAACATATACAAACTTGGACATGCATTAATCTCGACGTTTTAAACCTATTTTGACGAGTTTGCACAGCATTCCAGCCTCCCGCGACAGCGGGAAAGCTAAAATGCTGTTGCAAATTCCCACTTCTTGGTGGTTTAAACTAAGTGACATTAATAAATTGTGTCTTTCGACTTCGGTCCGGACACACTCTAGGAGGACGTGTGAAACGTCCTCCAGAGTTCCACACGCGGAACAATTCGGGCTTGATATCTTTTTCATCAAAAAAGCAAAGTTGTTGAGCGGGAGGTGTCCGGCCCGAAGTCGCAAGACAGTGACAACGTCATACCTGCTCATATCGGCGCCCTCGATCCATGATGGTCGTCCTACAGTAGGTTGTATGGTTTTAAACCATATTCCTTTATGGAGCGATTGTTCATTGAAATACTCCTTACACATTTTCGAGCAGTGATCTTTAACAAGGCGTAAGGCGTCAGACCAATAATGTTGATAGTTGAAGTTGATGCCATCGTCTATAGCTGCCTTAGCCAATTTATCTACGATTTCATTTCCAGCTAATCCGATATGAGCAGGTATCCACTGTAATACTACATTCATATTCTTACTCCTAAGTGATTCTATTGTCTGCAAAATATTGTATGCAATTGGTGCACAACGGTAGCCTAAATTGCATCTATTTAGACATTGGAGAGCGCTTTTGGAATCAGTAAATATCACATAGTTGCCAGCTGTGAAGGACTGTAAATATGACAGAGCCTCAGCAATGGCGAGCAGTTCAACCGACATTATGCTTATTAATTTGGATTTGATAGAAAGTTATGAAGTTAGGTATGAAATACTGATATAAATACGATGCCTTACCGGCACTTATATGAAAGGTCAATACGATAATTTACATTATGGTGATGACTATTAGCCGACTGGCGACATTACATACAATTAAGATCTATCACTAACTTCATTTTATAAATCTGTCATCATTACCTAGTTTTCTGTTCTCTCTCTTTTTTATCTTTCATCGCTTCGTTAGAAACATACGCAAGCTCTCAGACAAATCTACGTACGGGCCGTGGTTGCACTAAAGGAGTTACTGACTTTTCATTGTTTGAATTTTTTTTTGTTGCCAGACTGATGATGACGTTTTAATTTCACCTGTTTGTGTATTATTTTCCACTTTCCAAACTAATTAAAAAAATAGTTATTTTTTTATCACCAGACGCATACAGAGAAGTTGACCTGTTTATATGGTATCGTAGTTTCCAGACCAATTAATCAAATATCAACTTCGCTTAAAACTAAAAACTAATTTTGAATTTTGATTTTAATCAATTTGTACGTATTCGAATTTATTCCATTGGTGATTTAAAACTTTTCTGTAAATACTTAGAATGAATATAAATTCTTAGAAATTCTTAGAATAAAATAAATATTCTTAGAAATACCGATGACAATACTATAATTTGGTTCTATTGTTTTTTATAAACTCTTAAAAAAACTTTCTCTTTTGTTAAAATTCTCGTGCCAATTTTGATACCCAACTCACCCGAAACGGCTCGATCGATTGTTATACAATTTTCAGTATATATTCAGTAGGTCTGAAAGTAGATCGTAAGCTTTTTTGGGTTCCATACCAAAATGGTAAAAATGGAACCCTTATTTTTTTATATATCCCTTATCGCACAAGAACGTTTCCCGGGTTAGCAAGTAATCCTAATCCTAATCCTAATAATATAATATAATATATAATATATAATAATATATATAATAATATTATAAAGGCGAAAGTTTGTGTGTATGTTTGTTACTCCTTCACGGCTCAACTACTGAACCGATTTAGCTGAAATTTAGAACATAGGTAGCTTATAACCCGGATTAAAACATAGGCTACTTTTTATCCCCGAAAAATCCGTAGTTCCCGTGGGATACTCAAAATACCAAATTTTTAGAGCAATCTATAGTTACATCTATAGATAGATTGTTCAAGCGAACTTGCTTGAAAGCATGTTTAAAGGTTGGAATAGGGAACGATAACGGGAAAATTACGTTTCCCTTAGGATTCATAAAAAAGCGAATTTGACGCGGGCGGGGCCGCGGGCAAAAACTGAATCTATTATCACTATAAATGTGAAAATGGCCACTATGTAGGTTCTGAACATAGCACTGTACGCATTTAACAAGTGTGTTTTAGTTGAACAAGGGGATATGGGATAATAATGCTATAAATAATAATGCTATCAATAATGCATAGTGCTATAAATGTGAAAATGGGTACCCGTATTATAGGTTCCGACATTACAACTGTTTCGCTATTAGCATTTTGTGTTTTAGTTGAGCAATGAGATACAGGTTAATAATATTATAACTATGAAAACGGGTACCTATATGATATAGGTTCTGAACTAACATCTGTTTCGTTACTGACAATGTATGTTTTAGTTGAGCTATGGGATATGGTATAATAATTAGTAATGCTATAAATGTGGAAATGGGTACCTACCCATAAAGGTTCTGAAAGTACAATTGTTTCGCTATTTATAATGTGTGTTTTGGGATACAGGTTTATAATGCTAAAAAGGTGTTCATGTATAGTTTCTGATATTAGAACTGTATCGCTATTAAAAATATGTGTTTTAGTTGAGTAATAGAATATGTGTTAGTAATTATGCTATAAATGCGAAAATGGATACGTATAAGGTAAAGGTTCTGAAATTATTTCACTCTTAAGCGGATACGTTGATTTTATTTTCGTCCTTCTTACTCCGTTGGTGGGTTAGGTTAGGTTAGGTTAGTATCCCCCCCGATGGATTCCAATCTTGTCGCGATGGGGGGGGCTCAGTAGCCGTGGTTGGGCCCCACGGTGAAGCCAAAAGGAATCCAGGAGGGGACGCTCGGAGTGGGCCTGGAGATGGGCCCGCTCTGGATGCGTCCAAGAGGGGTGCGGGGGACAGAGTTTTCTGTCTCCTGCAGCCAGGAGGGGTCGCGGGAGGAGAGGCGTGTCGGTGTGTCGTTGCCGCTCGCCCTATCTCCCGCGACCAAACGGTGGCGCACCGTTAGATGCGTCGGCGGCGGGGCCGCAGGGGAAGAGGAGTGTCGGTGTGTCGTTGCCGTTCTCCCTGTCCTCTGCGGCCGTTTGGTGGTTTGCGGCGGAGCCAAAGATCAGATCCGCCGCGGGGTATGCGAAGTGCAGGAGCAAGCTTCGCAGGTATCGGCTTACCCGTGCCCACGGCCCCTGGGTGGCGGTCCCGGGGGGGTCCGTCGCCTTACGGATGGGCGCCGAGGAGGTAAGGCCGGCTTACGTGTTTCTGGCGGGCCTTGCTGTTGGAGGGGAGCTCCATGCTCCACCTCGTGGAGGGGCTGCGCAAGCGGCCGGGCACCGGCGGGTTCGCGGAGGTTTGCGCAAGCGTTCCCGTGTTCCCGTCATACGGTGCGAGGAGGAAACACCGTGGGGTTTAGCCGGTAAGAGTCCGGCATAACCCAGCCGCTCCCCCGGGCGACTGGGTATCCATGAGGATTCCCCACGATAAAAAAAAAAAAAAAAAGGTTAGGTTAGTATGCAGCGTTGCGGAAGAATATAACAGAAAAACGTTGTTTTACCTAATTACTTCAAAAACTAAGCCAGTTATTTAAATGTCGTTCTGAGCGTTTTTGGGAATTATTTTTACCGATACATTAAAAAAAAATTACAATTAAGTATGTCCATCGTAGTTTCCCAGAAAATCCAGGACTCCCACGGGATTTGTAAAACCCCGAAATTCACGCGGGTGAAGCCGCGGGCAAAAGCTAGTAATGTAATAAAAAATATAGTACCTAAAATGCTTGTTTGCGGAGCCCACTGCACTATATGAACATTGCCAGGTGTGTTTTGTAAATTTTCTTCGAATTTCCATATGATTGTCTGCTTCAATTTACCAAACATTTTTAACAGGTCTTGTTTTACTGAATCTGGGAAATGTTTGCTTTTTAGATTTGAACCCATACTGAAGTAAATTACGCCATGCTTGGCTTTATCCATCAATCTTTGGAGATCCTGCAATTTAAAAAGTTATGGTTACGAAATATACATGTCAAAAAAATCAGGAATTGTATACAATTCCTAGGAATTTTATATTAATCCTAAAATCGACCGGAAATGTATGCAAATTATATTTTACACATTTTCTAGGAATTAAATACAATTCCTAACAGCCGTTCTTATTTTCTCTTATAAATAGTCAGTAAAATATGATTGTGCTTATCAGTGATAACTCTTTTACGACTCAAAATAAAGGTTACGAGGTTTCAAACGCGCCCTGAACTGAGAAGAAGCCCACAAGAAACTCAGCCAGGAGATGTGTTGTAACGTACTTACCTCAGGTAAGGGTTTTACATCGGGTTTAATGTGAAATCCACCTATTGAAATGATGTTAGGGGGCAATCGAGCCGGTATCCCCATTGATACGTGGAAATTCGTCAAAACCAAAGAACCATTGTATTTCAGTGCCTCGAAATTTGGTACAGAGCTATATCTCTTGCGAATAATGGGTACAAATAGTTTATCGTATATTTCTTGTTCTGCGTTAAATGCCCACCTGTACATAAAATAAATATTAATTATTAATAAGCTGAAGTGATTCCTATGGACAGCCTTTTTGGCACAGTTGGTATGCTTTGGAATTCAAGTGGAAGTTCCCGGGTTCAATTTCTGTACAGATGAGCTGCCAGTGATGATATACGGATCCGAGACGTTTACTTATAGGCCTCATAAGTCACTCAGTGGGCGACGGCGAGAGCAACTATGTTCGGAGTTTCTCTGCGTGATCAAATCAGAAATGAGAAGATCCGTAGACGAATCAGAGTCACTGACATAGCTCAACGTATTATGAAGCTGAAGTGGCAATGGGCGGGGCACTTAGCTCGAAGAACCGGCGGATGTTGGGGACCTAAAGTGCTGAAATGGCGACCCCATACGGTAAAACGCAGTTTTGGCAGACCTCCAAGCAAATGGAGTGACGACATTAAAAGAGTCGTGGGAAGGCACTGGATACAAGTAGCCTGGTAGGCTGGAAATCATCGCAATAGGCCTTTGTCCAGCTGTGAGCGTCCGTCGGCTGAAACGAACGGATAATTTTGTGATGGTGTGTCAGCCACTGCTGGTTCTCGATGTGGCGACTCAACTATGACGTCACACATACAGACGCTGGCTGGCTATCAAAGTTCATCTGGCTGGAAATGGCAGGCCATATGACGAAAGTTCTGTGTTAGAAATTCGAAGGCCCTTGGAAGTCCAGGGTCTTCAGCATTATTATTTTATTCGTCTAATCGTCGTAAGCGACGCCACTGTATTTTTATAATCTATTCTACTATATAAAAATAAGTCGGGTTTTCTTTCCTGACGCTATAACTCCAGAACGCACGAACCGATTTCCACAGTTTTGCATTCGTTGGAGAGGTCAAAGAAAATTCAGGAAAAATTAAAAAAAAATTAAAAATTAAAAAATGTTACATAAAACGAAGCCATCTATCTGGTGGCGAAACGGAGTTCGCCGGGTTTGCTAGTTATTAGTAAATTACTATATTGTATTATTTTGTATTCAGTGAAATTTTATAACAAATTGAGTTCAAGGGGATTTTTTCTGTAGTGTGGCAATCTTCGCCCACACTTGCACCATACCAGCAACGATTTATCACCAAGCAATTTCGCGTATCAATGTAAACCAGTAAGATTCGTTACACATTGCAATGCAAATAAGGCAGGCATACTGCCTTATTAACCGACTTTGTGATGGTCCCTTCATATACCGGAAGGACTCGGCAAATAATATGTCTTCCCAACTGATTAAAGGGCGGATTGATGGAAGATGAAGAAGAAATCGATCACCCGAAGAAATCTGTCGAATTGACAGCAACAGATTTGAATTAATATTAATAGTGGTGATGATGTTTGCAAGATCCAATAACATTTAACGTAGTCTGAATAAAATACTTACAAAGTTTGGATGAGTCTGCCAATAATTTGGAAACCTAATTGTGAAACGCGTTGTGTAAAAGTAAAAGGAGGCGTACTGTCGGACATCATGTCAATAGAATACGCAGGGTTGGGGATCTCATCCACAAGCTGCATGATCATCCAGTGAGGTTCTATGGAAGAGAACCATATTAATGGGCAGCGGTAAACTCCTGCAAACCTGGAAGTGCAAGCTTTTATTTAGTTCATCTGTCCCGATGTTTGTTAATTCGTCTGTAATCAAATATTGCTAGTTTTGATCCATTGATTGTTTACCGATTGGGCTGAAATATTGCATGCATGTGTAAATTGGAAGACAAGTAAAATTATGATGACATGAAACTGATTTTTAATGATGCAACTGGAAAGTGGCTATAGGAACTCGGTAGTTAAACGACACAACCCCATCAAATTTGGACTCGTTTGATTGACGAGTACTTTGGTGCTAGATGGTAATCAGGGTCTGGTGCTGAGAAAAAATACTTATTTAAGTACGTGTTAAAGCTTGTTTGTATGATAATTACCCAGCATACGACTCACTGAACATCCATTCAGCTATCACTGCGTCAAACTGTTGAGTTTCATCGGCCAACAACTTTTGAACGTTAGGGTTCTCTATGGTTGCTCGGGTCATATTTATCATCAGTGGAGCGAAATCAAAGATACTATTGCGTAGTCCAGTTCCATCCATTATTGTATTAATGTTCATTACTTCATCTGTAATTCGTAAACTTGATTACAAACCTTATATTATTATTATATTGCAGACTGTAGGTTTAGAAGTGTTCAATTATTTATATCGTAAAAATTACCCACCTATATTGAAAAGCTTCTTATGATTGCTAGTATCAACAATGGTGACACCTGGCGGTAACTTTTCAGACACAAGCGTTGTTATATAGGTTACCTGTAATATTATTCAAAAAATAATAATTATAAAGCTATACATACACGGTGATTCTGTAGTCATGGAAAGTAAAATAAATTACATAAAAATTGTCGTGTACTTTATTTGGCCGTTTGTCATCTTACCACATACTAATGTTTGTATGCATTTTCGTCTAATCAACGGTCTTATAGCGATGTTAGTATATTCACTAGAATACAGTCAACAGGCGCTACATACAAGCTTTCATTTTCCAATTGTTTGTTAATAACTTTATTACTAAGTCCTACCTACAGGGAATGGTGCCAATAAAAACCTGTAGCCTGTATGGGAACCGTTCAGAAGGATACCTGGTAGCACTAAATCAAGCTATAAAGCATACAAGCTGCTGATCTGGAAAATGCAGCAATTCTTGGCACCATTCCACGCGGGCAGGACTTGTAGAGCGACTTAGGGTCAATTTACACTGCCGCGGAATGGAATGGAAGGCACTTTTTGCAACGAAATTGTGCATAGCATAATGAACTTTTATGTGAATTTTATAACATACAAATTAAATAAGAGGAAAACACATCTGGGGCATTTGGAAGAGATCCTCATAATTATGTAGCGATAAGATAAGATGTTCTTATACATGTCCTGTCTATTTTTGCTTATAAATTTAATTTTCTGTACTAAATAAATAAATAAAAAAGATCGTCCGTTTTCCGGGGAATCCTCGTGCATTTTTAATAATTCTCCTAGTTACTGTTGGCGATATCTGCGGAATCCACGGGAACGTGGCGCGAACGGAAAGTCAGTTGGGTCGAATTAGCTGGAACACTCGAGCATTGGCAAAATTGACGCTTCCATTCCATTCCATCCGCCGCGGTATAAATTGACCCTAAAGTATTCGTTAGCGAAAAGTTCGTTTTTAACATTAACAATTAAAAAATTACCTCATGTCCAGCAGCTGTTAAATATCCAACCATTGCGTCCCCCAAAATAGCATGGCTCTTCCCGGGTATTGGACTTACGACCAGAATTTTATAGGCATATATCGCATTGAGAGAAGCCAAAAGTAGGACTACTATCAAGTATTGTAATATTTTCTTGAACATTTTCTGTAATAATTGACATAATATAGGTAGGTATATAAATTTTTCTTTCTTTCGAACAGGCTAAAGGCAATTAATCTAATTTTATTTAATTTTTCGCAAATATTAGACTAACTACTCATTGTAAGTTTATGGCAATGAGTTTTGCGGGCATAATCTTATGCATATCTACACGTTTTTAATAAAAACTTTGCTGGGATGTTCCCATTTACCTCATATTGGTTTATATTGGTTCCCGAAAGACTATTTTTCGCAGTTTCGGGAATGTGAACTGAATTCGTAGGTATTTTTGAACAAAATTTTTAATAAAAACATGTAGACCGATAAACGTTATGCCCGCAAAACTCATTTTCACCTACGATGTATAATTAACCTACTGTTAGCAAAAAAACTAAATGAAATCTGAAATTTCGCGCCCAGGTGGTATCCATCCCCCTTAAGTTCCCAGTTCCGAGACTGCACTAGTGGAAGACCACGGCGCCGCCCGCGAGGTTTTCGGTTTTTCACTAAGCCCGCGGGAACCATGATTAGACATGACGAAATGTTCTTTCCAGGATAAAAAGTTTGCCTTTATATTGTGTAGTTATATGTTTTGGTTTTTAGAACACTGTAACCCGACGTGATTACTGGGTAAAATATGAAATGAAATGAAATGAAATGAATTTTTTTATTTCACATAGGCTTAGATATAAGCTCTCATGAAATGTCGAGACTCTACCGCCAGGTTCAGAAAGCAGGTTTGCACCGAGAAGGACTGGCAAGAAACTCGGTACTTGCTCTTTTCACAAAAATGTCTCAATATACAATTTTTATGAGACCTAAGAACATGTCATAGGATGACGAGCGGAGTGCAATACGCCATTTGATTCTGCGTTGCAACTGCTGTGCTATTCTACAAGATGAAATAGCTGCCAGACAGCTGCCAACCCGAATATGGCATGCAAAATTGTACTCTATTACAACTGACAAATTCATATAGATGCAGAGATGTACGCTCGTCGCTGTTTTGCGGAATAGCACGGCTGACATGGGTAGAGTTATTATTTAACATCGGGTAAATATTTTGCTCATGTTTTGTACATCTGATAATTTTTAGAAAAAAAAAACACTGATTTGTATGGCCTATTTTTACCTTATTTGTCACTTTCTGTCACTTCGCAATTCACGCACTCAAGTGGTAAAGGTAAAAGAAAAAACTTTACAAGACTTTTTTAAAATCTCTTTTTTAAACAGTATGTCCACGCACGTCCTTACGATGTGATTGCTAGCTTAATTAAAACAGATAAAACGTTCATTCATACATAAGTCATAACACTCGACAGTAGGAAAGAGGAACTAATAAATGTCTGATAAGATTTTTTGTATCTCCAAATATATTTATAATAATATATTATATAAATTAAGGGAAAATAAATGTAAATCAATTATTTTAAACCAGCTGTCCAAATGTCATGCGATTATTTTAAACTCGCGGCTAGAACATCATAAGATTTGCATTTAAATTGTCAAAATCGCGAACATAGGCAAGTTTCTGATTTGAACATAGGCACCTGAATAATAACTAGTTTTGAGTTCAAAAGTGTATTATTAGTACTTAAAGAACCGGTCTAGTCCGGATAATTCACATGTGTAGGGTTCTGTAACTAAGCGATTCCGACAGCCTTAATAACTAGGGATCCCTGAAAAAAAGGTGAAAAAGTTTCATGAAGTTTTCTCCAAACTAAAAGACTTTCTTTGGACCTAGATGACAAACTCCTGAATGACATGGCCGGATTCTGCCCTCGGAAAAAAATATTCATGGCCATTGACAAACAGTACGTCATATTAAAGCTTATCATTATGTCTTTACAATAGTTTAATTTTTATAATCAGAAAACTTGCGAGAGATTTTAATAAAAAATCATTGCTGTTTAAAATATTTAGGCGCATTTTGTTGAAAGTTGTTATGCTAATATTATGTCTCTCGCAAGTTTTCTGATTATAAAAATTAAACTATTGTAAAGACAGAATTATAAGCTTTAATATGACGTATGTTTGTCGCTGGTCATGAATATTTTTTTCCAGGGCCCAGCTCCATACAAGTTTCGGCCATGTCCTTTATATTTATTTACATAGCTTTATCCATTTATTTACATTCTCTTATAGCCTGCAGCATTCTCTTAGACTCTAGGTCTATTGCGTCTATTGAGAAAATCCATAAGCTAATATTGTATGCCAAACAGCTGTGCTGATTTTTAAGGGTTGATACATCACCCAATAATACTTACAAACAAACAACATTTATCCCTTTTACAATTAGTGTAACTATAACATCGCCGGAGTTATCGCCACAAATGTGACAAATATCATACTGACCTATTACAAGAGCCTGTATATTAGGCCTATGTGAAATAAAGATATTTTGAATTTTGAATTTTTTTTTTTGAACAGTACAGACGCTAATACCTACTTTATCAAAAAACTAAGATCTCCTGGTAACGATGATTTACAATATTAGTGTAAACAGTACTTACCTACAGACTTACTTTATCAATGAACTAAGATTTCATAGTAACGATGATACAGCGATAAATTACATATTAGGTATAATAAAAGCCCAATTTGAGCTGTAAGTATTAGAACAAGTATCAAATAACATAAAAACTATTATATACAGGGTTTTATAAAAAAATACCAAATCGCTCTCGTCCTGTATTTGTTTACATTAAAACTAACAGCTTTTGTTCTAAGACTTTTTGTTTTACTCGGTATTTTGAGAAATATCAAATATTCAATATTTTACAGGGATACTCTACTTGTTCCTACTCTGTAATGAAACATCGGCAAGTAGAAAGGGCGCGGCGCGAAACCACAAAAGTGTTATGTCACTCTATATAATTTTTTTTTGTATGAAATAAATTAATACTGAATTTTGAAAAGTCGTAGTTGTTAGTGTTAATGTAAACAACTACACGCCGAGAGCGATTTTGTATTTTTTATATAACCCTGTAGAGTATAAGTGGTAGCCGATTTTAGATGTGCTTAATTTAGAAACTTTAAAACCGAATCGCTACCTTGATCATAATAATACAGAATCCGAAACATGCATTTTCTCAAAGTAATGCATCCTTTGATGACTTTGAGTCCTCAAAGTATGTTATCTTTGGCTTAGAGTGGAACAACAAATGTTCATAGCTGGGCACCGTTAATCAAATAGTTAACTTCGTTAATCGTTAATCCCCTACAAAAAAAGTTAGCTTCGTTAAACGTTAATCGTTAATCAGTTAATATGTGTAAAATTTCATTTTTATAGCGTTGCGTTTGTGAACTAATAAAGCCTGTTGGTTAACGTATCCGCAAATTAATCCGTTAATCAAAATGTTAACTTTATTAATTAACGATTAACGGATTAATGAGTTAATGCCCAGTTATGCAAATTATTAAGGGTATATTATGTTGACCCGACCAGTAACTTTAGTCACCCTTAACCGTAGATTGAGGAAAGCCATTGTTCGGGTCAATATACGTTTACATTACGTTACAGTACTGCACAATGACGTCTCTACGATCTCGCATTGTGAAGTCAACATCTCCTGAGGATGTCCCGGTGTCGGTGTTTCTGTATATTAATTACACCATACAGATTCTTTCAAGTAGCGGATTATTGCAAAATAAATTAATCTGTCCTGATAATTATCGATTTCCACAAAATGACGCCTGCTTCCTTTCAATAGTAATTAGTACTGCACAACTTTTGTTAGATTCTAACGAAATATCTATATAATACATTATTATTTTAAGTATTGGACGACAAGGAACAATTCCTTCCATTTCAAAAGAAACTTACTGATGTCCCTAACATAAATGAACATTTATAAATTAAAATGACAACTTGAATTGTCGGATGTTTCAAGTTTATGAAGCGAGAAACTCGTATTTAATTTAACGTTCCCGAGGCGACACTCCGCTAGGTACAACTTCGAAATGTAGTTTACTCGCCCAAGTTCTGTTCCTAGTTACTTACCTTTTTAGGGTTCTGTCACGGAATAGTGCGTAACAGGTATAGAAGATTCACAGTAAATAACAGGTCAAGTGTAAGTCGGGCTCACGCACTGAAGGTTCCGTAATTATGACCCATTCACAAAAGTTAGAACTCACTCTCAGATAATTTTATAACAATTACCGGTCGGGCCGTTTCGGAGGAGTTTGGTAACAAAAATTGACACGAGGATTTTATATATTAGAAAGAAGATATTATCTTGTTTTAAATGATGAATCATAATATTTAAACCTGTGACTTATTTGTACTATATTATTATCTAAGATGTGCGTTAGATTATTTTTATGTGTACTTAAATATTTTCCTTGTATCTGCAATGTCATCATGACATAATATTTATTACTCAAAGAATAATAGTGGCCGTAGTACATCGATATGAACTTAAGGATGAGCTCATGTTAAACCGACTTCAAAAAAAGGAGGAGGTTCTCAATTCGTCAAAATCTTTTTTTTTTATCTATGTATGTTCACCGATTACTCGAAGACGAGTGGACCGATTTGAAAAATTCTTTTTTTGTTTAAAAGGGTATACTTTTCAGATGGTCCCATTTTAATCAAGTCAGGATCTGATGATGGGATTCTGGAGAAATCGAGGGAATTCTTCAAATTTTATATGGACACTTGAAACGATTTGGGTATTATTGGAAAGAGAAATATTTTCCAAGTTGTCTTATGGTTATCAGGTCAGGATCTGATCATGGGATCTTGGTGAAATCGGGGGAACTCTTCAAATTTTGCTAGAACCTTCTTCAATCAAGAAATCACCATTTATTAAATTTCTCGCTAAAACGCCAGCGGAAACCATCCCTGAGGAAACGCATGTGAGGATTAATTACAAGTATCTGTGGTGATCTGTGGCGTGAACCGTGGTCCATTAACGATGATGCTTAGTACTGACGCCGTTGATCATGTAGCAAACATTTTGACACCAGTAAAGTGGGCATTTTTGGCAACATTTTTTGCGCGGTTCATCGGGTACTGTGTATAAATTATTTTGTGTAGTAATAATATCAGTATTATCTTTTAAACTTGCATTATCATCCAAGTATGTGCTTCAAAAATTATTATCTGGACCTAGACGATAGAATAATTAAATAAATAAGTTATGTAATTAACAATCATTTTGGTAATTACCATGTAGGTAAATCACTTGTAACTTGTTTACGGAGCCTAGGAGTCAATAAATAAGGTATGAATTTTGAGCCTTTTGTATCAAATATTGCTTACTCCATTATTGAATTTAAAAATTGATCTGGCAATGGTTATGTCCAAAGATTATTAATACGCATATAAAGTGACTTTTAGGGTTCAGCAGTTAGCCACGCATTAAAACTTCTAACAGGTGTTAAAAGGTTTCATGGCGACAACAGCTCACTTACTCGCTCCTTTATTCAATCGTATTACGCTTATATCTCTATTTAAAGTAATAGATCTAAAAGTAAACCATCGATTTCATTATCTACCTATGCCATAAAATAAAAAAAAATAATGTAAAATTATATTTGTTTTGAAAGTTATGAGTCGTGATATACCTCAATAAAGATTTGTAATAATATATAAATTTTACAACTTAACCCTATGTCAAAATATGTTGTGCGTTTGCATTGCACCATGACTTAGTCATATTACTTATTATACTAAGCTCATCGTCATCAGACAACTGTTCCTAAATATTTTATGCCCTTACAATCTCGACGTCTACCGTCTCCGAAACGTAGAACCCTTTAACCATTTTGTACTTTTATTTTATTTTTAATATTTGCAAATAGCACGCCCATGCTGTGGCAGAATATGTCTGAAGTTTTTATACGGTCTAATTACGATATAAATTTTATAACCATGTTTGAAGCATTTAATGAATAAATGAAAAAAAAAAAAGATTCTATGAACATACTAGTACTCGTAACTTCTTCACTTATCCGGGCGGACTCGGTAAGTAGAGTCCTATATGTATAATATAGTAGTATATGGTACCTATATTAGTACAGTAGAGTAGTATATTTTGAGTTTTGACGGACGACTACGGAACCACATTGCGCGCGACTCGGTCGAACTTAACAGGTATTTTACTCGCATGTGCATACGAGTATAATTAATACTCTGGTATAGAATCTACACCGTAACCATATTATGTTTGGAAGATGAACTATACAATGCCCTTGACTTCTCGTAGCATCACGTCATATTGGATCTTCGGCCGTGGACTTCAATTTGCGGTCGTGTTACATCAATTACGTAGTCGTATTTTTATTTGCCGTGTACTTACCACTCATGTACGAACTACACGGTTACACTGTGTATGGTAGAGTTATTTAATTCATAGCGGATTCTTATCAGTGACAGACTTCCAGTGCTGTGATTTTTGAATATATTAAATTATGAATAACATTTCACTGCCTGCATAATTTCTGTGAACATGAATCCGGTAATACACAAAATTATTTCTTAATTTATTTGAAAAGTAATCAAAAGCCGTTACAAAATACAATTATAGCTAAAAATACGTACGTAATTAAGACGTAAGTTTTTCAATTAAATTTTATTTTCCTGGTCGTCGATAAAATCCTGTATGCAACTGTTCGTAATTTGTCGTTTTAATTCCTGTACTATCTATTTTAATATAATATTAAGTTAATATAAATCATTAACTTAATTTGTAACCTGAATACTGTAACTTAACCTTTAAAATATCTTGTAAGCTTGTCACCTAATATTTAAATTAATTTTCAACAATTACAACATTTGTGACTTAGTTGTAAATTCATTTATCTACGCTCATTGCTTAAAGTTCGAATTATGAAATCAAAATGTGTCACATATTGACCTACTTTATTCACAGACTTCTATAATTATTAAAAAGTTATTCATTATAACATAGCTGTACTATGGAAATATCTCTAGATTGTTGAATAATTTCTATTACGATACGCGGCTCTGGGTTCCTGTATTTTTGTGTGTCGTCATCACAGGCCAGGGAATAACTTTCTTTTCTCTGTGGTCGTCATAGCCAAAAGAGAGTGTAGAGCCAATCCTCAATTTTGTTTTTTTTTTTTTTTATATAAGGAGTCCACAGACAACATTTAGTTGGTAGTCATGATCGACCATAGACAACAATTAATTCACGGAAACAATAATTTTTCCCTGCCTTATATGACTGATTAAAAAGTGTGTTCATACAGAATATTGAAAAGAATTATGTATAATTTTTGATTATTTAATTATCCACTAAAAATATAGTTTATCTGACTTGTATAAATATTTTTCTACTCTTTTTTGTTTCATGACTTTTTTAACAGACTATACGCAGTTTGCAACTGAATTTTGGCGCCATACCTAACTTTTAACATTTCAATGTGTTATTTTTGTTACTTAGTCAAAACTTAGCGCGGAAAAATGTCTAGCAGTGAAACGTACTAAAGAAAATTTAACTCCACCTGACATTTTAGTAATTGCAACAAAAATGACCCACAATCTTTTACCAACAAAGTGAAGGATTTACGACAAACGTTAGCAAGATTTTATGGTTTGGATTTATGATAATTTGAGCGTAGATAAAGTAGTGTATGAAACTCTACATAATTAGGTATTAAAACACTCGTGTGATACTATTAAAAAACTCGCCTGCGGCTCGTTTTTTAAACTCACACTCATGTTTTAATACCCCCCATTATGCATCCGTTTCATAAACTACTATTATAACATGTAATTCAATTGTTATTAATTAATATCATAATTAATTAAGTAAAGGTTTGACTGAGTTGTCGCATGCTGTGGCAACCTTTGATTAGTCGTGCAATATGTGTTCGTTTATTTGTGATTTTTTTTGTAGTAAATGTAATATTGTATCGCCTGTTGATTGTTCGTATAAATAAATAAATAAATAATACTCGGCAAGCCTCGTATCAAATACCAACACTCGAATTAAAATGACCGATGCAGTTGCATAAATAGCTATAATGATTTATACATTTTAAAGTACATCCCATCCACATCGATATTAATAAAATGTGATACGGTAACATTAGAAAAATAAAGACCTAGTTAATACAAATATTTTTGATAAGATAAACAATGCGTTGCGAGGAATACATGTTTTTATCTATAATTACTATTTAGTTAACTATGAAGAGAAGGCGCGAATTTTGTGTTTATAGTTCTGATCAAAATAAACTTAATACATACAAGCAAACAAACCATTAAGGTTTTAGATCTGTCTTTCAAAAGTTAATAAATAGTACTAAATGAGTACATCAGTAAAATATAATATTCAAACCTGGAGCGATTTATGTCCCACTTCTGAGCACGCGTCACCTCTCAGACTGAGAGGGACTTGGCCATAGCCCACCACGCTGGACAAGTGCGGGTTGGCGGGTTCCACACACTTTCGAAAACATTTTTTTTGTGATCTCTCAGGCATGCAGGTTCCCTCACGATGTTTTCCTTCACCGTGATATTCAGTTTCCTAAAAACTATAAGGATTTCAATATACTGTTGAAACTTAGTAAGTAGATGTATTCTGTGAATCGCATTAAGATTTTCACAAAAAGCTAAAAAATACTGTAGAGTTATGGCAGTAGAAAAGGCAGCGTCACTTTTAAATGTTCAATTTAAAATATTTGCTCAAGTGTCGATTATTTAGAAAGTATTTTTACTCGATGGTTACTCGACTAATTATTTAAAATATTTGCATAGAAGAAGCAAGAATTTTAACATGCAAGTACATATTAGGTATGTAAAGAAGAAGAAAATGTGTACAGTTAAATTTTACTTATTTCCAGAAGATGCATATTTCGATGCTGCGTTTCGTGGTAGTGCTGGCTACACTCTGTGGGACAAATGCCTACAAACTGCTTCTGGTCAGCCCACTGCCGGGCAAGAGTCATGCCATTTTGGGAGACGCAATGGCCGAACATTTGAGTAGTGCAGGACACGAGGTAAAACAAAACTTTCTTCACCTTTTCTTTAGATAATAGGGTTAAAAAAAGACATGGCACGCTGGGAGTTTGAAAAATCAATTACTAGTGCTAATGGTTCTCACAAAAACACTATTTTAATAACTAAAAAGAAGGCTAAATGATTTTTTTCCATATAAGTGCTTTTTGTGCGGAACCCTCAATAAGGAAGGCCGTACTGGAATACGCTTGGCTGGGTTTGATTTATTGAGGGATATACGCTTGGCTGGTTTTGATTTGAAATGAAATGAAATTCTTTATTTTCACATAGGCCTAAATAATAGGCACCCATTAAAAGTTAAAAACTCTACCGCCAGGTTCGTAATGCAGGTGTGCAGAACTGACAAGAAACTCGGCACTTGCTCTTTTAAAAAATGTCATGATATACAATTTTGTTTTTAATTTTTACAGGTAACTTATCTGACAGTGTTTCAACCAGAAAAGCCAATACCACGAGTGACTGTTATTGAATTAACTGAAAATCTCAAATATTTTCCTTCAGGTATGAATAAAAAAATATAAAAGACATATAGGGGTATGATAAATAGTTTAACAACCTATTCTCATATCTACCATAGACAACAAAACAATTAATATAAATCGATCTAGCCGTTTCCGAGGAGTTTACTTACAAACACTGATTTACAGACACACAATCTTATACATTAGATTGCTTTTTCGCTAAGCAAAAGACACAATAAGTTTCATTTGGTCAGGTCTTACTGACCCGGCAAACTTTTTTTTTACATTATACAAGCAATAGTACCTAAGTGATGATGCAGTCGAAGATGTTAACGTACTAACTTGGAAGGGGTAATAAAGTAACCCCCAACGGTTTCTACACAGCATCGCGCCGGAACGCTTAATCGTTTGGCGGTGCGTCTTTGCTGGTAGGGTGGTAGCTAGCCACGGCCGAAGCCTCCCATCAGATCAGACCTGAGCCAAATTAGAAATTATAAAAATCCAAAGTGGCCCGTGGCGGGAATCGAACCCGCGACCTTCCACTCCGTTGTTTTCCCGTGTAAATTATTTCTCTTATCTTATATACCTACAAAAAGGGTCTCTAATAATAAATAATTAATAATAATTATGTATTTATTATATTTCAGGTGACCTCTTGAACTTAACGAAAATCTTGGACAAGACTCTTGCCACTAACAGTTTATTCACTTTCTTGCCAATAATGATGAATATGAGTAGACACACGTTAGAAAACCCTATCGTACAAAAGCTAATCACTGATCGAAGCCAAAAGTTTGATGCCGTGATTGTGGAATGGATGTTTAACGAGATTTATGCTGGGTGATTATCACAATTATAAATTAAAATAGATAAATAAAACTCAAACGAACTTAGGAGTACAATTTGGCGGCTTTTAGCGATTTCTTCCAGACAACCAATGATTAAAAGAGCAATGGCTAATGACAACCAACCGTGTACACAGTTTTAAAGTGTAAGTATTTAAAACTGTATAGGAAGGTAAATAAATAAGAACAAAGTACTTGTGAGAATATAAAAATAAGATCGCTGTTGAAGTCTATTTTTAAGTCAAAGTCAAAGCATTTATTTCATATAGGGCTAGGCACTTGTTAGCTCTTATGAATAATCAGTAAAAATAATTAAGAAGGTATACTTATTAATAGTGAAAACTCTATTTAACGACTTAAAAACTAAGTTTAAGAGGGTTCAAGCGGTTTGGAGGGTTGTTATCATTATTTAACAATATAATATTATAAATTAGACAGCTACAAATTTGAATTAGAGCAATTTACTCCAATGGATTATTGCTATAATATGCCTTATCGAATGTTTAGGGTTATATACCTCATAAGATAAGAAACGGAACCCTTAAAAGATCACTTTGTTGTCTGTCTGTCACCCAGGGGCCACGACCCTTTATTTAAGTAACTATTAACTATATCAACTATAGTTTTTGTTTTTACGAAAAAAGGGGGAAAACCGGGCCGTCAAAAATTCAAAGCCATCAATCTCGTGGGAACCATGTATTTTTATTGGAGAAGGATGTTAAAATAATTATTAGAGGAGAAACTGCAAAACTCACGTAGCGTTTTGCCAAGGTCCGTCCGGAGTCCCTTCTTCATGGAGCGTTTTTAACGCGCGAACGCCTGTACATGTAGTTGTTAAAATAATGCTAGAATTTACAAGCATGCTTGTGATACCTGTTATTTTTTAACTCGTTCCAGATTTGCAGGAGTTTTCGACTGCCCACTGATTTGGTTCTCAACAGTGCAACCACATTGGATGGTGTTGCGACTGGTAGACGAGATCCCCAACCCTGCGTATACCGCTGACATGTTGTCAGATAGCGCACCCCCATTGACGTTTCTACAACGAGCCAAGGAGTTGGGCATGCTTGCTGCGGGCAAGCTTATTCAAATATTGTAAGTAAAATACTTTTACTGTATCATCCTAAGCATGTGGAATGTCGCATTACGGCTGGGCCGGGCTGGGTGTTATGTCAGTACTTTTTTAGCGTACTCTAAATTGTATGTGGTATTTGAATGTTAATTTGTGTCCCCAAACTTCTACTGTCAGAAGTTATACTAAAAGTATTAGTTAAGTAGTCGGAAGTTGAGAGCAAGGGCATTGTCATTTTACCATGCCATATCTGATGGATTTTTATTTATTTTCGTCTGGAGTTCTTTAATGTTTTTATTTACATAAATTACTGTGCAATCATCTGCAAATAACACACCATTGGGTGATTTGTTGCTTGTGGAAGGTCATTTATATACAAAAAGAAGAGAAGTAGTTCTAGTGCACTTCCTTGCGGTACGCCGCAAAAATCGGACCCAGATAGAATTGTTTTACTATATTGTTTACAAATTACGTTTTTTCACAGCGGTTAAACTAGCATATATAAATTCACAGTTACACGTGCTTTAGATTAGTCAGTCTGACAGTCTTCTTTAAACATTAAACTAACTGATTATTTAAAAAATAAAATTATTATGTAGCTGATTATAATTTACAACATCTCTTTACAGTTTGGTATCTGGTCCACAACAAAGTCTCTATGATGAGTTTTTTGCGCCTGTGATTCTCAAAAGAAGAGGGTTTGTGCCGACTTTGGATTCTTTGATGTTTAACGGTTCGTTAGTTTTGAGCAACTCTCATGTATCGATGGGAAGTCCTACAAGATTGCCGCCTAATGTTATTTCCATCGGAGGATACCATATCAAGTCCAATGTAAAACCTTTGCCTGAGGTACGTCATCATCGTTGAAGCTTTATTTGGTATATTTTTTAAAATAAAAACTGGAATAAAGCTGGGAAGTTAACTGCAACTACTCTACACTTAACATTAAGAATGACAAAATAGGAGGAAAACCTCTTCCATCTATCATCTCATTTCTTTTTTTTTTGTGTACTATTACTGAAACCTATTCATTATCTGACTCATATTAACCTTTTTTTGGTCTACATGAATCCTCGTTTTCTCATTTTCTTTGTTTGAATTCCTTGTTTTCGTTTTCGTCTTTAGTATTTGCTTTGAGCATTGATGGTTATAATTCATTTATGCTTTTTATTACAGGATCTGCAAAAACTAATGGATAACGCAAAACACGGCGTGATTTACTTCAGTATGGGTTCAAATTTAAGAAGTAAACACATGCCAGATGTACTTAAACAAGATCTGTTGAAAATGTTCGGTAAATTAAAGCAGACAGTCATATGGAAATTCGAAGAGGATCTACCAAATAGACCCAGCAATGTTCACGTTGTACAGTGGGCCCCACAACCAAGCATTTTAGGTAATTTTTTTAAAATAACTGTAAAACTAGGTACCAATTTAGAGCGCAGACATTTTGTTAAGGGCCTGTAAAAGGGTAGTGTTTTTTAGTCTTATCATAGATTTATTTTACACACACCACACACCTGTGTTAAGTGACAATGCAGCTGAAGATGCTATCATAACTTGGCAGAGGTTATTAACCCCTAGCGGTTGATAAATTATGCAGCAAGGTATTAACTAGCCGCGGCCTCATCTAATATCGGAATGGATCTGTGAAAATGTATAAAACGTATAGAAAAACTGTGAAATGCCAAACTAATGAAGCATGCCATCGTCAGAGAGGTCCCCTAAATATAATCTTTTAAATAATTAACCAGTACAAAAATGATATTAATAGTTATGTATTAGTCGTCTATATAATTAGTAATGTAATATTTTTACAGCACACAAGAACTGCCTTGTGTTTATCACACACGGAGGTTTGCTTTCAACTACTGAGACTATACATTTTGGAGTACCGACTATTGGAATACCAGTTTTCGCTGATCAATTTGTAAATGTAGCGAGAGCTGTGAAAAAGGGATTCGCACAAAAAGTAGATTTATCTTACGCAATGGCCGCAGACATTGAAATAGCCATCAATAACTTACTTAATAATCCACAGTAAGTACCTAATATTATGTACTGAAAAACGATTGGTGGACATTTGGCAGCCTTGCGTAATCCCAAATGTTTGTTTCAGGTACACAAAAACAGCTAAGGAGCTATCTCAAATATACCACGACCGACCTGTACCGCCGGCTAAAGAACTAGTTCACTGGGTGGAGCATGTTGTGAAGACGAAGGGAGCACCGCATCTGCGCTCTCCTGCCTTCATGGTACCCTGGTACCAGAAGCTCTACTTAGATCTAATTTTAGTTTTAGTTGTCTTTATTTATATTTTAAGATACGTGTTCGTATTACTAAAAAGAGTTTTATTAACAAAAAGAAAAGAAAAAACTAATTAGTTAATTTAAAATTATACATTGTTTTCTAGAATTATAAAATTCTCATGTATTTTGTGATATCATCATCACATTGTGATATTAATAAGAACAATATTATTTTAAAATTAAAACGTAATAATACATAAAACAAGCATTTGATTTTTTTCCATCGTTATAATATGCATGGGATTAAATATTCCAACATGCCTGAAGACTGTTTAGAATAACATCATAAAAAAGAGTTCAAACGTAGGCCAGTGCAGCTTCTTTAATATCGTTGGCACCAAAGTACTGATTCAGAAAAATATACTCCTCCCGCGAGATTGATAAATCGCTAAAAACGTGGGTTACCCCGCGGACAAAACTTATCATTTTTATCATAATTATTATATATGTTATTTTGATAAACAAATCATATGACGCCTTATAAAAATATAGGCATATTTTAGTGTTCAGTGTGTTGTTAGTGGTTATTTTAAATTTGAATGATATTAAAATTAGATTTTGTGAATATTTTGAATTCATATTAGATGGTGATGTTGATAGTTTGACTTAATTTTGATTTTGTAGAAGATGCTGAAGCCAACGCTATGGTCCGTGGTAATACTTGCTTCATTATGTGAAACAATTGCATACAAACTGCTCCTTGTAAGTCCATTGCCCGGCAAAAGTCATGCAATTTTGGCTGATGCAATGGTCGCACTTTTGGGGAGTGCAGGTCACGAGGTACAAATTAATATTATTTATATATGGAAAATGTTAAAAATCGTATCTCTAGATAAAACCAAAATAGCTCTCGGATCATAATTAAAACGAACAACTATAGTTATTTGTTATGCAAGGGCGCAAAGTGGATTTTTGGGCCGAGTGTCAAATTTGAATGCTGAGCGGCGAAGGATTCTAGGGTTGAACCCTGAGCGCAGCGAGGGGTTCAAAGAATAGAATCCTGAGCATAGCGAGGCATTCAAAGACACGAGACCCAAAAAAATTTGCGCCCGTCCATAACACAAAATTTTTCATCTCACCACAGCGAGGAAAATCATCAGAAGAACACTTTAGATCGGCATTGCAATTTATGTTAAGTTGTTTTTGGTAACTCTGAATAATTTCACTTACTGAAACCATCTTCAATCATCACTCACCAATAATGAATAAAGTAATAAAAATATTAGGTATTTTCATTTAATCACGATTGGGAACATAGACAACCAACACTAGACCAGAAAAAAAATGAGAAACTTTTTTTTTACTTTTTTTTTAATGCGTTCTGAAATAGGAATTTCTAAGAACCAAAGATAATATAAAATTTTATAAATATTTTAACAATAATTACATAAACAACGAGGAAAAATCATGGATTTAATTAAATTTCTTTTATAATTAATAAAACTAAATAGGAGTTATTATATTTATCGATATTCTAAGAAAAAGTAAAAATAAAAAAACTAATGTACCTATACAAACTCTAAGGTCGAACTTTTTTACTGAACGTATGTGTTATTAGAAAAAAAAAGAAGTCGAAGTTCGAGTTTGACGTTGGAAATGCTTTTCGGCCCAAGGGCCGGAAGGGATTTTCATACTACTTTGTCTCCCTTGGGAAAAATGAAAATGCTTTGGCGGCCTAGGGAATATAATAGCATTTCCCGCCCGCATTTCGGGCATTAAAAAACGCTTTTCCGAGCGGGTGAGATGAAAAAGTAATTTTTTAAGCTGTCCACAGATTCTTCGGTTTAAGTTCTTTTGTTTTCATAGATAACGTATATAACAGCGTTCTTGCCTGAAAAACCAACACCAGGAGTAACCTACGTCGATTTGAGTGAAAACTTTAAATACTTCGATCCAGGTATGAAGGAACTGCAAAATTATTATTTTAACGTATTTAAGTTATTGTTTGTTGCAAGAAGTTACCTTTATTCAAACATTGAAACTTTCACATTTATATAACTCGGAGGGTAAAAAAATAAACGAATATATGCAATGTCTTTGCTGAGAAGAAAAATTAAGGAAATTGCTTGTTAAGTACGGTCAGATAAGCTGTAATTGCTTTATGTATGGGATTTGCATTTGGACTTTCAGATGACGATATGAACATAACAAAAAGATTGGAAAAAACTGTTGAAAGTGACGATGTCTCTATTTTGGTGCCAAAACTGATGAATTTAACTAGAGATACTTTAAACAACCCAGATGTTAAAAAACTGATGGCCGATGAAAATCTGAAGTTTGACGCTGTGATTGCGGAATGGATGTTTACTGATGTTTATGCTGGGTGAATGGATAATCATCTTATATTTAGGGACTGCAAATGTTAGGAGAGACCAAAACAAGAGCATAATAATGTGCGTGTAAAATAAACAACAACTGAATTGTTGTGGTGGTTGAATGACACAGTTCAAACCACCTAATGAATTAGCTGAAACTTGACATTGAAAGCTATTATGAAGAAAGAACCTGCTGAGAAAGAATTAAAAAAAATTCTACTTTGCAAGGCATATAAAAGAAGTCACGTAAGAAAGACCGCAGACAAAGAGTATTATAGATTATATATATAATTATTTGACACATTCCAGATTAGCGGCAGTTTTCGACTGTCCATTAATTTGGTTCTCAACATTGGAACCCCATTGGATGATAATGCGTCTGGTGGACGAGATCCCTAACCCTGCGTATACTGCTCATGTCTTCCTCGACAGTGTCCCTCCTTTGACGTTTATACAACGAGTGAAGGAATTGAGTTTCCTAACCTTAGCCAGGCTCGTCCAAATATTGTAAGTACCTATCATGTTTCTAATGGGTTGCATAGATAAATTTGACTTATATTGATTAGAAAGTATAGATTGATTGATATCAGTATCAAAATTTAATTGAAGTTTCTTTTTTAAATCATAGAATTTCACAAGTGGAATCACATCTTACGAGGAAAAACCTGCAATCTACAATCTTATTTTTTTACAGAATATGAAAAGTAGAATTTGTATAGTTATTATCTTTTCACAGTTGGGTGTCCGGACTAGAGCAAGGCATCTATGAAGAATTTTTTGTGCCGGTGCTCCTTAAAAGACGAGGTTTCGCGCCGCCTTACGAATCGCTGATATTTAACGCTTCGTTAGTTTTGAGCAACTCTCACGTGTCTCTGGGTGTTGCTGTCCGATTGCCGGCTAATTATGTGTCCATTGGAGGATATCATGTCAAACATAACGCGAAACCTTTACCCAAGGTACGTACGAACCAATCTTTAAATTTTTTGGCAATCATTAAATATTTCTTACTTCAAAATATATTTCATAGATAGGGTCACCTGTCTGGGTGTCTATCATTTTGTCACCATCATACTCGGGAGTGAGGTAGGTCGTAGTATTACATGTAATATAATTTGAAATAACTTTTATAACATATTTTATTGAGCTTTAATAACAATTCCAGGAGGTAATGGAATCAAACGATATCCGCATATTAATGTTTTCTCTATTATTTTAATTTTAGGATCTGCAAAAACTCATGGATAACGCAAAGCATGGTGTGATTTACTTCAGTATGGGCTCAAATTTAAGAAGCAATAATTTACCAGATGTAATTAAACAAGATCTGTTAAAAATGTTCAGTAAATTGAAACAGGTTGTAATATGGAAATTTGAAGAGGATCTACCAAATAGACCCAGCAATGTTCACATTGTAAAGTGGGCTCCACAACCAAATATTTTGGGTAACTGAATTTTACTTTTGTACGAGTAAATTGCTTTTAAAAAGACTAATTAATTTGCTCTGTTTGTGATTTACGAAAATTCTCCAATGATTGAAGTAAAGACAAAATCCAAAGTTTGTGACCCTCCACCCCTTGCTAAATAAAATGAAGATAAACAATAGAGTTTTCGAGGCAGTCCCAAAGAATTGTTACCTACTTCTAGCTTTGGCCTCTATATAAACAAACTCATGAAGCATTTGCATACGTGACTCTAAAAACGCAAACCCGACTCGCACTTGACTAGTATTATCTTTATTGGTTCTTCTTTAAATCAATAGTGTCTTCTAATTTGTTATTTTTTCCAAGCACATGAAAACTGCATCGCGTTCATCACACACGGAGGTCTGCTATCAACTACTGAGACTATACATTTTGGAGTACCGATTATAGGAATACCAGTTTTTGCTGATCAATTTGTAAATGTTGCGAGAGCCGTTAAAAAGGGGTTTGCTCAAAAAGTAGAGTTATCTTATACGATGGCTGCAGACTTGGAAATTGCTATAAACAATTTACTTGATAATCCTAAGTAAGTGATGTTATGAACTGAAAAATATTTTGGTGATATAAGTCACCCTTGTTTACCTCTATATTTTTTTTTTCAGGTACACAAAGACTGTTAAAGAATTGTCTCAAATATACCACGATAGGCCCATATCACCTGCTAAAGAAATAATTCACTGGGTGGAGCACGTTGTCAAGACAAAGGGAGCACCGCATCTGCGCTCTCCAGCGTTCATGGTGCCTTGGTACCAGAAGCTCTACTTAGATCTAATTTTAATTATAGTCTGCATTCTTTTTATTTTAAAGTACGTGTTTATTTTAATTAGGGGTATTTTATTGACAAGAATAAAAGTAAAATGTAATTGAGTTATTAATTATTTTTAATATTGATGGAAACTTAAAAGTATGCCAATATAATATGAAATCTTCATTTCATTCTTTTATGATGTCATCATCGTATTATTGTGATATTATTAAAAATAGTAAAAAATAACTATGTTAAATTTTAAACGTAATACTAAAACTACATTGTGCATTGTTTTTTTTCTTCTTAACTCCCAAGAATATTTAAATACCAGAACATGCACGGAACCTATTAAATTGTTATTCAAATGCAGTATGTAAGAATCCGATTTAGAATCAGTTTTTATTCTCGGGCTGATTTTGCGCTTAGTCTTCCATTGTTCGTGGGCAAGAATACGAGTCACTTAATTTATTCGACCTCATTAACAAGTTGAAGATAACTTCAAAGGTTCCGTTGTTGTTTCGCAGAGAGCATATTATGCAGTGACCATTTTGTGAACATTTTTTTTATCTTTCCGTCTGTGTTCCAATTTAAGACAGTGCTGCAATATAAGTAAAATGCGCAAGATTAGAGATGTAACATTATGTCGATACCTAGTAGTATCCTACATACAAAGCTCGTTCAAATTTATCGATATACAAGTATATAACTATAGCCTCAACTGGTGACAGAAGGGCTGGCTCATTTTTTGCGCAACGTATCAGCCTAGCTGTTCAACGCGAAAATGCAGCCAGTATTCTTGGCACCATTCCACGCGGGCAAGATTTATTATATAGATTTAGTATATAAAAATTTAAATAGTTGAAAATATAGAGATAGATAGATGGATAGAAAATTCCTTATTGTACACTAAAACCAAAAAAAAACATAAAATAAAAAACTAAACAAAATATGTAAAAATATTGCGGCCTTATCGCTACACAGCAATCTCTTCCAGGCAACCAATGAGCTAAGAAGCGGTTATTGGATAATATGAGGTTACCTACGTGTAACAATAAAAATATTTAAAATTAAATTAAAAATTCTACGGACTTAAAATTGTTAACTAGAGATAGTTGATCTTGAGAGAATATAATTATAATATTTGTATCGCTATAGGTAAAGTTATATAGGTAGTATATCCCTAGTCAATATAAAAACTTATTCCTTGGTCTGTGTCCCTATCAACTTGGATAGAAGACAAGTGTCAATTGTCATATAATAGAGATAGAAAATGGTTGAAACGTTGAAACGAAGATTATAGCGACAAATGGACGTCGCACTTCACTATGTTATCAATGCTAAACTCAATATTAACCATCGATTAATAATAACCTAATCAGTTGTTACATAATCTCTTATCGTTTTATCGGACGTTTTTTTGGTAATAATTTACAATATAACGCTTTAGTAAATGTTATAGTAAGATGCTTAAAACGTTGCAGGTCTGTGAAAGTGTTTTTAATTAAATTATTTTTTAAAGGTAAGATTAATTAATTAGATTAATTGGCATTAAATTAATTTTTATGAATAAGAGATCGTGATGTAAAAATATTATACTTTTAAAACATAGATAGATACCCAGTAAACGTGATAGTTTGACCCAATTTATATACACACAAATATTATAATTGCGGTTTGTTTACTTCCTTCCTTTGTTGCTTACAAAGAAAGTTTTCATTATGAATTAAATCAATACAGATTTAAGTAATATTTTAATATCGAAATTTGGGTTAAATTTTTTTTTATTGATTTTTATCATTATATTCTTAAAATACGTTTATATTTTCTAGAAGATGCGTAAATTAACGCTATGGTTCGTTGTGGTACTGGTTTCACTTTGTGAAATATGTGCTTACAAAATTCTCCTTGTAAGCCCCCTGCCCGGCAAGAGCCATGCAATTTTGGCAACGGCAATGGCCGAACATTTGGCTGCTGCAGGACACGAGGTAATATAAGTATAATACTAATTCACACATAAATTATAAGGGTGCATGTACTGGTGAATAGCTTTGATCCCTTGCAACGACGCTACCACGGAATACATAATAGGACCTAACGGTACAGAAGGCTCACTCCGCAAGATGATTTAAGGCGAACTCAACAGGTCTGCCCGCGAAATTCAAAATTATCGTGGTTTTTTGCAATTTGTACGCTAATTTCATATAATAGGCTTATGGCAGTCATTTTGCGAGAATGGCAGTTACTTTTTTACATGTTTATTTTAAAAATTTTGCATAAAAATGTCTATCCTAGGAAATTAGTCCGAGTAAAGAGTTTTAAGTGAGCAACTCGCAAAGCTCGGATTATTTTCTTTAACTCGACACTTTCAAGCAGAGATTTTTCTACAGTTCACTCTAAAGTTCTGGTTTCTTTGTATCGCGTAACTGTATCTCTTTTGACGTACTAAGGTTGCTTCGTTATTGGGCGCACACAGCGCGTTAAATAGACTGTACAAGAACTAACGCATGCAACCTAGTCGACGCGCGGCGGCCTTCTGAAATTAGTACGTCGAGACGGCTACTGTAGCTTAGTCTGTCACTTGAACATGGCCTGACGCAACACAACGCTCTTGACACAAGGCATCTCCCCTACAAGTATTCACTCTTTGCTTCCTTAATTTCCACAGGTTACGTATATAACAGTGTTCCTACCGGAAAAACCAATACCAAGAGTCACGGTTGTCGATTTGAGTGATAACCTAAATTATTTCAATGTAGGTAGGTATGGACGTTATTTATATCAGATTGAAGCAAGTTTATCTTTCTTGAAGTCCTTAATTAGCAAGAATCGATTACAATGAAGCGTTTATAGTATGTTCATAAATTAAACTATTTAAGAAATTTTATGTACCTATAATATGACGAAAAGGGTATGATAACTCTATTTATAATGTCATTGATTGCATTCTCCATTTTATTGTACGACTTTGATTTGTAATTGTTACCTCCAAGTTAACAGATTGCAAGCCGCAAGGTAAAACTTGATTGATTGTTTTATTATATTTAATTTTAAATGTACAATAAAATCATACAAATTTTCGCCATAAATAATAGTTGAATTGAAAAAAAAAAACCTTGAGTAAGCGAAAGATGACGGTATTTTTTTTTATTTCAGAAGAAGCTCTGAACGTAACAAAAATTTTGGAAAAAACTGTTGATGTTGACGATAGTTTTGTTATGGTTCAAATGATGATGGAAATGTGCAGGCATACTTTTGAACACCCAAGCACGAGAAAGCTATTGATGGACGAAAATCAAAAGTTCGACGCTGTGATTGCGGAATGGATGTTCAATGAAGCTTATGCTGGGTAAGTAAGTAAAGAAAAATGTGATATAAAATAATAGAGTTTAGAGAAGTAATTCCGAACCAACACAAAAACAAATAAACAGAAGACATGTCCTCTTTGACATAAAAATAAGCAAAACTAAATTCGTTTACAATTTCGTTTAACAAAAGTATTTCGGAACCAGATATTATGGCCAGGAGCATAGATTATTACTATATGAACCCGAATAACACCACAACATGATCGAAATTCGCACGAATTACAAATGATTTTGGTATTACGAATGTATGGGAGACATCGTAAGTCAGGGCATCCTCAAATAACGTCCTATTCTATACATTTCAGGTTAGCAGAGATATTTGAGTGTCCATTGATTTGGTTCTCAACAATAGAGCCCCACTGGATGATATTGCGGCTGGTGGATGAAATCCCCAACCCTGCGTATACTACCAACTTCTTATCACCCACCGTTCCACCATTGACATTTACGGAACGGCTCAAGGAATTGACTGCACAAGCCCTTGGAAGGCTCATCCAAATATTGTAAGTGCCTGAATTCCTCACTGCTATAGGTTTTGCACAGTTTATATCCAGGATGATAATATGGCGTCATTAACTTAATTAAATAATAATGTCAAATATGACAATACGAAATAACGAAATGGCATAAAAAATACACCTAGTACTTGACTTCCCATTATTTTGTAATATTTTGAAATCGATGGAAGAGGAGCAAACTTTACTTGAGGTGCTACACTGATTTTTGTCCTTTTTTCTCTTACGAATACTTACATATTCGTGGGTTACTCAATATAAAGTAATTCCCTGGTCTGTGGTGGGTGCGACGGCAGCGTTTGCGGAAAAAAAATATGACAGAAATGATGTTTTAGCTAATTACAAAAATACTAAAATTATAATCCGTTCTGAGCATTTTTGCATAAGTATTATTATTTTTATCAGCACATTAAAACAAAAATTACAATTACATCATGAAATAATAGAGGATATGCCGTAAAACATCACTTTAGGCTTTAATTCACTAAAAATTATACATACGACTTTTCACAATGAACGACGTTGACCTACTACATTTGACATTAAGAATTATTGTTCTATTTTGAATATTGAGTTGGCAGGCAACGATGATAAAAGAGTATGTATTATATCACATCCATTGTAGTTTCCGACAAAATTTAGAAAAACTGAAATTTTGGAGCAACTTTTGAGAAAACTTTCTATCGAGAAAATTTTATCCAATCGTGTTTCTACTCCTAAAAGATTTTAGCTTAAAAACCCAAAATACGAGTACATGACGTTTAAATTTGAAAGTATTGTCTTTTTAGTTTTTAAACTAAACTTAAGGCTAGGTTTTCCCGGAACTATAGGTATTTGCGGGCTACCTCCCGCCCCCCAAAATTCTCGCGTACGAAAGTAAATGGACATCGAGCGCCGCTTGAGCGCAGTGACCCCATCCGCTGTCCCGGAACACGGTGTAATTACATACAGTAGGACTTAGTTTAAGTTGACGGATGTTGTTTACAATTTCAATATAACAAATTATACATACTTATATAGTTATGTCTACGTATTATTTAGCGCTTTTAAGTTTTTAAGACATTGAAATTGATACTTGTAAACACGTTACTTATATACGAGTACAGACTCACGAATCACGTTGTACTTGTATAAATTATTTCCGAAACGCATTATAACTTCATCTACTTCAATGGGTGCATTTTTCGGACGTGGTGACGCCTTAACCAGTATGGTTAAGATGTTTTTAACTATTATAGCTCTTAGCCACGATTTGATTTTTCGTAACAGGTTAGAATGAACGCGAGCGAAGCGAGCTTAAAAATTTTTACGATTTTGCAGGATAAATCACTATTTATTCCAGTCTTGAATTTAACATGGTTTGACAGTGATATACGCCTTTAATAAAAATAATATAATCATTTTTAGGCGTAGTAACGTCTTAAAATCACAAATATTGCGAATTCGGGCGAATGAATTGAACGCGAACTTTATATTATATATTTAGATAACTGGAAATGCGAGCGAAAGGAGCTCAAATCTTTTACGTTTTTTATTTTGTTTTATTATGTGATCCATCTTTAATCTTTAATTTAATTAATGTAATAATTTTTCGGTGAAATAACGTCTTGAAATCGCAAATAGTCCTGAATGAAGCGAACACAAACTTTATGTATCCTGACAACTGGATAAGCGAGCGAAGCGAGCTCAATTTTTTTACTATTTCGCAGGATAAATCACTATTTATTACAGTCTTGAATTTAACATGGTTTGACAGTGAGATCCATCTTTAATAAAAATATAATAATTTTTAGGCGGAATAACGTCTTGAAATTGCAAATAGTCCTGAATGAGGCGAACACGAACTTTATATATTCTAACAACTGGATATGCGAGCGAAGCGAGCACGAAATTTTCTGTTTTTTTTTTTTACTGAAAAAGTCACAACATAATAAAGATTCTGGGGGCATACATATCTTGATAACTAGATATGCGAGCGAAGCGAGCTCAAATTGGCGACCTGAAATGACCTTGTATACCTCCGTGCAATCAAGGTCATTTCGTGAAAATCCGCCGTGGAGGACACTTAGATACAAATATAACTTGAGATTAATTAATAAAATCAAAAAATAAGGAGAATTGTTGATAAATCAGGAAATTTCCTGGGAAATCAGGAGCTCAACAGTTAAAAGGTCGCGGTGGCGAGGTGAAATTCAAATTTTCAATATTTTCGTTACCTAATAATGCGTTTGATACTAAAATATAAAATAGAATCAACCATAAATCAATTAAATATTATATGACCCCCCATGACAAAACCACCCCACACCCCCCCTGGATCCGCCGATGCTTCCCATACAATGTTAGGTGAAATAGCTATGAAATATCTAATAACTAATTGATAATATTAACAGTGTGATCCCTTAGCAAATACGCTTATCCTTTAATATTATTTCGTAGTTTCTTTAAAAAGGTTTTCCATATAAATAAATAGATGTGTGATTATCAGGTTTGTCCATTGGATTACAAAATGTATCTAAATAAAACCTGTTTAGAGATGGGGAACTAGAGAACCCAGGTGAAAAACCATGAATGGGTTTATAACTCGGTTGATTAGTTGATTACCTGTCTTACGTCAACGTTATGAAATGGACTTGATGAAGTTTATAAGTATCGAGGCTCAAGTCTCACTAAAGCCACAAACAGCAACTACTTCGCCTTACTGTGTGTTGTTAAACTGTGTTCACATTGTTACTACTACAAATAAACCTATAATAATAATTATTATTTTTCTTGTTCAAAATTTATTTATGGCTATTGTAAACAAATCTAATCCAAATATTAGTATATTCTAATCGAGATAATATTAAAAAAGCTAAAATCTGCCCCTTGTAACGTATTCATCGTTATCGTAATCATTTAGAAACTCTGCCCGCTGATTGGTTCCCTTATTTACGTCAGCCAATAGGTGGGCAGAATTAGCAAACGATTACGATAACGTTGAATACATTTTCTTGGGCAATCAGACCCCTGTACGAAGAACTATTTAAAAGTAAGTAGGTACTATGCTTATTAACTTACAGCTAATTATAAATTTTAGTGACTACAAAATAATATTTTTCAAAAAAAAATATAAAGTTGAAAATTTAACCGCGGGACAGCGTGGCCTGGCAAAACTGGCGTACGTCCTACCTCGATAGAGTCCGTCGGACGACTGGCGCACCCCCGCTAGAGGATGCGCGTGACCGTATTCGTTGAAAAACAGGCTTGAGCTATGCTTGATTAAAAAAAAAATTTTTTTTTTACACGAACCGCTGATAAATTCACTCAGCTTTATTTTCATATATATATTTTTAAATTTAGTTAAAAACTTTAGGCACAAAGTGGAATAAATAGTCAAAATCGATATTTCTTCATTTTTTTTTATGATCGAGAAAAGTTTAGCTTTAAGCATTTATTTTAACTTTGAGTACTAGATAGAGAATGTATCTACGACATATATTTTTTTCGATGCAAAAATATACTTATTCATGATTTAAACGGGGTTGGAAAAGAAGAGAAATTGCTAGAAACAGGGAAAAGACCCCGTTACGGCTTCTATGCCATTAATATTCTAATTCGCGTCTAAATTGTATGCTTCTTTTTCAGTTGGGTGTCTGGCTTGGAGAATGGTATCTACGAAGAATATTTTGGGCCTGTGCTTCTTAAAAGACGAGGTTTTGTGCCGTCTCTTGAATCTTTGAGATATAATGCTTCGTTAGTTTTGAGTAATTCACATGTATCAATGGGTATTCCTGTGCGATTGCCAGCTAACTTCATTCCAATTGGAGGATTTCATGTCAAAAATGATGTGAAACCTTTGCCTGAGGTACATTCTAATCTTTGATGCTTTATGGGGTTTATCTATAAAAGGAAACAATTCTTATACGTAATTTTGATGTCCGTCTGTCTTCTTTTCCAAGACCTCTTTGCTCACTTGTTTTTGCTAAACTAGTTGACATTGTAAAAACTGTTTAATGATAAAATAATTAATGTTAACACTGATAAAATATTTAACTTTAAATTCTCGCGTATAAAAGAGCGGGTAGAATGTAATACCTACTTATCATTTAATGTAAACGATTAACCTTTAAGAATTTCCCTTTCTTTTAAATTAAGGATCTACAAAAAATTATGGACAACGCAAAGCACGGTGTAATTTACTTCAGTATGGGTTCAAATTTAAGAAGTAAAAATTTACCAAATGAGATCAAAAAAGGTCTATTGAAATTGTTCGGAAAATTGAAGCAGACGGTCATATGGAAATTCGAAGAGGATTTACAAAATAGACCCAGCAATGTCCATATTGTAACGTGGGCTCCGCAACCAAGTATTTTAGGTAAGTTCAAGAAATATCTAGCGATCGGCATAATAATACGATACCGTTCTAATCGGGGGTCGGATTGCGTCAGAAAAACATATTCATCGTTATCGTAATCGTTAACAACTTCATGACTGACGTAAATCAGGGAACCAATAAGCGGGCAGAGTTTCTAAACGATTACAATAACGATATATTTTTTTTACACAATCAAGGGGCTGAATTAACGATCATATAACTGGATTTTTGCAAAGCATTTGTATATATATCGTACATAATAACTTGCTTTTACTCTCTTTTATTGACACTGATAGATGATACTATGGTTATAAATGTGCTAATTAAAAAACCTAAATCAAACCGACTTTCCGTTACACTTGAAAACAATATCGTGGGAATTGAAATAATTTCATGGATTCATATGTGAAAAAAATCATGCTTAGAAAACTGTATTTGAAATAATCAGGATATGTTTTTACAGCACATAAAAACTGCATCATGTTCATCACACACGGAGGGCTGCTTTCAACTACTGAGGCGATACATTTTGGTGTACCGATCATTGGAATACCAGTTTACGGTGATCAATTTGTGAATATAGCGCGAGCAGTCCACAAGGGATTTGCCCAAAAAGTAGAGCTATCTTATACGATGGCTGCAGACATGGAAATTGCTATTAACAATTTACTTGATAATCCAAAGTAAGTAATGTTGTGTACCTAAAAAACTTGCCAGACATTTAGCAATCTTGCGTTACTCCAAATGTTTTTTTCAGGTACGCAAAGAAAGCTAAGGAATTATCTCTTATTTACCACGACAGGCCTGTACCGCCGGCTAAAGAACTAGTTCACTGGGTGAAGCATGTTGTTAAGACGAAGGGAGCGCCGCATCTGCGCTCTCCTGCCTTCATGGTACCCTGGTACCAAAAAGTCTACTTGGACCTAATTTTAGTTTTAGCTGTCGTTATTCTATGTTTAAAATACTCCTTTGTTTTCTTAAAAGGAATTTTACTTACAAAAAGGAAAGAAAAAACTAATTAGTTCTATTTTTAGACACCGAAATAGATAAGAACCATAATTCTCTGTATTTATTTTGCGTCCTTCCTATTTTTAGGGATCCCTTCATCCATAACAATTTTTTTTTTTTCACGAAAGTCCCTTAAGGGTACTTTAGTTTCGCTACGATCTAGCCTAAAAGCTAATTAGTAACTTAATTTTAACTTAAACTAATATTAAAACCTATATCTAAGAATCTGTCCATTGACTTATCTTAGTCTCTATTGCAGTATTGAAGGCACTTTGTTCTTGTGTCCTTGATGATGCACTAGCACTAGTACTATGCACAGCACTTCACTTTCACTCACACTTACACTAACTCAAAAGGCTTAGTCCTTTTGAGTCTTCTTATAAGGTCCGTAGTGTCGAGGAGCTGGATTGCCTCCACGTTCACGTGATGATGCAGCCGATGTTCATGTGCTGCGGCATATTTTTGAATGATGATATCAACGAAGTCCATTTGAAGATCTCGGTGAATGTCTTCGTTTCTAACATACCAGGGTGCATTAACGATGCCCCTGAGTACTTTGTTATCTCGATGTTGCTTTTTTTGGTACAACCCCAAAGCTGAATACCATAAGTCCACACTGGCATTAGGACTTGTTTATACAACAGTAACTTGTTTTGCGTTGACAACGACGATGTTCTTCCAATCAGCCAGTACATGTTTTTGTACCTCAGCTCTAACTCTGCTCTTTTCTTCTTGACATGAGCTTTCCAGCGCAGCCTTGTGTCAAGCGTCATTCCAAGATATTTTGCCATGTCAGCATAGGGTATCTTTTGTTTGTCAATATAAATAGGATGATATTCTACCTTCTTATTTGAAAAATCAATATGGGTAGACTTGGTCTCATTTAATTTTATTCTCCATTTTTCCGTCCATTTATGGAGTTTATTCATAGCTATTTGTACCTTTCCCACTGCCTCTTGATGGGTATTCCCCACAGCGATGATGGCAGTGTCATCGGCAAAGGTAGCGATAGTGTTATGTTCAAGTTCTGGAAGATCACAGGTATACAGGAGGTATAAGATAGGTCCCAGGACACTTCCTTGTGGCACTCCAGCTTTGATCTCCTTAAGTTCAGAGTAAGCATTTTCATGTCGTACCCTGAATGCTCTATTTGATAGATATGATTCTAATTTACTCGCGTTAGGCGGTGGTAATAGAACTTTTAGTTTATATACAAGACCTTCATGCCAGACTTTGTCAAAGGCTTGTGCTACATCGAGAAACACAGTTGAACAAACTTTCTTCTCCTCTAAGGTTCTTTCAATAATATTTGTTATTCTATGTACTTGATCTATCGTAGAATGTTTCTCCCTGAATCCAAACTGATAATCTGGAATTAAGTTATTATTTTCTATGATAGGTTTTAGTCTGCGTAGTAATAGTTTTTCAAAGAGTTTCGAAATGATTGGTAACAATGAAATTGGTCTATATGATGTAACATCATTTGGTGCTTTTCCTGTTTTAGCGATCATAATTACTTCTGCAACTTTCCATAAATCAGGAACGTGCTTCAGTCTGAATGATGCGTTAATTAGAGTAGTTAATTTTACAATGGCTTTTCTTGGAAAATTACGTAATACTTCTGTGGTAATAAGATCAAATCCAGGTGATTTTTTCATGCTTAATTTATTTATTTCCTCAAATACTTCTTTAGGAGTTACAAGCGTTATTGAAGTATTTTCCTGATTTATTTCAGAATTTGTAAAGTTATTGGCTTCACCTTCACTGGGCTGGAAGATCTTTTCTAGATATTCTGCAAACCTTTTTGCTTTCTGTTCATTATTAATCACCCACTTTCCATTTTCTTCCTTAATCCATAACAAAATGATGAAAATGGAAACGTCCATCCATCTGACGATAATTTGATGATAATATATACAAAATTGTTTTGAAAGAAAGAACATGGGCAGAAATGTACACAAATAAAGTTTAGCGTCTAGATGTAATATTTATTACAAGACAATTCTAATAAATAACAGAATTTTTTCAAGGTATCACCAGTTGTTGTAAAGGTTCAAAAAATAAAATATTTAAAGAAATTCAATTGATTACTGATAGGTTCCGTTTCCACATTCCTGACTGCTAGTGTTGCCGGATGCCAAACTTTTCCACTTTTATGCTCCATCTTTTTAACGATCGGTCCACTTTTGTACGAGAACAACATGTAACAGACTATACTAAAGAAAAACCTATTTTCAAGTACTACGTTAATTCTTAGATCAGAATGTAGAATACAAGACAATAATAACTGTGTCGATTTCAAACCCCTCTTCAATAAAGATTAAAAAAAAAATGTGTCGATTTCAATCGTTCTTTTTTTGCATTTTATTTTACTCGAATATATTTACATAAAAAGATTAAATTAGTTTAAGGTTTTCCATTGTAAAGTTCCATTTCCATTCCATTCCATTTGAGTAAAACTGAATATTATTTTTCCGTGTGAGCCAGTCACACTGAAATAAACTGTTTGAATATTTGTGATGATATGTCAGAAAACTACACCTATTAGTAATACTGAAATCTATTATTTTGAGGATAGATTATTTTGTCTTCGTAGTTTAGCGTTTCCGAAATACCCTTGTAATTCTATATTAATTTATTAACTCAATTAGATTTTTCTTTCAGTCGATTGGAGTTTTTTAATTCCGGCATCTCGCAACATTGTCCGACAGCTACATGATGGCTACATGGTCTCAACTGTCGACTGTGACAAATTCTGGGACAAGTGACAAGTATTTATCAAAGAGTATATAGTGTATTGTCTATGCTCTCAGATGCTTCATGGTGGAGGTTGCAGTTGTTTTAATACTCAGATACAATATTTTGAAAATAAATATTAATTTTTCTCCACTTTTTTGTAAGAAAAATCTTTTAGCATTGAGTTCAGGCTTGCAGGCCCAACCAAAAAAATATTTTTTCATTTATAGTTGCAATAGCGTAACGTGAGCGAAAGCGATGTATGGGCCCGCACCATTGTTCTTTAAAAAATAAAATAATGAAGAAAGTTTAATGATCTAAAAAAGTCTATCCTTTTTATAAACTTTCATAAAATTGAATAATAATGACAGAGCCCTTAGGTTCGACCAATTTCCGAACAAAATATGTGAAAATTGAAAATTGTATTATTGTAATTCAAGCATACATGGGAAAAGTTGTCAGCCCGACGGATGAGATATTTTTAAGTGTCGTGAGTTATTTGAAGGGCGCTGTAAGATGTTATCACAAGGACAGGTGCTAACAAGGGACTCGCGTCTCGTTATACCTGAAGGCTCGCAACATTGCTTTTTAGGGTTCCATACCAATTTGGTAAAAATGGAACCCTTATGGTGAGACTTTCTCCGTCCGTCCGTCCGTCCGTCTGTCACACTCGATTATTAGGGTTCCATACCAATTTGGTAAAAATGGAACCCTTATGGTGAGACTTTCTCCGTCCGTCCGTCCGTCCGTCCGTCCGTCCGTCTGTCACACTCGATTATTTCAGTAACTATTCAAGCTGACCTGAGATTTAGAATAGTTATAGATAATAGTGACGCGACGTTATAGCAATCGTAAAAATTTGAAAATTGTTTTTATTTTTATTTAAAAAGGGGGGAAAACCGGGTCGCCAAAATTTCAAAATAAGATAACAATATTGAATGGGGTATCATATGAAAGGGCGTTACTTGTATATTCTAAAACCAATTTTTATTTATTTTTATGCCTGATAGTTTTTGATTTATTGGGCAAACTGTCGAAAAAAATACCGTCCCCCCCCTTATCTCCGAAGCTTACCATTTGAAAAATCTGAAATAAATATGATCAATAGAAGCTAACGTATATTTTACAGGAAAAATAAAATCAACCCTCTAACTATTATACTTTTTTTGCTTATAACAATAATCCGCCGAAAACAAAGTTAGGTTTGCGGTTTGCCAACAAAAGTACCTATATGTAAATTATACTCGTAAAATCATGAAAAAAGTGATTCTTTTAATGTTTTACTTCTTTTATGGTATGGAACCCTCGGTGCGCGAGTCCGACTCGCACTTGGCCGGTTTTTTTTATTGTTTGTCAGCTGCGTGGAGTTCTAGGGTTATTTTCCACCGATGGAAAACAAGTAGAATTTTATGAGAGTTCTCGAATAAAAAAATGGAAACCCTTCAAATCACTAAATCAACCAATCAAAAGTCATGATTACTTACGATGTTAATATTAGATATAGAAGTAATATTAGATGAAAGGCAAAAGTTTAGCATCACTATAGCACAAGCAACGGCAAAAATCCGTAAGGGGTAAATTGCTACATTAGCTTTGCGATACGCTGAGCTTTCACTCGCTAAACACTTGCTTTACCTGTGTCTTAAAATCTAAGGTTCTATCATTCTTTAAAGTCTAAGAGTTACCACGATAGTAATACTCGTGAAATAGGATAGGTAGGCTAAATTTGTTCCAGCGAAGATAATTGGGTTGCCGAACTGACCTGAATTTCTGTTCTCCTAATGATGCAGGCATGACCAAGTTTGCGGTTGCACAAATCAGTGAATTCACTCAGCCTGTTATGTAGATAGGTTATCCAATTTGTACAAGCTTATCTTGTACTGGACTCAAAAACTCCTGTCACTATAATGTGGTTTGAGTATAAAAGGCCATTTTGAGATTTCAAGTTTTCACCGATTCCACAATAGTTGTGACAAAAAAACTTTACCTTAAAAATGTTACCTTCATAAATTGCTTTTAAAAATGGCTCCAGGCAATTAAATAAGCCGGCTTGGTACAACAGCTTTGGACAGCTCTCCTGATTTAATTTTAATACATGGGATTTTTTGTCCATTTGTCCACAAATTCAAATTAAGTTCAATTCGGAGATAGAACGCGGGGACAATATTATGAAATAAAATGAAAATGATTTTTTATGAATCGTGGTTACAAATTAAAATATAGAAACGGGACGTTTACACCATAATTAAGATACAAACCCTGTATTTGGAGATCTCGCTCTTTCCGATAGTCTTAAATTATATTTTCCTACTTATATTATAAACGCAAAAGTTTGTCAGTACGGATGGATGGATGGATCTTTGTTACTCTTTCACGCCGCAACTACTGAACCGATTTGGCTGAAATTTGGAAACCTATAGGTTATTTTTCATCCTGAAAAATTTGTTATCTAATTATCTAATCGTTGCCTAATTAATTATTGCCTAATTATTCGTTGCTTGTGATATAGTGAAGCTAATTGTTATCTCACTATCAAAATATTAACATACTTTTTATCGCGAAGCCGCAGGCAACAGCTAGTATAACATGTTTTTTCTCTCATAAATATACACTTTTAATTAAATTTAAATTAGGAATATAATATAGAAAGCACTGAAATCTGCAACATGAAAAATAATTTCAGTCAATCTGAATTCTAATTTCTGAATTCTTTAACAATTTTTTTCCAAGTTTGAAGTGAAAACTACGTTTTTCTTTCACGTACGGCTTTCGTGGATTTTCAGAGATCCGATCCTATCAGGATAATGTCTACAATTGAACATCCACAAGTAGCTGGTATTTGTTTTTACGTTACAGCTTAAGGAACCTTGAGAATAGTGGTTGCTTTATCAGAATTCAGGATTCATGAATGGAATTATTTTTCTTTCACCACCAAACATGTTTTCACCACAAAATTATCCTCTTCAAACTCAAGAAGCTTATGTGAGAATGGCGAATTCACATTACACATCACACACAAAAAAAGAGAAAACAAAACTTAAATTAAGATAAATAATGAACTAATTAATCTACATAAGTGCATAAGTTGATGATTGTAATTTTGCTCCAACGTCTTTGAAGTTATGGCTAATATGAGCGATTTTGCGTTTTTTACATTTTTTATGACACTGGTGGTTCTTTCAAAATGTTAATGGCTCAGTTGATTGCTAGAATGAAATGATAGCTAGAGTTATGGGAGTCACTGACGTAGAGTATAATATCACAACTACTGAAATGGGCAAAGAGCTAGCTCGTAGGACCGATGGACATAGGGAACTCAAGTTCAAATGTCGAGAGTGCATCGGAAAACGCAACGTTGGCAGCCCCCAACCAGATGGACAAGGCAGTTTTTTGCTAGGCAAATATATCTAATGGTTACTTATTATGCAAAGCGTTTTTTCAAACTGCATGATACTGCACATACCAGTTGTAAACTGTTGCAAAGAGTCTTCTGTCGTAAGTAATGGCGTCAAGCCAGTAGTCTGTAATGGGCTACAGTTTGCTCTAATTGCCTATCAGCACTTTCGACTAAATTGCTGCCATCGCCCTCAGCGTGCGTGACTTAAAGTTTCTGATCACAGTAAGATTGTAATGGCGTCGTAAATACCTTTAACGAAAAACGAACCCTGAACGATTTAATTACAGTCATCAGTTAAAACATTCACAACAATTTTAGACTCTACAATTTAGTACTTGACTGTGATCTGATGGGTTAGTACAGGTTTTTGCACCGAGTCAATTCGCATCGCACAAACGAATTGAATTACTCCATACAACAGCTAACGCCATCTATGGACAGTCACTGATATGCGGCTGTCAAAAGATGGCGCTGTTTCAGGTAAGTGGAGTACTTACCTGACGACAAGTGACGGTGCAAACGAAGATGTTTTCACACTTCCTTGCAAGGAGTGGGTACCCCCTAACCTAACTTTTACAAAGATTTGCCCTGGAAAGCTTAATCGGTTGGCGGTGCGTCTTTGCTAGTAGAGTCAGAGTTCAGACCTGATTTCAGCCAATTTAGAAATTATCCTATTTCAGAGTCGCCCGCTAAGGTACTTTTAGGATATTCTGTGCCGTAGCGGAAATCGAACAGAGGCAACTGCGCCAGGAGGAGAGGACTTAAACTTGGCAAAATAATTGAAATTAATAAATTTGGTCAAGTGCGAATCGGGCTCGCGCACTGAGGTTTTCGTACTATCAAGAACCATTTTGATGCATGAATCACCTCCCTAAATGAGACGGGTCCGGCCAAGTGCGGATTGGCGGGCTTCACACACCTTTGTGAGTATCTTTTTATTTCCCCCCGTTGGGCATAGTCACCTCTCAAGATGAAGACCAGATGAGGAGGTGTAAATTTTCCTGTAGATTCTACTATGAGTACTTTTAACTTGTATCTATAAAAAATATTTTTACAATATATTTAAACAATGGTAGAGATTCAAATGATATTGAGATCTGTAGTTCCATACTGAATAGACAGAATGTGGGGCTATTATCATGATATTAACCTTGGTGAAATATCTCAAAGAAACAATGCTATAGAATGGAAACATTCTCATTAAGTAATCAAAAATAATATAGAGGTACGACTAAATAGCCATAACTCTAGTTTGAACCTTAGGTTCATACAAGATTATAGGTTAAGAGATTATAAGTCGGGTAAGGGTCACACCCTCCTTAGCATGTAAATAATAGACCCTAAACTTGAAAAGGGATCTTCAATATACACGCTCGGCTTATCGAGGCCCAGGACCTCGGCGAAAGGTCAATTCGGCTGAAAAACTACAATGGCCTTTAATATCTGAAGGGTAAATTAAAGTGATACCTAGCTGAGTATAATTTTAAAGTAATTTCTTCATAATATTACTTGTATAGACTGTCAATACGTTCTGGGATTTGGAGTATAAAAAAGATAGAAATATGAATAAAAGGTTACTAGTATGAGTTTGATGACTTCCCTGGCGCAGTGGAGCTCGCTCGGATTCAAGTGGGAAGTCGCAAGTTCGTTTACCACCACGAGCCACTTAAAAATTTTATAATTTCGAATTTGGCTCAGGGGTCAGGTGGTAGGCTTCAGTCGTGGCTAGTTACCACCCTATTGGCATAGATGCAGGGTCGAGCGATTTAGCGTTCCGGCGCGAAAATGTATACAAACCGAGGGATTAATTGCTTCCTTCTTTCAAGTTAGTTCGATAGCACCTTCGGCTGCAGATGCTTACCATAATAGAGATATTTGTATGCCTTGCAATTCAATCCGTTGAGTAGTTTGAGCTGTGCCTTGAAACCAACTCGTAGGCAATCACTAGTCATCCAATGGGTCAGTCAGTCACGCATTTTATATCTACGAGTACAAGTAGCACGTTATACAGAAAATGCGTAATGTCAAAACTCGCATTCAGACATTTTTGACCCGGTGGCAATTCTCAGGGGGGTTCGGGCGTCCCCGCAGCCTCCAATCTGGCCATCTATGGTGTGGTTCCTTTGTGGATTATGGTGTCTGTAAGCAGCGTAGTGCCTCGTACAACTGCCATTTCCCTGCCTATTCACCCCTTTTCTAAATTAATTTTACCTTTAAGAAAAGAGTGAATAGGTATCTTCTAGGTAAACGCGCTCCATCTTCGACCACATCGTCACTTTCCATCAGGTGAGATTGTGGTCAAGCGTAAGCCTATATTGATTAAAAAAAAAAAAATTAAACATCCTGTCCATCCATTAAATTAGCGTGAAGTGCGATTCACTGCTCTAACATGCTCACTAGTCGACTTTAAAGGCTCATTGGAGAACGGTACAGGCACGGCACGGCTGATAAATAATGGCTTCCAGCCAACTGGGAAAAGGCTACACCGGCACCAGTCCGTGCTAATTGCCTTTTGGCACTTTCCACTAAACTGCAGCCACGCTTCTACTCGCGTGACTTATGGCTCGTCGTCAATGTAAAATAGGGGGATGTAACATCTGAAGGGTTATTACAGGTTTTTGTACGAATTTCGAGTCGACTCGCATCGCACAAACGAATAGAATGCCTCCATACATTTACAGCCAGCGCCATCTATTGACAGCCGCATGTCACTGTCTATAGATGGCGTTGGATGTAAATGTATGGAGGAATTGGATTCGTTTGTGCGATATGAGTCGACTCGAAATTCGTAAAAAACCTGTACTAACTCTACGGTATGGTGAGTACAGGCTTTTGTACTTTCGAGTCGACTCGCTTCGAATAAACGGATCGGATTACTCCCATACGATTACAGCAATCGCCCATCACATCAGTTGTAGAAATTCAATCCCTATAAGAACCATCCTAAGGAAGATATAATATGCAATAGATGTTATGTTACGCAAGCAAAGCACGGGTGTCTTTTCTCAAATATTTTGTTTACAATTTTTTTAGATTTTTAGATAAAACCGTTCTTTACATTTACCTTAAACCTACTCTCTGAAGTTCATTTTGATAAAACTTTTTTTCAAATTATGCACGTGGAATGTACCTAATATCTATATTCGTATCTACGCTTAAATATATAAACAGGATTATAAACGGGAGATTCAGCTGAGCTTAGCTGCTGCAAATTAATCTGTCAATAGGATTTATCTATTTAATTGGCGATAGATGATAATATCATTTGATGTATTCGAAATAGGCTCGGATGTACTTAATAATTATTTATTGAAAGTTTAATTTCGGATGGTATCACACGAGGGCGAGGCGAAGGAAAATGGTTTTTTTTCCGTCACAAGAATCACGTCACAAAGAAAATTCACGAAAATGTCTTCATTTGATTTTATACAAATTTGTTCTTTTCTGTGTACCCATCACATTCAATTTGTACTCGTAATTATTACATTTATTGATCATTTCTTATTAATTAAAATTTCGAAGAAAGATATGCGGTGAGGTTTAACCCTAGATAACCAGAGGAATTGACATCAGCTACTCTAGGTAGGGCGAACCGCGCGAAAAAATGTCGTCAGTTTATCCATGTCATTAGTACCAACAGTATAAGGCCACGCAGTAGTTCGCTCAGCGGCCACCTATAGTATTTTGACAGTTGGCGCTACTGTTTGCTTGTATTAAAAAGGTTTACGTAAAACGTTCGGATGCCCATTGGCCATTGCCCATATCTTGAGGTTATAATAGTTGTCAGTGACTAGAGGGGTTAGTAGTTAGTACCTACAGGTTTTTGTACGATTTTTGACGTAGACAGAGAAAAGCTATAGACGCTGGTAAAGCGTGTCGCAAAAAGAGACAAAAACTAACCTTTAACACTACACCGCACCATGATTTTTTGTTTTGAATCGTTGTAATAATATGTGTAAGTTTATAAAAGTATTCAAAACCTAATTTAACTTGAATCGGACATAACATAATCGTAAAAAATGAATTATAAAGTAATACGATAGCTAACTGTTGGTCCGCTGTCAAACTTTGTTTAGCAAAGTAGTGTGACTAAAACATAAAAAACGTGACACGCTACGTGAAACAAAAGATCTTATCGTTCTATTTCTTTTCTTTACACGACATCGGCGTAAGTTGCTCTTTGTCTTGTGTGAATGAAACATAAGATAACAATTTGTCTATAGCTTTTCTCTGTCTACGATTTTTGAGTAGACTCGGATGTCAGTGATTGTCCAGAGATAGCGCTAGCTTTTCGTTCGCACCATCATCATCGTTTTGTTTTAGGCGCACAAAATGTGAAGCCAAAGTAAAGGAGCCTTAAGAAAAGTAAAGGGAAATATTGTAGTGAAAGGGAAATGATATGGAAATTCATTTATTGCGTAACACATGTTCACGAAACGACTTTTTATCATCGGCTCCCGGGGGCCATAACTTATGTTGGAGATGTTCCGTTGTCGGATAACGTATCTACGTTAAATGCTAAGGAAAGTGTGGAATATGAAATATCCTCATGTTTGTAGCATCGCAATTGGAGAGTTCGCACAATCTCTGATTGTTTGTAAACAGACTTCACTTAAAAACGTAGTTAAATAATGTAATTGTCGTGTGCAATCACATTGTGTAAAAAAATAAAAAATAAATTGTTCTAACTTCTTCTTTCTGATTAGTTTATTTATATTCTTTAAAAATTCATTTTATTACTAAATAATATTTATAAATATTTTAACTTATTGATCAGAACAAAAGTAGTTCATCCACGTAGTTAGAATTTGTCAATATACGTCCAAGATGCTGATCTCGATCCCAGAAACAAAGAGCCGATCAAAGGTAAAGAATTCATGGAAACCACCTAACGAAGGAGCCTCTGAAATCATTGAAATAACAAAATTGTTTTACCAAAGCCTATAATAATAACTTCATTACTTGGGCCGCCGTTATTGGTTCCCGTCTAGAGTAAAGGGAACGGTAATTTACTTTGACAAAGGCGAACCCGACAATCCGTCTAAATAAACATCGCGCTCGTTACAAGAGATATTTATCTATCTTTATTTACCTTATTTCAACAGATATTCCTTAGGCAATAGATAGATAGGCTGCAAAAGAATTTGAACGTGAATATTCGAAGCCTGATTTGCGAGCACCTTGAAGTTGGGTAGTTAGAATAACTGTTTTTATCTGGGTTTGGCTTTTTTTAAACGCAGTTTCTTTTTGAACGGCACACTAGGATTAGGCTGCCAATCCACCTGAGCGGAGCGAGGCAGCCGATCGAAGAAACGGAGAAATATTAACCAATAGGATTGCACAAAATCTCCGCTCCTCTTAAGTGGAGCAAAAAGAAACTTCGATTAAAAAAAATCCAAACCCAGATTGGCAGCCTTAGCACAAGCTTTTGTAGTTTGTACTAATTTCGAGACCACTCGCTTCGGACAATCGCATGTCAGCGGCTGTCCATAGATGGCGCTAGCTGTAAATGTATGGAGGAATTCGGTTCATTTGTGCGAAGCGTTTCGATTCGAAGTTTGCACAAAGCCCTGTACTAACCCTCCAGTTGAGGGTTGCTAGGCGAAAGAAATTAGATTTTGACGTACATCCCGATATTATATTTAAAATCCTCAAAGTACCATAGTCTAAACACTAAACTCTCAAATTCAACTCTTGTTTCTTGTGTCTACATAGGTACAAAAAGTATTCGCCGATGCAAGCAGGCAATCAGCTGCATGATTTTGTAAGAGAACCTAATTAGCACTAGTTAATTCGACACGGCACCATCTTTTGAGATAATGTGAACTTCGTTTCAACCGAGTGTTCCACGACACTCATGCGTTCAAAATAAAGGTAGTAAGCAGTCGCTGCTCGGGGGGCAACAAAATGCGATGCGTAAGCCCGCAAGTGCGACAGGAACACTACAGGTTTTCTTTTCAGTTGCCAACTAATATTTTTTTCTACAAAAGCTGGTCCTCCAAGAATTCACTAACCTTTTAAGTACAAAACAATAGGTAAGAGGTAAGTATAATTAATTAATTGGGAACTCATTAATCACTTAGAACCTGTTGGAACTTTTTGTTTTATAAAGGAAAGCGTCCATTGACGTGGATAGGCCGAATTAAATACCTTGTGGCGTTTTAATATGAGAAATTACATCCATTATAGACAAGAAGTTTTTCGTACCAGCAGCGTGAAGCTTTAAGGAATCCGTCGCTGGAACATTTTTTTATGATTTTGAGGATTTTTTAATATTTGGGATATAGCAGAAATACTCGTAAATAAAATCTATGAGTCTGAACGAACTTTTCCAGAGAAAATGAAATGATAGCAATTTTAGTCTTGTTTGGATACATTATTTTAAATTTAATTTAATACTTACGTATAGGAAACGTTTAACTCTATTTTTTAGATGACTGAATCTAAATTAAAAATATACAATATGTATATTATGTAATATTATTATCGTAATACGGATGGCGGATAAATACATTTCTTAAGAGCCGGCAAGCCTATTCGCAAATTCTCTGGTGCTGCAAATGTCCATGGGCGGCGGTGATCGCTTACCATCATCCGTGACCCGCCCGCTCGTTGGCTCACATTGCCAATAAAATAAATTGGATATTCACGACCGGATTAGACTGTTTGCACATCGTGCATAATTCAGCTGACCGGTGGACGTCATGCTTTACCTCGGGATTAAACTTCTTTGATTGTGGACCTGTTAGTTCGTTTGTCCTAAAACTTTACCAGACGGTTACTTAATTATGGAGCATCGCTTTAATCAAACCGCAAAGCAGACCTTTAATAAGTATGTTTAATTGTCTTTAGAATTTAGTTATAATACCAAAATAAAAGGAACCCTTGTAAGATCATTTCCTTGTTTGTCTGTCTGCCTGCCTGTCTGTTCGTCTGTCTGCCTGCCTGTCTGTTTGTCTGTCATGGCCCTTTATTAAAATAACTATTAAAGATATCGACGTGAAGTTTGCGACAGTTGCAGCAATATATAATAGGTTGCAGGTAGTAATGGCCTGACGTCATTGCTATCATAAAAAAATATTGATCAAAATGTCGAAAAAAATACCGTGCCCCTTTTCAAAATTTACCAATCTGAAATAATTATGTTTAATACAAATTAACATATTATATTTTACGGAAAAACAACATTATATTAATTAACCCCTTATGTTATTTTTCGATCGCCAGATAAACTATCTGAGGAAACATATGCCATACAAAATCTGTCAAAACGTCATATTTATTCCTTAGCTAACAATTAATTATCTGACGATTGAAAAATTAGCCCTTAATGGTAAACTTTATTTAAATTACCTAGAAAAAGTTAAGTTCAGACAGAATTTTGAAAGAATATGTTGAACAAAATATCAAATTATGTTATTTTGTAAGAAAAGCAGAAATGTACTATAAAACAGTAAGGTAAGACGACGATAAATGTTTTACTACAAGAATTACCCCTCACCAGTGTCGCCAGTATAAAATATTACCCTTGGCGCGGACGGGTAAAATGCAAAACGCTGAATAATTGAATAATAACGGGCTAGACACTGTTATCTTATCTACGCCGTAGATTCTAGGGTAGGTTCTACTTTACATAATAATATGACGTGTCTAACTTTGTATCTAGTAACTTGAAGTTGAAGAGCTTGTTAATAGTTTAGAAGGGGTGTTTAAACTCAATCCCACTTACTAACGAACGCAGAATAGCGGTGAAATTGTTATACTCTGTTGTCTTTCTTTCTGTTGGATAACAAATTGCTAGTGCAAGGGAAAAATATAAAACAGTTTAAATATTCTTACGCTTTTTTTACGTTTAGCAGTAAATGGGTCTATCTACTAGGTAAAGTAGGGTAGGGCTTAGAAGTATAACATTCTACTTTTACAAGGGCTGAGTAAGAGTTGCAGCTGTTTGAAAAAAATTTAGACGTGTTTAAAATTTACGACTCTCAAATGCAAATAATAATACGGGGGCCATCGTAAATGTAAAAAAAATATATTTGGTATTAGTTGGAATTCGTCTGCATACTATTATGTGTGGTCTATTATGTGTAGGCACATATACTTAACAAAAAAGGAACCAAATTTAAGATCAAGTATATAATTATTGCTCTCAAAATGCAGAAAACGAATTTTCGAAATTTTGTTACACCCCTTTTAAATTGCGTATACACTCTCAGCATACCCGTGGAAGTCAGCCGTCTTGGCTAGAGGTAAGGTAAAACAGGTCGTAAATTTCCCGAAAATTCGCGATACCTTCTACGTTATTCAGCTGCTTTTAAGCAAAATCTAAACAAGTGCATTTTACTGAAGATTTCTTACCTTTTAGCCGATCCCAAAACAGCTCTATTTTTATTGCACTTTAGCCTAACGGAGACTGACGGTGCATTTTGTGCTTTAAAATTTAATATAACACTAACCGCGGCTGGCCAGTGCTTAGCCTGCAACCCGTGGGAACTTGCTTGTCCCATAATTTTGCGGTATAAGATGAGGTTATAAGAAAATTCAAAATGTACTTATGAAGAAACTGACTGACTCATATCAGTGCACAGGCCACAAGTCTAGGGACGCTTTTGGCAGATAGGTTACAGGGATCTATAGGTATGCAATAATAAAGGATTTCTAATCACCCCCTGAGTGGGTCAAAGAGGGTCCAAAGTTTGTACCTATACTTATGGAAGTAATACTCCTTCACGCCTTAACTATTGAACCGATTTGTCTGAAATTTGGAATGTTGGTAGATTGTACCCTGAGTTATCTCATAGGCTATTTTTCATCCCGGAAAACTCATGGTTCTTATCTATGATTTCAAAGAGTATGTATATAAAACTATTTACCAACTTAAGAACAGAAAAAGAGTATTCCTGCCGCTGAAAATTAGTGCTCGGTGCTGGACTTAGTCCAAAACATCAGCAATAATATCCAGATTAATTGTAACAACTTGCCAAGATCGTAATCGTTTCACAGTGCATAATTTCCGGCGCTAGTAGGAACATTTACAATCGTTACAATTTACAATCTCCTTTTCAGTTAACGAGGGGGCACTGAGCCTTTAAGCGATACATAGAAGTCATTGCCTTAAGCCTTATGACTGATCGATTAATTCATATCTAAATGGAATGACGAAAAATTTATGCTATACATATCCGACAAATTGCTTGACTCGCTATGTGATATTTTGATACATTTTTTGAGTCATGGAATAAGCGATCGACAGTATGGCAATCGTAGATAATGGCTAAGGCTTGCAGGTCTCCTCAACAGCAGAGCAGAGTTAATTTGATATTGTATCTAAGTGAAAATCTATTCATTCAGTGAACGTGGAGTTTTTTTTTAATCTTGCCTAAAAGCAACGCTGAGGTCTGATGTGGAGCACGCTTGCCAAGAAAATGCGTATTTAGTATTTACCCACTTTTCTCGTGGCACCCAGATTATACTCGGCTGGGAATACGGAAGCTGAAAGAGTGGTTACCTTAGCAGTTTGTATAAAAAAACATGGAAGAAAAACGTTTCGTACGAATTTGATGGATATCAATCACTTGGATGTCACTTCATTCGGCGTCTTCCGGTTCCGTGATAGAAAGGTGAAGGAGATACTAGGCTTGCGGAGTTCCTGACTACACTTTCCAAAGAAATCGTGAAGATTTTGGATGTTTGAAATGTATGGAGCGTTGACTGCCATTATACGAGCAAACCGGCCTAATTGAGCAAAACAATGTTAGAGACAATTTTGTAGTAGGTATCTACTTTCAAACAAAAGTTATCTTAAGGGCCGATATCTTTAAGGGCACTCAGCTTAACAACCCAAACGACTTTAAGTGTCCCGTCCCAACTTTGAGGTTTGTCATACGCAAGATTCAATTTGTTTGTCCGGGACAGGAAGTTAAGGGAATTATCGATGCTGTAATGCAATTTTAATGGAAATGGATTATTGTGATAACGTGGATCAATTTAGCTCAAGAAAAAAATTAAGCTCAAATAAGTAGGTAAGAAGATGATTGTCTTATGCTCGTTTTCACCAACATTTTAAGAAACACCTAAGGCCTTAGGTGACAGTTGTTGTAAGTGAAAACTGTCACCTATCTGCGTTTGAAAACAAGCATTAATCTATCCTCTCACTTTTGTCTCTCCTTCTATTTTTAGAATATAAAAATGGGAAATGCTTTCCAAAAAACCAACTTCAAATGCCACTACAAAGAGTGAAATATTTTTTATTTAAATTTTAGGTACCTACACCAATTCGAAGTCGGGCAATGTTTCATACAATCCCTAATAGTCCTTCTTACTTACTTGATGTGCGAAGAAATGACGAAGTCATAGACAATCGCCCGACTTCGAATTGGTGTAGGTACCTAAAATTTAAATAAAAAATATTTCACTCTTTGTAGTGGCATTTGAAGTTGGTTTTTTGGAAAGCATTTCCCATTTTTATTTTATACTTTTTAGTGGAAAACAATAAAATGCACAAGGCGTTGTAAAAATACCCAAATTGCTTGAGGTGTGTTCATAAAATCTGAAGAGATACCTCAAATTCACCAAGATCCCATCATCAGACCCTGACTTGATGACTTTAGTCATCAAATCAGTATCTGCTAGCAAATGCACCATTAACTATAAAAAATACCCAACTCGCTTCAAGTATACTAGCAAAATTTGAAGAGTTCCCTCGATTTCACCAAGATCCCATCATCAGACCCTGACTTAATGATTTTAGTCATCAAATCAGTATCTGCTAGCATATGCACCAGTAACTATAAAAAATACCCAACTCGCTTTAAGTATACTAGCAAAATATGAAGAGTTCCCTCGATTTCACCAAGATCCCATGATCAGATCCTGACCTGATGACCATAGGACAACTTGGAAAATATTACTCTTTTTAATAATACTCAAATAGTTTCATGTGTCCATATAAAATTTGAAGAGTTCCCTCGATTTCTCCAGGATCCCATCATCAGTTCCTGACCTGATTAAAATGGGACCATCTGGAAACAAAACCCTCTTAAACAAAAAAAGAATTTTTCAAATCGGTCCACGCGTCATCGAGTAATCGGTGAAAATAGATAAAAAAAAAAAAAAGATTCCGACGAATTGAGAACCTCCTCCTTTTTTTGAAGTCGGTTAATAAAGAAATTGCAAGGTCAATTGAACTTTAACCGCATTTGATATTATTATCATGTACTAGACTGGACTGGACAACGGTCTGCCGGGCAAAGGGTGTCGTCGTATCCGATTTTATTGCCCCACGGACAGCGAGATATTGCGCCGACTGCATCATTTGGTAATTTTTGTTCATTGTATATAAATTTAGTGAAAATAAAATAAACTGAATACTATCGCCTCTTCAAAAAACCGGCCAAGTGCGAGTCGGACTCGCGCACCGAGGGTTCCATACCATAAAAGAAGTAAAACATTGAAAGAATCACTTTTGTTCATGAATTTACGAGTATATAATTTACATGTAGGTACTTTTGTTGGCGAACCGCAAACGTAACTTTGTTTTTGGTGGTTTATTGTTATTATCAAAAAAAGTATAATAGTTAGGGAGTTGATTTTATTTTTTCTGTAAAATATACGTTAATGCCTATTAATCATAATTATTTCAGATTTTTCGATTGATAAACTTCGGAGATAAGGGGGGGGAACGGTATTTTTTTCGACAGTTTGCTCAATAAATCCAAAACTATCAGGCATAAAAATAAATAAAAATCGGTTTTAGAATACACAAGTAACGCTCTTTCATATGATACCCCACTCAATATTGTTCACTCATTTTGAAAATTCGAAGTCCCGGTTTTCCCCCCTTTTTAAATATAAATAAAAACATTTTTCAATATTTTATGAGTGCAATGGCGTTGTCACTATTACCTAAAACTATTCCAAATTTCAAGTCAATAGCTTTGATAGTTACTGAAATAATCGAGTGTGACAGACGGACGGACGGACGGACGGACGGACGGACGGACGGACGGACGGACGGACGGACGGACGGACGGAGAAAGTCTCACCATAAGGGTTCCATTTTTACCAAATTGGTATGGAACCCTAAAAAGCACGAACCGTGCTAGCAATTTCGTCAATTTCATGTTTGCATATTTAAATACGAACACAGCTGCGGTTATTGGTACATACTTGCTGAAAATAGCGTCCCTTTCTTGAGGACCACTCTACCTAACGACCTTAACAACTTCGAGTGTCCTTCTAACCTTCAGCTTAAGACCTATCGCAAATTAAATTGAATTTATGAATTCGGAAACGGAATACCTAAAATATTCTGAGTCTTAAGAGTCCTGTGAACTACCATGTCTCCCATACAAACGTAATACCAAAATCATTTTAATTCGTGTATATTTCGATCTTGTTGTGGTGTTATTCGGGTTCGTATAGTAATAATCTATGCTTCTGGCCATTCCGAAATACTGTTGTTAAACGAAATTGTAAACGAATTTAGTTTTGCTTATTTTTATGTCAAAGAGGACATGTTTTCTGCTTATTTGTTTTGTAATAAAAACAACACTTTCTCACGTCGCATTAGCTCAGGAGCACAGTTTTTATTGTCCAGCTAAAGAAAAACACCAGTTAATAAAGAAAGTTACAAGTTTTCATTCATAATTTTTGGTATTACGGAACTCAACCAAAGTTATAAAAATTTTAATCAAAATTGATTATTTTTTCGTTTTAAAGAAGTATTTCCGAACCAAATATGGCCAGGAGCATAGATTATTGCTATATGAATCCGAATAACACCACAACATGATCGAAATATACACGAATTACAAAATATGATTTAGTATTTTGCATTAATGGAGACATCGTAGTTCACAGGCCTCTTAAATTAAAATAGGAATTGATATACTTTTTAATAAAATTAGAGCCTGCCCAGACTAACTCCTTATGTCCGAGAAGGCATAAAGCAATTTAGATCCTTATCTCTAGTCTACACTCTATATACTAATCTTATCAAAAGATTACTAAATCTTTTGATTACATTAGTATATATAGAGTGCAAAATTTATCTCTGTACAAAATTTAAACTATAATTAATTTATGTGACTTACTTCTGTTTTTAAACGTAATTTTGTCATAATAAATTGTATTGAACCGATTTATTTGTTACAATATGCAAGAACACTGGCCATAATATGAAAAACCACACCCAATTTTCCAATACTTTCATCCCGACACCGGGACATCCTCAGGAGATGTTGTGCATTACTCATTGTGAATTCAACAGACTTCACAATGCTTAATCGTATAGTATAAAATAAATAAAGTAATAATAAATAATTTTAGGAGTATGGAAAATAATTTACGACATTTCTGAAACCTAAAAAATATTTCTTAAAAAAAGCTTGGTTACAAACACTTTGATTTCTTATTGGTAACAATTCTCGTGAATTGTTAGCAGTAAGAAAGATAGATGTACTTCGATAAAGCTAGTAATAATGTCGTATGTAAATAGGGTCCCCGCAAATAAAGTTGAAACAAATTGACCAACATATTAAATCAGGACACGAAATGGCCGCAGCAGTTTGTCTCGGAGACGAGGGTCGGGCCACGTGGGCCGAATTGGGTCGCCCCAAAAAGTGGGCCGAATAAGATCCTAATAAATTCACGTGGAACGACCGTTTTCAACGCCCTGTATGTCTGCTGATCAATCATTAAATTAGTTTCAATCAATTACCATAATCTAATTATTTTATACTTACTAGCTTAATTGATATGCGTGAAACAGACTGGTTTAATTTTCAGAGCAGGTTAAAATAAGATCCATTTGGATCTTCAATGGAATTCACAATTTAAAGAAAGAATATTTTAGTAATAATACTTTAAAAGAAATTAAACAATTCTTCAGATTTCGACGAGATTATCATAATATAGTATCATAAAGATAGTAGATCATCGTGGTACAGTAATTCTTTAGTCTCATTTTGCTCAATAACCACATCGGCATACAGTGCCCTTCAAATTGAAATACAGAACCTAATCTATCACTGTTTCACGGTATAATACTGCGGTGGTACCTTATCCGGACGATCCACTATGGGTTGGGTCAAGCTGGTTCCACCAAAGGATGGAATTTAAATTATTTCTTGAAATTAGATTTCAAGTAAGCGAAGCCGCGGGCATCTGCTAATTAACGTCTGTTATTAAAATTTACGCTATAATTTTAATAACAGACGTTAAAAAACAAATATAACTTTTGACATAAAAATATTATCATCTTGCTATTCCAAGTTTAATGTTCTGTTGTTCAGCATACGATTTATCTATGTCTAGAATATTTCGTCTTTGAGAGTTAATTTGAATATTATATTAGAATTCTTAAGAGAGCAATAATATGATGCTATAAAACTTTTATGACTGATAAAAATTGCCACTTGCTTGCGATTTCTATTTAAAATCAAATAAACCCACGATGTACTCGTATATTATATTCAAAAATTTAGAAAATCAAATAATTCTGAAAATGTCCTGGTCAATAAAACAACGTGTTAAGTAGAAATAATGAGTATGTAATAATATAAGATAGTGTGATATTAAGCTAAAGTTAGATTGTCCATATTATTCTTATAAAAACCGGCCAAGTGCGATTCAAACTCGCGCACCGAGTGTTACGTACAATAAAAGAAGTGAACTTTTAATATGATCACTTTGGTTCATTGAACTTTTGATTACGTACCGCAAACGTAACTTTGTTTCGAGAGGTTCATTGTTAATATTTAAAAAGTAGGTAGAGAAGTTTGGGAGTTAATTTTATTTTTCTTGTAAAAAGTTTTAAATTAACTATATACGTAAAAATATCAGGCACAAAAATGAATAAAATCTGTTTTACGATATACCTACAACTTACAAGTACCTTTCATATGATACCCGAATGATTAAAATTGTTAACTCATTTTGAATTTTCATGTTCAACGCCCTTGTTTTCCCTCTTTTAGTAAATATGAATCCCAGCAAAAACATTTTCATGTAAAATGTTGCCAAGACGAGAACATGTGGCTCACACTATCAAAAAGTTATCAGATCTCATGTAGAGCAAGACTTCTAACTCTACACGCCCTAACTCTATAAATCCTAACTTTATAAACTCTACACTTTAGTCAAAATATATTATGTCTTGGCTGTTTCGGTACCGTCACATGTGTGTAAAGTGAAGAATTTATTCACTGTTCAGTACTTTTCTAATAGAATTTTGCAAGTGGCATAATGGACCATGCAAAATTCAAGAAATTTCACATTAAAATTAAATGGTATCACCATTGTTATGGGAAAAAACTTCCATTTATTAAAAATATCCTCTAAAGCAAAGGAACACACTTTTGCAAAGTGTGATGAAGTATTTGAAACTAATGAAGTTAGTAAAACCTAAGTGCAATTTCTGAGGAGACTCAATACCTATCTAATAAATAATCGTTACTACAGAAACTAGGTATTGTATATCAGAAAAGTACAAAGTCAGTAAATAATATTTTTACTTTACGCCCATGTGACAGTAACGAAACAGCCAAGACATAATATATTTTGACTAAAGTGTAGAGTTTATAAAGTTAGGATTTATAGAGTTAGGGCGTGTAGAGTTAGAAGTCTTGCTCTACATGAGATCTGATAACTTTTTGATAGTGTGAGCCACATGTTCTCGTCTTGGCAACATTTTACATGAAAATGTTTTTGCTGGGATTTCACTTCTTTTTGTAAGTTGTTTACGACTATATTTTTTATTTGGTTAATTTCCTTTTCTTTGGTGTATTTCTTGAATATCGTTGCAAGGTGGATATTTGTCCGAATCAAGTAAATGAGGGAACCCTCCTTGGTTCACCTAGTTTATTTTTTTCATTATTTGTAGTTTATTACAAAGAGTCCCTATATCAATTTTGAGACCTCTAGCATCAATATTTGCGGTAATTTCATACAAACTTCCATCCCCTATTTTAAGGGGTTGGGGGGTTAAATTTTCAACATTTGGAATTTTTTTGTTGGTTGTGTGCTAATACTAGCTTATATACCAAATTTCAGAAATTAAGTTTTTATTATACCTATATACTTATGGGAAACCCCATACGAACTTCCAACCCCCTAATTTTAAAGATGTGGGGTGATTAACTAAAAATCCTGAAACACGTATTTAATTGTTTATTACAAAGAGTCCCGATATCAATTTTGAGACCTCTAGTATCAATATTTGCGGTAATTTCATACAAACTTCCATCCCCTATTTTAAGGGGTTGGGGGGTTAAATTTCCAACTTTTGGAATTTTTTTGTTGGTTGTGTGCTAATACTAGCTTATATACCAAATTTCAGAAATTAAGTTTTTATTATACCTATGTACTTATGGGAAACCCCATACGAACTTCCAACCCCCTAATTTTATGGATGTGGGGTGATTAACTAAAAATCCTGAAACACGTATTTAATTGTTTATTACAAAGAGTCCCGATATCAATTTTGAGACCTCTAGCATCAATATTTGCGGTAATTTCATACAAACTTCCATCCCCTATTTTAAGGGGTTGGGGGGTTAAATTTCCAACTTTTGGAATTTTTTTGTTGGTTGTGTGCTAATACTAGCTTATATACCAAATTTCAGAAATTAAGTTTTTATGATACCTATATACTTATGGGAAACCCCATACGAACTTCCAACCCCCTAATTTTATGGATGTGGGGTGATTAACCAAAAATCCTGAAACACGTATTTAATTGTTTATTACAAAGAGTCCCTATATCAATTTTAAGACCTCTAGCATCAATATTTGCGGTAATTTCATACAAACTTCCATCCCCTATTTTAAGGGGTTGGGGGGTTAAATTTCCAACTTTTGGAATTTTTTTGTTGGTTGTGTGCTAATACTAGCTTATATACCAAATTTCAGCTTTCTAGGTCTTCAGGAAGTACCTAGGAATTTTGATGATCATCAGTGAGTCAGTCAGTCAGTCAGTGACGAAATTTGGGTTTTTTAGACGTCAATAAAATCTAAAGTATAAGACCTATAAAATTGAAACTTTTTAGGTTTAATAAGTTCACTGGTGACATCATTTTCCGAGAATTTTGATTATCTGAAATAATTCAGGCCTAAGTTATAAGAGTTTAAAAATACGGCGAAACACTTCGAGAAAAGATAGGTAGTGCCCTCGCGCTTCGCTTGGCTCGTCTTGGCGGGGACACTACCGTGTCCCCAGATTGTCAGTTTCCTCAGCAAATAAAAAGTATGAACGTAAGGATCAAGATATTGTATTTCTTTAAAACCCTAACAGTAGATATAGATTTTTCAGCACTTCAAAACATTTATCCGAAATAACCAGCATCGATCGACATAAAAGCTATTACGAAGCAGTTCCGGGCAAATTTCGCGTCTAAAACACTTTTTATTCCACTTTTCACTCTTCTGAACACTCCAGCCGAGAGTCCTTTATCACGATCTATTGCCCATTCAAGTTGACGCCTGCTGGACAAAGGCGTGAATGGTATTCAATAATCCAAGGTAGGTACCCACTCGTGCTTTATTTTGGGTGTTGAAAGTCTGAGCGAAAATCTGATTTAAAAAAGTCCTATAATTGGAATCCTTAATCATAGGACTTAATTATTAAAGTCCTATTATTAATAAAACTATTTAAAAAGTCATCTATTCATTCTAATAAAAACCGGCCAAGTGCGAGTCTGACTCGCGCATTGAGACATTCTTACTATAGAAGAAGTACAAAACATTAAGAATCCGTTTTAGTCACGAGTCGCTTAATTAACTTTGTTTGTAGACGATTGGGCCGCTAGAGGATTATTCGTATAAAAATCTTTTACAATTTAATAATAATACAAAAGCTAATGCCAGCGGTGTCCACATTTTCTCTAGAGATTACCCGAGTATGCTTACGTCCTAGGACCATAACTTTTCATTTTAAAATGTCGCATTCCTTTTTTAATTTTGCTAGAATAACGCGCTCTGGTGGAATAGAGTGGCTACCTTTTTAGACTTAATTAAAAAATATAAAATTAAGTCACCAATTTATGTACTGAGTTTTTATAGTTATGTTTCCATTTTTAAATATATAAAGCAAAATGCCGTGAAATGTTTGCATTTTATATTTTATTTGTAACAGCAATAAGGCATCAAGGTATCCTCTAAAACATAATTTCCTCAAAAATGCTTCAAAACTAAGAATTCCTGATCATTATTCTTTAGCTAAATTAATCAGTTTGTGTACGGTTTCTTTTTCGTATTATTATCAGTGGATGATCACAAAACCAGCACGGGCTTGTAATAAGTCCACGCTTGTCATTGAATAAAAAAATGCAGACACCAAACAGCTATGCAACCTGTCCTTTCGACTCTTTGTAAAGATCTAAAAATAACACGTCCTTGAAAAACACTAACTCATTTCTAAAAGACTATGTATTTTCCAAGTGTGCTGTAGCCCTTATTTTATCAGAGTGATTGAAGTATCGTATTATTGAGTTTATTAATAATCCCCGTTGAACCCTCTTCAAGTTGTGACCACTGGAATTAGTCTGTCGTGCGCCGACACATCATAGGTATTACGTGTTGGTTTCCATTTTAACTGCGCTGTTGCGTCATATCAGAAGTGGGATTTACGATTTTTGATAATTTTCATCTTGAGACACAGTAGTTATTAACATTTATTGAAAAGTAGATCATCACCATCTCTTTCGTTACGCTCTTGTGAGTCATCACTTTTCAGTCACACGCTGGGCAAACAGCTGCTTTTCTTGAGTACACGTGTATAACCCGGTTACAATATCTGTGGACCTGGCGTCGATGACGTCACGTCGTGTCAGCGCTCTGATATGGTGCACAAAACAAAAGCGCCGGGGCGAGCGCGGGGAGGTGAAAGGAGAACGGGAAGGGGGGTACGCATTCCAGCGAGGTCCACAGATATTGTAACCGGGTTATAAAGGGACGTCCACTGCAGCCTTTATTTTGATCCGTCCATCTAAAAGGCGATCTGCCGCGAGGTCTGGTTGCTTCTACTTTTCCTTGGGCGACTAGACGATTCGATGGAGACATTGACACATCTAGTCACTTGGCTAAATTTAGAAAGAGAGGATTCGAACCTGCATGGAAGATATGAATGACGATGTAGATACCGAATTAGACCTTGGAACACGGTTCTAGAAGCTAGAGTCTGTAGAGATCTCTTCAAAACAACCTGACATGCACAAAGTGTTTGTAAGAATGAGGAGAACAATCTTTCGACAAAAACAAAGCCTTAAAATCCATATATTTACGAATATTAATGTAGAGTACACACAGCGTGCATTTTGGCTCCTGTAAACATCTACATTTTCCTTGAAGTACCCTCAGAATGTACACACTGACTGCATAAACTGAGCATTGACTAACCAGCCTTCTGAATAATTCATAAGCCGCTGAATTCATTACTGATTTAGCGCTGAAATTCAGTCTTACATAATTGTGAATATGGTAGAACTTTTAAGGATACTTAACTTCTCACATTTCTCGTATTGCACATTTATTTTAACACATTCTCTCGTACTTTAATTAAGGCCTTACATTGAAAAAAACTCATTTCAGTTTTGATGAGTACTTCAGAAAAAGGGGCGTGGCTTCCAATATAGCACGCCGTTTGGCAATATGCGGCGAATTTCGGTACTTTTACGTACGAACACTAGCACAACGGCAGAAAGCGGTATTAATACGTAAAAAAAACTATCACTAATGCCTATAGATGGCGCGGAAAGAATACAATACTTCAAAAGTAGGTACTTGTGCAAATAATAATAAATTTGGTAGGTATATAGATATAATTTCACTCCACGAAGACGAATCGAATAAACATAAGCGATTTTGACAGACCGGGGCGCGTCGTAGGTACCTACTGATTTCCTTATTTTTAGGGTTCCATACCAAAATGGTAAAAATGGAACCCTTATGGTGAGACTTTCTCCATCCGTCCGTCCGTCCGTCCGTCCGTCCGTCCGTCCGTCCGTCCGTCCGTCCGTCTGTCACACTCGATTATTTCAGTAACTATCAAAGCTATCGACTTGAAATTTGGAATAGTTATAGGTAATAGTGACGCGACGTCATAACAATCGTAAAAATTTGAAAATTATTTTTATTTTTATTTAAAAAGGGGGGAAAACCGGAGCTTCGATTTTTCAAAATGAGATAACAATATTGAGTGGGGTATCATATGAAAGGGCGTTACTTGTGTAGTCTAAAACCGATTTTTATTTATTTTTATGTCGGATAGTTTTTGATTTATTGAGCAAACTGTCGAAAAAAATTCCGTTCCCCCCCCCTTATCTCCGAAGTTTACCAATCGAAAAATCTGAAATAATTATGATCAATAAAAATTAATGTATATTTTACAGGAAAAATAAAATCAACTCACTGACTAATATACTTTTTTTGATAATAACAATAATCCGCCAAAAACAAAGTTACGTTTGCGGTTTGCCAACAAAAGTACCTACATGTAAATTTTACTCGTAAATTCATGAATAAAAGTGATTCTTTCAATGTTTTACTTCTTTTATGGTATGGAACCCTCGGTACGCGAGTCCGACTCTCACTTGGCCGGTTTTTTTTTTACGCTATACAAGTTAGTACTTGACTGCGATCTCACCTGATGGTAAGTGATGATGCAGTCGAAGATTTTAGCGTATAACTTGGAAGGGGTAAGTAAAGTCACCCCAACAGTTTCTACACAGCATCGTACAGGAACGCTAAATCGCTTGGCGGTACGTCTTTGCTGGTAGGGTGGTAACTAGCCACGGCCGAAGCCTCCCACCAGACCAAACCTGAGCCAATTTAGAAAAACCGGCCAAGTGCGAGTCGGACTCGCGCACCGAGGGTTCCATACCATAGAAGAAGTAAAACATTGAAAGAATCACTTTTGTTCATGAATTTACGAGTATAATTTACATGTAGGTACTTTTGTTGGCAAACCGCAAACGTAACTTTGTTTTTGGCGGTTTATTGTTATTATCAAAAAAAGTATAATAGTTACGGAGTTGATTTTATTTTTCCTGTAAAATATACGTTTATTTTTATTGATCATAATTATTTCAGATTTTTCGATTGGTAATCTTCGGAGATAAGGTGGGGGGAACGGTATTTTTTTCGCCAGTTTGCCCAATAAATCAAAAACTATCAGGCATAAAAATAAATAAAAATCAGTTTTAGAATACACAAGTAACGCCCTTTCATACGATACCCCACTCAATATTGTTATCTCATTTTGAAATTTTGCCGACCCGGTTTTCCCCCCTTTTTAAATAAAAATAAAAACAATTTTCAAATTTTTACGATTGTTATGACGTCGGGTCACTATTTCCTATAACTATTCTAAATTTCAAGTCGATAGCTTGAATAGTTACTGAAATAATCGAGTGTGACAGACGGGCGGACGGACGGACGGACGGACGGAGAAAGTCTCACCATAAGGGTTCCATTTTTACCATTTTGGTATGGAACCCTAAAAATATAAAATTCCAAAGTGGCCCGTGGCGGGATCGAACCCGCGACCTCTCACTCGAATCCGAGCATGCGTCCCCTGCGCCATGGAGGTCGTCGTATTGACTTTATAATTTCGCATTGTCACTCGATTTACCGATTTATCGGTAGCCATGAAGTGGATTGTTGATTTAGTTACAACAATTTGGCAAACAAACAAACATCGGGACATGTGAAACTAAATAAAAGCTTGTAATAATAATAATAAATTATCGTCTTCAACCTGCAGGGCAACAGGCGACGTCCTGTTTCCCCTTTTTATTGCATCGCGAGCAGCGAGGTATTTACTCATAGATCTTCGACCAACTAAATTTCTTAATTTTTATAATAATTAAAAATAATATTTCTTAATTTTCTCATTTTTTTATAAAATAATAAACCGAAGTTTTAATAAAATAGGTAAATGACAACATATAAAATTAAAATATTATCAAAGTACATATCAAAACCACGTGGGTTTCCTGCGCACATAATCGTTCAGCGACATACTAACAGATGGCGTGTTTGATAGTATATAATATAACCATTCAGCCGCTTAATAGAGGGCGTTATTTCAGCGGTTATTGCCACAGACCAAGGAATAACTTTCTATATTACGATCAGAAATCTACGGCTGCGAAATATACATTCACGCGCACGTCCGACTCTCGCATTAGCGCAAGACAGACTGACGCCTATGAGGCGTGTCAGAAAGACAATGATGTCAATATACATGCATCATATGTCCGAAAGAGTTAACCATATGCTTATCACTTACGTAATTTGGGGGCGGCATAATGAGTTTTCACTTGAATAGGTTTTAATTGTATTGTGAATAATGTATAGTCCTGATTTAAAAAAAACTTCACGTCGATTTCAGTACTCATCAATAAGGACCCAAAAAAAAAAAAAAAACAGAAAACTGTTGAATCGTTTCCGATAAATCTGAATAAATATGAGAAGATTGGAGCAACTTTTGGGAAAACTTTCTATCGAGGAAAGTTTTTCCAATCGTGTTTGTGCGTCTTAACGTTTTGAGGTTAAAGATCCAAAATACATGACGTTCAAATTTGAAACTAATTGTCTCTATAGTTTTCAACTGAGAGGCCGGTCAAAATCGCATAAATAGGCCTTCTATGCCGTTAAAATCCTTGCGCTCCGTGATGAAACACAACAAGTTGACAACACTATTTTTAGCTAATGTGTTAATTATGTTTCGTCAATAAAGTTAGGTTAGTTAGGATAGTTAGGTACCCTATAATTTATCAATTTTTTCTTAGTAAACTTTCAAAAAATACTATTTGTAATGTTTTATGATCTTACTGTTAATATGGCGGACGGCACCATTGTAGATAATAAAGATGCTAAGTTCAATTTCAACATTTTTTTATTTAAACATAGGCCTAACTTACACGCATTTATGTAGAGTCAGTAAATTGTTAAATATTAGTATTATTTCAAGGAGGCTCAATTGCTCTTATGGAACATATTATTATACTATCCCGGTACAAATGGTTTCCTAGAATTGCTAGCGCCCCCAACTGACTGGAACTATTACAGGCTGAAAATAAAATTTTATAGATATTTGTTTTTAAACCAGGACCATATTTATTCTTGACGACCGATTGGCGTAGCGGCAACGATCCTGCCGTCTGCGTCGGAGGTCGTGGGTTCGATTCCCACGTCTGGAAAATGTTTCTGTGATGAGCGTGAATGTCTAGGTGTTTTTTCAATATATCATATTTATGTATATTAATATTATGTAGGGTTAATTATCAGTTATCTATTATCCAGACCATAACACAAGCTATCGCTTACTTTGAGGCTAGATTGCGATGTGTGTAATGTTCTAATATATTTATTTATTATATAAGGCATGAATGTCGTCAAATAGAAGCCTATATTCAAGAAGAAAAAGCTGTCCTAATAAAAAACGGTCATTACAGACGTAAATTGCAACTAATTTGTCTAATTAACAACTCCATTATAAAGATAAGACGAGTATCTCCTAAAATAATTTCGCTTAATCGACATCGTTTTGATTCAAATTACAGCTAAGTACCGTCTCGTTAGAAAAGGTCCTATTATTCTTTCGCAACACGGAAGGCGTCCTTACTGCTTTTGTTATTGGGCAATTCAATAAAAACAAAACGGCAAACGAGCGTTGAAATAAAAACGACACTCTATTTAGCCGATTTCGAAAAATTAGGTCAATATTATTTACGAAATAAATAATGCAGGTTTTATTAATATCGCTTGTTTTTCTGCGACTTTCAGTGTGTACGCAACACAGAAAAGTCAAAATTAAAATCAAAATGATAATCTTTCGACTAGGCTTAACTTACAAGTTTCTGAAATGTCAGACTCTACCTCTACGTTTGGAAAGCTATTTGCTGTTGTACCTCTGGGCACCTCTTTGCTTCTCTAAGAGCATTGATTCTTTAGTCAATTTGGGTGTGTTCCCAGGGCTCAAACCCTGGACCCCGAGTGTGAGGCCATCATCTTGACTGGACTAGACGGCAAATATACTAGAGGGTCCATTCAAAGATAAAAAATCACCCACAATCTTAACTATAACGCGTCGACGAACCAAACGCGAAGATATCGAATTCGCGATCGACAAAAGGCAGAAATTCTTTGAGATACATCCCCGATAGTTATTCTCAGTACGTGGAGCCTCGGTGGATCGTGGTGCAATTTACGTCGGTACGTGAGTTACAATTTTTGTTGCTTTTTTATTTTATTGATGCCCAAAGTCGTGTACGCGGAGCGACTGCTTAGAGGATTAGCAGACTTCAGACCAGACGAATCTAGTGATGTCCTCGGATTGGTCATAATAACAAGGTTGGGCTTATGAATCGCCCATGGCAACAAGCGACCATGCATCGTGTAACGAATAACGATAAAATTCACGAAGTCAGGATCATAACCACGTGATGACTAGGAAAAAGGCAGAAAGTGTACCTCGCTTGCAAAAGAAGCGTTTTTTTTGTAATAGTTAATGCCATCAAACAGGTATCCCGACCTGATCACCGGCGCCCATGGACTTTTAAAGCACCAGAGAAATTGTAAATGCACTGCCGTTTGTTTATTCGCCTCTTTAAGGCTCCACGTACCTCGGGGGTGGGGTTTTACAAATTTCTTCTTATTTTCTAGTGGCGGCTTTAGTGGCTCTTTCTAGATTCTTCTTCGGGAAGAAGGATCTGGCAAACCCGGTTGTCGTGGATTGCCAGCCATCCAGATGTGTATAAACAGGGCTATTAGTCTATTTTAAATCACGCATTTTTTACTAAATAATTTCTTAGCATGTACTGGTTACAATCGAGACCTCCCACGGTTCTCTTTAAACTACTGCCTATTCGCCAATACTGAGCAGACAACAGCATCATTACTTTCACATTATCTAATGTTTGTCTTGTCCTCGATAAAATCTTAAGGAGGATAATATTTTCTTTCGGAAGGGCTCTTTAGTCTTTCAGTTCCATCTCAATTTTCGAGTCCTTATTTGTACCTTCTTAATTGAATTCAAATACTAGGAATAGAAGTTTTCTTACACGTCCCTATGAGCTGTGTAACTGCTGCTTTCTTGGGCACTGATTAAACCGAGTAACCTAGCATCAGCAGGCCATGTTCACTAATCACATGATCGACGAAGTTACAGGTAGCCGTCCCGACGTACTGATTTCAGAATGCCGCCGCGCGTCGGATAGGTTGCACGCGTTAGTTCTTGTACGGTCTATTTCACGCACTACGTGCACCCGATTACAAGGCAACCTTGGCACGTCGAAAAAGATACAGTTACGCGATAGAAAGAGACCACCTCTTTCTATTGCTGTATAGGTGCATGGCAAAGGGCGGGGCCAGGCGTCATTGCGAATTGAATTGCACTTTTTTATGACAGTGCTAGGGTCGCTATTTCTTTAAAAATCATATTGCGGAGTGAACCGTTAGGTACTATTATGTATTCCGTGGAATCGGTCGAGACGCCTAGGTACAGTCCGCGAGGCGTAAGCTGAGCTTTGCATTAGTGTGAGTGTACATAGATAGTGTAGGTGTAACATTGGCCTAAAGCGCGGCGCGTCCCTTGCTTGGTATTAAACCGGTTTTTACTGCTTTTTGACAATCGGCCTGAGGCGCGGTGCGTCCATCGCATGACGCAACTTCTCCGCGCACCTTTTGTCTGACTCTACTTTTAGTGATCACTCACACAAATGCAAAGCTCAGCTTACGCCTCGCGGACAGCTGTACTCATTAGTTAATGTTTTCCATCGTAGGCGCCGATTGGCTGGTAGTGGTTGTGTTGTTAAGGATACCTGCAATGTTTAGGCGATGAGCAATTTTATTTACCCTGTGCTGGCTGGAAACTATGAGTAAGATTGATATCTTACTTACCCCAGACTGCAGTAAAGTAGCTATTTCTAATTGAATAAGAAAAACATTCAACATACAGCGTACTCTTAACGTTTTACGAGGTCGTAAAAGTCGTGAGAGTCACTATTAACCAACGGGGTGCTTGAATCAGGAAAGATAACATTAATGCCTAACTTATTGCCCTTGACATGGCGCTATTTATCTAAATTGTCTATTTTATGTATGGAATATCTACTTTGAGATAATTTATTTTACAGATACCCAATTGCGTTTTGTTGAAGAAGGTATGCCCTAAAATCTTGACGCTTGGACCAATGAGAATATATCAATTCTTAATTATAAGTGTATCAAAATTATCGCTGCCAACGGGATTCGAACCCGCAACCACCACCTGTCGCGAGTGGCCGCTCTACCGATTGAGCTATGGAAGCGAATACCGCTGACACGATAATTTCGATACACATTGTTTTCCAGTCATTGGCAGACTGCGGAGCCATCTATTGGGAAACTACGGTTTCACTAATAAACAATAAGTAAATTGAGATATAAATTCTCTCATTTATCGCTAGAATTTTGTTTACCGCTAAATAATCGCGTTTTAGTGCAATGAAGGAATAAGCCCTAAAACCAGCAGACGTAGCCATATGACTTATGCATTCTATTTCTACGATTGCGCTCGTTGACCGAAACGAACAATAACAGTAGTGTAGGCATAAGAATAACAGTCGTCATCGACAAGTCTCGTGATCAATTCGTAGATTGGATATATCATTCTTATACATTTATTAAATTTCGTTCCTTGTGGAACCAAAAGCAAACCAAAAGCGTAGGTACCAAAAGCAATCGTAGAAATAGAATAGATAATTCATCTGGCTAAGGCTACTGTGCAGAAACCAAACTTTCAATGCGCCGGTATAATATCTGTCATTACGGTGGTACCCATGCTAAATCTAGCATTAAGGCCGTAGACGGTTTCAGTCATCATATTTCTTTATGAGGGTTTTTGAAACTTATTACTACCTACCGACACAAAATAACAATTGGACGGTGTATTTATTTTGTAAATATTAATATTTATAGTTTTAGTTTTTTTTATTCATTTCTTAGTACTTTATTATGTTTAATTAAAACAAAAATACATATACAATAAAATGTAAGAAAATTGAAGTTTTGGAGCAATGTTTGGTGAAACTTTCTATAGAGAAAATTTCTTACAATTATGTTTCTGCTTATGAGTGAATTAAGGTTAAGGACCCAAAATACATGAAGTTTAAATTAATAAGGAATAATTATCTTTATAATTGTTATCCTGCAGGTCACTTAAAATCGCTTAAATAACCTTTTAGCCCGTTAATTAATGCTGCTCTTAATCAACCGTCTCTAAATCTGTAAGTAAATGAAGGTATAGAATGTACTGCAAGAATCTATATACATCTAAAGTGCTAAAGTTCCCAGGTCCACACTCCACACGACTTCAAACGGTTTCGCTCTATACCCGCTATAAAGTCGTTTTCATACTGCACCACAAAGTTTGCAGCGAACCGACGATAACGGGAAAACTTCCAACACTATTGACTGTGTGTACACGACTCAGGATGGGTGGGAACTTACTTTCTAAGTGAGATTAGGGTTTAGTCATACTAATGCCAAAAACAATTTAAAAATACATATTTTACTTTTTTACATAGTATCAGCTGACATACTAATTGTTTTTTAATTAGGACAGGCCAGGTTCACTTCTATCACGTAATCGAGAGGTCTTAAAGTACTAATTTCAGACGGCCGCCGCGCGCCGGCTACTTTGCTCGCGTTAGTTCTTGTACGGTCTATTTCACGCGCTGTGTGCGAAGCAACCTTAGTACGTCGAATAAGATAAAGTTACGCGATAGAGAAAGACCACAACTTTGCGTTTGTTTGCGGAGGCGGAGCCATGCGTTATTGCGAACTGAATAGCACTTTTTGTGTCAGCGCTAGAGTCGCTATACCTATCTAAATTTACCCTCATTGAATATAATGAATATAAAAGTACCTAAACAGCGCTGCGCAAAGTAAATATACAGTGTGTAATTGGCTAAAAAGGGGCAATGTGAACACTGCTCAAGAATGTAGGGAGTCTTCCACTAACACAGAAGGATCACTCGCGGGAGCAGATGTGATAGCTGAATGCAGTTTAATCTAATGGCTGAAATACAGTAATGAACTTCCGAAGACGTTTCGAAAGTGTTCAGAACTTAGTCCACGGCGTCCCTGGTGTAAGTTTGAATGGTAAGTTCCGGGTTCAGCTTCCAACACAGGCCTTTCTATATTTTTTTAGATCTACTCTTGTTGAAGGCACGTCTTCGTGGATTGATATTAGTAATAGCAAGGGACCAGAGAGAGACAAACGTAAAGTGATCTCCCTCTGGTCCCTCAATATTGCTATATCCGTCTCATGTGTCAAAAAGAAAATAAGCGAATGGGGAGAGAATAATATATTTACAAATTGCTTCGGATGAAAATATACAAAGTTTTTTAGGCAATGCTTTAAGTTACCTTCGCTTATCCGTCGATTATTGGTACTTACTTTCCCGTAAGATAATCATAACGTGTAGTCACCCCAACACATAGGCTTATAAATCTGTGGACGACGGGTGTAATACAAAATTTACGAAAAAGGTGTCCCGAGAAAATCTATATAAACGAGGATACACGAGTATTTTTATAAACAAACTAAAACATTGTAATTTATGTCTTAAACCATTACTATAAAGCCTTATTTTCAAATACGAGACTGAAGTGAAATTGTATGTCTTTTCGCGTGTTGTATGTCATTCGGTTCGGACACTTTTTAGCGCTGACCCCAAACCCTTAGTTTATAAATCAATGCCCCAACAATATGAAAATAACTACTGGACTAATCTAAACTCGCGGACCCAGTACCTTGGCCGATCCAGGCCACTGAATTGCTGGGCTGGATTCAAAATACTAGACCAATGAAAACCTGGCTTAAGCAATTTTGACAAAGTGGGTCGCGTCATCGTGGATTGAAATATCTATATCTATACCCGCGAAATCAACAACAATAATTTCCCAAAAAAAACGAATTCAGAATTGTCAAATAAGAAATGGTTTCAAAGCACAACCATTTGAGCTGAAAATACATTAAGTTTTTATTTTGCTGTACTTACGAGTACAGCATCGATGTATACCAGGTTTGAAGCAGCCCAGGGGCCGTACCACCATCTTTTATAGCAGTATTATTGTAATATTGTTTTGACATTTTCATACAGTGCCAGTATGATATAAGAGATGGTGGTACGGCCCCTGATCTGCACTAACACAGCCTAATCCACTATAAAACGCATATCACGTCGCGTCGGCCTGCAAGTCGCACTTGGCAAAAATCCAAGATTTCAAAGCGCCTGTGCAGTTATGGCAAAATCTTGATTGTATCTCCGCCATTTTGGATTTTCTCATGAATTTGTATGAATGCAGTGTTGCATATTGCAAAAAGGGACTCTGTGTCATTCCAAAAAGGAAGCGTTGTCTTCCTAATCTTTCCTTAATATTTTCTGACGTGCTTTATGCAAAAAGATTTTGGTTTTTAACCAACTTCAAAGAAGGCGGAGGTTCTCTATTTGACTGGATGTTTTTTTATAAAAATTTGTTTTTTCCCCGCGTGAAATTTGGGTTTAGATTAAAAAAAGATTGTATTAAAAAATAAATTGTGCTTATTTTCGATTCGCACTGCGATGTTGTGCCAACCAATGCCGAAAAGTTGAGGCATCCAAGTGGTCACACATTGTACGGAGAATCTCATTCTCAGAGTTACGAATTCGCTCCCAAAAGGTTGCGATTCTTGAGCGTATTATGGCGAAGAAGTCGGGCATTCTTGCCGAGGCGAACATGTTCGACGCACTGCAAAATCGTGGTAATTTCATCAGGATGCGGTAGGCATCATTGTACTGCACCCTGATGGCACTATACGAGCGTCTGGTGTACCCAAACCATAGATGGCAAGTGTACAAATTTTGGCAGAACGCTCGAAACAGGGTGTTCTTGACCTGCTCGTTGCAGCGGAAGAATCTTCGTGCTATCATGTTGCACCTGACGGCAAGCGCCCGCCTCTCGCGTTCTATGTCGCAATCATCTCTGAGACCTTCCGTCAACATGTGACCGAGATACTTGAATGTCCCCACCCTTCGTATCTCCGCACCATTCATAAATACCGGAGGGACATTGTCCGGACCTTTTCCACACTTAAAGACCATCATTTCGGTCTTGGAAACGTTATATTTAAGTCCATGACTTAAAGCGTATTTCTCACAAATACTTATCATTTCCCGTAAGGCGCTGATAGAGGGACTCAGGAGCACCATATCATCAGCGTAACTTAAATTGTTCACACATATTCCGCCGATATGACAACCGATTTTGGTGCCTCTCAGCTCCTCTATCAGGCCATTTACGTAAATGTTGAAAAGGTCCGGCGATGTCAGTCCGCCTTGGCGTACACCACATTCTAACCTATATTCGCTAGAAAGGGTGTCGCCCCATTTCACAGCGTTAGTTTGATTCTCGTACCAAAATCTCAACATATTTATAACGTCGGGCTGTACTTTAAGTTCATTGAGTTTTGACCATAGTAAATTATAATTTACCAGATCAAAAGCTCGGCTTAAGTCCAAAAAACAGGCATAGACATTAGTATCCCTAGACGTATAATATTTAACAGTATTTTTTAAACTAAATATAGCAGAGTCAGTTGAGACATTGGCACGAAAACCAAACTGCGCATCATCAATATTGACATTCGTCATGAGAAACGGGTGTAAAAGTCTTTCAAAGATTTTACCAATTATAGTGCCCAAGGAAATGGGTCTATAATTATTCAATTTAGATAGGTCCCCGGTTTTGTTTTTGGGAATTGGAACTACCACAGTCTTCATAAGTCCCCTAGGCAAATACTTAAATTTTATACATAAGTTAAAAAGTGTAGACAATACTTGGCAAATTTCTTCACCAGCGTAGAGAATGTGTTCAACACTCAGGCTGTCGTGACCCGGAGACTTCCCACGCGTCATTTTTCTAACTACGGTTAAGACCTCCTGTGGTGAAAATTGCAGGATCTCAGTCTGCGGGTCCGACGGCGTGGTGTCGCGCACACTCTGCTCCGCGCCTGCAACATTAAGCGGTTCGATTTTAAAATGCTTTGCGAATAACTCAGCAATTCCATTACGCTCAACTACACTTTCAACACTCACAGGCAACCGGGGCTTATTCTGAAGCCTCTTCGTGGCTTGCCAGAATTTCGGGAAATTTTTATCCGCACGGTGCATAGCTAAAATATTCATTTTAATTTTCTCTTCATTGTTCTGACACCATTTTAGTTGATTTTTAAATTTTCTACGACTGTTGACCATGTCGTCATAGATCGGGCCAGATGAAGGCCTGCCACTCACCGACCAGCACAAATAAAAAAGTTTAGCCACTTTGTGACTTTGACTAACGTGGTAGTTCCAACCCACTACGCGTTTCCGTTTCCCACGGGCATCGCAGCGCGAATCGAAACTTAGAACAGCACCTGTGCTTAAAATATTTATAATTTCATTGTAATAATTATCTATTAAAAATAAATGTTCAGTGCAAGTAAAATTATCACAGTTTAAACATTGACTAGAAAAAGTTATTTTTTTAAGATTATCACAGCAATGTTTATTATAAACGCTTACCTGCTCTGGGTCTCGTTGACCCCATTTTACTTTATTAATTAACCTTCTATTGTCGCTGATAATTTTACTTACAACTACGTCAAAATTGCATGTAATTAGAAGCGGACAATGATCAGACCACTCCACGTCATAGTCAACGCTTACATCCGAGACTGTCTTACGCGCCGCACTCGTCACTAAACAATGGTCGAGCCATCGCGTCACGCCACAGGAATCACTGACATACGTATAAGTAGCCGAGTTCTTACCCAAAATGTCGTAGTCCGCACACTCTAAGGAATTTTCTGCGCAAAACAACGTAAGCTCGTCACCAAACCTGGAGCTACAGTGGGCATTAAAGTCACCTAAAACGAAGGCAGTTTCAGTTTCGTTATCGTCGATAATAGCCGTTATATGCGCAAGATTATTCGTAAACTCCAGCAGGTTTTCTTCCTTGTCCGTTGGCATATAAACATTGATCACCAGTAACTGGCGATGGTCGCCGAGGTCGAGTCGCACCGCTGCTAATCTATCTGTAGGGCATTCGACGATAGATGCGCTGGGAAAAATAGATTTTCGCCACAACAGGGCCAGGCCTCCGTAGGGACGCCCGTGCACTACGCCAACCGATGTGTCTACCGATGACTTAGCATAGCAACTAAATTCGTCATCAATTTTGTGTACAAAGTCCAGGTCATGAGGCCAGAGCCACGTCTCTTGGAGGGCCACGATGTCCGCCGCTTGGCACAGAGAGCGAACACGTTCTACGGATCTTTTAATTGATCGACAGTTAAACGATACCATTTTAATTTTAGCTGTTTTAGACTTCTTATAGATAGGGTGTACTGTCATATTTTATTGTTTTTAAGGGCGGTATTCGTGTGTCGCTCTCTGTACCGTCTAAACACCAGACCTGAAGGCCAGAACTGCCCGTCCAAAAAGGTTCCCAGCTTGGCAGTAAGAATGGTGACTTTAAATGAGTTGAAAGATGTTTCGTTATTTTGTTTAAGCTGCTCGACGCTTACGCATTCCTCGCCCCTGTCGGCTATATGTCCCAAAATGTCATCCACACCTACTGACTTTTTGGCTCGGGACACGTAGATCGCGCATTGGGAGACAGCCACCTGTATTTTGCACTGTGTTTCAGATGTGCCGCGCATATTTTTCATTTTGCGTTTCTTGTTTGCAACAAGAGTGAACGATGCGTCAGCCGGTACTTCATTCGCAGTCGTCGCGGCCGCCGCCGCTGCTACACCACTCTGACCCTTACCGCCTCGATGCAAGCGTGCGTTTCTCGCATGACGCGGACGAGCTGTGTCCGACACAATGTCTCGATAAGACGGTGTATGCACGTTATCGGCCACGCGCGCTTGTGTGCATGCAGGTGGTGGTGGTACCGCTACAAGCGGAGGCGTTTTACTCGTCGACGGACCTTTCGTTTTCTTCGGTGTAACCGAGTTCTCGCAACTGTTTTTATGCGATTGAGAGACTGAAAGACGGATTTCCTTTAGGTCAGAACAAAATTGCATCTTTAGTTCCTCGAGCTCGGTTTTCATACATGTAATGTCCTTCATTAACCGAGTGACGTCGATATGGTCGAAAGATACTGGAGGGAGTCGTCCCAGATCTCGTGCCACGAAGGTTGGAAGGCAGTCCGGGTCCACTTCCTTTAGAAGTTTGATAACATCTTTTATACATTTCTTCTTTTTGTCATCGCCTTTTCGCTGGATGTTACGTTGGCCGTCACTGCATATCTTGTACAGTACACTTTTCCCGGTCTCCACCTCCGCATCGGTAAAGTTTGTAGAACATATTTGAACAATACTTATCTCGTCAACAACATCTATTCGATTCTGCACGAAACACAGAAACTCGTTAATTATAATATTCTGACCCGCCATCACTTATGTAGTGGGCCATACGTCAAAATTGTTACGTCACTACTCGGGTTTTTTGTGCTAAGCCGTGCGGTAATTATTTATTAACCCGCATTTGCGACACGGCCGATCGTCTCCACTCCACGCGACTGACTGACACGTTTAGGTACATGAATCCCGTGGGAACTTGGAAAATTAACAAATATTCATCCATGCAAATGAATGAGGTTTTAGTCAAACAAGGTAGCTCTGTTGTCAATTTTCACACACCTCAACTGCGAAGAAGCAGTTTATTGATAAACTGTTGCTTCTTTTAATTTTGGAGGTTGTTTAAAATATTATGCATTTATCCTGTTCTTAAATAAAATAGTGTTGTTAGACTTTTTAATAATATTCTTGTTGCCATTTGGCTTCAGATATGTAGGCAATAAACAACGCCATGTGTTTCAACGAATTTTTCTGCATTTTTGGCACCGGCCCGGACTACTAAGCGATAAGGAAGTGCGATCAGGCTTTCATATCGCAAAGCGTAGGATCGCGGCAGTAAGCCCCTGGAGTTTTGCCAGCCTTCGCCCACCCCTGCCATCTACAACCATGCGTTGCAAAACTAGGAGGCTAGTATAACACAATAATACAATAATGCTAAGAATTCGATAGGGTTGAACGTTTTCGGTTACTCCCCGTATATGCATTGTATCCAAAATCCATCGACTTGCACTTACCCTACTGATATAAAAGTGCTGTGAAACGAATCGCAATAGGCATTTTTTTCCATAGTACAAAAAAAATAGGGGGAAAATGCGTGCTAAGTGAAATATTATTATTGTATGAAATATTATGCCTCAAGATAGATACCTACTATAAACGACATTCATTAAATATATTAATAAGAGACTGAACCTTCCAAAATTTCGGTCGATAGGCAAACCATAAAAATGCACGCTTGATATGTTATGCTAGAATCATACTCAATCCTGTCGTAGATAATGTCATCTTCACATGAAATGCACATATTTTAAATGTATCGATAACTGACACTATAATCTTTTTATCAATACCCAAGCTTATTTCGCTACCGAATATTTTTTTCAGAAAGGTTTAACCCACTTAATGTTTCGAATATCCTATGAGACTATGAATCATAATAACTCATATCACCTACATATCAATACATTTAAAAAGGTAATATTATATTTTGGCCTTATTTTTGTGTGTCAATAAACCCATTCATCATCGACATGTTGATGGTGGGATCATCAAGCCTTAGCCATTCATATGCAACAAATGTCATAACAAATTGTTACAAGTGCCTGAATATTAGGCCTATGTGAAATAAAGATATTTTGACTTTTTGACTTTGACTTATTTTATTAACAAAGTGGATCATTTGGAGCACCGTAGAGACGTTATAGAGCGTCCAATCCATGAAGACGCGCCCCACCCCTTTCTAACTCTTTCAGATGTATTACACATTATTTTACATTGATTAATTACACATGTAAGAAGATGTATTAGACATGTAAGATTAAGCGATTGTGGAGTAGTGGGATACATTTTCGTTAAGTGGGACTTAAATCCAGGAGTACGGCAATTGGCCTATAATGCATTCGATACACGGATCACTGAACCGATTGTGTTACTCGACATCTGAAGGGTTAAACAATTCATTACATATATTCAGGTAAGATGTTACTTTCAACTTGGAAAATAAATAGTTCCTATGACAACGCAGGCGAAGTCGTAAACGAGAGCTAGCTTATTTATATGACTGCATTTAACCTACAACTATTATAAAATACAGATAAGGAAGAAGATTTTGACACAGTTTGTCGGCTAAACTACGTATATCATAAAGACTATCACATAGATACAATTATCTTATCTAGCTTGTTATATTATTGTGGGATCGTATTGTCGTGGCAGTGAAGTATCTTGAGCCACGATGCTTAGTGTCAGAGTCTCTGTGTTGTTGAGTTTATACTCTCTGGTGACTGCCCAGTTATATGAATTGAATATAGTGCATTTTAATGACTTTCATGCAAGGTAAGGTAAAAATGAAATTTTAATTGTTTTTCTTTATGTAAGTCCGCTTTTGATTTGGTTTTCGATAAATAAAAAATACAATAATTATTGAAACTCATAATATTTATATTTATTACCCTTCAAAATAGCTGTATTACTTTGATTGATATTAAATTTAATTCGTATAACGGCCAGATAATTCCTATAGCGAGCGAAGCGTCAATGATCTTAAACTCTATCATGAATAGACCGTAAGACGGCACAGACGATACAGGGTAAAGTCATAAATAAAATAAATAACTAAAAAATTCAGCTTCATCATCACTTACCATCAGGTGAGATCGCAATCAAGTACTAACTTGTAGAGCGTAAAAAAGTTGACAAAATCGTCAACAATTTGTTTCAGATTCGTGGAGACAAGTATTTCGGGCACAGTATGTGACCCCGAAGTGGCCCCCTGTATCGGAGGCTTCGCTCGACTCGCGACTCTGGTGAGGCAGGCATTGGAGAGGGAACCGGACTCCATAGTTCTAAACGGCGGTGACAGCTTTCAAGGCACCATATGGTACAACCTGCTGCGATGGAACGTTACACAGGAGTTTATGAATATGATACCTATAGATGCTCACGTAAGATCTCAGATTACTACCTAGTATTTGTATATTGGGAGCCTTTTCGCGGGGCTTGTTACTAGTTACCATCCTACCATCCTCCAGCCTAGTAATTTAGTAGGTGCCATTATTATGGTATTCTGTGGTTCAGGTACGAAACCCTTTTGGGATTTTCACTATATTTTCGGCTTCAACTTCATTTATCATTAGGAGAGATAAGTATCAAGTACTTACTTGAAATGGATTAACAAAATTGTTTGGGGAGGTGAGAAGTTGTAATGACTCCGTTCAAGTTCAAGTAAAGAACCCTTCTCGAATGGCACGTCTAGAACCTTTATCGAGGACAATTCTACAACAGACGCTCGAAGAAGTGGCATTTTTATATGGTCGATATATTTGGGTCTTGGCTAACTCAAATGGAACGTTTTTCATCCACGTTTCTAGTACGTTAGTTTATTTGTTTGACCTTAAATCCCGCCACAACGGAGCAACGATCAATTAGATTTGTTGCAAGTGCGTGAAGTGACATAAGGCTACTTTGTATCCCGAAAAAATCAATGATTTTCACGAGATTTGTGGAAATCCGAAATTTTCGTGGGCAACAGCTAGTGTATTTTTAATAATAAATGTATAAAGACGATAATAACAATAAAAAAAATTATGTTAGATTTTCCTTTAGGTACTAGGAAACCACGAGTTCGACAATGGTATAGAAAATTTAGTACTATACCTCGAACATTTGAACTCTACAGTAGTTACGGCTAATATTATTGACGATGAGGAACCGGCTATCCAAGGCTTGTACCAACCGAGTGTAGTAATCGAGAGGAGAGGGCGCAAGATTGGCATCATAGGCGTCATCATAGCTACCACAAATGTAAGAGATTGTTTATCTGAAAACTTTTGGTCTTTAACGTCTTCTCTAAAGTTGCTTAGTGATGTATTTATGGTGTATATAATATGCCATAAATATACTATTTAGAACCATGCTTATTGGATGGCGTGATTAATTATCAACGTGTCGCAAAACCAAAGCAGCAATAGATGGAGCGCAAACTGCAAAGCGTGTATGGAACTGATGGTGCTGAAACAACAATTCCGAACTCAAAAACGCATGTATAAATGACATTTATTGAATGGTAGGGACTCGCTGGATCCAAGGGATGCAAAACCATATACTATTTTCAGTTAATAGTTACTTTTAAAGGAATAGATAGCATTGGACATCCACTGGCTTTAAGACTGTCTTAGCCTCTTGATGATAGAAAAAAAATTCCGTATATAGACGAGTTTATTGCTGTGGCTTTTAAACTTTTTATTCAACTATTAATTGTTATGTTCAAAAGGAGCTGGCAGATACTGGTAATTTGACGTTCACTGATGAAATAGAGACGGTAAGGAGGGAAGCGGAGAAGTTGCATGAAGAAGGCGTGGACATAATCGTCGTGCTATCCCACTGTGGACTTGAGAAGGATCAGTAAGATAAAAGAAATATTGTATATTTTTGGGGACATTTATCCAAAAAATTACGGCCTTACTAGCAAAGGAATCATTCACTTTCACTTTGACGTCCGTACTACGAAAACCTGTGTTTGCACCTGTGAAAATCATTGTAAAACTTCCTTTTACAAGTTGGGAATATTAAGCGGTTATCAATGCTTGAGCGAAGATTGTGGAAGTGGAAAATTTCGGAGGTATAGCAAATCCGTTCTTTGACGTAGGAAGGGAAGTAAAGATTATGAAGGATGGTGAATAAGAGGGGGATTAAGTAAAGGTCATGGCAAAACCTATTGGGCAACCAGTTCAGTCTGGAAACACGTATGGAGTTGTTTCCTTTGTTACGTGTCTCGCTTAATTATAAAGACAAGCGTTGTTTCTCGTTTCTTAATCGTTCTGTAATGTTCTAATGTAGTTTTTTTTTTTCAGGGAAATCGCCCTAAATGCTAGTCCTTATATTGACATCGTAGTGGGAGCCCACAGTCATTCACTGCTATTAAATACAGAGCCCCCCGCGGGCATAGCGTTCATGCCTGTGGGACCGTACCCAATTGTAGTTGAGCAGGAGACTAGATCCGTAAGTAAATGAACATCATAATATATATCTTGAGGTAATGAAACGTACTATGAATTATTCAGATGGAATACCATGATTATTCCGTCTTAATATTTGTCCTGTGCTTGTTTCCTTTGTAATATTTGTTTTGTAACAAATGAAATTGGCGTATAAGATGAATAATCTAATTTTCTTATGGATGGATTTCAATTCACAAAACAATATCTTCTGATATGTTTATCTCCCGAGGCTAAGGTGAGGGTTGATACCTAGGTTAAGGAATGGATGTTATGACAGAGACACTGCTTTTCAGTTTAGTTGCAAGTAAAATTCGGGGTAAAGAATTCGATCCCCGAGTCGAGTCAAAAGTCAAAGTCAGATTCAAATCTACACCTCATTTTTTCTTTGACATAATTAAATGTATTTTCTTGTTTTGAAGGTCCTGGTAGTCCAAGCAGCTGCACACACGGTATATTTAGGAGAAATCAAGCTTTTCTTTGACGAGCAAGGCGAACTTGTGAGCTGGACTGGCGACCCTCACTTTGCGGGCAATGATGTCGAGCAAGGTTTGAGCCGCTACTTCAAGTGAATTTTTCACGTCCTTGCCGTCCTTGACAAACGGCCTTAATAAAATATTTTGATTGAATTTCAGCCCCTGACGTATTGGCAAAGATCAATGAATACTTGCCGATCATAGAAGAGAAAGCCAATGAGCTTGTTGGCTCCTCCAGAGTGCAGATGTCGTCGCGGTGCTCCTGCGCTGAATGCAACCTCGGAAGTTTTATCTGTGACGCATTTATGAACGCTGTAGGTTTTATAATTTTTTAAACAAAGATTTTAAAAGGCGGGATGACCTATCCAAGTATTAGATACACGTAAAGCTTTATTCATTTTCATAATGTCTAGAAACTAACGTCCTTTAGACCGATCCGGCTACGGCGGTCTATCTCTGCTTAGATTATCCATAGGTGCGGGACTTCGTATCTATTCCCTCTCTCTAAAAATTACTCTGAGTTAACGCTAACCAGAGTTGACGGAAGTAGGCCTAAGCCAGAATTTGGAACATGGCGCTTCTTCACGGCCCATTTCTGTAACTGTGTAGACACACTAATACACATCAGTGTAACTCTATCTAATTCTCTTCCAAATTGCTGTGTTGTGGTGGTTAATTAAAGATCAGTTTCTTATTGTTTTCAGGCAATGGAAAGAGCGCAAGGAAATCAATGGAACTACGCACATTTATGTATGATCAACACGGGAGGTATTAGGGTAGACATCGACGCAGGCAGTAAATATTTTGATTAAGTTTCATGTTAATTGCATGCTGCTTCTAAAATTGAGCTAAGCAAGTCTCCTAATATTATGTTAGATGCAGTCCCACAACTCTGCCATGCAATATCATCATCATGAGAGATCAGCTGTTCTTAAATATCATCAATATTTCGGTGGAATAACCGACCCCGCGGTAGAATCTACTCGGAAAGACTCTGCAAGAAGAGACTTAAAAACATGATAAATAAGACAAGAATGACTATAATTATTCTCTAAAAGTTGTGATGGCCTATAATAGGTTGAGCATTTACCATGAAATTTTGCGAATTGTAATATCTATTGTATGAAATGTAATGTATCAACTGTTGGCTATCCTAATGATAAATAAATAAATAAATAAAAACGTTTTCAGATGTAACATTTGAGAAGCTGCTTATGACAACGCCGTTTGAGAATAGAGTTGAAGTCTTCGACCTGAAAGGGCAATATGTTCTGGAAGCCTTAGAGTTCGCTGTGGCCAACCAACCCTGGCCTGGTGCAAGAATGGTGCAGATTTCAGGTAGGTACCCAAATAATGAACCCACATGAAAAACCCTAGGCATAAAAATCCCTACCAATCAAGCAAGCAAAGCTTGTCAGGTGGTAGGGAAATTTCTGTCAACCCACTATTAATAAGCTGATTGTCAAATACATGCCTCTGTGATGTTATGTGTATTACAAAACACTCGTGTCAATTGCACAAGTGTCCTAAATAATAAAGGATTAAAATTCTTTAAAATAATATTACAAAAAGATATTAAAAACTAGTATTTTTTTATCAGAACGTCCTCTCGGTTACTGGATCTTGGAGACTTTACTCCTTGCCGAAAAAGAAGGTCGTACCAGACAGAAAGAGGGTTTCGTATTTTGGTGTCCTTAAAATTCCGTACCTCTCGTACTTCTAAAAAAAATATAAAGGCCATGCCAATCCTACTCTTCTTGTTTTTAAGGTCTACGAGGCGTATTTGACGGTTCCAAGCCAGTAGGTAGCAGGGTTGTCAACGCAACCATCCGCTGCAACGACTGTGACGTACCCCGATATGAACCTCTGGACCAACACAAGACGTACAAAGTCGTGTCGCAGAGCTTCCTCGGAGGCGGCGGGGATGGGTTTAGCGTGAGTACTTGAGACTTGCCTTAATCCATTTAATTATAAATTTAAAAAAAATCCGACTACTACAGTTCGTCATTTTATGGCGGCAGCCATCTTGGATTGCAAATGTCAAGCCCTTTCTTGTCCGTACCAACGAATATATAATATTACTAACGTAAAGAAGTGACATTCATACCCTCCCGTCAATGTATTACCCCAGAGCGGCGAGCGCGACGCGTCGGGTGGTACTCGTGGGCGCTGTCTCGCGAGTGCGTAATTTCAATAGGTTTGCCACAAATTCGTAACTTTATCATCATAGGGCTACTGTTTATAAATAAAAGCAAACCTTTTTAGATGACAATTTTTTTATTAGAAAAATTTATGAAAAAACCGGAGGTTTAATAAAGTTTTCTCAGATTGTGCTTGAAAAATGAAAAAATCGTATGGGCAATATTAATTATTTTAAAGTGATTTTTATACTATCACATTATATTATCCTATTGTCTAATGAATATAGTTAAGCTTGTGGGTTTGGATGTTTGTAACTCTTTCATGCTGCAGCTAGGTACTTTACCGATTTGGCTGCTAAATGAAATGGAGATTAACTTGGATTAACACATTACTTTACCCTATTTTCTATCCCGAAAAATCCATAGTTATTACGGAATTTGTGAAACTCCAAAATTCATTCAGGTGGGTGAAGCCGCGGAAAAAAGCTACGTTATACCTACTTATGAAAATAAATATATATTTCTGCTTTAATTCTATCCTTAGAAATTAATAAAATTATGGATAAACACTTTGCAATATAATTATTAGTTTTCATGAAATAACTAAACAAAGCATTGCATTAGTACTGCAATTCAAATGTTTTGCAGTGGGCTGCAAGTTGTCACACGTCGAGTTTTGCCAGCCCTATTGGACTACGATGACATTTACTCACACATAGAAATGGAATGCTTATAGGGCCGGCATTTTAGTAGTAGTGTAGGTAGTTAAGTCACGTTATTTGTGCTGAGTGTCACGGGCCTGTCCGTACTAAGGGAGACGTAAAAAAAATGTAATTCACCATTTGTGGTGGCGGCTTGGATTTGATTTTTTTTTCAATCTTTTTTCTTTGATACCCAAATTGAAAGTGTTGTAAAAAAATAAGTATAATCTGCCATTTTGTGACGGCAGCCATCTTGGACCGAATTTCATCAAACGTAGGTGACTGACCAACTGATTAATTTCTCAATGCACAGCTCAAACCACCAAACGGATCAAGCTGATGTTTGGCATACAGATACTTTTGTGACGTAGAAATCATGAGAAAAAAATAGAGTTTACACCCTCGAAGTTGTTTAGGGTGACCAATTCTAATCGTCACACACGATTGTCGATTAACCGTGTAATTACATATAAACTTACACAAAAAAAACAGCCGAACCAAAAATTTATGCTCACAACATTTATATTTGCGATATCTGAACGTCAATTTTATGGTGCGTAAAATAAAATGGCCAAAACGCTAAATTTTAATCTATGTATGAAGCAACGTGGTTAATAGCCGTAGCAATTTAGTTCGGTGAAATCGATACAACTCGTGTTAGCACAGATAGGGATTGGTTTAGCCGTGATCCGTGATTTATTTTGTCAGGGAAATTGGTATTTGCTTAAAATAGAGTTGGAATAAATAAATCAATAAATCATGTGTAAAAATTTGTTACGTACTACATTTTATTAAACGAAGACCCAAAGGGACTTTACATTGTTTGCATAAATGTGTACACGTATGTATTACGCATTTACTTTTTAGGGTGCGGGATACAAAGGGTTAAGACAGGACTCTATCTCCTGACCTAAGACGTTGCTGTCTATTCGTCCGTCCGTCCCTCCAGGCTATATCTCTGGAACCGTGATAGTTACAGACTTGCAATTTTCACAGAAGATTTATTCCGCTATAACAACAAAATATACTAAAAAGTAGAATAAAATATATATGTAAGGGGGCTCCCCTACAACAAACGTGCCATTTTTGCTTGTTTTTGCTCGATATTGATAACGGCAGCAGACGATTAAATTATTCACAGAATATTGTAAATATATATTCATTTTAAAAATAAATGTTTAAATGAAAATAAAAATAAAATATCAAGGGGGGCTCTCATACAACAAATGTGGGGTTTTGTTCGTTTTGCATTATGTGGGCAGAGGTGTCTTGATTGTAATTGGTCTTGATAGTACGGACCCTCAGTGCACTAGCCTGACTCGCACTTGACCAAAAATTTTCTAAGTTTTAGTATGTGCCGTAAAGTTGCCGAGACTATTTAACTAACTAACCTCTAAGTTTTGAACAAACCACCTAATATAACGAAAATTACGTTTTTCAGGCTTGCAAATAATATAATAATGCAGCTAACTTCAAGCTTGTAGTCCATTCATTTGTACTGTAACTAACAAGCAAAATTTTATTACGCTCTCCAAAATTTCAATAACAAGTCTAAACTCGACGCGAAGTGGTCGTTTAACTTTATTCCGATACAAAACTGTGTAAATGAGCTCAGGGATGGTCCAATTCTCGCATACCGGACCAAATTTACCGACAAATTTTAACTCCGAGTTAGGATTGCCATCTATTTACATTTGTGCGGATAGGTCAAAACATAGCTTAATAGTTAGCTTAATAGTTAGCTCTTTAATTTTTGACTGTATTTTATTTTCATTATTTAATATCATTGCAGCAAAAAATATATAGGTACAATCACACATACAAATATACGTAAACATTATATAACACAGGACCCAGGCAATCGCGAGACGAAATGACGTCCGTGGCTCCATAATGTGTGCTCTATGGTAGTTCGTAGAAACTTTGACAGTTGGCGCTTCTTTTCTTTGATCTTTGAAATCTTTGAAACGGACGTTAAAATTCAAACTTTAAGCCATCATGTGATATACAGCCCAATAACACACAAACGGTGTTCGGTTTTTGAACGGAGTTTATCGAATGTCGGGAATGTCCGACGTTTTGTTAAATCTCAAAAGTAGTCACCCTACGCGGTGAGCCTCGTACGTAGAGATGGTGGCGTGAATTTTGGTACAATTTAATGAACCAGTATATTGTGGCGATTCATGATCGGAATGGATCCAATTCACGAGAAATTTACACACAGTCGGAGTTTATTCGCAAGTTTTAGTTACGTGTTTCTAGTTTTGGTAGATTCGCATACTTATGTTTATCTTTATGGCATGTTATTTTATTGGGCTTTAAAAAGCAGGTTCTTATTTTTGAAGCATCGGTAATTAATAATAATTATAATCGTAAAACGTGCCTTTCTATCCGACTATGAAAGTGAGAGATAGAGAGTGCACCTGTGTTTGTGCACACTTTTGTAAACTATAATATATCTTCAGTGAACGTGGTTAAATCTCCCACGTGTCCGTGTGGTCCGTGGCCGAAATAGGTCATGATCGGTCGCTCGGTTGAATAATATCTGCATTCAAAATTGTGTTCCAAGATTCAACCAAGTGCATACATTACAAGTTAAATAAAAGCTGTAATTTGGTTTGTAGATGATTTCCAACAACCGGGAGAACGTGGAGGTGCTTGGAGTGGACTTCGAGGTGCTGATGGAATATGTGAGGCAGCAGTCGCCTATCATCAAGGACCTGGATGGAAGGATAATGATCACAGACCCTTGCTTACAGAATTAGGCCTAACGAGCCTTTGCTACCACCGTTTTAGCTGATGGAAGTTCACTGCTGTGGTGTGATTATCGAAAATAAAATTGTACATCGGCCAACCATCGTCGGTAACCATCATCAGCCAATTCACGCCTTGGCTGTATAATCAATGCAAAGATTAACCAATCAGTGCCTACACGTCTCAACCGTTGCAGGCCATTAACCAGTCAGCTGCATAGATGTAACCTATGAGACCAGCAAGACGTTCACCATTCTTGTCAGATGAAGTTCGTCTAGTTTTGCTTCACAATATCATACGTCACACTGCATGCACTGTGCTCATCATTCTAAGGTCTCATTTGTCCAGTAATTACGTCGACTGGCGTACAGTGCATTTCAAACTGGTACAAACATTACTGGTTGTTACGGACGGACTCCGCAAGAAGAGTCCTAGACCACCAGTAGGTGTCTTAAGGCCTTCAACGGTCCACCGGTCTTGCATCGTTTTTAAGTTGACCTCGTTGAGAATGCTAATGCTACTTTACCTATTTCTAAATTGTAAAGATAATTTATTTATGTGTTGTTTAATAATAAAGATAATATCTGGGTGACCGAGTTTCACTCGGTCGCCAATAGATGGCAGCAGTAGTCATATTTTTATTTTTTTGGTAAATTCGACATTTTATAAAAATGAATCCTAGCTAGATCGATTTATCGCCCCCAAAACCCCCTGTATGCTAAATTTCATGAAAATCGTTAAAGCCGTTCCCGAGATCCAGATTATATAGAAATATATATACAAGAATTGCTCGTTTAAAGGTATAAGATAAGATAAGATTTGAAAATATTTTGATATTTAATTACTGCCTTTCAGAAAAATCTTATTTTACCTTCTTCATTCAATTATGGAAAGCAGAAATGAGGTCTAAGATGAAGCGCGCTTGCCTAGAAAATACCTATTCCCTCTTCTCTTGAAGGTACCAAGATTGTACTTGACTTCACTCCACACCTTAGCGGTTCATATCAGGAAACGTGGAATAAAAACGTTTCGTGCGAGTATAATGGAGTGACAACATAAGGATGCCACTGTTCTCGGCGTTTTCCCATTCAATGGTAGGAAGGTGAAGGAAGGGATCTTCAATAGGGATGAAGATGATGACCTAGAAGAATGAGCCACTTTTAATAAGGATGATTAAAATCCTTGCACGCGTGGTCTTTCCTCGTTACAGGGCACCTACACACAATAAAATTGTTACGGTCGGCGACGGCCATTTGTAAAACGACTATGGCTTGTAATTAAGGTTTTTACGGCCGCATTCTTTCGGCAGTAACGTAAAATTTATTCGAATTACATTAAAATAAAAACCAAAACTCTTTTACGTAAATAATATTTGATCATTTTTATACCCTTATGGAAAAAGAGTTTAAGTGTGAAGTATTTTGTTAGTCTCTGGTTTTATAAATAGTTCTTTTGTATTTTTTTTGCTGATTTATATAAATAAATAAAGTCCTGATGAATACATTTATTAATGCACTTGCTGAATCATAAAAATCAAAATATTAATTAATTTAGACTACTTAAAAGGGTAAACTCTATCAAGTTTTCGAAGGAAGTTTGCACCGAGAGAAACGCAAAAAACTTTAGCACTAGCTCTTTTCAATATGTCAAAACCTTAACCTTTTTGAACCTAGAAAAGTGAAAACTTGCAAATGTTGGGACACACCTGCGTAATTTATGTCGTTGAAACTTCTGCGGCTAATCTTTCCGTTAAGTGTTTGTTTGGCTTTAGATATAACATAACAAGCTAGGAAAATTGATAATTCAGATGCAGTACTATCAGTTTTGCTTTCGGCAACCGAAAGTTACGTAGGTATGTCTGTCTGCTAAGCCACCTTGCTGCTAAAATTCTCGCTAAAATGGTGCACCGCGCGAACTAGCAGAAGCAATATCGGTTTCATTATGGATACAATATTATGCTAATTTGTCCGACCCCGGCGGAATGCTCCAATCACAATATTATTATTACTCTCTCATCTCACTAATATTATCTTACGCTGTGCGGAACAATATTTGGCTTAAAAAACGCTGGCAAGTATAAATTGTAATTTGAGGGTGAATAATGAGATGGGAAATAATTAAAAACAATTATAAATAAATTATTCTTGGTGGCGATTGAAAATTAAACAAAAAGAAAAAGAACAAATTAGTTTGCCAATAGAAGTGAACAGTAGATTACACTACATGATAATCAGAGGTGTCGGTAGCGGAAATGGTAACAGAGTGGCGAGTTTAATGGGTTCTTCCCAATAGACCTCATCATTGCTTTCCATCAGGCATGATTGTCGTGAAGCGCAAGCCTATCTACAATACAAAAAAATAAATAATGCCTAACGTGCCTAAATAACTTCTCACTTCAATTATTCGGGACCAGTCGGCATAGTTTGGTAGGTATACATAATAGTGAAAATAGTGAAAATTACTAGGTTCACTATAGTGAAAATTCCTAGGTTCACAATACTGAAAATTCCTAGGTTCACAATAGTGAAAATTCCAAGGTTCACAATAGTGAAAATTTTTAGGTTTACAATATTGAAAATTCCTAGGTTCACAATAGTGAAAATTCCTAGGTTCGATTTCCAAAACAAGCCAGTTTGACAGACATGGGACCCTAGTGTACCAGCTTTACACAGGCGCTTTCAAACGCTCTCGTGATCAGCACAATACTTACAGAATATTTTACTTACTTTCTGGCTATTTCAGCACATCAGAGATGTTTACCTATTTCTGCTAAAATAGATGACTAAGATTTTGTTCACCGTCTCTTGGCGTATTATTAAAAAACTATGAAACCTAATAATTTTCTACATTTTTACTAATACTAATGAATAAAAATAAAAAAAGGCTTGCAGAAAAAGTAATGTACATTTTGTAAGGTTTCATTATAAATGTTTTAGTTTGGAAGTTTAATAAAATTCCAATAACACAATAAAAAGTCATAGAAACAACGGAACGTGATGTTGCGAGGCGCGTTCGAGTTGCGGCAATGTGCAATAATTTAATGCTATTTGAAACGATCGGAAATGGTTATTGCACATTGTATTATTTTATGTTCAAAGTATCTACGTGATTAAATCAGGAATGAGGAAAGCCATAAAATAACAACAAGAGTAACCAGATATTATATTCCTCAAGGAGGTCGAGATCCTATGCAGCTATATGGTATATTATGTTGCTATAAATTTTCATGGATATATTATTATATCATTGCAGTATCAGTTATCACACAGCAGTTACCTATTTATATTAAAAAATACTACATTTAAAAAAAAATGCAAGGAGTACTCGTATTAGTGTGTAGTTACTCGTGTGTGGAACCGACCCTTTGGCCCTTGTAATACCCATAGTCGCTGGATAGCTCATACTCCCGCAATAATGTAGCTTTCTATTGGTGAAATAATTTTGAAAATCGGTTCAGTTGAGGATCCAGAGATTACCCCTTACAACGTCTCAAACTCACAAAATCTTTACGTTACCTCTTTATAATATTAGTATAGATATAGATAGATTAGCTCACAAGCTAGAGCGTAGTACAGTCACGAATTCGATTTTCAAATTGATTCTTTCAACACATACTACTTTTTGAAACTATGTTACATATTGTTATGTTGGCATAATGGACTCTTGCAGTAATAGTGCATGCCAAAACCGACACTAAGATGACGAATTTTTTCATTCCGTGACTAAACAATGTACATAGTAAAGTAACCATTTATCAATGGTACTTTATAATAAGGGAAAAAAGTAACAGATTTGTTAATCAGCAGTTAAGCTTATTAGGTTACATAATATATTATGCATATACTACAGCGCTAACAAGGCAGTTACATCTATTTAAACCGCACATTGGGCCCTCGATTTAAACTGCATAAGTTCAGCAAATGCAATTTCACGGCACGTTGCGCCGATGCAACTTATAGAACGACTCTTCGTGGGAAATTAATATTGGAACGAACGAACGAATGGACAAAATGAATGCGTTTAATAATCTGGCTTATTCGTAGGGTTGAACGTCTGCCTCGAAAACATTAAGTCATTTAGTTCTTGTTTCTATAGACATTCCACCACAGCACCGCATCTGCTGACTAGGTTGGCTAATCTTTTGCGAAGCGAATCGGGTTACTGCATTGATTAAACATATTAATGGATGAGCACTTAGACGTCACGCATACATTTTTAGGCTCCGCCCTGAAGTCGGATTTTTGATTTGTCAACACTGTAAAATGGTATATGCGACCGACATTGGTATGTGCTGTCAGCGGTACCGAAATGTACGACGCGCGACGCCTTATTTGAGAAATTTTTGGCTTCAACATACGTCACATCTTTCCCGTCCTTATTTCGTACGTATTTCGTCATTGGGTTACTGATGTGAAAAAGCTGAAAGACTCAACACACCGTACGGGTTAGTTAACAAAAAGAGATATTCTGTCGAAAATTTCAATAGTTTGATAGAAAAATGGGAAATGCTTTCCAAAAAACCAACTTCAAATGCCACTACAAAGAGTGAAATAATTTTTATTTAAATTTTAGGTACCTACACCAATTCGAAGTCGGGCAATGTTTCATACAATCCCTAACTAACGATGTGCGAAGAAATGACGAAGTCATAGGCAATCGCCCGACTTCGAATTGGTGTAGGTACCTAAAATTTAAATAAAAATTATTTCACTCTTTGTAGTGGCATTTGAAGTTGGTTTTTTGGAAAGCATTTCCCATTTTTATTTTATACTTTTTAGTGGAAAACAATAAAATGCACAAGGCGTTGTAAAAATACCCAAATCGCTTGAGGTGTGTTCATAAACTCTGAAGAGATACCTAAAATTCACCAAGATCCCATCATCAGACCCTGACTTGATGACTTTAGTCATCAAATCAGTATCTGCTAGCAAATGCACCAGTAACTATAAAAAATACCCTACTCGCTTCAAGTATACTAGCAAAATTTGAAGAGTTCCCTCGATTTCACCAAGATCCCATCATCAGACCCTGACTTGATGACTTTAGTCATCAAATCAGTATCTGCTAGCATATGCACCAGTAACTATAAAAAATACCCAACTCGCTTTAAGTATACTAGCAAAATTTGAAGAGTTCCCTCGATTTCACCATGATCCCATGATCAGATCCTGACCTGATGACCATAAGACAACTTGGAAAATATTACTCTTTCTAATAATACTAAAATAGTTTCATGTGTCCATATAAAATTTGAAGAGTTTTCTCGATTTCTCCAGGATCCCATCATCAGATCTTGACCTGATTAAAATGGGACCACCTGGAAACAAAACCCTCTTAAACAAAAAAAGAATTTTTCAAATCGGTCCACGCGTCTTCGAGTAATCGGTGAACATACATAGAAAAAAAAAAAAAAAAAAAAAAGATTCCGACGAATTGAGAACCTCCTCCTTTTTTTGAAGTCGGTTAAAAAGTAACTTTTTTGATGTACAATTATTGTGATCAAGAAAAACTTTTTTTTTAGTTTTAATATTTAATTAAATTTTACTTTTACGAAGTAAGAATATTTTATTTTTGACTTCACCCGGGAATTATATTCAAAACTTCGTAGGTACTCCTATAGTCAAACATGCTAACCACTTAGCCAACGAAGCGATGATTGCTTCGTTGAAAACATGAATAAAACCCAACAAACTAAAAATAAAAACATTTTATTTTGTTGTTTTTTCAATTTTCCCTAGTGACAACCCTAATTATATGAATAAGCCAAGTTATTAAAACTTGTTTTTGCTCCGAACTATGCAGAGTCTGTTTTTCTTCAATGCCGTTGTCTTTATTGCTGATGGCTGTGCCAATTTTGAAGAAAATTAAGCTTTATAATTTGTTCTTCACAGACATCTTATTCTGGCGTAAAAAAAGCTGTCCTACCATCCCTGTGGTACTGGCAAGCATACCGGCTAGCACTTATCAATATTAGGTCTTGTTATCAACAACGTTTTGTCCACGTAAATTGTTTGTTGGAAAATCCTAGATTTTTCCGGTACAAAAAGTAGCGTATTCATGGTATTCACAAGTGGAAAATTAAAAAAATTTTAAACACCCACGACTCTTATAGACTTGAAATTGAAAAAGGATTAAATAATATTTTTAAAACTCCCCGACTAAAGGAAAGTAAGAACTAAGAACCTATCAGTATAATTACAAATCCAAGAAAATCCGCCGGAGCTGCTATGTTCTGCCTGTGCCGGTGTTGATGGTGCAAGATGTTGCTGTTTACCAGTGTGTGTGTTTACTTTATTCATTTGGTAACTAATTCAATTTCTTGATACTTCTTATAATAAGCTACCGGTAAGCTTACCTATAGGTACTAACTGCATGAATTGATATTGGAAACAGAAATGTCAATGGCAGCTCCGACGGATTTTCTTGGATTTGTAATTATACTGATAGGTTCTTAGTTCTTACTTTCCTTTAGTCGGGGAGTTTTAAAAATATTATTTAATCCTTTTTCAATTTCAAGTCTATAAGAGTCGTGGGTGTTTAAATTTTTTTTAAATTTTCCACTTGTTTTATACTTTTTCAATTAGTATAAGTACCTATTATATTATTACAAAATAAAAATTAATTTTTAAACTAGCCACTATCTCCTCTATGCAGCGTCGGAAGGCATCATTGACCCTCGTCATCAGATCAAATGTGTTATAATGAATAGTTAAACGAAACCTAATGGGTCCCAAGCTCCAAGTATTTTAATAGTTACGATTGTTGAGTAACACTCAATCCCAAGTTGCATCATCAGATATAATGTCCTCGTCACCAAATATAATGTGTGAGCCTCGTTAGAACATATCAAACAATCTCAAACACTAGGAGTTTACTAGAAACATTATAAGACACATTAGAAAATTTCGCTACCAAATGATAAAGAAACGTTTATTGTGGCGCCCCCTGGTGAGTGATTTCCGTAACAACTATCTATTAATGTATCCAAATCGATTCGGTCGTTTTTATTCCAAAAGCTTAAATTGGGATCATTCGTTTGCATTCCGAATGTATTTATGGCGCCCCCTGGTGAGTTATGTTCGTAACTACTATCTACGAACCATCGCCAATAAGTCACTAATATTTTATTAAAAACTGTATCGAAATCAGTTTAGCCGTTTTTGAAATAAATGGGAACATTCGTTTGCACTATAAATGTTTTTTATGGCGCCCCCTGGTGATCGATGTTCGTAACAACTATCTACGAACCATCGCCAATGAATACCAAACATTATACAGAAAACTGAATTTAAATCGGTTCAGCCGTTGTGGAAATAAATGGGAACATTGGATGTGCACAAACAAACAAACAAACAAACAAACAAACATTTTTTTATTGGATATTCGTTTTCTGTGAACAATTTAACACACAAACAATCAAAAAATTTCATCAACCAACTAATGTACAAACGGTCTCTCACCCTAAACGCATATACCCGTACTCCGTTCCGTCGTGGGTAAAAATAGGAAAAATCATTTTTTCATCCTTCCATTAAAATTCCAGCCAAATTTCCAATAGAACGACCGATGCAAAAAGATTGAATTTCTTTTGGTAAAGGTAAATATTACCCTTGTTTTACAAGGTAAATTTAACCCTGGTACAGACCAGAGATAATAATGGGCTTCCACCCACTAAAACTTGTACATACCTATATTTTCATGATGTACCCGTTCTCGATGTAGCCGACTTTTGGGACGGTACATTCTCATTCTGGCCCAGAGGAAGTTTAATACACCCCCACAAAAGACGAGCTGCTTTTCCTGGACTTAGAGGGGAGATTTAGGTAGCGGCATGTTCACTTGTCACGTGATCGAGGAAGCTACGGGTAGCCGTCACGATGGACTGATTTCAGAGAGCCGCCGCGCGCCTGCTTTGCACGCGTTAGTTCTTGTACGATCTATTTCACGCGCTGCGTGCGCCCGATTACGAGGCAAACTTAGTACGTCGAAAGAGATAAACTTACGTTAAGAGACCACCTCTTTCTGTCGCTGTAGGTGCATAACAGCGGCCCTATTGCGAACTGAATTGCACTTTTTTTGTCAGTGCTAGGGTCACTATTTCTTTAAATCGTCATGCGGAGTGAACCTTCTGTACCGGTAAGTACTATTATGTATTTCGTGGTAGTGGCAAGCACAATAGAACCGAGACGGTCAAAGTGCTACTGGGAGAAGCTCTGCATAGCTACGCTCTCTTTATCACAATTTACGTTCTCTTCCATCGTTTATGATACAGCAAAGTCTAGATCTTCAATTTTCACGACCTGGCGTCAATTATAAACCTATCTACCAAGTTTTATTAAATCTTTCAGCTTAAACCGTTGTACAGCGGCAATATTATTCAAATGAATTCAATATCGTTTAACGCTGTGAACCGATTCGCATCGGAAGCGCGCAGGCCATCGCTATCGTCGGTATTTTCAATCAGCGTCCCATTGTTTGGTCCGTGTTGGTGCCACTGTTTTACATAATACCGGGTTTACATATCATTCGCCCCGGTACAATGGGGTAAATCAACTCTGACGACCTCCCTGGTGCAGGCGGTTTCCACGTGGCGTATTTAGTAGAGGGGAGTTCAGTTTTATATTTCCGTTGCCCGTGGAGTCAAAGATGCGGGTCTTCGTTGGATCACTCCCGCCAGCTGAGCACACTCCATTATCCGAAGTGGCCTCTCTGTCCGCTGAGGATCCCGAGTATATTTCGCGTTTGCCTGATGTGAACTACCTTGGGATCCTTGGATTTCCCTTTGATAGTGGATATGTGTGTACTGTGTCCCCCAGACGATCTATAAGTTACTCTCCTGATTTGCGTAAAAAAGGTTATTTTTTTTGTCATTTGTGTCACTAGTGCTCCTCCTGAAAAATATTCTAGATCTGCCCTTGACGTGGCTCTACTAATTTGAACTGTTAGTTGTAACACAAAGAAGCCACGTTTCTCCTAGTCTTAGAACGAAGGCTTGGATAAGGGACCCAGCTGAGGCGCGTTTGGATTTAAGTAGTCCCGGGTTCCCGACATAGGACTTTTAAGGATTTTAACATTATTATTCATTGATTTAGGTCTGGTCTGGTGAGAAGATAAGTCCACGGGTGGATACTACACTGCCGGTAGACCAAGCTATATAGTATTCAGGTGCTATGCATTGAAGCAGTTAGTAGGATGATTGATGATATTATGTTTGGCTGTATTTTCGTTAATTATCAGGTGAGATACGTACCTAATAAATAAAAACCTTACGTATCAAGGTTCGATGTAAATGCATTTTTCAAACATAATGCGTATGTACTTATTTAGACAATTAAATTATTATTGAATAAAAGTGTCCGATACAGCGTATTGAATACAAAAGTGCATCCCTTACTCCTGCTAGTCCGCCGAGCAAGTTCCAAATATTATGCGAGGCTTATTCCATCTCAAAAACAAAGAGAGGTCACCAAAACAATCCAAAAGTTTATAAACGACTGGAAACAGCGTTATAAAATCAGTGGTTAACCCAAGGTTTAATTAAACTCCAACAGCTAACACGTAGTGTACTTGTGTACCGTTTGTACACCAAATAACGATGTAATGAAACTCAAATAGATTTTGAATGAAGCTATTTGTATTCACTTTGAATTGGCTCACAATTTGAATTAAACGGAAAACTTTGTCACGGGTACGGAGATTGTACTGTATTCAAATGCAGTATCTATTACTACTTTAACGGACTCTCGCAGAGACGGATTCTTGTAGAGAACTTCTGGATTATTAACACAAGTGCCTAAAACCTTGGAACAAATATACCTCCTTAAAGCAATAATAAAAAAAAAAACTTCGGTGCATTTTCTTATAAGAAACAAGTACTTATGGGTGATTTTTTTTAACAATAAAATAACTAATTTATTGAAAATAACAACCTAAATATTAAAATAATTAAAATTAAGAATTATTAAAATACCTATACAGAACTAAATAAAAAGGGCACAAGGCACAAGCCCTAGGAAGGGTGCCCATTGTGCAGGCAGTATTCCCGCGCTGAATAGCGATTGAAATTCGTTGCGCGAGAAAGCTGCCTGTTGCCTCCCTAAGGGTGATGAATTTTTTCTCGCAAAATTTGATTTTTTTTCTGTACATAATAATAAGTGTGATGGATTCATGAAAATAAATAATGTTACCCACAAAAATAATAGTTTATTGCAATATCACAATAATTGTTTGGAATAACAATACACAAAATATGATTTCCAAGTCTATTGTTTATTATAAAATGTTATTATGTTAAATAAATAGTTGCGTGCTAAACAAACCACGCAAATTATGTTAATATCGTTATTATAATAATTGTGTTTCAATTAAAATTAATCGTCTACGCAATGCTGTCAAAATATATTATTTAAATAATAGTAGTTGCAATCAGTGCATATCCAAAAGCTTTTATAGTAGAATCACTAAAATATTAAACCAGAAACATAATAATTTGTAAATAAAATAATGAGATCTCACCTGATGGTAAGTGACAATGCAGTCGAAGATGTTAACTTGGACGAGGGTAAGCATTAAGTAACCCCTAACTGCTTATACACAGAATCGCGCTGGAACGCTAAACCATTTGGTGGTTTTTTTCTGGTAGGGCAGTAATTAGCCACGGCCGAAGTTTCCCCTAAAACAGACTTGTGCAGCCTTAGAATTGTCCCCTATACAACAAACGTGATTTTTTGCTCATTTTTGAATTTGGTGGGCAGGGGTCTTTAGTCTACCATAATACTATTAATAATGGGTCTTGATAGTAGGGGACCCTTTAGAGTGCAAACCCGTCCCTTACTTGACTAATTATTTTAAATTACTATCGTATAGATTTTGTTCGAAATTCAAAATTTTTTAGCGCGAAGCTCGAAGGTAAAGTTACCAATTTAGCGATAATTTTTAATCATTTTTGAATTCCAAGCCATTTCTATCTTTTGAGCTTATTGCTTAATGCCATATGGCTAGATGTGCTGAGCCAATTGAGGAATTATAAAGTTCTAAAGTGGTCCGCGGCGGGAATCGATCTCATATTCAAAATCCATCTGCAACGTGAATTCAAAGTAGGCAGCTTCACTTATCCGCGAGGATACCTAACCTAAGACCTAACTCGCTGAAACTTCTGCTATAGTAAAAACCCATATAAATTGCTATGAGATTTTCAATATTTAACAAGCCAATCTAAGTTTTCCCGTTCGTTTAAAAGCCTATGTCTTCTGTGGTAAGCTTAAATTATTCATAGGTATCTTTGTAAAAAACCGGGTTATGAAGGCATAAGAGAAACGCTACTAAAAAAAAATTATTAAATTGACACACAATAAAACGCCCTCGAAACGGCTAGACCGATTTTTATCAAATTTTTTGTGTACATATTCGGTAGGTATGGTCTGGTCTTGGACAAAAATATTTTTCATATCCCTGACTTAGAAATAATTTATGTGACAAAACAACGCATCGCATTTTCAACGCATTTTCAGGCATCTATACATCGTTCCCTACTTTAAGCTTTCGGCTAATTAGGGCAAATAATCTACACGTTGTATATTTAGATTACTACTACAGGCTTCAATATACTAATTAAATATCATGCATAAGTATGTATGCATGATATTTAATTATTTAATTATAGGTATAAATATAGTATAAGTAGATTTAACCATGGAAAGTGCAAACAGTAGTTAAACTGACCAAGTTTGTTATCAGCGTGTGGGATTAGCAGTAATATTCGACCCGCACTTTACGATAAGCTAGTTTGTGATAGCAACATCCACTGGTTTAATGATGTGAACTCGGATGAGATTCGGACTACAAAGTAGAAATGTTTCTGATAAACAGCTGTATTAAATGTACATGCTCAAAATTGGCAACTTAGGCCTTGATTTTCTTTTCAATTGACTTCAAAAAATAAGAAGGTTCTCAATAATTCAACTGTATGTTTTTTTTTTAATATTTGTTACCTCATAACTTTTGACTGCGTTAATCGATTTTGACTTTATAAAAAAGCTGACGCTTCCCGTGTGGTCCCAGTTCAATTTAGTCCAGTTCTGATAATGGTATCTATGAGAAAACTATGTCTTAAATTTTTAATTGGAAAAAATGTATTCAACAGTAGTTTGTTGTCAACAGTAGAGTTGAAGTCGGTTTTTTTGTTAATTAATTAACGTTATTAATTATTTGCTCAGTACAAGAGTAAGGACCTACCCGACTGAGATTGCACCTGATGGTAAGTAGCAATGCAGTCAAAGATGTTATCGTACTAATTTGAAAGGTGTAAGTATTATCTAACGGTTTATATAGAGCATCGACGGAACGCTAAATCGCTGGCCTTTTGCTGTTAGGGCTGTAACTAGCTACGACCGAACCCTCTCATTAGACCAGACCAATTAATTTTGGTTCAAATGATAATAATATACTTGAACTCATTTTGAATCGTTGTAGGTATCTTAAAATAATAAGTTAACAAAGAATTTTAATGAAAGCGAATCTAGCAGAATTAATGCAACTCGCAAATATTGACAAAACTAAGCTCTCGAATGTACCGAAAGGGTAAATCGAAATATTTTTAATTTTTTCCCCAATCTAAGAGTTACTAAACTATTTTTTTACTGTTAGACTCCGAATAGATATTGATAATAATTTTTTATTCGACGTAACAAGGCAATCATACCAAGTTTTTAAAGTTTTTTTATTTATTTTAAACCAGTTATTATATTACTTACTATTAATAAAATTGGTCACATTTTACCAACGCATCGGTTAAGACTTATGGGTTATGGGGCGTATAGTGATATTCCTGGGATTGTTAAAATATTATTGAACGTTACACATAATATGTATTAGGTATTACGTGAAGCCACATTAGCCACCCACATTCGATTTAAACGGCACAAGTTTTGCAAATGCAATTTCACGCCACGTTTCACCAATGCCACTTATGAAACTGTCCGAAGTACGAGTATATAGGGAATTGATTTGATTTGATGTAACTTTTTTTTTAATTGTGGTTAAAGTAGTCATGCGAAAGTCGTGTCAATGCTGCATCGGGTTTTTCAACTATAGATTATCTCCGGAGACGAACCTCCGAATCTAGCCAACAAAGCATTCTGTAGAAGAAGACCACTCTTATTATCCTCCTTCTCACCTTTTTAAGCTATTGCATAGCTTCTATCGTGGGCCTTGAGCGTGGAGACCGAATCCAGAAAGGACATGGCCGAAACTTGTATGGAGCTGTGCCCTGGAAAAAATATTCATGGTCATCGACAAACAATACGTCATATTAAAGTTTATAATTATGTCTTTACATTCGTTTAAGTTTTATGATCAGAGAACTAGCGAGAGAATCATATATCAGCATAACAATTTGCAACAAAATGCGCCTAACCGTTTTTAATAGCAATGATTTTTTAATAAAAAATTGCTATGCAATTTGTTTACTCACTTTATTATACAAAAAATATGCATTAAGGTTCATAAAAAAGTCCGATAAATAGCATCGAGAACCACAAAAATCAAATCTTGTTAATATTTAACCATAGTATTTTCAAAGAACTTGCGGTTGGCGCCAAAATATTGAATTCCTTAGAATAGGTAGTAAAGGTAGGAAGGTAGAAATAGTGACAGTTCCAAAGAACAGATGGCGCTTCAAACGTAAATGCAGTCTGAAATTGATTTCGGAATTCGGATACACGCAGTCTTCACTGCTTGCGTAAAGTGCGTGATCATTTAATGCTGTGCATAAAAAGCCTTGTTTGCGATAATCGTGAATCTTATTGTATACTAAAACCATAATTCTGACCGTCGTGCATTATTTTACTTAATTTATTATTTTGTTTAGTAATATTTTTCGTTACTATCTGACCATAAGCGCTAAAAAAAAGCGTTTATACTGTACGTGTATCCAAACGCCAATGCAAAATGTACCTACCAATAATAAAAACAAACAAAAATAACAACTCACATTCATATTTTTTTGTGATTTTTCCTCGCTAGTTCTAGAGAAATATAATTGTTGCGATATATTTTATTTAATTATAAAAGGAATTTTCACATATTAATAATTATTGACCATAAATGTTTTTTTTGACGATTCGAGGGCAGAATCTGGCCATGTCATTTCCGTAACGAAAATAACCTAACACCTTCAACTTCTTCTAACTCCTATCAACTTCTAACACCTTCTTCTTCTTTAGAAGTTGATAAAAAATAAGTTGATAAAGAATGCTATGCAATAGCTTTACCGCGGCAGTCTCCGAGTGCCACAAGTCTTTTTTTTATTAAAAAGGTTTTACTTCTACTAATTTAATTTTAACAAAATTCTGACCCCCGATTGGCTGATGTAAATCAGAGATCCAACTTGTAAATGATTACGATAACGATGAATATGTTTTTCTTACACAATCTAGAGCCTGAATCAATTCAAGCCAGCAAATCATCTCTTAGACATGCAGTTGAGTGCAGTAGTTAAAATGACCAAATGACATGGCCAGATTCTGCCCTCGAATCGTCAAAAAAAAACATTAATGGTCAATAATTATTAATATGTGAAAATTCCTTTTATAATTAAATAAAATATATCGCAACAATTATATTTCTCTAGAACTAGCGAGGAAAAATCACAAAAAAATATGAATGTGAGTTGTTATTTTTGTTTGTTTTTATAATTGGTAGGTACATTTTGCATTGGCGTTTGGATACACGTATAGTATAAACGCTTTTTTTTAGCGCTTATGGTCAGATATTAACGAAAAATATAAATTAAAATAATGCACGACGGTCAAAATTATTGTTTTAGTATGTATAAGATTCACGATTATCGCAAACAAGGCTTTTTATGTACAGCACTAAATGATTACGTTACTTTACGCAAGCATAAGGTACCTAATCCTATTGAAGACTGCGTGTATCCGAAATTGCATTTACGTTTGAAGCGCCATCTGTTTTTTGGAACTGTCACTATTTCTACCTCCCTACATTACCGGCTGCTTTAATTATCAAAGGAATTCAACATTTTGGCGCCAACCGCAAGTTCTTTGAAAATACTATGATTGAATATACTTTTGTTTAGTGTCCGAAATTGTATGATGTGATGTTATATGATGTAATTATTATAACTTGTAGAAAATGCGAGTATCCGTATGTATGCGAGTATATTGCATAGCAATTTTTTATTAAAAAATCATTGCTATTAAAAACGGTTAGGCGCATTTTGTTGCAAATTGTTATGCTGATATATGATTCTCTCGCTAGTTCTCTGATCATAAAACTTAAACGAATATAAAGACATAATTATAAGCTTTAATATGACGTATTGTTTGTCGATGACCATGAATATTTTTTCCAGGGCACAGCTGCATACAAGTTTCGGCCATGTCCTTTCACTAAATCTTCGCCTTTGGTCTTTCATCTTTCAGTCATAATTCTTTTCTTAGCCTAATCCTATTTAGAGTTCCAAAGAAAAAAACCGAACACATTGAGGATTCATTAAACTAAAAAGCAATCAAACCTTACAAAATTCATTTAGCAGCCACATGAGCTCATTCGGCCTGATATTATCTGCTAAATGATCGCCCATTAAATAATGCTTTAAAATTATAAACGTGAATGATAAGCATCACATGATTTAAGTTTAAAAGTCAACAGTCCTAAATAAACGCTCAAACGGCCTACCCTTACGTGTACTCGTCCTTTACCTGAATTTCCCGTAACAAGGATCTTGTATTTCAGGTACCTTTATGCATCAATTTATAGTGACCTACTAAAGCCAACAAACAGTATTTGTTTTTGTTCTCATAATATATAAATATAGCAATCTGACTATTGTACCTCTTTCAGATCAACGAACGGGTACCTCTCCACCTTCTTCTCAGTGCAGGGTGCGTTTAAATCCGCGTAAACTTATTTTAAAGTCGACTTTTAAGTCATATACTTATATCACAAGAAATATTATGAAATTACCTTTTTATTAATTGATTTATTCAAACTAGCATAATATTGAAATTAATGAAGATTCAACCTAACCTTTTATCCATCACTATTTATACAAATATATAAAGTGATGTTGCTAATAAATCGAAACTTTGTTTTATAAATACTATTATCATTTAAAAATAAACTATTATTGTTTGTGGAGCGAATTAAATAAATATCTATACTATCTATACTAATATTATAAAGAGGTAGCGTAACGATGTTTGTGAGTTTGTGACGTTGTAAGGGGTAATCTCTGGATCTACTGAACCGATTTTCAAAATTCTTTCACCAATAGGAAGCTCCGTTATTTTGGAGTGTCATAGGCTATGAAAATTTCCAAAATTAACTACGCATCTTTACATAAACTTGAATAATGTAATCCAAGTCGTAAAATAATTGCTTTCATCGCGTACGCTGCGGAAACTATTGAGGATAGAACAAAACAATGTTCTACAATATTAAAGAACGTATCAAAATCTTTAAAAAAGTCCGCGATAGCATATGTCTATCTCCTACGGGTAACTCACAATAACTGCTTTTAGTGTTAAAATTGTGGTTAAAATATAAATGATTTTTGTGAAGCTTATTTAGCCCATATGGTATAAATTTATATCTTTGTAAATACGTTTTTTAGAACGGAAATTTAATGTAGAATATTTGTGCCCTTTACTCTATACAGTTTAAACCAATATCTTCAAAGATATTAGCAAAACAAAAAGGTTGCGCGCCGCCCGTTGCGTGGCGATACGTAAGTACCTACGAGTAAGTATAAGTGGATAATACCCACACGGGTATTACGCGGGACAAACGGGCCTGGACAAAAATATTTCTAACGCGGAATGGAGTCCGCGGGCACTGCTAGTCTAAAATAATTCTGTGTGATTCAATATTCGCTTTGTAAATTATATCGATGAATGATTTTGTAAATAGCAACTGCAATTTCAGGGCCCAAGGTCCTATTTATTTATGGACATAATAATAATTTGATTATAACTAAGAATACTATTTATCCTAAATATGTTGCTTGACTTTATAAGCTACGTAACCAAATTTGACATTATAACTTTGAGTTTAATAGCTTTTACTTTACTTATACAATTTTATCACGTGGAAAATTCTTAAGCATGTTTTAACAAAACTTTCTAAAGTGAACTTGACGTAGGAAAGACACTTGAAACTTCACTTTTTAATGGAAGAGTTAACTTTTGAGTGGTGTCTTTAGAAAAGCTTATATTTTATAGGAGATTTCTATTACGTCGTTGCGCCTCAGTACATGAAAATCCACCGCTGGACATAAGATATTTTGATATAAATACCGTAAATATGCTCAGAATCAATGAACTTTTGTAAAGCTCCCAAAGGCATATAAAAAACAGGCCAGTCATCCATTGACGGGATTTAAACTACCAACTTGACAGTGCTCAGCCAATGCAATGACACTCAAGACATTTTAATTTTTGGAGTAAGTGCCTTTTGCCTTTCACGCAAAATGAAAATTCCTATAGGCAGCTACTAAAGCTATTCTGTGGGAGCTACAATACGATGTCGTTACATTCTTCTAAGGCTATCTCCGTCTAATTAGTAATATCAGAAATCAGAACACTTGTAACTATTTTTCTACTTGATCAATTGCATTATTATTATTTTTTTTAATTATTGAAATATCTGGGTGACCGAGCTTCGCTCGGTAGTATAACTACTGGCCAATAGATGAAAGCAGGAGTCATATTTTTTTTTCGTAAATTCGACATTTTCTAAAAATGAATCCTAGCTAGATCGATCTATCGCCCCCAAAAACCCCTGCATACTAAATTTCATGAAAATCGTTCGAGCCGTTTCCGAGATCCAGATTATATATACAAGAATTGCTCGTTTAAAGGTATAGGATATAGTTTCGAAACGGAATTTCATAAATGAATATTTCAATTACAGTATAATTCCCTACCCATATTACTGTTTTCCGGTCGAATACCTGACACGTTGTGCCACCCATTAAGCCAGACTGCAAAAAAAGCTAACCTGGTAATGTTGCTCTGCAACGAAGCTTCTCAGAGTATACAAATCTTCGTAGACTTCATTAGGTACATTTTTACAAGTGAGACGCAATAAAAATGCTTGTATGTTTAAAAAGATCAAGCTCGTTCCGTGAACAAGTCAAGCGAAGCGAAAGCCAGCTTTAGTAGCGACATTACGAACTCTGTCCCGGAACTGTAATGGCCCCTCGCTGCGCGGACTTCAGCCTGACAAATGCACTCGGAACTTTGCGTTTCGCGCAGATGTGACCCCGTATTACCTTCTCGTAGCGAATGGCTGGACTGACGACACATGGCCGGGTGTTTAGTACGTTTTATTATTAACTTCGCTTGCATGTTGGTGTTACCAACAGTCCTACACGCTACACTCTTCAGGTTTAAGTATATAAAATATCTCATTCTCACTGTATCCACTCTCATTCTGAGACTCATAGTGAATTCTAATAATTCAATTCTACCCTTGCATTTTTATCATGGTGCAAAGTAGTCGGAACATTGCTTCTTGAATCACTAGAGAGTTAAAGTTTGACACAGTCGTTTAATTCTGATGTATCACTAACTTTTCGTTAACTTTCCTTTCGGGGCTGATAAATCGATCTAGCTAGGATTCAGTTTAAGAAAATGTCGCAATTAGCAAAAAAAATACTGGTCACCCAGATATCAAGAGATTAATATAGGTAGGTACTAGGTGTACATAAAGTAACGGAGGTTTCCTCAGTCATTGGCTTCCTTTTGTTAGTCACGTCGGTCATAGCTCACGCCCACAGCGCGTAAGGATTACTTTTCATATCTTTTTTTTTTTTCAAATTAAAATGGCATGAGCAAAAAACGCATGAAGTTTATTTAAAACAGCCAACTAGATGCAATGGTAATAAAATTTATTACACATTATAAACACAAAGCGTCCGTAAAAAAGTTGTTATCATGATAAGGTTATATAGGTTAGCTAGGTTATCATTTCTCCGTCACTCGGCGTCGTTTTATCGCACACGTCCGTCACCACTCTCACGTCCGCCGCACGCGCGTAGGACTCTACGTGATCTCTGTAATTGCGTCGTCAAAGGAGTCCTTTGTACATCGTTTTCGCACGCTTTGTTGACTCAACACTCTGAAGTTTTAAAAAAGGCAATATTTTATTTATATTTTTGCGTTTTCTTTTACACTCTACAAGTCACATCTCAGATTTTTCGGAGTTGGATGTATGTTAGGTAACCCCTTATTTTATAATAATCTCAAATATTATGTATTGCGCATGATCCTGAACTTCAGAAGTACGTCTCATTTATGCTATAGAAAACGAGGATCGATACAAGAATTATGATGAAACCAGCTGTTGCCTGTTGCAGTCTGAATTTCTGATTTTCACTAATACCATACCGCTACCGTTTTTCTATAATAACCATAGATTTCCTCAAGATAAAAAGAAACCTGTGAATTAACCAGGGTTCAATCTATCCTTAGTGCCAAATTTCAGCCAAATCATTTCAGTAGTTGGAGTAATAAACATACACAAAGACACACTAACCTTTTTACACACATACTCGTACAAACTTTTGCCTATAAAAAAATTTGTGTGATGTGATTTGTTGCGTGGAATTATTATCAACAAGTTAACTACATCAACGCCGGCTGTTACCGAGGACCGGAGTAAACAGTCGCTAACAGCTCCCGTTACTACAGTGTAACCAGTTACCGAGGCAGTTAACGAAATTAATTGCAGGCGAGATAATTTTAATGGTGCACTAGTTACTGGAATAATGAAAGGGTGGCCATAACGGCGTCCTTTCTAAACATTCTCGGGCTATCTTAACTACATCTCAGGTTTACGACTTTTCGTAGATCGAAGACGCGCAGCATAACTTCGTAGGCGTTTATGTGCCTTTAAGTATATAACTATAGCCTAAGTACTGTAAATCATTGACGACAATGTAAATCATCGCTAAATTGGTTAGGTGACCCCGCACATTCTTATATATCTTTTAATTTAAATAATGCCATGGCAATCTTAAAAACGCATGGATGAGACTTACATGGCTAGAGCAGCTAAGCTATAGAGGTGCCTTTTATTTAAATTAGATACTAATCGAAGCAATTCAATTTAAAGAAAATTGTATTCTATCGTGATAGTTAAGGTTGACGTGTTTAAAAAATTAAAAAATAAAACCTAAAAGGTTAATTTAAAGACTTGTTTGAATTAGTGCCATAAATTCATTGTTAATAAAAAAAAATGTATCTACAGGCCCGGCGTATAAAGTAATTGCCCGAACTCTATACACGTATTCGTGCAAAAAGTTTTCTTTTTATTTCATTCGCAGTGTTTGTTCGAGCACTAATTAAGTTGGGACTCTGGGAGCAGAACGAGACCATCAAACAATCAGCACGGGCTAATACCGAGTGTTGTGGCTTTAGAAATGTTAATTGGCCGGTTCTTTGTCTGTTTTTGTATAGTCTGGCATTATACAGTCTAAACTTAAGTTTTTATATGAAAGAGTGACGCGATGAGCAAGACGTAGTATACCTATGTAATAGGCTGACCCAAGTGACAAATAGCGTTGCGGACACGACACCACGGACCAGCAATGGTCCCACCCAGTGCCCCGCCTGTAGTTGCAGGCGGCGCCGATACTATCGAAAGGGACCATCGCCCCGAACGATTACCCCGGGACCCTTAGGGGTCCGCGTGGACGACCCGGATGCGCGTGCGTTGCGATGTATAGAAAATAAAACAAAATTCAAAAAATGTATGTGAACTAACGCTAAATTAAAAAAAAATAACATTTCTATCACAAAAGTTGTTAAATGGTAGGCCACGATGTAATTTTGATAGGCGTACGATTAAACTCGATGCACAGAATATTATACAGGTCGTCGCTCGCGGGACTTATGAGATATCAAAACTAACGAGTCGATGTGACATTGACATAAGCTATTGCTCTTAATCAGCCTATGGACGTCCACTGCTGGACGGAGGCCTTTCTGAGAGCGCGTCACCACCTTCCTCATCCACCCGCTACCAGCGATGAGCGACCTTTTTCAGGTCGTCGGTCCAGTGGCAGGAGGTCATCCTACCGGTACGCTGTCTCCACTCCAGAACACGTCTACCCTAGCGGCCATCGGTTCTGCGACAGATGTGGCCCGCCCACTTCCACTTCAGCTTGCTAATCCGTTGGGTTATGTCGGTTACTTTGGTTCTCCTACGGATGTCCTCGTTGTAGATTTTGTCTCTCAGAAAAACACCCAGCATAACCCTCTACATAGCACGCTGAGAGACTTTGAACTTGTGGACAAGGCCTGTGATTGTCCACGTTTCTGCTCCATATGTCATAACCGGTAAGACATTGAAGACTTATATACAGAAAAACGAAAAAGTATATAGTGTCGGCTACTGGAGCCAGTATCAATCCAAAAATGCCCAACTAAAGAAGGTTTCATTGTAAAAACTACAAAGAAGGAACATACAACGTCAAGCTCTTGTAAATATTGCGTGGTAGAAGGCAGTATCTCAAGAGCAATAACAGTTATGAACTCAGCAAGACACAAATGGCGCACTGAGGCGGTCTCGATTGCTGCTAACTTGTAAACAAACAAACATCAGCATTCGTAGCCGCAAACGCAACTAATTTGAAACTCGTCCGAGGTGCTTTATCATGTAAGCGAAGTTTATCGCTGTCTTGACGGGAAAAAGGAAAAGTTTCAAATTGACAACCCTTTATACGTCGGGAGTGCGACACGATTTATCTCGTGATTTTGTTGTTCACAAAGTATAGCAATGTAACCGAAAATATTTGTAAGTTTCTAGTTTAAACGGCTGCATTCTACAGCTACAGCGAGAACATCGCTTCAAGTTTTTACGGATTTGGTGGGACATGAGAGAAATTTTGGTCTAGAATTTAGTGATACACTACGCAAAACTGGAGCTGAAATTTAGTGATACATTACGCAAAACAAGAAAGTGTTGTAATTCATAGCTAGCCCCCCTATATAAATTGTTTTTTAAACGGGAAGTTTAAAAAACGTGCAAGATAAAGAAAACCCTGTTAACTATTAAATTATTTTTTTGTAAACAATGTTGGTGTTTTTATTTGTTAATATTTAGTTGCCCGTAGATAAGGTATCGGTATTAGGTACGGATTGAATATAAGGGTTAGTTAGTTTGGAGCGTGGCTTAGCTTCTAACCGCTAAAAAACTTAAAATAACTAAAATTAACTCATAAACAACTTAAATGGATCGCATAGTATAAATATCTCTGACAGCATGGAAATTCACGTAACATCCTTAGTACGACTTAGCCAGCAGAATTTCGGTGTGTAATTTCACCCACTGAGACTCTGAAGAAGCATTCATTAAAACTTGAATTCTATTAAGTAAATTTTATTATCTAGAGTGCAATTTGATACGTAGAATTCGGTACGCCCGAGGAACCTTATTTGAACAGTCTATAAAAGTGTTTATTTAATCTATATCGTTGTATTGTTGTATAAAGCCGATCTTGCCTATTTTTATAATCTTGACTGGCTTATTGCTGTTGCCCATTACATATCTATCTACGATTCACCCTACTTTTAGAGAGATACAAGTGTGGTATAAGTTCGTGAAATGAAATACAAGTGAGGTAAAAGTTGTGTAAAATTCTATAGAATCGCTAGTGGAGCAAACTATTAATAGATAAAATATTACGAACTGCCTAACTACGGTGATAGACTGTCATTGGACTACTTTTTTAGGAATGTATCAGAATGGTAAAAATAAGCCCTAATAAATTAGATAGTCCGTAATTTAGGATACGGTACAAGACGATTAAAATTAAACCTAATGAAAGTTCCTGTATTGGCTTAATTTAGATATAAGTAGGTCAAAATATAGAGTAAAATAATGTAAAACAAAGTGGTTCAAGTACATTTATTTTCAGTAGTACCTTTATTTGATTTATTTCGACAACGTTTTCTTTATAAGTTAAAACAATTGGAGAACAATTATAATTATTATTGAAGTATTTCAAAATTAAATTTCTAGACAAAGGAAAAATAATTTAAAGAAACTGCGCACATTTCTCCGCTTCAATAGTGCTCTAGTGGGAATTATTAAGAACTGGTTAGGTTCTAGGAATTACCTAGGTTTCAACTTTGCGAAAAATGTTTTTCTTATTCTATTTCTTGATGCCATATAATACAGTTGCACAATAAGTGGATATACTTACTCTGTACAAGTTACGATTACTTTTAGTTTACCCCTTTTGGAAGGTTGTAGGTTCAGTTCCCGAGTTGGTTGGTAAAAGTTTTTTGTCAATTTTTTATAAAATTTATAATCATCCCGGACATGGACTGAAAAATATTTCTTCTGCGCCTCAGAGAGTATGTAAAGACGTCACATTAGTTTTTAATATCATTTTTACCTATACATGCGTTGTAAGAGACGAAGTTTTCAATTGGTTGGACATGAATATTACACATTTCATACTGTCTACTACTGAGCCATTGAAGCCATAAAAAAATAAACAAAAAGGCTCTTCCCATAATACCTTATTCTTAAAAGGAAGCTTAAGCGACATGACAGTCCATAATTATGTAATTAATCATCATTAAAAAAAATTAAGCTCGTTATCCAATACAAGCGTAAATAAAATGTATTGTAACTGCATTTAAGAATTAATATATCTGTTGCCCGACAGACTCTTAGCTGTTCGAAACAAATGCAAATGATACCTTAAACTAATAAAATTTTAATAGTAAGACTGCTCGAGCCTTGCGATTAAATTAATTATTAATAGTTTAAGTTTCTTTTTTTTATTTGTCCTGTTTTATTTTAAGTTGGTACCAATTAAATTTCTGAATTTATTTCGAACTTATCAGGGGAAAAAATGTACCATTTTGATTTAAATAATCTGATACAGTTGGCATGCTGCCGGATTTAATTCCAGTGGGTTTAGGATTACATAATTTTAATCTAGTATGGTTAGAAATAGCTGGCCATGATAGCATCGGAAAGCTTCAAGAGCTTTTTTCTGCTTGCAGTGGAACGTCAGTCTAGCACATTTATCTCTGCTATTTTTCCCGAAAACACCAAAGTCCAGGCGGCTTAATGAAAATTATGAAAATGGCCGTTCGCCCAATATTCGCCAAACTTATGAATATTGTATGACTGAGGCCTTGGCGTAAAAGAATGCTTATCTTTCGTATTTTTTTCCAGATTTTTCTCAAGTACGCATTGAGGACCGCGAGTTTCACAAGGACAATAACAAATTATGACTTTGTGAAGTCGGGGAATGAAAAGTTTCATTCGTGAAAAGAACACGACCTTGTAGGAAAAAGGTTATTTCATGACGCTCGTAAATCTTTACAAGCTTTATAATTTGCTTCGGCGCTTGGATCTGATGTTAGTGCTTAGGTATCTAGGCTTTTCCAGTGCGTATTATTTAAAGTATCTAGGTACATTACGATACTTTCTACTTTCGAGTTTCGACACTTTCTACTTTCGTGATCAAATTATGACAGTACATCAACAGATGATGATTACCTAGATATTTTTCTTCACTGTTGGACTGATGGTATTATATCAATAGATGGCAGATACTTGTACTATCGCGTTTAAAGCGAATCTAGCTATATGGGACCATCCATGCGTTTTCTAAGATCGCTTTAGCGTCGCTTTCGAACGAAATTCAAAAAAAATGTATAAGAATGCATGGCAGTCACGTGACCAATTTATCGATTTTTTTCATACATATTTGAGATTCCATTTCCATTTTTTTAGCGTATCACAAAAGATGGAAGGAAATGAAATTTGTAATTTAGTGATTTAAATTTTTTGTACTCCTTCTATTTATACAACCTTCTACTATGCCAGTATACTCAAAAGTGTAATACTGTTTTAATAATGTAAATTGGCAACGGTAAGGTACTATTTAAAAGAGAATATTTATACCTACTCGTTGTTTGCATTGTATTTAGTCGTCGTGACCTTATTTATATTTTATAAACTAATCTCCTTAATATGAAACCCTTCTAAAATCTACTGTATGTACATCTAAAACTGTTATTCGCCAGTATGCTAGTTTTAACAGATGTTTCGCACGGTTATCGCCATATAACTTCATAAGCAATGCAACAAAAAAAGGGGAATTTTATCACATCAATTCAGTGCAGTGCTAAAAATTTATAGCCCGTTTTCACGTAGAATACCGCCTGGGGGATGGATTTTATATTTTTGGTAGGTACACGAAATTCCGAGTGGCGTGCAGGAGGTAAATAAATGTTGTAATTCAGTTGTTGTTTCCGCAATGATGCAGTAATAATGATGTAACAGAATCGTTTTGACTTTTGACACTGTTTAAAGCACAGACCTGTGAAATAAATATGGACATGCCCATAAATAAGATGGCGTTACCTAGGGTACATCACTCAGTCCATGAGCATTTGAAAACAAATCTTAGCGCTTATCATGGCGCTGCATGTCATGCAAGACTTTGCTAGAATCGTAGAGAATGTGTGGATTAAGATAAACTAACCCACTATAACGCTATGCTTTTAACGACAGATCATAGAAGTAAGTTTATCCTGACAAACTTTAGACGACATACTGGGTCAGTTAATGCATTCTCGGATTTGGGTGAGACCTCAGGTTTGATTCCCAACTAGGGTCTTTTTTGGTTCTTTTAATGTCTTAATAGGCTCACGGCTGCCGGAATCAATAGTATACTGTGCAACTAGTAGGTACATAAAACAATTATTTAATCCGAGATATTGATGATCCTCTAAGCCAAACGCGAGAGTTGATATTTAAGGGGCCTGTGAACTACAATGTCTCCATTCATTCAAAATAACAAATCATTAGTAATTCGTGCATATTTGGATCATGTTATGGTGTTATTCGGATTCATATAGTAATAATCTATGCTCCTGGCCATATTTGGTTCGGAAATACTTCTTTAAAACGAAATAATAATCAATTTTGATCAAATTTTTTATAACTTTGGTCGAGTTCCGTAATACCAAAAATTATGAATGAAAACTTGTAACTTTCTTTATTAACTGGTGTTTTTCTTTAGCTGGACAATAAAAACTGTGCTCCTGAACTAATGCAACGTGAGATAGTGTTGTTCTTATTACAAAACAAATAAGTAGAAAACATATCCTCTTTGACATAAAAATAAGCGAAACTATAAATTAGTTTACATTTTCGTTTAACAAAAGTATTTCGGAACCAAATATGGTCAGGAGCATAGATTATTACTATATGAACCCGAATAACACCACAACATGATCGAAAATTCCACGAATTACAAATGATTTTGGTATTACGTTTGTATGGGAGACACCGTGGGTCAGATGACTCTTAAGGCGAGGTTAAAGTGAGTTATAATAATGATCGTGTTGTACACTGCTTTTATTTTTTATTGCCAATTTATTGCAGTAAATTATTTGTGTTATGAGTTTGTGAGGTGAAAAATTAATGAATTAAATGTAAGGTTGATAAGTGGATAAAACTCTTCACACCTCCAAGGGAAAAAATAAATTGCTATCAATTACTATACACTTCAATTAGTTTCTAAGAAAACAAGCAGTATTAGTGGCGGACAAATCAACAAATTGGCAACAAAGTGATATAATAAGTCTTCCGTTGTTAGGGTTCAATACCAAAATGTTAAAAATTGAACCCTTATTTCTACGTAACTTTAACAACAAAAAAACAGCCAAGTGCGAGTCGGACTCGCGCACCGAGGGTTCCATACCATAAAAGAAGTAAAACATTCAAAGAATCACTTTTGTTCATAAATTTACGAGTATAATTTACATGTAGGTACTTTTGTTGGCAAACTGCAAACGTAACTTTGTTTTTGGCGGTTTATTGTTATTATCAAAAAAAATATAAAAGTTAGAGAGTTGATTTTATTTTTCCTGTAAAATATACGTTTATTCCTATTGATCATAATTATTTCAGATTTTTTGATTGGTAAACTTCGGAGATAAGGGGGGGGGAAACGGTATTTTTTTCGACAGTTTGCTCAATAACTCAAAAACTATTAGGCATAAAAATAAATAAAAATTGGATTTACAATACACAAGTAACGCCCTTTCATATGATACCCCACTCAATATTGTTATCTCATTTTGAAATTTTGACGACCCGGTTTTCCCCCCTTTTTAAATAAAAATAAAATAGATTTTCAATTTTTTATGATTGCAATGGCGGCGCGCTGCAATTACCTACATTTATTCCAAATTTCAGTTCGATAGCTTTGATAGTTACTGAAATAATCGAGTGTGACAGACGGACGGACGGACGGACCGACGGACGGACGGACGGACGGAGAAAGTCTCACCATAAGGGTTCCATTTTTACCATTTTGGTATGGAACCCTAAAAAATGAACGCAGGTTATTTGATCCACTTAGGTCTTAGAGATTCGGAATTATTTTCATAAAAAGCTCAACTTTTTATGAAAATAATTATTCATGGTCACACTTATAACAAAGGGTCTGCTCAAAGGGATTCACAGGCACGTATACGTGGAGGTCTGCCGTTGCCTATAGTGCCTACTTTTCATTCCGCACACAGAACCTGCCTGCGAGCTGCGTCTGAATTTCAATAGGCCGCATTATTACACAGCTAGGTTACATGACTGTATTTACCTAATTTTCTTGTAAAAACTGTACTTTCAGGGTAATTGAATCGTCTGTGTCTGTCATTTTGAGGTCGGTTTTTATTTCAAGTTCTTGCGAATCTTGCAATTATTGAATATTACCTGGGACAGATTATACACCTTGGTAGAAACAACTTCGAAGGTAGCTGACAGAAGAATTCAGCTGGGATTTGGAAAACTGCGTCAAGTCTTCAACTCGCCAATACCTCAATGCCTAAAGACAAAAGTCTTCAACGCCTGTGTATTACCGGTTATGACATACGGAGTAGAAACGCGGATACTCACAGTAGGCCTTGTCCACAAGTTCAAAGTCGCTCAGCGTGCTATGAAGAGGGCTATGCTGGGTGTTTCTCTGAGGGATAAAATTCGCAAAGAGGACATCCGTAGGAGAACCAAAGTAACCGATATAGCCCAACGGATTAGCAAGCTGAAATGGCAGTGGGCGGGTCACATCTGTCGCAGCACCGACGGCTGTTGGGGCAGACGTGTTCTGGAGTGGAGACCGTGTACCGGTAAGCGCAGCGTAGGACGAACTCCTGCGTGTTGGAACTCCTGAAAAAGCTAGCGGGTGGATGAGGAAGGCGGAAGATCGTGTGTGCTGGCGCGCTATCGGGAAGGCTTGTCCACTGTTTAGCAGTAGACATCTATAGGCTGATTAAGTAAGTAAGAATTCTTAACCACAAAGCAGCGTAAAGGAAAGTACTAAAGTAGAGTACCACAGCAGTCAGCACGTCAATCGGGTCTGCGATGAGTGACATTTACATTCTCCAATCGTGCGACGATTACGCCGCGGCCCGTTTCGTTTGAATCAACGTCATTTGCATGCAAATTGGACTAAAGATGGCGGCGGCTGTGATATAAAAATGTATTTTTATAAAAAACCTCCACCCCGATTGACACGCGTTGACACAGCCAATATAGAAGTGAGCTCGCTGAAAATTAATTTTTGTTATACCTACGTAAATATGGTTTAGACTTTTAAAATTTAAAAAACCAATTTAATTTTTAAATTCAAACTTTGACACAGTTAGCGCAGTGAGTTTGACTCTAGAATTTACAATACCATTAGCGTAGATGGCGATGTCGTTAGCTCGCGCTAACGAGTTCGTTACACGAATCTCTATACGTGATTGAATAGTAGGAGAAATTTTCATTTTAGATTTTCAAAGATATTCGTAGATTTTCTTCGTGACAGGGTTTTCGTCACACAAAAACCATTTTCTTCCGCCGAAAAGTCCGAAAAGAAACTGTTTCAAAAATAACACGTGATGCTCCAGTTTTGGCAAACTCGTAATATCATAGCAATTTCTTGATTAAAGTGTTTCCCTCTAACGCGCGACCTTGAGTAAGTAAATTAGGGCACGAATATAAAGAAACTTCATACATAGTGGGCTGAAGCTTTATGAGGGCCGACCCTCAGGGAGTGATTAAACTAGGTATCTGTACAGGGGCATAGAAACGGTTAATTTATTAGACGCATATGAAAGGGGACATTTTAATATGTATTTGTCCGAAACCCCGATGCATTTGGCGTACTGTGGAACCAGAAAAATTCGAGTTTAATTCCTGTAACATGTGAATATTGTTTTTTTAATTCTCTCAGAGCTGCTGTTGGCAAAGATGTCTTGTCTATATAGTATTTGCTTTTTTAACCGACTTCAAAAAAAGGAGGAGGTTCTCAATTCGTCGGAACCTTTTTTTTATGTATGTTCACCGATTACTCGAAGACGCGTAAACCGATTTGGATAATTCTTTTTTTGTTTGAAAGGGTATACTTCCCAAATGGTCCCATTTTTTTTGGTCAGTCTGATGATGGGATCCTGGAGAAGTCGAGGGAACTCTTCAAATTTTATATGGATACTTGAAACAATTTGGGTACCTACTGTTTGAAAGAGTAATACTTTCCAGGTTTTCCTATGGTCATCAGGTCAGGATCTGATCATGGGATCTTGGTGAAATCGAGGGAACTCTTCAAATTTTGCTAATATACTTGAACCGATTTGGGTATTTTTAATAGTTACTAGTGCATTTGCTTGCAGATGCTGACTTAATGACTAAAGTCATCAAGTCAATTTCTGATGATAGGATCTCGGAAAAATTGAGGGAACTCTTCAGATTTTATAAGCACACTTCAAGCGATTTGGGCATTATTTTCAATGCCCTGTGCATTTGTTGTTTTCCACTAAAAAGTAAAAAATAAAATGGAAAATTCTTTTAAAAAAAACCGACTTCAAATGCCACTACAAAGAGTAAAATAATTTTTAATGTAGGTACACCAATTCGAAGTCGGGCAATTTGTACAATCATAGTCCTTCGTATTAATCGCCCGACTTCGAATTGGTGTACCTACATTAAAAATTATTTTACTCTTTGTAGTGGCATTTGAAGTCGTTTTTTTTTAAAAGAATTTTCCATTTTTACATTCTTTATAGTGTAAAAAACCGTTAAGCAAGTAGGCTCAACTGGTTAAGAACCTAAGACTTTCTCCACTTCTAACGATCAAGAATTGCTTAACGAAGCTCCTGACTCCGCATTTATTGGAAAAAAGTAAGTAGGTACAGTTTCGCTTTTTACATGCCTTTGTCCAAGTAAAATGAATAATATTTGAAACCAACAAAAAATAAAATCTGAAATAGGTTCCATTTTCTCGAATACACAAAGTTATTCTTTTTATGAATTCATTTCTAGTAACCTTTAATATCGTGTTGTAGTGAATATTAAAAATCGTAAACTAACTAATAGTTTACCTTTTCAATAATTAAAATACTTTTAAAAATATCATATTTCATAGTTTTCCTTTTATTTTATTTATAAATTTTCTTAGAGAGATTTGATTCTTATAATTGATCATAACGATCGATGCAATAAAAGTACAGGTTGTAATTTTTACAGATTTTAGTCGGTTCGATTCCCGGGTGTGGCAAGCGAATTTTCGAAAATCTTTGAATGTAGTTTTCTTTGTAATCAAGAATAAAGGAATGTTTTCTTAAAGTAAAATTTTCTATCGATAGTTTTAAGAGTACTTTCCCTTCAGGAGGCATTACAAAATTCCAGCCTGCAGATTGTTTAGACCTCGGTGCTACCCCAGTTTGAGAGAGGACAAATGTAACTATAGGATTCCGCATGTAATGAATACCTGCACTGACCAGGTAAAACAATGAGCGAATACTCCAGTTGCAATAAATCTGCGCCGGAGGCTTGTGTTGATAATATTAGCAATTTATCAAAGTCCGCCGGCGATATACTTGCACGGCTAGAGCAATTCATTTCAGCGCACATTTATTGCAAGTATAAATTTCACCTCGGATTTTCTAGAATTAGCGCTTAGGTATAAAGTGCAGTTTATTCTTATATCGTTAGCATTACTATTTTATTGCACAGTGTACAAGTACAGACCTCTGAAATCGGAGTTTGACATCTTTTTCGTATGTCACGTACTCAATAGCTGGTAGGGTAAAAAATACCAGTTGTATTTTTTTTGACAGAAAACCCCAATAGCTAATAATTAACTCGTACCTACTTGTTGATCAAGTTATCGAAAAAAGCTTCTCGATATTTGCCTTGTATTTGCAACATTTTTCATCGATGCTCCGCTCCTATTATGGTCATAATGAATATAGCTAGCCTTCCTCGATAATAAATAATTGGATACAACACCAAAATAATAGTTAATCAGTAGTCCCTGACATAATCGCGTTCAATCGAATAAACTCTTCAACTTTATAACATTAGTAATCAATAATAATAAGGTGGGTCTATGCTAGGCGAACTAAGCACAACCCAATCACGAGCCGGAACTCAATTCGTCTAGTGTGGACCGAATTACAAGCCTCGAACGACTAACAACAGTGAAGCCGAAACGGCTCTTTTGCTCGGTTCGTGCTCGATTCGCCTAGCGTAGACCCAAAATAAACAAACTAAACTTTAAACCCAACTAACTACAGTGCAACAAGGCTATCTTGGCGCGTGGCCGAAATCGGAACTAGCGCCGCTATCTTGTTATACTGTTAGATAACTCGCTCTGTTGGTATTTCGCAATTATACGTTGTGTTATTTTTGCTTAATATTATCTAAAGTAAACCTAAAATTTAAGTAAAATTGAGGAGATTTTATTTTCTGGCTGCCTTTGTTCTATAACAACGCCCTCCTGACAATGTCAATCAAGTGCCAAAAGAGCGTTGTCAGACTGTATATTTTTAGCGATGTGTTAGTACTAGCGATTCTGTTTTACACCGGTGTTAAAAGGAATAGCACTTTGTGTAAAGACTTTGTGAAAAGAATACTTATAGTTCAATTTTAGATGCGATAATTTCTCTGAAACTTTAAATATAAATGATTTACTGAAACAGAGAAACAACTAAAATGCTACAAATTACAAGTAAATATAGGGATTAGAACTCGTCACCTTCAAAAATATATTATTCATGAAAAACTTAAAATAGAATGAACGTATTGTAACGAATTCAATAGGGGTGGATTTCTAAAGGGATTTTCTCAGCTTGGTTTACAAAGTGGGTGTTTGATAGGTATAAAGGGCTCAGCGCTTTGAAAAAGGCTTTTATAAAATTATATTATCGGCGACAATGAATCTTTGTTTTGAATAAGTGTCGGGACTCACCCGCGTAACTTTCAGTCGCTCATTTGCTGCTTTTGTACTAAAATTTTAGTTCATAAAGAATATGACGTATAAAATAGTGTACTTATGTGTAATAGGGCTATGTCTGATTTTTTAGGCGCAGGCACGGAATACCATAATAATAACAACCTAACACCCCCCACTCCGTGGGAGGTGTTAGGTTATTTTCGTTACGGAATTTCTGGATTCGGTCTCCACGCTCAAAGCCCACGATAGAGCGGGCCGGTCGGAGTGGGGGTGTTAGGTTATTTCGTTACGGAATTTCTAGATTCGGTCTCCACGCTCAAGGCCCGCGATAACAGCTATGCAATAGCTTAAAAAAATATTTACTGTATTTGGCTATTACTATTAGCAACTTAAATAAAACAAAATTCAGCAGCTTTTACTGAAAATTAAAAAAAATGATAAAGTGGATCAATGGTTGGGGAAACTTTCTATGGAAAAAGAACACTCAATCGTGTTTCAGACTACAACAATAGTAAAAATACGTCTTGACGTAGTTAGATTGAATCTCCAAAATAAATAAAATAGGTATGTTTAAAGAAAGTTATTGTCTTTACAGTTTATAACCTTCAGTTCACTGAATTACTTTTTGGCTCCTAATTATGTTTATTGTGCTTGCCTTAGTAGGACCGGGAAAACCGGCCCTCTCAAATTCAAATTCAAAAAGTCTTTATTCACATAGACCTATGTACAGGCTCTTATATTATTTGGTGATAACTACTAGTTGACCTAAAACTAAGTTTCAAGGGTTCTAACGCGACCTGCACTAAGAAGAAGCCGACAACAAACTTAGCCGGGTTTGTTTTTTTGCTACCACCATTTTAAAATAGCTCTTAAAAACGAATTGAGCTACTATAATTAGAGCAGTTCACTATCACTCCCAAGAACTTGTTTCGTGTAAATAATCCATGATACAATAATAAGCTTTATTAATGAGCTTCTGTTTCACAGCCACTTATTGAGGGATACCTAAGTTCAGTATTTTATTACGGAGTTTGTTTTAAAAGCGTATCCCGTTGTTTTAAGGCAGATTGAAAATCATATATGTACACGCTTAAAATAACGATCATTAAACTGCTCAAGGTTGTCATGGGTGAACAATCGTGTGTAATTATCCCTTGTTACCTTCGTCACCACGCCTTTGGTACACAATGTTAAGCTGACATTTTACGGGTCATGCCTCCTGTGACTTTGACTGTACTCAGAATTGTGGAGCAATTAATCTTAAACGGTTCGTTAGTTGCCATCTCCACGTCCTAAACTTAAGGAAACCTATTTATTGACCTCCTTGAATTCCTCTTTGATAGAAAAGAAGGATTAATACTCTATGTGTGTTTCGTTTTACAACGGACCATCATCGGGAGATGTTGATTCAACAACGTTTTTGAATAAAAGCCGTCAAAATAGATTTTTATAATGTTTACTTAATAAATATGTAAATCAAATTCATCCAAAACAGGTTTCAAGTGGTTTGGAGTTTTATAGAAAAGAGGATGTTTATAAATTAGGTGAATAATTAAGGGGGATTGGTACTATCCACGCTCGAAAAATCTTTTTTCGCTAATAGTGGACTAGTTATACATAGTAGGCTTATGGCAATGAGTTTTGCTGGCACATCATTTATGCATCTACATATTTTTAATAAAAACTCTGCTTAACAATACTCACTTTAAGTAAGTGAGTATGGTTAAGCAGAGTTTATATTGGTTCCCGATAGCTCCCGATAGAATCTGAGAAACTGCAAAAAATTGTGTTTCAGGAACCAGTGAGGCGAGTAGGAATTTTCGAGCAAAGTTTCTATTAAAATCTTGTCGATGCATACATATTATGCCCGCAAAATTCATTGCCATAAACCTACAATGTGCAGTTAGTCTAATATTTGGGGCAAACAAAATAAAATTTGAATTTCGCTACCTAGTAGGGCCGAAACACCTTAACACGTTAAGTGCGAAGCGAGGCCTAAATCACCCCTGATGCAACTTCCCTGTGGTGCGGCAAGCAAAAAAGTGAATTTCTCTGTCGTGCGAATGGCATAGCTTTGGTTTGGTCCAGTGTAGGAAAGAGATAAATATATATTTGAGATCACTAATGGTTCCGGACTCGGTGGTGTACCTACCTTGGTACCGGATGTCTTAGGCCTCGTGCCGCACTGAATTAATATAATTTTAATGCAGTGCGGAACGAGGCTAAAACGTCCCATATCCCCCCTGACCTCGTACCGCACTCAACGCGAGCTTCCCGCGACCAGTGTTGTGCATCACGTCGATTGGAGAGCACGTCCTTTTACAGCGCCGAACATGTCTAAACGATGTCGGAAGAAGTTAATTTTAAAAAACCCAGAATAAGAGCCAAAACAGGTAAGTTTTGGCAGGCAGAATAAATAGGACAGTTTCTTTTCTACTTCTGGTTGCCTTTTTTTCTATTCTGTGAACCGCATTAAGATTTTCATATACAAATAGAAAGATAAACCTTATGCATAAACCGTAATCCATTATTTTCCAATAATAAGTCTGTAATAGGTGCCTCTTAATGGTATAGAATGGAACGCTTCGTGCGCGAGTCCGACTCGCAAGTCGCACTTGGCTGGTTTTTTTCTTCTTTATGGCGCCTTCAAGCACAATTTAGATTATTTAAAAAAAATGTATCCTTTGATAGCTTTGTGTTGTTTTGCCAGGTTTTGCCCTTAAAACGATCTAATGAGATATAATTGATCAAAATCGGTCAAGTCGTTGCGTAGTTAAGACAGTTTAAAAACGTCGATATTATTTTTCCCATCACTAATCGCAGCGAAAATTTGCCCTATTTCAGTGCGTTACGAGGTGTATAAGATCCCATATTTTGTTTTGCTAATAATTCCTAAACTAGCCATCAGATCCCGGGGCGACGGTGGATTAGGGTTCATCAATTCACTGTCTATATCAATAAGGACCAAAATTCTCATTTATCTTTGATTTCGCGCCAGAAAATGGATTTTAGTCTGTAAAAGGAGGTGGGGTCTAATAGACCGCGTGTCGCCCTAACGTCTGGTCACGGTACGGGCCGATTATACCTCGTGCCGCAGGAACGGAAAGTATGCAAAAATTGGTGCCGCAGCTAACGTGTTAAGTCATGTAAAATAAAATGTTTATTTTCAAAACTCTAAAAATATATTGATTACGAAATTCCTTACTTTCCATTTATTAGTTAATTCTGCGTTTCAAATGGTAGATGTTCCGACTGAATTTTTTTGTGAAAAGTTTCATGTTTATTCATGTTTCGTCAGTGAAAACTCGCTGTAAGAAACACAGAAAACATTGTACGAGTAGGTACTTTCGTACTTTAAACGCTGGGGATTTGCGAGATAACAGCGTTCGGCATCTGTTTTATTAAATTTGAACTGAACAGTACAATCGCGTAGCGCACGAATGTTACGCGGATTTGCATCTGAATACAGAGTCGTAACAATGCATCCTACCCATTTGGTGTGGGATATTATTTCAGTAGGGTTAGTAGAGGTTTTTGTACCAAGTGACTCGATTCAAATAATCCATATTTCTCCACACATCTACAGTCGGCTTCGTAAGCGGAAACATTGTGAAAAGCTTTCGGCAGTTTGTCCGCTTGGAGCGCTAGCTGCAGATGTGCGAAGAAATCCGTGCCGATTATTCGAAGCGAATCGGTTCGAAAGCTGTACAAGAACTTGTACTAACCCTACAGTAGAGACATTCCAGAATTAGAATTTTTCCATGTTTCCGGTGCGTTTCAGTAAGAAAAATACTATAACTTACGAGTTATAGTATTTTTCTTATAATATCTATTATAGTAGGTATATTATTTCGATAACCTTCCTGGTGACGGTGCGCGCTAGGATTCGGGTAGGTCAATTCAGTTGAATTCAAATGATTTATTTCATATAGGCTCATTTTACAAGCACTTATGAATATTCACACTCTTATATGTATAGCTATTAAATAGTGATGACTATTTAACGACTTAATACTAAGTTTACGAGGGTTCTTACGCGCCCTGATCTGAAAAGAAGATCGTCGGTTCGATTCCCGCTACGGGCCTCTTTAAAAATTTATAAAAAATATATAAATTGACTCAGGTCTTATCTGGTGGGAGGAGTCAGTTGTGGCTAGTCACCAAATGATAATTTTGCTTTACGGTTCGATGCTGTGTAGAAAACGTAAGATAACATATTCGGCTGCATTGTTACTTACATCGCTTATCCGGTGATGTCACTATTAACTTACTTATCTATTTGTACTGTGTTAAAATAAGTATCTTAATATATATAAATCTCGTGTCACAATGTTTGTCCTCAATGGACTCCTAAACCACTTAACCGATTTTAATAAAATTCGCACACAGGGTGCAGTTTGCTCTAACTTAAAAGATAGGATAGCTTAAATCTCAATTTATCTATTTTTTTTTATATCCTTAAGGGCAAAACAACGTTTGCCAGGTCAGCTAGTAATATCATAAAAATTACATCTGGATAAAATGACGCATTTGTGATAGAACACAAACAGCGGCCAAGCTTGGTTTGTCTCTCGCAGAATTCACCGTGACATTAATGTTGATTCATACAATTACTGTTAGTAATTATGTATAATAATGTAATAACTTTGGACATGCAAGAAAACCAGGTTTTCTGTTTTATTAAATCAATCAATGATTGTGCTTCCTGCTGGTACTTACTCGAGAGCCTTTTAATGTGCTACTTTCGGGCACAGATCTAAATATCTTAATCTAGCTTATCCGAAAATCGTTGTTTCTATCTATGTCCAAAGAAGATATGTATATATATTTAAATAGTAGCATTAGTTTGTGTTATGGGTATTAAATAACTGATAATTTAATATACATATATAAATACAACATTTTATTAAATAACACCATATACAAAACAATTCATGAAAAATCGGTTAAGCCTTTATTTTAAGAGTTGTTTTGTCATTAGGGATATAAAAAAATAGCTAAAAACCTACTCTCAGACCTGCCGAACGACGAACTTATACATAAAATTTCATAAAAATCGGTCGAGCCGTTTCGAAGGAGTTTAGTAACAAACACGAAACACGAAAATTTTGTATATCAGATTAGAAAGAATCGGAAAAAGTCAACATCGAGCGTACGTTTTCTAAATTATAACCAGTGCTCGAATTGGACCGGAACGCACCGGAACGGCGTTCCGGTTCGTGAAATCACCGTTCCGGTTCGTAAAATCAGCGTTCCGGTTCGTGAAAATTATTCTCAGAGCGTTCCGAACACTGGTTTTTAAATAATTGAGATCGTACATTTTAATTGCAAAGTTGTGGCTCTTCCAATAGATAAAAAATAGTTTCTCCACATAGTTAATAGACCTAATATTAAAAAAAAATGAATAGGAGTACTGTGAAGGTTCCGGTTCCGGTTTGCAGAAAAGTCCAAAAAAAATAGTAGAAGCACTGAAGGTATAGCGTTCCGGTTCGTGAAAAAGTTCAATTCGACCACTGATTATAACGAACTCCAACAGAAGTTCTCCGAGTATAAAACAAACGAGTTCCGAGAGTAATCTCGATTGCCTTGCAAACTTATAAACAATAAACTACATTCGCGTGTCCAAACTTTATAATTAACTTTATTTATTCCGCGCCAAGATAAAGTAATTCAAAGACGTTCATTTCAATGAAATACTTCGCAAAGTTCAAATGAATTCAATAAGATTGGTACCTACTTACCTATAGAACTAAGTAGGATTTCAAAACATAAAACATTTTAACATTCATTTCTTTTATGATACTTATTAGTGGCTTCTTTTCTGCGAAAGTCTTTCACAGAAATTAAAAACTTTATATTTGAAATATTTTAAAATATATAGTGTTCATTTCTTTTATATTATCATTTGCGTGATTTCTATAAGTTGAAACATTCACAGAGCTAATACTTTATCTATACCTATATATCTAGATTTTTTGATTAGGAAATTGATTACACACAGTACTAGGAAGTATGTATCTGCGAATACAACTGATGTGAATATTATTTTTCTCAGAGAATATGCATGAATTACCCCTGACTGGATGGAGGGCAATCTACTCGAAGATTTTAGCTAGTGTAAGCCGGTGTAAACTTGTAAACAAGGAAACTCTCACGGTTGCAACTCAAAACTCAACTAATTTGGAACTCATCTGAGGTAGGTAATCATGTAAGCGAACTTCGTCGCTGTGTTGGCGGGAAAAAGCAAAACTTGAGAATTAACAGCACTTTGATCATACGATATGATAATTGTAGTCGTACTACAAAATTATACGGGATATTTCAAATCCATGAAGACGTCGTGTCCAAATCGCTAATGTTTCATTCAATTCGTATGGAGTTTATCAGAGTGGGGCGCTAGGTATTGTTAGACCAATGGTTCAAACAAGTAGGAGTCGGGAGTCGTGGCATGCTCTTTTGACTTTTCAATAATATACTCTATGGCGATGAGTGCGTTATTATAAAATTTATATTATCTTATCGGTGACAATAAGAAATGAAAAGAAAACACCAAATAAATAATAATATAAAAATCCGCTAAAACTTTTGTAGACCCGTTGTGTGAAGTTATCTTAATATTATACTATCCTGAAGATTCTTTAGTGTTGACAAGTTACGTACTTATTAGGTGAAACTTTACAGTACTTAAGTACTTATAATACGTATATTCCTAGGTGCTATATATACTCTTATTGCTCTTATTATTGCTTGCGTAGCTTCAACACCAGCTTTAATATGAAAGCTATTTAATAAAATTATAAAATCGTGCAGTATAAAAGTATTTCCGTCAGACAAATTCGACTAACGCCTGCAGCGAGCCCATAGTAGCTAGTGTGTAGTCCCGCAAAAGTAAGGCTTCTAAGGAAGCATTCATAAGACTAAAATTTTAATTCACTATCTTGAAATTCAGTTAGGAACGCGAGGTTATTCATTAAGAAATTTAACTTAATTGGGCACCGGGGTTAAAGTTTTAAATGACCGCGGTGCTGACTTAATATAGAATTACTAGGTAGCTTGCTAGCGACTTCATCTGCTCTAAAATTAAAAGGAAGGTGACTTGTGATTGTACTCGTACATAATATAACTAATATGTACTAAGTAGTTATTATAGGGCAATATTTTTTCCTGTAATTTGGTTTTTTAACAATTTATTCACAAGGGACATGACCCTATACAAAAATCACAAAATATAACTATTTTTACGCTCCGTCAAAATAGTAGAGTACCATTACTTACCTATAGTTTATACTAGTAACATAAAAATAATTGAGAAGATAATATACTTGGTCTCAAAATATTATAAACTAAGTATTCAAGAAACTGTTTAAAGACATACTTATAATAGGTAGGTATGTGATATTTCTAGAAGAGATGATTTTAATCCATATGTTTCAAATCTTCTGAGGTCACCTATTCTAGCAAATTAGCAAAACAACTCCAGATCTTTTTTCCTCACTTTTTCTTGCATTTTTGTTGCGAGTTTCAGATTTATTCATTTGGAAACAAGGGGACTTTTTTATACTTTATAAGAGCTATATATTTGCGTCAAAACTTTTTACCATATTAAGAAACCTCGTGGCGGATTAGCAAAGGTAATTGCGTTACCCGGTTGACCCGAATTCCGGGCATGAACTTGCGGAGCCAGCTTTGCGGTGAAACAGACCTGAACAGACCAATTAAATTAGTTGCCGGGAATGTATTTTTGTTGTCAAGTTTCCTATTCGTTATTGCTGGATTTTAGAAAGTATTTTTACTATTTGAGCGCCATTATATGGCAAAATAGGGATATTAACGTAAGTACCTACTATCACCTACTTTAAGATCAACCAATCTATATATCAGTATCATTTTTAATGGAATCATTAAAAAAAAATTCTCGTGCCAAGATTTGTTATCAAACCCATCCGAAACGGCTCGACCAATTTCTATAAAATTTTCTGTGTGCTATTTTTTATGTAATCAATGGCAAAAAAATTTTTCTTTGGCCAGCTAGTTATTATGTAAATAATGAGCTGTTATTTTTTCACTCTAGTAGGGCTAATATTGGCACGAGAAAATTTTGACGGTAATTTTTTTCTGTCTATCTACATGTATTAGAAAGAGGAAAGAGTTTATTCACACAGACGGATGTTAGATGGTCGTCTGTGACCTGAATCAATAGATAGGTAGATAGGCCTTTCAGATGGAGCAGATGTCTGCAGGCTATCATTCGGTGAAGGGACACGCTGCTCACGGGTCATGACCGGTTGGGAATTCAGTGCATACGAAAGTGAATCCCGTACTCCCGCCAGTTCCACTGAAAATGAAATCCAGTTTACAAAAGCTACAAGCAATTTGTTTCACTTGATGTAACCAATTTCTCACTTTTCATGTAAGACCATTAAAAACATCAGTCAAGACCTAATTAAAGTACCTATTCAATTTAAGTCCGTAGTACCGTATGGCGCAGGACATAACTCGCCTTCCTAATTGCGTCGACTTAAAATTCGTTTAGTCGAGAACTCTGCATTTCGTGATATGCAATTAGTAAATGCTTTAATTACATTTTAATTGCTGGCAAAATTATTGCATGGCTGAAGAATACTACGCGTGTATTGCATAGAAAATTACGAGTATTTATCACGAAACTAGATTAAGCCTTGATTTATCAAGTTTTTGTTTTATTAAGGAGCACACCACGGGTGTGCCCGCGAAATTCAAACTTTTTGTGGCTTTTCGCGATTTTTAAGCTAATTAGACATTTAGGCTTATGGCAGTAAAATTGCGAGAATCCCAATATCATCTTCACGTGTTTATATAAAAATCTCTGATTGAAAGAGTCGAGTTAAAGAAATTAGTCCGAGATTTGCGAGTTACTCACATAAAACTCGATACTCGCACTAATTTCCTAGGATACACATTTTTATGCAAATATTTTGATATAATCATGTAAAGATGATGCTGCCATTCTCGCAAATTGACTGCCATAAACCTCTGATGTGTACTCGTAATTACCGAACAAATTGCAAAAAACCATGAAAATTTTGAATTTCGCGGGTAGAGTTGTTGATTTCGCCTTAAACACTAAACATTTAAAATTATTAATTAATTGTCTTTTAAATACTAAGGACCTTCACACACAGGGTGTTTTATTCCTGTGATAATTTCAGTTGTCTAACTATCACGGTTCAAGAGATACAGCCTGGTGACAGACGGATGAACGGAAGGCGAAGTCTTAGTAATAGGGTCTCCTTTTTACCCTTTGGGTACGGAACTCTATAAAAGAACCAAACAACGACGGCTGAGAGATGAGGTATCAAATCCCCCTGATTGCGACATACGTATAAATTATAATGATTGCTTCAAGTTACCATCGTTTCCACTTGGAAAGGAAGTTAAGACCTCATCAAAGACATTCAATCATACTAACCATCTAGATAAGCGTAATTTCATTATATTGACTCTGTTTTAGTGCTCTGGTTTTATTGCAAATGGAAGGAAAACGAATTACTGATAGTTCTTGTTGCAACAGCTGTGATAGTTGAATGAGATAGTTGGAATGGATCTGCTAACGATCGCAGAGAGACCGATTACCAGCGATCTTCTCATAGCTCTTTAACGAGATGCTCTTTGAAGTTGATTGTAACTCGTAAGTTTTGTGAACTTCTTTTATAGCAAAGAATGACTGCATGTGCAGGAAATTTACCTGATTTGATTGATCCGCTTGCTTAATTCAGATGCAGTGCAGTGCAGATTTTATGCCGTCCTGGTGGGATATTCTCGTAAAGTTTTTACGCACTGAGTGATGTGAAACAAGAAAAAAAAAATTAACAAATTATTATTGGTTTATTGAGTTATAGAGCTTATATACGCTTATTGGTTTATAAAGTAAAATTAAATGAATTTCGTCATAGGAAATACAAAGCTCGACTTTGACGCGCTTAAGTAAATTCAATCTCACAATTGTCGACCAGCATGGCTTTTTGAACTACATTCAATTTTACACTCTACGTCAACAATAGTAAAATTAATTTTTCAGTATTCGCAAAAAATGGTGTGATTTCAATATCGTCTGCTTATATACGTAAATGCGATCACCTTTTTAAACATTTCACATCACGAAATGTATCTGACCCGTTACGTTAATAGCCCCAGCATTGTCGTTGAGACATCAGTTGCCCAATAATAATTCCAGCTCGATATTTTTGGCTTTAAAGAATCCTTAATCTCATACTCACTGTAGCATTTTCAGGCCTGAATAGGAAAATTGCAAATATTTGTATTAATCCTGGAATAAAGAGAACTCTCCGAAGTCCACCCCTTAAGACGCAATCGGTACAAATCCATATATGAGCCGGTAAAAGATATCGGACATAATGCAAACATATGGGGTCATCGAGAGGAGCGGTCGTATAAGTCGTTTGATTTAATGCCGCGTTATTTCCCAACAGGCGGCGTCGCTCGCTGCAATGCGGTGTTCACTGTTCACTGTACAGGTGGGCGATTCGCGTACCGCGTCTACATTTCAGGAAGTGAAATCTTTAAAAAGGTCGTAAATGCCATATTTACGTCTAAGCAGACGATATTGAAACCAAATATTTTTTTGCGAACAGTCGTGAATCGTGAAATTAAATTTACCTACTTTGCACGATAAGTTTGAACAATTGTATTTCCTATGTTGAAATTATTCTACTTTATATTGCAAACCAATATACTTAAAGTTAATTTTTCAGTGTTAATTTTTTAAATTTATTTCTTAATTCACAAATCACATCACTCGGTGACCGGTGTATGAAAAAGTTGTGAATTGCCCCCCCGTTCACTTGAGGCCCTCAAGTTGAGGGTTGAGCAGTGCATCGTTAGGTACTTATCTATAGTATTTATTTGGCAAACATTAGAAGCCATTGACGAATTTTAGGCCGTGATAGTGAATTGATAGGTCAAAACGTGACTGGCTGATTGTGCTAAGAATGTATATTTCAAAATAATGATCATGCTTAGCGCTCATTTGCGATTTATTAAAAATTTAGGAATCTAGGAATACTAAAATCAAAAAATACTACTTTCCAGTTTCCATCGGAGTTATGAAGACATTAACTTATATTTTTTTTGTAGAAATACTTCGTTCAATTATTCGAACTCTAGCTGAGAGTAAAGGACACATGCTTATGTAAAGCTCGATACAATAAGTTCTCCTTGAATATATTTTCATGTTTATGCAAATTGCACTTCGTTTACCACAGTGTCTGTGTTCGGATATTGAAAAGTCCACCACTGGCAATAGAAGTTACCAATTTTCATACGAGAGTCGATGCATATAAAAGTATGGATTTTTACATTTTTACAGTTCCATATGCCTTAAAAAACGGACAAAATCCTTTGTTACTTATAATTCCTCTGTCCATCCGTAACTTACAGCCCATTTTCGAAGAAAAAATAGTTTACATACTATTCTCAGACCTATTTTATATTATACAGAACAAACTCCATAAAATCTTGTCAAGCCGTTTTGGATGAATTTTGTCCCAACACTGAGACACGAGAATTTAATATTATTATCACAGAAGATCTGAAGTGCTTTATGCACTAAGGTCTATGATCCATTACAGGTATGAAAAATAATAAGCGCAGAAAGCTACGTCAGCTTTTCGTATGTAAATAAATTTACTGTGACTTGTAAACTAAAAACAATATTTAATGATTTTTTGTTCGTAATGAGCTATAGAACACTCCCTTAAATTATCGCTAGTTTGATCCCGGACACACTGTATGTATAATATTTTATTACTATTGACATAGAGCGTTAAATTAAATGTAGTTCAAAACGCAACATGACTGACAATTTTGTGAGAATAAATTTACTTATGCACGTCAAAGTCGAGCATTGTTTTTCCTTTGATGAATTACAATTAATTTTACACTCTAAACTTATAGCCGTAAAGTTAATTGTTATATTTTTTTTTTCTTGTTTCACATCACTCAGTGTGTAAAAACATAGCCCCCCAGAAGAGCGTGCATGATTCGAAACCCATGATAGAAGTAGAGTCTGATCAACTGCGCTATCACTGCTACGAGTAAGTAAAGCAAGATGGCTTGTTATTATTCTGCGTACGCGGCGGCAGCTCAGTCAGCGCTAAAGCAATTAGCGTGCGGAATAGTTTTCCCGCAAACGACCGAAGATTATTCTAGTCACGCGCCCTCAGGGAAATCGCTGGCTCTGTGGAGCCTTTGACGTGGATTATAGGAAATATCTATTTGAAGAACCGCTCATTATATCTCTTTTTTCCTTTTTTAGGGTTCCGTACCCGAAGTGTAAAAAAGGAACCCTATTAGCGAGACTTCACTGTCCGTCCGTCCGTCCAGCTGTCACCAGGCTGCATCTCCGGAACCGTGATAGCTACAGACTTGAAATTTTCACAGATGATGTATTTCTGTTGCCGCTATAACAACAAATACTAAAAAGTTTAATAAAATAAACATTTAAGGTCGCTCCCATACAACAAACGTGATTTTTTTGCTTGCTTTTGCTCGATATTTATAACGGTAGCATGGCGACGCTTCAAATTTTCATAGAATATTTAGTTATATACAATTTACATAGAAAGAAATAGTTAAATTAAATAAAATAAAAAATTAAGGAGGGCTCCCATACAATAAACGTGATTTTTATGCACGGCTTTTGATTTAGTGGACAGGGGTGTTTAGTTAACTTGAATACTATAGAGACGACCTCCGTGGCGCAGGGGACGCGCGCTCGGAATCGAGTGAGAGGTCGCGGGTTTGATTCCCGCCACGGGCCACTTTGGAATTTTATAATTTCTAAATTGGCTCAGGTCTGGTCTGGTGGGAGGCTTTGGCCGTGGCTAGTTACCACCCTACCAGCAAAGACGTACCGCCAAGCGATTTAGCGTTCCGGTACGATGCTGAGTAGAAACCGTTGGGGTGACTTAACTTACCCCTTCCAAGTTAGTACGCTAACATCTTCGACTGCATCATCACTTACCATCAGGTGAAATCGCAGTCAAGTACTAACTTGACTATCGTAAAAAAAAGCGAATATACTCTTGATGGTACGGAACCCACAGTGCGCAAGCCCGACTCGCACTTGACCAATTTTTAACAATATAGGCTAGCGGTTGACTGTAAAAAAAGTAAAAGCTATAGCCAATCATTGAGTATCGTAAACCGGAGTGGTACAACATAATGTTCTTGATTGGCGAACTAGCTTGGCGAGCATGTTGGGGTATAGTCTAAGGCTCCTTATTTTGAGAGGATACCTGTACCCAGCTGTGGGATATAAGAGATTGCTGATAAGGATGATGAAGGGTTTCCTATCACCAAATCATTAAAGTTTATTTTATTTAAATTCACTGATATTATTAATGAAAGCGGTCTCAAGTTTTTTTTTGCCCGGGTCTAGTACAACTCAATTAAAAGTCTTAAAAGGCTTATCGGGAATCAAGCGGTACATACCAAAATTGAACTCAAAATATTATTTTTATTTATTATTAAAAAAAATGTGGAATGTATGTATAGAATAGCAATTATTTTAAAGTTACTTTGTGAAAACTCTGAAACAAAAGCTTGCCAATTTATGCATTAAATAAAAATATTACAGCGAATCCAATCTTCCATTATTCATTACCGATTTTCCTTTTGTAATCCGAGGTATTAATGAGAAAATTAACTTTTCATAGTTCATTATAACGTCGGATGGAATAAACAAAGAAAACTGACAAGCGCGAGTCATACTCATGCACCGTGGGTTCCGTATACTATGTCATAACTCAAGATACATAGTAAATTATCTTATTTTAACCAATTTATTAAGCGTTTTAAGTCAATTAACGCCTAGATTTATTTGAGAAAATTTCTATTAGTCTCCCAAAAAATGGCGATGTTATTACGAACCGAGGTTCTGATAATTTTAAACCTTCTTCTCACTTCAGGGTGCCTCTGAATCCTTCTAAACTTATTTTTTAAGTCGTCAAATAGTTATTAAGAACTATTATAATAATTTACTGACTATTCAAAAGAGCCTGTTATGTTCTAAACCGTTAGTTATTATTGCATTCATTTTTCAAATCAAATTCTTTGACATAATGTTCTAAAGGGCCTGTTTTTCATGACTGTGGAACCCTAGAAAAGACGACTCATTTTCGACCGAGGATGTTTTTCGTAATGATTAAATCATTATTAAAACATGTGAGTTCTGAATTATTGGCTTCTCCATTACCACAGACTTGTATAGGTACTAAAGACAGAGCGAACCGCTCGAAAAAATGTCGCCAGTTTATGGGTGTCATTAGTACCAACAGTATAAGGCCACGCGGTAGTTCGATCAGCGGCGGCGGCGGGTATTTTGACAGATGACGCTACTTGTATGAAGAAGGTTTACGTAAAATGTTCGGATCGGCCTATCTTTACTATTTTTATCTATTTCCATTACCTATCATCATCATTATCATCTACCCAGTGATACACTATCGATGTTCTTAATATTCGTGCATGCAATATGCCGAGTCAGTCAATCAACTTCAATTAGTACAGGTTTGGTTCACAGTTCCACTCGATGTTGTTTGATTGCCTCGGTGTAGACCTACCTTTGTAAATGTATCGCCTGAATTACAACTCTATTTTTTAATTTTAAGAATGTTTCATAGTAAAATTAGTAACAGATAGATAGAACAATGCAAATGTTTGGTAAATAAGTAACCTTCTTTTTATTTTATGTATTGAACCGATTTTTATTCGTATTTAGTTCCGTTCACTATTGTTTGATATATAACGTTAGAAACTCAAAACAAATTTTAAAATATCTTTATTTCACAAAAGTTTAACTTGCGTAGGTACTATTTATGAAAGGTATTATGAAATTTTACGACTAGCAAACTGCAAATCTGTAAATGTCCAACCTTTCTTCTTCTAGTCTTATTTGGGCAAAGAGAAGGGTTTTACTATCACGCTGGCCAGGTTCAAGTTGTTAGGTTTTACACACATTTGAGAATATTAAGGTGAACTTTCAGGTTCTACGTGGCTGTTGGCATTTTCCAGTGCAAAGCAAACTTAACTATGGTAAATAAGCCCTTCCAAGTGAGTAGCACAACATCTTCACTTACCATTAGGTGAGATTGTAGTCAAGTACTAGTAGGTACCTGTAGTCAGGTAAAAATCTATCTTTTGGATACGATAGTAGATTCTTTACAACAATAATTGGAATATTCCAAGGCTGAACTTAGCTGTTCCCAGCTCGCATTTGGTGTAATCTAATAAATGCGTACATAATTGTTTTGAGAATTGGGACTCATAAATTAGAAGTGAAATTGATAAATTGTCGTACATTTCTTTCCGTGAAATAATAAGTGACCTAGTTTCCAATGTTAATATGAGGAAGTAATTTAACGACATAAACAAATTATTTATATATATATATATATATATATATATATATATAAATACGAATATGGAATAGGTATATCTATATGCTTTTACATCTAAACTTATAACTTTCTTTATACGAAGGGATTTAAAAAGAGGTAGAGGATAGGAGGTGATCTTTCACTTACTAAACCGATTTAAAAAAATCTTTTCCGTGCATTTCCCAATCCAAAATATAGGCTACACATTTTATCTGATTTAGGTTAAAGTTTTAAAATAATTATAACGTAGATTCAAAGCATTGAACAAATATTATAGAAGAAAGGTAAAAGTAGGCAAATAAAACAAATGTTACACTCTTGAATAGGTTTTATTAATGTATTTAGTAATTAAATCTAAATATCAATACTTTTTATATAATTATTTTTTTCTACATACCTAGAAAAAAAATACAAAAATACGCCTGCTATATTATTATACCATCGTAAATATAAAAAAAAATTGTATTGAATATATTTTATTAAAACAGTGATATCTACTTAATAAAATTCAATTTCAAAATGTAACTCTTCGATTCTAGGACAGACAGAAAACAGATTCGTCCAGACCTATGTCATAGGAATTAGAAACAAACAATAGTATGGCTGCCGTCATTACTGAAAATTTACCTTTGGTAATTTTTTCTACAAAATACCTTAAAATCCTCTATTCGGAGCCGAAAATGCAAAATAATTCACAATTATTTATTAATATAAAATTGCACTAATTTTATTTCTTTTTACTTATCACCAGTTCCTTTATTCTTGTCTACACTTGGCAGGAAGTAACTTAGACCCGCCAGAACTGTGAAAAAAGGCGAAATAAATATATTATATGCAGTAAGAAATATTAAATATTCAGCCGTGAAGCCGAGATATTCACATAACATTTAACACTGATTGAGCACTCTGAGTGATGTGAATTAAGAAATAAAATAAAAAATTAACACTGAAAAATAAACTATACATACGTCTATAGCTTTAGCGTGTAAAATTGAATGTATTTTAACAGGAAATAGTATCTTTCAACCCTATAGCGCAAATTGAATTTAATTTCACGACTGTCGACCATGTTGCGTTCCGAACTACATTCAATTTTACGGTCTATGTCAATAGTCGTAAAATTAATTTTTCAGTGTTCGCAAAAAAATATTTTGATCATCATATCGTCTGCTTATATACGTAAATGCCATGACCTTTTTAAACATTTCACTTCACGAAATGAAGCCAACGTGTTACGTGAATAGACCCCCAGCGATGTTTCAGTTTGAAGGGAACTGTAGCCGGTAAAATTACTGGGAATAATGAGACTAACAAGTACAACAGCCGATGTCTCAGGAAGACAACGTGACATTGCAATTTGAAGACTTAACATGAGGTGAACGTCTAGCGCATCTCGTCATTCTTAGCTTAAATAATATAGAAAATATCTGGGTGACCGAGCTTCGCTCGGTAGTTTAACTACTGGCTAATAGATGGCAGCAGGAGTGCTTCGGTAGTTTAACTACTGGCTAATAGATGGCAGCCGAAGTCACATTTTTATTATTTTTTTGGTAAATTCGACATTTTCTAAAAAGAATCCTAGCTAGATCGATTTATCGCCCCCAAAACCCCCTGTATACTAAATTTCATGAAAATCGTTGAAGCCGTTGCCGAGATCCAGATTATATAGAAATATATATATATACAAGAATTGCTAGTTTAAAGGTTACTTACCAAAAGTTAGGACAGATGCTGTGAGAAATGGTGCCATGCAACCCAGCCTTAACAGAACGGGGAACAATACATTCCCGCTTAGCGAGCCGATCCGCCCGATCATTATTATTAATGAGAACGCCAATGCCCTGAAAAAATACAAATAATAATATTTAAACAAATTGTTCCTATAGTCGTTTCAGTCATCGGTCTTATAGCGGAAAGCTTCGACCAACATCTCAAGAAGCTTTTGTTTAGCTGTTGGATCAAGGGACGTATACTGATTACAAAAGACGGAGAGAAAAGGTCTTGGAGACGGTATGTACTGTGAGGAGGTTCCTCACAGTACATCTGGGGCCCTGACAACCGATGACTATTGGGCCCTTGAAGTTCGATCGGTGGTGGTAATTTCGAAATTTTATTAAAACATAAATGAGAGAAATTTTCAAAGAATTTTCGCCATCCATTTGCTTCTACTCGTATGAGCGTCCCTCAAATAATTTATTTACAATTTTCTGTGTTACCCGGCAATTTTCCATATTATTATTGCAAGTTATGTAGGAAAATTTTTATAATTATATTTGCTTCACATAGCAGTGAGGAAGTTCGCGCTCCACCGACCACCCCATTATCTCTTCACCCCTCACTGACTTTGCCAACTATTGTTTTCTACTGCTTCGATACAACGACGAAATACGCTACAAATACGCTACGCTAAGAGGATGGGAAAGATGTGACGTATGTTAAAGCCAAGGAAGAGAGGGTGCTACAGTGCACAGTCTTTAATAAACAATTGAACGTGTATTATCAGTTATAAATGTGATAAAATCGTGCCTCCATAAGCAAAACGCGAGTCAAAGTGTTGGCAAACCTAAATACGACCGAAAAGTGCGAATTTTCATGTTTCAAAATAAGACTTTGTGACCGTTAGGAGGTGTAAACCAAACATAACAAAACCAAAAAAATACGGTTTAAGCCCAACAAATATAAACAACAAAGAACAAATTTTAGATCAATAAGTGCATAAAACTGTTATCTCAAGTGCAAAAACATTGAGAATAAAAGTGTCGATTGTTAAAACACTAACAAAAGTACTCAGTGTCAAAGTTTGAAGGGTATAATCACAAAACTTCTGACAAGACTCATTAAATTGCCCTGGAACTATATTAAAATAAAGATCACTAAATTCAACATTGAACATATTAGGTGACCGGTGGCCTAGCGGTGCAGACAGAATTGAAAACATCTATGCTAATAGTAAAAGCAGGATAAAACTAGAGTACAGCGGTGAGGAAATAAACATATGCAGAGGTGTCAGACAGGCAGACCCAATCTCTCCAAAATTATTTATCGCTGTACTTGAGGATATAATTGGGAACCTGGATTGGACCAAAGAAGGAGTTAACATATACGGCAACTATTTAAGTCATCTGAGATTTGCAGACGACATCGCACTTTTTGCAGAAAACAGCAACAAACTAGAAAATATGATAAGGGCACTGGATGTCGAGAGTAAAAAAGTTGGACTTGAAATGAACATAAGTAAAACCAAATTATTGACCAATAGCTCACCCAACAAAATACTTTTATATAACACCGAATTAGAATACGTAAGATCTTATGTAAGTATATCTTGGAAAACAAGTCTCATTCAATGTCACAAATACAGAGGAAGAAGTTGATAGACGAATCACCCTCAGCTGGAACAGATATTGGGCTCAAAAGGAAATAATGAAGGGGTCTTACCCGCTACATCTAAAAAGAACCGTCGTCGACACATGCATTCTCCCCTGTCTCACATATGCTTGTCAAACATGGGTATATACTAAAATCATAAAAAATAAAGTCAGGACATGCCAAATAGCGATGGAGAGAAGCATGTTGAACTTACGAAAAATACAGAAAGTTAAAAGTGAAGACATCAGACGGAAGACGAAGCTAACGGACGCCCTCTAAAACTAAAATGTTAATGGGCCGGGCACGTCTCCAGGCTTACAGATGAATGCTGGACGCTAAGAGCCACGGCGTGGCGGGGGCCAATTGGGAAGCGAAGTGTAGGCAGGCAAAGGTCACGTTGGTCCGATGACATAGTGCGGACGGCTGGAGGAAAGTGGCTCAAAAAGGCTGAAGATAGAGATACGTGGTGTTAAATGGAGGAGGTCTATACCCAATAAGAGATCCTAATCAGTATCTAGAAAATAAAAAGTAGGAAACAATCACAATTTTTATGTAGGAAAATGGGTCCCAACCTACTTAAATATTTGATGTGAAGTGAGAGTTGTTGTCAGTGAATGAAAGATTACCCAATGTTTGTATACTGGTTTAAATTAGAAAGTTCCTCGATTCTAAAACACACTGTATACCCCTTTATGGCCAGACAGCAGTCACTTGTTGATATCCTAGTGCATCCGTTTTTTAATGATTTTTTCTGCTAATGTTCATTTTCACAAGTACTAATACTCTGAGAGACAGGCAGGCAGACAGACAGACACAAGGACAAGACGAGCAAATCTATACCCAAGTTAAATATAAAGCTTACCTTAATGTCGTAGGAAACACTCTAATGAATAAATTCTGTTGTAAGCTCATAGCCGTTTGCAGCAGCCCACAAGTAACCGACATCAATATGGCTATTTGCAAGGATTGATTGGTCCAGTACAGAGATGCGGAGCATACGCCGCATAATATAAGAATTATGCACATAAGGATTTTTTGTCCTATGTATTCGACGATAAGAGCACTGACGATTACGAACACTAGGGAGGTGAAGCCTAGGATAATTCCGTTCATGTATGTTTCGGAACCGCTTAGTTTCTGAAACAAATAAAGGCGCCTTAAAATAAGTCATCATTATAGTTATTTATGCAACTGCATCCGTAAGGAGGGTCATTTTAATTTGAGTGCTGACATTCATACGAGACTTGCAGATATGAACAACAAAAGTGTCAGAACTCTGACCCTCTTAGTTTTAAGTATCCATTTTATGAAGATAATAACCATTTCGATGCAGCTCCCATATAACAAGGTGCATGGTTATGAGAAGCGAAACTGGAAGGGGGTTCATAACGATTCAGCTCTCAAAATCAAAATTTGGAAATTTCGAAAAGGTATGCTTCTAATAGAGAAATAAAATTACGGCTCTCGGCCCTGATACTCTCTGTTGTTATGTCTAATTATGAGTCAAGGATTAGTAGCTACTGTATACCTCTTATGGTAGAGGGTCAACGCATTTTGTGTCTCATGTAAATATATGAATAAGTAGTAGGTCATATTATAATAATTATAAGTAGTTTAAAATAATCAAGAATTAATTAAATCAAGCGTGTTCATCAAGGATTTTTTTATTAAACCCAAAACATACAGCTTATTATGAGAGCAAAGTGTATGTTTGCGCACAAGTGTGCTTGGAACGTGATATTGGATAAATTAATTAATTATTTATTGAGAGCTGCTTTATTGAGCATTGAACTGTGGGATTATTGTGTCTTTAGCAGGACTGATTAATTTGTTTTGCTATTATCCGCTTCTTGAAAGGATTCTGTATGGTGCAATATGCAGGAACACCATCCACATGAAACACCACACACAATTTTCTATCACTTTCTTCGACGCACGTTTCGTCCCGACACCGGGACATCCTCAGGAGATGTTGACTTCACAATGCGAAATCGTAGATTTATATTGCACCATACAGAATCCTTTCAAGAAGCGGATAATAGCAAAACAAATTAATCAGTCCTGCTAATTATGGATTTCCGCAAAATAACGCCTGCTTCCATTCAATATTTATTGTGTCTTTGTTGTAAGTAAATAAATATTAATACATGCGAAGAGAAGGCTTTTTAACCTCTTTATCCTCTTGTGTAGAGGGAGAAGGAGTACAGAAAGCTAGATTCAATAAGTATGTAAAGTTTTTATTGTCCCCATGAGTTTGTACGTTAGCTTAGCTACTCAATCACTACAACTGAAACTATTTTGCTGAAAGTGAATAGGTTAAAACCTTTTAATTAAATGTTAAGGCCTTTTAATTAAAATTTTAGCCTAAATTTACTTTATATTTACCAAATCCCTCTTTATATAGTGGTGAGCATTGAGCATGTTTGACTGCAATCACGAGGGTCTAGGTTCGCTTCCCGGGTAGGACCAAAAAATATTGGATTGGATTTTTCTATCAGGAAATTCTTACTATAGTTGGAAGCCAGTTATGTGACCCAAAAAAAGACCTGCACCAGATTTTTCACCGATCGTGTCGGGACGACAATATTGAATCTCCTACTTTTTAAGTCCGGTAAAAACATGTTTACTTACTGGCACACAGACAGCTGGTTCCGTGTTATTGGCTACTATTTCTATCACGTTAGAGTTCTTTTCCCGCTGGCTTTCCATATACTCATCAATCATGACACAGAACCGACCCGGTTCCCCGTGCGTCTTGCTGTAGTTCTCAACGATTGTCGAGACTTGCGGATACCACAGCCTTAGAGAGGTGAATCTGCGAACACAAACGATCAATCATAAAAATTAAATTAAACAAGTGGAAAATTAAAAAAATTTAAACACCCACGACTCTTATGGACTTGAAATTGAAAAAGGATTAAATAATATTTTTAAAACTCCCCGACTAAAGGAAAGTAAGAACTAAGAACCTATCAGTATAATTACAAATCCAAGAAAATCCGCCGGAGCTGCTATGTTCTGCCTGTGCCGGTGTTGATGGTGCAAGATGTTGCTGTTTACCAGTGTGTGTGTTTACTTTATTCATTTGGTAACTAATTCAATTTCTTGATACTTCTTATAATAAGTTACCGGTAAGCTTACCTATAGGTACTAACTGCATTAATTGATATTGGAAACAGAGATCACAGATTAAAGATATTGTATCTTACGATACAGAGATGTCAATGGCAGCTCCGTTCCGTCGTGGGTAAAAAAGAATATCAGAAATTTTGTCAATGAAAAAGAACGCTATGCTAAGACGACGAGAAATATGTGACGTATGTTGAAGCCAAAAACTTCTCAAATGTGGCGTCGTTACCGCCCACAACACAGTATCGCTGACAGCACATAATTTTGTCGCTTACATTAGCATACAATGCAATGTTTCACATTTTACAGTTTTGATAAATTAAAAAGGATACTCCAGGGCGGAGCCTAAAAATACATGCGTGACGTCAGTAAGTACCGATCCTTTATATGTTTGATCAATGGTTTTTGAAGAAACATGTAAACCCTTTTAAAAATCAAAACTAGAAGAGTAGATACATGCTACCGAAACGTGAATGTTGAGATGGATGTGTGGCGTGACTTATCAATTTGTGATGAATGGATGAGACAAGAATAGTGTTTGTTAGGGGAAGGATGAGAGATGAAAGTTATGTTACTAAAAGAATGATGATTTTGCATTTGGATGGCCGATGAAGTAGAGAAAGACATCGTACACGAGTAAAATCAGAGAATAAAATTAAAAGTAACATAAATATTAAGTACTAACACAAAAAGTCCTGCAAAGAATACGAATGAAAATAAGATCAGCGTAAAAACCAAGGGCCTCTTGAAAAGTTCCTTCACTTCGATAAGGGCGTTCTGTAGTTTTTTCTTGAGACTTATAACATCCGTCGGTTTAAGAGTGCCCGACGTGTTGAATGACAGGATCTGTAAGGCAAATAAAATAATAATTATAAGGGCGCTTTCAAATTAGCCTCAAAGTGAAGCGCGGCTGCAACGCTGCAGACGCGCTTCCGCCGCGCTGCTGTCACTAACACAATTGCGTAAGAAAAACGTATTCGTCGCCATCTTAATCGTAAACAAATTCTACCCACTGATTGGCAGAGTCCGCTATTTAATTTTTTTTACACTATACAAGTTAGTCTTAGTACTGACCTGCGATCTCACCCGATGGTAAGTGTTGTTGATGCAGCCGAAGATGTTATTCTACTAACTTGGAAGGGGTAAGTAAACTCACCACTAACGGTTTCTACACAGCATCGCGCAATAACGCTAAATCGTTGGACGGCGCGTGTTTGCTGGTAGGGCGGTGACTAGCCACGGCCGAAGCCTACCACCAGACCAGACCTGAGCCAATTTAGAAATTATAAAATTCCAAAGGCGGGAATCGAACCCGCGACCTCCCACTCTAATCCGAGCACGCGCCATTGTGCCAGGGGAGGTCGTGTTTCCAGCCAATCAGCGGATAAAATTTGTTTATGATTACAATAGCGGTGTGAACAATGAAATAAAATAAGATAAATTATGTTAAACTCTTACAGGAAAAGTATTTCTGTCGTTTCCGGTGTTCATACTGTATATTGTTTTAAGTACTTCCAATGCCTCTTCCTCCTTGCCGTGTGACAGAAGGAACTTGGGACTCTCCGGTAAATAGTAGTACAATATTAACGCCATAAAGCTCCATATCGAACTGATGTATAGGTATACGTTCCACGCATGTATCTCTGAAAATAATATCATCAGTATCAGAATAAGCTGTGGTGTACAACGTGTTTTTAAATTCCGAAAACATATTGAAGGATAAATAAGTATAATCGATACGGATTCCGGAATCACGCTGTTACTCGTAGTATTTTAAATAAAAATAAACAACTTCATTTTTCATAAAAAATTCATAAAAAAATGCCCGAAATGCGGGCGGAAAATGCTATTATATTCCCTAGGCTGCCAAAACATTTTCATTTTTCCCAAGGGAGACAAAGTAGTATGAAAATCCTTTCCGGCCCTAGGCTCGAAAGCATTTCCAAAGTCAAATTTGTTTGAGTTATCTGTGGTCAAACTCGTATTACGTGTCATGTCAATGTCAAATGTCAAAGCTTGAAGACTTCTTTTTTTTAATAACAGATACGATCAGTAACGAAGTTAGTTTGTTAAAGTTTGTATAGGTAAATTAGTTTTTTTAATTTTACTTTTTCTTATAATATCAATTAAAATAATAACTCTTATTTAGTTTTATTAATTATAAAAGAAATCCAATTAAATCCTTGATTTTTCCTTATTGTTTATGTACTTATTGTTAATATATTTAAGTAGGCGGCAAGTAAGGTCTACGCTACGCAATATTAAGTTACGCTGCCAGTTTTATTACTGTGTCTGATTTCTTTGAGTGAGTATTCAGTGGCAGTGAATTGGTACAAAATATGCCAGTGGTTAACCCAAGTTTAGGAACTGGGTGTCAAAGATGAGCCTCAAAGATATAAATGGCTAATAATTTTGCAGGTGACTAATAACTTAAAAGGCGACTAACTGTTTGCAATTAAAAAAATAACTTGGCAGCGATTAAATATTTTCGTGACTGTTATATATTAAATGAGCTGCAAAACTAAGGGTCTTATAAAAACGTAAAATGGCAGTTACTTTAAGGTTACAAATAATAGTAAATGCGGTAACTGTAACGAATGGAAAATATGATTTCGGAATTTAAAAATACTTTTGGTAAAAAGGAAAAGACGACTGACTGACGGAATAATCTATCTTTAACGCACAAATAAAACGACTGGACGAAAAATATTATAGATCTTGTTTATCTATACTGTCTATACTTCTATACTAATAATAATTATAAAGACGTAACGTAACGGTGTTTGTGAGTTTGTGACGTTGTAAGGTTTGCAACCGATTTTCAAAATTATTTCACCAATAGAAAGCTACGTTATTGTGGAGTGTCAAAGGCTTTTATCATTTTCTAAATTAATTACGCATCTTTACTTAAAGTAGAATAATGTAAACAAAAATATTTCTAACGCGGAACGGAGTACGCGGGCACTGCTAGTTGAGAATAAAATATTAGGTCGAAATTGCAGTCGTCAGCATTGATAAACTACTCAGGATAAACATTATTATCTTGTCATTAGTGGGAAATAGTTTCTTTTATCTTTTCACTCATTAAAAAATATGGTCGTAGCTTCTTTAACTGATAACCTTAATTTATTCATAAGCCATTAAAATTACATTGGCTTCGCTCATATATTCAGTACTAAGCCTAAGTAAATATCAACATTGTTATACCATTTTGTTTGAAACGCGGGTTTTCGCGTAGATTCATACCACCAGTTTGCGCCACTGATAAAGTTTTAGTATTTATTTGAGGACATACGATCAAAACATACTCGTAGGCTATGATGTTTTGGTAGCTATATAACTACTAAAATGACTAATAAAGCCTAAAATAGACACAGGCACTTAATGTTTGGACCAATTGAACCAATTCGAAGAAAGGACACGTTACGTATATGCTGCCTAGTGACGTCATTCCAGAAAACTCATTGCCTGCAGCCCAAATTTCCTGGGAATAGTTCAAAGCACAGAACCATACCTTTGACAATAATCAGGGGAAGCTGATATCCTATGCTCCAACTTTTAATTCCACCGCCACCAACACGATTACTTTTCATTGTATTATTGTAACTGTTGTACCAATTATACATATTGTATATATAATATAAATATAATATAATATAATATAAATATATAGAGGACAACATCACATACATTGCTCCGATCCCATAGTAAGTAGCTTATATGCACTTGTGTTATGGAAATCAGAAACAACGAAGGTACCACAACACCCAGACCCGAGACAATGTAGAAAAGTTATTTTACTACATTGCCCCGGCCGGGATCGAACCCGGAACCTCAGAGATGGCGGCGCCTTGAAAACCGGCACGCTAACCACTCAACCACGGAGGTCGTATAATGCTAAATGATGTAACATATAGTTTGTAATTATGCTTGTTACTTCTTATAAATATCATAATACTCATGGTTAACATAACACGTTATGTTAAAAAGCTTTACACAAATTAACTATATCGATGACTCGATGACCGAATGGCGCAGCGGTATGGACCTCTGCGTCGGAGGTCGTAGGTTCGATTCCTACAGCTGGAAAGGGTTTGTGGGATGAGCAATGAGCATAAATATTTTCACTATATTAATCACTATCACTATCCATAGCACAAGCTATGCCTAACTTTGGGGCTAGATTGCGATGTGTCTTGATATTATATTTATTTAATTTAATTATTATAAGATTATCTTATTATTCAAAATATTATTACGCTTGCGTACATAACTACGGTATGTAATTCGTTTACGTAATTTTCAGGAGAGCAAAGAATCTGTGTCACTTTGATAAGAATGTATAAGATAAGAACAATTAAGATATTAAATGGAGCTGCATGAATGCTCACTTTATATACTTGAATCACAGTGTGTGTTGTTTCCTGATACAGATAGTGTGTCTTTCCCACTACCTACAACTTGGGTGCCTTCAAATCAAGAGTGAACAGACGTTTCCTAGGCAACCGTGCTCCACTTTAGACTGCGTCATCACTGTCTAGCAGTTTTGATCACAATCAAGCGCTAGTTAAGACTATCATTTAGTGACGAAGCACAGCGCGAGTAGGTATTTTCAAAAATTATATCTACGCCCGTAAAGAGAGGTTGTAAGTCCAGAATTAAGCATGTACATTTTGTTCTTAAAATATTGTTTCGAGTAATAAACTTTTTGCCTCGCAAACTTTTAACTAAGACCAATTGGTCAAATTTAGTCTCATATGATTCAGAATTTCTCAATCTAGGTTTAAAATAAATACTCGAGGAACTTAAGAGGTCAAAAATATGGATATTTAGGAGCTTATAACTCTTAAGAGTCCTGTGAACTACCATGTCTCGCATACAAACGTAATACCAAAATCATTTGTAATTCGTGTATATTTCGATCATGTTGTGGTGTTATTCGGGTTCGTATAGTAATAATCTATACTCCTGGCCATATCTGGTTCCGAAATACTGTTGTTAAACGAAATTGTAAACTAATTTAGTTTTGCTTATTTTTATGTCAAAGAGGACATGTTTTCTGCTTATTTGTTTTGTAATAAAAACAACACTATCTCACGTCGCATTGGTTCAGGAGCACAGTTTTTATTGTCCAGCTAAAGAAAAACACCAGTTAATAAAGAAAGTTATAAGTTTTCATTCATAATTTTTGGTATTACGGAACTCGACCAAAGTTATAAAAATTTTGATCAAAATTGATTATTATTTTATTTTAAAGAAATATTTCCGAACCAAATATGGCTAGGAGCATATATTATTACTATATGAATCCGAATAACACCACAACATGATCGAAATATTCACGAATTACAAATAATTGGGTATTTTGCATTAACGGAGACGTCGGAGTTCACAGGCCCCTTAAGATAAGCAATATGTGTTTCTTAGAAATTGAAGCATACTAGCATAGTTCTTAATTTTATCTGAAACATTTCTAAAAATTAGGAAAATCGGATTACATTTACGGTAGGAAAACGTTATCACTTTTCGTATGAAAACTTAAGTAATTTATTTATATGTAACGTACCAAAATATCCCTCCCATACAACAACGTGTATAGGCAGCGGCAACGCCACCCAGGCCAACACAGCAGCTACTATCAGAGACGTGGAGGTGAAGCCGGAGTACATCAGTAGTATTCTGTCTCGTACACTGACCGGGGTGACCTCCGTCAGCATCGAGGATATTGCACTGAAGCTTAAACTCATCCTTAAAAAATAAAACTAAATATTTTTCAAGACCTCAACCACCTAATAAATAAACGTAGGATATCATTCGACAAAACAGATTATAACTATTCCACTCCCCCATTGTAATGGGGGAAATAGGAAGGCACTGGCCCCTAAGATACGGGCTTTCCTAGTTTAGGGGCAGAAGTGGAAAAAACTCAAATTACATTGTTCGTTCCAACGAACAATGTAATTTGAATTTTTTTTTCAAATAAATGTTTATTTATTTATTTATTCAAGTAATTTCAAAATTATTAAGGAATAAGGATATGAGATGACATTTAATTAATCATTATATTATGTATTTCAATTGAACCATAAATAAATAAAAAAGTGTCAAACTATTAAAAAATATTAATTATTACATGGGTTATTACATTAATTATTAATTTCAAATTATTAAATCTAGCTATTAAAGTATTCCTGAGTTTCAAAAATAGGTCCCTAAAATGTAATAGAAATTTATGGAGGCGCTGCTATCTATATTCAATTTGGAAAATTTAACCAGATAATAAAATGATTATGTACAATTCGAAATTATTAAATGTAGCTAGCATGAGTATTGAAATATAGCAGTTTTATTGAGATAACTGGAAAAAAGAACGAGCATTACAATAGTCTATTATTTTGTAACGATAACTACTCGTATGTTTTGTAACACTTTTCCGTACCGTTTCCAAAATGTATCCCACAAATTATCCAGTAATCGATAGAAAAAGTCAAAAAATAGTTCAGTTTCAAGACTTATAGTAGAAGTCATAATGTCGGCCTCCCTTTTACCGGGCTAGCTAGCTAGCCGCGCACCGCTAAAAGCGGTTGTCTACCCGTTTGTGGCATTCTTACCGATACCATGTTGGTTGCATACTTTCTATTCTGATGAAATTGCGAACTAATTTATCGCTTGGAACAATTTTGTTAGTTTTCGTATGTACCATGTATGTAAAATTAATAGTAAGTTTACTCGTAGTGCTCGAAGAAAGGATTTTTTTTATCACACGACTGCCCAAAAAGGAGTGTAATGTTTATAGGGTTCACGTATGTATTTTTATTTTATTAGAGCACATAAGATTATTACTTATTTGAAGATAAATATAAGACTATATAAGATCACGTAAAATCTTGGAGTTCAGCTCTGTAATTTATACAGTCGTTGATAAGAGATTGTGTCATATTAATTATGGTGATAAATTGCTTGAAGTTATGTTAGTTTTGTTTTACGGAAGCGGGAAGTCAAATTACGAGTAAGCATCTGCATGATTGCATAAACGCTGGATATACGACAAAATGTTCTGACTAACCATTTTTAAAAGTTGACTTCCAAAATCAAAAGAAGTTTTAATAATTTCCATAAGATGGAAATAATTGGACGGAGAAGGAACAAGTAGAGTATCTCTGTAAAATATTGTTTATTTGAAATTTCTTAATACCAATTAAAAAAGTCGTAGAACAAAAGTTGTTAGTTTTAATGTAAGCAAATATAAGCCGAGAGCGATTTAGAATTTTTTATATAACCCTGTATACCTATCGTCCTATCGTATGTCCTTATTTATTGTGTAAATAACAATTCATTTGCATTTTTTGCCACTTTAAAATCTATTGCCATTTTATTGAGTAAATAATAATGTTTGATTTATGCTTGTATTTTATCAGCCGAATAAATTACGATAAAATTATGAATGGTTGGTAAAAAATAGTTATGTACTAAAAATGAATAATAAAAAGGCCATAATAAGAACATACCAATATTAAACATAATAAGTATTAACACTAATTATTTTATCAACTTCAAATATAACTACAGAGAAGCTACAAAGTACACCAATTTGAAGTGAAGCGATTATATCCAGATGTAACTTAGAACTAGACTATTTGACCAAAATCGTATCTAGGCATCACGAATCACGATTACTAAGAATTCTTTGATAAGTCTCTCAAATTCAAGAAAAAGAAGGCTTTGCATTTGAATATAGATAGATATAGCCAGCATGTAAGTACCAAATTATATTATTACAAATTGGCTGAGTACTTACGCTATACCATTGAGGAGTTTTACGAACAGCAACATCCAATAGGTTTGGCTCGATCCCTCGAGAAAAGTACCAATAAATATGCCCAAATTTCCACCCATTAGGAATATTTTCCTCCCAAAAGTATCCACTAAAAACCCTGTGAATGGGCTTGCCCCAATTTGTCCTGAAATGGTAAGGAAATAAATATAATATGATTGGTTTTATAAGATTCACTGAAAATGTTTTTCGATACTACTTTCTTTCATCTGAAGAAGTTTGTATGGATGTGATGTTTGTTACTGATTTAATCTGTAACTACTTTGATTTGAATGGAAATGGAGATAGATTGTACCCTGGAATAACACAATACTTACAGAAAACAGTTTTCATGCCGGAAAAATAAGAAATAAATAAATAGTGGGCAACATCACATACATAGATCCGATCCCTTAGTACGTAGCTTATGCACTTGTGTAAAGGAAATCAGAAACAACGAATGTACCACAACCCCCAGACCCGAGACAATGTAGAAAACTTATTTTTCTACATTGCCCCGACCGGGGATCGAACCCGGAACCTCAGAGATGGCGGCGCCTTGAAAAGATGGTTGATAATGGTTTGTCCAAGACAAAAGTCAATGTCGTAATAATATAGCTAGGCTCAGTGTTGCCACCGTTTAGCTAAGATCTGGATTTCTAGTGTCACTCATGGGTTCAAAATCGCAAAGTCTCATCTCTAACATGTTAATGTGAATTTGAGGTAACCAGAAACATATTTTCGCTGCAACGATCAAGCATGCTGATGTCCATAGATTAATAATCAGGTCGTCGCTCGCACTCGGACTAGATAGAGCCCTACCTAACAACGACAGCTCCGTGAGTGCGGCCACTTTTTTTATAGTCACACTACAACTGTGTTGAAATTTGTATGGTGCGCGGATGCTAGTGTGCGCAAAAATTGTGTAGCGAAGCACTTTTGAAGTCGAGGGCTTCCTCTTAGACCTCTGGTATAATGCTGGTCTCCATACAAACATAAATACTTGCCTAGAAAGGGTATCGCAATAAGCAACCCTTTATACATTATATTCATTTTCAAATCGCACTCCGCCACGGGAAGGATGTAGGACGAGGTCGTGGTAACCAGCATAGCAGCGAAGATAGCACATAGCGTGGCAGCAAGCAGAAGTATGTGTACTTTCCCGAACTTGCACAACGTGAGTGCTTCTTCTAGCACCTTCATTGGGTCCTGCGCCGCATCTTCTGTGCTTTTTTGATCTGAAACCATCAAAAATTCGACTTTAATTTAAGCAAAGTTTTGAGCGTGGCTGGACTTTTTTTCCATTTAAATGGGTACTACTGCAATGTCAGTTATTTTTATTATTGAAGATAGACGCGACCAAGACCAACAGAAACTTCACATTTGTTGTATGAGAGTAGGAACATTAAATATTTATTTTATTCTGTTTTTTAGAAATAAATAAACGTGCGTCGAAGAAAGTGTAAGAAAATTGTGTGTGGTGTTTCATGTGGGCACTGTTCCTGCATATTGTACCATACAGAATCTTTTCAAGTAGCAGATTATAGAAAACAAATTGATCTCTCCTACTTAGTTCGGAATCTAGTTAGTCTTATAAAATTTGGTGAAAACTTTGGGAGATGAACCACTAAAGTAACTTTCAATTAATATTTTATTAGTAGGTATGTATTTATTGTCTATGTGGCCTACAGCGGTTTCAGATTTAAGTTTTATCATCTTGTGACTAGATAACAAAGCATCTGTTTGTAATACCGCATGATATCAACAGTTAAAGGTCAAAAGTTATATCTATTATTGGAAATTGTTTGGTATGTTGAAGCAGTCGAAAATCACTTTATATTTTTCAATAAAAAGGCTACTTAGGTACTTAAGTGTATTATTGAATAAAAAAACTTTATTTAAAAAAATATGTATATATCGCCGGCTAAAAAATGTTCTCACTTTACGAAGAATTACTTCACAAAACTAGATCGTTAATTTTAATTAAAATCGTATTATACATGAAGTGCAATTTATGTTTTAATTCATTATTAATTGTTTAATTCATTTGTTTTTACCAGTACCTCCTAACCACAAGAGTGAAAAAGCTTATATCTACATTCTACGTAGACATATGGGCGCTAAACCAAAACAACGATTAAAAATCGGTCAAGTGCGAGTCGGGCTCGTGCACTGAGCCTAACCCTAAAAACGCTTGTAGATAAATACAAAAAACCGGCCAAGTGCGAGTCGGACTCGCGCACCGAGGGTTCCATACCATAAAAGAAGTAAAACATTGAAAGAATCACTTTTCTTCATGTATTTACGAGTATAATTTAGGTACATGTAGGTACTTTTGTTGGCAAACCGCAAACGTAACTTTGTTTTTGGCGGATTATTGTTATTATAAAAAAAAGTATATTAGTCAGTGACTTGATTTTATTTTTCCTGTAAAATATACATTAACTTCTATTGATCATAATTATTTCAGATTTTTCGATTGGTAAACTTCGGAGATAAGGGGGGGGGGGGGGCGGTATTTTTTTCGACAGTTTGCCCAATAAAACAAAAACTATCAGGCATAAAAATAAATAATTTTTTTTTAGTATACACTAGTAACGCCCTTTCATATGATACCCCACTCAATATTTTTATCTCATTTTGAAAATTTGCCGACCCGGTTTTCCCCCCTTTTTAAATAAAAATAAAAACAATTTTCAAATTTTTACGATTGTTATGACGTCGCGTCACTATTACCTATAACTATTCTAAATTTCAAGTCGATAGCTTTAATAGTTACTGAAATAATCGAGTGTGACAGACGGACGGACGGACGGAGAAAGTCTCACCATAAGGGTTCCATTTTTACCAAATTGGTATGGAACCCTAAAAATTAAGTGATATGGCCGATTCTAAATTCGCATTTATACAAGTTTCCACAACGTGTCTTGCTGGACCTTTAGTATTTGGTATAAGGCGATAATATGTTGATTTTATTTTGTCTTTGTCACTCTCAAATACGTTGGTGTGTGCGGAGACTTACAGCGTTGCGGAAGCATATATAACAGAAAAACGTCGTTTTACCTAATCACTTAACAACTAAATTAATAATCAAAAATCTGTTTCTGAGCATTTTTGGATATTATTATTACCGACTCATTAAAACAAGAATAATAAATTACATAGTTTCTGATAAAAATGAGAAAAATCTAGATTTCAGAACAACTTTTAGGAGAACTTTCTATGGAGAAAGTTTTATCCAATCGTGTTTTTGCTTCAGAGCTAATTTTGATTAAAGACCCAAAATACGTGACTAACTCTGTATCATTCAGTTGGTTAATGAATAAGCTAGTTTTTAACCTGCAGGTCTCTAAAAATTGCTTAAAAATGTGTTTTAAGCCGTTTAGATATAGGTTTGGATTTAATAACTGAGATTTCTTCTTTTAGAAGTATCAAAAATATATTCATCAATTGGATATTTCCTGTTGACCTAGAATCGTGGTTGGTAAGAAGCAAGGTCTCATAGCACAAGTTGTGTCAAATGTCATGTGCGTTAATTACTAAAAGGAACTAAAACATTGATTAAAATAATGACGTAAACTGGAAAAAAACTAGTTAAATCTATCAAATAATAAATATTTCTGACTAGAATTGTGACGTCACACCTTAATGATGCCATAGTAGCTTCGTGCGGCTTTTATATAGGCTTTGTTATTTGATAGATTGAACTAGTTTTTTTCCAGTTTACGTCATTATTTTTATCCTAGTTTATAATAAAGTTCCATTAAATTCAATTTCAAGTTCAATACCCAATTGCGGAAACGTGGAACTATTTTTAACTTATTTTGTGAATAAAATTAACTAGCATTAAGTGGCAAGCCAGAGGAACTTTGTCATACTAAAAAATATAATCTATAATGAAGGTGAAGTTGTTATATTAAATTAATATTCCAGTGTCATTCAAGTCTAATATCATTCGATATTTCCTTTAACTGTAATAATAATTAAAACGCAATAAAAATGTGGTGCGTACTGGAAAGTTACAAAAACAACAACATCATAATATCTGGGCAATAGTCATTTAACTACGAGAATGGTATTGAATGGAATTCCATAATAAGCAATACAGAATAATTTGGTTTTCTATAATCCGCTAATTGAAAAGAATCTGTGGTCCATGGGATGGAACGTGTGTCCAAGAAAGTGTTGGATGAATGGTGTGGAGTGTTTCATGGTGTTCCTGCATATTGGACCATACAGATCTTTTCAAGTAGCGGATTATATCAAAACAAATTAACCTATCATATGAAATATGTGGCGGCTTTTGTATGGCGCGGAACACTCAGTGTGCGAAGCCGATTCGCACTTAGCTCTGCAATCTGTACTAATTCAAATTCAGTACATTTTTATTTTATTTGATCGAGAAGCAAACAAATATTGAGAAAAAATGAAAAAAAAAACAAATGTAAAACCAAGTAGTAGTTATAGTTGTAAATCGGTGTTTTTTTTTTTGTACCTATATACTGTCATATTGGAGTACAAACTTTCCTACGTCCTATTTATAAGTTTTCAATGCAGTAATTGTTAAAAAATATTTCATAATTCTACTCACTAATCAAGTAAATTAAAATACCTTTATCCGAAGAATCCGTAGCCATTTTTCTTACAAAAAATTCACGACACTTTCTTAAAAAAAATTCAGTCACTTTATAGTCATATTTTTGTACAGAATCTCACTTTTTAAAATTGTATGATAATTGTACAACACTTTTCTAACATTAATTTATCTATCTTTCTTCATATCTCGCAAATTTTTAATCTGTTTTCGACCGATCATAAAGTTGTGACAATTACAGCGCATGTGGTCGCGGCGAAAACACAAGCGTTTCTACTTAGGCCGCTCTTCACACTAGACGCAAAATGTTTCTCTCGGCAATCTCAAAAACACACAACTATACCATTTGCAAATATTAATGAACAAACTTGACACTGATCAAATTAGGTAAATGTTTGGTACATAATAATTATTAATATATTTATTTAATTAATGGTAGGGATTAAAAATCACAAAAGACTAAATATTTTCAACCGACTTCAAAAAAGGAGGAGGCTCTCAATTCGACTACATATATGTTTTTTTATGTTTGTTACCTCATAACTTTTGACTGAGTGAATCGGTTTTGATAATTATTTTTCATTTGAAAGCTGACGCTTTCCGTATGGTCCCATTTCAATTTAGTCCAGTTCTGATAAAGGAGATATACCTAGATATTCACGAGATAACCATATAAGTCATAAATTTTTAATTACAAAGGATGTATTCAACAGTAGTTTGATGAGAGTTGAAGTCGTTTTTTTGTTATTTAATTAACAAAGTTGCCACTTTCCAAGTGGCAACTTTGTTTACTTTAATGCTAATAAAATCAAGTTTTTGTTTCAAAGGTAGCAGAAAAGACAGAGAAACAGTATTAGCACAAAAATATAGAGGTACAATTACTTGTCACATTAGGTAATTATAACAGGCGATGTAACGACAAAATTAGCTAAAAGCTTAAATATTTTAATTAACTAATTGGTATTAATTTTCATCATTAGATTAATTGAAATGACTACATTTCTAGGGTTACGTTAGTAAACAAGGGACACTTAGTTTCGCCATTTCTGTCCGTCTGTCTGTCCGTACTCGAAATCTGTGATTTGACATGCGTACTATAAATAATATTACGTCAAAATTTCACGTTCATTTTCACACCTCGTTGTAATTTAAGACTAAAGTAAAACGGTTAAAAACTTGTGTTAGGTACTCAACTATATTAATTATCTTTATTTACCCAATATGATAGGAAATAATTCGTTTGCGACAAATTTTCTTGTAATGATTTCGCAATTATAATTTAAATTATGTAAACGGTATGTCGAGATAACAAGATTGTTAAGAATCATTGCGAATAAACTAATTAAAATATGATAAGTATAAAGTAAGTAAACAATTTGTGTAAGAATCACTATTTTTCGGTGGATGGCTAAAGGCGTTTTCATGGCACCAATTGTTTATTGCCTGCATGCAGTAGGTGGAACTAAGTAAAGCCTTTAATAAAATTTAATTTTTCTAGTCTAACAAGAAATGATTCCTAGCATCATATTATTCCTAAGTTTAGTATCAAAATGCAGCTTAAATATAACTTGTACGGAAAGGCTCAAAGAGACTACAAACACAACTTGATAAACAAGTTCTCGCGACTGGATCGACGAGATATCAAAAGGTTTTCAACCTAAGTATGACAAATACCTGTACCTGGGTAATACATGTATCTAAAATAATGATATTCGAAGTACATATAAACATTTTTTGCATTTAACAGGTTTTACTTTTAACATTAAGTCTTGGCATGCGCTATTTGTATTTTGGTAGGTATGCTCGTAGGTAAGGCCGATTTGCGCATCAGTGTTACACAAAATTAAACGTTGCAATTTTATGCTTTTTTATACATAAAAAACCGGCCAAGTGCGAGTCGGACTCGCGCACCGAGGGTTCCATACTATAGAAGAAGTAAAACATTGAAAGAATCACTTTTGTTCATGAATTTACGAGTATAATTTACATGTAGGTACTTTTGTTGGCAAACCGCAAATACCAATACAATAACAATAAACCTCTAAAAACAAAGTTACGTAACTTTGTTTTTGGAGGTTTATTGTTATTATCAAAAAAAGTATAATAGATACAGTTGATTTTATTTTTCCTGTAAAATATACGTTGACTTCTATTGATCGTAATTATTTCAGATTTTTCGATTGGTAAACTTCGGAGATAAGGGGGGGGGGGGGAACGATATTTTTTTCGACAGTTTGCCCAATAAATCAAAAACTATCAGGCATAAAAATAAATAAAAATCAGTTTTAGAATACACAAGTAACGCCCTTTCATATGATACCCCACTTAATATTGTTATCTCATTTTGAAATTTTGTCGACCCGGTTTCCCCCCCTTTTTAAATAAAACTAAACACAATTTTCAAATTTGTACGATTGTTATGACGTCGGGTCACTATTTCCTATAACTATTCTAAATTTCAAGTCGATAGCTTGAATAGTTACTGAAATAATCGAGTGTGACAGACGGACGGACGGACGGACGGAGAAAGTCTCACCATAAGGGTTCCATTTTTACCAAATTGGTATGGAACCCTAAAAATACCAAATCCGCTCTCCGCCTGTAGGTTTTTACATTAACAAGTAGTAAACACTGACAACGTTTGTTCTACGACTTTTCAAAATTAATAATAAGTATCCAAAAGATGTTATTTCTGTAAAGTAGCATTACACTGTTGCGGTTTCGAGCCGCGTAGTTCGCGCGCCGCGCCATTGCAACTTGCCGATGCTACATTACAGAGTAGGAACATGTAGATTATAATATCTGTAAAATATAAAATATTAGATATTTATCAAAATAGAGTAAAAAGAAAAGTTGTTAGTTTTAATGTATGTAAACAAATACAGGCCGAGAAAGATTTGGTATTTTTTATGTAACCCTGATTATATATGTTGTGGGCTTCTTCTCAGCGGCAGGGCGCATTTGGAACCCTCGTAAACTTAGTCTTAAGTCGACTTGTAGTTATCACCATTCTTATGCAACAAATATCATACCGACGTTTTGCAAGAGCCTGTATCTTAGGCCTATGTGAAATAAAGATATTTTGAGTTTTGAGTTTTGAGCTTATACCACCATGTTGTTATAAGCTTTGATATAGCCGTGGCCTAAGCCTCCTACCACTGGGCTTGTCTTGGTTCAGAGCTAAAACAAGTAAGAAATTACAAAATTCCTTAACTAGGTAATCACAGGGTAATTTCACAGCGTGGAAACAGCGTCAACCAAAGAAGGTCAGTAAGACAAGGAAACTCAATTGAATGAATTTAATAAATAATTATTTATTAATTGCATTAATAATTATAGTTAACAATAAAATTGTAAAACATAAATTAACGCTCTAACTAGCTACTATCGTTTTCTTTTTGAATTAATAATAAACTTTCAATAACAAAGTTAGTTAAACCTTGAACCGTGAATCTTGTCGTTTACTTTTTCTGTAGCTCGGAACCCTTGGTGCGTGAGTCTGACTCGCACTTGGTCATGATTGTTTTATTAGTTTGATTTAAGGTAGAATTCGTGTGGTAATATAATGTGTAGCTATCTACCAATAATTCTCAATCAGCAAAAAACTTAAATCGTGATTCTGATCGTACATGTACTTCTGGTTTATTATGTGTGTTTACCATAATGATCTAACCGGTTATTGACTAACCATTGTATAATTGAACTAGCTGCTCATAGAGATACTATGTACTAACATACTCAATGTAGCTGCTATGTGAAACATCAATTGCCAAAATTATTATATTTTAACAAACAACTCTTTAATATATTGTAATATTCTAATACGAATATTATTAATTATAATAGTTGTGACATGCTTTTCTGCGAAATAATAAACTAGATTGTATATGTGTTGCTAATCTTAAAAAAACTAAGAGAATATTTGCGTATAATTTTACTAAGATAATTTTTTAGTTCCTTACCTATACCTAGTATTGATTATATAAAGGAAAATAATAATCCAACAACGTGATAGGAAATCTTTTTGTTCATATTTCTTTGAATACATACTCAAACTTAGATACTTAATTAATAATATTATCATCTATTCCCTTTTCAAAGAATATTAATTTGGAAGGTGGCTGGCTGAATAAATACCTGAATAAATAAATGTGATTGATATCACAGAAGTGTTAGTTGTCTTAACTATCTCATAATTCTCTTAACTTAAGTTATCATGTGATTTTTTGTGGAAAATATAAATCATTTTGCAAGCGTTACAAATATTTGATAACTGTTGTCAAAATAAACTCTAATATCCTATCTAACATTAGTTTGCAAACTAGCAGTTTTTAGATGGACAGAACAAAACAGCTACAGATTCAGAAGAAAAGTTCCGTGATCACTCTGCGAGGATTACATAAGAAATTACGATCAAGGTCACTAATAAAGGACAATTAAACTGGATGCAGCTTGCATGTATCTTAACAAGCGACTAATAAGCTCAATTTAAAGTTTAAACACTCGGCGGCGATTCAATCAACTGTAGAGCCCTTGTGTGACAATAATAATTATACATACACTAATATGTAAACCTATTTATTAACCTAACCTATAAAACAGTAAATGTATAGAATAAATTGGTTGTTTTGTTTTAAAGAACATAAGAACTGTGAAAATGCCAGCAGGCGTAAGTTTGTTTTCGTAATCAGCCACTAGCAATTGAGGATTTCATTATTTAGTGTTGTCATTTATTTAGACTAGGTACATGAAATAATTGAAATCGAGTCCTATAATTAGTTTCTTACAAAATTTTTTAGCGTTAACCAATGATATATAATATATAAAAAGGAGTAGATATGTGACAAGCGCGCGCGTTGTGAAGACTCAAAAATCCTACAATTGTAGGTTTCGTAGTTAGTCTGCGTCGAGTGCAAGCATTATTGTTGTGTCTTTCGTTTGCGTGCTGTTTCGTAAGGCTCAGAAGGGCTGGAACCCAGAGCCGTAAAGCCAGTTATTAAAAAAAAAAAAGCTGTTTCGTATCTTTTGTTCTATTTATCGTGCTCGGCAGTTCGGCACAGATTTAAAACGCAATTTACTTTGAACGTAACGTATCTTGGTGATCTATGTCGTTAACTTTATCTCTGGCATATCGACCTCGCATTCGCCACCTTAGTTTATATCTAAGTTTATCAAAACTTATTCTAATAACCTCTCCAGCATAACGCCTAACGTGTTCTTGTGAGATCCCGTTTCCTATTTTGGCACGTTCCCCAAACTTTAAGCCGCTCTTGAATTTTAAGCAGATGGTTATTACTGTTGAGGGAACTTAAAAATTATGTTTTGCTTTCGACGAAAAATCATTTTATACTTTTAAACATATTGCTTTTTTTAACTATATAGGATAGCGCTTGATTGTATTCACACCTGATGAAAAATGATAATACAGTCTAAGATGAAGCGCGCTTGCCTAGAGATGCCTATTCACTCTTGATTTCAAGGCGCCCGAGTTGTAGATGGTGAGAAAGACAGTGCCTGGTAGGGTATTCCAGACTTCTGCAGTGCGTATCAGGAACGAGGAATCAAACTTCGTACGTGTCTTTGGTACGTCTACTATGTAGGGGTGAAAGCCTTTTCGATGCATTGCAGTTCTATGGTAAAAAGGTGACGGGGGAACCAAATTAAATAGTTCTTGAGCACACTCCCTGAAATATATTCTAAAGAATACCGACAGACAGGCAACCTTACGACGATGTTCAAGGCTTTGAAGTTTATTGTTGTCAGGTTGCCGATGAGTCTTCTAGCACGGCGATCCATCGAATCCAATGCATTAATACTTGGCAGAGCCATCCCATAAATGGCTACAGTACTCCATGCATGATCTAACTTGATGATTATGTTTGTTTTGTTAATATCTATCCTTATAGTAAACCCAAAGTCTAAGTTCCGTAATCCATTCCACTTTTTGATTTTATCGCAAGAAGTACACTTCGCACGGTTTTTTGCCCATATCTCGGCCACTGACCATCCAAATTTCCCGAAAAACTATACAGCTCCTCGGGTTAGTACTTACTACCAATCGATAGAAAAAAACCCGAGTTCGATAGGTTGTTTGCAAGTTGAGTTATCGCTCCGACTAACTTGCTTGCTTAATTGTCGACAGACTCTAGATTACATTGGTTGGTCTTTTATTTATTCAAGTTATAATAAAATCAGAAACTTTAACCGTAATACAAATAATCAAAGCCCTTAAATTTTTAATTTATTCTTTCCGTGCCTTATCAGAGAACATAAAGCGGGCAGCCTCGGCAATAAGATAAGGCAATCAAAACTATGTCATAAAAATCCAACCAAGTGTCAGTCCGACTATTACACGAAGAGTTCCGTACAATTCTAATCTATAAAATCGGCAAAACAATCACTTTTGTTTTATGAGGGCCCCCTTAAATACCGTAAAACGGGGATAATAGGAATGGCGGGGTAAATAGGAATAAATTTCTGACTTTCTAAACTGTCCTGTTATTTGTCATCCTAAGCATGAGAGATCAATTGTTTTTTATTTTTGAACGAGCTTATTATTTTTGCTACTGGCAAGACTAACCACTTTTAAACTAGCCAATCAGTTTATATTAAAAAATCGCGTTCAAAGTGAGGTCGTCGTGGACACGTGAAATTTGTTGTTTTTAACTTTAAGTTTTCGATGTGTTCTAATGAGGAAGTGGTGAAATTGATTTGATTATTATAATAATAGTGGATTGAAATTTGAAGGAACAATAAGAGGTAAGCAAATAATTGCGTAATTTCATCGTAAACCTTAATTTTAGATGAATGCTCGTTTTAGGGTTATTTTGGGGATAAAAGGAACGCGAAGGGGGGAAATAGGCACAGGAACAGGTATAAATGGAACAGCAAGGGGGTTATTTGGTTCGCACAAGAGGTAAATAGGAATCATGAAATAGGGTTGTCAAAAACCAAAGTTTAATTACTATATATTATTATCCAGTGTCTGGGTGTATTTCAATATATTATATTTATGTATATTAGTATGTATGTATATTTATCAGTTATCTAGTACCCATAACACAAGCTATCGCTTACTTTGGGGCTAGATTGCGATGTGTATAATGTCCTGATACATATTTATTTATTTTATTTATTTTATTTATAATACTTAATTAAAGTTAATTTTACTTCTAAACTTATTAAAGTTAAAAACGGTTACTATTAAACTTATTAAAGTTAAAAACTATTACTATTAAACTTTTTAAAGTTAAAAACTTTTAGCCGTAAACCATTATTTACATTATACACAATAATAAAAATGAATATTTAAGTAAATGTCGCCAGTTTATGGGTGCCAAAAATGCTTGATTTGCCACCAACAGTCAGGCCACCGTTCGCTCAGCAGCCACCTATAGAATTTTGACAGATGGCGCTACTGTTTTTTTAATTATGAATAATGAATTGAATCTATTATGAATAATGATTGATATAATCTAAGTTATTTATTTTACTCTTCATTGAGTGAAGCATTGTATTCAAATAGTACAACTATTGTCTTGAAAAACATTTTAATGTCTTAATGTTTTTTTTTTCAGAATGCCTCGTCACTACACACCCAAGCCAGGCTGTTATGTTTTGTTGATTTGAATGAAAAAGTATTTTTGTTTATTATTTTTTTTGCTAACTTCTTCATTTTTTTATTTAAGTAACTTGTAAGCTAAACATTTAATAGTAATTTTGTATAAGCTATTCTAAAAGGCCATAAATAAATAAGGAATAGACTGATTATAATACTGTTTTTCTAGCTCAATGCCATATTTTTGTTACTTGTATATGTACCCTAGCTACAATAAAAACTTGATTTCAAAAAGTTTTTATTTTTACTATACCTACCTACAGTCTACACACATAAAATAAGTTAAGCAGCATGATTAGATTAAATAAACTGAAACTTTTTTTAAATTAGGTAGGTAGGCACTTACTTTGGATAAATATTGGATTTGGATAGACAGCCCTGAGTAAAATTCCTATTAACCCCTCTCCTGAACCTATTATCCCCATCGGGGGTAAATTGGAATCCAGCATAGTTTTTGGTGAATATTTTAAAATCTGGCAATATTTTGAGAATCCAAAGCTACTCAACATCTAAAACAGCTTGCCATCCACCCTAGACAGTATCTTAACATACCCAATGTGTTGCGGAATAAGGTTTAAATTCGAGTTGAAGTTGGAAATCGTACCAATTTACCCCGTTTTACGGTATTTATTTTACTCGGTTTTTGTTATAGCGGAAACAGAAACGTAATTAAAATGTCAACTAACTATCATAGTTTAAGTGATACAAACTGGTGACAGACCACAGACTTGTATACTAAAGACAGGGCGAACAGCGCGAAAAAATGTCGCCAGTTTAAGGGAGCAAGAATGACTATTTTGCATCCCCCTGGCAGTAGTCAGTATAGGTAGATAGGTGAAGATCTATTTCTTTTTTTTTTTGAATTAATAATAATATTGCCAGGCAAGGTGACCACAGACACTGATAAAAAATATAAAAAATAAACATGTATTTCGCAGGAGTTTCGACAGATAGCGCTACATTTTCTTGTATGAAGAACGTTTACGTGAAATGTTCGGATGGGCCTATCTTGACTATTTTTATCTTTGTGGCAGACACATATATGTGGATAGACGAACAGCGAACGGAGAAGTAATAGTTAAGAACCAATTATAGTGTATGACCTAAAATAGCAAATAAAGATTGATTGATTGAGGGTCCAGTTTTTTATCCTCTGAGTACGGAACCCTAAAAACAACTATTTATAGCGAATAGTGATACAAACAAACACATCACTCATCATGAAATTAAACAATATAACAAAGTATTTTACAAGCTTTTATTTAATTTATATTTTTGTTCTGGTGAAATCTTGCAATTCAATTTTGAAGCAGATATCTTCAACCGATTTACTTACCTGAAATTTTTTATACACGTTTAGTTTAGATGACAAACATGATTAGCTTTAGTGGCTAAATCCAATATGGCGGGACACATAAGATGGCGGACTAGTTATTTTGTTATACACTCCTGCAATATGGGTAATGAGTATCAAAAGAAAAAGTTTGCTGAAAATAATACAGATAAAGTGATATAAAATCTTTTAGAATTATAATCAACTTATTTATTTTCCTCAACAGTTACAGTAATTAAAGTTCTCCATTATTCCATACAAAGGGAAGCATAAAACATTCTTTCCTAACCAATTTCATAATGACTCCCCGATAGCCACTGATTTATATTCAGACAACGCTTACAACTTTTAAATGAGGAAGTAAATTTTAAGTTTTTGCTTAAAAGAGTAGTTGCCGAGTTTCCCACAGTAACTTAAGTTGGAATTAACAAGTTCTGAAAACGTCTCAGGAATATGAATAATGTTTTGATCCGTTTTAAAAATGTAAAAAAAATATGGTCAAATTAAGTCAAAAGCCTTCGTAGGCTTTTGACTTAATTTGACCATATTTTTTTACCTGTACTAGCCCCTCTGTCTGACGTCGTCGTCAGACAGAGGGGCTAGTACAGGTTTTTATACGAATTTCGAGTCGACTCGCATTGAACAAACAAATCGAATTCCTCCATACATTTACAGCCAGCGCCATCTATTCACAGCCGCATGTTAGTGACTGTCCATAGATGGCATTGGCTGTAAATGCATGGAGTCGACTCAAAATTCGAACAAAAAACGGTACTAATGTGTAATGTGAAATGTCCCTTCTGCAGCAGGGGTTTCATGGAAATCATTATTGCAGAGGTTTTCTTTTCTTTATTCCAAGTCTTAGACCCGATTTATGGAGCAAAGGCATCGCCGTCGTGGCTTGGGGCACCGAATACTACTACTAACGTGTGTGCGTGAACTTAGCAGATCATGTTCCAGCAGATCAAAATTAAAACGGAGTTCTCTTCGCATGCAGCTGAGTTCTAGAGTTCCTGATAGTTTTTAAAGATAGTTCTAGCCATTTTACCCAAAAAAATGCTATTGAAAAAATGATCTGCTAACTTCCCGTAGCAGATCATTTTCCAGAAAAACAGTATTTAAAGAGTGTTCTCAACGCACACAGCTTAGTTCTATAGTTCCTGATACATTTTAAGAATAGTTCTAGTGATTTAGCCTAAAAAAAGCTAGACTGAAAATAATGATCTGCTACGGGAAGTTAGCAGATCATTTCTCAATAAAATTAATTAAAACAAAACCTTAACTACGAAAGGAATAAATTTTTCTGATGATCTTATAACAGTGTTAGAACTATACTTAGAATCTAGATCTAGACCCAGAACTCTCATAAAAATACCAGCAGAGCATAGCTGAATGTAGAAAAGTATGAATTTCGATCATTATTATTTCCTCCTGAATAATAAAAAAAATAATATCCCAGGGGGCTGGAACTCTTTTGATTTAATAAGACAAGTACTAAGACTATACTAAAAATCTAGATCTAGACCCAGAACTCTCATAAAAATACCAGCAGAGCATAGCCGAATGTAAAAAAGTATGAATTTCAATCATGATTATTTCCTCCTGAATAATAAAAAAAATAATATCCCAAGGGGCTGGAACTCTTTTGATTCAATAAGACAAGTACTAAGACTATACTAAAAATCCAGATCTAGACCCAGAACTCTCATAAAAATACCAGCAGAGCATAGCCGAATGTAAAAAAGTATGAATTTCGATCATTATTATTTCCTCCTGAATAATAAAAAAAATAATATCCCAGGGGGCTGGAACTCTTTTGATTCAATAAGACAAGTACTAAGACTATACTAAAAATCTAGATCTAGACCCAGAACTCTCATAAAAATACCAGCAGAGCATAGCCGAATGTAAAAAAGTATGAATTTCGATCATTATCATTTCCTCCTGAATAATAAAAAAAATAATATCCCAGGGGGCTGGAACTCTTTTGATTCAATAAGAAAAGTACTATGACTATACTAAAAATCTAGATCTAGACCCAGAACTCTCATAAAAATACCAGCAGAGCATAGCCGAACGTGGAAAAGTATGAATTTCGATCATTATCATTTCCTCCTGAATAATAAAAAAAATAATATCCCAGGGGGCTGGAACTCTTTTGATTCAATAAGAAAAGTACTAAGACTATACTAAAAATCTAGATCTAGACCCAGAACTCTCATAAAAATACCAGCAGAACATAGCCGAATGTAAAAAAGTATGAATTTCGATCATAATTATTTCCTCCTGAATAATAAAAAAAATTATATCCCAGGGGGCTGGAACTCTTTTGATTCAATAAGACAAGTACTAAGACTATACTAAAAATCTAGATCTAGACCCAGAACTCTCATAAAAATACCAGCAGAGCATAGCCGAACGTGGAAAAGTATGAATTTCAATCATTATTTTTTCCTCCTGAATAATTTAAAAAAATAATATCCCAGGGGGCTGGAACTCTTTTGATTTAATAAGACAAGTACTAAGACTATACTAAAAATCTAGATCTAGACCCAGAACTCTCATAAAAATACCAGCAGAGCATAGCCGAATGTAAAAAAGTATGAATTTCGATCATAATTATTTCCTCCTGAATAATTTAAAAAAATAATATCCCAGGGGGCTGGAACTCTTTTGATTTAATAAGACAAGTACTAAGACTATACTAAAAATCTAGATCTAGACCCAGAACTCTCATAAAAATACCAGCAGAGCATAGCCGAATGTAAAAAGTATGAATTTCGATCATAATTATTTCCTCCTGAATAATAAAAAAATAATATCCCAGGGGGCTGGAACTCTTTTGATTTAATAAGACAAGTACTAAGACTATACTAAAAATCTAGATCTAGACCCAGAACTCTCATAAAAATACCAGCAGAGCATAGCCGAATGTAAAAAAGTATGAATTTCGATCATTATTATTTCCTCCTGAATAATAAAAAAAATAATATCCCAGGGGGCTGGAACTCTTTTGATTCAATAAGACAAGTACTAAGACTATACTAAAAATCTAGATCTAGACCCAGAACTCTCATAAAAATACCAGCAGAGCATAGCCGAATGTAAAAAAGTATGAATTTCGATCATAATTATTTCCTCCTGAATAATAAAAAAAATTATATCCCAGGGGGCTGGAACTCTTTTGATTCAATAAGACAAGTACTAAGACTATACTAAAAATCTAGATCTAGACCCAGAACTCTCATAAAAATACCAGCAGAGCATAGCCGAACGTGGAAAAGTATGAATTTCAATCATTATTTTTTCCTCCTGAATAATTTAAAAAAATAATATCCCAGGGGGCTGGAACTCTTTTGATTTAATAAGACAAGTACTAAGACTATACTAAAAATCTAGATCTAGACCCAGAACTCTCATAAAAATACCAGCAGAGCATAGCCGAATGTAAAAAAGTATGAATTTCGATCATAATTATTTCCTACTGAATAATTTAAAAAAATAATATCCCAGGGGGCTGGAACTCTTTTGATTTAATAAGACAAGTACTAAGACTATACTAAAAATCTAGATCTAGACCCAGAACTCTCATAAAAATACCAGCAGAGCATAGCCGAATGTAAAAAGTATGAATTTCGATCATAATTATTTCCTCCTGAATAATAAAAAAATAATATCCCAGGGGGCTGGAACTCTTTTGATTTAATAAGACAAGTACTAAGACTATACTAAAAATCTAGATCTAGACCCAGAACTCTCATAAAAATCCCAGCAGAGCATAGCCGAACGTGGAAAAGTATGAATTTCGATCATTATTATTTCCTCCTGAATAATAAAAAAAATAATATCCCAGGGGGCTGGAACTCTTTTGATTCAATAAGACAAGTACTAAGACTATACTAAAAATCTAGATCTAGACCCAGAACTCTCATAAAAATACCAGCAGAGCATAGCCGAATGTAAAAAAGTATGAATTTCGATCATTATCATTTCCTCCTGAATAATAAAAAAATAATATCCCAGGGGGCTGGAACTCTTTTGATTCAATAAAACAAGTACTAAGACTATACTAAAAATCTAGATCTAGACCCAGAACTCTCATAAAAATACCAGCAGAGCATAGCCGAACGTGGAAAAGTATGAATTTCGATCATTATTTTTTCCTCCTGAATAATAAAAAAAATAATATCCCAGGGGGCTGGAACTCTTTTGATTCAATAAGACAAGTACTAAGACTATACTAAAAATCTAGATCTAGACCCAGAACTCTCATAAAAATACCAGCAGAGCATAGCCGAACGTGGAAAAGTATGAATTTCAGTCATTATTTTTTCCTCCTGAATAATTTAAAAAAATAATATCCCAGGGGGCTGGAACTCTTTTGATTTAATAAGACAAGTACTAAGACTATACTAAAAATCTAGATCTAGACCCAGAACTCTCATAAAAATACCAGCAGAGCATAGCCGAATGTAAAAAAGTATGAATTTCGATCATAATTATTTCCTCCTGAATAATTTAAAAAAATAATATCCCAGGGGGCTGGAACTCTTTTGATTTAATAAGAAAAGTACTAAGACTATACTAAAAATCTAGATCTAGACCCAGAACTCTCATAAAAATACCAGCAGAGCATAGCCGAATGTAAAAAGTATGAATTTCGATCATAATTATTTCCTCCTGAATAATAAAAAAATAATATCCCAGGGGGCTGGAACTCTTTTGATTTAATAAGACAAGTACTAAGACTATACTAAAAATCTAGATCTAGACCCAGAACTCTCATAAAAATCCCAGCAGAGCATAGCCGAACGTGGAAAAGTATGAATTTCGATCATTATTATTTCCTCCTGAATAATAAAAAAAATAATATCCCAGGGGGCTGGAACTCTTTTGATTCAATAAGAGAAGTACTAAGACTATACTAAAAATCTAGATCTAGACCCAGAACTCTCATAAAAATCCCAGCAGAGCATAGCCGAACGTGGAAAAGTATGAATTTCGATCATTATTATTTCCTCCTGAATAATAAAAAAAATAATATCCCAGGGGGCTGGAACTCTTTTGATTCAATAAGACAAGTACTAAGACTATACTAAAAATCTAGATCTAGACCCAGAACTCTCATAAAAATACCAGCAGAGCATAGCCGAATGTAAAAAAGTATGAATTTCGATCATAATTATTTCCTCCTGAATAATAAAAAAATAATATCCCAGGGGGCTGTAACTCTTTTGATTTAATAAGACAAGTACTAAGACTATACTAAAAATCTAGATCTAGACCCAGAAATCTCATAAAAATACCAGCAGAGCATAGCCGAACGTGGAAAAGTATGAATTTCGATCATTATTATTTCCTCCTGAATAATAAAAAAAATAATATCCCAGGGGGCTGGAACTCTTTTGATTCAATAAGACAAGTACTAAGACTATACTAAAAATCTAGATCTAGACCCAGAACTCTCATAAAAATACCAGCAGAGCATAGCCGAACGTGGAAAAGTATGAATTTCGATCATTATTATTTCCTCCTGAATAATAAAAAAAATAATATCCCAGGGGACTGGAACTCTTTTGATTTAATAAGACAAGTACTAAAACTATACTAAATATCTAGATCTAAACCCAGAACTCTCATAAAAATACCAGCAGAGCATAGCCGAATGTAGAAAAGTATGAATTTCGATCATTATTATTTCCTCCTGAATAATAAAAAAAATAATATCCCAGGGGACTGGAACTCTTTTGATTCAATAAGAAAAGTACTAAGACTATACTAAAAATCTAGATCTAGACCCAGAACTCTCATAAAAATACCAGCAGAGCATAGCCGAACGTGGAAAAGTATGAATTTCGATCATTATTATTTCCTCCTGAATAATTAAAAAAATCATATCCCAGGGGGCTGGAACTCTTTTGATTTAATAAAACAAGTACTAAGACTATACTAAAAATCTAGATCTAGACCCAGAACTCTCATAAAAATACCAGCAGAGCATAGCCGAATGTAGAAAAGTATGAATTTTGATCATTATTATTTCCTCCTGAATCATAAAAAAAATAATATCCCAGGGGGCTGGAACTCTTTTGATTCAATAAGACAAGTACTAAGACTATACTAAAAATCTAGATCTAGACCCAGAACTCTCATAAAAATACCAGCAGAGCATAGCCGAATGTAAAAAGTATGAATTTCGATCATAATTATTTCCTCCTGAATAATAAAAAAATAATATCCCAGGGGGCTAGAACTCTTTTGATTTAATAAGACAAGTACTAAGACTATACTAAAAATCTAGATCTAGACCCAGAACTCTCATAAAAATACCAGCAGAGCATAGCTGAATGTAGAAACGTATGAATTTCGATCATTATTATTTCCTCCTGAATAATAAAAAAAATAATATCCCAGGGGGCTAGAACTCTTTTGATTCAATAAGACAAGTACTAAGACTATACTTAAAATCTAGATCTAGACCTAGAACACTCATAAAAATACCAGCAGAGCATAGCCGAACGTGGAAAAGTATGAATTTCGATCATTATTATTTCCTCCTGAATAATAAAAAAAATAATATCCCAGGAGGCTGGAACTCTTTTGATTTAATAAGACAAGTACAAAGACTATACTAAAAATCTAGATCTAGACCCAGAACTCTCATAAAAATACCAGCAGAGCATAGCCGAACGTGGAAAAGTATGAATTTCGATCATTATTTTTTCCTCCTGAATAATAAAAAAATAATATCCCAGGGGGCTGGAACTCTTTTGATTCAATAAGACAAGTACTAATAAATAATAATGATCGAAATTCATACTTTTCTACTTTCGGCTATGCTCTGCTGGTATTTTTATGAGAGTTCTGGGTCTAGGTCTAGATTTTTAGCATAGTCTTAGTACTTGTCTTATTAAATCAAAAGAGTTCCAGCCCCCTGGGATATTATTTTTTTTATTATTCAGGAGGAAATAATAATGATCGAAATTCATACTTTTTTACATTCGGCTATGCTCTGCTGGTATTTTTATGAGAGTTCTGGGTCTAGATCTAGATTTTTAGTATAGTCTTAGTCCTTGTCTTATTAAATCAAAAGAGTTCCAGCCCCTTGGGATATTATTTTTTTTAATTATTCAGGGGGAAAAAATAATGATCGAAATTCATACTTTTCCACGTTCGGCTATGCTCTGCTGGTATTTTTATGAGAGTTCTGGGTCTAGATCTAGATTTTTAGTATAGTCTTAGTACTTGTCTTATTGAATCAAAAGAGTTCCAGCCCCCTGGGATATTATTTTTTTTATTATTCAGGAGGAAATAATAATGATCGAAATTCATACTTTTTTACATTCGGCTATGCTCTGCTGGTATTTTTATGAGAGTTCTGGGTCTAGATCTAGATTTTTAGTATAGTCTTAGTCCTTGTCTTATTAAATCAAAAGAGTTCCAGCCCCTTGGGATATTATTTTTTTTAATTATTCAGGGGGAAAAAATAATGATCGAAATTCATAATTTTCCACGTTCGGCTATGCTCTGCTGGTATTTTTATGAGAGTTCTGGGTCTAGATCTAGATTTTTAGTATAGTCTTAGTACTTGTCTTATTGAAGCAAAAGAGTTCCAGCCCCCTGGGATATTATTTTTTTTATTATTCAGGAGGAAATAATAATGATCGAAATTCATACTTTTCCACGTTCGGCTATGCTCTGCTGGTATTTTTATGACAGTTCTGGGTCTAGATCTAGATTTTTAGTATAGTCTTAGTACTTGTCTTATTGAATCAAAAGAGTTCCAGCCCCCTGGGATATTATTTTTTTTATTATTCAGGAGGAAAAAATAATGATCGAAATTCATACTTTTCCACGTTCGGCTATGCTCTGCTGGTATTTTTATGAGAGTTCTGGGTCTAGATCTAGATTTTTAGTATAGTCTTAGTACTTTTCTTATTGAATCAAAAGAGTTCCAGCCCCCTGGGATATTATTTTTTTATTATTCAGGAGGAAATAATTATGATCGAAATTCATACTTTTTACATTCGGCTATGCTCTGCTGGTATTTTTATGAGAGTTCTGGGTCTAGAACTAGATTTTTAGTATAGTCTTAGTACTTGTCTTATTAAATCATAAGAGTTCCAGCCCCCTGGGATATTATTTTTTTAAATTATTCAGGAGGAAAAAATAATGATCGAAATTCATACTTTTCCACGTTCGGCTATGCTCTGCTGGTATTTTTATGAGAGTTCTGGGTCTAGTTCTAGATTTTGAGTATAGTCTTAGTACTTATCTTATTAAATCAAAAGAGTTCCAGTCCCCTGGGATATTATTTTTTCTATTATTCAGGAGGAAATAATAATGATCGAAATTCATACTTTTTTACATTCGGCTATGCTCTGCTGGTATTTTTATGAGAGTTCTGGGTCTAGATCTAGATTTTTAGTATAGTCTAAGTACTTGTCTTATTGAATCAAAAGAGTTCCAGCCCCCTGGGATATTATTTTTTTTATTATTCAGGAGGAAATAATAATGATAGAAATTCATACTTTTCCACGTTCGGCTATGCTCTGCTGGTATTTTTATGAGAGTTCTGGGTCTAGATCTAGATTTTTAGTATAGTCTTAGTACTTGTCTTATTAAATCAAAAGAGTTCCAGCCCCCTGGGATATTATTTTTTTATTATTCAGGAGGAAATAATTATGATCGAAATTCATACTTTTTTACATTCGGCTATGCTCTGCTGGTATTTTTATGAGAGTTCTGGGTCTAGATCTAGATTTTTAGTATAGTCTTAGTACTTGTCTTATTAAATCAAAAGAGTTCCAGCCCCCTGGGATATTATTTTTTTAAATTATTCAGGAGGAAAAAATAATGATCGAAATTCATACTTTTCCACGTTCGGCTATGCTCTGCTGGTATTTTTATGAAAGTTCTGGGTCTAGATCTAGATTTTTAGTATAGTCTTAGTACTTGTCTTATTGAATCAAAAGAGTTCCAGCTTCCTGGGATATAATTTTTTTTATTATTCAGGAGGAAGTAATAATGATCGAAATTCATACTTTTCCACGTTCGGCTATGCTCTGCTGGTATTTTTATGAGAGTTCTGGGTCTAGATCTAGATTTTTAGTATAGTCATAGTACTTTTCTTATTGAATCAAAAGAGTTCCAGCCCCCTGGGATATTATTTTTTTTATTATTCAGGAGGAAATAATAATGATCGAAATTCATACTTTTCTACATTCGGCTATGCTCTGCTGGTATTTTTATGAGAGTTCTGGGTCTAGATTTAGATATTTAGTATAGTCTTAGTACTTGTCTTATTAAATCAAAAGAGTTCCAGTCCCCTGGGATATTATTTTTTTTATTATTCAGGAGGAAATAATAATGATCGAAATTCATACTTTTCGACGTTCGGCTATGCTCTGCTGGTATTTTTATGAGAGTTCTGGGTCTAGATCTAGATTTTTAGTATAGTCTTAGTACTTGTCTTATTAAATCAAAAGAGTTCCAGCCCCCTGGGATATTATTTTTTTAAATTATTCAGGAGGAAAAAATAATGATCGAAATTCATACTTTTCCACGTTCGGCTATGCTCTGCTGGTATTTTTATGAGAGTTCTGGGTCTAGTTCTAGATTTTGAGTATAGTCTTAGTACTTATCTTATTAAATCAAAAGAGTTCCAGTCCCCTGGGATATTATTTTTTTTATTATTCAGGAGGAAATAATAATGATCGAAATTCATACTTTTTTACATTCGGCTATGCTCTGCTGGTATTTTTATGAGAGTTCTGGGTCTAGATCTAGATTTTTAGTATAGTCTTAGTACTTGTCTTATTAAATCAAAAGAGTTCCAGCCCCCTGGGATATTATTTTTTTAAATTATTCAGGAGGAAAAAATAATGATCGAAATTCATACTTTTCCACGTTCGGCTATGCTCTGCTGGTATTTTTATGAAAGTTCTGGGTCTAGATCTAGATTTTTAGTATAGTCTTAGTACTTGTCTTATTGAATCAAAAGAGTTCCAGCTTCCTGGGATATAATTTTTTTTTATTATTCAGGAGGAAGTAATAATGATCGAAATTCATACTTTTCCACGTTCGGCTATGCTCTGCTGGTATTTTTATGAGAGTTCTGGGTCTAGATCTAGATTTTTAGTATAGTCATAGTACTTTTCTTATTGAATCAAAAGAGTTCCAGCCCCCTGGGATATTATTTTTTTTATTATTCAGGAGGAAATAATAATGATCGAAATTCATACTTTTCTACATTCGGCTATGCTCTGCTGGTATTTTTATGAGAGTTCTGGGTCTAGATTTAGATATTTAGTATAGTCTTAGTACTTGTCTTATTAAATCAAAAGAGTTCCAGTCCCCTGGGATATTATTTTTTTATTATTCAGGAGGAAATAATTATGATCGAAATTCATACTTTTTACATTCGGCTATGCTCTGCTGGTATTTTTATGAGAGTTCTGGGTCTAGATCTAGATTTTTAGTATAGTCTTAGTACTTGTCTTATTAAATCAAAAGAGTTCCAGCCCCCTGGGATATTATTTTTTTAAATTATTCAGGAGGAAAAAATAATGATCGAAATTCATACTTTTCCACGTTCGGCTATGCTCTGCTGGTATTTTTATGAGAGTTCTGGGTCTAGATCTAGATTTTTAGTATAGTCTTAGTACTTGTTTTATTGAATCAAAAGAGTTCCAGCCCCCTGGGATATTATTTTTTTTATTATTCAGGAGGAAATAATAATGACCGAAATTCATACTTTTCTACATTCGGCTATGCTCTGCTGGTATTTTTATGAAAGTTCTGGGTCTAGATCTAGATTTTTAGTATAGTCTTAGTACTTGTCTTATTGAATCAAAAGAGTTCCAGCCCCCTGGGATATTATTTTTTTTATTATTCAGGAGGAAATAATAATGATCGAAATTCATACTTTTCCACGTTCGGCTATGCTCTGCTGGTATTTTTATGAGAGTTCTGGGTCTAGATCTAGATTTTTAGTATAGTCTTAGTACTTTATTATTGAATCAAAAGAGTTCCAGCCCCCTGGGATATTATTTTTTTTATTATTCAGGAGGAAATAATAATGATCGAAATTCATAATTTTCTACATTCGGCTATGCTCTGCTGGTATTTTTATGAGAGTTCTGGGTCTAGATCTAGATTTTTAGTATAGTCTTAGTACTTGTCTTATTGAATCAAAAGAGTTCCAGCCCCCTGGGATATTATTTTTTTATTATTCAGGAGGAAATAATAATGATCGAAATTCATACTTTTCCACGTTCGGCTATGCTCTGCTGGGATTTTTATGAGAGTTCTGGGTCTAGATCTAGATTTTTAGTATAGTCTTAGTACTTGTCTTATTAAATCAAAAGAGTTCCAGCCCCCTGGGATATTATTTTTTTATTATTCAGGAGGAAATAATTATGATCGAAATTCATACTTTTTACATTCGGCTATGCTCTGCTGGTATTTTTATGAGAGTTCTGGGTCTAGATCTAGATTTTTAGTATAGTCTTAGTACTTTTCTTATGAAATCAAAAGAGTTCCAGCCCCCTGGGATATTATTTTTTTAAATTATTCAGGAGGAAAAAATAATGATCGAAATTCATACTTTTCCACGTTCGGCTATGCTCTGCTGGTATTTTTATGAGAGTTCTGGGTCTAGTTCTAGATTTTTAGTATAGTCTTAGTACTTGTCTTATTAAATCAAAAGAGTTCCAGTACCCTGGGATATTATTTTTTATTTATTCAGGAGGAAATAATAATGATCGAAATTCATACTTTTTTACATTCGGCTATGCTCTGCTGGTATTTTTATGAGAGTTCTGGGTCTAGATCTAGATTTTTAGTATAGTCTTAGTACTTGTCTTATTGAATCAAAAGAGTTCCAGCCCCCTGGGATATTATTTTTTTTATTATTCAGGAGGAAATAATAATGATCGAAATTCATACTTTTCCACGTTCGGCTATGCTCTGCTGGTATTTTTATGAGAGTTCTGGGTCTAGATCTAGATTTTTAGTATAGTCTTAGTACTTGTTTTATTGAATCAAAAGAGTTCCAGCCCCCTGGGATATTATTTTTTTTATTATTCAGGAGGAAATAATAATGATCGAAATTCATACTTTTCTACATTCGGCTATGCTCTGCTGGTATTTTTATGAAAGTTCTGGGTCTAGATCTAGATTTTTAGTATAGTCTTAGTACTTGTCTTATTGAATCAAAAGAGTTCCAGCCCCCTGGGATATTATTTTTTTATTATTCAGGAGGAAATAATAATGATCGAAATTCATACTTTTCCACGTTCGGCTATGCTCTGCTGGTATTTTTATGAGAGTTCTGGGTCTAGATCTAGATTTTTAGTATAGTCTTAGTACTTTATTATTGAATCAAAAGAGTTCCAGCCCCCTGGGATATTATTTTTTTTATTATTCAGGAGGAAATAATAATGATCGAAATTCATAATTTTCTACATTCGGCTATGCTCTGCTGGTATTTTTATGAGAGTTCTGGGTCTAGATCTAGATTTTTAGTATAGTCTTAGTACTTGTCTTATTGAATCAAAAGAGTTCCAGCCCCCTGGGATATTATTTTTTTTATTATTCAGGAGGAAATAATAATGATCGAAATTCATACTTTTCCACGTTCGGCTATGCTCTGCTGGGATTTTTATGAGAGTTCTGGGTCTAGATCTAGATTTTTAGTATAGTCTTAGTACTTGTCTTATTAAATCAAAAGAGTTCCAGCCCCCTGGGATATTATTTTTTTATTATTCAGGAGGAAATAATTATGATCGAAATTCATACTTTTTACATTCGGCTATGCTCTGCTGGTATTTTTATGAGAGTTCTGGGTCTAGATCTAGATTTTTAGTATAGTCTTAGTACTTTTCTTATGAAATCAAAAGAGTTCCAGCCCCCTGGGATATTATTTTTTTAAATTATTCAGGAGGAAAAAATAATGATCGAAATTCATACTTTTCCACGTTCGGCTATGCTCTGCTGGTATTTTTATGAGAGTTCTGGGTCTAGTTCTAGATTTTTAGTATAGTCTTAGTACTTGTCTTATTAAATCAAAAGAGTTCCAGTACCCTGGGATATTATTTTTTATTTATTCAGGAGGAAATAATAATGATCGAAATTCATACTTTTTTACATTCGGCTATGCTCTGCTGGTATTTTTATGAGAGTTCTGGGTCTAGATCTAGATTTTTAGTATAGTCTTAGTACTTGTCTTATTGAATCAAAAGAGTTCCAGCCCCCTGGGATATTATTTTTTTTATTATTCAGGAGGAAATAATAATGATCGAAATTCATACTTTTCCACGTTCGGCTATGCTCTGCTGGTATTTTTATGAGAGTTCTGGGTCTAGATCTAGATTTTTAGTATAGTCTTTGTACTTGTCTTATTAAATCAAAAGAGTTCCAGCCCCCTGGGATATTATTTTTTTATTATTCAGGAGGAAATAATTATGATCGAAATTCATACTTTTTTACATTCGGCTATGCTCTGCTGGTATTTTTATGAGAGTTCTGGGTCTAGATCTAGATTTTTAGTATAGTGTTAGTACTTGTCTTATTAAATCAAAAGAGTTCCAGCCCCCTGGGATATTATTTTTTTAAATTATTCAGGAGGAATAAATAATGATTGAAATTCATACTATTCCACGTTCGGCTATGCTCTGCTGGTATTTTTATGAGAGTTCTGGGTCTAGATCTAGATTTTTAGTATAGTCTTAGTACTTGTCTTATTGAATCAAAAGAGTTCCAGCCCCCTGGGATATAATTTTTTTTATTATTCAGGAGGAAATAATTATGATCGAAATTCATACTTTTTTACATTCGGCTATGTTCTGCTGGTATTTTTATGAGAGTTCTGGGTCTAGATCTAGATTTTTAGTAAAGTCTTAGTACTTTTCTTATTGAATCAAAAGAGTTCCAGCCCCCTGGGATATTATTTTTTTTATTATTCAGGAGGAAAAAATAATGATCGAAATTCATACTTTTCCACGTTCGGCTATGCTCTGCTGGTATTTTTATGAGAGTTCTGGGTCTAGATCTAGATTTTTAGTATAGTCTTAGTACTTGTTTTATTGAATCAAAAGAGTTCCAGCCCCCTGGGATATTATTTTTTTTATTATTCAGGAGGAAATGATAATGATCGAAATTCATACTTTTTTACATTCGGCTATGCTCTGCTGGTATTTTTATGAGAGTTCTGGGTCTAGATCTAGATTTTTAGTATAGTCTTAGTACTTGTCTTATTGAATCAAAAGAGTTCCAGCCCCTTGGGATATTATTTTTTTTATTATTCAGGAGGAAATAATCATGATTGAAATTCATACTTTTTTACATTCGGCTATGCTCTGCTGGTATTTTTATGAGAGTTCTGGGTCTAGATCTAGATTTTTAGTATAGTCTTAGTACTTGTCTTATTAAATCAAAAGAGTTCCAGCCCCCTGGGATATTATTTTTTTTATTATTCAGGAGGAAATAATAATGATCGAAATTCATACTTTTCTACATTCAGCTATGCTCTGCTGGTATTTTTATGAGAGTTCTGGGTCTAGATCTAGATTCTAAGTGTAGTTCTAACACTGTTATAAGATAATCAGAAAAATTTATTCCTTTCGTAGTTAAGGTTTTGTTTTAATTAATTTTATTGAGAAATGATCTGCTAACTTCCCGTAGCAGATCATTTTTTCAATAGCATTTTTTTGGGTAAAATGGCTAGAACTCTCTTTAAAAACTATCAGGAACTCTAGAACTCAGCTGCATGCGAAGAGAACTCCGTTTTAATTTTGATCTGCTGGAACATGATCTGCTAAGTTCACGCACACTACTAACGTTAGGTTAGGAGGCACATTTCGAACAGTTTTAATGGCTTAATTTTTCTATACAATTGGCTGTTCTTTTTTGTGAATGTCATTTTATTTTAGTTCCATGGACGCTCACGCCTGGTTACGCAACAATCACTGCCAAATAAAACAAATGTTGGGATTAAAATATTTTAGTAAATAAAGGGTAGGTATAGCTAACTTGCACGCTGACTATGTATGGATATGGATAGAATCTAACCGGAGTGTCAGTGGTAGGAAGCACAGTGATTTATGCTCCACTCCCAAATCCATTAGACCAAAGTATACGGAGGATATCACGCTACGGACTCCATTTACCTTAACATCCACCTTGACCCCGCGTCTATAGCTCAAAAAGCACGTTAAGTCGTCTCAAAAATAATAGTGCCAAATGTAATAGTAATTACTCTCGGCTTCGTTCCAAGATGTTACAACGTAGTTTCACGTCCTACCCGCCGTTTCGCACTGTATTTCGGAGGAAGGTAGACCAAAGAAAAAAATTTCGACTTTGTACCAACCGCGGCTTGAACACCTCATTCACAGTTTAGTGCTTCGCTGTTTCGTGCGTTTTTAATCTTAATAAATGTTTTTTCTCGAGATAAAAGGAGGTATAAGGTTTCTATCATTCCGAAAAGGAATAATAATAGTATAGTGGTGATTCTGATTTTGATTATTAGCATCGGTGGTTCAGTGCTAGAATGCTCGCCTGCGACGCGGACGGCCCGGGTTCGTTTCCCGGCCGATGCACCAAGAAAAACCTGAGCCGTGAGTACCTATTCAATTATAAAATGAAAGTACCTAGCATCCGATATGGTCTAGTGGCAAGGACACCTGACTCTCGCTCAAGAGGCTCGGGTTCGATTCCCGGTAGCGGAAACAGATCACAAACAGGCTGGGTGTTTCTCAACTAGAGGTTGCACACCTCTACAATAGGGTTGCGTGTTTCTCACACCGGAGTCTCACATACGCCCATACTACATAGGGTTGCGTGTTTCTCATACCGGAGTCTCACATACGCCCATACTATACAGGGTTGCGTGTTTCTCATTTCGGAGTCTCACATACACCCTTTACTGACAACCGAAGCATAACTGCTACGCAGACAGCGAACTGATTGCCGCCATTGATGTCGACGTTACGAAGAATGCTTTCTCTGGAGCGAATGTAAGTACCGTCGATGACACCGGCACCGCTGCAATATCGGCTGTGTTGATCCCCAGCGCGCCTCTTGTCCCAGTTTCCTGTTACTAGTTGCTGTACCGACTACTGCTGTGAAAGATGCACCTACAGAGATGATCCGAAGGTACAGAAAATAAGCAAATATTAATTACTCGTGAGCTGTCATGACTACACTACATGTGTAGCTGTTATGTACTTTACTCTTATACTGTAAAGATGCAGATCCATATCTGCTTAAATGGATTCGGCTCGAATCTTATACGTATACATATTATAATATGATTAAATATATCGATTCCTCCTGAGGAGACTTATTCTGATGAATAAAGAGAGCGACAATACGACCACGGCCACAGCTACCAGCTGCAGGCAGCCGTGTTTTCTCGGCCGTATGAGCGGGAACCGCGCGGGTCGCGGTGAGGCGGACGACGAGTCACGACTCACGACTCACGTGACGCTTCGACACAGCTCCTCGAGGAAGTCATCGCGGCAGCTACGCTACCACAGAGTACGCGACACAGAACGGTAAAGCCGGCAGGCCGCTTGACTTATTTCTACAATAGCTGATTATAATTGATTTAATATTAATCATTATTATTAATATTAATAATCATTTTGTGTTTGTGGTTCAACATCAATAATTCTACAATTTCATAGTGAATATCAGGTTATGTCATGTCATAACCACTGTACCACAGTGGTTATGACATGACATAACCTAATAAGCTTCGTGATTCTATATATAAAGAAGTAAAATATACTTGGACAGAATATTAAATATAATTATAAAGAATCTACCTATAGATAATCCTTTGTCTATAGGAGCATTATTTCAACGATTTTCTTCCACGTTTCTGCTACGTACCGCTAAGGTGTGGAACACCCTTCCAGCTTCTGTGTTCCCAGCCAAGTACAACCTGAGTGCCTTCAAGAGAAGAGTGAATAGGCATTTTCTAGGCAAGCGCGCTCCATCCTAGACTTCATCATTTCTGTTCATCAGATATGATTGTAATCAAGCGCAAGCTATCCATAAAAAAAAAAAAAATACTTTCAGTGAAAAGAAATTAAATAAAAAACTCATAAATACATAGTTTTTTAAACTAGACAATCTAAGAACATGTATTAAATTAAAACTATTTTTTTTAAATAACATGTTCTGGTACTTAATAAATAAATAAAATATTTTCCTTTTATAATAAATAAAGATTTAGATGACAGTTTAAGAAAATTTTATGCTCTCAGTGAAATAGCAATCTCTATGAATTCAATGTGTTACCATTTTGTTTGAATACAGCTCCAGTATTTACTAAGATTCTAGATAATTAGGCCTGTCGCAATACTATTGCGACCGATGGATAATTACTACTAAAATCAAATACTAAAATACTTAGCCTTTATTTTCTATTAATAATAGTTATTCAATAAAGCAATAACATAATATTCAAAAAAGAAATAAAGTGACCACATAGAGAAATTAAAGTATATGTTAACTGTAGATTAGATCTACTGCTAGTAATACATTCCGAGCGCTGTAATGGCTGTAAATGCTTAAATCTAAGCGAAAATCCATTTAAATATATGCTGGTTAAGCAATAATATGGATTATACAGCATGTAAATTAATAAAAGGTCACTTATGCCATGAAAATATTTACTGATGCCTCAACAACTGGGGGTCATGCTTGTGGACCGTGGAGTGAGCAGGAATGACAGCTACACGCAAACAGCCTCCAGGACTGCAAAAATTTGCTTCGTATTGACACTGCGACTGAAATATCAAAATTTGACATTGACAAATATTACATTATTATTATAATAATTATGAAAATTGTGTAATATAATGGTCCATGATTCAACGATTCAAAAGACTTATTTCATATAGGCCTGGCTTACGGGCACTTATAAATAATCAGTAAAATATTATGATAATTATTACTTATTTGTGGATAATATAATTGCACATGCACTGTGCACAGGATGAATCCTGATTACTTCCGCAGTTTTGTTTAGAATTAGAATTTAGATTGTAAAGAAATTTTAAATATAAATTTAATTAAAGGTTAAATATAAATTTAATTAACAGGGATTGTGTTGTAACAGTGCCTCAATGGCCTACACAATCGTACTTACTTATAACAACAATACTCAACCATTGATTTTAAAACCACAAGATATTTTAACAATTATAATAATAATTAGTGCAACGAACGCGCAGTACTCCAGCTTTATCCAGATTTCACTACTCCGAAGAGGAGTCTTATGTATTCATCCATCCTAGTATGGCGGCACTTGTGGACAATACCTATTCTTAGACAGTATTACATTTTTTGTTAGATAAAACGATCTACTTACCACTGCTGAAAGCCATAAATTATTAGAGATTGAATTAGTTACTGCTGTCAAAATAATGATTTACATATTTTTATAATGAAGTGATTACGAATATTTTAAGTTTTCTATTCTTTAATTCAAATGCATATGGAACAACAATAACTTTGATAATTTCTTTTATTATTGTTAGGTCAAAATTTATTATAGCTTTTTATGATTGAACTTGTATAATATACTTAAAGAGTACTTTGTTTACGGCCTAAATTGCAAAAATGTCTAATCTAAAATATGTCTGAATTATTCTTGACCAAGTTTCAGAATGTTTATCAGATTAATTGTACCTTTATGAAAGTTCAATCTATAATCTATATTAATTAAATATGGAACAATAAAAATGGGCACTGGTTGCAGCTCACAGAGTTAAATCGCTGTCTGTGATGTATACATACTCGTATAAATAATATATTAATTTCGCAAACACTGAGGTAATAATAAAAATTCCAAGCTGAAGAAACAACTCACGGCTGCTAGATTTTATAATCACCAAGTTTTATATTTATCTTTTTTTTAAATAAAAAAAAAAAAAAAAAAAGTCCAGAAATACTTTAAAGTACAATTTCAATTCAATTGAATTTGTCTTTATTTGAGAATTTGGGTACATACATAATACATAGGTGCTATATAATATAATTAGCGCTTATACAAATCCAGCCTTATGGCATGCAATAGGTATAATATAAACTATAAGTAATGAACTTAAAGCAATAATGAATGAAGTATTTGCAAATATTACGTCAGTTAATCTTTCGTCAAATTAATTTATCTGTGAGGTAATCATAAGAATAATATGTCTTTTCATACAAAAACTCTTTCTTATTTTTAAATATTGAAATTTAACTTGTTGATATAATTATATATATATATATATATACATAATATATACGAGTATATAATATTCATACCATATTCACTGTGCACATTACTAGGCCCGCGTCGATTTCGAAAGCCTTCATTTGGGAGTTAACCTACACTTAGTACAGACATTATTAGAAATACTGCAGGATTGAGATCAAATTCTTTGGGTTTAACAAAATACTATATTGGTTTAGTATCCCATGAGTTATGAAGTTTAATTAGAGTATCTGCTTAAAATATATTAATACATGTAAAGTTATTAATAAGAATATTAGAATAAATCATTCGAGAGATTATACTTAATGTAGAGTTGGTTACAACCCATTTCATAACCATAAGTATTAAGTTATTTTGCTATATTTCTTTTTATAATGAAAGTAGCTGTTATTATAAAAATATTCTGTTTTGTGCGTTAATATGAAATGTTCTGTTTATGGCGAAAATATTAATTAATTATTTTGTTTCATATGTCAGAAATTCATGTTTCACGACAATAACTTTCTCTCAACATCTACGTTGTAACATCTTGGAACGAAGCCGAGAGTAATTAATGATTAAACGAACTTACCTGTACGTGAAGTTCAATCATAATTACTCGAAGAGCTTCGTTCCAAGATGTTAGCAACCCTCCCTCCCAATGGACAGGCCATTGCCCTGGTCGTGAAACATAAGTTAAAAAATAATTAAGAAATAATAATCAATTTATTGAAAACAAAGATTCTTTGAAGAAAGGATTCTTTTTTCTTCAAATAATCTGGGATTTTAACAGCTCTGCTCTCTCCAAACTAAATGAGGTGTTCAAGCCGCGGTTGGTACAAAGTCGAAATTTTTTTCTTTGGTCTACCTTCCTCCGAAATACAGTGCGAAACGGCGGGTAGGACGTGAAACTACGTTGTAACATCTTGGAACGAAGCTCTTCGAGTAATTATGATTGAACTTCACGTACAGGTAAGTTCGTTTAATCATTAATTATTTTATCGAACATGCACATCTCGCTGAAGTTACACCCTTCAAACCACGTTATCCAAACCAACCCATGAACCAACCAAAAGAGATGTTTCATCTATGTAATAGCCCAATTCAATAGGTTATCCCAGACCATAAACAACAGTTTTTACATATTATATTTTTCATATTACAGTACATATATATTTTCTTTAAAAATGGATTTTTTGTTGTACAAAACAAGTATTTCTGCTTATTATTGCGACACGTAACAAAGATTCATCATGGCGGCAACGTGACAGTCATTGCGAATTGTCAGAAATGTCAACTATTGGCAGATTTTGTCGTAGTTTGAAAATTGTAATTGTATGTACTACCAAGTACTACTAAAGTATTCATTTTAAATAAATGATTTTATTTTTAACGAGAACAACAAATTTTTTTAATTTTTTTTTTGAGGTAACGTTACCTAGCCCAATTTGAAACATCTCCTTTACGTAACCAAAACTCAGCGCCATATAACGACTAAAAAATTTAGAAGTTTGTTAGAGCAACTGGGCTTCGGTGATAGAACTTTTTTATTGAAATTGTTATCCCCTGGTCGCTTCTAACAATAATTATTTTTTTACTTTGAGACAACTGATGTTGTTACTCTACAGATTTGAAAAACTTACTTGTAACTTTTTCAAATCTGTCCCTAGCTTTGCAAATTTGTGAAACTTCTGAAATCCCAGTTGGATAGTTGTATGCTCAACTAAGAGCTCGAGTTTAAAAAAAAAGTTTCTAGTGCACCGATGGGGCACGAAACTTACCTATTTCTTTAACTTTACTGTGACCTCACCTGATGTATGACGAGTGACGATGTAATCGAAGATGTTATGGTACTTACTTAGAATGGGGTAAGCAACACCTATTGGATTCCACACAACTTCGCGCCAGAACGCTAAATCGCCTGACAGTTTTGTCTTTGATGGTAGGGCGTGCCACCTTACCATCTAGCCACTGCCGACGCCTCCCACCAAAAAAAAATATGTAATAAATAAATGTGTAGTGGATCCTAGAACGCACCTATCTATCTTTTGAACTTTATCAGCAACTATCTCCTAACGTCTTTCAGTAAGATTTGGCAGACTTGATATATAGAATCTATAAGGACTCTTTTTTACAATTCTGTTTCGGATCCATACCGTCTGAAGATGTTATTTGCAACGATTTAGCCCAATTATTAGTGATTAATTAATTGCAAAGACACGTCACAAATAAATAAGTCACAAATATGAATAACAAGAGGAATATCGCAGATACCATGCCCCCGAATTTCCATTCATTAGTTTGCAATTTACCGTAGTAGAGTTTTCCCTTGGCCAGGTGGTAAAAACGTCCACTGAGGACCGTGATTTATGGAGCGTCTTATGCTACATTCACTTTGGAACAAAAGGTTTACATTATCTCCCTACGTGAGTATCCTATGTTCAACCCATCTTTACGCGCGGAGTTATGTGTGCGTGAAATGTATTACGTTCACGCACACATTAGTTTTGTTCGGCGCCGACTACTATACACACATGCTGAATGCTGACATTGAAATTATATATTTCGTCATAGTCGTAGAATAGTGACGGATGTGACATTTATTAAACTTTACAGGACAGCCATTTGAAAGTTTTAATTTAGTTTTTTTGACATAACTTTTTTATTTCTTAATCTTTACTTATGAAATTTGGCATACCAATAAATGATAGGGTTTGTTTGAAAATGGAACAGAAATAATAACTTAAATTTATATAGTTTTCCAGAAAAATCACATCCTTCATTTTACTTCGGAGGCAACACGGTCGCAAGGTATTATCCGACATCATTCTTCGGAAACTTGGTGTTCAAAGTATGACGGATGTTACTTTCCGATTATCTTCTATCGACTTTACTGAGAAATATTTTGTCGGATGTGAAGTCTGTCATTTTTTTTACTCATTACAAGTTAGTACTTGACTGCAATTTTACCTGAGTTAAGGTTGATGCGTACATCCGGTCGCGAAAATTTACATTTTATTTAGTTTTCGTAAATAGTAGGCTATTTATGCATCATAGACTTATGGCAATGAGTATTTTGATTATGCTCCCATTGGTTCCTAATAGCTCCAATTCTGGGAGACTGTAGAAAATAATCTTTTGGGAGAACCTCTATGAGACGATTGGGAATTTTTGCGCAATTTTTTATTAAAAATATGTAAATTCGTCAGTGTTATGATCGCAAAACTTAGTACCATAAGTCTACGATGTATAATTAGCCTACCTACTATTAACGAAAAATTTAATTAAATTTGTATTTCCTGGGCTAATTTGGGCTAAGTGACGATGCAGCCAAATTTTTATTTTATTTATTTATTTATTTAGTATAGAAAGAACATGTACAAGGAAACAAACAGAAAGGACTTATACAAGGACATCTTATCACCACATAAGAGGATCTCTTCCAGATGCCCTAGATATGTTATAGTTATAAATTGGCAGGGGTAAGTTACTCCTAATGGATCGAACCGTATGTTGGGATAGGTAGGATATGATAGATTGAACACACCATTTTGGTCGTACCCATTATAAATAAATAAAATTAAAAAACTTAAGCTTAAGTTAAGTAATTAGCAAAAAACAGCATTATTTATGCACTGCAAAGATTTAGAAGATGTTGCAGCAATTTGGACTGGATTACTTCTTTGTTGTGGTAAATTACTCTCTAAAACTGAGAGTGAATGGGTAAAATTTTCCTGCCACAATCAGATTTTATTTAGTTTTTTGCAAGTAGTATTCTAATTTCAATATACATCGTGCTTGGCTTGTGGCAAATTTTTTGCGCATATATATTTACACATGTACATGTTTTTTAATCAAACTACGTTTCCAAAAGATCATTTTCTGCAGTTTCCTAGATTTGGAGTCGTTGAGAACCAATACGAAGCTAGTTAGTATTAGTATTTTTGAGCTGAGTTTTTATTAACTTCGTTGTTAGGATTTTATTGTCAACTGTGGACAGGATCTCCCAAATTTTGAGGGATATTTAGCGATGCAACCTTACTATCTCACTATCACCTAAATTCAAAGGTTTTCAAATGCATCGTGTTTTTTTGTCGAGAGTCAACATAGAGTAATATTTAAATTTACACGTGGAAAGCCTGCCTATAGTTTTTCATGGAACAATTACGTAATTTTGGGAGGAGTATTCTTTTCTATATTAATATTTTGCAATCATCAAATTTTTGAACATTTTTTTTACCCCTACATCAAAAGAGAGTTGCTAGAGACAACTAGCATGAAGACTAAGCAATATTGTTTGGTAGACAGTTGCTAAGGTCTTAAGACAGCTGTTGCACTATCGTGAGTGGGACAAAAGAAACGTTACATACATGGGCTTTTGCTGATAAAGGCATAGGTATTTAGGTAAGGGTAAGATGACAGATCTGTTATCTAGGTTGAGGTATCTAAAGGGGTTTCAAAATTGAGCTGATATTGGAAAAGGGTGCCATACTGATTTTTTGACTGGAGTAAATATGTACTGATCTGAACCATAAAGATGAATTTTGATAAACGGCCAAAAAATAATATCAACACCAACAACACAATGTTATTTCTAATGACGGCCAGTGTGAGCACGGTGAATAATCAAGTGGATTCCGTACTCCTGCCAAAACGGACTGTTGCATCGTGACAAAAATCAGATTATAGTGGTCGCAAGCCCCACTTCCTAACTTAAAGACCATTCACGATAAATGGTTTCGAAACGTCGAAAATAATAAAGTTAACGTCTTTTTATTAATACAGAAGAATTATTACTCAGGTTGGATCATTCTGGTATAGAAAAATATATTAAATTTATACAAATAAGCAGTGTTTTTCAATAGAAAAAAGGCGGAAGTGAAATTAGCGCGAAGAATAAAGTGGGATGTTCAGATACGACCGTTAGATAAAAAATTATGTCCGCAGAATATCGTCGGTTGTACTCATGCGTCACTATCACGTCCATAGAAAAATGAAGTATGTCTACATGCGACTTAAAATTTGCAATTTTTAAATATGATATAATCTCAACAGAATAATATTAAGTATAAGCAGAGATTAATATAATCTTAATTAAATTTAAATTTAAATTGATTTTGATTTTCCGTAGAAAACTGACGGATAGTCAAATGCGACGTTATGTGCAATCCTACTCGTCCGATGAACAGTGGCGGATGCGCAGATTCGTCAGGTGCGGGAGGGGGTGAGGGGGGATTCCCGCGCGTCGTAAAAAGACGAGTGTTCACAACTGCCATTTTACAATGAGCGCCGCGTCACATCCGTCAGTTTACCGACTGGTTATCTTGAAATCTAAAAGATTTTTTAATTTTCCTTTAATGCAGTAATAAAATATAGACATAGTAGTGTCCAAAAATGGTAAAAAGTGAATTTCGTAATTTTTGCAGATCCGTCACTATTCTACGACTATGACGATTTGTATTGCAAAAGAGAGCAATCTGATCCATATACAAAATGAAGCCAAGCTAATCTCTTCGCCAAAAATTAAAAAAAAAATAGGTATCATTACATTGGCATGTCAATACATTTATAATTGCTTCCTTTTTAATATTAGTAATTGTAAGCAACGTATAAGAAACCGTCCTTTTGGAAGTGGCGGACATAAGTTGCTTATAATGCACAGACTTGTATACTAAAGACAGGGCGAACAACGCGAAAAAATGTAGCAAGTTTATGGGTGGCATTAGTACCAACAGTATAAGGCCACGCGGTAGTTCGGTCAGGGGCGGCGGCGGATATTTTGACAGATGACGACTGTTTGCTTGTATGAAGAAGGTTTACGTAAAATGTTCGGATCGGCCTATCTTTACTATATAATATCTATTTCATAATGCCACACCGTTTGCGTAAGGTACAGAAGTCCTTTGTGGGGTTGAGTGTACGCTTCTACAATATGATCCCGATTCCAGAAGTCTGTCTTGAACTTATCTTTGCACACATTTTAAAGCCACTGTCGAAAAACATCTAATACAGGGTTACTATACCATTGAAGAATTTCTAAATGACAAAGATTGATATAGGGATTTGCTTCCATCTTCTCACGAGATATCTTATGGGGCCTGTGAACTACGATGTCTCCGTTAATGCAAAATACCAAATCATTTGTAATTCGTGAATATTTCGATCATGTTGTGGTGTTATTCGGATTCATATAGTAATAATCTATTCTCCTGGCCATATTTGGTTCGGAAATATTTCTTTAAAATAAAATAATAATCAATTTTGATCAAAATTTTTATAACTTTGGTCGAGTTCCGTAATACCAAAAATTATGAATGAAAACTTGTAACTTTCTTTATTAACTGGTGTTTTTCTTTAGCTGGACAATAAAAACTGCACTCCTGAACGAATGCGACGTAAGATAGTGTTGTTTTTATTACAAAACAAATAAGCAGAAAGTCCTCTTTGACATAAAAATAAGCAAAACTAAATTTGTTTACAATTTCGTTTAACAACAGTATTTCGGAACCAGATATGGCCAGGAGCATAAATTATTACTATACGAACCCGAATAACACCACAACATGATCGAAATATAAACGAATTACAAATGATTTTGGTATAACGTTTGTATGGTAGACATGGTAGTTCACAGGACTCTTAAAAATCTGTAATGTTTCAATATGTAAGTTTACAATAATGTCATTACACACAAGTATGAAACTTGTGTGTAATGACATTATTGAAAAGAGCAAGTGATGAGTTTCTAGCCACTTCTTCTTGGCGCAAACCTGCCTTACGAACCTGGCGGTAAAGACTTTTCATAAGAGCCTATGTGAAAAGTAAAGATTTTCATTCTTACAAATCAAAACCCGTATACTCGTACCTACAAGCTCACACACACATAGCTCCATGCGCTGACATGTAGATGTGTACTTACAGGAAGATGTATACTTACAGGAGTTATGTCCGAGACTTTCTCTGAATATAAAATTCCACCGCAAGTATTCCGAGACGGAACTGGGATCTGAATTTTATTACGAAATATTTCATGTGCAACTTTGTGTCCTTCATAAAACAGGGGCTTAGGATGGGAACAGCGTAGTGACTATCACTCAACTTTAAGGCGGAGTCTGCACTGCGTAGGGTTTAAAATATCATCAAGCGTCTTTTCATTGTCTTTAGGGTTAGTGCAGGTTTTTGTACGAATTTCGATTCGACTCGCATCGCACAAATGAATCGAACTCCTGCATACATTTACAGCCAGCGCCATCTATGGACAGTCACTGACATGCGCCTGTCATAGATGGCACTGGCTATAAATGTATGGATTTATTCGATTCGTTTGTGCGATGCGAGTTTATAATACAGTCATTTTTTTTTTTCAAGTTAATTGTAGCGTTATGCGTAATGCCTATTAACCGCCCGTAGCAGCCTGTCACTCTAAAGCCGGAACCGGACTGCGTTATTTGTTATTCTTTATGCGCCTTATTCGGCCGCATACGACCAAGTTAAGCACACTTGAAAGGACAAGTATTGGCAATATTTGGCATATAGCACCAAGTGTGGATAGCATGTTTGTTATTTGTCCAAATATGTGTTTAAGTGAAACACATATTTGGACAAATACAGCGTAGCCGCATAACGAATAACAAATAACGCAGTCTGGTTCCGGCGTTATACATAAATGCCCCACTAAACGTTACACGTACAAATGTAGTTAAGTCGTCCAGCCAAGAAAGAGACCTGAAAAGAACCTTGCTGATATAATATAAAACGATATTACCAATGAAAATAATATGAAACAATTTCTTGCTAACACACCCAAAAGAAAAGTCATACATGAAGCTTGAAGACATCATAAAATCCAAAAGTGTAGATAGACTATATAAAAAATGGGAAATGCTTTCCAAAAAACCAACTTCAAATGCCACTACAAAGAGTGAAATAATTTTTATTTAAATTTTAGGTACCTACACCAATTCGAAGTCGGGCAATGTTTCATATAATCCCTAATAGTCCTTCTTACTTACTTGATGTGCGAAGAAATGACGAAGTCATAGACAATCGCCCGACTTCGAATTGGTGTAGGTACCTAAAATTTAAATAAAAATTATTTCACTCTTTGTAGTGGCATTTGAAGTTGGTTTTTTGGAAAGCATTTCCCATTTTTATTTTATACTTTTTAGTGGAAAACAATAAAATGCACAAGGCGTTGTGAAAATACCCAAATAGCTTGAGGTGTGTTCATAAAATCTGAAGAGATACCTCAAATTCACCAAGATCCCATCATCAGACCCTGACTTGATGACTTTAGTCATCAAATCAGTATCTGCTAGCAAATGCACCAGTAACTATAAAAAATACCCAACTCGCTTCAAGTATACTAGCAAAATTTGAAGAGTTCCCTCGATTTCACCAAGATCCCATCATCAGACCCTGACTTGATGACTTTAGTCATCAAATCAGTGTCTGCTAGCATATGCACCAGTAACTATAAAAAATACCCAACTCGCTTTAAGTATACTAGCAAAATTTGAAGAGTTCCCTCGATTTCACCAAGATCCCATGATCATATCCTGACCTGATGACCATAGGACAACTTGAAAAATATTACTCTTTCTAATAATACTCAAATAGTTTCATGTGTCCATATAAAATTTGAAGAGTTCCCTCGATTTCTCCAGGATCCCATCATCAGATCCTGACCTGATTAAAATGGGACCATCTGGAAACAAAACCCTCTTAAACAAAAAAAGAATTTTTCAAATCGGTCCACGCGTCTTCGAGTAATCGGTGAACATACATAGATAAAAAAAAAAAAAAAAAAAAAAAAAAAAAAAAAAAAAGATTCCGACGAATTGAGAACTTTTGAAGAACTCCTTTTTTTGAAGTCGGTTAAAAAGAACTAAACGCCAAAAACGTGCGCTAAACGTCTTTTATATACCTAAGTTCGTAGTGTGCCAAGACATAAAAGGTCGTAAATTGCAGTCTCACGAAATCCTTTTGATATAAAGCGCAAAGACATATCTGGCCTTAGCTGAGACACTTTCTAAAATGAGTGTGTCTAACTTGACAAACACTGGAAGTGCAGGCTACGTTCAAGGGTCTATCCAGATATATCTTGGTAAGGTCTCATCAAAGTAAGGGCGGAAAATTACCTAAAACGAAGATAATATAAAACGTATTCTTATTTATACTGATTACTGTACATTCAAGTCCTGTTATCAAAAATACTGGTTGCATTTCCACGTTGAGTGTCAAAAATAATTCAGACCATTTGAAAACTAGTGTCTCTGAAATATTTTTGGCATTATGAGTCTTCAGCCGCAAACGCAACATGTTTTCAAGTTCATCATCCATCGGATTAAGCTATTAATCGATGTTTGGAAATATCCAGATGACAATGATCAACTAGAAAAAAAATAGGATAGGCTCTACTTGTCTGTTGAGTTACTACATTCTTAGTTGATATGTGTAACAAACCCTAAAATGATGATTCTACTAAAGGCAAAGTATGAAGTTCGTACTTTGATATAAAATGTGATTAAAAATTGTTTCAAAACTTATATCAAGTTTTTTAAAGACTAACGAACTTTGCTTCCATATTGTGAGGTTCATATGAACCTCTATTTTCTTTAGTAATCGTAGCTGTAATCGTGTTATCGTCACACTTTCGTCTGTATCTTTGTCCCATCAGGTGAGATAGCAGACAAGTATTTAGTTGACTGAGCTTACTCGTAGGTATTGAGTAGTATAGTCTTCTTCTCAGTTGATAGAGAAACGTGTAAATGTGGACCGAGGCAGCGCCGAGGTACACATACGTGAGTCCATCAATGTCTAGTTGTGGCCAAGGCTTATTTAGGACTTTTCTCAAACAATGGAAATTTTAACTGTATTTGCACGTAAGTTTGAAATTTAAATAAACCCTTTTGATGAGTTGTCGTGTCAGATTGAAAGAATGTTACATGTTTAAATTACATGATAGATATGAGTTTAGTGTTTAATTTATTCGACCGCTAAACCATGACAGAAATGGATTTTCATAAAACCTTTGCCGACCTCTGCGTGCCTAGTACATCAATAACGATTTATCCCGAAGAAGATAATGCTTTTTTTTATTTTAAATTATTAAAATAATGCTCAAATTTCCAAGCATGTTTGAGAAAATGTATATTGTGAGTTTTTTTTGAATAAAAAAACCTTTTAACATCACTCGACAAACGAATGGAACTAGAGCATATACTCTGGTGTACTTACAGATAAAACAGTGAAATACATGCAGAAAATCCCAACGGACTGTCTCACGTGGCATCCCATATACCTCCTCGTGTGCAATCCGTCCGTTTATTCGTGATTCTATTTTCAAACGCAACACACTGACATCGTCAGTATATTTTATTCAGATAACGAATGGAAAATATTTAGATTATATTGCAGCTATAAATCAGACTGTGATATTTTTGATTGCAGAAAATCGGCTCGATAGTAGCGCAGTTTTCATCTGACGATTTTTTTTAAATATTTTTACAGGTTTTTATGTATCCAGAGTGAGGAATGATTGATCTGACCAAGTGCGGGTTAGCTGGCTTTATACACTCCTTCCTTTGTTTCCTTGCAATGTTTTTATTGCCCATATACAGTCGCGATATAATTAGGAGCTGGTTCAAATCACGCCAAGTGTGAATTCTATGTATTTTCCATGACAAATGGATCTGAGACAAGGTCGTTTAGTATATGGACCTCATAGGAAGGCTCGGAGTCACTCAGCGGGCGATGGAGAGAGCTACACGAACCAGAGTCACTGACATAGCTCAATGTATCGTGAAGCTGAAGTGGCAATGGGCGGGGCACATTGCACGTAGAACCGACGGACGTTGGGGATCCAAAGTGATCCGCACGAGAAAGCGCAATGTTGGCAGGCCTCCGATAAAATGGACTGACGACATTATCCCCCTTAATAATAAACGTGGAGTAACGATGGAGTAGTTAAACTCTGTTTTGTCTTTTCTCTTCAAATGGCAAATTCCACAAGATATTATTAGTACAGGGGTAAAAGAGTCGCGGGAAGGCGCTGGTTACAGGTAGCGCAGGACCGTGTGGGCTGGAAATCATTACAGGAGTCAGGAGGCCTTTGTCCAGCATTGGACGTCCGTCGACTGAAACGAATTCACCCACCCTGAAATTCACAATGAAAATTGATTCACCCTGTCAAAAGATCAGAGGTAACAAACATAAAAAATACAGTTGTATTGAGAACCTCTTCCTTTTTTTGAAGTTCGACTTTCGATTAAGAGCAATGACGAAATACGCTGATACATACCTAGGTTAGGGAGGGCTATTAAGACCACAGATCAGAGAATGAGTTAAAGCTAAGACCACTACACTATCATTACTTGCATGTGACCATTCTGATAATATCTAGTCAATTTATTCACAGAGGTCTAGTTTAAACTGTAAATTTTATAGTTAGAGGCGAACCGAAAACAAATATTTAGAACAAGTTAACATATTTTGTTGACTTGAAGCTAAACATTTGGGTCTCCCTAACTACCCGTCTGGGACGCTCGACTTTAATTTACTTGACCGAATTGTGTTTGTTTTGGTCGAAATATCGATATTTATTACCACTGGACTCTAATAATAGAAACTTGAAAGCGAACGCTCAGCAAAATGGAAATGGGACACTAATATAGAACTCAGCGTTAAACTCAACTAGGTTTTATTTTTGATCTAACTTACTAGGTTTTATTTTTGATTCAAAAAAAATGCTGATTCCACCAGAAAACGGCTCTTCAGCTATTTAGGGTTCCAAACCCGCAAATGGTAAAAATGGAACCCTTAATATGGTGAGGCTTTATTTCTTTATCCGGATTCTTTACAGACGGACGGACGGCGTCCGTCAGTCACACTCGGTAATTTCATTAACTATTAAAGCTATCGACCTGAAATTTGGAATAGTTATGGTTGATAGTAAATCTCCCTTTTTAGCCTCTCGTTAGAGTTCGGGTGACAAACGGTTCCTTACGTCTGTCACCTGGAAACTAAAACTTACGGAGGCCGGAACTTAAGGAGGCTGAAACTTACAGATACTGAAACTTGCGGAGGCTGGAACTTACGGAGGCTGGTGGAAGATGTTTCATCTATCCGGTGAGCTTGCTGCCGAAAGATGCCAAAATATTCATCGGTGCATCTCCTGCGTGGGTGATACGTCGCCGATAATATATCCCTCTCAAGAATACCTATGGCTACTATATAGCCAGATGGTGATACATTCGAACCCTCAAAATAGCTCCCATAACTCTGCAGACCTTTCAACTTCAATTGCCTTGTTTTCGATCATCAATTGGTGTTTTGTATCAGATTTTTTTTTAATACCAGTCCTGAGTTTGGAAATTAACCGTGTTATATCATCGTGCCCCGGTGAACACGTTAAAGCGTGCCTAATCTCTTTCGGGTCGTGTTAGAATAGTCTCTACGAATTCTGAGAATGAATGAATAGAGTGTAAATGATGTCTCTTGTTCACTGGAAAATATCTTTGAGATTGACCGCTGAGTCTGGATTTGTCGGGAGGATATTATTACCGTTGTTAGGACCTTTTTCTCCTATGAGAAAAACATTTTAGTTAGTTCTGCTCACAAAGTTTTAATTGGTAACAATAATTCATAGTTAAAAGTGCAAGTACATTTTCCGAGTGAGAAAATAAATTGCCTCGCGGCAGCGGCATCGCGGTAACCACTAGCCTGATAAATTGTGGTGCATTATGAGCACTATTCTAGGATTTATCGCGACTTCCATATTCGTTTAGTGTCTGGTGGGCCATTGTTGGCCTTAATTACCTTCGGTCTTAATGAAGTAGTGCCTGAAAATTACGTACCTGATTTTTAGGGTTCCGCAAGCACTATTCCTTAGACTTCTGTTGTCCGACCGACTGTCTGCAGTTAGCGGGTACATTTACTGTAATAGGTAGACAGTTCAAATTTTCATAGAATGTATAATATTATTTGTAATAGCCACTTTAGCCACTGTAACGAAAAATATTAAAAATGTCATTAAAAATTGAGGGGTACAGTAATTTTTTTTTTCGATGGTCCGTCATTGTTGGTATGTCCTCTTGGTTTTAAGGTTTTACATACGTGTACACCAATATTTTCATATTCAAGATGATACTCAGATCTAGCATTCGGTATAGTTCTAGCGGCCTAATTTAAGTTAAAATAAATGTATTGTAATTGAAGTAGCTTCATGGTTTAACTAGGCATTAGAATAGAATGGAATAGAGTAGAACAGAAAAGAATACAACAAAATATAATAAAATACATGAGAATATTACATTTATATATCAGGACAGGACAGGACAGATTGGGACAGAATATGATAGGATAGGATAGCATAGTTCAGAAAATAGGACATTGGGCAACATGATATGACAGAAAAGGATAGTACAGAACATCGTTAGTATATTAGAATAGAATAGAATAAGATGAAACCAAGGTAAACATTCTCATGATTGTTTCTTACTAGTTGTTTTAAGTGATGTCGATATTTATCAACAAGGATCATCCAATGTGATACATTATTCGCATTTCAGCTGCATAATTCAGCGTGATTCACAGACCACAGGCAAAGGACGGGTTAATGAACCGAATAACAGCTGTGATTTACTGACACTCGACGTGCAATGACCTCTTATCGCCGTAAGTATGCTCTTGGGTATGCAGATGCAATTAGTGATAGAACTGATAGATTTGTTTAGTTACTGGTGTTTGGGGATTTCGTCATCAGCCTTATCATTTCCACCAATAGCCAAGAGCCAATGACTTGAATTCGTTTCTCCTCCGCTTCATAATACAAGAAAAAAGTACTGCTAGCTGACAAAATTCCCGTTAAAATAGGCCACAATATGGTAAAAACCGTTGCTGTGGAAACGCTCATGCGGACTAATAACAAAGTAATTTGTGTGTGGATCGCGGTCCATAAATGATACTGCAGTGAGCTTACTAATGACGCCGTTGGTGTCAAAACCAAATTTTTTGACACTAGTGAATTGGCTACATTTTTACGCGCTGTCCTATAAGTGCATCTGGTAATTTAGGAATCCGGTATGTAGGGAATAAAGGATCAGAACAAAACACTCTGGGGCCATACTGTAAGGCAAATAATATTTTTAATTATATTTTTCACAAAATATAACTATGAGGTAATGTTGGAGATCTTATTCGAATCCAGGATTCCCGAATAGGAAAATCTGTGTTCTGATATACTGAATTTGTACCAGTATACCTTGTAATTAATCTGATTATTATTTTTTAATAACGCGGTGCTACGTTTCATATCCTATCCTAGCCTTCTATGGAATTCAAGGCCAACAGAGACAATAATTTGTTTCTGTCAGTAATAGTTATTCATATCCAAACTGAACGAGCATATTGAATTTAATTCATGTGGATGTGATTCTGATTTGCTTTGAAATATTTATTCCTGAACTAAAACATTCATTGAATCCTGAAAAGTTATTCTATGAAAAGCTACTTTAAATTCTATAAGAAAAACATTTATGCTAAAGTGAAAGTAAGTACGGTGGATATCTATAAAGAAGGTACGATATCGTTTATTTAATCCTGTTACACTAGAATCCATACAGATAAAGCCCGGAGCTAAAGCTTGTTAAAATAAGTGGTTTCGTTAGCCCGCATTCAATGCTGTTGTGATATAGACAGAGTAGAATAATCTCTTTGTTTCAAAAATCGTTTCCCGATGAACGAACTTCTAGTGCACACCTACGCTAAAAATAACAAAAGACCAATTTTTCATATATTCATCCTATGTGGTTCAACATTGCTTTAAAAATTCAAATCACAGGACATGCTAAAATGTATTGAGTCTTGCGATTGTTTTTTGTCTAATTTTGACATTTATGATTTCAGCGATTTTGCTCCTCCAGATAGTGTATGTCTTGATCCCTGCGTTGGTACAGAACCCGTCGTGAGATAAGTGAACTCACTCTTCGCCGTTTTTTTTAATATTTATTACGTTCTCAAAGTCGATGTGTTTGCATAGTTTTCATAACATATTGGCCGCGTCGGATCCAAGAAAAAGACTTTTCTAAAACAACTGTTTTGTAGGGGCAATTTTATGTACATAACTAGCTTTTGCCCGCGGCTTCGCCCGCGTGAATTTCGGGCTTTTACAAATACCGTGGAAGCCATGGATTTTCTGCAATAAAAAGTAGCATATGTAACTTAATCTAACCTAACCTTACTTTGTTCTAAACAGTCAACTACGGGGCTCAATTAATACACACATCAGCTTAGTATTTTCTCTTCCCGCTCCCTTCCTTAAGAGGGGCGACTGTGGGCGTGGGAACTCCCGATTCGACGCCACGTTGCTATTTTCAAGCAATACAGCGGTGCAAGTAGTATCCTGGCCATGAAAAAATTTAATATCATACTTCAGACAACTTAAATGTCCATTACGCGTTTCCTCTTTAAAGTGTTTAAAATTGTCACAGAAAACACGCAGTGTACGTAGACACTAGATTATTACGATCTTATCGTGATAATCTAGTTTCTACGTAGTAGGCAGGCACCCAGTAGCAAAAGCCGTGGCCGAGTGTACGCGTTTGGCTTGATGTTAATTTATTTGTATTACGTTTTCATATCTGGGTTTCATATAATGTGATAATTTTCAATACAATTGTTAATCATAATATCGCACTTTTAGAGGCTGTCATTATTATTCGAAAATTAAATCTTACGCACAGGCATCTTTCTTTTACTTGGTTGTGACTTTCTTTTACGAGCTCGATTATAACTTTTGCAGTTTACTTTTTAGTTTTGAGTCAATTTAAAATTTTGATAGCGAGGACATTTCATATATTAGAATAAAATCTGATAGATTTTTTACAAGGAAAAATTAAAATTTTGTATAATTTTAAATTAACTAATTAGTTTTTTCTTTTCTTTTTCTTAATAAAACTCCTTTTAATAATACGAACACGTATTTTAAAATATAAATAATGACGACTTTAAAACAAAAATTAGATCCAAATTCCAAGTCGAGCTTTTGGTACCATTAATGCAGGAGAGCGCTGCAGATGCGGTGCTCTCTTCGTCATCACAACATGCTCCACCCAGGGAATAGTTCTTTGATTTAGATTTCGATACCGATATAGATTTTAATTTCAATTTTGTTTTTTAATTCAAGTATATGTGATGCCATGGAATTAACTCCACCCGATATTTTATCTAAAATCAAAACTGCACTGTATTGAAAAACGTCGTGTGATACACGGGTGTGTAGGTTATTGCAAACTCGTGACATTTACAACACTCGCCTTCGGTTCAGACTTGTTAATGACAGCTCGTTTGCAAAAACCTACTTTCCACTCTTGTATCACAATGTACCAATTCTTATTAAAGTTGTATGCTACATTATATGAAATATCATTTCATACAATGAGTGATACAACATTATCATCCTCTATAAAACTCGACATCTAACCTTTGCAACAAGCGTGTAAGGAATATACTTAAAGTAAAGTACAAAGTGGTCGGCATTTTGAAATTTTTTGTCACTGGGCCGATTGCTTCCGAAATCGACATCTTGGTTCCGCAGCCGGCATAAAGAAGGATTTGTGGTCAAAATTTTAAAAAGTGGCCGCCATTTTGAACTTTTTTGTTACTGGGCCGATTGCTTTCAAAATCGACATCTGACCTTGTCAGCAAGCCTAGGGAACGAATTTGTGGTCAAAATTTAAAAAAAGTGGCCGCCATTTTGAACATTTTTTTACTGGGCCGATTGCTTTCAAAATCGACATCTGACCTTGTCAGCAAGCCTAGGGAAGGAATTTGTGGTCAAAATTTAAAAAAGTGGCCGCCATTTTTGAACTTTTTTGTTACTGGGCCGAATGCTTTCGAAATCGACATTTGACCTTTTCAGCAAGCCTAGGGAAGGATTTTGTGGTCAACATTTACAAACTGGCCGCCATTTTGAACGTTTTTTTTACTGGGCCGAATGCTTTCAAAATCGACATCTGACCTTGTCAGCGAGCTTAGGGAAGGAATTTGTGGTCAAAATTTTAAAAAGTGGCCGCCATTTTGAACTTTTTTGTTACTGTTCCGATTGCTTTCAAAATCGACATCTGACCTTGTCAGCAAGCCTAGGGAAGGAATTTGTGGTCAAAATTTTAAAAAGTGGCCGCCATTTTGAACTTTTTTGTTACTGTTCCGATTGCTTTCAAAATCGACATCTGACCTTGTCAGCAAGCCTAGGGAAGGAATTTGTGGTCAAAATTTAAAAAAGTGGCCGCCATTTTGAACTTTTTTGTTGCTGGGCCAAATGCTTTCAAAATCGGTATTTGAATATCGCAGTGAGCATAGAGAAGGAATATGTGGTCAAAATTTAAAAGAAATGGCCGCCATTTTGAACTTTCTTGTTAGTAGGCCGATTGCTTCGAAAATCGATATCTAAGTTTCGCAGTGAGCATTGAGAAGGAATCTGTGGTCAAAATTCAAAAAAAGTAACCGCCATTTTGAATTTTTTTGTTACTGGGCCGATTGCTTTCAAAATCGACATCTGACCTGGTCAGCAGGCCTAGGGAAGAACTTTGTAGTCAAAATTTAAAAATGTGGCCGCCATTTTGAACTTTCTTGTTAGAAGGCCGATTGCTTTCAAAATCGACATCTGACCTTGGCAGCAAGCACAAAACAAAAAGCACAAAAAGAATTTGTAAGAAAAATTATAATAAATGATCGTTTTGACCATAGCAACAAGCATAAAAAAGGAATTTTTGTTAAAAAAAAATTGGGCGCTACTTTGAACTTTTTTGTCACTGGGCCGATTGCTTCAAAAATCAATATCTGTTGCTAAAAATGTCAAATGTCGATTTCGAAAGCATTCGGCCCAGTAACAAAAAAGTTCAAAATGGCGGCCACTTTTTAAAATTTTGACCACAAATTCCTTCCCTAGGCTTGCTGACAAGGTCAGATGTCGATTTTGAAAGCAATCGGTCCAGTAACAAAAAAATTCAAAATGGCGGCCACTTTTTTAAATTTTGACCACAAATTCCTTTCCTAGGCTTGCTGACAAGGTCAGATGTCGATTTTGAAAGCAATCGGCCCAGTAACAAAAAAATTAAAAATGGCGGCCACTTTTTAAAATTTTGACCACAAATTCCTTCCCTAGGCTTGCTGACAAGGTCAGATGTCGATTTTGAAAGCAATCGGCCCAGAAACAAAAAAATTAAAAATGGCGGCCACTTTTTAAAATTTTGACCACAAATTCCTTCCCTAGGCTTGCTGACAAGGTCAGATGTCGATTTTGAAAGCAATCGGCCCAGTAACAAAAAAGTTCAAAATGGCGGCCACTTTTTAAAATTTTGACCACAAATTCCTTCCCTAGGCTTGCTGACAAGGTCAGATGTCGATTTTGAAAGCAATCGGCCCAGTAACAAAAAAATTCAAAATGGCGGCCACTTTTTTAAATTTTGACCACAAATTCCTTCCCTAGGCTTGCTGACAAGGTCAGATGTCGATTTTGAAAGCAATCGGCCCAGTACCAAAAAAGTTCAAAATGGCGGCCACTTTTTAAAATTTTGACCACAAATTCCTTCCCTAAGCTCGCTGACAAGGTCAGATGTCGATTTTGAAAGCAATCGGCCCAGTAACAAAAAAGTTCAAAATGGCGGCCACTTTTTTTAATTTTGACCACATATTCCTTCTCTATGCTTACTGCGAAACTTAGATATCGATTTTTAAAGCGATCGGCCCAGTAACAAAAAAGTTGAAAATGGCGGCCATTTTGTAATTAAGCATATTATTAATTCCTTGCACGCTCGTTGCAAAGGTTTTTCAATTTTTTTAAGAATTGTGGTAGTTGACGTTTATGGTGTTGATATTTCGCGCGTAAGTTCTTATAACTTATTATATTTAAGAGTAAATCGAAATTTTGACGTTAGTTCCATTTTTGGCCACCGGGCAAGAAAAGTTTGTGGCAGAATACCTTCCCGTCAGGTGAAGTCGATCATCCAGTCAACAACCTATATTTGAATAGAAATACCTACTCATACGACAAAAACAAATAAAAATAATATCAGTGAAACTCCAAAAAAATACTTTTACCATTTTAATTCTGCTTCGCGCTTACCGGTGCGGAGGCGCGGCGGTGCCGCTAGCGCGTTAAATACCTATAGTTGACTTCGATCTTCACCTATCATGGACCCTTAACTATTTTATAAGTGAGAAACAGATTAAAAGGCAAAACAAAGTTTGCAAGGTCACTCAGGTGTTGTAGTGTTAGTAACAAAATGGCTCCTGCACGGCTTTTCCCGATTTTTATGAAATTGTTTGTGTGAGTATTCGGTAGGTCCGAGAATAGAATTTAAACTATTTTTATACCCCTAAGTGAGAAATAATGTATATATGACAAAGCAACGTTTGCCGGGTCAGCTTAGTTTAGTTCGTCTACTTGTTCGAAAAAATACAAATAATATAATTTTGGCAGCAGCCACGCTGGCACTGACGACCCACCCAGTTTTGGATAGAGTGAGACACACAATTTCAATCGCGAGCGACGCGAAAACGAAGCGCTTCTTCAAACAGACGTGGATTCGCCTTGAAAACTGAGACAGCACTGAATTTTTCATGCCGCGGACTCACTAATATAAAGCGATTTCTGGAGACCATTTTTTCATAGTAAAATGTATGGCGTTTTTCGCATAAAAAGATGATTGATTTGGAGGTCATATTATTTGCTCTGTGGTTTGAATTAGAAATAACTTTGACGGTAAATGTATTATCTATACTTTCGTCCTATGTTTTAACCAAAAATATTTTCAATTATAATAACGAAATGGCTTGCAGAGTTAAAATAGAAAAGGTTGTTTTAGATGTTTATGCCTAAGTGACGCATTTTTTTTCTCAAAAATCAAGAATTATTTTATAAATATTTTGCGATGTTTGTGTAGACTCGTTTACTATCCATCTGAGTTTTTTTTTTGATGTCATATAATGAAGCGAGTTGTTCAATATAATTAAATCCGTAACTCCCTTTTTCACGTTTTCCGCAGTCGCGACCCTTAATCAGTATAGGTTCAACTACGGGTCTCAACTAAAACACACATTGTAAACGTTACTTTTTAGTGACCTGCAGTTTAAGAACTACAAAGACAATTACTTAGAGCGAATTTATACTGAAGACCCAAAATACCTGATATTTAAAAGTATTTTTTATGTACATTCGCTGTTTACTTATGAAAAACATGTTCGCTCGGAAGGTGTATTGTCACATTGTAAATACAGACAGTAAATAGTGTAATTGTAATTTCAGAACCTGTAAAGGTACCTATTTTCACATTTACAGCATTACTATTTACTATCCCATATCACATTGCTCATCTAAAACACCTTTTTTTTTACTGGCTTAGTATTTTAGTAATTAGGTAAACGTCGTTATCCTGATATATTCTTCTGCGACGCTTTATGATAACCTATCCCAATGTTACCTAATTCACTTTTTTACAAATCCTGAGGGAAACGTAAATTTTCTGTACCCATTCCCTATTCATATCTAATACCTACTATCAAAGAAGTTTTCTTAAGCAATCTAGCTATGGATAGCTATGGATAGCTGCAGAAATTTGGGTTTTTTAAATATCCCATGAGAGCTTTGGATTTTTCCGGGATAAAAAGTAGCCTATTTTTTAATCCGGGTTATAAGCTACCTATGTTCCAAATTTCAGCCAAATCGGTTCAGTAGTTGCGGCGTGAAGGAGTAACAAACATACACACACACAAACTTTCGCCTTTATAATATTATAGTGTGAAGTGTGATATCATTTAATTTTTATTTTTCTTCTAAGAAAATAATTCAAAATTCCTGATTGAGAAAACTAAGAAAAAGCTAGAACCACAAGTTTAACTCCGGAAATTACTAACGTTACCAAGCTAAGATGAACATTTTAAATCTAGGGCAATGGGGATCATATTCTTGCTCCTTAATCTTTGCTGAGACCTGTCGTCGCTGTCGAAAGTGTTCATTATAAACCCTTCGACTTAGTTAAGTACCTACTATGGACCGCTTTAATATTCGGAATATTATTTATTAACTACAATATTCTACTCCCGACTCTGATCACCTAAAGTAGCCTACCTAACTATAAATTAGGCAATAATCATAAATATACTAGGTAGTTAATAATCATGCAAATTATATAAACATGCAAACCAGAAACCACTTTCATGTTTTAATTATTAACTCTAAGAATTCATACTGCATATTATTTTGAGGGTCACACGTAGACAGCTTGCATTATTTTCTCACTAATAATTATGTACTTGAAGTACCTATATTTGAAAAACTAAATAAAATTTGATACTTATGGGCTAGATTGCGATGTGTGTAATGTCGTGATATATTTATTTATTTAAGTGGTACTATTCCATAACATATAAGATCCTAGGTATCCAAAAAGGCAAGATGCAAGAAATTCAAATACAGATCTGGTATTTTAATTTGTAATCTTCATCGGTATTTAATTTTATTTTTTAAAGAAAAACTTACAGCTTATTCTTACTGACTAGTCATACATCTAATAATCTAAGCTAATAACAAGTTTTCGCAAATAGATACTAAAACATATCTATCATATTATTATTTTTTATGTAACCCTCAATATTGACGAAAATAATTAATAAAAACTGAAAAATATTCCAAGAAAATTCAAACGTTCCAAACTGTGGCGGTTCGTGACGTCACCAGCCTTTTACGATAGGAGAGAAATTTGGAGTGCAAGCTGATTGGCTGAATCGTTGAATTGAGTGTATGACGTGATTTAAATTCGGATGGTAGCTTTTGAATCGTCTGAAATTGGCAGCAGTTTTGTAATTATTAATTTTAATGTTTAGGTACTTAATTTATATGAATATTTCATGAGTAAGAATATATAATTTCCGTCATTGGTTCGTAACGACATTGTTTGCCTGTAAGAAGTCGCTATGTAACGATAAGGCCGCCAAGTTGTACCTTTAAGTTTGTTTGTGTTAGTTTCTTTTTATATTTTTATTCTGTGGTGTGCAATCAATAGTTTATCTATCTATCTATCTATCTATTTATCTGTCTATTTATTTGCAATTCGATGTAAACAACTAAATAAAAATAAGAAAAGACATATTATAACCTGGAGAGGGCGGACGGCACAAATAATGTCGCCAGTTTATCGGTGCCAAAAATGCTTGTTTTGCCACCAACAGTAAGGCCACGCTGTAGTTCACTCAGCAGCCACTTATAGAATGTTGACAGATGGCGCTTCTGTTTGCTTGTATGAAAAAGGTTTACGTAAATCGTTCGGATGCCCATATCCTTTGGTTTCTTATCGGTGACTGGCAACAAATTAAGACACTGATGATGATTTATTTGGGTGGAATAGTCTGTTTTAACACTACGGTACACGCGCCTCTTTTTTTTACTTGAGTACACGCGTGGCCTACTATAGTAGCCCATTTTAAAAAGTCAATAAATTGTATATTTATAACTATTTGATTAAAATAACAAATGGAATGGAAAAAATATTTATTTAAGTTAACATTACAACAAAACAATTTAAATAAAATATTTAAAATAGTGAACAATTAGCAATTTATTAAATATCTACGAAAAAGTAACAAAAATGGCAATACTGAGATCAACGTATTTTTGTTTTTATTAAAACCACTCTCCATTACTATTTCCTACATTTTCGTAGCATTCAGGATATACTACTGCTTAGTGATCGTGAAAAATGTTCTAGTAGCAAGTCTTTCACCACTTTTTTGTCGACCGATTTCGGGCTCTCGAGCAGAGTGCACATCGACCATCTCGTGCTGTCTTTGGTGTCAAATCATGATTTAGATACTTGGGAATCCTGAATTGTGCTGCCGAAAAGTGCCCCAATCCTCAATTTAAGTTGTCGGGTTCGGGTTGTTTAAAACTGGATAATGGATCCTTAGCATTTCTAGCTCTATCTCCTTTTGGGCTTGCTTATCTAATACTTAGGTTTTGGGTTCGAGTTCGCGTTGCCGATGGTATATTTTTGTGCCAAATGGTTCAGTTCGTCATTTTGTAGATTAGACCGCGCCTTTCAGATAGAGTGGAGTGTTATCCGAATCTGATGTTTCGTCAGACCTTTCATTTAACCTTTCCTCTTCATTTTCCTGAAGCTCTGACTCATGCAGAACCAGGGCCTGTTGTTAGTCTGGTTCTGGCTCAACTTTATCATCTTCACTCTCTGTCACATCTTCATCATCAGTGTCTAGCTTAAGTAGCAACAAAGATTCACAAGTGGAAACACTTGTGAATCACTCATGACGTTAATGTTATAAATCTGTAAAAAATAAAAAAATGACATTTTCCAATTTTAAAATAACAATAATTAAACAAAGGTATAACTATACATACATAACATAGCTGGAGAATATTATTTTAGCGTTATAATTCGATAATACACGAAAAGTTACTTACCTGATTTTGGTACATCAATACACGCGCGGACTACTATAGTAGGCCTGCGCTTTTGGCGCCAAATATCTCGCACATGCGTTTGCGCAGGAATTGTGTTGGGTACTAAGGTTGCGAAGAATATACCAGACGAGGCTTATCTGGAATCGCAAGCTTCTAGCATGCAAAAATAAAAAGTTACTACAAAAAAACTAATCCTGGTCTACTATAGTAGGCCGCGCGTGTACTCTAGTGTTAAAGTGCTCGCCGGGTGCAACGCAAATTGGTTAATTAAAGCTTCCGGCCTAATTGGGGCTATCTCCTTCAAGTGTTGCCGAAACCAACTTATAATAATTGCACTTGGCAAGAGCGCAAGTTGTTGCAAACTATCTACTTGTGTCTCTTCATTTAGGCCTGATTTACACTCCATTTAGTTAAAGTGAGTTAAGGTTCTAAATTGGCTAGCCGTATCTAAAAATTATAATTATTTTAGCAGACACATACACACACAGACGGAATACCAGCCGTGCTATTCTGCAAAAATAACTAGCCAAAGTCAAAATGGAGCTGCTTGTTTATCTCTAAAAAGTACTGAAATCTAGACAAAGTCGTGCCAAGTCTAAGGTTCCTTACTGCGATTTCTTTATTATTTATAGTTAATGTTGCGTGACTTGGCCGTTGAAGGGTACACAAGGGTTCAAACCAGGTGCTCCATGACACCATTGCACCAATCTGTCGCCAGAATTCATCGTCAATGAGTAGCGGTTCTTGTTCTTCAACGGCCAAGTCACACAACATTAACTATAAATAATAAAGAAATCGCAGTAAGGAACCTTAGACTTGGCACGACTTTGTCTAGATTTCAGTACTTTTTAGAGATAAACAAGCAGCTCCATTTTGACTTTGGCTAGTTTTTTACAGAATGTTTTTGGTGGGATTTCACTTCTTTTTGTAGAAACTTCAAAATATTACAAAATATTTCTGTCCGTTTTTCTAGATACATTAACTGCATAAATAACTTTGTAATTTAATATAATTTATATGGAATTACAAAGTTATTAATGCAGTGATCACCAGGTACTCCAGATCTTCGATTATCCTAGTTTTTATAGTTTTCCCTTTATGTGGCCATTAAACCCTAACTCTGTACCAAATTTCAGCTCTCTGAGTTTATGGGAAGTACTAGTTCTATTTTGATGATCATGAGTCAGTCAGTCAGTCAGTGTCGAAAATGCGAAACTTTGCTTTCGCATAACTTCGGAACTATATGACCTACAGACTTGAAATTTTGGGTTTTAAGTATGTGATTATAGCTTACTGGATAGCGAAAATTTCAGCGTTCTGGTCTTATCCAGAGGTTCTCAAATAGGAGCCCGAAAATGCGGCGAAATGGTTCCTGTAAAGATGGTACGGCAGTTTTGCTTCGCGCTTTGACTTTGGCTGATTAAAGCAGCGACGAGAGTACATCTCTGCATCTATGAATTCGTCAGTGGTAATAGAGTACAATTTTGCATGCCATCTTCGGCTTGGCAGCTGTCTGGCAGCTGTTTCAGAGATGGACATTTTGTAGAATAGCACTGCAGTTTTTTTTGAGTTCTTTAATCAAAACCAACGTTCATTAACCACATGAGGTATTTTGTTGGTCTAATAATACCCAAATTGTTTCAAGTGTCCATATAAAATTTGAAGACTTCCCTCGATTTCTCCAGGATCCCATCATCAGATCCTGACCTGATTAAAATGGGACCATCTGGAAACTATACCCTTTTAAACAAAAAAAGAATATTTCAAATCGGTCCACGCGTCTTCGAGTAATCGGTGAACATACTCGTACATAGATAAAACAAAAAAGATTCCGACGAATTGAGAACCTCCTCCTTTTTTTGAAGTCGGTTGAAATGGACCATACACCGCTTCACTACAAACAACCTGCCTAGCTGCACCGTGGCAGGCATATTTTTTTACCTATTTTAGGTCTACTTCTCATGGAAAGTGATATTTCCCACTAACTCGATGTGGTTAGTATACTTGCAGGTTGCAGCCCCCAAGGACTATTAATATGTTATCATTAATATTCTAGCTTACTGTACTGTATATGATGAGGTACAAACAACTAAGTTCACTCTCCACGTTTAAAAAATAGCTAGTAATTCACAAAGTCAGTAAAAGAGTTCAAACCGGGTAAACCCCCCGAGAAAAGGGACTCCTAGTATCAATAAATTCAGAATTCTGGGCCATAAATAACTGATCTATCTGGGGGTTGAATAACAATATGAATCCGATTTATGCCTTTTATGGACAGGACAAGAATTACGAATATAAGTACCTTCTTCTTTTATGGACTACATTTTAGCATTGGTTTCTATGAAAATGAGAGATGTAGTTTGGCTACAGTAGTCCATCAAGGCAGGCCAAGTATGGATTGGTAAGCTTAACACACCTTTGAGAACATTTTGCTAATAAACACATCACTAAAATTTTAAAAGCAAAAGTTTGCATATGTGTTGTGTTACTAAAATTTGTCTACAGAGATCACAAATCGGATGCGAAGACTATATCGTAAATACCAAGGACTTGACTACATCTAAATAATCCACATTATCATAGAGAGAGTTTGTGTGTATCTAAATGTGTGTATGTTTTTACTCCTTCACTCTGCAACTGTTGACCCGATTTGTCTGAAATTTAAAATGGAGAAAGGTTATGCGATTTAAATATTTGCTAAACTAACAAATCGGTTCCTTTTTATGCAGGAAAAATCAATGGTATTTGAGAAAAAACGACATTCACGCGGGCAAAAGTTAACTCAAACTGAAAACTCAAAATATCTTTACTTCACATAGGCTTAACATATCGGCAATTGCAAATTGTCGGTATGATATTTGTAACATAAGAATGGTGATAAATACAAGTCGACTTAAAACTAAGTTTACGAGGGTTCTAAACGCGCCCTGCCGGCGGCTGAGAGGAAGCCCAAACTCAGCCGGGTATTTTTTATGTTAGCACCATTTAACAAAATAAGTATAAATACTTAGGCTAGCAACAAAAACAGAGCAATCTACCACTTATCGATCACTTCCAAGGGTTTGTGTCGCTAATATAGTCCTTAATATTGTAGTATGGCCTTTTGAATGAAATTAATAAAGAGAATAAAAAATACCAGCGCAAAATAACATCAAAATTAAACAGAAGATATTATTGTTTGAAGTAGATACAAACATAACATAGACAGGCAGGAATGATAATATCAAATTCGTGGAGTAGCTCATAAAATAACAGATGGGTCGAGAAGTTTGGCGTTTATCTAAACTTTGCGGTGTTATTCCACGGTACGCCGTTTTAGTTTTGAGGCCATTGCGGTTTTTGAAAAGTTTTGATTAAACATTCATGTTACTTTTAGACAGGTGGTTATTATTATCAATGTGGGATCCTATTTGCTTATGATTCAGTAACACAGCGATTTCTAAGCAAAGAATCTAATATTTTGATATTTTGTGGTAGAAAGATAAAAGTACTCCTGTTAATGACTAAAGGAAATGAAAGGCTTTCGTTTCCTTGTTTTGTAACTAAAAAGGGATAAGTAGTCTCGAACGTCTTCTACACAGCATCGCGCCGGAACACGCTAAGCGGTGCGTCTAGGTAGCTCTAATAGGATGGTAACAAGCCGCGGCAAAATCCTTCCATCAGACACTCTTTTCAAATATTATATTTTTAAGAGTTTCTAGATCGTAAAGAGATGATTAAGTACATAAAGACTTTAATATCGTAACCAAAACAAATAGAAAAATATAAATTAGTCAGTTTAGAATTGAAAAACTCATGATAATTAGTATTTCTAATCAAAGTAATATTATTTATTAATGCAGAAATGTGTTTGCTTGCTAAGTAATTTGTTTGTCTGTTAATCACGCTGCAACACAGCATAATCGACGTGATTTTGAGCATGAAGACTGAGGGAAATGTAGACTACATTTTAACGGTTTGAAAGCAAATTTTTTCGGAGCATGAATGTAGTTAAATACTAGGAAATGTCGACCCGGATAACTTTACCCGTGAAAACAAACATTTTTATGACATGTCGAGTGTCAAACATACCTGTGACATATATACAAGCTCGGATACAATCTCACTTCGAAAAATTTTCGATAGTAAATCACCGCCGGTAGTAATGCCGGGGCAGGCGGCAATGTTGTCTGGCGCAAATATTTTTCGCTATCACAAAACGAACCGTCAATGTTTCCTACACCGCCTGGCATTAAAGTTCGATACCTGACATTTTAGATGAAACTTTTATTACATCGTACTTTTTCGTCTGTGTGTTGCATGTCGCGTGACGGTCGGCTGCGGAGTAGGAATAAAGAGAAAGGTGCTCGTCATAGCAGCCAAGGCCACAAAAGTTTCACTTTTACGGTGGTTTCATAAAACCACACAATCCTTTGCTTAAATCTTAGTGCTATAAAAAATCTATATGAGATAAATCATTTAAATTTCAATGTGTAGGTGTGGGCATTAACCTCATTATAGTTCATAAGAAAATAATATTATGTCGAGAAGTATTGACGGCGATGGTTATCCGACTGCAGGAAGCGTTGTTTTCGCGCGTATCTTGTACCTATATATATTTTGTTTGTAAATGTCTTTATTACCTCGTATCCTACAAACGGCTGACTGGATTTTGACAGTTAGGTTGTCGTTAGATTCGTCTCCGAAACCAATAGATTTTTTTAAAAGATCAAAATGGTTTTTTTACGCGAAATATAGGCCTACATCAAAAAATATATAACCAAATCTATCGAGTGCAGGGGTATCAAACTGTAGATTTCTAAAATATTGATTGATATCCAGCAAGCTCGAACGAAACGTTTTTCATCTACGTTTCTGATACGTACCGCTAAGGTGTGGAACACCCTTCCGGCTTCTGTGTTCCCAGCCAAGTACAACCTGAGTGCCTTCAAGAGAAGAGTGAATAGGCATTTTCTAGGCAAGCGCGCTCCATCCTAGACCTCATCATTTCTGTTCATCAGATATGATTGTAGTCAAGCGCAAGCCTATCCATAATAAAAAAAAAAAAAAAAAATATATTTTTATGTCATATGTTCAAATGTAATAATTTGAGTACTTGAATAAAATATGACTAGCAAATAAAGTTACGTTTGAAAATCGAGTGTATCTGTAATTTTTCCCCGGGGTGTACGCGATCGGTTCGATATTGTTCGGCTATTGGAAAACGGTATTTTACTAAAAAGTCACACTAGCATGCTTTTGTTTGCGACAGTACTGAATATGCACGTAGAATTAAAAAAAAAACACTTTGTTGCCCGAAGGTATGTCTGAGTCAATAAATACCCGTAGTGAAATTATACCTGTCTAGGTTTAAATTATTATACTACAAAAATTTAAAGAAAGTGACAGATTTATTTTTTGAGATGGACCCCAGTAAGCTCTCCCAGTAATACTCTACAATACAGTCATCCGTCATAGTTAGGTACATAGCTTATATAATGTATTCGGTGGTATTCACACCAATTCTGGGATAAGTACCTATAAATAGAGTAGTTGATAAACTGGCCCTGATAGCAATACGGCAATTGGATAGTGTTATCTCCACGTTATCTCAAAAACAGGGCGAAAAGAGAAGTCGTAATTGGGTTAGTAAATCACTAGCGTGACCGATGGAACTTCTATATGACAAGAAGAGAACTTATGGTGGTGTACAGAATTAAGGTTATATAAGATTTCTCTAACTTTAGAATATGTATCGAGCATTCTGTGTGTGCTAACTGCTAATCATATTTCCGAGCACAAACCCATCGTTGAAATGATATTGACAAAATAATATATTATCATTCTGTTGTGATAAAATTGAAATTACGACTGTTTTTTAGGGCCAAAATTCTTTGAAGTTTTTAGGACCAAACTTATTTAAATTTGTTTTCTATAGTTTCGGACGTTTAACGATGTACAACAATATTATGTATTTTAGTACCTACGTAAGCTATTGCTGTTTGTAAGGAAGTTCATGTAAATGAATTAACTTGTTTACTACATATTTGACTGTAGTTTCATCTGATGAGTGATCCCATAGAAGTTTTGTCAACTTGGAAAGAACATATTTTCATAGCATCTCATCAGAACGCTTAACCGCTTGACTGTACATCTCCAGTCGCTGTATTAATATTGCACCTTATCACACGTAATAACTCAACGGAGTTATTAAAGCCCTAACTCGATTACGCGATATCACAAGCTCGTCTCTTGCCGGAGTTAAACTATAAATTTTAATTTAAACTCTCCGTGATAAATCTGTTTTAAAATGTAATCTTTCAGTGCGGCGGAAAACGCAGGATGACAGGTTTAATCTACGCGCTCGCTCGCGCGATATCATAATGCGGTTTATAATTATTACAGTTCAGCTACTTTGGTAGTTTTTACCTACAAAATATCCGAGAATTTAAAATATTGGCAATAGACTTTAAAGTGCTTTATTTCAATGTCGACGTTGGTAATTCTTATCTGTGCTGCCCGGGCCGCCATCTTGCAAAATATGGCGCCAAAAAAAAATTTTTTGTCTATATATTATACTTTCCGAATTATGAAGTTATTTTATATAATAAGCTAGCTGAACCACCCCTTACACTAGCGGCACGCTATGATGGCCGGTTTGACACATTACAAATAAATAAATTTTGAGTCCTAAACCTAAAACTACATTCGATAAAATTTATGAATGAATTTATGATAGTGATGTGCAGAGATTCATAAATTTTATCGAATGTAGTTTTAGGTTTAGGACTCAAAATTTATTTATTTGTAATGTGTCAAACCGGCCATCATAGCGTGCCGCTAGTTTAGTTGCTTAATTCTATCATTTCATAGGAAACAAAAAACTTTTCTTATCTAATATAAGTATATAAATCTCGTGTCACAATGTTTGTCCTCAATGGACTCCTAAACTACTGAACCGATTTAGTTCAAACTTCGTGAATATCTGTTTTTTGGTCCAACTTAAAAGATAGAATAGTTTTTATCCCACGTGGACGAAGTCGCGGGCATCAGCTAGTTATTATACTATATATAGCTCGATTACCACTGACTGACTGATTGACATAATTGTTCTCCCAGAAAGAGACAGAAAACGATATAATGATGTACGGGAGATGTGTTCGGGTGCGGGAGTCGACTAGGGAAAAATTATGACATTTCAGAAAAACAAGATGGCGGCCGACGTGACTTTCGTAACTCTTTTGTTTTCCAACCGATTTCGTTCAAAGTTGCAGCACTCGAGGAAATGAGTAAATGGTTTCTAGAAAAATTAGAAAAATTTGGAAAAACAAAATGGCGTCTGAGATGTAGCGTTTTAAAATTTTTCATTTTTCGACCCCAAACCGCGGCGCCACAGATCCTAAACGGGGTGGTTGAAGATGTCAATTTTTGCTTGATTCGCTCACAATTATCCTGAATTTTGACAAAACGTGAGTAATTTTTCAAAATCCAAGATGGCGGCTGTTTTGGCGGCCAATCAGTGTGAGGTATGAAAAATCGCAATTTTGAAAGTCTAATTTCTCGCAGTTGGCAGCATCGGAGCGTTTCGACTTCTATGGGGCGATTGTGTGTAAAGACTCGAAGTATTGATTGGGGAAGAAAAAATTACCCTATTTCTCGGGAAATTTCGAGATTTTCCCCAAAAAGTAAAAAATCGAAATACGGACTTTTTGCAAAATCCGAGTATAAGCGATCACGTGTCTTACTCATACAAATGACATTTGAGTATTTTTGTCGCCGAGGACTGGCAACACTGGAATCTATCAAAGTAAAAGTGATTTTCGACATGGTCACTTTTCAGGGGCTATTGTGGCGCTTGGGTGCGAGCGAGATGAACACTTGAAACGTCATCAGGGGCGGTATATCCTGTAGTTACTGGGAAAAATACGAAACTGTGTAAAATATTTACCGCAAATGAGGTGGCGGCCATTTTGTATTTTTTTCTGTTTTTGAAAATTTTGATCGTGTTTTTGAGGCACTTGGCAACATTTCGGAAAGTCGACATGTATGAACCGATTGTGTAACTCGACCGGCAGTATCGAGATATATAAGCTGTGTTGCCACATTTGGGGTAGTTTTCGTGATTTTCCCCAAAATGTCCTCCTGTAAAATTTTGTATGAACAATTTTTTTTCTCTTATGGCTTCGTATAGAAGTCAAGAAATGACTCGGCGAAAAATATGGAGAGAGCTGACGATTGAGGATTTCGGAGTCGGATGAAGAGCACAGCCAGGGTATTGAAGATAGGTGGGGGGTGCTCTACCAAATGTCATTCGAAATCTTGTGCAGTTACCAATGAGCTAAAAAAAATTTCAAAATGGCGTAAAAAAGATGGCCGCCATACAAATTTCGTCTGAGTCTACCTCAGAAAGTATAAAAGTTAGAAAAGTAGTTTCTTAGCAAAAGATAATCAGGACGACAAGGTATATCTATTGAAAGAAAAAAAAATTCAAAATGGCGGAAATTTTTTTTTCATACTAAATTGTATGGCGACTTGGATCTATAAGAAAATTGGCATTGTTCTCCTAGAAACAGACATAAAACGATACAATGATGTATGGGAGATGTGTTTGGGTGTGGAAGTGTAGTAAAGAAAAATTATGACATTTCAGAAAAACAAGATGGCGGCCGACGTGACTTTCAAAACTCTTTTGTTTTCCAACCGATTTCGTTCAAAGTCACAGCACTCGAGGAAATGAGTAAATGATTTCTAGAAAAATTGGAAAAATTTGGAAAATCAAGATGGCGGCTGAGCTGTGGTGTTTTAAAATTTTTCATTTTTCGACCCCAAAGCCGCGGCGCCACAGATCCTAAACGGAGTACTCGATGATAATAGTTTTTTCTTGGTTTGCTTACAATTATCCTGAATTTTGAAGAAATGGTAGTAATTTTTGAAAATCCAAGATGGTGGCTGTTCTGGCGGCCAATCAGTCTGAGAATGAAAAATCGCAATTTTGAAACTCAAATTTCTCACACTTGGAATCATCGGACCGTTCGACTTCTTAGGGTGATTGTGTGTATAGACTCGAAGTATTGAGTGGGGGAAAAAAAATACCCAATTTCTAGGGAAATTTCGAGATTTTACCCAAAAATTAAAAAATCGAAATATGGACATTTTGCGAAATCCGACTATAAGCGATCACGTGTCTTACTCGTAAAAATGACATTTTGGTATTTTTGTCACCGAGGACTGGCAACACTGGAATCTATCAAAATAAAAGTGATTTCGACATGGTCACTTTTCAGGGGCAATCATGTCGCCTGGGTGCGAGCAAAATGAAAATTTGAAACGTCATCGGGAGCGGTATATCCTGCAGTTACTGGGAAAAATACGAAACTGTGTAAAATATTTCTGTGAACGAAAGTGGCGGCCATTTTGTATTTTTTTCTGATTTTGAAAATTTTGAACGTGTTTTTGAGGCACTTGGCACATTTCGGAAAGTCGACATGTATGAACCGATTGTGTACAGTGTAACTCGACCGGCAGTATTGAGATATATAAGCGGTGTTGCCACATTTGGGGTAGTTTTCGAGATTTTCCCCATAATGTCCTCCTGTAAAATTTTGTATGAACAATTTTTTTTTCACTTATGGCTTAGTATAGAAGTCAAGAAATGACTCGGCAAAAATTATGGAGAGAGCTGATGATTGAAGATTTCGGAGACGAGTGAAGAGCACAGCCAGGGTATTGAAGATAGGTGGGGGGTGCTCGACCAAATGTCATTCGAAACCTCATGCAATTGCCAATGAGCTGAAATTTTTTCAAAATGGCGAAAAAAAGATGGCCGCCATACAACGTCGTCGGTGCCTATCTCAGAAAGTATGAAAGATAGAAAAGTGGTTTCTTAGCAAAAGATGACCAAGACGAAGAGGTCTATTTATTGAAAAGAAAAAAATTCAAAATGGGGCAATGTTTTTTTTCATAAGTACTAATTTGTATGGCGATTAGGAGCTATAAGAAAATTGACATTGTTCTTCTAGACACAGATAAAAACGATACAATGATGTAGGGGAGACGTGTTTGAGTGCGGGAGTCGAGTAGGGAAAAATCATGACATTTCAGAAAAACAAGATGGCGGCCGACGTGACATGACTATTTTGTTTTCCAACCGATTCCGTTCAAAAACGCAGCACTCGAGGAAATGAGTAAATGGTTTTTAAAAAAATTGGAAAATTTAGAAAAACAAGATGCGGCCGAGCAGTGGTGTTTTAAAATTTTTCAATTTTCGACCCCAACCTGCGGCGCCACTGATCCTAAACGGGGTGGTTGAAGATGTTAATTTTTGCATGTTTCGCCCACAATTACCCTGAATTTTGACAAAACGGGAGTAATTTTTGAAAATCCAAGATGGCGCCTGTTCAGACGGCCAATCAGTGTGATGAACAAAAAAACGCGATTTTGAAATTCAAATTTCTCACACTTGGCAGCATCGGAGCGTTTCGACTTCTATGGAGCAATTGTGTGTACTCGAAGTGTTGAGTGGGACAGAAAAAATTACCCATTTGCGACATTTTGCGAAATCCGAGTATTAGCGATAACGTGTTTTACTCGTACAAATGACATTTGGGTAGATTTGTCGCCGAGGACTGGCAACACTGGAATCTATCATAGTAAAAGTTATTTTCGAAATGGGCACTTTTCAGGGGCAATCGTGTCGTCTGGGTGCGAGCGAAATAAAAAATTGAAACGTCATCGGGAACGATATATCCTGTAGTTATTGGGAAAAATACAAAACTGTGTAAAATATTTCTGTGAACTGAGATGGCGGCCATTTTGTAACTTTTTTCGTTTTTGAGAATTTTAATCGTGTTTTTGAGGCACTTGGCAACATTTCAGAAAGTCAACATGTATGAACCGATTGTGTAACTCGGTGGGAAGTATCGAAATATATAGAAAGTGTTGCCACATTTCGGGTAGTTTTCGAGATTTTTCCAAAAATGTCCTTCTGTAAAATTTTGTATGAACATTTTTTTTTCACTTGTGGCTTCGTATAGGAGTCTAGAAATGACTCAGCGAAAAATATGGAGAGAGCTGATAATTGAGGATTACGGAGACGGGTGAGGAGCACAGCCAGAGTATTTAAGATAGGTGCTCGACCAAATGTCATTCCAAACCTCGTGCAATTGCCAATGAGCTTAAAAATTTTTCAAAATGGCGTACATAAAAAAGATGACCGCCATACAAATTTCGTCTAAGTCTATCTCAGAAAGTATGAAATATAGAAAAGGGGCTTCTTAGCAAAAGATGATCACGAGGAGGAAGTCTATTTATTGAAAATAACAAAATTTTCAAAACGGTGGAATATATTTTTGTCCTACTAATTTGTATGGCAATTAGGAGCTTTAATAAAATTGTCATTGTTCTCCTGGAAATAGATAGAAAACTATACGTATGGGAGATGTGTTCGAGGGTGAGATATGAAAAGGGAAAAATTATGACATTTCAGAAAAACAAAATGGCGACCGACGTGACTTTCGAACATTTTTTGTTTTCCAACCGATTTCATTTAAAGTCGCAGTACTTTTGGATACAAGTAAATAGTTTTTAGAAAAAGTAGAAAATTTGGGAAAAACAAGATGGCGGCTGAGCTGTAGTGTTTTTTAAAATTTTCATTCTTTCTCACCACAGACTCCGATTCCGGGACACCACAGATCCGAAACGGGATAGTCGAGGATGATAATTTTTTAGTATTTCACCTACAACTATTCTGAAATTGACAGAACGGGGATAGATTCGTCAAAAAAAATTACCCCATTTTTCGGGAAAAATCAAAATACGGACTTTTTGCAAAATCCGAGTATGAGCGACCACGGAAATTGCTCCGAAGCAGTTACGCGGTCCGCTTTAGCGGGCCGCGCCCCCACGCAAAAAACTATTATACTATATATAGCTCAATTACCACTGACTGACTGACTGACTGACTGATTGACATAATTGTTCTCCCAGAAGGAGACGGAAAATGATATAATGATGTACGGGAGATGTGTTTGGGTGCGGGAGTCGACTAGGGAAAAATTATGACATTTCAGAAAAACAAGATGGCGGCCGACGTGACTTTCGTAACTCTTTTGTTTTCCAACCGATTTCGTTCAAACTTGCAGTATTCGAGGAAATGAGTACATGGTTTCTAGAAAAATTGGAAAAATTTGAAAAAACAAGATGGCGGCCGAGCTGTGGCGTTTTAAAATTTTTCATTTTTCGACCCCAAACCGCGGCGCCACAGATCCTTAACGGGGTGGTTGAAGAAGTCAATTTTTTCTTGTTTCGCCCACAATTATCCTGAATTTTGGCAAAATGTGAGTAATTTTTAAAAATCCAAGATGGCGGCTGTTCTGGCGGCCAATCAGTCTGACGTACGAAAAAACACGATTTTGAAATTCAAATTTCTCATAGTTGGCAACATCGGAGCGTTTCGACTTCTATGGGACGATTGTGAGTTTCGACTCGAAGTATTGAGTGGGGGAAAAAAATTACCCCATTTCTCGGGAAATTTCGAGATTTTCCCCAAAAAGTAAAAAATCGAAATACGGACTGAGCGACCACGCGTCCTACTCGTACTAATGACATTTGGGTAGTTTTGTCACCCGGCATTGGCAACACTGGAATCTATCAGAGTAAAAGTGATTTTTGACATGGTCACTTTTCAGGGGCTATCGTGTCGCTTGGGTGCGAGCGAGATGAAAAATTAAAACGTCATCAGGTGCGCTATATCCTGTAGTTACTGGAAAAAATACGAAACCTTGTAAAATATTTCTGTGAATTGAGGTGGCGGCCATTTTGTATTTTTTTCTGTTTTTGAAAATTTTGATCGTGTTTTTGAGGCACTTGGCCACATTTCGGAAAGTCGACATGTATCAACCGACTGTGTAACTCAACGGGTAGTATCGAAATATAAGCAGTGTTGCCACATTTGGGTTAATTTTCGAGATTTTCCCCAAAATGTCCTCCTGTAAAATTTTGTATGAACATTTTTTTTTTCACCTATGGCTTTGTATAGAAGTCAAGAAATGACTCGGTGAAAAACATGGAGAGCGCTGATGATTGAGGATTTCGGAGACGGGTGAAGAGCACAGCCAGGGTATTGAAGATAGGTGAGGGGTGCTCGACCAAATGTCATTCGAAACCTCGTGCAATTGCCAAGGAGCTGAAAAAATTTTCAAAATTGCGAAAAAAAGATGGCCGCCATACAAATTTCGGCAGTGTCTGTCTCAGAAAGTATGAAAGATAGAAAAGTGGTTTCTTAGCAAGAGAATATCAGGAAGAGAAGGTATATCTATTGGAAGAAAAAAAATTCAAAATGGCGGAATATTTTTTTTTTCATACTAAATTGTATGGCGATTAGGAGCTATGGGAAAATTGTCATTGTTCTCCTGGAAACAGATAGAATAAGATACAACAATGATGTATGGGAGATGTATTTGGGTGCGGAAGTGTAGTAAAGAAAAATTATGACATTTCGTAAAAACAAGATGGCGGCCGACGTGACTTTCGTAACTCTTTTGTTTTCCAACCGATTTCGTTCAAAGTCACAGCACTCGAGGTAAATGATTTCTAGAAAAATTGGAAAAATTTGGAAAATCAAGATGGCGGCCGAGCTGTGGTGTTTTAAAATTTTTCATTTTTCGACCCCAAACCGCGGCGTCACAGATCCTAAACGGCGTAGTTGTGGATGTTAATTTTTTAGTATTTCACCTACAACTATTCTGAAATTGACAGAACGGGGATAGATTCGTGAAAAAAAATTACCCCATTTTTCGGGAAAAATCAAAATACGGACTTTTTGCAAAATCCGAGTATGAGCGACCACGGAAATTGCTCCAAGCAGTTACGCGGTCCGCTTTAGCGGGCCGCGCCCCCACGCGAAAAACTAGTTACTATATATATAGCTGCTTGTGCTGATTCACTCACTGACTCATTGATCACCTCTCCTGAACAATTTTGTATGAAAAATTTTTTTTTCAATGACCATTCCGTATAGAAGGGAAAAATTCATTAAGAACAAAAATATGGGGAGAGCTGATGATTGAGGATTTCGAAGACGGGTGAAGAGCACGTGGAGGGTATCGAAGATAGGTGGGGGGTGCTCGACCAAATGTCATTCGAAATGTCATCCAATTGCCAGTGAGCTCAAAAAAAATTCAAAATGGCGGATTCAAGATGGCCGCCATTCGAATTTCGCCGATATCTCGGAAAGTATAAAAGATGGAAGAACGGTTTCTTGACAAGAGTTGATCAGGACCCAAAGGTCTATTCGATGGATAGAAAAAAAAAATCCAATATGGCGGATTTTTTTTACCATAGAAATTGTATGGCGGATATTGAAGAGACTAAAAGTTGGAAGGCAAATAGGGGGAAGACGGCACGCGGGCCACATGTGGCCCGCGCCCCCACGCAACCTACTAGTCTCTAATCTATAGCTTTTAAATAATTATTTATTATTCAAGAGAGCCTTTGCAAAACAATTTAGCATCTTACGACTTTGGGCCGGGCAATAGTGGGTCAGTAAGTGAATCAACAAGTCAAGATTTTTCTTTTTGCTAGCCGCGTATTAGATGTTTAAAGATAAAACGTTTTATCTATTAGATGTTTAAAGATTTTAAGTAGTTAAATAGTTATCACTTTTAATAAGTATACCTACTTAATTATTTTTCCTGGCTATTCATAAGAGCTAACAAGTAATGATCGATATGAAATGATGACTATGAAATAAATGATTCGACTTTGACTATGACTTTAAAGCTAGAGCAAATTTCTACAATTGATATATACACGCACACATACACACGCACACATACACACGCACATAATATGCGTGTAATTACACCGCCTTATCAAACTTGTGTGTCGGAAAATGACGGTTGACAGGTTAACGCGTTTGTTCACGTAATTCGAAATTATATTATGTGGTTCATGTTTCATTCGCGAATCGCGGGCCCAATTTTACACCTCGTGTGGTTTTGATATTGCGAAAACAAAACGGCCGTTCACATTGGAAGATTTTATTTAAAAATTGACCAATTTCGAGTAAAACTCGCTCACCAAAGGTTCCATATTACAAAAGAAATAAAACACTTAGAACGGGTTACTCTATTCTAATATCAAAAACTAATACCACTTGGTATTTGTTTGAACTTAGAACCTAACTTACTTACTATGAATAATCGAGTGTGACAGACGGACGGACGGACGGAGAAAGTCTCACCATAGGGGTTCCATTTTTACCATTTTGGTGGTTACCATGGCACCTTAAAAAGCAAAAACAGGTGATGATGATCCACTTGTTTTCTTTTGAACTCTAACCGCTTGAAGTTAGGAAAATCTCTAAAAGCTACTTGTGATAAATCAAATTCAATACGTGACTATCCCAGGTACACTAAAATACTTTTTATGCAGGTCCTTATAAAAGCCTTTATTGTATCCTAATTAGCTTAAGGGTGTTCAATTATACAGTCAGTCAAGTACATTGTATTCCCTTTCGAGATTTGAGAATACATTATACTTTATATGCTAATGCGAACGGAAATTTATCCTGCCTTCCGAGCTTAACCCTGAGTCCCTGACCGATCTTGATCAGTCAGAAAGACCGCATCGACCGCTGAAATACACACAAAAATGTGCATCAAAATCGGTTGACGCATTTTTGACTATTAGCTCTAAGAATTTATATCAAGATAATGATATCAAAAGTTTTTGCAATTATCGTGCACTAACTTCACTCAGTTAGTCCCACATATTAATAATTGAGAAACAGATTCAAATAAAACCCTGATGGCACTCTTGGTACTAAGGTAGGTTTTTTCTTTATTTTATAGGCATAGATTTACTTATAAAAGTGCGTCGCTCTCGCTCCGACTAACTTACGTGCAGAAACTTTTTCTTGTAGTGTGAGAGTGTAAATTTAAATTTTTAATGGTGCGCTAATGCTAGTTGTGGCTTGGGGTTGTCAACTTAGCAGAGTATTAATTGGAGCACTTTCGAAGTCGCCGGCGGCCTCTTGGACCTGTATTTTTATAGGCTAACGCTTGACTGTGATCACACCTAATGGAAAGAGAAGATACAGTCTGAGTATAGGGGTGTAAGCCGTTCTTGCAGTTCTATATGGTAAAAAGGTTACGGGGGATCCAAATTAAATATTTCCTGAGCACACGGGTTCAAAATAAATATACTTCATCAGCTGACTCCCTCATCCTTCTTTCCGAATTCCTTGGGAATAAATCCTTCCTTATCCCTTGTCTACATTATCAGGAGAACTCTGTGTCAATTGCAAAGGGTTTGGTAAAGGGAATCATTAATTACTCACCCAGTAAGGATTTCTCTTTTTTTTAATATCAAAATTTACATAGCGCACGCCTCTTCGTAGCAGTTTTAATAATTAAATATATTGCAGCTTGTTTTGCCCCAGGTGCAGCAGCTTAGCTCATAAAGTATCATCAACCGGATTATACTAAGCTAGAAGATGGAAGCAAATTATTCTGTAGCAAAACAGGTATTAAAATAAACCACACAGCCACACTGGGGTTAGTACAAGTTGTAGGAATTACAATAGGGTATTTGACTCCAATTTTTTTATTACTTTATTATAAATTACAATTAAAATAATGACGTGCACTGAAAAAACTAATTAAATCGATCAAATAACAAAAAAGTTATAAGCATTTAAAGATTTGTGATTAGACAGAGATAGCAACATGAAATTGTGACGTCACACCTTACCAATGCCATAGTAGCTTCGTGCGGCTTCATACAAATTTTCGTTTTGCGAGAAAGGGATAGAAGATCCCCCCACTCCAAAGTTTAAACGCCTGTAACTTTGTAAATCTTCGTTGGATTTTAATATTTCTTTCACTGCACGTTATTATTTTTATCCTAGTTTATAATAAAGTAATATTTTTTATCAAATTCAAAAGTAGTGTAAGACCCCATTCGAATTTTGATTCAGCTTCGCCATAAAATTAACGAGTTATGACCTGATAGTAACCGAAAACGGATAAAGATATCGAATTCTTTATAGCATTTCGTATCTCGTAAAATCAGTCAAGGCCAATCAACTTTACTAGGGCAGGACAGTTAATTTGCCTTGACTGATTTGATCTTTAACCCTAACGCAATATTAATCTGTAGCGTTACAATTAACTGACTGACTCACTGTTATTGATGACGCGAATTCCGCACATTCTTATGTTTTTTTTTCTATTTCACTCTATCTAGCGGATCGAAACGTCATAATATGACTAGATCTTATCATTTCAGGATTGCCATACGTACCAGGAGCACAGAGGGTATAAGGAGCCTGGAGGCAGGCCCTTAGATACATATTTTGCATGTTATAGATTAATTTTGAGGGATAACTCACTTAAAGGAGTCATCGTCTTACAATTAAGTCGACTTAAACAAAATTCAATTATGTATCTCGGAACAGGATTATTCGTGTAAGGTAAACTTGAAGAGCTATAAGCCCGATTAATAAGTGTAAGTTATATGAACATCACTTGAAATTAGTGTTCATACAAAATTGTTGTAATCATAGAGTGGACGGACTTAAATATTATCCCACCAAAAACGTTCTGTAAAAAACTAGCCAAAGTCAAAATGGAGCTGCTTGTTTATCTCTAAAAAGTACTGAAATCTAGACAAAGTCGTGCCAAGTCTAAGGTTCCTTACTGCGATTTCTTTATTATTATAGTTAATGTTGCGTGACTTGGCCGTTGAAGGGTACACAAGGGTTCAAACCAGGTGCTCCATGACACCATTGCACCAATCTGTCGCCAGAATTCATCGTCAATGAGTAGCGGTTCTTGGTCTTCAACGGCCAAGTCACACAACATTAACTATAATAATAAAGAAATCGCAGTAAGGAACCTTAGACTTGGCACGACTTTGTCTAGATTTCAGTACTTTTTAGAGATAAACAAGCAGCTCCATTTTGACTTTGGCTAGTTTTTTACAGAATGTTTTTGGTGGGATTTCACTTCTTTTTGTAGAAACTGCAAAATATTACAAAATATTTCTGTCCGTTTTTCTAGATACATTAACTGCATAAATTACTTTGTAATCTCATATAATTTATATGGAATTACAAAGTTATTAATGCAGTGATCACCAGGTACTCCAGATCTTCGATTATCCTAGTTTTTTATAGTTTTCCCTTTATGTGGCCATTAAACCCTAACTCTGTACCAAATTTCAGCTCTCTGAGTTTATGGGAAGTACTAGTTCTATTTTGATGATCATGAGTCAGTCAGTCAGTCAGTCAGTCAGTGTCGAAAATGCGAAACTTTGCTTTCGCATAACTTCGGAACTATATGACCTACAGACTTGAAATTTTGGGTTTTAAGTATGTGATTATAGCTTACTGGATAGCGAAAATTTCAGCGTTCTGGTCTTATCCAGAGGTTCTCAAATAGGAGCCCGAAAATGCGGCGAAATGGTTCCTGTAAAGATGGTACGGCAGTTTTGCTTCGCGCTTTGACTTTGGCGGGGGCACTGCCGTGCCCCCTGATTATGATAGCTATGAATATCAAAGATCTTTTTTAAAAGAATTACCTACAAAAGCAAAGCAGTGGTTCATCACTTCATACGTTAACACTTAGTAAAATGACCCGGAATGCTAAAAATCCTTGTTTAGAGATAGAAAATAATTTAAATACTTGCTAATGCAAAAGAATAGGTACTCAGCTAAGCTTTTGTGCGGTGTTTCAATACATTTAAAACTATACCTTATCACAACTAGAAGCTTACAAAACAAAACCTTAGCAAAAAGTAACATCGAAAATGGTTAAGAAAAGTAAACAAAGAATTCCTATTAAGGTGATGGAGAAACATCCATGGAGGTCATTTCAAAGTTCGTCATAATCTATCCTCACATATTTTAACTAATTGATGTCAAAATCTTATAAATAAAAAATTACTAACAATTATTATTATCGAAAAATTAATTAACTAGATTCTAAATAACTTTCTTTTGTTTTTCAAAGTCGGTAAAATTAGAGTATTCCCTGTAGTTATAACTTTGCCACATCCCGTCGCTAACACGATAAAGCATGATAATCTAACTTAATAGATTAAACAACTATACTCTTAACTTAGAGTCCTCTAGTTTTAATCAAAAGCAAGTAGCGGGTGTACCGGGATCAACACGGCGTATCTTAATCAAGTAACTTTTGATTATGATAGAGCTCGATTTACTGAGAGATTATTTATAAGATTAGATACTATAGTTTATTCAATCGAAAGAACCTAAGCGATAATAGATGTTCTATAATTATTCTAATAGTGTTTTTAACATACTACAAACTAGTACCTATTTGCAACCTACATGCCCGCAATCTCATATAACTTAAGCGACGATGCAGTCGAAGATGTTTTCGTAATAACTTGGAAGGGATTATTACCCCCCTAAAGATCACACACACACACACAGCACAGATCACACAGCATCGCATTGGAACGCTAAATTGTCTGGCAGTGTGTCTTGCAGGCATGGTGGTACATAGCTAAGGCCGAAGCTTCCCACCAGCCTGAACGTCTGGCAATTTAGAAATTATAGAAAAATTACGAGTTCGAAACTCTATATCGAATCCGAGCACGACAGGTAGTTCGAGATGTGTATGATTGTCAAACACGAGGTCCAAAATTCGACTCTAGGGATTATTATAGTAACTTCTTTTAAATATAAAACTTCAATTGGTTGCTACACTGCATAGTACCAGCACGTATAATTGTGTCATCTGTACTAGGGATGTTAAGGAGCTTCGTAAGCGAAACTTTCCGATATCCGATATAAAATAATATCTATAACCATAACCGAATCCGAAATAAAAGTTTCGGATAGGGGCGGAGCCTAGTTGTGACACGTTATGATAGGTTGTTTTGTTGATCGGCCAGGCAGCGACCGACACACGAACGCATTGTTCATTTTTAGGGTTCCATACCAAAATGGTAAAAATGATGGAAATCCTTATGGTGAGACTTTCTCCGTCCGTCCGTCCGTCTGTCACACTCGATTATTTCTGTAACTATTCAAGCTATCAACTTGAAATTTAGAATAGTTATGGGTAATAGTGACCCGACGTCATAACAATCGTAAAAATTTGAAAATTGTTTTTATTTTTATTTAAAAAGGGGGGAAAACCAGGTTGACAAATTTTCAAAATAAGATAATATTATTTAGTGGGATATCATATGAAAGGGCGTTACTTGTGTATACTAAATCTAATTTTTATTTATTTTTATGCCTGATAGTTTTTGATTTATTGGCCAAACTGTCGAAAAAAATACCGTTCCCCCCCCCCCCTTATCTCCGAAGTTTACCAATCGAAAAATTCGAAATAATTATGATCAATAGAAGTTAACGTATATTTTACAGGAAAAATAAAATCAACTCGCTGACTAATATACTTTTTTTGATAATAACAATAATCCGTCAAAAACAAAGTTACGTTTGCGGTTTGCCAACAAAAGTACCTACATGTAAATTATACTCGTAAATTCATGATTCCTTCAATGTTTTACTTCTTTTATGGTATGGAACCCTCGGTGCGCGAGTCCGACTCGCACTTGGCCGGTTTTCTTCTGTTATCGTCTTATCATGCTCGTAAGTTTTATATTTTACTTCTCAAATTACTTACGTATCTAATATCCGTACCTAACCGATATTGTCCGAGATTATTTTATATCCGTATCCAATCCATATCCGAAATTTCATATCCATAACATCCCTATGTCGGTAGAGTAAACAACCTGCGCCAGGGCTTCTCTCAGACAAAACCAGTATGCGGTAAGAAAGCAAACAACAAAACAAACATACAAACCGTAAACAAATCAATTTATTTACTCATTTTATGACACGTACAATTCTGATATAGTAGATAATAGTAGTTTATGATACGGATGCATAATGGGGGGTATTAAAACATGAGTGTGAGTTTAAAAAACGAGCCGCAGGCGAGTTTTTTAATAGTATCACACGAGTGTTTTAATACCTAATTATGTAGAGTTTCATACACTACTTTATCTACGCTCAAATTATCATAAATCCAAAACATAAAATCTTACTAACGTTTGTCGTAAATCCTTCACTCTGTTGGTAAAAGATTGTGGGTCATTTTTGTTGCAATTACTAAAATGTCAGGTGGAGTTAAATTTTCTTTAGTAGGTTTCACTGCTAGACATTTTTCCGCGCTAAGTTTTGGCTAAGTAACAATTGAAATGTTAAAAGTTAGGTATGGCGCCAAAATTCAGTTGTAAACTGCGTATAGTCTGTTAAAAAAGTCATGAAACAAAAAAGAGTAGAAAAATATTTATAGGTACAAGTCAGATAAAGTATATTTTTGGTGGATAATTAAATAATCAAAAATTATACATAATTCTTTTCAATGTTCTGTATGAACACACTTTTTAATCAGTCATATAAGGCAGGGAAAAATTATTGTTTCCGTGAATTAATTGTTGTCTATGGTCGATCATGGCCCATACCAACTAAATAAGAAATAAATGTTGTCTATGGACTCCATATATAAAAAAAAAAAAAAAAAAAAAAAAAAAAAACAAAATTGAGGATTGGCTCTACACTCTCTTTTGGCTATGACGACCACAGAGAAAAGAAACTTATTCCCTGGTCTGTGACGACGACACATAAAAATACAGGAACCCAGAGCCGAGTATCGTAATGGAAATTATTCAATTATCTAGAGATATTTTCATAGTACCGCGATGTTATAATGAATAACTTTTTAATGATTATAGAAGTCTGTGAATAAAGTAGGTCAATATGTGACACATTTTGATTTTATAATTCGAACTTTAAGCAATGAGCGTAGATAAAATGTATTTAAGAATTTAATCGTAAACAAACACCGCCGTGCCACACGTGTAAACCGAGGCACTGACCACATCTAATCTGGTCTCGCCCTTTGATCTTCATAAAACACGTTTCTGTGGTGATTACCATCAACCTATTACTCACTAGACTCGCTGAACTGGAGCGGTAGGCCGCGAGAATCAAAAGTTTTCTGCCGCGATCATGACGAGTATTAACATCAAAGCAATCAAAAAGCGATAAAAGTTATACAATGTAGGTCAAGTAGGCACGTTTTCGCGTTGGTGCGGTGTAGCTTCGGCAGGAGCATTTTGAATTTTACAGACAATTATTTATATTAGTGGATTTATAAATAATATGTCAATTTTGTACTTTTTTCGCTTTTTGATTTCTCAACATGTCTGCTTTTTTATTCGCTACAAGTTAGTAGGTAGATACTTGACTGGAATCTCATCTGATGTTAACTGACGATACAATCGAAGATGTTATCGTGCTGACTTGGAAGGGGTGAGTAACCCCTAACGCTTGCTATTAAGCGTCAAACCGGAACGCTTAATCGCTTGGCAGACGTATTTCCTGGAAGAGTGGTAGATAGCCGCGGCCGAATCCTCCCATCAAAGCAGACCTGAGCTGATCTTGTATAATTGTTACTGTAGTTTTTTTAAATAGTCTCAATATTTTTAGACGCAAATTTTCCCTGGCGAAGTTTCCACAGAGATTTATTTTAACTTGCTACTGCTGCTGATTTATTATGATAAATAAGAACTATTGTGAGTTTATTTCGTTTAGATCTTCGATTCCGTCGTTAATGTATAACAAAAATGAGCCGCTCGTCTACCGGGATATGGTCGAAGATGGTTCATGGTTCACGCAAATTCCGCGTAAATAAATAATATGGATGCCACTGACCATGGGTCAATAAATGATGAACTACATATTGGGTCGGGATCACATCGGTTGCTAGTTTACTTCGCATCATCATCAGCCTAGTAACATCTACTGTATGAAGTGTATGTTTCGGTAGTTTTACAAGATTCACAGTAGGCGCTCCCGACGTTATTCACAGACGTACGATGCTGGCATGTTACTATGTTATTCGTTAAAATTTATATTCCCTTTCACAATTTTTTATAAATAAAATTTTATAAAGTGCATTCAATTTCAATCTATGAAGACGCACTCTCCAGTCTATTCCTTAAATTTTGGTAAAAAATTAAGCAAGTTAACTAATTCCTAGGTAATGATTTAAGACTTATTTCGTGGTTAGAAAACATATTGTTGTGTTTAGAACGGGTACATACCACGATATAACACAACACACACACGATATAATTTAATCATTTTAATAATTTCCATAAACGCCCAGAAATATTTTTTTTTATAAGTGGCTGAGTTTATTGGTAATTAGGTAAAACGTCTTTCTGCGAAATTCTCCCAGAATGCTGCTTGCCGCACTCACCAACGTATTCGTAAGTGTAAGAAGTTTAAATTTTTTGGTTAATCCATTACGATTAAGCTCTGCTTTTTGCCGTAGTTTTTAATTAGTGTGTGCGATAAATTAGTTTGTGCAATTAATTTAAAAACTCTTTTCATGTAGACTCGGACTACGAAGACATACTAATCGATCAAGTTTCAAGCGGTTTCCCAGGAGTAGCCTGGCCGCATGAAACCCAAGCGATTAGGAAGTAGGTAGACGCCGAGCGGCGCAGTGGGCTTAGAGCTACTATTTTGTCACCGTTTCCCCACAAGACATTTGTTGGCCGCCGTACCACCAATGACCAATCTTAACACCATTGGTTCCACTAACTATTTCACCATGCTGGTGAGATATATACTGTCGAGTTATAGTGGGTAGCACCTTCTCAAAAGCATTTTCTCCATAGTGGTGAATTTGGAGCATTTTCTGTTCGTCACTATCCTAATACATCTATACAAATAAATAATCATGGTAGACTTTCAGGAAAATATTTGCCATACTTATATTTTCTCCTTTTAGAGATGTCAGATTATTTATTGATATAATAATCTTCAAAAGCGCTTTTCCTCAATCAACAGTAATAGAAAATATTGTATGTAAGTATTTCCGAGTATACGAGTATTTATGAGGATTTAGTTTGTGTAAGAGCCGAAAACATTTTTTTTATTTCTATACCAGAATATGTTTCGTATATTTTATTTGAAAATTCTGCGGTTTTTAAATTAAATTAAATTGAGTACATTCTTTTTTGTAGTAAAGAGGAGGCAAGTTAGTTGTTTCTTAGGTTAATTTTGAGTCGGTGATAACCTATCACGAAAAATACAGGGCTTTTGTTGTAGCCTTCTTCTCAGTCGGGTTAGTTGGAACTCTTGCATGTACCTCTTCCAGCTTCCGTGTTCGCAGCCAAGTACAATCTGGGTGCCTTTAATGGAAGAGTGAATAGGCATTTTCTAGGCAAGCGCGCTCCATCCTGGACCTCATCATTTCTGCCCATCTGATATGATTGTAGTCAAGCGCAAGCATAGCCTAAGCCTAGCACAGATTTTTTTTTGTAAATAGAATAATAAATACTACAAACAAGTGTTTTCTCCTTACACAGATAAAACTCCTTTTAATGGTGTGCCGTTTCTTTGAATAGATTAAGCACATGTTTCCGCCATTCGCGACATGGCCATAAGGCGACCCGTGAACGTCCTTTTCCTCCTTTTTCCTTTTATCTGTGAACTCACAGTCACGCCGACGGTTAGAGCTCGTTAAACCCGGTCAGAATAAACGGTTGAAATCATTTTGATATATCTCAAAGAATTAAATCGCTAGACGAGCCTTAAACCTCTTGAGCCTGCAAGTTTGAGTTTGAAAAGAGCAAGTGCCGAGTTTTTTGGTAGTGCTTCTCGGTTTAAATATGTTTTCTTAACTCAGCGGTTGAGTATATTATCTATATTATCGTTCAGAGTTTAGAATTTCAGCTTCCTAGGTCATGAGTTCGAGCCCCAGATACGAATCTTTTAGGAGATTCATGCATTTCATTATTATGCCACAATAACTGAATTATTCTTGACCATGGCTTTAGGGTACAACCACTTTTAAGTCCGCAATTTGAGTTTGAAAAGAGCAAGTGCCGAGTTCTTGCGAGTGCTTCTCGATGCAAATCTGTTATCCAAACTTGGCGGTAGAATATATTAGTTCAGTGGCATTTGTGCTTCCTAGGTCCTTCGCCTTGCCCATCTAGCACCTCTGATGATATGGAAGTTAAATTTTTTTCACAGTTAAAATTTTCTTCATTTTGGGGAGCTCTCTACTGGCTCCATAGAAACAAACTTAGTGGTACACTAAACAGTACGGTTAGTCAGGTTTTTGTACGGATTTCGAGTCGACTCGCATCGCACTAACGAATCGAAACAAAACTTGCATTTGCAACCAGCGCCATCTATGGACAGTCGCTGACATGCGGTTGTCAATAGATGACGCTGGCTGCAAATGTGTGGAGGTATTCGAATAGCAGTGATAGCTCAGTAATAGCAGTGATAGCTCAGTGGTTCTGACCTCTGCCTCTAATAAGGAGGTCGCAGTTAGAATTCTGGGCACGCATCTGTGACTTTTCCTAGTTATGTGCGTTTTTAGAAAACTAAATATCACTTGCTTAACGGTGAAGAATAACATTGTGAGGAAACCTGCATGCCTAAGAGTTCACGAAAATGTTCTCAAAGGTGTGTGAAGCCCGCAAACCCGCACTTGCTCAGCATGACTGAGAGGGGCTATGGTCAAACACTTCTCAGTCTAAGAGGAGACCCGTGCCCAGCAGTGAGACATAAAAAGGGTTTGAGATGAGATGATATGAGATGATTCGATTCGAGTCGACTCGAAAGTCGTACAAAAACGTGTACTAACCCCTCTGGTCTGCCAACTTTGCCGCAGCGTTGCCTGAGCTCTAATAAACGGCGCCGCAGTTGTTTTCCCAGGGAAGTATTTAACGCAGAGCGTGATAATGAAGTTATTTTATTACATTAAAAATTCACTTAGTACTTTACTCCACTTTACTTTACTTTAGCAATACTTAAATGTAAGGCAAATTTTGCACGCTATTTTTCATGATGTTCCTCGGCATAACTTTTAAATGCTTTCATTATTAGCTGTCAACTTTATAATTATGGTTTTCGCTATCTCATGGTGCAAGGATATTTAGGAGGAAAGTTCGATTACCCGCGCGTGTTTTATATATAGAATGAGTTGCATAAATATGTTAGTCCAGTGGTTTGAATTTTGATCCCAAGGTCTTGAGTTCGAACCCTAGATGCAGCACTTTTGGGTGATTTATGCATTGATATAATATGTTTATGCGTTTAAGACTTTTTGCTTTGACATCGAATATTTGTGAGTTGTATAACATTTGTGTTGTGGTTGTACTGTACTGGGTGTAATGTTCTTAACTAGGTATGTGAAGCCTGCCATGCACCAATCTACACAAGCAGCGTAGTAAATAGTCGTAGAAAATTTCACATTGAAAGCATAACCTTGACTGTTTAATATTAACATTAAGGCAACATATAACATATTTTTCTCACAAATTCTTTTTACCTCCAACACGCTTTCATCAACATTCATAAAGAATACATACTTAACTACATGTGTATCTAACGCACACGAGATTTATTATCCATTCCAAATTCTAGGGTCAAGCAAAACTTTTTACTCTGTATTTGCTGCGTACATAATAAAAAGGAGCGAATCAAAAAAAATATCTCCGGGAATATAATATTCGAATGTTTGAAGATCGCGCGAGGCGAATACGAAGGCCGAATACCCGGGCACAGGGTAATGTGTGAACAGAGAGCAATATCATTAATAAATAGTAACTTATTAAAATGAAGGTATCCCGCGCCATCCTGCAGGAAACGTGATTTTTTTAAGGATATAAATTAACCTGTGTTGATCCAGGACGTACTCTGCCTGAGCCTGTCCTTATTCCAAATTTTAGCCAAATCGTTTCACCTAATGGCATGAAGGCGTAGCAAATACACTTATACACGCAAGCATACAAGGTTTCTTTCTCCTTTACGACTTATATGGATAATATCCTTATTTTCATATTATGAAAATTCGTAGGTCGTAATATACATATATATTGCATGTTTATGTTCGTACTTTTTAAGTTTTTATCCGAAAAAAAAAACAGTCCCTGCGAGGATTCTTAAAAATCGAAATCTAAATGATCGTTTGCTAGCAAAACCTAGTTGATAAAATATGTTTCATTTAAAGTCTTTCACACACTGCTTGTAAGCGTAAGCGCAGCGTAATTCTCACGTACGATGAGAGAGTATTATGCGCAGAATCATAACCATACGCTTACGTTTACAAGCCGTGTGCGAAGGGACTAAATCGGCTCGTTATATCACCGCGGTTACTAAATTAAGCATCTTTTATTTAGTTTAAAAATTGCCTGTCTAGCTCTAGCTGTGTCGCAGCACGAAATCATCTCATCAATCAGCCAGCAGTTGAGGCCCATGTGTGGCATATTAAGAAATAAAAATATCTTTATTACTTTAATTCTTGTTAACAGCACGATTGCAGGCCGGCACAACGCGGAGAATACGCAAGTGAATCCCGTACTCCCGCCAACGTAGAACCTTGTAGCAAAGCACAGGTTTCAGTGGATGCTAGCTCCACATAACCCATCCGTTTCTCTTCGCGAAGGGGTATGCGTCAGAAATTTTCTGTCGATAAAAAAGGTTAAATGAATTATTTTAACCTTGAGTACTTAAGCAAACGATACAATTTCAAAGCTATTTCACACCTCCTTTCTAGATGAAGTTCAGGCCATATCAATAAGTTATTATATCGAACGCGTTTATGATGTTTTCTCTCAACGCAAATTACTCTGCGGTAACGACTTATGACTTTACGAGCAATTCAGTATTCGGATCAAGTTCGGGGAACTTTTCTATCTAACTCGGAATAATTTCACTTGTGAATAATTCCGTGGGAGCTCGCGGGCCGGGCATTCTTCTCCCTAATTGAGTACGAACCTAACCTTAGTTTGTTTGTAGTATCAGGCCTAGCCTACTTATTTCCCACGATTGGGCGGCGGTAACGGCGTAGACGGTGGATTAACGTGATTTATAGTGACATGCGGTTTAAAAACTATGAAGACAATTACGTTAAAATTTAAACTTCATTTATTTTGGGTCTCTAATCTAAATTTTCTGTGAAGCAGAAATACGATTGCATAATTTTCTAATTTTTATCGGAAACTACAATGGCCGTTATTGTAATTTATGTGTATTGGTCACTGGCTTAGTTTTTTAGAAATTAGGTAAAACGTCGTTTTCTGTTCTAATCTTCCGCAACACTGCATGTCGCCAGTCGCACTCGTCAACGTATTCGTGAGAGTGAAAAAGACAGAAATAAATTCAATATATCATCCTCTTAAAACCATCATTTTATAGACTGCCTCATGCATGATGTAAAATTATATGGGGTTATCATGGGAGCTTATGAAGTTCAGTTGACAGGTATTTTTGACATGAAGGGTCAGTGGGATTAGTACAGGTTTTGTACGAATTTCGAGTTGACTCGCATCGCACTGTGTGTTGTGGTCGTCTCCATGGGGAAAAAGTCCCCACGGGGGTACGGGCCCCGAGGCTTGCCGCCTTACCCGGGCGTTGTGTCGCAGGGGAGCTGCGTTCCCTAGGTGTTATTCTTTTAGCCCCGGTAAGGGGCTAAAGCCTCGCCTTCTTGGCTTGTGGCCTGATGGTATGGTGGGTTAGGTGGCCCCGCGCGGTCAGTGAACATCGTATCACTGCCCAGTGCGGGGATAATGGGGTCCGACTGTGTAAATCCCGCGTCGCGTCGTCTTCGTCTCCGTCATCGCCCACGCGCAAGCGCTCCGGGGACGGAGACCGCAGGGGCTCCCGAGGTAGCGGACGCCCCGTTGGTGGTCGATCTTGATGTGGTGCGATCCCGTGGAGGTGTTCGTATGGCCCGTTGTCCGCGCGAGCGAACAGGCTTCGCGCAAGGGCGCCGACAAACTCCTCCACGGTGGGCGTCCTGGTGTCCCGATGAATGACGTCATTTCTGACGTCATTTCATCGCACTGTCCATAGATATGGACAGTCACTGACATGTGGTTGTGAATAGATGGCGCAGGCTGTAAATGTATGGAGGCATTCGATTCGTTTGTGCGATGCGAGTCGACTTAAAATTCGTACAAAAACCTATACTAACCTCTCTGACCGCTATATTTAACCGTTATGTAACTGTAGAAGTTAAAAAAAAGTCATTCTAAGGCAAGTTAGGCTCGTAGCTTCTTTCTTATTATATGAGGAGGAACTTACTTAAAACTTACTCCTCACACCCTCTATGACGATTCTAATATAATTAAAGCTTTATTAATGCAAAAGAAATAGCGTTCATTAGGGATACTGTAATAAAATATAGCGTTATCCAATTAAATGGTTCACAACGAATATTAAATAATATAATAATTATTTTATAATCGGAAACGTTGATTAAATTCTAATTGAATTAGTTTTACCAATAATAATCACGATATGTTAATCTATTATGCTTATACTAACATTGATAACAATAATAATAGTCATTATTATCAGTCCGCTGTGTATTGTGTAAATTATTTTTTAATTTCAATTAATGCTATTTTCAAACTCAAACTATCTTTATTTCACCAAGGCCGAAAATACAGGCACTTGTAAAACGTCGGTATGAAGTCGACTTGAAACTAAGTTTACGAGGGTTCACAAACGCGCCCTGCCGCTGAGAAGACGCCCACAACAAACTCAGCCGGGTATTTTTTTAATGTTATCACCATTAAATAAAATAAGTACAAATACTAAATAGGGTAATAAGTAATAACAACAACAGAGTAATTTATTATTTTTCAGTCAGTTCTAAGGGTTTGTGTCGCTAATATAGTCCTTAATATTGTAGTATGCCTTTTGAATGAGTTTAGGCTTCTAAATTACTTGTTCTGCATCTAACGTAGAGATTGAATTTAAAAAATACTATATTTTTGTTAATCAATCTCTACGGATCAAATAGGATGGTGTCGACAAATATGTCTACAGCATGAAAAATAGCAATCACTCGATTCCTCTCATTGTCGCAGCCCATGTCGATTTTCCAGTAGGTTGGTCAACCGAATTAACCGATTAAGCCAAGCAGTAAAGCTGAGCTGCGATTTGGTTCCGTATACACAGACAGCTATTAGGGAGGAATTTGAACAGGTTATTCTGCAAATGCGATACCACTTTCGGGCTAAAGCGTGCCGCAAGTCCATCAGAATTCGGAGGCCGTATCTATTTGGCGAATAATTTAAAGTATTCACTGATTACGGCTATTGATATTTCGGTGAAATGAACTGTAGCCTATTGTTGAGTGTTTTATTATTATTTATCTACACCCATGCTTTAAAATCTCTACGAAAGATTCTGAAACAGTTAGCTCATTGCCAGCATTAAAAAACCTAATGACCTAATAACCATTATGGCATCCAAAATAATGCTATAATGTTGTACTGAATTTTAATAACAACACTCGTTTTTTCTTCACGCAATTGGCGGTAGAATTTTGACTTTTCATAAGAGCTTGCAAGCCTGATGCCTATGTGAAAAATGTGACTTTAATTTTCTTACAATATATAATAAGAATATAAACCCACATTCGTGTTATAATACTCTTCATTATACAACTGTTAATAAATAACTACTACCCATCATATTTATTGCTGCTGCTAAAAGAGTAAGTACGTGTATCAATCGAAATACAATCTTTGGTTATACCGAAAATAAAATAAAATCCCGTGTGTGTGTAGCCTAGTTCAGGTTGAATATTGTGCTCATACAAGTGAAGGCAATAATGCAAAGCTTGTTATGATTCAATTTCCGCTATACATTTTCGCAGCACGGTAAAAATATAGACTAGTGAAGCTAAAAATTGGGTGAATAAAATCAAACAATATCATCGAATTATTATATTCTTTCGTTTATATCGAAAAATAAAAATACGATGACACGATGTGATTTATTTACTACCTGTCAACCCTTATCGTGTTCAATAAACAATTTTACACTACGTATGACGTGGAACTGAATGACGTCATTAAGATGAACATGTATTTATGAGTTCAGTAAAATCATATATCGTATGAAAATCTTATTGATACGAGTGAAGGGTTAAAACTGTTGTATTTTCGTGGATTAATTCTGAATTTTCATGACAGAAAAAACCATTGTCTTTCGCTTAGCCTTCTCCGCTATACCGTCCAAAAAGACACTATGTTTAAATTTTTTCTCCCCAGTAGGGTTATTCTGTCAATTTTTAATTGAACGTGTGCGAGATATTGTGAATTCAACGTCTTTGCCTATCAATTCGTGGCGTTCAGGGAGACACATGAGCGATGTAACGTGTTATAAAAATCAGCCAAGTGCGAGTCGGACTCACGCACAAAGAAATCCGTAACATTATTTTCTCAATAATATTCGTTACACTCTGAAACTGATATTTTAATTAAAACAACGAAATTGTTGAATGCGTTTCCATTTACCTCTGTTTATATTTACCCACATTAACTATATCTATTCTACTCACTGATTACTAACCTCAAGACATGGGCATCGGAACGATTTACGTAAACCTTTTTCATACAAGCAAACAGTAGCGCCAACTGTCAAAATACCGCTGCCGCCGCTGACCGAACTACCGCGTGGCCTTATACTGTTGGTACTAATGACACCCATAAACTGGCGACATTTTTACGCGCGGTTCGCCCTGTGTAGAGTAGATGTCAATTATTCTACTACATAATTATTACGTTCGTTGTATGGGAGCTTAGTCTTTATTTTATTTTTTTAATATTTGTTGTCAATGGAAATACATAATCCGTGAAATTTTCAAGTGTGTTTGTGTGTTACTATTATAGTTCAAGAGAAACTAAAGCTTAAAAGCTTGGTGACAGACGGACGGCGAAGTCTCAGTTATAGTGTCCCGATTTTTACCCTTAAGGTACGAAATCCTAAAAACGTCCTCACAAAATAATACCTTTTCTGTACGTACTTCGATAGTTCAGTGAACGATAGCTTTGTTTTCAAATGGAAATTGTAGAGAACGCCAGCCATTCTGTGAAGCTTGCAGGTCAGGCCAAAAACAAACACTGACCGAAAAGCAATACCATCATAGAAAAGTCAGAGAGATTTATAGTAGACGGAAATTAAGTTGACCCAAAATGGCGGCCGTCAGCGCAGGTGTACATCTCGCGCCTCGCCACGGAATACATAATAATACCTAACGGTACAGAAGGTTCACTCTTCAAAATAATTTCAAGAAGTAGCGCTGACACAAAAAGTGCAATCCAGTTCGCAAAAGCGCCTGGCCCCGCCTCCGCAAACAACGCGCAACAAACGCAAAGTTGTGGTAGCTTTGCGAAGGTTGCCTCGCAATCGGATAAGCTCAGTCTATTTCTTTTTCACTCAGCGCGTGAAATAGACCGTACAAGAACTAACGCGAGCAAAGTAGCCGGCGCACGGCGGCCGTATAAAATTAGTACGTCGAGACGGCTACCTGTAGTTCTTTGATCACGTGATAAGTGAACCTGGCCTGGCCTCGCTAAGTTGCTTCCCCTCGCACCGCCTCACAACATTACCTACGGCTTTAAAAGGACCCAAAAATGAAGTACGAATAAAACGTTACAGCCTAGGTAGATTTTAATAAATTTTCTAGATCTGTTGAGAATTAGTGTTTGGCTGCCCGAGTGAGGATAGGCAGGTTTCATGAACTGTAACCATATTATTATAATTACTTAATTATAAAAATTAATTTAATATCTCTAAGTTAGTATTTCGCTTACCACATTAAGGTTTTAATAAGAAAAAAGGGAACTAGAAATTCTGGACGAAGCGTGCATTTAACTACATACATAAACTTTACTATATACTCTTTGTAGGATAATATTATGTAATCTTAGCCACACATCGAGAAATTAAGACAAAGTCCAAGTCAGACTTTCCCGGTTTTAATATTTCTGACTATTAGCCCAAGAAAATTAAGAAAATCAGAGGAAATAATTCGTGTAGTTTTGTAAATTGGTACAGTTATACCTTGCGGTATCCAGATGGACATACTAAAAGTCCTCAAGGGTGGGGGGTGTAAAAGTTTCAACATTAAATTGTCTACAAATTTGGTCATATTTATTTTTGCTTTACGATCAATACTTTAGGAGCTACAGGGTGTGTAAGTTTTAACAGAGAGATAAAAAATAGATAATTTAAGAAAACGGCGTCGTTTGTTCCCCATTGCTCATCATTAGTTACATTTTTAGTTTACAATAAGCAAGCTTAGTCATCTGCCGACCCAATATAATAAAAAACCCCATGTCGATCTATTGATCATTCTAAAAATCTAAACAAAAAAAGGCGATCATGTAAACAAGGGCCGAGCGTACTACCTATATATACCCCCTACTAAAGGGTCAGCAAAATATCACGCATTACGAGTATTCCATCAAGTACAAGAGTGGCTGGGTAACAAAATGCCTCCTGAAATGTGGGGTTGGAAGCGAGCAGCTGATGGTACCCTCGTACCAATCACTACTACTGATCCTTCAGCTCCTGATGCTGTGCTGAGTTCAATTTTTTGTCGCTGCAAAAGTAGTTGTACTGGAAAATGCAGATGTCGAAAAGCCGGTATTTCATGCAGTTTAGTATGCTTCGGCTGCTTGGGCTCATGTACAAACGGTGTACCGGGAGATTTCATAGATGGAGATGACGAAAATGACAATGTAGAAGACGATGATTAACATAATAAAGACAAACTGATTTGCTTTTTCTATTTTTAAATAAAATCGTAAATCCTACTTTGTTTTTAGTTTTTAAATCGTCTATATTTAATCTCCTTGTTAACTTAAACACCCTGTAGCTCCTAAAGTATTGGCCGTAGAGTAAAAATAAATATGACTAAATTTGTAGAAAATTTTATGTTAAAACTTTTGCCGGAAATAATCATAACGCTATTCGTTCAGATCTGAAAAAATCTGACCCCCTAATTTTGCAGCGACAAAAAATTGAACTCAGCACAGCATCAGGAGCTAGAGGATCAGTAGTAGTGGTTGGTACGAGGGTACCATCAGCTGCTCGCTTCCAACCCCACATTTCAGGAGGCATTTTGTTACCCAGCCACTCTTGTACTTGATGGAATACTCGTAATGCGTGATATTTTGCTGACCCTTTAGTAGGGGGTATATATAGGTAGTACGCTCGGCCCTTGTTTACATGATCGCCTTTTTTTGTTTAGATTTTTAGAATGATCAATAGATCGACATGGGGTTTTTTATTATATTGGGTCGGCAGATGACTAAGCTTGCTTATTGTAAACTAAAAATGTAATTAATGATGAGCAATGGGGAACAAACGACGCCGTTTTCTTAAATTGTCTATTTTTTATCTCTCTGTTAAAACTTACACACCCTGTAGCTCCTAAAGTATTGATCGTAAAGCAAAAATAAATATGACCAAATTTGTAGACTATTTTATGTTAAAACTTTTATCAGAAGTAATCATAACGCTATTCGTTCAGATATTCGAGATATGAGCAAAAATCTGAAAAAAGGTACCTTCAACCCCCCCCTACACCCTCAGCACACCCCCCACCCTTGAGGACTTTTAGTATGTCCATCTGGATACCGCAAGGTATAACTGTACCAATTTACAAAACTACACGAATTATTTCCCCTGATCGCCCATATTCGGCTTAATTTGATCGTACTATATAGAAAATTTTCTGCTTGAAACAAGGAGTATTTTTAGTGAAAGGTTAAAGCGAGCCAATTCTGGATAAATCGAGCAGATTTTATCCTGAAGGTTTGAAATTCCAACCAAAATAACGGTTCTATTAAAAATCGTCTTTAATTGAATCATTTTTTTTGGTAAGCATTTTTTAATATAACTACGCAATTAATAAAATTGAATATTTGGTAACTATAATGGACCAAGTATTTTCTTTACAATTTCTAAAAAACGAAGTCTGATTAATTTCATTTTAATTATAATGTTAAATACAAGTAAGTCAGCTAGCAATATTTATAAAAGTCTCGTGTCACAGTGTTTGTAACAAAACTCCACCGAAAAGGCTTGACCGATTTTAATGATTTTTTTGTGTACATTCGGAAGGTTTAAAAATAAGGTCGTAATCGTAAGCTATTTTTCACACCCCTGTTATTTACCGCGTCAACAAGTTATTTCCAGAGGAAGATAATAATTATGAGTTCTTGGTTTGGCGTGAACCATGTCACCAAAACATATGTTATGTTATAATAATAAAATAGTTTAAAACTACTGTTATATACTTCTTTTGGAACTTTTGCCAAAAAAAAATATTCCTTGTACTTTTACTACTAGTATATCATGTATCTACCGCGAATAGAAACCTCCTGAATATCACAGAGTTTATTTACCCTCTCTACAATATCCTCCCTCATATTTGTCGGTGTATCAGTCCCATGACAGATGGAGGGTCTCACAAACATTATTACAGCGAGCATCAACAGACTCGCGCGAACACTCGCGGGGAAACGTTATTATTTTTGATAACACAGCCGGTTCTAATAGATAACGCTTTTTGTTATGAGATTTTTTTTGGGTTTTCACATGTCAAACTCTATTTTAGCCCCTTATGTGTTTAAGAGGATTTACTGCCTTTTTTTTTGTCGTTCTCAGTCTTATTTATACATTGGAAGGTGCACATGCAGCGTTGCAGAGAATTTTACTGAAAAATGACGTTTCATCCGTTCAGACCTTTTTGGTTGGTTTATTCATTCATTCATAAATTTGAGGTTCAATAGGTAATTTGGTGGAAAAAAATCTTTGTTTAAAAGTGTAATCAGTTATGGGAATTAGTTCGAGAATCGAGTAGTTTTATGTGTAACTCAGGTGAAATCGTCTATACTTAAAAGTTATAATTATAGTTTACAAATTACGAAATACCAAATAGCTACACTTTTTAAGTTTGGTGGGACGACCCGTTCAATTGCATTCAGTTAATTCAAATAAAGCATTCCTTGTCACATGACTACCAAATACATTCAAAGTTTGAACGGTGAACTCAATGGCTATATTATAGGGGTTTTACGGAATAAGACCTCAGGGTCAAGGATAATGGAGGTTCGATTTTATGGATCAACGCTTTTCGGGTGTGTTTTTATTGTGGTTTATAAGCTCGTAAGTTTTATTCTTCTTTTTTCTTTAGTTATCCCTTATTGTTATAATGTCCAGTTATCCCCTACGCTATAATAAAGGGGTCAATGTTTAATAATCTTTACGTCACATAATCCTAAACAAATAACTTTCTAGTAATTTTTAATAGTGCTTCGACATTGCAAGGAAAAAAGACGAAACAGAGTATAAACTACTCGACATTGTAAGGGGTTATGTTAATACAAAAAATTTAATGCTAAACCTATATAGGCTAAAACTGTGCATTGATATATTTCAGTATAGGCTTGTATAACGTGCATTGTTTTATTTCGGGTTTTTAAAAGTCCCTCGGAGAGCTTAGAATGATTTGTTTTTTACGGACTTTAGAAAATAAATATTTAAATAATTTTACCTGTAATAATATATTACGTTCATACTCATGATAAGCTAAATTAGTAGTCGTTATTTTATAATCATAGAGTCTTAGACTTAATTTTTATATTGTTAGTATAGGAAGTGTTTTACATAAGTTTAATTTAAACCCAGAGTTATTTCAAACGCCTGCGATTTCCACTGGAATGTTTCAACTGTTGTGCTATAAGCGAAGAGTTGGCCTCCTGAATTATGCAAGAGTTCACATTGTGTTCGAAAGGAAATCTTCCTTTTATACGGCCGTTAAAGTGTTTTTCCAGTGAAATACAATTCGCGCTCGCGAATACTTTATGTACTCCTTAAGTGACAAATATATCTGCCAACCTATTTTTAAGGAATTTGATACTTGTAAGGATAGGCTGGAGTTTTGAATTTGAGTTTCAATATTACAGAGAGGAGCGTGTTAGTATTACCCGCGTGGCAGTCAACTATAGTAACAACGTAATGGATTTTTTAATACCCTAATATTAGATTTTTTAAAACCCAAATATTGTCCCAAAATACATAGTTAATAGAATAATAGTAACTACCTCTTATTATTATACTAGTACTAGCTGACCAGGCAAACGTTGTTTTGCTATTAGGGATGTAAAAAAAATTGCTTACGATCTACTCTCAGGCCTATACCGAATATACACAGAAACATAACAATCGGTCGAGACGTTTCGGAGGAGTTTGGTATATCATAAAATAAAACAAAAATTGCCATTAGAATTCTATAAATTAGAGAAATTTATATATTAGAGATAAGTAGCGCAGTAAAATATAATAACAAGCCAAACTTGAAGCTTGGTTAATCTAAGGGTGCTCCAAATTAGCCAGCCTCTAAAATAAGATTTCATGAGTACCTAACGAAGTATTGAAAAGGCAAACATATTGACATAAAACTTTGCAAGTGAGCTTTCAAATGGTTAAATGTCTCACCTAACATAATAACGCATTGTACAATAAGAAGAAGTCGACCTTTTACTATGAAGCTGGGTAAATTAGAATACTACAAATTCCTCAACCCGAACAATAATAATACTCCGAGCGTAACAATGCATGAGAAGGCAAAAGTGTTGCCAAACCTTTGCAATAGAACCTCCCAAGTGTTATATTATGTGTCAGTCTAATCGTAACGGGCGTTGGACGTGGTCCAATACCCAAGGACTGGGCGCTTGAAGGACTTAATTTATGTGGAGTAGCACCGGAAAATAGTCCTCATTGAAATTCTCTATGCAATAAACACGTGATTTACGTGTAAATTTTCTTAAGGCTGCTTGCAATTTAGTTTCAAATTACCTCTTTAACGTCGGTATAAATTGTCGGTTTTCGACATGGTGCCGACAGTGTTTTGAAACATAAACATAGAAGTATTGATGTGACAACACGCAGGTTTAATCAACGTCCGAATTCCAAAGTTCCCTCCATTACATTTTTAAAGTGAAACACACTCAAACTTTTTCGTCTGTGTGTTGCATGTCACGTGACGGTCGGCCGCGGAGTAGGGATAAAGTGAAAGGCGCTCGTCAGAGCAGCCAAGGCCACAAAAGTTTCACTTTTACCGTGGTTTCATAAAACCACACAATCATTTTTTGAGCATACGTGAGTGATTTTAGAATGCTTAAGTGAAGTAGAAAAATATTATGGATTTTTTTCACTTTGGTGTTTTCGCAAATAGGTACTTATGTTTATTGTATAGAAATACTTAACATAGTAGTAAGTGTAAGACAGAGCTGAGTATAATGTATACGGGTACAGCTGAGTTTTCTTTTCCAAGAGCATTTAAGTTTTTAAAGAAGTTTCACAAGCTGCTTTGAGCTTTTGTAATCTTTAAATATAGGAATAAATTGTAACTTCTACAAAGAGCTAAGGATTTTTATATGCAGACTCTTTTAACTCGAGCGGAGTAGATATACCTAGTTAGTTTACTTCCATTTTGTATTCATTACGGTTAGTTGAAAAGTTTTTTTACTTGTTAGTTAGAAGTCTTGGTACACCGGCTTAGCTGGAAAGTTAAGACAACTGGGGTTTACCACATTAAGTATACAGATAGCAGAAGTAGAAAAAGCCTTCCCTTCTGGCAAAATATATAGTAGTATAAGTAGTATACTAATCGTTCTAAAACTGTATGCGGGGAAAACCGCGTGCATAAAATCGAATCTTCCTGAATCTTGGCAGACTTGGTTGGAAAGACCTAAATGGTTAATTGCCCTCGTGATGGCTAAAAACTTAATGGTTAACTAGTTCTAAAGCCTGGCTTATACATCAATTAGCTAAAATGCTGCTCCTACGGAGTTAAGTAGGTTGCATAATTTGATACTTTGCCAAGTTATGTACTGAATTAACTTAAACTCGATTGTGCTAATATTTATACAAAAATTTATATCTGTAATAACACTATAGACTATTTTTTACAAATAACACTTCACTTGCTCTTGCAATCTCAGTTGTCAATTACTTTATAGTGTTATCCACTTTCTGATACCATGTTACTGAACACGCGATATCGAGTCTTGTCAATAGCCCCATTTCAGAGCTTAGTTTCCAGAGTAGGCTTGTATTTTTTTTTTATTTAAGCACAAATTGACAATGTTGTAGTTCTAAAAAGGACATGGAATTATAACCTTTATTAATAATTGTTACACAGAATCGCACCGTAACTGTATCAGAGACTTCGGTGCTAGTTAAAGTCCCAGAGAGGGGATCAAAAATAAGATAAAATACCTAGTAATCTTGAACCAACTTAGGTAGTAAGTAACGAACTCCGAAGTACTCGTATGTTCTCTTAGCGATAATATTTAAATTTCCATAGCATTAACAATTCAGACCCTTTTCAAAGCGTGGAATAATTACACAGTATAGAATAGTTAACGTGTGTTGTTTTCTTTTAAAACCGGCTCGACGATCCTTTGAAACTTCGCTTGTTTTAATAACACAATGGATCCTCAAAGCCTTTAATGGGTCGAAGTTTAATAAGTACTTTTGAAGATTTATAATTAGACTACTACTGGTGGTAGGAATGTTTTTGCGGAGTTTGTTCGGGTAGATACCACCGCGTCAGTTATTCTACTGTAAAACAGCAATGTATTACTTACTATTAAAAGCATTGTAAGCCACGAGATAAGTATTTTTTTTTTCTTAATTCGAAAAATACTTCACTAACTTTGGAAAAAAAACAGGTGATGTCAGAAAAGGAGGCGGCAGAACGCGAGAGGGACAATCAGGCGGCACATCCCTCTCGCAGGAGACGCACCGGGCTCCGGAGAGTCAATGACCTCCGGCCTCCATGAGTTGCCGGCCTGTGGGTGACGGACGTTAGGGCGTTCTGTCGCCCGAAACATAGACAAGCCAGGGCCCGTATTCTGTATCTCGGTGCCTATCAAAAAATGATAGCCACTGCCTTAAGTTTTTCGTCCACTGAAGGTTTGCTTCAAAAACGTTATTCTTATTTCACAGCGAACCTTCAATGGATAAAAAACAAATTCCAGTGGCTATAATTTTTTGATAGGCACCGAGATACAGAATACGGGCACGCGTTTTAGACGGTTTCAGCAGCGGCCAGTCTGCCGACGATGACGGACTCGCTGCTACGACTGGTCGAGACGTGGCGAGAGCGCGGTGGGTGAATACGACAGTGAATCCCGTACTCCCGCCAGCAGGTCCGCCGTAGAAACAGACAGTTTTTAGTCGGTGCAAGCCCCACGTAACCCTTCCGTTTCCCATGACGGAGGGGTATGCGTTAAGCATTTTCAGTCTTAGATAAAAAAAAAGTATTGTAGGTAGGTAATTATAGGTATATCATGAACAGAGAAGTGTAGTTTGGTCGTTTTTGTTAATTTTATAAACGTCAGCGAAATTGGCAACTCTCCAATGCAACCGCAGGGAACCACGTAATTTATGTTACGGATTACCGCAAATTATCCGACACTACATTCGTAATATCCAAGAGGGTACTATTTGCAATTAGTAATGAGTCTAGTGCAAGATAAAACCTGTACTTATCTTAATTTATGCCTCTACTAGAAATGTAATTTTATTTTACATATTATAATATTATTAATAGCGTTAATGCATTTATTTATTTATTTATTTATACATTTCATCATGTGTACCAGTACAAGCAATACAGTGCACATAAAACCCTGTCAGGGCACAGCAACAATTTTTATAAATTTATTTCATAATCGTTATTCCATTAAAAAAAATGATTATTACATTAAAAAAAAATGATTAATTTCTAATTCTATTTTTTTTTTAATTAAATTAAATAACTGCAGTGTACCATTCCTGTTTCATAAAGTATCAAATAAAGTCAAAGTTATAGTTATAATAAATACTTTTATATTATGTCACATGTAATTAAAGGTTGTATGTCATAAAATATGTCAAAGTATGTAATAAGGTCATCAGTGCAATTATTTAAATAGATAAGTTTTGGACAGTCATTGGGTTAGATAAAATTTAAGTTAGTAAACGAGTTGGCGTCACGTGATTGAGGTCTTGAGTAGTTATCTACACAACAGCTCATTTACGTCATAAAAACATTTTTGTAAAAGCCACTTTTTCAATTTATCCTTGAACAGGTGGTCACGCTTCTCTGCTGTTATTTCTTTAGGGAGTTTATTATATATCATTATTGATCTAAAATATGATCCACGGCTTGATATAGCAAGCTTATAGTGCGGCAATAATAATTTGTCCTGATGTCGCTATTTTTTATCGTGCGTCGTTGTGTTTTTCGCGACGTTGTATAGGTAGTTATAGCGTTTTACAAATAGGGCCGTCTCTAATATATATATTGATGGTAGGGTCAAAAGTTTTTTCCTTAAGAAGTGCGGTCTACAACTTTCACGCGGCTTAATATTTACCAGGATACGGATGCTTTTTTTTTGTAAAATAAAGATGTCTTCTGCGTTTGTGCTATCACCCCATAAGATTATGCCGTACCGGAACCACGCGTAGGCGTAACCGTAATAGGCGATAAGTGCAGTTTCGTAATTAGTATGTCCCTTTAAGACACTTATAAGTGCATATATGAAGCGAGAAAGTTTAGTACTCAAGTTTGCCACGTGGTTTTTCCAGTGCATATGGGTGTCGACGGTTATGCCTAGTAGCGTAAACTCGTTCACTTCTTCGATCTTGGTTTTGTTTGCGAGGGTCTTGAGGTCAAGAGGTAGTTTTTGGTGTGGCCGGAATTGTATTATTTAAGTTTTTTTGAGATTTATTTCAAGGTTGTTTCTCTCTAAATAATTTTGAATGTTTTGTAATTTATCTTGAGATATCAGGATTTTTGGACTCTTCGCAAACAAAAAGTTATAGCGATAAAAATCTTACAAAGCAAGGCGGGCTAGTAGCAAAACCCTCCGCGTAAATCATTTGGTAAGAATGTCCTTGGCAACTATAAGAATTTAATAAAAATCAAGTCAAAAACTTATTAAAAAAACACAACAATAATCACTCATTTCCATTCGCATCCACGGTCAGCAGAAAGCAATTTCAAAAACTGCATTTCCTTATGAAAACGACATAAAAGCAAAACAACGCCGCAAAAACAACGGAAGACGGCGGAGGATTGCAGCGAAAGAAATTAAAACTTTATTAACGAAACGAAACGGCCACGGACGGGCACTGGCAGGGTTCGTGTAATGAAACGTTTGAAATATTCCTTCATAAATTCGTTCCATTCGAATGCCCCCTCGAGAGGAGTTCACGCTTTTTGTTCCGAGTTTTTATTAAAACCGTTCCGCCAGAAGCTTGACCGAAGCACCACTGAATTCGTAGGTGTTTTGATTCCTTGTTTATTTTAATCCGTTATTAATATTTTTGATATACGAAAGCATGAAGTTATAGCCATAGCCCACCAGCCCATGGCGAAGTGCGGGTTGGCGGCCTTCACACACCTTCGAGAACATTTTTGTGAACTCTCAGGCATGCAGATTTCCTCACTATGTTTTCGTTCACCGTAATAATAATTAGTTATAAAATTTCGTCATAGAGTACTTATTCAAAAAGGTTCGAATCATAAAAACTACAAACAGCAAAACATACTAAGGTCAGATTTCTGTGATTTCTGTGAAAATTCAGTGAATTTTCTTTCATGTGCGTTTTTTGTTTTTTGGTATAATCGATATAGGTTAATTAAAGCATGGAGAAATCGATCTATCAAAAACTTGTTAAGATTGTATGGTTTCGTAACCAGTGTGGCATTAATATCCAAGAAAATCAGAATTAGTCAGTATAAAATAATGAAATCTATAATTTCCACCCACCTATAAAATATAATCAACCTGAGACTATACGAAGTACCACGTGCTATTTTGCACTGCTACTTCGCCAGAAAGTACTTTTCTAACCACAATTTCTACTTGAATAATTTTCAACGTTTGAAAAATATAGAGGAAAAGATTTAAGTTTGAAAAGCTCTGTACAATTTTGTAGCTCATTGTTTGATCACGGAATCCCTAAATCCAGATAAACTAGAGAGTTGCATGTTACGTAAGCTGGAGCAGTAAACAGAACAAAATAAAATAGTGGTTTAGTTTTAGGGAACACTTTAGCGAAAACATGAAATTTAACTGCTGAGCTATTCTACAAAATGTCTATTCTCTGAAATAGCTGCCACACAGCTGCCTGAGCCGAAAATGCCATGCAAAATTATACTCTGTTACAACTGACAAATTCATAGATGCAGAGATGTACGCTCGTCGCTTTTTTGCAGAATAGCACGGCTGATCTAGTGTGAGTCAAAATCACGATCAGAAAAACAAACAACGAAAAGTAATCGTATATCAACCGAGTTCAAAAAAAGAGGAGGTTCTCAATTCAACTGTATTTTTTATGTTTTATCCTCATAACTTTTGACTGGGTAGGTAAAAAGATTTTGATGATTCTTTTTTTTATTAGAAAGCTGACACTTCGACCCGGTTTCCATCAAAGCGCAGAGGAGTGGAGCTGTGTTTGAGTAACCAACCAGATTTCGTCATTTTGACATCTTCGAAACTGAGGAGAGAGGAGATATCGAAATGACGAAATCTGATTGATTATTACTCAAACACAGCTCCGCTCCGCTCCACATTGGTGGAAACCGGGCCTTCCCGTGTGGTCCCATTTCAATTATGTCCAGTTCTGATAATGGTGTCCATGAGAAAACCATATACTTAAGTCTTAAATTTTTAATTGTAAAGGATATATTTTTTATATTATTTACGAAGTTATGTGCGCTTTAGTAAACTAATATGTATAATTGCTCAGCGGAGAAGATCTGCAATTGGCCATTAGTAGACTATAATATGGCCAAACTCCTTTTGAGATTCGTGGCCAGGTATGAAAAAAAATCTGCTCCTTTAGGACATTATGTGAGACAATTAAATATATCTACGGAATTCTCAAAATGTGAACGAGCGTTGTAGTACGGAATTCTATCAGAGTGGCTTTAATTAAGTAGTCGTTTGTCGTTGAATCCTCTCTTTAATTACTCGTTTTGAGTAATTTCCTGTGACGGTTGTCGGTATTTTCCGTATCACATGTCCAGACTTTTAATTTAGAGTCTATTTATTAAATAGCTTTAATTTACGGAATACATGGGACTGATACTTCAGAGGCAACTTCTGTTATTATGTTGATATAATAATGACACCCTGTATAATATTTATACAGGGTGTCAGTGGGTTAAATTAATAACTACAGAATGTAAAATAATGTTTTACTTTACTTTCTTTAATTTCTTAAATTGATTTCAATTTCTCATTAAGAAACGTAGAAGATATACCTATTCGTAGTTTAATACTCGTAGTTATCCAAATTCAGCCCCCATAAATATGTTATTTAAATTTTCTGGGAACCTTAATCTTACCTTATTCAGATAATTTCGGAAAAAGATTAATGCAAGGAAAAAATAACTTACCTAAGAAAGTTTACTTTATTTATTATGAAGGATGAAAAGAAAATAAAACATTCGAAATTTGTATAATATTTTTATTAAAAACGTTTCTTATAATATCACAATATTGTACATTTATAATATGTTTTCATGTTTTAATATCCTAGAATTCTTATAACTATCGTACGGTCAACAAAAGCACCGATATGTTATTTAATTTTAACATTAATAAATATTATAACTCTAAAAAAATATTAATGACTCAATGTTGTAAATATTTTAGAACATGAGCTGACCAAAATTACATTAATCAGACCAATGGCTATGGTCATAATTTTAAATTCAAATTGTAATTTGAATTATAATAATATTTTGATAATAATGAGACACACTACAATATTTCTAGTTTCAATATTATATGTATTAAAACAAGGCACACAAATTAAATAAAACGAAAAAAAAATAACTATTTAATTTCCTAGCATAGTGATTATCTTTAAATGTATAAAAAATTACACAATATAGTATCTTATTTATCTCCCTAGCAAACGTGGAATACCTGCGGAATATGTAATGTCTTACTATGTGAATTGTAATCAGTATATTCAAAAGAAAAATACTAAATAGGTACATAATATACCTATTGGATCGCTATTCCACGTTGATATATGTATAACAATTTTAAATATGATAATATTATTTATGTGCTATTTTACAAATACAAGTGAAGATGACAGAATCTCTTTAAGAATTACACATTACAGATTTTAAATTTACAAAGATTTACAATATTCAAAGCAAACCAAAGTAGTAGTATTTAAGTTAGTAATATTATGGATTTGGTGCTACAGGCAAACAACATTTTTGAACACTTCTTTAATAGGTATATTTATATTTGAAGATAGAGAAATAAAAATATACAGGTTAAATAAATAAGGTATAGAAAGGTTGGTGTGTACTTTTTTAACAAAGCCTTTATTACCATCGTACAACTTTAAGCAAACTCCCGAGTGTTTAGAAACAAAACACCTGGTAAAGCAGCCGTAAGATATTATCTTCCCTTCCCTGAAATAACACACGAGTAATATTCATAACACAAAGCACCGTCAGCAGCAATATATGGAAAGCTAAATATTATGTTTTAATTAATTGTAACTATAATTTTATCGATACATACGGTACGCATAAGGTTGCATGTTTGCAATAACTGCGTTAGTTTGAGTACACGATAATAATAGTGAGTGAGTTAACAAGAGTGATAAAATAGTCATTCATTGCTGCTACTAAAGTTTAATAAAAGAAAATAGAAAAAAAACCTTTAATTCAATTAATTATTCAATTCAAACAGCTACAAAAATACATTTTGACGATAATTTTTTTGTCTGACGGTACCACTTTTCCACCTTCAATAATGTTACACATACAAGAATCTAGTATATCACGTTCAAGCTTCTATTAAGGCAAACTCAAGAGTAAGAGTAAACTATAGGCTTACTTAGATGCTTGAAATATGCAATGATAAATAAAATATAACGTTGCAAAAAGTGCGTTGATTTTTTTTTATACTTGATTACGATGTATTCAGATGGTGAGTAACTATGCAGTCGAAGATGTTATCTTCCTCGCACGGAAGGGGGTTAGCATTAAGCAACCCCTGAAGATTTATATACCTACAGCATAGTGCCGGAACGCTAAATCACTTGCCACGGCCTATTTTATAATAGCTTTTTTATGATACGAGTCACGGCCGAAGTCTCCAAGACCAGACTCCGTGGCGGGAGTTGAACCCGCGACCTCTGCAACTCAAGAACAAGCGTGCGTCGTTGCGCTAGTCATCATAAGGTTGAAAGATTATTTGAAATTATAAATGTATTAAAATTATCGCTGCCAACGGGATTCGAACCCGCAACCACCACCTGTCGCGAGTGGCCGCTCTACTGATTGAGCTATGGAAGCGAATACCGCTGACACGATAATTTTGATACACATTGTTTTTCCCAATAGATGGCACCACAGTCTTGCCTATGACTGGAAAATCAACGTGTATCGAAATTATTTTATTATTATTTGCGGGTTCGAATCCCGTTGGCACCTATAATTTTGATACATTTATAATTTATAATTATACCTAGTATGTGAAGCACAATAGCAAAAAAAAAAATTGATTAAGTTTTGAAAGGTTTATGTGGTTGCGAGAAGAACAACAGATTCATCTGATATTAAGAACTTATACTTATTTTTTTTTTATTATATTATTTTCATTGGATTAAAATAACAACATTCAACGTTTTAACGTTAAATCAGCTCAGACGGGTGTAATCTGTTTTCACTGATCAAAAGCCTAATGAAGTACGCCTTAATATAAACCCAAAATACTTGATCATCCAACTATAAACAATCGTACAGCTATCACAACGTGTTATTGTGATGGGTGGAATTTGTTCGTTATTTCAAACGTCGTAAGGGTTGGAAAGGCACCGTCATATTTAAGTTATTGTTACAACTGTACACGCCCTTTTCATCCTCGGTTCAATCATTGTTGCTTATTAGATATATTGTCCCTAATTTGAAGTTTACATAGACGTGAAACTCACTGTGTGAAAATAGGTATGTATGTATTATTATTATTAATTTTTGTGTAGGTACTGAGTTTTTATAGAGTTTTCAATGTAAGTGAAATTACAAAAGATGCTGTAGGTGTTGGGAAATAGAGTGGCTGGTAGGTAACCAGGGATCTAATTGTGTAAAAAAATTACGTATTTGTCGTTATGGTTATCATCTGCCCCCTGATTGGCGGACGTAAATAAGGTAACCAATCAGCGGACAGAATTTAAAAATGATACCGATAGCGATGAATACGTTTTTCTTACATAATCCAGGAGTCTGATTGCCTAAGAAAAACTTATTCATCGTTATCGTAATCGTTTCCTAATTCTGCCCCCCTTATTGGCTGACGTGAATCAGAGAACCAATGAGCGGGCAATTTCTAAACGATTACGAATGGTGAATACGTATTTTTCTTACCCTCTGCTACACAGGTTTTCTTTGCGCAGAGGGTAGGGCGTTCATTTGTAACATGGCATGTATTTAAGATTATAATCAATAAATTATTGAATTACACAATCCAAGGGTAGACCTTAAATAGGATTGTACAGTTGATATTTAATTGACACTGCATCATTACATACTGACGACCTTCGTGGCGCAGGGGACGCACGCTCGGATTCGAGTGGGGGGTTCGATTCCCGCCACGGGCCACTTTGGAATTTTATAATTTCTAAATTGGCTCAGGTCTGGTCTGGTGGGAGGCTTTGGCCGTGGCTAGTTACCACCCTACCAGCAAAGACGTGCCGCCAAGCGATTTAGCGTTCCGGTACGATGCTGTGTAGAAACTGTTGGGGTGACATAACTTACCCCTTCCAAGTTAGTACGCTAACATCTTCGACTGCATCATCACTTACCATCAAGTGAGATCGCAGTCAAGTACCTACTTACTTGTATAGCGTAAAAAAAAATACTATCAATGGAGTTAGCAAACAAGCACGATAGTATGTGCAAATATGTGATTGAACAAAAAAGTTCTACATATCGTGCCAAGAACTAAATGTATGCTAACGAACGGAATCTTTTCCCCAATTGTTCGTTCGCAAATATTTCTTTAGCCAAGCCGCTATTCGCACGCTGGTTGAGACCACAACGGAAATAACTAAAAGGAAAAATGTAGAACGGGTAAAATAAACAGCATTTGTAGTCGGTACAGCAGAACGTACTCGCAATATTAGATTACCTTTACCATGTTGCACGTGTGTGCCTTGCCTAAGTTAGTTTGGCTTCGCCTCAATAATTCAGACTTTTAGTTCATATGAATAGATAAAAATAGTCAAGATAGGCCCATCTGAACATTTTACGTAAACGTTCTTCATACAAGAAAATGTAGCGCCATCTGTCGAAACTCCTGCGAAATACATGTTTATTTTTTTATCTGTGTCTGTGGTCACCGTGCCTGCAATATTATTATTAATTAAAAAAAAATAGGTCTTTCCCTATCTATCTACCTACGACTACTGACGCGGGAGGGTGCAAAATAGTCATTCTTGCTCCCATAAACTGGCGACATTTTTTCGCGCTGTTCGCCCTGTCTTTAGTATACAAGTCTGTGTTCATACGATAAAGTTGTTGACAGCTTATTAGTTTGGTAGTATATCGCTGTATTATATTGTTATCTTGAACTTCATTGTGACTGGTTTTTGAATAATGAACCACAAAATTATTGTACTCCGTAAAATTGGGTGAATCTGTATGGAATTGTAGATGATAACCGTGTCACAGAAATCTTCCAGAAACTTATTCATTATACATAACGCCACGTACAAATGTGAGTTTATTCTTATTCTAATTTAAAATAATATATATCAAAAAAGGAAACAATAATATTATCTTTCGAAGATGTCTGAACTTAAGAAAATTTTTCTACTCTTAAAACAAATCAATGAAAACAATTTGAAATTCTGAGAAAAAAATAGTTTAAAATAGATAAAAGTTAAAATTATGGAATTATACGAGAAATGGCCCTAATATACAATAATTTATGAAGTATGATAGTTCTGACAAATAGAGAAATGTTTAGCAATAGGATAATAAAGGAGAAGGGCACAGAATACAGATTTATTTTGTGCTAGAGCACAGATTAACATAGAGTAAGACAGACTGAAGCCAAAATTGTCCTCTATTTGAAAAACCATACCAGCAAAACTGGCAAGTAGTAAGGAATCCATACAACTCACAAGAGTTTATGTTTGCACCTTTCAAACATTTTATTGTATTTTGTCTTTTGTGCTGAGTTTAATAAATAAATAAAAATAAATAAATAAATAAATAAATAACTAAAGTTCATAACACAAGACATAATAAAATTCATGTCATGACGGAACTTGGAGATATTTCTGCTTCTATTAGTATGCTTATCTGGATTATAGATTTTTTTACTTACGTGAGGTCTCGAGGACAACAAAGACATCGTTTTACTGTGCTTTCCAAACTAAATTTTTATGACCCAGTAAAACCAGTATTTTTAAGCCTATTATAACATTTTGTAATACCATTAATTAAAAAAATGTAAATCTGTTATCCTCAACCGATGAGTCAATTAATTACTATATCGGCCAACGGTCAAGAAAATTTTGCAATTATTATTTTTGTATATTTATTTGTTAACATATTAAATACAAGATAAAATTAACTAAATACCAGTCACTATTTTTTTTTAATATGTTAAAAAATAAATTCTAATTACATTTGGCTTTAGATAAGCTGACTAATTTTTGATAGCAGTCAACGAACATAATAACACAACAGCTTTACCTGAAATAATTAATGGGTGCTCCATATTACAGTTTCGAACAATATTGTTGAGTTGTCCAATTTTCGTACTTTGTAACAGACTAATATCATAGTATGTATAAAGTGGAAGCAAAGTTGTATTCGTTGATTTCAAAGCAATATTAAATTAGAATATTATGCTCTCTACAAAATACATTAACAGTATTACACAAAATGATATTTTATATCGTGATATGTAATATGATAATTTGGAATAGATTTATAACATTTTATTTTAATACAAAATAATATAGAAGTAGAGACTACATGAATATTAATTAATTTTAGTATTGATTCGTAAGAATAGCTGTATTATGTACAATAATAATCTAATTTTAGTTGATATAGGTATAATATTCTTTTTTTATTTTACACAGTCTAATTAAATATAAAATTCAATATCACAACATATTGCCTAAAAATAAAATATTACTCTTAAATTAGGGTCTCCTATTTTCAAATTATGACAATGTAAAACTTATAATAATTTCTTATGTAAATGCTCCGAATAAAAATAGAATATTCAGCGGACCAAATTAATATAACAAAGATTTATGACATTGAATTTAATTAAAACTCAAATCATCAATAAACTCTTTAACCGTAACATTTTTTTTTCTATATTCTATGGATATGTTACAACTGTACATTTTATACAATTAATATGTTCTTTGCTTAGGACCCTCGGACGGCAGAAGTCAGTTTACGACTACTTTGTAAGGATCGTTAGCCTCTGAAACACTAGACAAGTTTTAAGGTAATTTTGCAAGGCTTTTAACGTATTAGATAAAAGTAGATAATCTGAGACACGCAATTTTTATTATATTAATAAATAAATACAATTTGTAGAATTTATTTTATTTTAAACGCAAAAGATGAAAACACTCCACTGTCTGAAGCATAAGTCTAAACCAGTAGTGGAATACATTTTTGCAAGATTTTATTTAAATTGCTTCTAGAACTTGTTTCCAAGAAAATAATATATTTAATTCCACCTACCACGGCAGGTTCTGACTTTTTGTAAGGATATATGTATACGTATTTTAAGTGCTCGTACCCCGTAACTGTACGTGGCATGTTTTTACAACGAAATATTTTAAGTGCTCGTACCCGTTACCATACGTGGCATGCTTTTGCAACGAAATTCGTTAAGTGCTCGCACCCCGTGACCGTACGTGGCATGCTTTTGCAACGAAATATTTTAAGTGCTCGTGCCCCGTGACCGTAGGTACGTAGCAGGCTTTTGCAACGAAGTATTTTAAAGTGCTCGTACCCGTGACCGTACGACGAGGCATGCTTCTGCAACGAAATATTTTAAGTGCTCGTGCCCCGTGACCGTACGTAGCAGGCTTTTGCAACGAAGTATTTTAAAGTGCTCGTACCCGTGACCGTACGACGAGGCATGCTTCTGCAACGAAATATTTTAAGTGCTCGTGCCCCGTGACCGTACGTAGCAGGCTTTTGCAACGAAGTATTTTAAAGTGCTCGTACCCGTGACCGTACGACGAGGCATGCTTTTGCAACGAAATATTTTAAGTGTTCGTACCCCGTAACCGTACGTGGCAGGCTTTTTTAACGAAATATTTTAAGTGCTCGTACCCGTTACCATACGTGGCATGCTTTTGCAACGAAATACGTTAAGTGCTCGCACCCCGTGACCGTACGTGGCATGCTTTTGCAACGAAATATTTTAAGTGCTCGTGCCCCGTGACCGTAGGTACGTAGCAGGCTTTTGCAACGAAGTATTTTAAAGTGCTCGTACCCGTGACCGTACGACGAGGCATGCTTCTGCAACGAAATATTTTAAGTGCTAGTGCCCCGTGACCGTACGTAGCAGGCTTTTGCAACGAAGTATTTTAAAGTGCTCGTACCCGTGACCGTACGACGAGGCATGCTTCTGCAACGAAATATTTTAAGTGCTCGTGCCCCGTGACCGTACGTAGCAGGCTTTTGCAACGAAGTATTTTAAAGTGCTCGTACCCGTGACCGTACGACGAGGCATGCTTCTGCAACGAAATATTTTAAGTGCTCGTGCCCCGTGACCGTACGTAGCAGGCTTTTGCAACGAAGTATTTTAAAGTGCTCGTACCCGTGACCGTACGACGAGGCATGCTTCTGCAACGAAATATTTTAAGTGCTCGTGCCCCGTGACCGTACGTAGCAGGCTTTTGCAACGAAGTATTTTAAAGTGCTCGTACCCGTGACCGTACGACGAGGCATGCTTCTGCAACGAAATATTTTAAGTGCTCGTGCCCCGTGACCGTACGTAGCAGGCTTTTGCAACGAAGTATTTTAAAGTGCTCGTACCCGTGACCGTACGACGAGGCATGCTTCTGCAACGAAATATTTTAAGTGCTCGTGCCACGTGACCGTACGTAGCAGGCTTTTACAGCGAAGTATTTTAAAGTGCTCGTACCCGTGACCGTACGACGAGGCATGCTTCTGCAACGAAATATTTTAAGTGCTCGTGCCCCGTGACCGTACGTAGCAGGCTTTTGCAACGAAGTATTTTAAAGTGCTCGTACCCGTGACCGTACGACGAGGCATGCTTCTGCAACGAAATATTTTAAGTGTTCGTACCCCGTAACCGTACGTGGCAGGCTTTTTTAACGAAATATTTTAAGTCCTCGTAGCCCGTGACTGTACGTGGCAGGCTCTTTTAACGAAAAGTTTTAAGTACTTGTGCGCCGTGACCGTATGTGGCAGGCTTTTGCAACGAAATATTTTAAGTGCTCGTACCCCGTGACCGTACGTGGCAGGCTTCTGCAACGAAATATTTTAAGTGCTCATATCCCGTGACCGTATGTGGCAGGCTTTTGCAACGAAATATTTTAAGTGCTCGTACCCCGGGACTCTACGTGGCAGGCTTTTGCAACGAATCATTTTAAGTGTTCTTGCCTCGTGACCGCACGACGTACGTGGCATGCTTTTGCGTGAAATTATTTAAGTGCTCGTACCCCGTGAACGTACGTGGGAGGCTTTTGCAACGAAATATTTTAAGTGCGCGTACCCCGGGAACGTACGTGGCAGGCTTTTGCAAAGAATCATTTTAAGTGCTCGTGCCTCGTGACCATACGTGGCAGGCTTTTGCAACGACATATTTTAATTGCTCGTATCCCCTTAGTAACCGTACGCCGTACATTTTTTTTACAAGGAAATAAATAATGTATCCCTCTTGCTGGCTGTAAAAGTTAGATCCATTACCCCCCACAACTTTGCTCTACCAACTAAAAAACAAAGCTGCGGTATACCGCAACTAGTGACGGAGCGTCTCTCGTGCGCTGGAGTTAATTAGGTTAGGGGGAGTGGTGTAAACACTCAACGTGGCGAAGTTCGGAGTTTGAACAACCCTTCTGCATGTTTACTCTCACGACAAAATGCGCTCGCGAATATCTAGCTTAGCGAGCTTCATTATGGTCAAAATATGACAAAATTCTAAACTGCTGGGCTAATTTTAGGGCTCCTTTATTGAGTCAGTCTTATTTGATAATTATAACGATGCAGCCAAAGATGCGTGTTATCAAATCTTGGAGAATTAAAAATTGTGGAGGGATAAATAAATATTCCCAGTCGCTAGCTGCTACACAGTATTGCATCGGAACTGTTAATTGCTGCTTGACCAATCAGCTAACTAGCCACAGCTGTAGATATGCCAAGGGGACTAAAAGTAATTTCGTCATTGAATGTCTCAAATTCTTGCGGGAATCAAAATGACTAACATATTCATAACGACTGTGATAATTTTGGAATTAGTTTCCATGGAAAAAGGACTTAAAAAGTATCTTCAACTAAGAGTTATGCGTAAAAGCCGTAACACCTCAATTTCTGCATAGTTGAAGAATTAAATTATTTATTAATGTTTTTTTTATTGATATGTAATTATTCTGGATATCAATTAGATATGACAACGTTTCCATATTTTATGTTGTAATATTCCAGGTTCAAATAATGAGAATTTCGTTTGATGCAAATATTTGATCTAAGCCTAGTAGCGGAAATAATTCAATTTTCTCGTTCAATTTAGAACGCGAAATTAAGTTCTCACTGTCATAATAGAAGCAATGTTGACGGATCGTTTTGATCAAAAATTTAACTAATAATTCTATTTATACACGGAAAATATATTTAGGTGTAGAACAGATGGAATTTCATTTGGAAATATATAATACTAGCTGACCTGGCAAACGTTGTTTTGCCCTTGGGGATTTAAAAAATAGTTGAATTGAGATTTTAACTATCCTATCTCTCAAGTTGGATCGAACTGCACATGGTGTGCGAATTTTATTATAATCGGTTAAGTGGTTTAGGAGTCCATTGAGGACAAACATTGTGACACGAGATTTATATATATTAAGATTTTAATAATTTTTTAAACGAAAAAGTATTATTGAACGTGTTACTTTAACAAATGTATAAAGTAGAATATTCTGTTTTCAAAGTATAAGTACCTAATTAATAACTTGATAGCATCATAAAATGATCATTATTGTTAAATACTACCATTAATTTTAAACGTCCCGGAACTAGATAAAACGAGCATTAAAATTAATTTCAAACAATTATTTTCAAGACGTCTATCTATATTAGATATTAGACAAATATTCAAACTTTCACGTTCAAGTTTAGTCCGTGAAAGCGTTCGTTCAAACCCTAAATGACCTCCGATTCGCAAACATGACTTCATTTGAGCTTAACTTTCGCTTCGTCAATTTGGAAATACAGTCGTTAGATAGAATATAAGGTACTTGACTCTATTTTATGAAGTTATTATAATTATTTCGTAGAAGAGAATAAGAGTGGAAGAAAATTACACAAAATGAATAGAGGTTAAATGAAAATCTCAGGAAAATTCGAAAGGGATTTTCATAGTTAAGAGGTATTAAGTTGCCTAAGTAGTCACTTACATTCCCTTTCTAACGCTACTAGCATCTAGTACGCCCTTTTTACCCCAACAGGGTGTTATTATAGCGTTATCTCGTCAGTAACATAAACTGCGTAGTGTGTTTAATCATTTTTTTTTCGAACAGACTCGGTATCAAGACTATGACGATTATTAAAACGCCATATTGCAACACTTTTTTCGCCATTTTGTGGAATAACTATTTAAATAAATTTTGAAACGAAATTTAAAGAAGTAACATATTATTATATTGACTATTGCCAAGTACCCCATATAAAATTTTGACGAGATTTCGTTTAATAATATTATTTTGTTCCCAGGGAAATTCTTGCGGTAGGTACCCAGCGTATCTGCGCAGATGTGTCCGGTCTAAAGAGGTCACCTTACTCCGTGTTGGGTGGCGAAGAGCAGCACGATCGTAGTGAAGAGAAGACTCACGTAGCTTGTCGTGGTTTTGACTCCACTTTGAAGTTCGGCTAGGCTTGATCCTGTGGACAAATGAAACTGTTTAACACGATCCTTATTGCCTACTAGCGGGCGTTGTCAAAAATCATTTATGAGCTGCCGTGCTATTCTGCAAAACAGCGACAAGCGTACATCTATGCATCTATGAATTTGTCAGTTGTAATAGAGTACAATTTTGCATGCCATTTTCGGGTTGGCAGATATCTGGCAGCTGTTTCAGAGATGGATATTTTGTAGAATAGCACAGCAGATGGTTAACATCGCAACGTCTGTAGCGCGGTGGATTCGAAGATGAATCCCGTACTCCCGCCAGCGGGTTTGTCGTTATAACAGGCTATTTTTAGTGGGTGCAAGCCCCACATAATACTTCCGTTGCATATGCGTAGGTATTACTCGTATATTCTGTTCACATAAAAGTTGACTGCAGGCGGCATACGATCCGTGAGTTGTGCATTTGAGTCAGCCAGTCGGTTTACGATACTCTTTTTTAAGCTAGAAAGCCAACTAACTTCTTTTGGGCCTTTTGGGCAACTAACTATTAACTAATTGAAAATATGTATTCCATAAATGGAAAGACACTGGCCCCTGAGATAAAGGTCTGGAGTCCAATGAATATCATAAATTAACTTCTTTCTAATAAAGATTATTATTTATTACTATTATTATTGTGGTCCAATGACCACATAAACTGCGTTATTTTTACTTGTAAGTGTTACTGTAAAAGCCCAATTTTCCGGTAAAACCTAAGATTTACCAACCCTTAATGGTAAAAGTTCGAATAGTTTTAGATTATCGTTTATTTCGAACTTTTACTACCATTAACTTGGCAAATCTTAAGATTTACCTCTAGGCACGGTATATGTTGAGAAAAGCAAGTCAAAACGTATTCAGCGTATCGTCTCGTACTCGTGGACAGTCTACAACCCCTCGCTACCCGTACCGCCTCCACACACACTTGTTAAATAAGTCATCGTAACAAACGTAATACTTGATTTCTCCATTCTCTTCTTTCACCGGCGCAATTAGCTTTTCTTTACCGCCTACAGTCAAGGCAAGGCGCTTTATTCGCCTGTAATTAATTGCTTCCTTCTTTTTCACAGTTTTTGCAGTTTTTACTTCTTCTAAACAATTTTCGTATTTGCCCTTATCGAAATAAAAGTAACTGTTTTTGTTGTTTGCGTCGTAAAATCGTTTTGCTCTAGTTCGCTGGACATCAACCACATAAGGATGCCACTTCTCCCGGCGTCTTGCAGTTCTTGCGGAACTTGTGAAACAAGCAAGACAGTACCTTACTTAACAGTAAAATTAACGATTTTATCCACGCTCATTACTTAAAGTTCGAATAATGTCTAGCAGTGAGACCTACTAAAGAAAATTTAACTCCACCGGACATTTCAGTAATTGCAAGTAAAATGACCCACAATCTTTTACTAACAAAGTGAAGGCTTTACGACAGACATTATCAAGATTTTATGGTTTGGATTTACGATAATATGAGCGTAGATAAAGTAGTGTATGAAACTCTACATAATTAGGTATTAAAACACTCGTGTGATACTAATAAAAAACTCGCCTGCGGCTCGTATATTAAACTCACACTCATGTTTTAATACCCTCCATTATGCATCCGTTTCATAAACTACTATAGTATTAAGACGCGAACAAGAAAGACAGTAACTTTTATCTTGATAAAGGCAAATACTCAAAGTGTTTAGAAGAAATAAAAACTGCAAAAACCGTGAAAAATAAGGAAGCAAATTCATTACAGGCGAAGAAAGCGCTATGATATCTTGACTATAGGCGGTGAAGAAAATCTAATTGCGCCGGTGAAAGAAGAGAATGAAGAAATCAAGTATTACGTTTATTACGATGACTTATTTAACAAATGTGTGTTAGCAAGGTACGGGTAGCGAGGGGTTGTAGACTGTCCACGAGTACGAGACGATACCCTGAACACGTTATGATTTGCTTTTCTCAACATATACCGTGCCTAGATGTAAATCTTAACATTTGCCAAATGCATGGAGGTAAAAGTTCGAAATGAACGATAATCTTAAACTATTCGAACTTTTACCATTAAAGCTTGGTAAATCATAGGTTTTACTAGAAAATCTTAGGATTTACCGTGGTTTGGGCTTTTACAGTAACATAAGCATATTTATATCTTGTGATATTTTCTTTATAATACTAAGTGCAATAGAAATAATCTTAAAATTTCATACTATGTAAATGAGGTTTCCTCAATTGCGTTCCAGCATAAGAAAGTTTTCCAAACTTGAAAACGTGCGGGGCTTAATTGGATCCAACATTTTCTAGCGTTCAGAGTCCGAGCTCAGAATAGGAAAAAATAATTAATTTTAATAAAAGCTAGACATGACTACTTGTTGTTCTAGAATAATCCAAGATTTTCCAAAATTTTTAAGAACGGACATCCATATTTCAAAGTAACTTTCCACATAGGTGCTATAATTTAAAAAAGGATAATTATAATTTTACAGAACAGGAGAGCAGAAAGGCAATCGAGACAGAAAGATACAAACGATAAATGTAGTTTGAAAACCTCATGCTTACCCCTAACATGCCCCTTACATTACTGTTAGGTTAGGTTAGGGGTAAAAACAAAACAAAATTAATAATACCTATAAACTCAATTTACAATTAGTGACCCCAAAACTACTATAGAATTTCAGTCCTATTATTAAGTAGCGCTCTGAAGTCCGAGACATTTCCCTGTAATCTTGTATAGGTCTCTGTGATCTAGCTAGAAGTTTGCCACATCCTGTTACCGTACTAACGCGCCCAACTTCCGGTTCCCTTTGTGAGTTGGCAGTTTACACAATGCATTCGCTTGCTTGCTGCGTCCTTAATGACTTCTAGTTGGAGTAATTGCCTGTTTCACATGCATAAGGATCATAAAATTAGGAATAATACAAGTACGTTTTTTTTTGTTCAAAGTAGCTTGAGGTTGCGCCCGCGGCTCTCTGTTCGCTTTTCCTCAATAAAAAACAAATATATATATTAGCGGATAGTCACGTGGATGAAAGCTTTCTGTTTGCCAAATTGATAGGTCAGTTAACCAGTCAGTCATATTTTTCTATATACATATTTGTACAGACGGGAATTGAGATATAATATAGCTCTTCTCTCTCTTGAGTCCAAAAAGCTGACCCGGCGAACTTCGTTGTTGTTCCACTTTAGAGGTTACGTTTTGTTATAGCACGTTTTATGACACGTTCTATGTCCGTGTCCTGGTTCTAAGCAACCTCACAAATTTTGAGCCAAATCGGTTCAGCCGTTCTTGAGTAATAAATAGTGTAACTTATACGACTTTCTTTTATATTTTATTAACTTATATGGATTATTGTAATGGTATTAGTTTTTGTGGAGGATGTAGTAAGCAATGAAACACTTACTATACACACTATACACTTTATCGAGTCAATATTTCCTGATGATGCTCCGGTGAAAACATCATTAGATACTCATTTATACTTTGATACAGATTTATCAGCTATAGTGACCAAAAACATCTGCGGTCTATAAAAAAGTGCAGTCAATGTGCACATTTTAATATGCAATAAGGTTACGGAGTTTGGAAAATAGGTTTGATTTTATAATTTGAAATACTTTTTAATATTAATAGGATCAGAATCACGGAAATGAGAATATAAATAACGATTCTCAATTATTTATTTGTACGGAAAATGCAATGCAAATTATGCACTCCGATTTGTATGTATTCAGAATTGAGCACTGCATTAATTGCATCACATCGCAATTCCAAGGGATCAACAGTCGTTAAGGACGGCAAACAGACGTGCAGTATGGCGTACGAGGCCTATTTAAATGGAAATCGCGTGTTCAAAAATACCGATAAAAACATCTTTTTAAAAACTAGGAGATTAAAGTGTTAGATAATTTAATATTTATTGAAGGGTAATAATAATTTATAATAATTGTAATAATTTACTTTTATTTTAAAAGTCCATTGAGGACAAACATTGTGACACGAGATTTATATATATTAAGATAATTATATTTATTTTATAAATAATTAATCACTTCACAAGTTGACAAGTAAATGCTGAGTTGTTTGAAACTTATTTAGACTAACTTAAAACCAACTTAAAGCTAATTTATGACAAGAAATGTCAATTTTTTTAACATTGATCGTGATTAAATAAGTTTAAGTATGTACCACTTCAATTTTTCAATTACCTATTAGTTTTGAGTTGATTTTGAGCAACTCGGGGAAAGGCGACGAGGTACTAAGTTACGAGTCATTACTAATACATTAGGTAATAATCTTAATATATATAAATCTCGTGTCACAATGTTTGTCCTCAATGGACTCCTAAACCACTTGACCGATTTTAATAAAATTCGCACACAGGGTGCAGTTTGCTCTAACTTAAAAGATAGGATAGCTTAAATCTCAATTTATCTATTTTTTTATATCCTTAAGGGCAAAACAACGTTTGCCAGGTCAGCTAGTTTAATAATAATAATAAAAATGGGAAATGCTTTCCAAAAAACCAACTTCAAATACCACTACAAAGAGTGAAATAATTTTTATTTAAATTTTAGGTACCTACACCAATTCGAAGTCGGGCAATGTTTCATACAATCCCTAACTTACTTGATGTGCGAAGAAATGACGAAGTCATAGGCAATCGCCCGACTTCGAATTGGTGTAGGTACCTAAAATTTAAATAAAAATTATTTCACTCTTTGTAGTGGCATTTGAAGTTGGTTTTTTGGAAAGCATTTCCCATTTTTATTTTATACTTTTTAGTGGAAAACAATAAAATGCACAAGGCGTTGTAAAAATACCCAAATCGCTTGAGGTGTGTTCATAAACTCTGAAGAGATACCTAAAATTCACCAAGATCCCATCATCAGACCCTGACTTGATTGATGACTTTAGTCATCAAATCAGTATCTGCTAGCAAATGCACCAGTAACTATAAAAAATACCCAACTCGCTTCAAGTATACTAGCAAAATTTGAAGAGTTCCCTCGATTTCACCATGATCCCATGATCAGATCCTGACCTGATGACCATAGGACAACTTGGAAAATATTACTCTTTCTAATAATACTCAAATAGTTTCATGTGTCCATATAAAATTTGAAGAGTTCCCTCGATTTCTCCAGGATCCCATCACCAGATCCTGACTTGATTAAAATGGGACCACCTGGAAACAAAACCCTCTTAAACAAAAAAAGAATTTTTCAAATCGGTCCACGCGTCATCAAGTAATCGGTGAACATACATAGATAAAAAAAAAAAGATTCCGACGAATTGAGAACCTCCTCCTTTTTTTGAAGTCGGTTAAAAAATATTTAGAAAACCGTAAACATTTTTGTCTTTTTGAAATTAACTGCAAAAAAGATAAAAATTTATCATTATATTTAAAATTTTATTTAGAGTAAAATAAAGAATCGTGACTGTCAAATTACACAATAAATAAAATGAAAATTATACAATGAATGAAATGCAAATTATACATATTGATTTGTATGTATTCAGTAGAGAATGGATCGCGCACTGCTTAAATTGCATTACGTCACAATTCCAAGGGATCAACATTATACGAGAAATACGTTACATTATCACGATCGAATGATCAGTACAAAAGTTCATTGCTGGATACAAAATATACGGAACCCTAAAATTCATTATAAAATTACGTTTTATTGCATAGAAGGTTATAAATTCAATGAGAGGACAGCCTTTATTTTTTAATCACAGATAAGAAATTTCATATATTTTTGCTAGTTACCTATCCCAAAATATATTCGTATAGGTACATAATTTGAATATATTGAAGGTATCTCGCTTTATATCTGCACAGTATACTGCAGAAGCCATCCTTATGCCACTTATAAACGAAATACGTGTGTGCATAATCCCTTTATTCAAAAGCTCTCTGAATAATATTTACTTGTTATTCGAAACAGTGTCGAATCGTAAAATCTGATATTGGACACAGTTTGCACATTATTTACGATTGGACTACTACCTGCGGGATATACTGGCTGAGTTTTCATACAACACGCCTAAGGCAATTTAATTTTAAGGTGTTTCACCCTACCAGCCCGCGAAATTCAAATTATATTTAGTTTTTTCGCAAATATTAGACTAACTAGGTACAAATTGAAGGTTTATACTTTATAGCAATGTATTTTGCGGGCATAATATTTATGAATCTACATGTTTTTAATAGAAACATTGCTCGCAAAATTCCCACTCACCTCATATTGTTTCCCGAAAGATATTTTTTTTTGCAGTTTCCCAGATTTCGAGCTATCGGGAACCAATATGAAGTAAATGAGTACTATTGAGCAGAGTTTTTAATAAAAACATGTAGATGAATAAATCCCGTAAAACTCATTGTTATAAGCCTATGCATAATTAGCCTAATATTAACTAAATAAAATTTGAATTTTTGCGCCCGGCTGGTACCCATCACCCATCCCCCTTAACAAAATGAACCCCCATAAACTAATGTTCGCTTCCAGTAGTCTAACTGTAATACATATATTATTTTGATGCATTTATTTTGGCTTTCTGCTCTTCTTGATATAGTAAAATCTTTTCAAAACTGCTTTTTACGAACTTACTATAACTGACCACGGATTTTCTCTAAGAAATAAGAATGACATTAATTTTTTTCTGCTGTCCTTTTCTCTTAAAACCAATATTTAAAGTATAGAATTACTATAGTCTTATCAGGATTATTTAATTGCTTATAACTTTTTCATTATTTGTTCGATTTTATTTGTTTTTTTCTATATTTTATTTACTATTTAATAATGTTTCAAAAATTAATAACATTAATCAATATTTTGATTTGAGTTAAACACCCTGTTGTGTGGTAAAGCAAATGATTTGTGGTTTATCGAACACCATACTACACCGCTGGATCGAGACTAGAGACAAACATAAAGAGGACATGCACAAAGACATCTTATCGCTACAAATTAGTATCTCTTCCAGATGTTCTGGATGTGGGAGCATTTAAAACAAAAGAAGAGTGTATTGTCCAATAAAATAAATTCTCTCTCAGTCTGTTAACAAGTATGTACCTTGTAAAACATGGACCCTCGCAAAGGCTCTCATCGCCAGTGGCGCCTCCAGCGCGCAGGTGTAGTTGCCTGCGTCCTCCACTTTCAGCCGCGCCACCTGCGACACATAGTGTATTAGAGCTCGTGTACTGCATGCGACACGATATCTGACAGACCACGAGTAAGTTACCTCATACCTGCAATAAATTTATCAGAAAACTTCAATCAATTTACCAGACACTTTCGTCTGCTGTAATAAATCGTTATATAATATACATGGCTTTACAGAACAAAATGTCGTAAAAAAACAGCTTCGACATAATTATGTACGTAACTATAAACCTGCGGTTTTACCTAATAGGCTTAAGTGTCGGTAATTTACTCTGCCCAAAAAGAAGATGAAAGTTTTGCGGAAGAAGTCTTGGTATTATATTAGGTGTGTGATGCTAAAAATAAAAACTTCAGCAGCCAAACTGTCTGCCGTGTAAATTAGGTGTGATCATAATATTATTACCTATAACGGCTTGACTGATTTTAACTCCAAATGGACGTAGAATTGAGTATTTGGTTATAATTACAACGAACGTCTTTTGAATCCTCAATAGTAGGTATCTCACAAATATTATGAAGGCGAATTTGTATGTTTACACACATACAAATGTTTCAGTGTGAATGTTGTGTGTATGTAATTGTTACTCCTTTATGCCGCAACTACTGCACTAATTTGGCTAAAATTCACGCAGCTGGAGCAGCGGCCAATAGTTAGTTCTACTATAGTACAGACAAGTAACAAAGAACGTAACAACCTACTCAGAAATCGTATCGGATGGTGTAAATGAGAATAAAAAGTAATGCCTTCGCGACTTCCTAAATAAAGTCGCTTAGTAATATCGTACAAGAGGAAAATACGAGTGCCTGTAAAGAAAAAATATATGATAAGTAAAAAAATGTTCATACATTTTTACTAGGTATTTTTCATATAAAACGCTTGACGCTGTACTTTATGTTTGCAACAACGCGACTGTTATGTTACGAAAAATGTCGGAAAAGCGCTATACGAGTAATTTGAAGTTAATAAAGAATGGTGCACAATATGGGGACAAGCATAATATTTTATGATTACTATCATACCGGACAAACGTTGTTTTGCAATTTAGAGGTAGGTATGAAAAATAGCTTACGAGCTACGAGCTACTCAGATCTACCGAATGTACAGACAAAAAAACATATCGGTCAAGCCATTTCGGAGAAGTTTGTTTACAAACACTGTATAGTGTACGTATGGAATGGAAGCAAGCGTTGCGGCAAGCCATTATAAGCAGGGCAGATGAATTTGTTTTGATATAATCGGCTACTTGAAAACAACCTATATGGTCCAATGTGCAGGAACACCGCCCTCATGAAAGACCACACACAATTCTTCCAACATTTTCTTCGTCGCACGTTTCGTTCCGACACAGGGTCATCCTCAGGGAATGTTGATACACATCATGAAGTCAACGTCGTAGCGCATTATAGCAAAACAATCTATCCTGCTACAAACACAGGACATGAGAAATTTAATTAATATACGTATTAGAGATTTTAAAAAATCCCCAACCCATGTATGTATCAACCTAGACAGTAGTTTTCCCGCCTGCATTCCTCGTAGTGTTTTCTCAATTCAAGTTACAATTTTAACACGTAAGCTTTGAGTAAACCTTACCTAACTAGGAATACTAATAGAAACCGAACGTAAAAGCATAGTCTTCGAGGAGATACAGAGATAATGTCACTCGGAAAGCGAAAAGGAGTTAACCCCACATCTTCAATATCGAAATCTGCATAATCTATCTTTCGAAGCGATTATTTTTCAAACTCGAGCTCAGATATTAAAAGAAATGGAACAAAAATAGAGGGGAATTTTATCACCCAGGTGCACGCTCCCACACGGGCTTTCAAATTTTGAATACTGCCGATATTAGAGACGTGGGTATTTTAAGCTGAGTACGCAAGAATAAATGCGCGTTGTTCGAATTTTTTTAGTCAATACATTTTTCTTTTCTTTTTTTTAGTCGAAATTCCGGCTGAATAACTTCAAAAGAAGTCCAACAAGAGCGTATAAGTGTAAATAATCAGCGTAGAGTAATGTTAAATGTGACTGTCTGAGACATGGATGCACGTTAGACATTACTCATGGTCCACATTTAACACGGTTCTCGCGGCCCTCTTTAAAAAGCAAAATAGAACAATTTTCTTCTTCCCGCGTAAAAATATCTAATTGCACTACTTTAATTCCTTTCAAAATTTTGGATACCAAGTGTCAATTTGGTTGTGCAAAATTAAAATCTAAAGTAAATTGGCAGAACTAAGGCAAATAATTTTCATTTTACTAGGAACAAGGAATTTATTTTACTAGGAATGTGACAAGGATAGCAATTCATAAATTACAAAGTGTTATGTTAAATTATTTTCAATTAAAATAATAAATAATTTAAATAATATAAAACTCACATCTCTCGTGTGTATTTAGCCTCAGATTAGCGAACCCGATAGCCACAAATTATCTCTACGCTAACCATTCTATCGACACGTATATATGCGTATATTTTTTTAAGGTTGATACCTATTTTATAATTCCTATATTCTAATAAAATCAATATGCAGCGTCAGTCTTTTCAAAATATTACCAAAGAGGGAGCGGGACATTTGGGCCAGGCGTTAGCGGGAAGCGATTAGAGCAGTTGTAATGTACTAGTTTATGTGGAAGACGGCATGAAGCACCATACATTACGTCAGGCAATGAGCGTTTGTGCTTTCCCGCCCATATTTAGCGATAACTTTAGACTTTTTTTATAGCCGATGATAACAGTATCGTTTTGTACTTCATACCGATATCTACAGAATATCAAGAAATAATAAAAAGATTTTCTTCAGACAGTGCCATAAAGTTTCATAAAACGTGTCATTTTCGGCTCACATTCTAAAACATGGCTCCATTTTTTCCACCATACAACGAGAGCTTAGGAGTCATAACTTGAGAGATATCGCGAAGCAGATATTAGATAATATATTTTGTTTATGCATTATCACTGTATACATTTATTACATAATAAATAAATAATGTGTCTGTTATAGCCCATTCATATAATTCCAGTCCGAAATTATATTCTAAAGCCAGAGTAAAACAAGGTAACTGCTATTTCGTATTTGCATCCATCAAAACGCAGATTTTATTAGGATGGTGTCATAAAGTTTCATAAAAAATGTAATTTTTGTATTATTCTGAAACATGTTTCCATTTTACCCGACGTATTCTGTTCAAGAGCCATAACTTTAGACATATTGCTTAGCACATATTACTACCTCCATGGCGGAGTAGCGTGCAATGTGCATCCGGATTCAAATGGGTTCGATTCCTACCACTCAAAGTACTCAAAGTCAGTATTTAAAAGTTAATTTTACCATTCAAAGTTTATATTCGGCTGCATCATGATGTGAAATTGCAGTGAAGTTCTAACTTGTAGAGTGTAAAAAAACTGCAAAATTAATTAGCAGTAAATGTCTTTGACCAAATAGGAACTTCGCAGGAAATTTATAGGTAAGATAATTCTGTATATTGATTAGTAAAGTCAGTATGAGAGTTTCTTACAAGATCCAGCGAATAGAAAGGTGTAAACTGGACCAACATTTGGCGATTCAATTTAGAAAACAAAATGAGGGTTGCGCGATTTTTATCCCTATGTCATTCCGCGATAGCGAAATGGTTTTTTGGCGTACGCTTAGCTACGTCTTGAGCTTCACTATTTTGTATTTTTTTAATATATATTTTTGGTCCATTTTATAGGTGCCTGGAAAACTAAAATGGGTACAAATATTTTGGGTTTTTGTCCATACTGTAGTATCTATCTGACTACAAGTGTGTAGAAGTAGTGTGTTGTCTTGTGGTAAGGAAAATATTTACCGCAGACTTTTTCTATTCACTTACTATTAAGAGTTAGTACTTGTTATGCTACTGCTGTATTGATGTACCTCATTTTTCGCACTTATTTTTATTTAAATAGAGACACGTTCTTAGTCCGCCTATACTTCAGTCAATATTATAATGCTATGGGATGAAATTTTCACGCCTACAGAATATAATGTAAAATATCAAGTCTAAAAAAATGTAAAAAGATCAATCAAAGAGAAAAGGAAAGTATATTATCTTATTAAATAGGACAGACAGTTCGAGAAATGAAGACAACCTTTTCAACAAAAAAGAAAACTATTAAGACCTTATGGAGATAATTATATGGCTAGTTAATCTTATTATCTGTACTGTCATGTAGAAATTGGACCTTTAAATGGTAAATGGTTCACATTTACATACACCCAGCGTGCACATAACGAATTCATACTAACGTGCTTACTATTCGAATTTCAACGAACACTACAAATTCAGCTTTGCATAAGTACCATCCGAAGACCCTGTTCTCTGTAACATCCGAGTTTAAAGCAAATCCTTGAAGCGGGTATTGAGCGGTTAATTTGATATGCCTTGGCTAAAATCTCAAGGGTTTAAATTCAAATTCGAAATATCCTTTGACCGGTCAAGAAACCGGTGCTAACAGCCCGTTTAATATTCAGGACGACACTATGATAATCGACTCGAAATATGGTTCCGTTTACATTATTCGTGTTGCTAGATTAAGTTTGATGGATCGATGGATGGGTGTGTATGGTGATATATAGTTTTAGTGGTAAATACGTAAATAATATTGTAATAATTATCAAGTAGGTAGGAGAGAATTGCATTTGCTTTAGCTTTTGTGGATCCAAATTTCTATTCTGAAGTGCCAGTAGAAAAATTATTACAGGTAAGTACTTGTATACTCAATATTGCGTACATAACTGAATACAATTAATGTTCAATGTGTAATTATTGATAGAAACCAAATACGGTACAATAATTATTTTCGTTAAATCAGAAAATAAATGAATTATAATTAATTATATTGCAATTTAAATTGGAATTAGGTTATAATGCAAATGCACTGCACTGGAATAATTTGAGTTACGCACTGTGTCGCGGCGTGCCACTGGACCCAAATAGCGCAGCACAAAACTATATTTATTAGAATAAAATAGAATAGAAAAATTTTTTATTTCATATAGGCCTAGCATACAAAGGCTCTTATGACACGTCGTTTTATTTTATATTACAGATTGGAGATCCGTTCAGGGAGCCTATTTCTTTTTACAAAATACAAATTAGTACTTGACTGCTGTCTCATCTGATCTGAAGCCTAACAAGTCTAAAACTAAGCTCATTTACAACTTATAAAATTCTAAAGTAGCCCGTTTCAGGAATCGAACCCTCGATCGCCCTTTCAAATCTTCAGGTTTGAAAGGGTGATCGAGGGTTCGAGCGCACTAGAGAGGTCGTAAAAGTGTTAGTAAAACCACAGAATACATAATAGTACCTAACGGTACAGAAGGCTACTGGGATAGTGTGAATCAGCCGTTACTAAAATACCTGCTACATTGTAATTGGTTCCATGCACTGAACACGTAATTTCAGGTTATCTAGTTCCAACTGCGGTAAAGTTGCGGCGTCTATTCACGGCCCGCTTGCCAATTGACCTCTGAACCCTGCAGCTGTAACTAATGGAATAAAGGCTTGCTAGATTTCAAATACAGATTCACGCATAGATGCGTCCCTACACCCTACGTCCCTTGTTTTGTTCTCTTTAACGGCGCAGACGGTCGTTTTAAGCGATTTTTAGTAACCTGCAGTTAAAAAAATATCAAAAAAAAGGCGTGTGGCACTCGGAGACTGCCGCGGTAAAGCTATTGCATAGAATTTAAAGTTATTTTTAGTTTTGCCATCAATCGAAAAGTAGAACTCATGTGACATTTCAAAAAGTTATTAAAAAGTTCTGCTATTTTTCGATAGATGGCAAACTAAAAACTAAAAAGTTTGTGAAGTTGCACTCTCTGCTTCCATGGTAGCCTAGTAACAAATGTTCTACTTTAGGAGTGCCAGGTTATTTTCGTTACGGAATTTCTGGATTCGGTCTGCATTGTCAAAGCCCGCGATAGAAGCTATGCAATAGCTTAAAAACAATTACTTTCAAACGTCATGTATTTTTGTGTTTAATCTAAATTTTCTGAGAAGCAGAAACATGATTGGGTAAAAATTTTTTTATATAAATTTCTTCTAAAAGTGGCTATAAAATCTTCATATTTTTTATTTTTATGGGAAACTACAATGGATTTAAATATTATTTTTGTTTTATTGTGTTGTTAATATTAATATCCAAAAACGCTCAGAACGGAATTTTAATGGCTAGCCTAGTATTTTAAAAATTAGGTAAAACGTCGTTTTTCTGTTATATTATTCCGCAACGCTACATGTCGCAGCCAGCAACGTATTCATGAGAGTGAGAAATACAAAAATTAATTAAATATATCCTTTTAATGGTGCTAATATATTGTAATTACAGGTTACGATTTTGACGACCAATGGCAGCAATTTACAATGGCAGCGTGTTCGTATATGAGCCATGAGCGTGAATGAGAAACTACGACCCACCTTCAGCCACGCGACGAGCAGTTCGGCTTTCGTGCCGAACACTCCACCACGCTCCAAGTCACGAGAGTACTGCACCACCTCGCTGGCGCTTATAATAAGCGGGAGCACTCTGTTGCAGTATTCCTGGACATGGAGAAGGCGTTTGATCGTGTCTGGCATGCCGGCCTCGTCTACAAGCTGTCCACGTCGACTACTCCTCGCCGAGTAGTTAAGACTGTGGCCACCTTTCTGCAAGACAGACGTTTTCAAGTGGCGGTTGAAAACGTGCTGTCCACGGAGCGGCCTATCCGTGCCGGCGTGCCCCAGGGAAGCTGCTTGTCGCCCGTCTGCTATAGCAGATACACGGACGACATCCCAGTGGTCGGCGATGCCACACTGGCGCTCTACGCCGACGACGCTGCACTCATCACCACCTCGCTGAACGCCCCACACGCAGCTATCAAGATGCAGCGTGCACTGGACGCACTTCCCACATGGCTGAAGGACTGGAGACTGAAGGTCAACGTGGCGAAGACTCAGGCGATCTCCATCGGGCGGGCTCATCGGTAGGTGAGCGTGAATGAGAAACTGGCGAAAGATCGTTACAAGCCGACAAAGAGAAATGCCAATCAGTTTTAAGGCCTACTAATGGGCTGTCTCCGAAAAATGGACATCAAAGCCAGATCCTAATAGATGTAAATGAAAATACAGAAATGCACAACCTTAGGAAAATTTATTTCTACTTTGGAGTTTAAGAGTTTAAAGAGAATACACAAAGAAGCAGACTATTATCATAATCTTTGTTTTGCAAGGAAAAGTTGAACTGCTTTTTTACGGTCAAAAAATGACATAAAGCTTTTACACATTTGGCATAAAATATAAAGCCGAGTATTTCTTGCACATTCGAAAATTTATTACTAGTAAAGTAACTTGAAGAGAGGCAGCCATAGAGCAACGCGGTAAAATACCGAGAAGCGGATACCGGTAAAGTCGTCGGAGCAACGTCATTTGCTTCAATTTTTTTAGTATTTTCTTTTTCTAGAAAATTGCAGTAATAAAGCAATGTGTGTGTGTGCAATAAAGTTATATAAATAATAATAAATAAATAATAAATAAAGCACAAGTACTGTAAGCACTGTCATGGACACTAAATTTTTGCGATTTTTTTTATTTTATTTCATAGAACCAGTTGTATATCTAATAACTGTTAAATCTTACGCTTCCAAACAATTTTTGTAAAGAAAATTATTTCAACGGATGTAAGCCAACTTGAAATAATCGGGTTATAAGCTTCGTATACGATTACAATTAATTAGTAATAGTAGCGCAAAAATTATGTTGCCCAAGCCGTTAGGGAATATAATATTACTGTCGTATGCTTTTCACTTGTGTCTGTATCCCTTTGAATTAGCTCTTTGCCAAAAAGAAAGTAACTGACAAAAAATATACAAAAGTTAAGAGTAAAGACTCTTTAGCATCCCTGTAGTATCTTGGGGTGGTTTTGCCAAATTAACCCTAACCTTACCTTTCCCTAACAGTATACAGAACCCAGTTGATCCAGTTTGCCCTACACTCAGTTGATTTTGATGTTCATTCCCGTAATTGAATGGAAGAGGAGGTTCTTTATGACAAGACCTTTTTTAGTCTAAGAGCAGTTCATATTTAAATGGAAGCTCAAGTTATAGCAATCTTCTAAAAGTGTGTGTAAAAAACGATGTGTTTTGGTCTGACCACTTTCCACTTGTGTTACAATGCAATCTAAATAAACTTAAGCCTAAGGTTGCGGAGCCGATAGAAATGAAAACTGTTAACCGTGTCATGTGGGGAGATAGGTCTCCACAACAGATTAATTTGTATCACGATCTTTGTCACACCAAGTTAAGAATGATAGATCTTCCGGAAGAACTCAGAGGTTGTTGCGATATATTCTGTAGCAATAATGATCATCATGCAGTCCTTTATAACATGTACTGTAACATTATAAATATACTATCACTGGCAGCTATCCAGACATATAAAGATAAATGTAGGAAAAAGAGAGGGTACGTGACAGGCTGGAATAAACATGTAGCTGGCCCTCATCGGGAGGCACGGCTTAGATTCCATGAGTGGGTGATGGCTGGGCGGCCATCTAGTGGTAGTATTTATAAACAGATGTCTGATTCCAGAAAACTTTTCAAAGCAAAACTTAAATGGTGTCAAGACAGACAGGAACAACTTAAGATGGACCTTCTTGCGTCAAATCACTCCTCTAAAGACTTTTGTAGCTTTTGGAAAAACACAAACAAAATGAATGCTAAGCCGAGCCTTCCGGTGAGTGTTGGGGGTGTTAATGGTCACAAAAACATCGCGGATACATTCCGATCTCATTTTACAGTAAAGTCACCCTTAAATGACTCTCCAAGTTTGAATGAGAACGAGGCTGAGACCATCATGACAGAACGAAATAAAAAGATACCATCGAAAAACATAGAAAAAATAATTAATGAAATGGTAAGAGGAAAATCGCCTGGTCATGATGGTCTCAGCATCGAACACTTCAGATATGCAGGAGTACATCTCCCCCGTGTTCTTTCACTGTTCTTCAGCTTGTGTTTGGGTCACTCTTACCTACCTGAACCACTGATGAGGACCATCGTAGTGCCCGTTGTCAAAAATAAAACAGGGGACACGTCCGACGTGAGCAATTACCGGCCCATCTCGCTTGCCACCATTACAGCCAAGGTGCTTGACAGTGTGTTAAACCGGTATCTTAATAAATACGTATCTATCAGTGATGCCCAATTTGGCTTTAAAGCTGGTGTATCAACGGAGAGCGCCATTTACTGTTTGAAACACACTGTCAAGTACTACACCGCTAGGCGGACGCCGGTGTATGCGTGTTTCCTCGACTTGTCGAAAGCGTTTGACCTCGTCTCATACAATGTGCTATGGGGCAAGTTGAGGGATGCGGGTGTGCCGGCGGAGTACACGGCTATACTCAAGTTCTGGTATGCTAACCAGCGAAACCAGGTGAGGTGGGTTGGTGCTCTATCGGATGAATACAGGCTGGAGTGCGGTGTGAGACAAGGTGGTTTGAGCTCTCCACTGTTATTCAACCTGTATGTTGACCAGCTTGTCGGGAGGCTGAGCAGCACACATGTCGGCTGCCACATCGATGACAAATGTGTCAACAATTTAAGCTACGCTGACGACATGGTGCTGCTCAGTCCTTCGATAGCTGGGCTTAGAAAACTGATCTCCATTTGCGAGACATATGCGAAGGAGCATGGCCTACTGTACAACTCTAAAAAGAGTGAAATATTAATATTTAAGGCACCGAAACAACGGCCACGCCATGTGCCTCCCATATGTCTCGGCGGCGTTCCCTTGAAAGTAGTAAATAAATTTAAATATCTTGGTCATATCGTGACAAGTGATTTAGGGGATGACGAGGACATAGAACGAGAACGCAGGGCGTTGTCGGTAAGGGGCAATATGCTTGCTCGCAGATTCACTAGGTGCACTGCAGACGTAAAAGTAACTTTATTTAAAGCGTTCTGTCAGTCGTTTTACACCGGTGGACTGTGGGTGACATATACGCGCCGAGCCTACAACGCCCTGAGGGTTCAGTATAATAACGTCTTTAGGATGCTGTTGGGGCTGTCGTGGCGCTGTAGCGCATCTAAAATGTTTGCTGACGCGCATACGAATGACTTTTTTGCTATAATGCGCAAAAAAGCAGCGTCCCTCCTACAGCGCTTACGTAACAGCGACAACGGCATCCTAAAAGTACTTGCTGCCAGACATGACTGCCCCATACTATGTCACTGTATTGGCATAGCTATTGGGAGTTTAAGGTAACATTATTTATTGATCTTACTTACTAATAAGTAAGTGAGATCAATAAATAATTATTGAATAGAATACTTATTAAAAAAATCAACTTATAAAAAAAAAAAAAAAAATTAACAATACTAATGTAGGAATTAAGGAAGATTGTTACTAACATGCCTACTAACAACATATGGATGGAAACGTCTGAAATAAACATTTATTTATTTATTTTATTTATTTATTAAAAGGGTTGATAAAAATAAATAAGTGCAAAAAATAGGGAGTTCGTGTGAAAGTTACTAGTTTACCACTAAATAATAATTTTAAAGTTATTTATACGAATTATGATACTGGTGTTCGACTTCTCAATAGTAAACATAAAATAATTTGAGATCCTGAACATATTCTTCTTCTTATGAATAAAAAGTTCTCGTGTCGCAATGTTTGTTAGTACGCTAACATCTTCGGCTGCATCTACACTTACCATCAGGTGAGATCGCAGTCAAGTACTAACTTGTATAGCGTAAAAAAAAAACAATGTTTGTGACCAAAATCCTTGAAAAATTGCTCGACCGTTTTTTTCGAAATTTTTTGTGTGTATTTGGTAGGTCTGAGAATAGGTCGTTAACTATTTTTCATATTCCTGAGGGCTAAACAACGTTTGCCGGGTCATTTAGTCATACACTAAATTCTCGTGTCACAGTGTTTGTGACACAAACTTTTCCGAAACGGCTCTACCGATTTTTATGGAATTATTTGTCTAAATTTGATAAGTTTGAGAATAGTTCGTAAGCTATTTTCATAAAATATAATATTAACCCCCTTAATAGCAAAACAACCTTAAGGTTTGCTCGGTCAGCTAGCAGATTTATAAATAGGTTGGAAAATGAGTACCAAGCCACCTTGCCCCCTAAAAAAGGGGTTAACGGGGTTTTAGAAAGCGAATTCATTGTGCACCAAGTTGCTCGAGAACAATAGCCACACAAACAAAAACAAACTGTAAATCCACTGGAGGGGTATGCTGTAATGTTTGTTTATTTGCTGTTTTCATTAATGTTTAACAAAGTTCCAGCTTATGTAGTACGCTGTCTGCATGAACGCGCATTTAGCCCACGTAGATTGAAAAGGAAAATAACATACTGAGACTACGCTATAACTTTGTTTCCTCTTACAAGGAAAGAAAATTAGAAACCTACGAAAATATACGAGAAAATTTTTCTTCAAGGAATCGTATCTGCAGTGAACAATAGTTGGAAAATGAGAATCTGTTCATGTAAAAGAATTTACTTTGTAAAATTTTTCCCATCACTGACTTTGTTCGGGAGCAATTAGATAGTATTTTATAACGTTAGCTCTTTTACTTCGTGTTTTATCCCGGCGTAAATGTCGGTTTTATAACCGTATTTTTATCGGAATTACTTTTAATTTCGCCGCCGATAGCATGAAGTAGTAATTACTAGGAAAAAGAGGTGTGTTTTCATACTAACCGGCTTCTTTACATAGGATGTATAAAATTTTATTTTAGGCCCATTACATAGGTATTACTATGGTTTTATGATAATATTTTTTTATTTTTATCCTTATTATTTCTTATTTTGTAGTCTGTGTGTGTAGTAAATTCAGAGTAAAAATTAATTTTATTAGCAGCCTGTTCTCGTATTCGTATCAAAGAGCCTTTGCGTCTTTAACAGTCTTTTTAATCTTTAAAAAAATTGCGTCTTTAGCAATTACGTGAGTTCATTTAATATATCTCAGTATGAGACTAGCTGACCCAACAAATGTTGTTTTGCAGAATAAATTATATTTTCTCACTTATAAAAAATAGTTTACGTCCTATTCTCAGCCCTACCAAATATACATAAAATATCCACTTAACCTGTTCTGGAAGAATTTTGTAATAAACAGTGTATCACGAGAATTTTATTATCAGTTAAAAAACATGCATTTTTTAAGTAAATAATTATTAGAAGCCCCGCTTTCAGTGGCGCCACACCCTTTCACCGCGGGCTATGTAATTTAGCCGCCCGCCCGTTCCGAATTGCCGTCATATATTTACGGTCTAAGTGTAAGTGGTGAGTTAAATATTTTCCTGTACTTGCTTGTATATCCTTTAGTTTATAGTACGCTTATTGTGTTAAATAGCTCAGCTGATACGAGTATAGGAGTAAAAGCCGTTTGTGCATTGAGAAAGTATTATTTATTACCCATAGTGTGGGTAGACATTAACTGGTGTGGATATGCTAGCATCACACTAATATTATATCACCTCACACTAATATTATAAAGGTAAAAGTTTGTGTGTGTGTGTTTATGTATGTTTGTTTCCCCTTCACGCCGCAACTACTGAACTGATTTGGTTGAAATTCGGAATTTAGAAAGATTATATTGTGGTTTAAAACATAGACTACTTTGTATCCCGGAAAAAGTCATGGTTCCCGCGAGATTAGTGAAAAACCGACATTCACGTAGGCAGAGTTGCGAGGTTTTACCTATCCGCTAGTTGTAAATAAAATTAACACAAAGAAACAATACGTAACATACCGTGAAAACATTAATTCAGGCACTTTCATAAAATTTTGAATTTGGTTCCATTCCGTTTAATCCATCAAATGAAAATATAGCTGTCAAATGGCTCAGGCTTCAGAAAACAACAAGAAATTTAAATTTTGGATTTGTGATTCGGGGTTTGAATTCGAATCACGTTCAATGGCTATTCGATAAAATGCCTGGATCTGTTCACCCAACCCAAGTAAAATATATCTGACCAGCAGACGATTTTCAGTTTGTCACATTTCCTGTGGGAACCATGGATTATTCGAGGATAAAAAGTAGCCTTTGTTTAAATCCAGAGCAAAATCGATCGCTTTTCTAAATTTCAGCTAAATCGGTTCAGTAGTTGCGACATGAAGGAGTTACTTACATACACACACTTACACACAAACTTTCGCCTTATGTTATCAGTGTTATTGCATCCTGCATTGGACACGGATATATCCCCATTTCAGAAAATATCTTTTCCTAAATTGACTCACCGGCATTCGAACAGAAAATATCTAGGCGGATATTCAAGAAGTATCTAGTCTAGGCGGTGTTATCCAAAAGCTAGGAATTTGAATTTACTTTGACAAACACTGAGTTTTATTTTGAACTAAGCTGCTATGCTGATTCACGTACTGTTTTCGTACATGAGTGAAGTGAATCATGAAATTAAAAATTAACAATGAAAAATTCACCTTATGTCTATTGCTATTGAGTGTAAAATCGAATGTACTTTACATTTTATGTACTTTATATTTTTACTTTACATAATACAATGCTCGAATGTATCGCGGTAAGTAAACTTTATTTCACAATTCTCGACCATGTCGCCTTTTGCAGCACGTTCAATTTTACGCTCTATGTCAATGGTCGTAAATTAACTTTCCAGTGTCGAAAGTAAAATGTTAATTAATTAATTATTTCTGGGTATATGCCCATAACATACCTAAATGCAATACCAGTTTTATGTTCAGTTTACAACCATTATATCGCTTAGTAAATAGCCTAGCTGATGGTAAAATAGTTAGCTGCAATACTCGTGAAATCCAAAAGGATGAACACGAACGGGTACAAAATTGGTGCAATTCTCGCTTAATTTACTCTGTTCGGCCCGTTTAAAAATGGTTTACACTCGCTAAATGAACGTTTACAAATAGAGTATTAGCGTTTTCCGAATCTAGCTCCGGTATCAATGACTATGGCAAATAACATAATAATCTTAATATATATAAATCTCGTGTCACAATGTTTGTCCTCAATGGACTCCTAAACCACTTAACCGATTATAATAAAATTCGCATACCATGTGCAGTTTGCTCTAACTTAAAAGATAGGATAGCTTAAATCTCAATTTATCTATTTTTTTTTATATCCTTAAGGGCAAAACAACGTTTGCCAGGTCAGCTAGTAATAACATATAATATAATTTAAAATTGCACAGTTTTAAATTATATTATATTATTAACAAGCATCGCTATATTGGGCTGGTTGGAAATTTATTGGAATGTTAGAAAATATATATTAGCAAAAGATTCAGGTAACCTTAGCCAGCTTATGTTATCCATTCTATTTCGACGAATGCTATAAAATGTTGCTATCAAATTGCTGTTATAAACGTGCTATAAAATTGACATATTCGGTCGATAGATTGATCACTTCACTTGGCTACACAACATGACTACGTCTGCAAGAACCATTTTCTATTATTCCCATACAATTCCCGTTTTATTTCTACAAAAAAATAATTAAGCCCTGACTCATTCACTCGTTCACTTACTCATCCATGTACAGAATGTCTAATTTAAAAATGAACGCCCCTCCACTACATTATTCTTTCAAGGTGTAAACTCATCTTTGATATTTTGAGAAATTTCAAATATTCAATATTTTACAGAGATAAGTACTCTACTTGTTCCTACTCTGTAATATAACATCGGCAAGTGGCAAGGCGCAAACCGCGGCGCGAAACCGCAACAGTGTAATGTCACTTTACAGAAATAACATTTTTTTGTATGAAATAAATTAATACTGAATTTTGAAAAGTAGAACAAAAGTTGTTAGTGTTAATGTAATGTCGAGAGCGCTTTGGTATTTTTTATATAATACTAGCTGTTGCCCGCGGCTCCGCCCACGTGCAGTTCGTTTTTTTTACAAAAATGTTTCCCGTGGAATTTCTTAATTTTTCCCAAGATAAATGAGTGGTCCCTGGGTTCGATGGACCCGTAAAGGAGTCTTCTTCCAATCTCTCCTGTCAACGTGCTATCTTCTTTCACACAATTTACCTATATCTTCTTTGGTCTTCCTCTACTTATACACTCTATCGAAATCGCTTATGTTACTCAATTCACATGGAGTAAGACAGAGTGGGGCGTGTCATCGTGGATTGTAATATCTATACTAACCAAACTTATCTTATTCTGAGATGATACCAACGCCCAGATATTGTAATTAAGCATTCTGATGCGCTGTTGTGTACGTAGCAACCCGTTCCTGCTACGTACGGGTTATCTTGTATAGTTATACCTAGTTGCACGATCAAAAGAACGATTTAAACTGTCGATATTTCGACCCCGTTTTGATTGTGCTGCGTAGATAAGTAGCTATAGGTTTTTTTAAACATCCCACGGGTGCTCTCAAATTTTTCAGGATGAAAAGTATCTTAAATGTTGACCGGGCATATATATAAAGTAGGATCATAAAATTTCATTTAAATCCGTTACTTGAAAGACGCCTGCTTTTCCTGTTTTTGTAATGTTTTCTTTCCCGCGGGAACTCGATTGGATTAATAAGTTTTACTATATACAGGGTTATAGAAAAAATATCGGAAACCTCTCGGCACCTAAATGATATAATTATAACTAAAAACTTTTGTTCTATAACTTTCCAAAATTTCGTATTAATTTGTGTCATACAAAAATTTAATAAATTATGTTATTTCTGTTAAGTGACATTACACTGTGAAACGAAATACAGGTAATCAGTGATTATGACTATCCCTGTTGCCAAACCGCTGCGACGTTGCCGATATTATGTAGTAGACTACAGAGTAGTTACAAAGAAAGAATGTATGCAAAATATTGAATAAGTGATATTTCTCAAAATATCGAGTTAAAACAAAAGTTGTTACTTTTAATGATATCATTTCGGTGTCGAGAGGTTTCCGATATTTTTTCTATAACCCTGTATATATTTTGTTAAAAAGGCAACATAAGGTATCAGCATAACAAATTTTACTAAATTAAGTTCATTAGTTGTTGTTTACAAAGCTGTTAAATTAATTGCAGTTTTTTAACTATCCCACGGGAACTCTTTATTTTACCGGTATGAAAAGTATCCTATATGTTGACCAGGGACATAAGCTACCACCACACAAAATTTCCTTGGAATCGGTCCAGCCGTTCCAAAGATTAGCCCGTACAAACAGACAGACAAACAGACAAACAGATAAACAGACAAACAGAGAAACAAAAAATTTGAAAAAAAAATTAAATTAGTTCTATTTCACTTCTTACATCCCCCTGACTTCGTTTTTAGCATTTTTTTTTATTTGTACAGAAATTCGACCTCTACAGATTTATTATATGTATTGATTGATAACCCTTTATAGTATTTACTTACCATCGGACTTTTAGCGAAGTTTCTATGGAACTCGAATCTAAAAGTTTTTTTAGGTAACTTGAATTAGAATCTTACCTGTAGATGGCTCGTAAACGTCAAGAGATCGGTTTCAATCAAAACGCCGCCCCTGATCTCGTCGAACGAGGTCGTGCTGTTTCCTCTATACCAGCGGTTCTCGGGCGAGGCCTCCCCGGGACTCAAGTGCAACACTGCGCATTTAAGCGACACACAACTTACCTGTAGATGGCTCGTCAACGTCAAGAGATCGGTTTCAATCAAAACGCCGCCTCTGATCTCGTCGAACGAGGTCGTGTTGTTCCCTCTGTACCAGCGGATCTCCGGCGAGGTCTCCCCGGGACTCAAGTGTAGCACTGCGCATTTAAGCGACAGGGTCTCCCCGCTCTCCAGGAAAGCTTCTTTGTTCATTTTTATTTCGGGCGCTGGAATAATACTGCGTGGTAAATAAAACACTACACATTTTACGATGCTAATTAGGTAAAATACGTGGCGTATGTGAAAAGTGTTAAACTTTATTATATTATTGATGGACCAGTGTTTCTAACATATCTATTGCCCGAATATTATAAAAACTAAAGTTTTTATGTGTATGTTTGTTACTCCTTCACACCGCAACTGCTGAACCAATTTGGCTGGAATTTGGAACAGAGATCATAGATACCATAGATACGTTAGTAATATTATATATTCGTTGCCATAGAGGTCCAAGGGCCCGCCCTCGACTTCAAAAATGTTTGCCTTGCCAATTTTACACACACACTATAGCATCTGAACACGCACGCGCGCATAAAAATTTCAATTTGACACACATTACAAAAAAAGTTGCCGCACCAACGGAGCTATCGTTGTTTAGGTAAGGCTCTATCTAATTGGAGCGCGAGCGATGACCTATTGTAAATCTATGGATTACACATAAGCACTTTTCATCCCAAAAAAATAACATGGTTTCCACGGGATTTGTGAAAACCCAAAATTCACGCGAGCAGTCCCGCAGGCAACAGCTAGTGATCTCTATAATTTGGAAATAATGAGCTCTTTTTTCAGCCAACGCAGCTGGAGCATTTACTAAATATTATAAAATACAGTTGTAAGACGAGTATTTAGTTGGTAATGTGTGTTTTGACTATGGACGTCATAAGAAGGCTCAGAGTCACTCAACAGACGATAAAGAGTATCCATGCTATAGTCGGAGAATTTCTACATGATCAAATAAATAATGTGGCGATCCGTAGACGAACCAGAGCCACCAACTTAGCACAACTTATCGCGAAGCTGAAATAGCGATGGGCAGGGTAAATAGCTTGAAGAACCGACGGATTTTGGGGACCCAAATTACTGGAATGGTGACCCCGCACGTGAAGGAGCAGTGTTGAAGACCTACAATCAGATGGAATGATGACATTAAAGGAATCGCAGGAAGTCGGCGGCAAGTGTACAGTACAAGTGGCTCACTATTGTGTATCGGTTGGAAAGCATTTGTATCAATCAGGCGGCCTTTGTCCAGCAGCGGACGTCCGTCGGATGAAACGAACGAAACAGTGAGCCGTATTATTTTGGAAGGTTTACAGTGTCAAAGCCTAATGTTCTGCTGAATATAAAATTTTGTAGTAAAACTTTATTCCTCGATTCAATGACTTACCATGTACAATTAGCTTAAACCGCCTCAGCATGGGCGGGTGGGTGGATACGTGGCAGCAATAAATCCCCGAGTCCTGCACTCGCGCGTCCGACAGAGTTAGCTTCCACGTCTCGCCCGCTACGTCCACTTTGTACCTGACGTATAATTGTACAATACATTAGCTTATTTATCAGTCTGACCAAATTCTGCTTTTTTTTCGGAATAATGCGATCCCAAAAAAAGCAGAGTGATCCTTACATCTATACATAAACCTGCCCCTCTAGCATAGGCAGAGGATACTTTTATTTTCTCAACCGACAGGGTAAATAGGGAAAATATAGTCTTTTCGTTCATATTCACTGGGGATGTTAACGCCACCCGTGCGTGCTCCCGTGCTCTCAGAGTGGATAAAACTGGGTGTGCGTGTGGATAAAATTTTAATCAAAATTTTATTAAACCAATTTTAACAGTGGTCTTATTTAATGCGTCTGTACGACCAGCTTAACTGGCTCTGGTCCTAAATCTTTTTGCATTATGAGCAGAGACTTATGCCACCATAATAGTACCTTACGGCAAGTAAAGAAGATTCACTCCGCAAAATGATTTAAATAAATAAAGACTCTAGCGCAGACACGATTTAAAGTAAAATTCAGTTTGCAACAGTGCCCTATACCTACATCATTATTAACCTAAGCGTTGTGCTCACTTTCTGTCGCGTTATTTTATCAGCCACTATCTCTTTCCAGCTCGATACAGGGGTCCTGATAAAAACCGCTGAGCGGTCGTCACTATGTACTTGTTGCTTTTATATACCTACAGTGCGATTGAAACCCCCTACCCCTACTTATGCTCAGTTTTAGTGGTCCGTGGATGGAATGGGCTAATCATTACGACGAGTGTTATGGCTTTGCATGCATCACAATTAAAACATATTCGACAATAACAGTTAACCAGGCTGAAACCGTTAACCGTCCAGGGAAGTTATTATTAGTATCCTGGAAGGACATAAACGTTAACAGCCTGTGACGTTGAGATAGTAATTAATGGCGTGGGTAATCGTAAAATACGACAGATGGAGCTCTGGTTTGGTGTACGTGGAGCTATAAAAGTTAACCTTTGACATATCAATACGAGGTTACGCTCTCTGTGTCATACAATAAAATATGAGATCCATAGAAGAACTTAACCTACATAGGTCGTCATTATGCTAAGATCTATCAGGCACTGTTTTCACCTAAGGCATTGAAATGTGGAACCTGACAAACGCCTGGCCTGTTTCACAAATTGAAAGTCTAAAGAGGGGCTATTTAGTTTCCCTGAGGGCTAGAATCAGAAATGAGGAGACCCAAAATAGAACTTATGTCACTGACATTGCCTAAACTATCCACTATCAAGCTGAATTAACAGTGCGCAGGTCACGCTTGTCGTAGGTGCGATGGTTGATGATGGAGCTTGAAAGTGTCTTGGAGTGGAAATCGCCTACAAGTAAGCGTAGTGGGGGACCGACGGTATTAGGAATTTGTATTTATTATTCTTCTCGAATATACAGTTTGAGCCTGGAAAAAGGGAAACGGGGAAAGTGGAATAAGTAGGTACTGTGCTCAGACCGAAAAATGTAGGATAGGTATTCAGAATTTCATCAAGAAGATGCAGGAAGATGCGAGTCGCTGGCTTTATCCCATCGAAGTATGGACGAATATCTAGTGAGGTCCCAACAACTTTGTTTTACTATTTACCCACCTAGAATCTGCAGTGTGCGTTTCCAAGTCCACAGTTAGTAATTCCAGATTATCTTCCTCCGAAACCCTGATCCATGAGACCTGAAACAACATAGGTTTTAAACTTTGAAATTGACTTACGAATGAAAGTTTTTATATAGCTCGGTCCATTGTAGTCGTCCCAGGACATGCGACAAATCGCTGGTAAAATAAAAAGAACTGGCCAAGTGCGAGTTGAGCACGAAGGGTTCCATACCATCTACGCGAGCACTGAATAATAGAAATTAAAAGTATATTGTACGGAGACTCCGTTTGTTTTTTTTTATGCTAACTGTTGCCCACAGGTCTGCACCTTTGGGGTTTTTTACAAATTCCGTGCGAATGTTTTTTACGGGTTAAAAATAGCCTATGCCACTCCTAGCAATTTTGACTATCATTGTTAAAATCACAGTTGGTGTGATTTAAGGACAAAAAACAACATACTCACATTTAAATTTATTTATTAGTTGCTATGTATATGGATTTTATTATCTTTTGTAGAGACTAGAGAGTAAAGATATCTGTGAAAATTGCAAGTAGTTTGCACCTGTTATCCTCATGTTATAACGCCAACACAGTTAATTGTCTATATATTACGGTTCAAAAGATATAGCCCATTGCCAGCCAGACTCACAAGTTAAGGTCCCATTAGTATGCTTTAGGGAATCCTAAAAAATAATAACTAACCGTTTTATCCCGTAACGAAGTCACTCGACAGTCGAACAAAACCGTGGCGCCTGTATCTGCATTAACTAGGGTGTCCGAACTCATGTCTCCATCGAATGACGGGGCTTTGAATCTGCAACAAGAGAAGCAAAGTTGTTATATACTGGTCCAGGATCCTCTTTGTTTGTGATACACTACTGACTACACAAAGGCACTTTAGTTGGCTTTTGCACCAAAGATCTGCGAGATATCCGATAGCGCTATTTTTATACACCGACTCGCAACAAAAATGTAGGAGCGAAGTATGGTGGCCCAGTCAGGACATAGGAGTTAGTACTGGTTTTTCTTACGAATTCCTAGTCGACTCGCATCGCATAAACGAATAGAATTCCTCCATATATTAACAGCTTTCAGTACCCCTCTCACGCAGAATCAACCTAAGAACACTACCTTGCCTGTTTAGCAGTTTTTTACAGTTTTTCAACTTCTAGCTGCAGAAATAACCTCCACATTTCCTGACCGCTAAAGACTACCGTGACCTATATTAACCAAATTTTCAAAGAATAGCATGCAAGAACAGTCAAATAACATTACAAGTGTACGTACATCGGGGTTGTAAACTAAGTATTTTTCTCTCTGTTCTCAATTCGTCGAAAATTCTTTATTTGTTTGAAAGGATATACCTACTTCCTAGATAGTCCCATGGTCATAAGTTCAAGATCTGATGATTGGATCCTGGAGCAATCAAGGGAACTCTTCAAATTTTATGAGGACGCTTGAAGCGATTTGGGTATTGATTGAAAGAGTAATATTTTTAAGTTGTTCTGTGGTTATCAGATCAGGATCTGATCATGGGATCTCGGTGAAATCGAAGGAACTCTTCAAATTTTGCTAGTATACTTGAAGCAATTTTTGTATTTTTAATAGTTACTAGTGCATTTTCTTGCAGATGCTGACTTAATCATCAAGACAAGTCATCGAGTCAGGTTCGATCATAGGATCTCGGAAAAATTGAGGGAACTCTTCAGATTTTATAAGCACACTTCCAGCAATTTGGGCATTTTTACAATGCCTTGTGCATTTGTTCTTTTCACTAAAAAGTAAAAAGTCGGCCAATTTGTAGAATCATAGTCTTTCGTATTAATCGCCCGACTTCGAATTGATGTACCTACACTAAAAAATATTTCACGCTTTGTAGTGGCATTTGAAGTCGTATTTTTTTAAAGAATTTTCCATTTTTTTAATTTCCGAGTGAGGCGAATATTAGGTCTGCAAAAACATTTTTAAGTCACATTGGCTGATGAAACAGTGGTAATAACTTTTAATTAGCACGTCGCGTGACGGCTACCATGAGGTCGGCCATTGCGGGGCGTTCCAAAACATTTCCGTTTGTTTTGGCGCGCGGCTAATATTTAAATTGTGACATTGCTGGAATTTAAATGGCTCTTACGCTTTACTTGGAACTGGGAACACGACTTAGTGCCTGTTATACTTTCCTTAATTTATAAATGTAGTTGAGTACCTAAATAATTCTTTAATAATTCGAAGCCATTAAGACCTCACCTCAGTTGAGTTACTTTAGTAGGTATTCGGTGTCCGAGTGCAGATGCAATTGTACGTGTCCAGTCCAGTGTCCAGTAACCATAGAAACGCAACCATCAAAGCCAATCAGCACCTACGCTGTACAACCGATGCAAACATAAACCAATCAGTGCCTACGCAGCTCGCCAAATGCAAGCATTAACCAATCAGTGCACAAGATGTAACTTCATCGATGCTATTAGGGTTTTTGCACTAGCGCCCAGCTGATGACTACCAGCTAACACTACAACATACAGAAACGGTATGTCGTGTGCATAGTACATAGTATCTCTATGATCGTGTGGCGTTTTGTTTTTTTGCCGGGATCCATAGGCACACGGGATACCATATTAAACATTCCTTATATGTTTCCTAAAAAGGCCCTTTTTGCAAATATTTTAGAATATAACTATGGGGAGATGACATTGTCTTTAACTAGTCACTTTAACAAGTCTATAACTATTGATTCAAAGCACAATTTTACTTCGTCACTATAAGCTTGGCAATTTCGTGCGGGACCCTCCTGCGAGGTGACAGTCAGACAGGGGACGCGGTAACGCATACGTGCAGAGAAGTGTCCTCTTCCCCGATACATCGCCCGCTAACCGCTGACTTCTAAGTTTCTTGCCTCCCCCACCATCTGTCACCCCTCAGGAGGGTCCCGCACGAAGTTGCCAAGCTATACTTCATCACAAACAACGCACTTTCGTGAACAGATTAAGCTGCCAAACAATCTATTTTATTTCAAATGATAATGATCCCTGTCTCGAATGACTTAATTATGATCTGAGGTAATCGGCGATAATATCTTAATAATACATCATTAGGCTTTGAAGAGCTTAGTTTAATCTTGTTACGTCGTTCGCTCATTAGAATTTGCGGTAAGTACCTACTCTACGTAATATTATCACCAAGAACAGGGGACTAGTAATATGAATGAAGGGAGCTTTATTTTCTACCATAGCTGGTCTGGAGTGGTTAAGAAAATTAACTAAAGCCGCAGATAATGTTTCCCATTGCCCACGTATAGTATGGAAGTGCTTTTATATTCCATTTGAGGTCTGTATGAGTTCATAGAGATCCCGCGTACCTACCTACTGCTGTAATTCTGCAAAAAATAATTATATCATTAACGAAGTAATATCGTGGGCACTGATTGATTGATCCTTGCATCGGTCAAGCCGCGAAGGCACCGATTGATTAAAGTTTGCATCGGTTGTGCAGCGTAGGCACCGATTTGTTCTTGATGGTTGCGTTGTTATGATCACCGGCGATGTTTGGGCGATGCACAAAGCACAATAATATCTTCAGCTGCATCATCACTTACCATCATATCAGATCGCGGTCGAGTACTAAGTTAGAGAGTAAAAAAGGTAGTTGCCAGTTAAATCAACGTAATCGACTGTTTTGCACGGTTGTTACTAGGTCACACTTCACTTCTCTTCTCCAGGGAACAATAAAAAATAATGAAATATCTCAGCGTTCAAGAATCTCGAGTCATTAAATTAATATCGTCACAGTTTGCACAAATATAAATGTTGTCAAGAAGAAAACTGTTACCAAAAAAAAAACAAATCGCAGATTCGTGAAAAATATTACTTGATAAAAATGTCGCGACTCTAATATTACTTTGTCTCCACTCGGAAAATGTCATTTTAGTTTGTAATAAGAAACGTCTGTATAATTTTACTGTAAGGCTGTTTTCAGACAGTAAGCTACAATATTCTTTTACCTTGGTATCAAAAGCTATGAGTAAGAGATTGAGTACAATATATTGAAGATTTAATAAAAATGATATTAACAAGATAACAAGTGTCGGGACACACATCCAGAATTTATGAAACGTACGCTTGCTGTAAAAATATACCCGTAGTGAAAGAAAAGAAAAAAAATTAGATTTTATTTCGCTAAAACTTATTAAAAGTATGTATGTTGAAAGGCAGAATGTATGTATACTTAATTGAATTCGCAATAAAGATTTTTTGATTTTGATTTGATTTGATCTTTTATCCCTAAGGCTTTTTCTATCTATTTTTGGCTATCTATGATATATTTGGCTTCGCATTCTCTAAATAACATAATCCATAAATTGTTTACTAAACAGCACACATATTTTATAAGCAGTTTTTACAATGAGCCTAGTGTTTAAGATTGATTTACTGCTTAGTGCTTGTTCTTACTTAAACTGTGCGAGGCCTACCAATCCGCACTGGGCCAACGTGATACCGAATCATCATCATGAGAACCTCGTGCCTAAGGTGCACCATGAAATATTGATAGGTCAAGAGAATAAGACTTCCTTCAAGATATAAGGAAAGCGATAAAACTTTGAGGATGATAATAATAATTATAATATCATAGCATACTGTCAGACTCGCGGCTGGATGCTTCTCTCACGGAAACATTCACTTAATATAAGAATATTTTCTCAGTCATTGTGACTCTTATGAATTTTACATGATACAATGTGACTCCTTGGAATGAAATGCAAAACTCGGTTACTTGCCTAAATTGTAACCACTTAGACCTGATGAGGAACAGCAAGTCTGCATTAGGTAAATAAATAATGGTGAAAATATGATTTAAAACTAAGTACATTATTTCGTTGTGAAGTTGTTGTCACAGACTTGACACAAATGCATAAACCATAAGTTTTAATAGATCGTCGCTCGTGCTCTGGCTAGGTAAAGCCCTACCTAACAACGACAGCTCCTAAATGCGGCAACTTTTACTTGTAGTGTAAGTGTGTCAATTTGTGCACGGATTCTAGTGTGCATGAAAAATTGTGTAGCGACGGCTCATGTTTGTCAATTTGGGCAAAATGTTTTTTTGAAGTCGAGGGCGGCCTCTTGGACTTCTATGGCATAAACGTTTGCCTTTTCACAAATTCTGGAGGGTATAAAGATGTTTGGATGTCCCATTCATTAATTAGTAAGCCACAGCGCTCTAATTGGAAACGGTATAAAAGTGAATTTATTAAAGAAGAGAAACAAGAAACAAACTTGTAAACGAAGATAAAATACAAACTCGCGGTTACCATCAAAGTTAGCTTCAATATTTGACGTGATATCTTTAGTAATGGACTTGAAACAATTTCGTAAAGAGCGCCGGAACTATTAAAACTTTCCCGGCAGCGACGTTAAGGGGACTATAAAATTTCAAAAGAGCCATTGTCGCGTTTAAAATTGACAATTTCACGGACACAACGAGCTCAGGAGACGTGAAAAGCGGTCTAAACGTTGGTAATAAATCACTTGAATGGTAGAAACCTTTACAACATCCCGTTCTTTAAAGTGTTGAAATCTTAGGTGTGTATTGTGCATTTCTTCGATTCACAATAACTCCTCTCTTCAGTTTTAAATTAGACGCGCTAAATGTGGGTTGATTGTTAGGTTGGTTTTCACCAGCCACAGAGAACAAAGTGAAGGAGTTTCTAACATCCATGGTCTGCATTTCTTTCGTTCACAATAACCCCTTTTGGATTTTAAAACCATAGAGAACATAGTGAAGAAGTTTCAAATATCCAAGATCCCTCTCAACGTTTTCCTTTACTTCTAACAAAATTGCAAGAGTTATTTTAAAGCCACTGACCTAGGTCTGCCTCTGCGACTCTCGATCCTAAGACTTTTTTTTTTTTTTTTGTTTTCCCTGGTATCTGCGATCAGTCTTACGACTTTTATCAGATCTGTTGCGTTTCCTATGGCGATTACAGACGGGGGAGCCATCGCTCGACCGTCCGTCAAGTATCGAGCACGTGAGCTCGTTTCAGACGTTTAATTTGTGGGGCTTGTAGTAACGAGCTAGCAAGGTGGTTGGGATGATTTGCAAGACGATCCTTGTGTTTTTTGCAATATTTGCTAATTTCCTCACTGATAGTTGGCAGTTCAAGGTATTTATGAATTTCGTCGTTGCGTGTATACCAGGGCGCGTTGGTAATTGTCCTCAGTATGTTGTTTTGGACCCTTTGAATGCGCAGCATGTTCGATTTACTGCAAGTACCCCACAGCTCGATACCATACAGCCATATGGGTTTCAGCATAGCGCAGTAAATGAGCACTTTGTTGTTTAGCCTCAGAGTTGATTGCCGGCCAAGCAACCAGAGTAGGTTCCGGAATCGGGCATTCAATTCGTCTTTTTTATGGTCAATATGATACTTCCAGGTCAGGCGTCGGTCCAGATGGAATCCGAGGTACTTCACACAATTAGTTGATGGCAGAGTATCGTTTCCCAACTTAACCGGAGGACAATCTCCTGGCCTTAGTGCAAACGTGATGTGCTGAGATTTAGATGCGCTCGCTTTGATTTTCCATTTAGAAAGCCACAAGTGGATTGCATCAAGTTGTTTTTGGAGACTGGCACTTGCGTGATTGGCATTTTGGTTGCAAGATAGGAAAGCGGCGTCGTCAGCAAATGTTGCTATGGTGACATCAGCAGATTGTGGTACATTACATGTGAAGATATTATAAAGGACTGGACCAAGAACTGAGCCCTGAGGCACTCCTGCTAGGCAAGTGTAAAAGCTGGATCTGACATCTCCCTGCTTCACTTGAAATATTCTATTTTCCAAATATGATGCAAGAATTAAAAACATCGAGTGTGGTAGGAATTGCTTAATTTTGACCAATAGTCCTTTGTGCCATACCCTATCAAAGGCCTGTTGCACATCTAGAAATGCGGCTGAGCAATACTTCTTCATTTCTAGGCACTGTCGTATAGTATGGTATACCCTGTGAACTTGTTGAATGGTAGAGTGTTGTTTTCGAAAGCCAAACTGGTGAGCAGGGATCACGTTGCTTTTCTCCAACTCATTCTTCAGCCTAGTGAGGAAGATTATTTCCCAAACCTTCGACAGAACGGGTGTCAGACTAATCGGCCGATAAGATGAGGTTTCTTCTTGTGGTTTTCCTGGTTTGTGAATCATGATGATTTGGGATACCTTCCATATGTCAGGAAAGTAGTTTCTTTGGAAAATTCTGTTGAAGAGGTTTGCCAAAAACACCAGACCCTTTCTGGGGAGTTCCTTCAAAACACGGGGAGTAATCAGGTCAAAGCCTGGAGCTTTTTTGGAGTCGAGAGAAGCGATTGTTTTGAACACCTCTTTAGACGAAGTAGGTTTGATAGGTAAGCACAGCTGAAGGTCTTGGTCAAGTATCTCTTGTATTTCAGGGTCGTCTGGACCAGGAGAGTCGTTCGGTCGGAACACTGTGCTGAGGTGAGTCGCAAAAGCTTCTGCTTTTTCAGCGTCTGTTCGAGCCCAAGTTGAATCAGTTCTAATAGGCGGAAAGAAAGGTTGAGGTTGATTTAGGCCTTTAGTAGCTCTCCAAAGGGATCTTTCTCCGCAACCTGTTGGCGATAATGCCTCAAGATTTTCCTTAATCGAGTTATGATATGCGTCTGCCAGTATGGTTTTTAATTCTTTTATGGCACGATTTAGGCGAGTTTTATCGTCAGGGCAGCGAGAGTTCTGCCAGATGCGCCTAAGCCGCCTTTTTTCTTCCACCTTCGCTCTTATGTCTGACGGTAGATAAATGCCAAGTTGTTTAGGGTTTAAATAAGGGGTGTTGATCCACGCTGCAACTTGAATTAAGTTGGTTATATATATCGTAGCTTTCTCAATGTCATCACTATTCTTGAGCGGGACTTTTAGGTTGATATTGTTGCTTAAGTAGTCTCTAAATGAGTGCCAGTCAGTCTTATGATTGTAGAGATAGTTGCTATTGTCTCTTGAAAGCAATACTGTGTTGCTGACCTCCAGAATTACTGGAGAGTGGTCTGAAGAACCATCTAATCTTGGCTCAATGTTTGTATGGAATTGAGACACGTTTTTTGTAACAAAGAAGTCTAAGAGGTCAGGTCTTTTTTTAGCATCTGAAGGCCAATATGTTGGCTCGCCAGTTGAAAGTGCAAGTAATTTATTGCTATCGATACTACTTTTGAGCTCTCTTCCTCTCGGGAGAATATAACGGGATCCCCAGAAAGTATGTTTAGCATTCCAGTCGCCACCTGCTATAAAGCGATTTCCCAATGTATTAAAGTAGCTTGAAAAGTTTTCCGAACCAAATATGGCCAGGAGCATAGATTATTACTATATGAATCCAAATAACACCACAACATGATCGAAATATACACGAATTACAAATGATTTAGTATTTTGCATTAATGGAGACATCGTAGTTCACAGGCCTCTTAAGTATGTTTCCGATTCGTATTGAGTTTGACAGAGTGGGACGCGTCATCGTGGATTGAAATATTTTAAGCGATTTTGATAGTGGAGCGCATCTTCGTGGATTTAAATATCTATATAGGTACTTCGTACGTTAATTTAGTACTGTTTTAGGGTTTCATAACAAAATATTAAAAATTGAACCCTTATTTTGCGATTTCATGTATGTCTGTCTATCTAATTCTAAAGACCAGTATAGTTTTCTTATGTTAATTGCTATAGTGGTCACTAAAATAATCGAGAAGTCGGCGATTTATATCTTTGCCTTTTTTACCATTTTGGTTCGGAACCCTAAAAACTGCAGCTTCTATGTTTTTCCAACGGAGTCAATAGTTATTGAAAGCGTCAGCTGGCAATTTTTCCACTGAAATAAGTACTTTGATGAAATTTTCATTAAAGTTTTCGTGAATATTTTTGTTCTCGTATTTTATTATAACCCGATCTTTTTCCGCAGAATTCCATCTCGAGTTTCATTGAAGCGTGAATAATAAATTATAATTAAATCAATTTAAATAATAATTTCGCATCATACCTAGTTTATATATTACTCTTATTATTTTACACTATATGTATAGGTCAATTTGTTTTATTGGAAATGAAGTATGTATTTTGATACATAAATAGGATGCATATTTAAAAACACATATTTTTTTAATATTCTGACCAATTTTCTCCTTTTTACTTCTTTCTTCAGTGATTCTTGATCCAAACAATTATTTTCAGAGATTGGAAAAGTGGAAAGAAACAACTTGGGGCTGTTGGGAAACTATTTCTTCTAGTTTTATCAATAAATTGAAATCTCCGATCCGATCTAAGATTTTTAAATAATAATAACATACATTTTATAAACTCTTGTCCATTTTAAACGTGGTTCTGCCACCTAATCCCAGGTCATGGGCGTAGCCAGGGAGGTCGGAGGTTTAGAGGGGTTTACGGTGTTCAAACCCCCTGAAATGTGCAGAATATTAGATAAATACTAGCAGGCCAGCAAACGTTGTTTTGTCATTTAGGGATATAAAAAGTAGCTCACGACCCACTGCCAGACTTACCGAATTTTTTACATTTCCTTTCAAATTAATATATACACTGACCTGCAAAAGTAAGTATTACACTTTGTATCAATTTAATTTGAAAAGTGTGATACTTACTTTTGCAGGCCAGTATATTTTCTGCAAATACTTATGCACTTTCTTGAAGTCTTAGGTACAAACAAATCCCAGGCTTTTCAAAGGTTTATACACCCAGACTTGCTCTGTGCGGTGGGCACCGATTAAAAACCTCGGAATCATATGGTCATCTTTTTCGTAAAAGCAAGCAGTACCACCATTTGCCAAAATTCTATAGGTGGTCGCTGAGCGACTACAGCGTGGCCTTACTGTTGGTGGCAAAACGTCAAGGTCGTCACATAAAGGTAATGAAATCGTCACAAAATGTATGCCTTACAACCACCTATAAGAACCTGAGGAAAAGGCCATCGGAAGATTATACGTCAACCTTCTTCATACAAGAAAAAACTAGCGCTATTTGTCAAAATTTTCGCTAATACGCTGGCGGAAATCCGACCTTTTGGAAACTCGCGTGCGGACTAATAACAAGTATATTTGTATTGATCTATGGCGTGGACCGCGGTCCATAGATAATATTGGGGTCGGCTTAGAACTGACGCTGTTGCAGGTGTCAAAACAAACATTCTTGACACCAGTAAACTGGCGACACTTTTTCGCGTGGTCCGCCGCTCCTGCTTAAAACTCTCCATTTCCAGTCTGCATACCACATCTTACCCGCTTTGCTAAATAACTGAGCTTTAGTGGAAATGGACACATAGTTCCGAAGCTTAGCTTTAACCACATTCGCCGTTAGCTACACCAGACATCTCTGGCAGTCTTACATAGATGTACCTAAGTAACATTTCATTGCAACTAATACTCTCTGCGGCGGACTCAGAGAATATTAAGTTATGTAGAATATTCCGTCCGGAATAAGGTCTTCTCTTGTCTGAATCGTCTTTGCCAAAGGAACATGGCTCGGAACAACGTTCTAAACAAAGGGACTATAAACGCTGTTGGGGCGTGAAATGCCCCGACGTAAGTTGCTTGGCTATAATTAGTTTGCTTTGGAAACCTATCTTATAGGGTACCTACGAAATGATGTTATACTTGAGAAGCTTAATTTTTTTCGTAAATAACAAGTAAGAATTGTCTCAAGGGAATACTTGGAAAAAATTAGGCAATATTAATGAAACAAACCACTCAAACACAGATCAAACATAAAAGCGAAAGTTTGATTTTCTCTCAGTTTATTTATTTAATGTTTAATATCTGGTTGACCGAGCTTCGCTCGGTAGTTTAACTACTTGATAATAGATGGCAGCAGAATTGCTTCGCTCGGTAGTTTAACTACTGGCTAATAGGTGGCAGCAGAAGTCATATTTTTTTTTTTTTGGTAAATTCGACATTTACTAAAAATGAATCCTAGCTAGATCGATTTATCGCCCCCAAAACCCCCTGTACACAAAATTTCATGAAAATCGTTGGAGCCGTTGCCGAGATCCAGATTATATAGAAATATATATACAAGAATTGCTCGTTTAACCCGGCGCCAATGACGCTGGGTCATATTGACCCGAGGTGATTGTATACCTTCGTAAAAATGTTTCAACACTCGCGGTGTAATTGACTTTTCGTGTAGCTGGAGATATACCCCCCCTCTACCTGTAGCAGTGTGGTACTCAGTGCGACGCCGCCTGCGCAGCGAGATACACGTGTGTTGCGGCGAAACGGGTAAGTATGACCCAGCGTCATCGCTGGCGTGGTGTTTTCGTAACATATTTAAATTTCTTTATTTTAAGTTATTGTTAATTTTTCTTACGTTTTTTAGATATTTGACAAAAATGGCGTTGAGGGATCATCCAGAGAGAATATTGGCGATGTTGGAAGAATCGGACTCCGATGAAAATGATCGTGATCCATATCCAGGTTCAGACGTCGAAGTGGATGACCATGTATCTGAACGCAGCCAAAGTAGCGATCAGAACAGGATGCTAACAATACAGACACGGGCTCAGAGTCCTCAGATGACACAGGTGCGGACTCAGATGATGTCAACATTTTGACCTTACAAAATCGACAACGGCAACACTTCAAAGGAAGGGACGGGACTATTTGGCAAAAAGCACCGCCACGACCGAATGTACGCACAAGACGCAAATATAATATATCGGGCTAACAATATATCGGGATAACACACGCATAAAACGGCGACATTTCATAAAAAACTTGGCACTCAGTTTGATTCAGGACCATTTACAAATCCGAAGAGCACGTGTGAATTTACCTCGACAATTACGCAAAAGGATCGCAGATTTCACTAACGAACCTTCCATAGAACCACCTCAGAAAATTCCAGGAGCACGTAGAAGATGTCAGATATGTCCATCTAAAAAGGATAAAAAAAACAACGCATACTTGTCATGCTTGCCACATTTATATCTGCCCAGAACATTTGATTTCATACTGCGAAAATTGCAGCAACTCCATGTCCATAAATGAGGAATCGGAAGACTGATTTTATAGTCTTATTTTGATAAGTAGTTTTTGTGATCTCTGTATTAGCATATAAAATTGTTAGTTCTTTTTAATGTTTAGGTTTAATAATAAAAAAATAACATACTATGCAAGTTATGTTTTTCAGGTTGATTTTGCATGCGTTTTTTAAAAAGTCAATAAATATTTAATTCGTTAAATTTAATACATTTTTTATTATTCTGTCATTTACTCAAAAAACCTTAATTTCTAAAATGGTTACTAGAAATTATCAGTTCATTTAAAGATACTGTAAATTTACCGTCTAAAGTTCGGGTAATGATGACCCGACGTCATTGGCCGCGTAATATTTTTCACGTCATTGGCGCCGGGTTAAAGGTATAGGATTTTTATGAAACAAGTATCATTAAATATATCGGCAAGAAACAAACATCTTAAAAATCCTCGCAATGCTACAAACAAAAATACACCTTGAGTCTAGAAATATTTGAAAACTAGGCCAAATAAAAGTGCATTTCTAAGTACTTTACAATCCTCTTACCGCAGCATCCATACAACGCACTACAAGTATTTTTATACGGAACACCCGCTATTTATTTATATTCATAAAAGCACCGATTTAAACTTCACTGAGAATTTTAATAGACTTTTCTCATATTCTTTCCGTTTTCAAAATAACATGCGCCTGTATTGATTTTTTTATAAGGCTTCCTCAAATGATTTTGTAATTTGTTATGATAAATAATTGAAGTCCGGTTATTTTTATTACTCGAAAAGAAATTAATTTTTGCTTTCAAAAATGTAATGTTTACTTTCTCTAATTTTATTGCCCGAATAGAATTACGTAATGGTACCTATCAACATCTTCATATTGTATCGGATAGAGTTATATGAAACCACTGTATAATATAAATTGGCATGCAAACATATAAAGCGGTAATTATGCTAGAAAAAATAGGAAATGTGGTTTTATGAAATAACTATGAAAGTTAAACTTTTTTCAGTTTATAGGCATTAAGTGAATAATAGAAACAATATAAAGATGGAATTTAGTAGTTATACCAGCGTCATCTCTTGACGCAACAGTTTCAAACAGTTAGCTGAGTAAAAGATTGTAAGACAAATAAAACATTCAAGTACCAAATAAATTTAAGAGATGGCGCTTTAAAATCACTTCGCAATTGACATTACACCCGGCCATGGCTTAGCTGTAATGCGACATACTTGGGACGATACAAAAAAAAAACACTTCAAAATTCGACTACGGACGTAGTCGAATTTTGAAGTGTTATAGTGTTATAGTGTGTTATAGTGTTTGAGCATCTGAAGTGTTATATATATATATATTAGATATCACTTACGTGTCGTGAAAATGCTTATTACTGGTTGCGTATGAGTCGAAGATGTAGTTGAGCATCGGGGAGTCGGCCTTCCCTCTTCTGCTGGAGATGCGCCGAGGTTTGGAGTTGGGAGGGTTGTGGAAGACTGTGGGCGGCATCGTGCTCTGCGCGAGGTACGTGGAGTCAGTTCCCGGTGGGGCTGGAACAAATGAGAAAACTTAATCAATTTGGTAATATAGGTTAAGTACTTGGGGGTTTTATTGTAACATTTCAATAAAAAAATCTAGGGACAAATCTAGTAATCACACAAAATATACTGTAATAATTGTATTACAATTTTATGAATTTGAAAAGAAGAATGACCAAAGGAGATATCAAGTTTTCGCATGAACCAAAACCAAAATATTCCAGGAAAATAAAATAGTGTTTTTAAGAACGTTTGGTACTAGGAATATATTTTTCATATCCAGAATTTCATGTTGCATACCAAACATACTTTCTTGTCACTGTAATTTCCTGTCAAGCAGACTATATTCAGAAGTAAACCGTTTTTAACCGTTGAGGTTTTTAGACTCGTAACGTTGCGTTGGCGCGAAGTTGACGTAACGAAGTCGAAACGCGAATGGTTACCATTAGAGACACTCAACGCGACGTTATCGCTGCGTAGACGTTGCAGAAACGATATCGCCTAAGAGAGTTTCCCTGTATCTCCTATGGTATGAGACTGTTCCAAGACAGTCTTTCGAGCTGGACGGTTTGAGACTGTCTGTCAAGCTGGTCGGTTAGAGACTGTCTGTCAAGCTGGTAGAGTGTTCGTTACCTGTGATATGTATGTGGACGGCCACCGCCCTCGTGAGCAGCGCCGCGAGCAGCACAGTGCGCTGCATGCCGCTGCATCCTACCCGCTCAGCAGGCTCTCTGCAACCAATAATCAACCGTTAAGGCCTGATAAGAAGGCTCAGAGTCACTCAGCGGGCGATGGAGAGAGCTATGCTCGGAATTTCTCTACGTGATCAAATCAGAAATGAGGAGATCCCTAGACGAACCGGAGTCACCGACTTAGCTCAACGTATCGCGAAGCTGAAGTGGCAATGGGCGGGGCACATAGCTCGTAGAACCGACGGACGTTGGGAACCCAGAGTGCTGGAATGGCGACCCCGAACGGAAAAGCGCAGTGTTGGCAGACCTTCGACCTGATAGACTGACGACATCAAAAAAGTCGCGGCGGGATACAAGTAGCGCAGAACCGTGCGGGCTGGAAATCATTTCAGGAGGCCTTTGTCCAGTTGTGGACTTGAAACGAACGAACGAAGGTAATAGACATGTATACACAGGACTTGGCAATCCGCGCAAAAATGTCGCCAGCTTAGCGTTGTCAAAGATGTTCGTATTGACGCCAACCGCGTTAGTAGTAAGCCGACGTCAGTATTTTCTATAGGCCGCGGTCCCTGCCACATGATCCCAAATCATACATAGTCTGCATGCACGTTTCCATGGAGACGGCTTCCCCCATATTGTGGCGTGTTAGTGGGACATTTTAGCTGACGACTCTTATACTATATTTTGCTTGCATTAAGAAGGTTTGCGTAAAATGTTCTGATGACCATATCTGATATCTTCAGGTTTCTGATCGGTAGATGGAACGTTTTTCTTTTACGTTTCTGATACGAACCGCTAAGGTGTTGAGCAACTTTCCAGCTTCCGTATTCCCAGCCAAATGTAATCTTGGTGTTTTCAAGAGAGGAGTAAATAAGCGATTTCCAAGCAAACGTGCCCCGTATTTCTGACTTTTCAGATTACTGTAATAGATGGAGAAACTAAACTTTACGGTTATTCATTTCATCATTTTAACTAAAAGCCTCAAACAAATTAATCTTGAAACAATTTACGTCGAACTCCAACAGTAGGTACGCTAAGTCAGAGCATCTGAAGCGCGGAACATTCGCTCGGAACTTTTTACTCAGCGCTCTTCGCGTATCACCGAGTAATTTTCAGAACGGTGTATGTCAACAATTTTATTCTTCATATTCTTGGCTCCGCTTACCTGCATATTTATGAAGACAAGCCGGAATAACTTTTAAATTTAATAAGGGAACAATGTTGGGAATTTTTCTTTAGCTTTAGCGTAAATAAGATCGGGCCTCTTATCACATCATTTTGTGTCAATCGTGATTTTTGACTAATCAAAACACTAGAAAATCACGTTTTGATAGTGATGCAGTTGTTCCAAAATTATGTGATTTTTTAAAGATTTTACGCGATCGGGAGGCCGGTCAAGTAGAAGTTATAAATAGTAAGTACAAAGTAATTATATTTTTAGCGATTAAATCTTAGATGTTTTATCTAAATTTCCATTAGAGGTACTTCCTAAACGAATCATAGATGTTATCACGGATTCAGATTGCGTGCTCGGTATATTTTTTTATTATTATAGTTTATTAAAATAAAATTCATGCTTTCGTAATTTACATTCACAAAATTACATAATACATAAATATAGGTTTCCCTTTAAAAGAAAAAAGTTTAGGTGAAAATTTGGTGAATATAAAATACGTGAATACAAACTTCAAATAACCAATCTTCGTGCAAAAAAAAATCACTCCGAAGTTTTTCCTTCGAGATTTCATTCCAACTCTGAACTAGCTTAAAAGGGTTAGCCTCCCTTGGGAGAAAGAAAATGTTGACAAACATTCAACGGGGCTTAACCTAGTATTGCCACAATAGAGGTCACATGTTATAATCACACTAAGTTATTATAATGCTGGAACCACACTGCGTTATTTGTAATTCGTTATGTGGCTACGCTGTATTTGTCCAAATATGTATTTATGTGAGCAAATAACAAACATGCTATCCACACTTGGCCATCCATATTGGCATGTAGAGATTTCTCTACGATTTCGCATTGTGAAGTCAACATCTCCTGAGGATGTCCCGGTGTCGGGACGAAACGTGCGTCGAAGAAAGTGATAGAAAATTGTAAGTGGTGTTTCATGTGGATGGTGTTCCTGCATATTGCACCATACAAAATCCTTTCAAGTAGCGGATAATAGTAAAACAAATTAATCAGTCCTGGTACTGAAACGTTTCACACTTTCCTTTATACAATTCGTCGATTTGCCTGTTGGTACAGTGATTCGTATGCTTGAGGATAGATTACGAGGTTTTGAGTTCTACTCTCTGGTAGAGTCGAAAAGTTTAATGGATTTTGCCTGCAGTTCTGTTCGCGTATGGTTTTTTACCAAGGATAATGACCATGGATGTATGGAATGCCGTACCAAGCTGAAAACTAGCTAGTCAAAAAACACGGTATGGGTTTGAAGCCACACGTTGTTTTTTTTTCTGACTACGATTTCACAAAAAATTAATTCAAATTTTTTTTTTTTATATTTAATATCCGGATTCCAAAGTTATAATCATAGGAAACGTATACTTGTATTGAAAAGAAAGCAACTTTCTATATGCAAAATTAAATTCCGGATATGGAAAACAAACTCCTATAACTGCCCATGGTTCTTAGAGAACTCTTTTTTTTCCTAGGCAATTTTGTTTTGGTTCATGGAAAAACTTGATACAACCTTTGGTCATTCTTTTTTAACAGTTGACCACTTTTTTTTACGATTCTTTGCTAAAATTATCTCTTCATTTTTCTACGCCAATACAAAGCTTTTTCTTTTTGTCAATTTATTATTATCAATAGCATAGTCCATTTACAAACTTTCGTTAGTTGCTAAAAGCCAGATATTTCATGACACAAAATGTGGTTTCATTTCTAGTCCTCCACCGACATATAACGTAATAATATGACTATGTTTATTTCCTTTTCGAGAGAACGAACATATCTCTTTTACGTTTACCTTAAAAAAGGTTCTAGTTCGTTTACCGCATACCACTCTGAAAAGACACAGCTCACTGTCATTAATTAATACTCAGTCGACAGTAGTGGAATTTAGAAGTTACTTAACACATTTCCTGTCCGCTGAACCACATATGGCTCAAAAACTTGCGTGTTTTATACACTAATACGTTCCTGAGCCATATGTGTGTCAGGGGAAGCATACAGTTTCTATGGCTAATATTTTTACAGGGCGCGCCGGTACTGTAAAATAAACTCGCCGGCATATTTAGCGGAACATAAAAAAAAGGTCCATAATTAAAAAAATATGGTTTTATTTTAAAATCTACTTACTACACTTCTTTTGTTATTTAAAGTTTCATTTGTTTTTACTTAAAATGAGATCACATTAAGAACAGATTTTGCGAGTAAAGGCTATTTGTGAAAAATGGTACATTTTTGAACTTTTCATGTAACCTGGAAAAGTGAAATTTAATAATAAAATTACAATTAATTAAATTAGATTAATGGTGATTAATATCGCGTATTTCCTCCACGTGCTCTTATTAAAGTTTCTACCCGTCTAGGCATACTGAGAATGATGTTATCGATGGTCTCCTGGGATAGTCTCCGCCATTCCTTAACTACGGCGATTCGCAGTTCTCCCACGTTGGCAGGAGCTGGAATTCTGGACTTAACTTTTCTTTTCAGCAAGTCCCAAACGTGCTCTATTGGGTTCATATCCGGTGATCTCGCCAGCCACTCCATAACAGTGATATTCATATCATTAAGATAAGCTTGAGTTACCCGAGCGGTATGCGGCAGAGCATTATCCTGCATAAAAACAAAATCGTCACCGATATATGGGGCAAACGGTACGACATTTTCTTTTAAAACTTCTCTGATATAGCGGTCTGCAGTCAGACTCCCTCTGTCAATCACTACCAAGTCTGTGCGAGCTCCCAAACAAATGCCCGCCCAAACCATTATTGATCCACCACCGTATGTAACTGTAGTTTCAAAATTTGTCTGAATGTATAGTTCTCCTTTACGTCTGTATATTCTTTGCCTGCCGTTAATTTGATTTAAGAGAATTCTGCACTCATGACTAAACAATACCTTACTCCATTGGTCCGCGTTCCAAAGTCGATGTTCCTGAGCAAAAGTTAACCTGTTTCTACGATGATTTACCTCGAGCCTTGGAGCCTTGGCGGGCACAAATGAACCCAAACCAGCTTCTTCGAGCCTTCTTCGTACCGTACGCTCACTTACGGATACACCCCGCACTGCTTCTAACTCATGTCGGGCTTGGACGGCCGTCAAACGGGGGTTCCTACGTACACGAAGCCGAATGAAACGATCATCCCTACTCGAAGTGCGTCTTTTTCTGCCTTGTCCTGCTCTTCTCACATAAGTACCGGTCTCCCTGAACCGTTGGATACTGCGATGGATCGTTGAAACTGGTCGACGAAGATCTCTGGATATCACTCTGTAGGTTTGACCATTTCTTCGCATTTCGAGTGCCCTGGCAATCTCCGTTGGGGCTAAGTCAGGCATAATTCAGTCATCAACTCCAGAAAGATACACGATTAAAAAAACTAACAAAAAACAGTATTTCAATGAAATTTTAAATCAAACTCAGAAGGAAGAAATACTCGAAGTTCGCTCCAGATAAGGTGTATTTGAATAAAATTAAAACAATTGCATAAAATGTGATGTTCAGTTGTTTTCTTAATTTGAAAATATTTCTTTTTAAATTAAATAACGTATAAACCAGCCAGCAACTTTATATGATACTGATATCAAACCTTTTTTTTATGTTCCGCTAAATATGCCGGCGAGTTTATTTGCATGGGACTTGCTAAGACGATCATATAGTAAAGAATTTTTATTTTTTTTATTTACTTGTGTTTTCTTCTGACAACATAACAACAGTATTTTGCAAAAAGTCCGTTGAGCTTGCGGCTTAAATTTTTTTTTTGTTTGGGACAATGAACGTGTTAATTGCAAGAACTAAAAGTTTACATAACAGTATGCTACCGCTTTCAATATAGTACATCGAAAAGTAATAAACAGATTTTTATGAATCTTCCAAATTATTATTGTAATACATTTTAGGTACTAGTTTTTGAGAAAAACATTACGTAATATTTACACATTGACGCATTGTTGGGTTTATTTATTATTGTTATTTGGTCCATGAATCTAATATAACTAGACATAATATATTATACAAAAATGTTGTGCATTATCGTTCATAAGAAATGCTATTCTTAAAAATCGAGTGTGACAAACGGACGGACGGAGAGTCTCACTATAAGGGTTCCATTTTTACCATTTTTGTATGGAACCCTAAAAAGATTAATGAGCTTCGGCATTTTCGGTTCATTATGGAAGGTAAAACACATATTTAATTGAATCGATTACCTAGTAAAGAAATACGACATTTATGATTGCCATTTTGGCACAGAGGTAGGTTTGTAATATCCACTCCTGTAAAGGACTCAGTGGTCTCAAGTAACAAAAAACACATTAGCGTAATGGCGTCCGCCGCGCCCGCTTCCCGCACGAATAGCCAAATGGACATTACAATTATTACATGTGTAATGAATACTGACATTAGATACTGAATTAATTTATTTTTTATAACTTTCACACATTTGATAGGCCTATGGAACCCTAAAAACAGAGTTGTTGATAGTTAACGGCATAAACGGTAAGCGATTTTTAGTTGACCTGCTGGTTAAAAACTATAAAGATTTTTACTTGAAATTTAAACGTAATGTATTTTGAGACTTTAATCTAAAATCATAAAGGTGAGTCTACGCTAAGCGAATCGCACGAGCGCGAGCCGAACACAATTCGTGTTCGGCTGTGTGGACCGACTTACAAGCCTTGAAGATCGCGCTGCGAGCATTTCGTTCGTGCTCGGCTGCGTACCGCCCGTTGGTTTTTTGACGAACACAAAGAGATTGGAGGACAGTAATCGTTGTAGGTTCGTTGTTCGTCCAAACTTGACACCGCGAACGACGAAGCGAAACGGCTCCGCTCGTGCTCGCTTAGTGCTCAATTCGCCAAGCGTGGACCCACCTTAACAGACAACTCGACAGAAAGTTTTCCCTAAAGTTGCTCCAAAATCGACATTTCCAACCAGCAGTTAGGTTTTTACGATTACGATCACGATGAATACGTTTTTAATGCTACACAATATATTTTGAAAATTTTAAACAACAAATAACTTATTTTAAGATTGACGATTTCATTGATGGCCGAGATCTCATAATATCTCAATAGGTTCATGTTTTAAAGTTTGTTAAATAAGACTTGCGACGTTTCATGCTGTTTCATCTCTCACAAGTCGCGAGTGAAAAACTAAAAGTTATATTACCTAGAGAGTTTAGAAGACGGTTCAACTTTATAACTTTTACTTTATGACTTGTTATATCGCTTCAGCACTGTACTCGATAAATGTTTATTCAATTCAATTCAATTCACGTCAGAAAGTCAAGATTGGAATGAAAACAGGTCAAGATGAAAATATACGAAAGTGTCAGAATACTTTTCGTTCTCCGCCTCACCTTTCTGGTTTAAATACCACACCTAAAATTAAATTAATGTTATCATTATTTTTAAGGTTCCATACCAATTTGGAACCCTTATGGTGAGACTTTCTCCGTCATTCCGTCCGTCCGTCTGTCACACTCGATTATTTCAGTAACTATCGACTTGAAATTTAGAATAGTTTTAGGTAATAGTGACCCAACGCCATTGCAATCATAAAACATTGAAAACTGTTTTTATTTTTATTTAAAAAGGGGGGAAAACCAGGGCTTCGAATTTTCAACATGAAATAACAATATTGAGTGGGGTATCATATGAAAGGGCGTTACTTGCGTATTCTAAAACCGATTTTCATATTTTTTATGTCTGATAGTTTTTGATTTATTAAGAAAACTGTCGAAAAAAATACCATTCCCCCCCCTTATCTCCGAAGTTTATCAATTGAAAAATCTGAAATAATTATGATAAATAGACATTAATGTATGTTTTACAGGAAAAATAAAATCAACTCCCTAACTATTATACTTTTTTTGATAATAACAATAAAACACCAAAAACAAAGTTACGTTTGCGGTTCGCCAACAAAAGTACCTACATATAAATTATACTCGTAAATTCATAAACAAAAGTGATTTCTTTAATGTTTTACTTCTTTTATAGTATGGAACCCTCGGTGCGCGAGTCCGACTCGCACTTGGCCGGTTTTTACGTGATAACGTCTTGTAAACTGATGAACGCCGACTGCAAAAGCATTACCTAAGGTCACGTTTCGCCTGAACCGAGCGTGCAAGCGAGAGCGCGGATCAGCGATAGAAAGACACTGTCGGCCTAAGCGTTCTGCTTGTGACGCATCTATCTCTCTTCCACTCAACGGTTCTTTATAACGTTATCACGTAAAATTATTGTCCGTAAACGGACTTTACCGCCAACCAATTTTTTTTTAAGCTATTGCATAGCTTCTATCGCGGGCTTTAACGGTGCAGACCGAATCCAGAAATTTCGTAACGAAAATAACCTGGCACTCCTAAAGTAGAGCTTTTGGTACTAGGCTAGCATGAAAGCAAGGAGCGCAACTCCACAACTTTTTAGTTTTTAGTTTGATGGCAAACTAAAAACGCTAGCCTGGTACCAAAAGTTCTACTTTTCTATTGATGGCAAAACAAAAAATAACTTTAAATTAATTCTATGCAATAGCTTTACCGCGGCAGTCTCCGAGTGCCACACGCCTTTTTTTATTATTCTACTTATTTTGTAGCCAAATTTAACACAATAGCAATAGCGTTTAACTCCCTGTACACGCTATGACTAGTGCATTTTAAAAAGCAACAATAGGCATGAAAGTTTTAATAGAGCTTTGATGTAACTTAATGATGGATTTGTTTTTACACTTTGATACCACTGGTGTAATGAACCATTAGATGGTCGTGTTGTGCTTGAGAAACCAGCATCGAAACTTACAAACACACAAAGAATGACCAAAGGTGGTATCTGGTTTTCTTATGAAATAAAACCAAAATATTCTAGGAAAATAAAATATTGTTTTTTTAAAAAGGCACTAGGAATTTGTTTTTCATATACGGAATTTAATTTTAGAAAAAAAAAATTCACTTCCATGCACATTTCCTGTCATACAGATTTTATTGAGAAGTACCTACAACTTGTTTATTTGCCTATAGCATTAGAATCGGGTTTGTAATTAAATAAATTGGTTGTTGCTAACTTGGTTGTTAATTATATTCGTACTGTTATCCAGTAATGATCTAAATATAACCATTAACCATGCATGTTATTGGAACCGAAATGTTTTTGTTATTTTCCATAATTTTTGCATTAAATATTAATATATATTCTATAAAAAAAACCATTAAGATTTCAAAGCGTTTATAACCCACCTACATCATACCTATTAATCATCCCAAACCCTTTGTCCTCTGAGTTTAATGAAAACACTTTTTTTAAACAGACATTTTTTTGTGAAAAACAAAATTTAGGGCGAATTGCTTTGACCAGCAAAAATTAAATTACCGGACCATTTACGGTGTGAATTACCTTTTACAAGATTACAAGGTGTGACTACATGTAGGTATCTAAGTTGGCACGCACGTCAATACAATGGTTGTTTTGAAGGGTTCTGTACCCAAAGTTATAACGGGACCCTATTACTAGAACTCCACTGTCCGTCCGTCCGTCTTTACAGGCTGTATCTCTTGAACCGTAGTAGTTAGACACTTGAAAATTTCACAGATGATGTACTCGTATTTCTATTGCCACTTTACAAAAAAAGTGGACATACGGAAGGACAGACAGACAGACATAATAACAGATCTATAAGGGTTCCGTTTCTTAACATTTGGCTACGGAACCCTAAAAAAAGGTGGCTCCCATCCCATACAACCTCATAGGTAATTATTTTGCTCGTTTTTAAATTTGGCAGGCAGGGGTGTTTAGTTTATTTTAATACTATTGAGAATTGGTCTTGATAGTAAATAATATAGTCAATAGTCTATTAATTTATTGGTATCCAAGTCATTAAAAATAATAATTAACATTATTTACATAACAGATAGTACAAAACATTCTGTGCGCAAGCCCGACTCGCACTTGGCCAATATTTTACAGTTATGCCAACCCGTAACTCTGATAAAAACACTAACCCGGGATGGCGTACCTGATAAAATAGCCGAATGGTCTTTCATTTAAAATTCGAATAACCATTTTCGTGGATCTAAGTTTACCGATAGTCAAGGGCCATTCTAGTGGCAGCAACGTCTAGTGTCTACGTCAAATAGATACGGCCAGAAATATCGAATCCGTCCAACTCGACTCGTTCCGTAACCACTCGGAAATCGGAATCCGTAATTATTTTACGGAATCCGACAGCGCGCAATCGTTTGAAGTAGGTATTTTTTAGGGTTCCGTAGCCAAATGGCAAAAAAACGGAACCCTTATAGATTCGTCATGTCTGACTGTCTGTCTGTCTGTCCGTCCGTATGTCACAGCCACTTTTTTCCGAAACTATAAGGACTATACTGTTGAAACTTGGTAAGTAGATGTATTCTGTGAACCGCATTAAGATATTCACAAAGAACTAGAAAAAAACCAATAAATTTTTGGGGTTCCCCATACTTAGAACTGAAACTCAAAATTTTTTTTTATCACACCTATAAGTATGTGGTATCTATGGATAGGTCTTCAAAAATGATATTGAGGTTTCTAATATCATTTCTTTCTAAACTGAATAGTTTGCGGGAGAGATACTTCCAAAGTGGTAAAATGTGTGACCCCCCCTCTAATTTCTAAAATAAGAGTATGATAAAACTGAAAAAAATATATGATGTACATTACCATGCAAACTTCCATCGAAAATTGGTTTGAACGATATCTAGTAAATAGTTTTTTCTTTAGGAGTCATTTAAGCTATTTTCCCATACAAAAATTATTTTTTTTTCATTGTTCCAGCTACTCCAGAAGAACTAAAAGTCGTAGAGATCTGAAATTTGGTACCTAGGTTGATATTACGTCATGAAGGTGTACTAAGAACGGGGTTTCCGAAATTCACATTTTAAAGGGTAAAAATAATACATTTAAGGGATTTTCCCAGTAACTACAAGAACTTTTATATGTTACTTGCTGCTACGGAACCCTTCATGGGCGAGTCCGACTCGCACTTGGCTGCTTTTTTTAGGATTGTGAATGCCACCGTATTTTGTATAACAAACACTTTTTCTAATGTTAACTTCTAATTACTTTTGCTACACGTGGTCTTCCTCGCTATTTCTTCCAAGTATAAGTGATATAATATTAATTTGCTGAATCGCGCGTTATTCGGACAAGCACATCTGCTTGTCCAAAGTTCAAACTCCCGACCTGTCCTCGATGACAGACAAAGGTTTAATCCTATATGCTATCATGACTGCTTCGTACTTATTGGGATTTGGTGGGGACGCTGAAACCGCATTTAAAAGGATTAATTAAAAATAACTATAATGCCAACTCCAACATCCGGTCTCATTATCCACCATTTCACGCTGTTCCTTGTTAAGCAGCTTTCCCACAGGATTTAATTACTTCACTTATAAAGTTTCATTCCCCGCCCCCGTATTGCACAATTGCAGCTTTTAATATCGTCTTCACTAAGTATTTATTTTGAAATGACCCAGATATTTTTTTTATAAATTCTCCTAGTACTTTACCGAATCTCATATTGAAAATGACCTGATGTGTAGAATTAGTAGTCCCCGTAACAGTACTAAATCATCATCATCCATCGCACCGGAACGTTAAATCGTTATGCTCTTGCCGGTACGTTGGTAACCAGCCTCTGCCGAAGCCTTCCAACAGAAAAGACTTGAGCTTAAGTTATTTAGAATTACGCCTTAGTTAGGGTTCCATACCAAAATGGTAAAAATGGAACCCTTATGGTGAGACTTTCTCCGTCCGTCCGTCCGTCCGTCCGTCGGTCACACTCGATTATTTCAGTAACTATTCAAGCTATCGACTTGAAATTTAGAATAGTTATAGGAAATAGTGACCCAACGTCATAACAATCGTAAAAATTTGAAAATTGGTTTTAGTTTTATTTAAAAAAGGGGGGAAAACCGGGTCGACAAAATTTCAAAATGAGATAACAATATTGAGTGGGGTACCTATCATATGAAAGGGCGTTACTTGTGTATTCTAAAACTGATTTTTATTTATTTTTATGCCTGATAGTTTTTGATTTATTGGGCAAACTGTCGAAAAAAATACCGTCCCCCCCCCCCCTTATCTCCGAAGTTTACCAATCGAAAAATCTGAAATAATTACGACCAATAGAAGTAAACGTATATTTTACAGGAAAAATAAAATCAACTTTGTATCTATTATACTTTTTTTGATAATAACAATAAACCGCCAAAAACAAAGTTACGTTTGCGGTTTGCCAACAATAGTACCTACATGTAAATTATACTCGTAAATTCATGAACAAAAGTGATTCTTTCAATGTTTTACTTCTTCTATGGTATGGAACCCTCGGTGCGCGAGTCCGACTCGCACTTGGCCGGTTTTTTTTTTACAAACACATTTGCATTTGACAACAGAATGGCGTAGCAGTAGCGATCCTGCTGCCTGCGTCGGAGGTCGTGGGTTTGATTCCCATAAATTTATTGGAAAATGTGATGAGCATGATTTTTTTGAAATATGTGGGTATATTTTATAATATATTGTATTTATCTACATTAATTTTCTAATTATAGTAGAATAATAAAAGCTAAGCGATAGCTATATAGCTATATAGTATGTTTATTTATCAGTAATTTTCTAATTATAGTAGAATAAAAAAAGCTAAGCGATAGCTAAGTATATAGTTGATCACTCATTTGCTAGATTGCGATCTGTTTAATGTCCTGAATCTTATATATTTTAGTTTTCATGAAAACCGGGCCTAAGACAGGTACATTTACCGTGTTAACTGAAACTAAAACGCTGACCGTACCCTATAACTTATGCAATCCATTTACGGACAATGGATGGACAGACGACCGGGTAATTCAGACAGCTAATAATAGCAAATTGTTAAGGCGAGATTTCCACGAATGTTATAATTCCATTAAAATTAATTTCTTGAAAATATTCTAAATATTTATTATAAGTATCGAACACGCTTTATGACACATGCGCACAGATACATAATATAAACATTTCTTACCATTCATGTATAGACGATGCCAGAAATTGAAGATTATAATATACAGTAATATAATTAATTGTCAAAAAAACCGACTTCAACTCTCATCGAACTACTGTTGAATACATGTTTTCACAAATCACATTAACACATGGTTTTCTCATGGATACCATTATCAGAAATGGACTAAATTGAAATGGGACCACACGGAAAGCGTCAGCTTTGTAATAAAAAAAGGATCATCAAATTCGATTCACCCAGTCAAAACCTCGTAGCCAATTTTCTTTCCAAACCTGGCGGTAGAGTTTGACTTTTCATAAGAGCTTCTATTTAGGCCCTATGTGAAAAATAAAGAATCATCATTTTCGAAGTTGGTCCCATATGAATTTCAAAAAAAATCCCACTCTAAGGGTGGGAAAATAGGGCTTGTGCAGGGCACGTGCCCTATTTTCCCTGACTACAAAATTTAATAAAGAGTATAACTTTATGAGTTTTCACCTATAGAAGTTAGTGGCGACGTCTGGTGGTGCTCTTAACCTGTTTATAGGTTTCAGAATTCAGCAAAGTAAAATTTTAAGTAAAAATACTTAATATAAAATCATTTTGACTTCGAGGACTCTAATTCTGAGGTGTAGCGTACCAAGAAGAACCCATTAGAAACGCAGCCAGATGAAACATCGCGAACATAGTACGTCGCCTTAAACAATATTAACTGATACCTGACTCTATAATAGCGTGTAAAGTAGACAGAAAATGGCCGCGTAACCTTTCACATTCCGTAAACATGAGCATTTTCCATTCGAGAACCTTCCGAGTGTCAGTTCGATCAGAAGTTACGGTGTAACATGTGAACATATATCTAATCTGTTTAAACAAATTATGTAGCTTATTCGGTTTATGACGTCGTATTGCTCCTAGATGTTGCTTTACAGAACACTTGAAATGTTGACAGATTTTATATAGGTACTGTTTATTTTTAGGTCATTTCTGATTTTTATTTTTTTGTGGTTTCTCTGTGGCGCTGTGGCGCAGATTAGAGTGACAGGTCACGCTCGAGGGTTCGATTTCCGCCATGGAATACGTTCTTTAGAATTTTAAAATTTCTGAATTGAGAATTCTGAGATCACAGTTCTCGTCTGGTGGAACTTCGGCCATGGCTAGTTATCACCCTACCAGCAAAGAAACCGGCTACGCTACCTTGCGTTCCGGCGCAATGCTGCGTAGAAACCGTAAGAAGTGAGTTTAAGTACCCCTATGTTAGTACGAGTTAGTCCTCAGCTGCATCATCACTTACGGTCAGGTTCTTCAACTGACTTTTACTAAAAAGTAATAGTTACCTATATATGGCGGTCTGATACTAATGTTTTTCGTGATAAGGGTCAGACCACAATATTTAACTTTTACTTTTCAGTAAAAGTTAGTTCAAGAAACTGACCGTTAGTAGGGTTAGTACAGGTTTTTGTACGAATTTCGAATCGACTTGCATTGCAGAAACAAATCAATTTCCTCCATACATTTACAGCCATCGCCATTTATTGAATTCATTTAAAAACATACCGAACTTAATATAGGTACAGAAAAGGAGAATGGCGAAAATTGGCCCAGCTCTAACAAAAATAACCCAGAGACCGTTCAGATTCTGGAGTGATTTATTTTGATTTGATATTTTTCATAGATTCTTTTTGTGTAAAAACCATATTTGTAGAAGTAGGGAATCAAAAGTAAAATACAATTAAAAAACCGGTCGAATGGCAATACTTTTTTTAAAAATGGCAACAAAAAGTGGGTAATTACTACCCTAAGTTGATTCTAATCTTATCTTACTATTATTTTAGACTTACCTATAATGTAAGATAATCTGCAGTAAAATTATTCACTTGGAAACAATGACATATATATCTAAACCTAACCTCACTTTTAACAATAATGTGAATATCTTCTTTCTCCCTACTTTATTTGATTGACTTTGTATGACTAATTTATAAGTCTGGTTGAGTACTACAAGTATCAGAAGTTTTATAACTGAACGTGGATTGGAGTGGATTTTAGTATGGGCCAGGAAATGTATGGGAGTTTGCCGGTCTCCAAAATAATCGGTCGAGCCGTTGCATACGAGTTTGGTAACAAATATTGGCACGAGAATTTGACAAATTAGAGGGTTAGATAATCAGTATAAAATCATCATGCCTCCGTAGAAACAGTAAAAGCATGACTAATTCATAACTACTTTGTGCACTGCCAAAAGACAGAGTAATAAGGTTAGGCGTAAATTACATTAGTACTGTATTCGTAAAGATACTCCCCGCGCGCCGTCTTTTGTGGTACAAATTTTGTTATGTTAGTATTATTTCTGATCTTTGTAGAGAGAATTTCGTTAATACTGTTAATCTCGCTTCGTGCCGCTTGAATAGGTCTTTGAGATGTTTCAAAGAAGTTGTTATTTATGTAGTTACTAGGTTTTATCGCGGGTCCACTCGCGCGAAATGTGGGTTTTTCCAAAGTAAAAAAAAGTCTACGAACTTTCAAACAAGGGGTCTGATTGCGTAAGAAAAACGTATACATCGTTATCGTAATCGCTTACAAGTTCTGCCCGCTGATCGCTGATTGGTTCCCTGAATTACGTCAGCCAATCGGGGGACAGAATATGCCACCGATTACGATGACGATGAATAAGTTTTTCTTACGTAATCAGACCCAAGGTACCTACTAGCTATTGTATTGTTCATGAACTTTTATAAACCAGACAAGTGCAAGTCAGACTCGAGCGCCGAAGGTTCCAACACTATAAAAAATGGGAAATGCTTTCCAAAAAACCAACTTCAAATGCCACTACAAAGAGTGAAATAATTTTTATTTAAATTTTAGGTACCTACACCAATTCGAAGTCGGGCAATGTTTCATACAATCCCTAATAGTCCTTCTTACTTACTTGATGTGCGAAGAAATGACGAAGTCATAGACAATCGCCCGACTTCGAATTGGTGTAGGTACCTAAAATTTAAATAAAAATTATTTCACTCTTTGTAGTGGCATTTGAAGTTGGTTTTTTGGAAAGCATTTCCCATTTTTATTTTATACTTTTTAGTGGAAAACAATAAAATGCACAAGGCGTTGTAAAATACCCAAATTGCTTGAGGTGTGTTCATAAAATCTGAAGAGATACCTCAAATTCACCAAGATCCCATCATCAGACCCTGACTTGATGACTTTAGTCATCAAATCAGTATCTGCTAGCAAATGCACCAGTAACTATAAAAAATACCCAACTCGCTTCAAGTATACTAGCAAAATTTGAAGAGTTCCCTCGATTTCACCAAGATCCCATCATCAGACCCTGACTTGATGACTTTAGTCATCAAATCAGTATCTGGTAGCATATGCACCAGAAACTATAAAAAATACCCAACTCGCTTTAAGTATACTAGCAAAATTTGAAGAGTTCCCTCGATTTCACCAAGATCCCATGATCAGATCCTGACCTGAAGACCATAGGACAACTTGGAAAATATTACTCTTTCTAATAATACTCAAATAGTTTCATGTGTCCATACAAAATTTGAAGAGTTCCCTCGATTTCTCCAGGATCCCATCATCAGATCCTGACCTGATTAAAATGGGACCATCTGGAAACAAAACCCTCTTAAACAAAAAAAGAATTTTTCAAATCGGTCCACGCGTCTTCGAGTAATCGGTGAACATACATAGATAAAAAAAAAAAAAATAAAAAAAAAAAAAAAAAAAAAAGATTCCGACGAATTGAGAACCTCCTCCTTTTTTTGAAGTCGGTTAAAAATAATTAATTTTTAACATTTTTGTAAATGAAACTCTAAAAAAACCTGATGGGTAGGGCCTTCCCTAAAAGTTTTTTAGCAAATATATTATTGTAACTCACAGAAAGTTGTTACAAGACTTCCAGACATCGCGTATTCTGTTAGCAGGTATAAGTTGTAAATATTATTTGCAAAATCGTTACTCCCCAAAGACCGTTGAAGTTTGCCGATAAACGAAGTGTCAATTCACATCGCTTCTCCGCGGGATTGGGTTGCAAAACTGTTTCAACAGTTTCCTCGTAAACGCGAAATAACGTTTGAATTTTATGGATACTACAACTTTAAAACAAGATAAAGTTTATGGCACTACGCATGTCCACATGATAACATGCTCCCATTTTCGAGTGGACAGGATACAATCGGGCGTGTAAACTATAAAACTTTTTGATGTAACTTGATTAAAAAAGGAAATACTTTTTCTTTCAACTATGTAGTAATATTATCCTTGCCTATATCACCACAATATCAATCACAAAATACGTTAGTACGTATTTTGCTCGTGCTAATTTAATTCCCTCGCTAACACTCGTCCACCAACGTATCTACTGAATTTGATTGAGTAAATGCGATTCTCGTTTTCATCACAATTAAAATCTTTCACAGCTAACATCAACTATCTACATGCAAACAGTTCACTCTCTTTAAAACCCTGTGTTCCAAAGATACACTTCTGTCGCATTTCAAAGGATAAGTCTCTACTGTTACCTACGGTCTTTTATAAGTTCCGCGATAGAAATTCAATTTGAACGTTATTACTTATACAATGGCACATTTGTGTGGGTACCTTTAAGGCTTTTTGGAAACTTAAGGATGCGCCGAACGCGCGAACGAACTCGACGCGCACGTGGGTGGGTTGTTTGCTGTTTCACCTTACTTGTGTGAGAAAGAGACAGGGTCATTGATGAGCGGTCTAGAGAATGCAACCTACCTTCTTCCGTACTACTATTATTCCGTATTATTATTATATTTTTTAGACCACAATCTTTTCTGACTCGTTTAGTACCTATGCAATTAGGGTACCTACCCTGTTATTGTTTACAGTGAGTTGTATTATTATTTTTGTTTTGTTATGTAGTACCTATTATCTACAATAATTAATAATACCTAAACTTTGGCCAAACCCCTCTTATTTTGAGAGTACACCTGTGGGATATAGAAAAAGGTATGCTCATAGGTACGTGTGTGAAGCCTGCAAACCCTAATTTGTTTAAAACCCTTTTATTTTCAGAGGAGACCCGTGCCCAGCTGTGGGACGCAAAAGAGGGTTGAGATTAGCAGGAAGATTTTGTTTTGCTATAATCCGCTACTTGAAAATATTCTGTATGATGTACAAAATGCAGGAACAATGCCGACATGGAACACAATTTTCCAACACTTTCTTCGACGCACGTTTCGTCCCGACATCGGGACATCCTCAGGAGATGTTGAGTTCACAATGCGAAATCGTAGAGTCTACGATGTTGATTTCACTATGCGAAATCGTAGGCTCTACGATGTTGACTTCACTATGCGAAATCGTAGACTCTACGATTCATCTCCTGAGGATGTCCCGGTGTCGGGACGAAACGTGCGTCGAAGAAAGTGTTGGAAAATTGTGTGTGGTGTTCCATGTGGGCATTGTTCCTGCATTTTATACCATACAGAATATTTTCAAGTAGCGGATTATAGCAAAACAAATTAATCTTCCTGCTAATTATGGATTGCCGCAAAATAACTTCTGCTTCCATTCAATAGGGTTGAGATTTTTTCATAGACACCTAGTGATGAAAAATGTAGGTAGGTATGTGTCATTCGGGGACAAAAAAAAACTAGTTACTTTGCAAAGTAATATTTTTATTAATTGTCTAGTTTTTTAAGCAAATGAGCGGGCGAGATATTTGGATGACATTTCGAGTGGCATTTTGTCGAGCACCCTCCAGCTATCTCCAATACCCTGGCTGTGCTCTTCACCTGTCTCCAAAATCCTCAATCATCAGCTAACTTTGCATTTTTCATCCGAATGAATTTTTTTCTTCTATACGACCCCATCCGCGAAAAAAAAAATTTTTATACAAAATTTTTCAGGAGAGGTGATCAATGAGTCAGTGAGTGAATCAGCACAAGCAGCTATATATATATTATTAAATTATTAACTAGTAGGGCGCGTGGAGGCGCGGGCCACATGTTACTGTGCTAATTCTGTTGAACAAAATTTCTAAACTAAACTAATTTAAAAAAGTCCTATCCTTTTCAAACTGCTCCGTATGGAAAAGGATAGGATTATTTTAAATTAGTTTAGCGATTTTACATAACAGAAACGACCACATTTTCTATGGAAAAATACACCTTCGGGTCCTGATCACCCCTTGTCAAGAAAATGTTCTTCCATCTTTTATACTTTCCGAGATAAGAACGATATTCCTACGGCGGCCAAATGAACAAATGAATCCGCCATTTTGGATTTTTTTTCAGATAACTGTCAATTGGATGACGTTTGGAGTGACATTTAGTCAGTGACTGATTTTTAGGGTTCCATACCAATTTGGTAAAAATGGAACCCTTATGGTGAGACTTTCTCCGTCCGTCCGTCCGTCCGTCCGTCTGTCACACTCGATTATTTCAGTAACTATCAAAGCTATCGACTTGAAATTTGGAATAGTTTAAGGTAATAGTGACCCAACGCCATTGCACTCATAAAATATTGAAAATTGTTTTTATTTATATTTAAAAAGGGGGGAAAACCGGGACTTCGAATTTTCAAAATGAGATAACAATATTGAGTAGGGTATCATATGAAAGGGCGTTACTTGTGTATTCTAAAACCGATTTTTATTGATTTTTATGCCTGATAGTTTTGGATTTATTGAGCAAACTGTCGAAAAAAATACCGTTCCCCCCCCCCTTATCTCCGAAGTTTATCAATCGAAAAATCTGAAATAATTATGATCAATAGAAGTTAACGTATATTTTACAGGAAAAATAAAATCAACTCGCTGACTAATATACTTTTTTTGATAATAACAATAATCCGCCGAAAACAAAGTTACGTTTGCGGTTTGCCAAAGTCTTCTTTATGGTATGGTTTTTCTTTTATGGTATGGAACCCTCGGTGCGCGAGTCCGACTCGCACTTGGCCGGTTTTTTGTTTTTTTTTCTTCTATACGAAACAATTAGTAAAAAAAATCATACGACATTGTTCAGGAGAGGTAACACAAGTAGGTAGGTTTATATTTTATTTTGACGCAAGTCCAATACGGCGTGAATAAATCGGCGTCCAGAGTTATAATGCCAGGGGTCAATTATTATTATTATGATTATTATTATTTAAAAAAACCGGCCAAGTGCGAGTCGGACTCGCGCACCGAGGGTTCCATACCATAAAAGAAGTAAAACATTGAAAGAATCACTTTTGTTCATGAATTTACGAGTATAATTTACATGTAGGTACTTTTGTTGGCAAACCGCAAACGTAACTTTGTTTTTGGCGGATTATTGTTATTATCAAAAAAAGTATATTAGTCAGTAAGTTGATTTTATTTTTCCTGTAAAATATACATTAATTTCTATTGATCATAATTATTTCAGATTTTTCGATTGGTAAACTTTGGAGATAAGGGGGGGGAACGGTATTTTTTTCGACAGTTTGCCCAATAAATCAAAAACTATCAGGCATAAAAATAAATAAAAATTAGTTTTAGTATACACAAGTAACGCCCTTTCATACCCCACTCAATATTGTTACCCCATTTTGAAAATTTGTCGACCCGGTTTTCCCCCCTTTTTAAATAAAAATAAAAACAATTTTCAAATTTTTACGATTGTTATGATGTCACGTCACTATTACCTATAACTATTCTAAATTTCAAGTCGATAGCTTGAACAGTTACTGAAATAATCGAGTGTGACAGACGGACGGACGGACGGACGGACGGACGGAGAAAGTCTCACCATAAGGGTTCCATTTTTACCAAATTGGTATGGAACCCTAAAAACACAAAATACAATAAATAACACCAGTCACTACAGTAAGATATACTTACTACAACACTTACAAGTACCTAACTATAAAAGACGCGATTTGTTGTAAATTGCAATGTATAATAGGAATAGGTATCTACAGCTGTAGACTGAAATTATGTTGAAATGTTTTGGCGCGCGCCGGGTTACTGTCCCCCCCCTCGCCACTAGCCACCCTCCCGCGCAGAGTCGAATGCGACTTGAGAGGCAAGATAAACTTTACCGAATCAAGCGCGCGAAAAAGGTTGAACAGTCGTTTGGGAAAAGTATTTTTGAGAAAGAACGACTAAAAATATGCTTACAAAGTAAACTTATTTCAGATGATTAATAAGTAAACTATGTCGGAAGATATGATTTTTTACTTTTTTCTCACTCCTAATCTTATTGATTTACGCCCAAAGTTAACACTAATTTAGGGTTAAAATATGAGTATTTCGAGGCTCGTAACTTGGAAATCATTATTTTTTTTAATTATTAATGTATCAATAAACCTAGATAATGACGAGACACAACGATTTAATGCTTAGCTTTGGGTCTGTCATATCAAATAATGTAGTAATCGCCCTTTTACATTTGTATGAAGCAAGTACCGTTCGGAGTCCCCTTAACGTTTTAAAAATTCTTAGAGAATTTATTCAAAATGAATTTATTTTCCTCCAGTGGTATACCTACTAGTCCCACTATTAGATTGGAATGTAAATGGCATTATGTACAGTAAAACACATACTGTTTGTAGCGGCAAGCCAAAATTCTCTTATATTTTATTTATAGTTCAAACTGACAATCTATTATCGTCAATATTGTCAATCCTTCCTATCCTATCCTATCCTATTCTAGTAATATAATATATTATATAAACGCGAAAGTATGTAAGTATGGATGGATGGATATTTGTTATTCTTTCACGCCGTAACTACTGAACCGATTTGGCTGAAATTTAGAACATAGATAGCTTATAATTCGGATGAATACATAGGTTACTTTTATCCCGGAAAATCAGTCGTTTCCACGGGATTAGCGAAGGGATTAGCGAAAAACCGAAATTTACGAGAGTGGAGCCGCGGGCAACAGCTAGTACACACTCTACTTTCTCTGAAGTACTTATTTTATAACGCCAGCGTGAATTTTCCGATTTTAGTCCCATTTGGTAAATCATCCCATTTGGGACCACATAAAGTGGTATATGCAATAATATGCATTCTCTATCCCGTTTTAAGTAGGTCTATGCATGCAACCTATCTCTATCCCAAATTTCAGCCAAATCGGTTTAATAATTGCGGCCTGAAGGGGTGACAAATAACACTTACAAACGTTCGCCTCTATAATGTTCAATCATGTTGGTCAATTTAATATTTGTTTAACGAAATATTATATCTTTAGCAAATTGGTTTAGCTAGGTACTGGATCGATAGTAACTTGACGTAGCATTATCTTTATAGAAATAATTAAGAGCAAAAAAATTAATATCGAAGCCCGTCTCTGCGGAATTTTAATTAAAGGGGGAAAGGCATGCGACGATAACAATAGGCGATCTTAATTTTCTGCGACCTCAGAAGATACCGGTCTTGATATTAAGAAATTTTTCAGAGTTCCGTAGTCACATTTCGTGAACCTCTGTTAACTTTCGGTATTTTATTTCGGAATTTTGGTAATAAAATATTTATTTTAACATTTTTTTTGCAAGCGTAGGTATATTCGAAACTTTTAAAAGTCAGTGCGGTTTGCCATTAACAAGCGTATTAAAAACAATCGTTTGAAAATGGAATAGATGAGTCATATATGTTACAGCAACGGCGACTATATCCCAGCACTTTAGGTATTTGTCGCACAGTCAGACCCGCTCAACGATACCTAGCGACCATTGCCGTGAGCCGAGAAGTTAGAATGAACTCCGTGAACCTATTCATAAATATTTGCGTCACAGTACTGTGCAGTAGTGTACTGTTACAGTTGGACTATTTGTCATTATAATTCGCTTCACGAAATATATGCTGGAAGTTGCGTTTTTTACGTATATTTTGACTTTTTTATGGTAATCGATAATATCAACCGAGGTATTTATTTATAATAATTATGTATTACTAAAGTAGCAGGATTTTTAGAAATTTTTCTTGTACATATTAGGGAAATGAAGAGTTTTATATTTTTTTTTAATCTTCTTTGCTACCGTCCGCATCTTTCTTTTCACAGTAGTAGTTTTGACACATTCTGTGATCACCATAAGAGTGCGGCATTGAGTTTAACAATATCGTTGTGCAGAACTGATATGGCAACGTTTTTAGGGTTCCCAGATATTTTGTGATATCTATACTAATATAATAAAAAGGTAGCGTAACGATGTTTGTGAGTTTGTGACGTTGTAAGGGGTAATCTCTGGATCTACTGAACCGATTTTCAAAATTCTTTCACCAATACATTATCGTGGAGTGTCATAGGCTATAATAATTTCCAAAATTAACTATGCATTGTTACTAAAACTTGAATAATGTAATCCAAGTCGCAAAAAAATTGCTTTCATCGCGTACGCTGCGATTGAGGATAGAACAAAACAAAATCAAAATCATCAAATCAGTATCAAAATCTGCAAAAAAGTCCGCAATAGCATATGCCTATCTCCTATGGGTAACTCGCAATAACTGCTTTTACTTTAAAATTGTGGATTAAAAATAAATAATTTTTGTGAAGCTTATTTAGCCCATATGGTATTAATTTATATCTTTGTAAATATGTTTTTTAGAACGGAAATTTAATGTAGAATAGTTCTGCCCTTTACTCTATACAGTTTAAATACATATCTTCAAAGATATTAGCAAAACAAAAACGCGCGGTATGCAGGAGCGCGCCGCCGCCGCTTCGGTCGTTGCGTGGCGATAGGATAGGCATTTATCATTCATTTATCTGAATGCCTCGCGTCCAGCGCTGTGGGCTGTGGGTATAAGGCCCGTTTTCCACCACAGCGAAGCGGAGCGGAGCTGTATTTCAGTAACAAATCAGATTTCGTCATTTTGATATTTTTGAAACTGAGGGATGTCTAAATGATGAAATCTGGTTAGTTATCCAAACACAGCTCCGCTTCGCTCCGCTTTCGTGGAAACCGGGCCTAGCGTGGGACAAAAATATTTCTAACGCGGAACGGAGTCCGCGGGCACTGCTAGTTTTATATATTTCACGATAGCTTTTCTCATTATCATAATTCTTATGTTGGTAAGTGTTTTTCGATGTCTCAGGGCATTTGTTTCTGCTGCCAGTCTGCGTAGTTTTTTACAAAAGTTGCGTAATATGCGCTTGCGACACTCAATTTTTTCAACGGTTACATTTTGATTTTCATATGGTTTGGAATTGAGTATCCTTACATATGTCGAGTCGACATTTATCTCCAATCATTGTGTGATCTCCAATGTTGTAAATGAGACCGTTCATCGAAAAAGAAGCCTTCTAAAATAATTTCAGTTTCAACAATTAAAAAACACGAATGCCCTGTTATAAAACGAAGTAATAACTCGTTTTTTACTTTTTAGTTCGTTTCATAACAGGGCACTCGTGTTTTTAGGGTTCCATATCAATTTGGTAAAAATGGAACCCTTTTGGTGAGACTTTCTCCGTCCGCTCGTCCGTCCGTCCGTCCGTCCGTCCGTCTGTCACACTCGATTATTTCAGCAACTATCAAAGCTATCGACTTGAAATTTGGAATAGTTTTAGGTAATAGTGACCCAACGCCAATGCAATTATAAAACATTGCAAATTGATTTTATTTTTATTTAAAAAGGGGGGAAAACCGGGGCTTTGAATTTTCAAAATGAGATAACAATATTGAGTGGGGTATGAAAGGACGTTACTTGTATGTTCTAAAACCGATTTTTATTTATTTTTATGCCCGATAGTTTTTGATTTATTGAGCAAACTGTCGAAAAACATACCAGCCCCTTATCTCCGAAGTTTATCAATCGAAAAATCTAAAATAATTATGATCAATAGAAATTAACGTATATTTTACAGGAAAAATAAAATCAACTCCCTAACTTTTATACTTTTTTTGATAATAGCAATAAACCGCCGAAAACAAAGTTAGGTTTGCGGTTCGCCAACAAAAGTACCTAGGTACATGTAAATTATACTCGTAAATTCTTGAACAAAAGTAATTCTTTTAATGTTTTATTTCTTTTATAGTATGGAAGCGGTGCGCGAGTCCGACTCGCACTTGGCCGGTTTTTTTTTTTTAATTTTTTAATTACTTATTTTTATTTTATGTTTTTTACTGATGGTCAGCAGTTAGGTGAAGGTATTTTCTGTTACTACTCTCCAATACCTTCATTTTGATACCCATATTATGTAGTTGAAGAAAAAAATTTTTTTCCACTTTTGAAAATGGCGCCTCACATCCGCCATATTGATTTTTCCAAAAAAATATAGTCTTTGTTACTCGGGAGGATCCAAGGATTCTAACGATACCCCATATATCCAAATCTGTTCAGCCGTTCAGAAGTTATGGAGGAATAAAGAAACATCACATACATACATACATACACACATACATACGTACATACATACATACATACATGAACCCTAAAAACATTACACTCCTTTTTTTGGGCAGTCGTGTAAAAAGTAAAAAACGAGTTATTTTAGTTGAACAGATAAACAGTAACAGTATTTAAACTGTGGTTACGCGTGTTGGTATTTGCACGTGGTGGAATTTACACTACCTACCATAATTTTCTTAGTTCGTATCAGAGTTTCTTCGGAGCTTTTGAGGACTAGGTATTTTGATAAACTCAAGAAACACTTACTATATAATTTTTTTAAATTCTCCTTCGTTTCCTGTCAGATAGTTTTTTTTTCCAGCGCATTTAAAAAATAAATAATTTTAGCGCGAAAGGAGCGTGAGTCGTGAAAACTTGCGCAGGTCCGTCTCGTATGGAGGCTCGTGAGCCACTGAGTACATCGTTTATTCAATGCGTTAGACCATTTTATGACTTCTGTTAGGCGAAATTTTGCAGCAATTTTTTTATTTAATATCTGTCTGCTCAATGGATAGGCAATACAATGAGATTACTTTACGTATAATTTTTATGAGATTTAGTCTAAAGCTTTGGAAATACCATTAAAAAAATGAACAAAAACGACCTGTTTTCAAAAATTTTTATGATCGAGGCAAGTTTAACTTATCGTGTTTTCATGAGGCCATTATAGAGATAAAGCATGTATCTTTAATATGTATTTTTAACAGTGAAAAAAAACAATTTTTTCATGACTTTGAATTGCTTTGAAAAGTGGCGTAGTCGCTAAAAACCGGGATAATGGGCCGTTAAAAATCATAGGTCAGATAGGAACGTGTTATCTGATATGACTGTTGCGAACGATTGTATTGTCGTCTCCCACTTCATAACCGAGAGAATATCGAATGCCTCGTATTGAAGATGCCGTACATACGATCAACTTACTAAGTGCTCTTGTCTTGTAAAGTGTTGTTCACTAGCGATTATAACTAACTAGACTGTCATGCTATAAAAATAAAAGCAGGAAAACTTAATTAAAACTTCTATTCAAAGATCGAGTAATAAACCTCTAAGAAAGGACCTAAGTTAGCTGTCATTATAGGAGTAATTTTTGTATCTTTCTGCAAACAATTATTCTGCTGTGTATACCCATACCCATGTGTGTGTACCCATATGCAAACTATATAACCCAAAATATGAAAACCACGTAAGGATGCCACTTCTGGCAGCATATAGCGGTTCTGTGGTAAAAATGAGTAAAGGAGGTTTTGGATTTCATACATGAAAAACACTACCCAAAGTCGTGTGTATATCCTGCTAAACAGGCAACACTGCATAGGTGTTGTAAACTAAATAATTTTGCTCGTGTCAGCGATTCCTTGCCGATTTCCGATGTACCACCAACGATGGGGGCACCACGAAGACTTTCACCTTCCCACCGAAAACAGCACAAAGTCATTAAAGTGGCTGACGTCCAATTTACTAACACGAAGCGTTTCTTATTCAGGTCTTTTCGTTATCAGCTCTTCCTGCCAATTATAATGAAATTAGGTACTTAGTGTCAGAAAATTTTGAGATGGTAGAGAATCGACTAACACCTCTGTGGTGAATATATTCGTAGCTGATACTTGACCTTTTGAATATTAATGGAATTTTATTTAATTACTAGATGACGCGGTGAACGTTGCCGCGACGACTTTAGAAATGTCGAAAAAGGTTTAAAGGAAATTGGTAAACTGTTTAATACTCAATAACTACTACAAATGACAATACCAAGTAGCAAAGTGCATATAGTGATAAAATGGACTCACCCAATGGGTGGACTGTAGTAGCTCAAGCTAAGTTTTAACGTGTAGAACTGCCGCTAATGTGGGCTGTATTATAATCCCTTGGAATATTTCATACATGGCCTTTACGCTGCCGGTGTTCTATGCATTTGCTATAGCTGGTATTATACACAATAGCTTAATTATACAGATTTCCGGTAACATATGTATAAGTATATTATACTTTAGAAATTTAAAGGAAATTGGGAAAGTGCGGAGCCTGTATAGCGATAAAATGGACTCACTCAGTGGGCGGATTGTACTGGTTTATGCCAAGTTTCAACGTGTAGGACGGCCGCTAATGTGGGCGGACTCTCACGTTCAATAACTGCAGTTTATGTGTCGCAGTCAATGAGGTTACGTGTGAATCCAGTTTAATGGCGCAGTTAAATTTTAACGGTCGTAATGTATGGGAAGCAGTAATACTACTCATAATATTATTAATTTTTGGCACCCAGTTTCTACTCCCAGTATTATGAAATCTGTAATTACCATTATAGTTTTTCAAACTATTCCCACGCTAAAAGCTAAATAATCTAAGATAAACTCAAAGACTAGTGCAGTTTTCTGGTTGCCGCTACTTATTTAATGCCGTCTAACTTTTTTTAACCCTATAATCATCAGATTACTGAGTAATTCCTCCTTTTTTTTCAAATGAATAGAAAATGTAAGAAATAAGGTGGATTTAAGCTTAAACATAAGTTTAAAAGCAGGAAGGCTATTTTAAACGTAAAAAATAATTTTCACAAGGAGCTAGGTTCGCTACGTTGATTTTGTTATGGCAAACAGCCAATGGACTGAGAAGACTTATTTTTGTAGGAAACTCTATTTTCTTACGACCTTAGGCAGCATATTGTGAGAAGAAGGTATAAAGTGAATGGTTTAATCAGGTGCTACGGAAAAATTTGCTGCAGCACCACGTTATGCGACTTAGCCAAAATGAGGTTGGATATTTTTATTCAAGTTATTAAAGATCCATTCTTCAATCAATGTATTTACAAAGTTACGAGACTTCATAATTTAGTTACGTAAACTCTGCACTTCACTTTAAATTTTCTGGCGATCTGTTTCATAAATTCATTTTTCTACATTAAGAGATAAAATGTACATGAAAACCAACAAATAAACAATTTTATTAAAAAAAACAATTTCATATGGCTAAGGTTTGCAACTTATGTTTAAAAAAAATACGTAAGCTCGTACCATTATTTTCCAGATAAAACATACTTCATTATTAAAGTAACAGACAGGTTTTTCCAATTTCATAATAACACAGAGATACACAGTGCATTGTATATTCATAACGAAGTAAATCCTTGTTTCCACAATTATTATGAAACTAGCTGTTGCCCGCGGCTCCGCCCGCGTGCAGTTCGTTTTTTTTTTACAAAAATGTTTCCCGTGGAATTTCTTAATTTTTCCCAAGATAAATGAGTGAATTCGGGTTGGTAAATTTTCCCAAGATAAATGAGTGGTCCCTGGGTTCGATGGACCCGTGAAGGAGTCTTCTTCCAATCTCTCCTGTCAACGTGCAATCTTCTTTCACACAATTCACCTATATCTTCTTTGGTCTTCCTCTACTTATACACTCTGTCAAAATCGCTTATGTTATTCGATTTGCATGGAGTTAGACAGAGTGGGGCGTGTCATAGTGGATTGAAATGTCTATACTAATCAAACTCATCTTATTCTGAGAGCATACCAAAGCCCAGATATTGTAAGGTTGAGAAGAAATTCAATTAGGTCTGATCCTTTGTTCCGCAAAAGGATTAAGCATTCTGGTGCGTTGCTGTGTAGCAACCCGTTCCTGCTTCGCACGGGTTATCTTGTATAGTTTTACCTAGTTGCACGATCAAACGGACGATTTAAACTGTGACTACGTGACCACGACTTGTACCAATGGATCGAAATATCGACAGTTTAAATCGTCCTTTTGATTGTGCTACGTTGATATTAGATAAGTAGCTATAGGTGTTTTAACTATCCCACGGGAGCTCTCTAATTTTTCAGGATGAAAAGTATCTTAAATGTTGACCGGGCATATAAAGTACGATCATAAAATTTCATTTAAATCCGTTACTTGAAAGACGCCTGCTAACTGTTTTTGTAATGTTTTACTTTCCCGCGGGAACTCGATTGGATTAATAAGTTTAACTATATATATATTTTGTTTAAAGAGGCAACATAAGGTATCAGCATGACAAATTTTACTAAATTAAGTTCATTAGTTGTTGTTTACAAAGCTGTTAAATTAATTACAGTTTTTTTAACTATCCCACGGGAACTCCTAATTTTACCGGGATCAAAAGTATCCTATATGTTGACCAGGGACATAAGCTACCACCACACAAAATTTCATTGGAATCGGTCTAGCCGTTCCAAAGATTAGCCCGTACAAACAGACAGACAAACAGACAAACAGACAAACAGAGAAACAAAAAATTTGAAAAAATTTTAAATTAGTTCTATTTCACTTCTTACATCCCCCTGACTCGGTTTTTAGCATTTTTTTTATTTGTACAGAAATTCGACCACTACAGATTTATTATATGTATTGATTGATAAAGGAAACATTTTCGGTGTTAAATCATATGTTGTTTTCGTTCACCCAAATTACTTGGAAGTCAAAGCTACGACAAAAAAAAACATTACTATGTATTATTAATATTTCGCGAGCCAATACTCGGCCAAATATGCAAACGAAATACTCTCGGATATACATCGAACGAATTTTATACGCAGATTTTGTCAATATGAACATATTTATATTAATTTATAAAATATTTACATTTTAATTCTAAGTTGTATTGATTTTAATTGTAGTTATAACTTTTCATATATTATATTTATTATATTTCATCGAATGCTGATTGACGAAATATATGACAAAATGACTGTAAAGAAACAGTCTTATAATTCAGTTTGTAGTTACGATGAACTAATCTTTACGAGACATCAAAGCAAATAGAGAAGCAATGTATCATTAAGCCGTCTTGAACTACCTCCGAGCAATTTGCATACTCATTTGTCAGCCAACGAAGCTATCTTGAGGAAGCGCACTTAAGAAAATTAGAATCATACGGAGGAAAACTTACTTTGTTCTTTTTATTTTAGCCATTGCCTTTTTCTGCTAAAAAGGCTCGTCGTTGCAAAATTAGGTATGCCAATTTCTCGTAGCGCGCCTTTTTACACTTATAGTCAAGTACCTAGTTATTATTAGATTTATGGCCTGTTTCACAATCACCGATAAACTTTATATAGCGAATAAACTTGACATTAACTTAACAGATTCCCGATAAAAAAATCGACACAAATGCACAACATCAAATATATTCGCTAGAAGTTTATCTGGTGATTGTGAAACAAACCCTTAGTAAATATTATATCTATGATATTTCTGTGTATATTGTAATCGATCTTACCCAATAAATAGGTATATAGCGCGAGTTTCAATTGGTTAGTCTCAGTTTCAATTGGCTAGCGCCAGTATACACAGTGGGACTTCAAAATGTGCACGTATGAAAAATAGTGAAACCAGATACAATTTTGTAGATAGAAAAAGTAATAAAATAGTTTTTGCACAAAGGATCTACATTTGGTTACGAAAAAAAATAATATCCAGGCTAAAAATGTAGGCGGCAGTATTTAAAAACGAATCAAACTTGGCGATTTGTTAATTATTATTTAATATTGCAAGACCCTGATTACATGATCACCTCTATAATGGTGAAGTGTGTAGTATTTGCAATATTTGCCTAAGCGTAAGCTTTTTCCGCCCTTTAAAGTTACCGCCCTAGGCCATAAATTCTCGTGTAGGTACACTGTTTACTGGGATAAACTATTATTGGAAACACAAGAATAAAATCAGGGACGCCATTTCTCTTAGACTAGAGTCCAGACCGTCGCGTCGGTCCTTGATGTGTCTCCCACAGGAATATAGGACCTACATCCCCGAAGGTGATTTCTACTACTGAATTTCAATAGCAATACAGAACTAGATTAAATCGCTGTTCTAGAATGTATCACCTCCAAATCGCAATAAAGCGTTGATGGCGACCATTCAATTCAACTGTCACTTTTTTTTTTGGTTTTTGGAGTACGGGACTTTTGACACTAACGTACACATTCACAGTTTATGGTGGATATAATCACCCTGGTTTTAATTGTCAAGGTCTCAAGAGTCTGTCATTGGCACTATATTTTTTTTTTCTTTTCTGTAATAAATAAAATTCTCGTTCCAATTTTTTACCAAACTCCTCCAAAACGCTTGGACCGATTGTTATGGAATTCTCTGTGTATATTTGATAGTTTTGAGAGTAAGACGTAAGCTAATTTTATATCGCTAATGGCAAAACAACGTTTGCTGGGTCAACTATAGTTATTTATAAAAATCCAAATCTGTAGCTTAATAATATTTAATATTTTAGCTCCTCCGAAATCCGATGCTAGGAGCTTGTGGCGTGACACAGGATCCATTAAAAAGTATTTCCTAAATATTAGGCCATCCATCATAGCTATAGTATAGCTATCATCCCTGTCCATAATATGACCTGCAAAACACCTAAATTACACCTTTGTCACCCGAATTGCCACAGGTTAGATCAGCAATTAAAATGGCAAGCGAACCATTGTTTTAACTGAAAGCTTCAACCGCAGAATTTAACTTTTCCCGATAACAATATACCCTGCCAAAACATTTCACATGGGTATTATTCAATTTAATGAATAACCGCCATATTTGATTTCCGATCGACTAGTTTTTTGGGCGTATAAATACTGCAACAATTATTATTTAATATTGTAGTTAAATATTTGTTCCATCATTAACTATTTTGCTGTAACAATTATGAAATAGCTGCGAATTTATTCGTGGTTTTAAATCGTTATTAAATTCTGATCACTCGAATTCCTGTGATCTTCTCATATTAATTTTTAGTCGTCTTAGGAATTTTTACTTTGGGGTACGTCAGCATAATATTATGTATTTGTTGAGTTATTATGTATGTATAGAGTTAAGACGCAACCAGTTAACCAGCGACTCATATTATGCTGCATGATGTTGATTGGAAATTGTCTGATTGGTAATGTCAATCCAAAAGCAATGGAAGTTATACTTAAGTATATCTAGTACCCATGTTCGTTTAATCGTGACGTGACAGCAGAGTGGTGCGGTAGGATCGTAGTTATATGTTTATGCAAAGGTATTATTAGATTAGTAAGAAATCACTTCGGTAAACCTAATCAAACCAATTAGCGATTGGTTAACGCAAAACTCCTATAAGAATCCCCAATCAGACAACTTTACTTGTCGTGGCGGAACTCGTGTTAGTCTTTGTTGGTAAGGAGCACCCAGCCGCGATAGCTAGAGGACGTGGGTTCAAGTCCAATCGCGAGTGATAATTAGATAAGTATTTTTATAGGAATAACATCCTAAGTGTGCAAAACACTGTAATGAAAATATAATTGCAATATGAGTGCAATGCAATATTGTGGATCACATTGCATCCAACATTGAAACATGGTTATACAATCCGATGATTTGATAATAAAGTCTTGATCGTCATCATTCTTCTTGAAACAAATGGGGCTCCACTTAAGGCTGTATCAGCATCAAGTGTGATTACAGTCAAGCGGTGGCTTATCTTATAAATATTAAACGTCAAACCTTTTTGGGAATAGACACACCGTTTCACGGCCTTTATATCTGACCGCCCCTGCCAATACGTTTAGAAGTCTCCCGGAAGGCAACCTTAGGCGGGCTCTATCGCAAATCGAAAGTCACATTGATTACGATTTATTATTCTCGAGATCATTCGAGTGTGATTGGTAGGGAGTAGAACATGAAATGTAGGGAGTAGAAACAGGAGTTAGGCTGCGTATCCACTAGGGATGTGTCCAAAAATCAAGCGACAGAATGATTCAATTTTATCAGCCTCATTCAGCGTAGAAAAGGACTTACCGGAGCAAGGTTTTGTTCATATACAAAATACCTGAGGAATTTGGGTGAGGAAGGCGGGCCATGAATAATGAATATGTGTAAGGGATGGAATTGCGAACGATCGAGCGAGGTTAGTGTGTGGGGATAGTGGTAGCGACCTAGAACAAACTGGACTTAAAGAGAGTCCGTTACGTTTCCTTGCACAGTTTAGTACACCAATCCACAGCTTCGCCAAGCAACCTCTTACCTCATAGGTATCTACTGCTCAGTGTTCAGCTTTGTCCACCGATATGGATCTAAGGATGAGCCTATCTGAACATTTTACAAAAAATCACAGATTTTACGTACTTAAACCTTTTTCAAAAATTCACACAATATGTCAAATATCCCCCTAATATGCCACAATATGGTAGAAATCGCCCCTGTGGAGACGCGCGTGCGGACTAATAACATGTATAGTGATCTGTGACGTGAGCCGCGGCCCATAAACAATACTACGGTCGGCTTATTACTGATGCCCTCGTTGTCAAAACAAACATTTTGACACCGTAGTTTACTTAGTATAAACTGGCGCAATTTTTTGCGTGGTTCACCGAGTCCTGTGTATTGCTTTGTCGCTGGAATCTGTGCTGGAAAAATACACAACTCCCGTACGCAATACGCATCCTTGTATCGCCAATTTTCCTCGCACATCTCCAGTTGACAAGTAGCCTAAAAGGTATGATCGATACGAGTACCCGACACGTACGGAAGACAGTACTGTAAGATAAGAGCATTGAGAGACGACATCTTGTTCTATTCGACGATTGATGGCAATTCAACGCGGATCGGCGTATTATTCTGTCGACGAGCACAATACGAGTAGACTCGGTGTGGAGCTTATCTTACGATTGGGTACTTACTACTTGACCCAATTTGCTTGTCTTAAAATTCATCTAACAGGGCACTTAATTTATTTTTTAAATGACTAGGTTTTTCAAGCTGATTAATGTCACACTGCACATTTAATATTATCTTATCCATCTAAACGAGAAATTTTTCTATGTAACTTATTTACTTATATAATACTTAGGTATAAATCAATTTAATTCGCGTATCTGGGAAACGGCCCTAAAGTTATGTATGAAATTATCTACTTATATAATTTTTAAAAATAAAATTAAAAATTAAATATTAAATAAAAAATTAAATAACGCCATATCTAAGTTATTCCGTATTTATTCGTACACCTACTAAGATGAAAATAAAAAATGACAATCTTGATCTAAATAACTATTTATTATTTTTCAATACAGTTGTATGGTATGGCGCACTTTCAGAGGCTGTCATTAGTATTCGAAAGTTAAATCTTACGCACAGGCATCTTTCTTTTTCGTGGTCGTAACTTACTTTTACAAGCTCGATCATTACTTTTGCAAAACGTTTGACACCAAGGAGTTTTCATTGTACAATAAAATGGGATGGACATTGGGATGGGATGGACACAAAAGGAATTATCTATTACCTAATTTTATTAATTTTATCTTTTACCTTTTATCTTTTATCTTTTATCTTTTATCTATTTATCTTTTTATCTTTTTGTTTTAACTTTTATCTTTTATCTTTTATCTTTTATCTTTTATCTTTTATCTTTTATCTTTTATCTTTTATCTTTTATCTTTTATCTTTTATCTTTTATCTTTTATCTTTTATCTTTTATCTTTTATCTTTTATCTTTTATCTTTTATCTTTTATCTTTTATCTTTTATCTTTTATCTTTTATCTTTTATCTTTTATCTTTTATCTTTTATCTTTTATCTTTTCGATTGCGAATTCGAAGTCGCCTTCGATTTCGAACTTCGATATTTTATTTAAGGTAAAAACCAAACAAGATGGAAATTGGCCTCCAAAATCTTGAGCAAACATTATCTCTTTGATTTGTTTTTTTTACTAATTCTCACAACTGTATTGAAAAACGTCGTGTGATACACGGGTGTATAGGTTTTTGCAAACTCGTGACATTAAAAACCCTCGCCTTCGGCTCGGGCTTGTTAATGACAGCTCGTTTGCAAAAACCTACTTTCCACCCTTGTATCACAATGTACTATAACCTATGAGCATTTATTCGTAAAAGAAACAATCTTAAATCTTCATTTTGGGTTACGAGTATGTTTGTGTTACCATTCCTGTGGTAGGCCGTAGGTACCACTCGGTTACGTATTTTTAGAAAGATGTTACGAGTATTTACGCAAGCTAAGATACTCATAACAATTTAATAATCAAAGGATGTCAAAGACCTTTAAGCACCAGCTGGGGGTAGTACAGGGTTTGAATAAATTCATAACATGAATATGCCGACTCTCTAGCTTTTGCCCCTTTTATTTTCTTTTCCTAGCTTTTTTTTTGGTATCGATAAAATTATCAGATCAGATTGAAAAGATAATAATTTTTCCAAAAGCACACTGTATTATCTAGATTTTTTTTTTAAATATTAATGATAAAAGAAAAGAAAGTTGGTTCGATGTTAGTTATTATAAATTGGTGCAAAATAATAAGTTCTATATCAGTGAAAACTGTGGCAGCTACAAATAGCTTTTATTCGAATTACCGTAGCTACCTGTAATTCCATGAATGGGCAACTTTGCTTTTTAAGTAACATGAAATAGCAAAAATATTTTTATCCAGAATACTTATAATATAACAAAAAAAGTGAATTTTCTGGTTTTCGTTTGTTTGTTAACGTGTTAACGGATCAAAGTGATTATTTGCACAGATATAGAAAGCGCGGAGAGTGAAATACTTTTTGAAATTATTTTTATCTTGGAAAAATTAGTGTTTGCCTTAAATCCCGTGGGAATTTGTGAAAAACCAAATTTCATACAAGTGTAGCCGCGACAACAGCTACTTAGTTTCGAATAGGTACGTCTAATTGCTGTTTGTTAGTCTAGCTGTAACTCAGCAACGGCATGACCGATTTCGCTGTTTTTAGGGTTCCATACCAATTTGGTAAAAATGGAACCCTTATGGTGAGACTTTCTCCGTCCGTCCGTCCGTCCGTCCGTCTGTCACACTCGATTATTTCAGTAACTATCAAAGCTATCGACTTGAAATTTGGAACAGTTTTAGGTAATAGTGACCCAACGCCATTGCAATCATAAAATATTGAAAATTGTTTTTATTTTTCTGACAGAATTCTGATATCTAGTAGAGCGCCAAAAGCTTGTTTTCACTCGAAGCACTAAGCTAAAGTACAGATCAATAGGTACTCGTAGTATAATTAGATACTAGAGTAAGCTAAAAGTCTTCAAGAAAAAATTAAAATTCAATAAGAGAATCCGTGACTGTCGTGGAACATTCGGGTGGAACGAAGTTTCTTTCGAAGCAAATTATATTGTAAGAGTGGCACGTGATTTTAAATTGGTGTAATAATTCGAGCGCCAGGTACAAATCTTAAAGGTCTTGGTTGAAGCCTCACTGTGGAATAAAAAGCCTTCATTCGAACTTCTAATCTCTTAAAATTGACAAATAAATGTAAAATGCATAAAATATGATTTAAAATACGTAGAATTATATTCTTGTGGATATTATTCGTACAGGCATTTTCGCGGCAGAAAAAATACATTTTCTTTCGCTCAGCCCCCACCGCCGTACCTTCCGAAAAGTAAGTTCGTTCCAACAACACAGAAATAGCCCAATGAAATTTAAATAAAATTATCATAGGATTATTAGCAACCTACTTTTGCAGTCGCAGGCGTTGACGAAAAACTGAACACCCACCATCACTAATTACAGTAATATCAATTAGCACGTCCCAAACACGCGAGCACTTTTAAATTATCCAGCGCAATTATATTAATTAAAGTCCGCTACGAAATTATACTAATCCGCGCATCGCGTATTTTATTCGGAAAGTTTGAAGGACAAAATCGCCTCCTTCCAACCAACGACCGCCCAGCATGAAAGCTGAAGCTCTACTGAAGCAGCTTTCCTCTTCACAACTGAACTACGCTTTAACCTGAAACCGTACGTTCACAAAATTCGATGTACATCGATGGCTTTGCTCCTCAATCTTCTACGATGTTGTAAGTAAAGAAACAGTGGATAGCACCAGATTCGATGACAGTATCAGTAGACATTAATGAATAGGTGATGAAGTAATAATAATTCCATATCGCTGCCTAACCTAAATTGGTAGCCTGTCGTTTTGTAATTAATTGTTTCACGAAAAATATTTTCCTTCAATAAATTATTCATGTGCAGACGTACTAGGGTAATATTTTGGTAGGGTCTGAAAATGTATGGGATCGGTACAAAACATCGATATGAAAAAAAAACTTTGTATATTACTCGTATGATATTTTATATTTTAATGAAGTATATTCTCAAATTCACGTGAAAACATATGTTTTTCTGAAAAGGATACTTTAATATGGTTGTAAATTAATTCTTATCGTATCGTTTAGGAGGTATCGATTAGGAGTTTTAGTACTATTAACAAAGATTAAAAAATTAGACACATTTAAAGCAACAAAAAAGTTTTATTTTGTAACTAAAGCTACTGGCAGACGTTCGTAGGTACGTCCCTGTGAATTTCGGGCATTCACAAATCCCTTGGAAACCATGGATTTTCCGGGGTAAAATTAATAAGTATCCTATTTGTTACTTTAAGATTTTTTTTCCCTAAGCGAGATATACTTTATATGGCAAAACGTCGTTTGCCAGGTCAGCTAGAACACGATGAATGAATAAGAATACAAAGAACAACATTACTTATTACGGTTACATTCAATTGAGGAAAATGGAAGTTTTCCCACAAAAGATAAAAGCCTCAACCGAAAGAAGTTACAACAACAGCTTTTAGTGTTAATTAAAAGGTTTTATTATTTCTCAGAATCCATCATTGAAGCCTATCTAGGGGCGTATCGGGAAACCAACAATAAGAGTAATTATTTTTGATAAATTTTCAACCGAAAAGCTTTTTTGTTGCTTTTAAAATGTAGAGCATTTAGTAGTCAACCAACAAGAGCAGAAAAGAGTTTATTTCTCAGTCACAATTAGGGTTGCCAGGTGGCCAAACCTGACGCACAGGCCAGCCAGCAATGGCTGGACATTTGAGTAAAACTTTCGGACACCCTAAATTATGGGGGATTTTGTGTCTCCGTTTAATTAGGTATCACAAAAAAAAATTAAGTAAATCAAGCTTTTTAGGGCTCCGTACCTTAAAAGGAAAAATAACGAAGGCCTTATAAGATCACTTTGTTGTCCGTCTGTCTGTCTGTCTGTGTGTCACGACCCTTTATTTCAGTAACTAATAAAGATAACGATAAAATTTGGAATATTTGTAGGCTGACATCATATTTTATAATAATAGCCTAACATCATTTTACAGTTATAAAAATTGCAAATCGTTTTTGTTTTTATTTAAAAAGGAGGGAAAACTGGGTCGTTGAAATTTCAAAATGAAATAACAATATTGAGGGGTATCATACGAAAGGGCGTTACTTGTGTATTCTAAAACCGATTTATTATTTTTATTTTTATGGCTGATAGTTTTTGATTTATTGGGAAACCTGTCGAAAAAAATGAATACCGTTCCTACGTCCCCGATAATATAGATTTTATATGCCGATATTTCAACCTTATTGCATGTGGTTGTGGGCAGACTGCAGTCTGCAAGATAGCAAGGCGGGAAATAGGAGCGTTTATGTCGAAACCATTGGTAAATCTACTAAGGGCGCCTTCAAATTAGCCACAAAAATTTAGTTTTGACGAGGTTGACGACCTCCGTGGTTGAGTGGTTAGCGTGCCGGCTTTCAAGGCGCCACCATCTCTGAGGTTCCGGGTTCGATCCCCGGTCGGGGAAATGTAGAGAAAAAAGTTTCCTACATTGTCTCGGGTCTGGGTGTTGTGGTACCTTCGTTGTTTCTGATTTCCTTAACACAAGTGCATAAGCTACTTACTAAGGGATCGGAGCAAAGATTTATTTATTGACATAATTGGGAATTAAATGACTTCATGCACGGCATAATTTGCTCTGAACTCATAAAATATACCATTCCAAATACTCAATAATTCAAGGGCTGTGAGTAAACAATTTGGGGACAAAAGCGTTTTGGGTCGAAGGCGATTTGCATAAATACTGCGCCCCGCAAATCTCTTTATTTGGTGGCCCAATAACACCCAAAGCCTATAAATTTTCGTAAGTCTTAAGATTTGGTTTCTTAGGGATTTCGGCCTTGGCCATATTTATATTGTACAGGTTGGATATTTTAAGACTGTAGAATAAGCTAACTTGGTAGGTACCTACTTCAAAAAATGTACTGTCATCATCTATGAGAAACCTCATGATATGGGCATCAGAACGACTTACAAAACAAAAATTTTTGACACCGGTAAACTGGCGACATTTTTTCACGCCCTATTGACCCTACGCCTACCCTATTGATACGTAACTCAGTTTGAGAACACAGTGCAGTGCTTATTCTAACACGTCACTTTACATCAGATGAATCTCTCGTCTCGTTATTTCGTTTCAATAATAGATAAAAATAGTCAAGATAGGCCTAATACATGTTTATTTTTTTAGTTATAATACATGTTTATTTTTTTATATTTTATTTTATCTATGCGTCTGTGGTCACCTTGTCTGCAATATTATTATTAATTCAACAAAAAAGAAATGGGTGTTTACCTATCTACCTATACTGATTACTGACGGGGGAGGGAGCAAAATAGTCACTCTTGCTCCCTTCAACTGGCGACATTTTTTCGCGCTGTTTGCCCTGTCTTTAGTATACAAGTCTCTGGTTGCAATAAACAAAGACGTGGCACTTGGCGGGAGAGGCCATTTTAATGCTTTTTCCCATTGCAAAAATGCTCAACGTGCCGGCGGTAGGTTACGGTATAATGGTCTCGCGAGTTCAATTGTTTTTTCCGGTACGGTAATAGTGTAAATAGCCGGTGTCCAATACTCCAAAAGAACTTTTCACTTTTTGAAGTCATAACCCATAATTACTACCTAGAGTAATAAACCGAAAGCTTTTACTAAATGAAAATTAAGTTTTAGAGATTTTTATCCCGCTCTTCGGGACACCGGAACCACTATCATCGGTAACGTTAACGCAATTCCCTCCGTGGTACTTTCCTCTTCTATTTGTTGACTAAAGGCACTTGTGCACTACTCAACCCGACTTTAGGCAATCAATCATTGTTGTAGGAAAAACTCAATAATTGTCAACACAGTCAAACTTGGTTAAATGAGGCTCAAGGGACCGGATCTCTTTTTCTCTTATAGAGGTATCTCACTAACCCAAGTTTCAGAGTCAGGAGAGCAAAATACTCTCATTAGTTATAGAGCACCTGCAAGGCTAGTACCTAGTGTTCCCAATGTTCCAAACATCGTTTCCCCTCTGCTGTCTTTTTCTCACCACCCCATCAGGTGTTCCATGTGTTCGTATCACCTCCCTCTACTAGGCCACGCTCACTTGTCACGTGATGCAGCAAGCTACAAGTAGCCGTCCCGACGAACCGATTTCAGGCTGCCGCGCGCCGGCTAGGTCACACGCGTTACTTTTTGTACTATATATTCTCTTTCTCTCTCTGACAACTCTCTGCAGCTGATCCAGGTATGGCTTAATGGGTTTATCAGGTTCGAAATAATAAGAGACTACACCCATCTCCCATGCACTTGACTTTTCTCTCACCACCACTGACATAGTGGTGGTGAGCTTAGTGTCCGGTACCTACTACGGTCATGTCGCTGTCGAATACTGCAATTGCGGCTTTGACCGTAGCACCGTCCACGTTGTTGACACCCTTGAAGTTATGTCGGATATGGTAACAGTATCATTAGTTTAATGGTTTTTTCCCATCTCAAAAAATGTCCAAGGCGCTCAAAGAAAACTTTACTTCAAATATGTCCGCAAACGCGTAGTATCGGAACCACCCAGTGCACAAGTGCCCTAACTCCAGAAACAGCGCGTAACCCATTACGGTGTGACCCATATACGGAGCACGTAACTTTTAACTCGCTGTTCCAGTGTTCCAAAGGTAGAACAAAATAATATAAAGTTTAAAACAGCGGGCAGCCCGAGCCGTGGCGCTGTTAAAAGTTTTGTGTCGCTTTTTATCACTATCCACAGCGCAAACAGAAAGCTATGAGTATGTCAGTCAATGACTTATGTCCATAGAGAGTGCTAGAATGATGATGCAAAAATGATTGCGTAGAATAAGAATTTATCGACAAGTGAACATCCTTTAGTTGGATAGCACTGGAGATAAGTTATCCAACAAGAGATAGTGTCTTAGTGTCGTATGGGAGCCCCTTAAACATTTATTTTATTAAATATTTTTTAGTATTTGTTGTTATAGCGGCAGCAAAAATACATCACGCTTGGGTACGAAACCCTAAAAACAGCATGGTGTATATTCAGTACATTGTCTAGAAGACATTCGTGCTGTAAAGTAGTACTTAGATATTTACAAACTGTTTGTTTTTAACACTCTACAGTTAGTCAGTCTTTTTTTTATACTATACAAGTTAGTACTTGACTGCGATCTCACCTGATGGTAAGTGATGATACAGCCGAAGATGTTATCATACGAACTTGGAAGGAGTAAGTAAACTCACCCTAACGGTTTCTACACAGCATCGCACCGGAACACTAAAGCGCTTGGTCTTTGCTGGTAGGGTGGTAACTAGCCGCGGCCGAAGCCTCCCACCAGGCCAGACCAGAGCCAATTTAGAAATAATAAAATTCCAAAATGGTCCGTGGATCGAACCAGCGACCTCCCAACTCGAAACTCGAGCGCGCGCCCCTGCGCCAGGGAGGTCGTCTATAGCTAGACCGCTATAAACTTTTCCCTCCCATGGTCTGCGGGACGCGGGGCGGGAGCTACTCAACCACTGATCTCTATTATATGGAATAAACATTCTATACAAATCAGGCTAGATTCACTGTAGATCCGTAGAATAGGGATCAGTGCACTCTACTAATCAGCTGTCAGAGACTGACGTGAATTACGCTACACACGATGATATTAATCTTGCGACGTGGATAATGATACATATTCAAGAAAATGCCATAGGCGAATTCTCAAGATGCGAGTCATTACATCGTATCGTGTATAGCCAATCGCACACCCGTCCCGCGTCCCGCAGACCATGGGAGGGCCAAGTTTTTAGCGGTCAAGCTATAACAGTCAGATGATGTTTTTGTTTGTTTCGTCATTCTTTGTTATACCTATCTAAAAATAAAATAAAGGTAAGTGATAATAAACCCGAATGCCACAAATTGTATTGCTTAGTGGTCCGTCACTATGGGAAGAATGCTAAAAGACTTCACCACGACCGAAGCCTCTCATCAGACTAAGTTAATTTAGAAATCCCTGAATTGTTCCAAGCCGCAAATCAAACCTGAGGCCTCTTGCTTAAAAACCACTGTACGCCAACTACGCCAGACAGGTCGTCAAAACCTTAATCTCTAACTCCTAATATATCTAGTAACCGACCCAATTTCGCGCACGTCACTTTCAGTTTCTGTAGTTCGCCAACTTGGGCATTGGCAACCGTAGCTATCCAATTAACGTGTGAACCACATTATGTGCCGAACTTTTAACACTATATTTCGATGGTTGTGTTGACTAATACGAGGCTACCCAATATGTTGACAATATCTTTCTTTAAATAGGTATATAAATTTCTGGTGTCTCGTATTTTTTATTTGTTACCAAACTCTTTGAAACTTGACCGATTTTTATGAAATTTTCCGTGTATGCTCTATAGGTCTGAGAGTAGGTCTTAAACTACTTGTATATCCCTGATGGCAAAACAACGTTTACCGGGTCAGCTAGCAAATAAAATGTAAAATTAATATTAGTTACACAGATAACTCAAGTTATCTGTGATTAGTTACATGTTTTATGAATTAAAGACGAAAATTTGTTGGGGTGTCATAATATTATATGTGTGTTTCTTTCTCTTTCATGCCTTCATTACGACATTACCTAATCATCTGGAATTGTAATAGGTTTTTTCTCAAAAATACTAAAATTGTCTAATAGTTCATACGAGAAGTAAGCAAATTATAGACTATTTAAAATCGTAAAACTGAGTCTTACTTACATTTCGGTCATAATAAGTCTTCAAACTCATCAAAATCAAGGCAAATGTAAGTAAAAAAATGTAAAAAATACCGAGAAGCGAGTACCTACTTTAATTAATATGACTTTTCACACGCGTTGCTAAATGAGACAGCCGTCAGCCGTCTCGTTAAATCTGACGTTTTCCGAGACATGAATAAAACGTTACTCTTTCTAACAAGGAGCAATGTAAGTAGAACAAAGAATGTTATGTGGGAGTAAATCTCACCTTTCCCGCTCCAGGGATTGAAATTTCTAAAATCCTTTCCCATTGTTTACCGTACGTTACGTATCTAATGTAAAATGCAAATTTCAATTTTCCACCTTCGTATTTGTCATCGTATGTTTTATGTAGAGTACCCACATTCGTAATACAATATTGGCATTTTTACTTTTGTTTACATTTCCAGAATATGCAGAACACAGTTTTGTTTAATATTAATTACAAATCTGTTTTGCATACATAATTAAACAACAACAAGTATAAAGATGGCACTAATACTTGATGATTAAACGAACTTACCTGTAAGTGAAGTTCTATCACAATTATGTGAATACATTTTATTCGAATATAATAAACACAATTAGGTATACTTTCATTGTACCTACTGGCAATTTCGCACTTTTATTTATTTTGTTTTTTAAAACTGACCACCCTGATGGACACGCTGTCCCAGCCTACCTCCGCGTCAAGCTTCATTCTTTAGAGAATATTTAACAAAATTTTCGTATTATACTCATGGGTTTTGGGTATGGGAGGGACCTTATGTTATTATATTCGAATAAAATGTATTCACATAATTGTGATAGAACTTCACTTACAGGTAAGTTCGTTTAATCATCAATTATATTTCATACATTTTATTCTTCATATAATAAACACAATTAGGTAGATGTTTAGAGATGAAAATTTTTGTTAAATTATGGACATTAACAGATAGTAAATTGTTTCCTATTATAATAGGAAATAGGTCCTCTTTATACCACAGAAGTATTTAATTAACACAATCTTTTCGTTCAATTCCTGGATCAATAACCCAGTCACATTATAAATAGGTTTAATTTATATTTAGATAGATTATAATGATTAATGATTAGAGAGCAAAAGAGCTATTGCGACAGAAGCATCATCGCTCAATAAGAGGTTATAAAACTTAGGTAACGTCCGTAATGGTTGTTACCAGCAGACTGCTTTTCTGATGAGGTCAAGCAACAAACTACGTGCTCGCCGAGGAAGTGTTGCTGCGTGCACTGAAACGCAGACCTCTCTCGTGAGAGATTATATTCCTCGGCAGACACGTTCTCACGGTGGTCTGCCTGCAGGCGACCTTATGAGGTCGCTTCAACATTATCAGGAGGTTGTCTATTATATATCTTGGTCTTAGATTTTGTAAACGACATATCGATTTGTTTTTCAAAGCTGTGGCAAATTTTTATACTTTCTCTTCAGTTTTAATTATGGTATAATTAAAACTGGTTCGCCCTGAGTAGTAGCTGGCGTTGTATAAACTCAATAATTCCCTTGAATTATATAAAAACAATAATACTAACTTTAACTAATGCTAATGTTCTCATTCTGTGCTGTGTCTACTGCCTAGAGCTAAAAAAGTTACAAGATCAGCAAAGCAAAGTTACGGAATGAATAAACTCTTATTAAGGCCCATTGAGCAATGTGTTAGCATACTATATTGTGTGCTACTATGTGGTGTTTGATGTTAATTTATCTATTCATTTTCGCAATATAATATATATATATATATATGAATAGCAGCAGAAATTAAACTCAATGCCGAATGATAACAAGTAATCGTACCATATGCTACGTCGTTAACAAGTTGTTCTGTTGGAAATTACGAGGTTGACTTATAATGTAGGTACGGATTGTACGGATCTCAGTCGTTATTAAAGCAGTATTGCCACAAAACTTTGTAAATAACACAAAATTTTTGAAACATATAAATTATTAAAAATTCCAACAAAATGTCCCTTTTTTTTTTTTTTTTTTTTTATATATATATATTTTTTTTTTTTTTTTTTTTTTTTTTTAATGCCTTCAGAGAACTTCCTCCAGTAATTCCTATGGATTGTGGTTCTCTAGGGAAAGGCCATATTTATTTATTTATCATCAATAAATGTACTATAAGAAGTAAGTCTTTTGACACCTTATGTAAAAGAAGAAAATCCAAATTTGTAAAGGTCCTTAGACGATGTATGTCTAAAGCATTGTCTATAATAGTATTTTTAAGCATTCTTCCTCTAGAAGAATGTATAGAAGAGCAAAGGTAAACTTGGTGTTCCAAAATGTTCAGAATGCGTCTGTTTCTAAGACGTCTGGGTTCGTATTGATTACATTTCGCATTATTGCAAGAAGCGATAAATTCAATAACTGGATTGAACTCTTTGAATAACTTTGAAGTATATAATTTTACCGCGATAGCTTAATCCCATTAACTGGATGTAACTCTTGGTCAGCTTTTGATTATCTTTAATTTCCATATAAGAAACAATTAACCCAATCGTTTAAATGAGGATATTTGATATCCTCTATGCAACTGATGTAAATCATGTGTATCAAAATAGATGTATCGAAAAATATGGCCATCAACTCTGTAAAGAGGTATTTCGATTCATCTTAACGTTAATTATTACAAAAACAAAAATCCCTCTAATGAAAAGAATTAGTCTTCATCTAGACCGGGAAATCGTGTGAATCACTAGTTCAACCTTTTAGGTTTAAGGGAGTTAGATGACTTAAAAAATGTTTTGTAACCACTGGCCATCTGATAGGATAACCGATGATGGACGAACAGCTGCGTCTAAAGTCTAATTTTTCTTACGGACTACATTTTTTGTTTATATTGTTATATATGTTATTATACCTAATAGCTGGAGAAGTGGACTTTAGGACTTTTAATCGGAATTAAGCTTAACTCTTAGATGATACAACGAGTTAAGCGTATAAAATTCTTTACAGAATTTGAATTGTTACATAATTCACGTCATAGTTTGCGGTTGGGTAACGATACTGCCATATCGTCAGAAATTAAAATAAAACCAGGAAACTGAGCATGTTTTGAGGGTAGTAAATAACTTTAACACTCTAACACCTAACAAATCTTCATGAAAAAACCGCGGTAAGTATCTGAGATGAGTCACAACTTCTTTATGTATTTTACCAAGGATGAATCGGTACTTTAAAATAAGATTCTTCAGTTCATAGGCATAAAACCCTTTTTAGGTATTCGCTTGTAAGCTGTTCTATGAACTATCAATTTCAAAAGATTTTGAACTACAAATTCATTCAACGCCTTTAAATTTAGAATGTATCTTTTACCACGTAAGATTTTGAGGTTAGACACATCTTAACTATAATCGAACATGCAGTGACTCACTCCCACATTATCTCACCCAAAAAAGAAATGTCGATTGTCAAAGACATTTGTCGCTTTTTCTTTGTTGTGAACGTGTAAGGCGGTACACTGTGTTAGTGTACGATTTTTAAAATGGTATTATGTAATAATAATTTTTTGGAGCTAGTTCCTTAATTTGTTCAATTCATTAAAATATTTTATTGAATGTACGTACATTTGTACACCTAGTGAAAGTCAAAAAATAGTCTTCACTTATTATAACTCTCGAAATTCTAGATCATGTTATAGATCGTGACGGATTCCTTGTCAGTGATATGTAACCAATAAACTTCAAAATGTTGAAGACAACTGGCATATAGGTACCTTAATGTCTAGCGTCGTCGATGAACCTGGTCCTTGTTGTGGCTGATGCTGGAAACTTGCTGTCACGTCGCATCTTCCTCGCGGCTGATCGCCAATACTCAAGTGTGTCACGCCCCCCCCTGCTGGCCGAGCCGTAACGAGAGGGGGCCAGCTAGTTTCTCGAGAAACGAGATTGCGCTGTCCCAGCGGTGGGTGTCGATAGCAAAGTCGCCCGCCGCGCCCTGCTGGTTTCTTTATTTACAACACCTGACGATCAGTAACCATTGAAACTAGTATAATGCCCGAAACTATTTCTCCGAAAAAACATCTGGTCCCGTTCGTGAACTTTAATTACTTGTCATTTGTCGAAACAAAATGTCATTTGTCAATACTTAAGCTTCTTCTCAGTTCAGGACGCGTTGTGGTTTAAGATTTTTATTAGTTTCAGAAAGAATTTTACAATTCACTTCAATGAAACTTTCAGACTAATGGTACATTATACATAATATTGTTGAGCTAACAGTTAAATTATCATCCCATTACACAATCTGAACATTAATTTTCGAAAGTAAGTAAAATTATTTTCCACCACAAAATCTAAACATTATTGTTGTAGGTACATAGAAAAGTTCGACGCGTTGGTACCCTCGTGGAATTAGTTTTTAAGTCGTGAAATAGTTATCACTGATAAAAGGCTATAACATTTAACTGGCTATTCATAAGCCAGGCAAGTATATCAAATAAACTATTTGATTCTTTGCAATGAAGGTCGGCTAGAATTTTATAACTGTCGGGACTAACCATTAATATAGTTCTTGTGACTGAGCGCCGATAGCAATTCGGGATCAAAGTCCGGGAGGTCATGCGGAGCCACTTGTAGTGAAGCCGAGAACAGCGCCACACCGACATCGTCCCCCGTTGGTATCCGCAAAGTCCTTTGAGGTTTTTTAAAATCCTTCGTGTTGACCCGCAGTCAACCTCCAGGAGCATTGACGCATCATGCTATGCTTTCGTGGTATCCTCAACGTGATACCCTCCAAGCTAGCTTAGAGATGCCTGGACTATTTCGCGCATCATGCTATACTTTCGTGATAACCTCAATGTGATACCCTCCAAGTTAGCTTAGAGATGCCTTAGGATTTCAATTTTTGGACACACTTTCGTCAGCATTGATATTTGAGTTGATGTGATATCTGGGAAAAAAGGTTAATTTTCACTTACCCTCTTTCCTCGGAGTCTGACGAAGATGAATGCACAATTATATGATTTGATTTGATTTTATTTTTGTTATAATAATAAATTTTACTAGCGTCTAAGCATTATCAGTATAGAAAATTAAGCAAGTTTTAACACTGAACACTTAATTTTTTTTTTACTTTGAACCTAAATTAACAAAAACGAGACGTGTTTTTGTAGTCGAGTGCTCATTGCCGCGCACAATAAAAGAATGAAGCTTGACGCGGAGGTAGGCTGGGACAGCGTGTCCATCAGGGTGGTCAGTTTTAAAAAACAAAATAAATAAAAGTGCGAAATTGCCAGTAGGTACAATGAAAGTATACCTAATTGTGTTTATTATATGAAGAATAAAATGTATGAAATATAATTTTTAGTTATTTACTAGTTAAGTTATAATTTAACACATCAGAAATGGGATTACTATTTGCATCTTTCTTTTCAAATTTTTTTTTTTTAAATCAGTAACAAAAGAGAATTGATTAATTATTTATCTCTTGTTATTGGTAATAACCAATGAACTCCTCACTATAGGCGAATTAGGCGAACCCGTATCATACCAGAATTTTGTTCAGACATTTGGAATTTAATTTTTGCATGTCGTCGTCGTCTATACATACTCGTATGTTTTTGACAACCTCCCTTACGTTGTGGGTATTTTATATCAATTTTAATTTATTAATAATGATATTACCCGGTGGGAGAAGCGAATTATAAATGTATTGAGCTGCCACTGTAAGAATACGTATTTCTTTAATTTTTTGGCGAAGAGATACGCATGGCTTCATTTTATACATGGATCTTATTCTTTTTTTAGATTTAAAATCGGGAAGTCTGGCAACGCTGTGACAACCACATCATATCACATCTTGGAATCCAATATTAATCAAGTTATATTAATTATCATCATATTTATAATAAAGCACAGTTTTGTCCAAACAATAGCAGATAGTTACCTTCTGGCGTAAAGGATCCAAAGGATTACAATAGATGCTTTGCCAACGTCCTTAGACGATAATATTATAGTGACAGCTACACTGCTGTTGCGTCGGCCTTGAGGTGATTAATATTACAACAGCGAGGCTACTGCAGTGGCAAAATTAACTAATAGCTCTCCTGTCTTAGCTCCACACGCATGTACAACACACCCTTAAAAATCACTCAATTTTATAGCTTGTCGATTCAACCATTTTTACGTACGAGTTGACAAAAAATTATTCTACTAGCTGACACAGCAAACGTTGTTTGCCATATAGTGGTGTAAAAATATATTACGATCTATTAAAGTATGGATGGACAATAACTTCATAAAAATCGGTGAAGCCATTTCGGAGGAGTTAGGTTACAAACACTGTGGTGACTCAAGAATTTTATATGCATATTAGAAAAAAGAAAGTTTATATTTAAGCATCCTACCTAAGTTTATATTATAAGCTTAGATATTGTGCATCGTATTAGTAGTTTATGTACAAGTGAGTAAAGTTGGTGATTACCGCTGAGGCTCCATTGAGACCCGAGCTGTTAGGTGAGGGTCTTAAGATAGCCGAGGATGGTAATCATCAATACTCACGTGTATCTATCATACGGCGTTTTTCAACACGCTTGTGAATAAAATATTACTAGAAAAATAACTTTAAATAGTAGATAAAATTAAAAAACACTGTCTAACTCACTAGTAAATAATAGTAATGAAAAAGTCACCGTTTGCGATTATAAGTGTCATTATGTGCCTAATTGTGGTGAAATTAGAGCCACTTTATGAGTAAGTGTTTTGAAATAGTAGTTTATGAAACGGATGCATAATGGGGGGTATTAAAACATGAGTGTGAGTTTAAAAAACGAGCCGCAGGCGAGTTTTTTAATAGTATCACACGAGTGTTTTAATACCTAATTATGTAGAGTTTCATACACTACTTTATCTACGCTCAAATTATCATAAATCCAAACCATAAATTCTTGCTAACGTTTGTCGTAAATCCTTCACTTTGTCGGTAAAAGATTGTGGGTCATTTTTGTTGCAATTGCTAAAATGTCAGGTGGAGTTAAATATCTTTAGTAGGTTTCACTGCTAGACATTTTTCCGCGCTAAGTTTTGACTAAGTAACAAAAATAACACATTGAAATTTTAAAAGTTAGCTATGGCGCCAAAATTCAGTTGTAAACTGTGTATAGTATGTTAAAAAAGTAATGAAACAAAAAAGAGTAGAAAAATATTTATACAAGTCAGATAAAGTATATTTTTTAAGTAAGTAAAGTATATTTTTTTAATTAAATTATCAAAAATTATACATAATTCTTTTCAATATTCTGTATGAACACACTTTTTAATCAGTCATATAAGGCAGGAAAAAATTATTGTTTCCGTGAATTAATTGTTGTCTATGGTCGATTGTGGCCCATCCCATGACTACCAACTAAATGTTGTCTGTGGACTCCATATATAAAAAAAACAAAATTGAGGATTGGCTCTACACTCTCTTTTGGCTATGACGACCATAGAGAAAAGAAAGTTATTCCCTGGTCTGTGATGACGACACATAAAAATACAGGAACCCAGAGCCGAGTATCGTAATAGAAATTATTCAACGTTCTAGAGATATTTCCATAGTACAGCGATGTTATAATGAATAACTTTTTAATAATTATAGAAGTCTGTGAATAAAGTAGGTCAATATGTGACACATTTTGATTTCATAATTCGAACTTTAAGCAATGAGCGTAGATAAATAGTAGTTTATGAAACGGATGCATAATGGGGGGTATTAAAACATGAGTGTGAGTTGCGAGCCGCAGGCGAGTTTTTTAATAGTACCACACGAGTGTTTTAATACCTAATTATGTAGAGTTTCATACACTACTTTATCTACGCTCAAATTATCATAAATCCAAACCATAAAATCTTACCAACGTTTGTCGTAAATCCTTCACTTTGTTGGTAAAAGATTGTGGGTCATTTTTGTTGCATTTACTATAATGTCAGGTGGAGTTAAATTTTCTTTAGTAGGTTTCACTGCTAGACATTTTTCCGCGCTAAGTTTTGACTAAGTAACAAAAATAAAACATTGAAATGTTAAAAGTTAAGTATGGCGCCAAAATCCCTTTTGTAAACTGCGTATAGTCTGTCAAAAAAAGTCATGAAACAAAAAAGAGTAGAAAAATATTTATACAAGTCAGAATAAAGTATATTTTTAGTGGATAATTAAATAATCAAAAATTATACATAATTCTTTTCAATATTCTGTTTGAACACACTTTTTAATCAGTCATAATATAACTATATAAGGCAGGGAAAAATTATTGTTTCCGTGAATTAATTTCATGACTTTTTTGACAGACTGTATGTGCGCGCAGAACCATAGACATTATTGTTGTTGTCTATGGTCGATCATGGCCCATCCTATGACTACCAACTAAATGTTGTCTATGGTCTCCATATATAAAAAAACAAAATTAAGGAGGCTCTACATTCTCTTTTGGCTATGACGATTGACGACACAAAAATACAGGAACCCAGAGCCCAGTATCGTAATGGAAATTATTCAATTATCTTGAGATATTTTCATAGTACAGCGATGTTATAATGAATAACTTTTTAATAATTATAGCAGTCTGTGAATAAAGTAGGTCAATACACATTTTGATTGTATAATTCGAACTTTAAGCAATGAGCGTAGATAAAATAATTTATAGCACTTCTAATGTGCTCTACAATGTCACCCATTTTTGATGGGAACAGACACAGTTTCGTAGCTTACAACTTAGCTGTACACCGCTTGCAGTTGGATGTTATTATTAATGAAAGGTAAGTTACAAAGGTTTGATAGGGCCTTTGAAGAGCGCTTTGAGACCTGATTAGGCGCAGTGCAGCTAGTAATTTTCATGTCCCACGCGTAGTTTCCAAACTACGAGTAAAGCATCGTAGCGATAAAATATTAAGATTAATATAATAAGAGAAGATTCCTAAGTACTAACTATTTATATTTTGATATCGATTTCTGTATAAATATCCTGATATAATATGTATATAAAATTTTTGTATTACAGTGTTTGTGACAAAACTCCTCCGAAAGGGCTTTACCGATTTCATTTGTATATTGGTAGGTCTGAGAATTGGGCGTAAACAAACTACTTTTCATACCCCAAGTGAGTAATTTATATGGCAAAATAGAGTTTGCTAGGCCAGCTATAGTTATTTTAAAATTCGAAAAATCTGAAATAATTATGTTCAATTATTATTATTGATGTATATTAATGTATTGTTACAGGTGAAATAAAACCAACTCTCTAACACAATATAATATTTTTGACGTGAGTAATTAAATGAGTGTTGATTAGCGGTTCCTTCATAAAATTGATTCTTGCCGTTTTACTTCTTCTGTAGTACGGAACCCTCGGTGACAGAGTCTGACTCGTACTTGGCTTTAAACAAATTCAAAGTGGTACGTATAATTCACTTCCGTTACGATGTTTTCACAAAAAAGGATTGTATAGTTTTATGAAACCACGGTAAAAGTGGAACTTCTGTGGCCTTGGCTGCTCTGATGAGCGCCTTTCACTCTATCCCTACTCCGCGGCCGACTGTCACTCGACATGCAACACACAGACGAAAAAGTTTGAGACGATGTAATTTATAAACGTAACTTACGAACACGCAAATATCACTTTGCCAAGCTCAATCAATATTCAATAGTCTCTTTCTTTATACAGACACAAAGTGCAATAAAACTCTATAACTTAGAATAAATAAAAACTTTAAACAATGCTGTGATTGTAGTTTACGTAAGCTACGAGTAACCACACGCTCGTGTGGAATCAGTTTTCTTTGTATGAAACAAAGGAGAGTAAAATATTTATTATTCGAATATTTTCTGTGAGTTCTTTTATTTAACAATCTCGATAGTCCTTACTGCGACTTTCGACATTTACTTTTACTTACAGACAACAAAAGCTGTCTACAAAATTTTAAGGGGAACAACAGATTTGACGACCTCCGTGGCGCAGGGGACGCACGCTCGGATTCGAGTGGGAGGTCGCGGGTTCGATTCCCGCCACGGGCCACTTTGGAATTTTATAATTTCTAAATTGGCCCAGGTCTGGTCTGGTGGGAGGCTTTGGCCGTGGCTAGTTACCACCCTACCAGCAAAGACGTACCGCCAAGCGATTTAGCGTTCCGGTACGATGCTGTGTAGAAACCGGGTGACTTAACTTACCCCTTCCAAGTTAGTACGCTAACATCTTCGACTGCATCATCACTTACCATCAGGTGAGATCGCAGTCAAGTACTAACTTATATAGCGTAAAAAAAAAAGATTTTGAAATATCTCTTTTGACAAGCTTACGCTTACTGACGCTTATACTTTCACGTCAAATTCGCTTATAAATGTCGCTGTCACTTATTGTAGCAGAGTTTCCCCGGGCGAAAATTACTGAACAATATTATTAACGATGAACCATAAAGTGTTTTCATAACAATGATGGTTTTAATGACCTGTCGATAGTGAGCTCCAGCAGGTATAACGAGATCAGGTTTATGCATAGAGTATTTAACCAACAGAAGTGGAACAGACTGAGTCCTCTCGCACACGGCTCGTAAGCGTATAAGCGTATCGTTATAATGCTACGCATAACACATGGCCATTACACCCCTTCGTCGTGAGCCGTGTGAAAAGGGGATAACTCGTAAGCAAAGCGAATAAGGCCCAGTTTTATTTGGTTTATATAAATAGTTATTAATTCGTGTTTGTATTATTATACTCGTAAAAAGCGTTTCCTTTGATATAGTTCTCAAGGTTGCCTGGCAGAGATCACTGCTTAGCGATAAGGCCGCCTTTTGGATCTATACCTACTTTAATATATTATGATTCTATCCTTTGATACGTTTCTTGTGTGGTGCAAATAAAGAGTTTTAATAATAGTTTTCTGTAGCACCACATATTAATGGTTGCATAATAAATTGATGCATCAAAATGTCTTAATACAACTGGAGTACTTAAGACTGGCAGTAAATATTTTAATTAAACAAAATTATATTATGCTACTTCAGAGTATTAAATTAAGACAACGTATTTTAAGAACTTCATACAAGAAAATGTCCGATTGGTTGTAATAATATGTCCTTACCAACTGTTTACCATAATAAAAACAGATTTTACTTGTTGTGTTCTTCTTCTTCTTCTGTTGTGTTCTTTGCTGGAATGCCAACATTAACATATTAAAAGAGTTTTTATACAGAAAAAGGTGTTATTTTCCCCTCTTGTTGACAGAAAACTTAACGGTAAATGTTCGTGTGAAGCGTAAACTTTATTAGGATTTAACTAAATAGGCGGTTTTGGTAAATTTTTTCATAATAAAATTAATGTTGTAATAAATTATGATGCGTTTAATCGCTGTATAAGCTATATTACTGATTTGGTAAGCGGATTAACGTTTCACAAAATCATAAAATATTCTGATGTGCAGTTAATCAAAATAATATTGTAATAATGCATTTCAAAATTAAACGGAGAAAGTCTCACCATAAGGGTTCCATTTTTACCAAATTGGTATGGAACCCTAAAACTTGGCCCATATTGGGCACGTACCTTTATCCACGTTATGTAAGATCATTGAGTTTTAATTTCAAATCCCATGCCCACCCTCCTAATAAAGTGATATTTTTTACTTAAAACTTGAGAATTTACAAATCGTTTCAGTGGTTGTGGCGTGAAGGAGTAACAAACATACACAGGCATACACACTTACATACAAACAAATTTTCGCCTTTATAATAATAATAATACTAGCCCGCGGCTCCGCCCGCGTCAATTTCGGTTTTTCGCTAATTGCGCGGGAATCGTGGATTTTGCGGAATAAAAATTAGCCTATGTATAAACAGTGTATAATCTATCTCCATTCTAGATTTCAGACAAATCGGTTCAGTAGTTGCGGCGTGAAGGAGTTACAAACATACACAGACGCACACGCTTACATACACATAAACTTTCGCCTTTATAATACTAGCTGTTGCCCGCGGCTCAACTCGCGTAAATTTCGGTTTTTCGCTAAACCCGTGGGGAAGATGGATTTTTCCGGGATGAGTAGTAGCCTATGTGTTAACCCGAGTTATATGCTATGATTGTTCCAAATTTCAACAAATCGGTTTAGTAGTTGCGGCGTGAAAGAGTAACAAAGATGCATCCATCCATACTTACAAACTTTCGCGTTTATAATATTAGCAGGATAGTATGTTAACCCCATACAATTGAAACGAAACAATTCCGACTTGGATTGAACTAAAACCATACTTTCTTCTCGATATCAAATAGAAATAGCCGTCGAAGTAAATCCTCACTAAACCTCAATCCCTCGCCGCCTTCGGGATCGGATAGCAAACACAAAAGCTATCGCCCGACCAATTACAAATGCTATTTACTTCCCGCTAAGCTGTCGAGCCCGTTCCGATTGCGGGCGGATCAGGCCTCTGAAACTATACATACAGTGAGGTTAGTACTGGTTTATGTACGAATTTCGAGTCTCCTCGCATCGCACAAACGAAATGAAAGCCTGCATACATTTATAGCCAACGTCATATATGGACAGTCACTGACATGCAGCTGTCAATTGTAGATGGCGCTGACTGTAAATGTATGGGAGGCATTCGATTCGTTGGTACGATGCGAGTTCACTCGAAAGCCGTACAAAAACCTGTACTAACCCCTTTTGTCTGCATGCATTTACAGGCAACGCCATCTATAGACAGTTACTGAGATGCAGCTGTCCATAGATGGCGCTGGCTGTAAATGTATGGAGGCATTCGTTTGTGCGATGCGAGTCGACTCTAAATTCGTACTGAAACCTGTACTAACCCCTCAGACTGTACAAGTAAAGTATTGCGTAGAGTTGACCGATATGGCTCAATGAATGTGAACAATGAAGTGGCAATGGATGGGGCACGTGCTTTCGAGACCGATTGTGATCTTGGGCTTAGATTTTAACCATCGGTCTCACGAAAAACACGACTTCAAATTAATGGGACCCGAAAATTTTAACCGTATGTATGTACTTACAGTAAAAAAGATATGAGAAGGAAAATTTCTGTCCTTTTTACTTCTACGTAATATAATTTTCATTACTTACCGCTAAGTAATGTTACGTAATTATATTATTTGGTTAATTTTCTTGAAATTTTGGTGTAAGCAAAATTGGAATGAAAAATAATTCGGGATTATGGTTCGTGGAAATCTCCAAGTGTTTTCATGTCATTATACGAGAAATGAATACTTATCTGTTACTACTTTAGCTATAGATTGTTATTTATGGATATTGTTTGATATAGGTAAAAAATACTTTGTACTTTGTTGTAGCTGCAACGCAATATCAAAGAGTGTCTCTCAGTTTGGTTATCATCAGCCTTTTGCAGCATTAGATCTATCACTTATCTGAGTTCCTCGCAAAACCTATCAATCGCTGAAAAAAAAAAACAAAATTCAAAAAATTTATGGGAATGACGTATCCTATTCCTAAATTGATCACTTGACTTATTGAAGACATAATTAACCTGGACTAGAGTGAACGGTGCGACAAAATGTCACGATTTTATCGATGCCAAAAATGTTTGCTTTGTCACCAATTTGAAATTTTGTCAGATGGCGCTACTATTTGCTTGTACCAAAAATGTTTACGTAAGTCATTCGGATGCCCGTATCCTGAGTTTTTTTTATCAGTGATTCAGACAAACATTTGAGTTATCACAGACTGTTTTAGTAATATTATTATAACTACACTAGCTGTTGCCCGCGGCTCCGCCCGCGTGAATTACGATTTTTTTTACATAATATACCTTCCTACTGCAATTCCTTGATTTTTCGCGGGATTCTGGTGTGATGTTGTACAGAAACCTGTTCTTACTTTGCACGGGTTATCTTGTGGTGATTTTGAAAACACCTTTTTCTTAATAATAATATAAAGTTTCATTAATACGTAGTTGAAAGATCAAAAGGACGATTTTAACTGTCGATATTTCGATACATTGGTACAAGTCGTGGTCACTTAGTGACCACGACCTGTGCCACTGTCATTTTCATTGTGATTTTTATTCTGAAACCACGAAATAGGTATGTCAAAAATTATTAAACCATGTCCAAAGTTGTAGTAGTGGTAGAACTCTTCTTTCAGAGTTCGGCCGGGTAGGTACCACTGGGATAAATTACTCTACTAACAATATTCCCCAGCCCAACATAATATAAGAGTCTTAAAAATCTTTGCTTCATCTCAATACAATCTAAAACATCAGAATGGACAATGGCTATATATTTCTTTCCGTATAAAAAGACCTTAGATGACAGTCAGTCGGTTAGGATCGATAAGACCTATAAGAGTTAAAAATATTTGTGAACCATTATCTTACCCTTTCCATATTGCGGATGATAAAGTTTAAATCTGTTCATGTGTTAACAGTGCCATCTTAATATAAAGTCAGGAAACAGTAAATAACATGACAGTTAATTTTTATTAAAAAAAATTCGGTAGTACCTATCTCAGAGTTTTACATTCAAGTTCCACATAAATTGTAGAGATGGCGCTATACGGTATAACGTAGCGATAACGCCAGTTAAATGATTTTTGTTTACCCTAAAAGTGAAAAATTTTAAGCCACACAAAATCTCCTGCTAAGCCTATTTATTTACGGCTGTAAGGGTACTCCAGTCTTACTTGAGCCCTACGTCCTAGCCCTAGGTTCTTTGTGCATTCCGAGTTTCAAGTCACCTACGTACTTGAACTTAAAGGTTCTGATGTCTGTAATTTCTGAACTACAAAAGTGATGATGATAAGATTTGTATAGAATAATCCTTAAAGAACCTCCTTTCTAACAAAAAAAGAATTAATGGAATCGGACAACGCGTTAATGAATTATAACTAAAAAACGTTTGGACTTTGATGCCGTCTTCCAGGGAAACCATGATGAATTTCGGGACAAAAAGTATCCTATGTCCTACCTCGGGGTATGAACTATAATCATGACAAGTTTCATTTAAATCCATCCAGCGGATTAGCCGTGATGCCCGGTCGTGAAACAGACAGACAGACAGACAGACAGACAGACAAAATTTAAACAAATTACAGTTTTGGCTTCAGGATCGACTAAATAGTGTCCTCCAACAAAAATTTTCAAAATATCTTCTGTTAGCGTGCTGAAGATTTATGTTTAGTTTTCATTAATATTTTGCGTCACCGTGAAGTATTTAATATGTATAATTTTTGGAAAACAAACCTCTTTACGATTAATATTATTTTTTATGGAATTTGAAAATAGAAATTTAGTTAGTTCTGTCTGTGATTGAAAAAGATATGTCGAAAAAAATGTTACTAATTGAATTATTGATTTATGAAAAAATACAAAAAGATAAATAAGTGGAAAGAATCTTTTATTCACAATCCTGGAACTGTAAACGAAAAGGAATTTCAATAATTTGGAGAAGACTGGGAAGAATTGCTTACAGATCTGAAGAGGGACGACATCAGGGACTATAACGTACTACCGTTACCCTGGTGCAATTCTACGCCCACGAGAAGGTACATGTTAATGTATTTGTGTTTTAGAATGTACAAGACATTCACAATTCCGCATTCTTTTATAAGGGTGTTTGCGTGATGGCTGTTAAAATATCAAAGATTTAAATCTTTGTAAAATATACAATAAATTGCCAAAAGAGATAAGAGATTGTACAACTTCTCTATAATCTTTATACCTGACACATGTATGCAAATAAATTGTTTGATTGATTGATTGATTTACAAATCTTTACCAGTTACCACAGTGTGTGTACTAAATGTAAAGTAATTTTGGATTCTAAGAGATTCATGTTTCATAAGTTTATGGTAGGAGATTGAATGTACTACATATTATTGTGTGTAGGTACATAATGTGTAAAGGAGAGAGATACTCGTTGTTTAAATGGTTTCAGGTAAGTGACTCAAGATGCCATGTGATCGTTCCCGGCGTGAATGGATGTCCCGCGGTGCAGCCTGGCGGTAGCAGCAGTTGGTGTCTCACGATGCAGCCTGGTGGTAGCAGCAGTTGGTGTCTTACGGTGCAGCCTGGTGTCCCATGGTGCAGCCTGGTGGTGGCAGCAGTTGGAGTCTACGGTGCAGCTTGGTGGTGGAGCAGTTGCTGTTTCAAGGTGCAGCTTGGTGGTGGAGCAGTTGGTGTTGTCAAGGTGCAGGCGAAATCGTCGCTGGCGGCAACGTGCTACGAGAGTCGAGTACGTCGGTGGATGTCGCTCTTAGCAGTGTTGGCAGCTGGATGGCAGGCAAGACGGCCTGCGGTACAGCGACGCACACCCCGTACATCACCGAACCGATAAGCGGCAAATAGATTTAGAGATAGTCATAGATTGCACAGGCGTCATACATTGCAGATGTTATCGAGACTTGAGCTTAATGGGTCGCGTATTCTCGTTTGTACTTGCGCTATTATACCTGCATCGCTGCAAACTATGTTGTTTGGTGATAACTGATAATGGTTTATGATTATTGATTATTATTAATTAATATATATCAAAGAGGTTTTATAATCAAACAACTATAAATAAGTAGAGAAAAATTAATGTTTTCATAAACATTCAATACAATTTAATTTTGTAAAAAAAAGTCAGTTTGAATTGAATCGAATTTTGAATTTAAATTGATCCAACTCGTACTAATCTCACAGTATAATTGTAATTTGCTATCTAAATATCGAATAATTATAATCATTTATAACTTGAAATAAAGTAAGAGAAAGCGCTGAAATTTATTGTTGGGTCAGCAAACAAACTGCTCATTGATATTATTGTGACTAGATGACTGAATTGTTTTAGATGAAGACATATTAACTACACATATTATAATTCAAGTCAGTTCTGCTTAAACAGTTTCTTTGGACGTTTATGTTATTTGGCAGTTATTAGTAAATACTTGTTATTGTTTACTCAAAAAGTAATCGGCAACGTTGCTTGTAATTGGCAAGTTGTAACAAATTTTAAATGTCGATAATGTGATAGAGAAACACATCACAATCACATAGGTGGGTAAATTTTGGTACTAAAATAAAAAGTTATTAAAGAAGCATTACAATAACGTTACAATCAACTTAGATAAAGAGTAAGCACTTGTAGGAAACGTTAGTGCAGTATGTGCACTTGATGTTATTTTTATTGAATTATTTTGTTATATAGTTATCAACACAACTATTCGGTTATTGATTCAGACAAAACTATTTCTAACGTTCATTTCTAATATTCTGTTTTGGTAGTTCTGCATTTTCGAATTATTCATATTTACATAATCTGATATTATTTTATCAACTCAATAGGGTTTTCTTTAATTGACTACGGATTTATTTACAATTGTGTACCTCGCAACATTGCTCAAGACTCACAACTATAGTTATAAAGGATAAAACACAACTAATGATAGTAACAAATCCTAAGACAAGTGACTTATGTTAACCATAGCGTATATTGAATACCTATTATCTTTGGATATTTCTTGGATAGAGTCGCTTTTTTCTTGATAGATATAATATATCTACTTAGATAAACTAAATAGATGAAACTAAAAATGAGTTTATTTTACATTTATATGTTAAAAAAAAATTTAAAAATAATGAGTTAAGGAATATAGGCAGAATGAAATTAAAAGATATTTGTTATTTATATATTAATAGAAAATATTCTCAACTAAAATTATGAATGGGAAGTCGTCATTGTTCTATTGGCAGTCAATGTAATAAAATAAATAATTTTTTGAGAAGGAAATTGTGTCATACGTAAAATGGCTAACTGAATAATTTGGCTTTACTAAAAATTGTGATTTTGTTAACTGAAATAAATATTTTATTAACTTCACCTAAATACGATTAATAAACGCGGTTGAAAAATACTTCGTATGCTCGTATAGAGAGAGTTGCAAGTCCAGAACCTAAATTTTATTCTTGAAATATTGCTTGAGTTTTTACCCATCCACCCAGTAAACGTTACCTACTGAATTGGACAATTTTGGTTTTATTAGATTCAGTACATTTTAATCTAGGCTCGTACGTTTTATTTCAAAAAAATACTCGAGTAAGTTTTAAGGTCCAAAATATGGATATTTAGACTCTAATAACTTTTAACATAAGCAATACTTCTTAAAAAGTTAAACATTTCTAAAAGTTATGAAAACCGGATTATACATATTTACGAGTAGGAAAACGTTATTGGTTTTTGTATGAAAGCTTACAGCTAGACGATAGTAAAAGTTTTACCAGTCGAAATTGTTTTCGTAACGATCTATGATTAAACGATATTATAGTAATGGGCACATCAAAAACGGTAATCATTGTATAACTTATTTTAATTATGATATGAAGTAGTGTTGACAGTATAAGTTAAAATCTGTGGTATAAGTTTACAAATAGTTTAAAATTATGGCGATAAGCATTTATTTTTTCGAATTAACTTCATAATTACGCAAGTTTGGACAAAAGACAAAGTTGCTCGATATCTATTATTATGAATTGGTACTGTGATTGTTTACTTACTAAGAATTTCGTTGAGCTAGGTCACGGAGTACATAATAGTACTAAAGGTACAGAAGGCTCACTCGGCAAGATGATTTAAAAATCGAAAATGATTACAGAAATAACTAGTCAAGTTGCAAATATAGAAGCAATCGCTTAAAGACTGTATGGGTTAAATTATTTTAGAACGGGTGATAAATTTTTTTGATTTGCTTTGACAGAAAGGAAATATAGTAAGATTTTCCGTTGCTACGTATTGAGGAATAGAGTGATCGTTCGGTTGGAAATTTTGTATAAAACCTGTTGAATTATATTATAACCATATAACTGAATATTGTTCAAGACACTAAGAGTAAAAAGAAAAGATCCTAACACCTGATGGGCAGTATGAATTATATATACCTAATACCTATAGTAGTTCGGTCAACCTAACTATTGAGATTTGACAATAGGATTCAGTTTTTTTTAACGAACTATTAATTTCTATAAGTACTTATTTATACCATTTTATAACGAGTAAAAGCCCAGCAGTAGAAATTACTAAGAAAATTCTGATTAATGTCTATATTTAATTGAAACGGTAGACACATGATTGTTCACCAGAAACTTGAAAACACAAGAATATATAAAAAAATCTTCCAGTTTAGAAACAGATGATTCATGGATTTATGTACCTAAGAATTTTGTGTTTTTAAGCGCATCTGGGAGTATAAGGTGACTAAGGATGGATTAAGATACGGTAGTGCCAATGTGTTGCAGACGGCAAAACCTTAGCAATATTTAAAAAAAAAAAAACAAATAGTCTTTTTAAATACGAAAGTCATCCCATACCATATCGAATATTAATAATTATGTCCAATCCATTTGTTAGGTTAGTAACAAAGAGCTTGAGAAAGACGAAAAGGGAAATAAAAATGGTTGTCATCTATTTCTTTAAAAATATGTCATTATAGGAATATTCGTATTTATTTCACTTAAATTTGATACGTATTCACAAAATTGTGAGACTTCGTAATTAGATTAAATTCAGCACTTTATTTTAATTTTTCTGGCGGTCGATTTAGATATTGTGACCTCACATGTCCCACTGGTGACTTAAGGAAAAATTGGTTAGCACTGTTATTTTTTTTACCGCGTGTTAAAAAACACAGATGTAAAAAACAAATATTGTGAAGCCATTTCACGAGCTAAAAAAATAAATGAAAACGCCATGTAATTATTAGTATCATGAGTGGTAATGCTATGCAAAAGTCATAAAAAAAGAGTTCAATAGATTTGATATAGAAAGAAACAAAAAACCGTTTGATATTAAAATGAGAGATCTAGTGAGAATTGAAAGAACATAATGTATAAACAAGGTTGCGATAAAAGTATAAAATTAAGACCGAAATGTTTATGTTTATATTATATATAGTGTAACTAAAATATTGTATCATGAGGATTGGAGGATAATTTTGTTACAAAAAAAAAGGATTAACAACGTAATATTATTATCATTATACACGATTGATGAAGCACATCCTTGGTCCTGTTTTAATGGAGAGGGTAGTGAGTAATCCTTTGCGAGGATATACTGATGGTTAAAAATAAAATTTTGTGATTTAGATATGTGTTTCAGAGAGATTATAATATTAATTTTTTTATTGTGTGGTTTTATGAAACCACAGTCAAACTTTTGTGGTCTTGGCTGCTCTGACGAGCGCCTTTCACTTTGTTCCTACTCGGCGGCCGACCGTCACGCGACTTGCAACACATAGACGAAAAAGTTTGAGACGATGTAATAAAAGTTTCACTTTAAAAATATTTGTTGACGTTATAGGATCTAATGCATGGAATGGAGTATTAATTTGTAACAGCGAGACAATGTATTGAGATGAAACATCGTATGTTAATTCTGCCTCATTGTGTATTAGTACAAACTGGAAGTTTGTATTTCAATTAGTGTAAAGTAATTTTTGTTTGATGTTTTGATGCAAACAAGGATTGTTCCTCATGAAGTTAAAATTGTAAATGTTTAATTGTAGTGCAATATGCACCTTGTTTCTACACTGTTAAAGTAGCATGATAGTGTAACAGACCATTTGAAGTGCAATGTGCACGTATACTTAGTTCTTACCCCTACACTGCTAAAGTAGCATGATAGTGTAAAAATACCATTAATTCCGCACTGCTAAGGTAGCATGATAGTGTGGACGACCATTATTCCTACACTGCTAAGGTAGCATGATAGTGTAGAAGATCATTATGCCCACACTGCTAAGGTAGCACGATAGTGTGGAAGACCTGGAAGTGCAAGGTGCACGTACTTAAAGACTTTAAACGCAATACAATAATTTGATTTGTTTAATTTTGTTAATTAATAATATAGAAAGTGCATAAAGTGTATTGTGTGTTCAATGTTATTTGTTTAAATTAATGAGATTATAATAAATAAATAAATAAATGTCAATTATTCATATGAATGCAGGTACATTAGGTGGTCAGCGATAACAATTATTATCCTTATATATTCTGCCTTATGGCGTATGAATTAAAAAAAAAAACTAAATGTAAATATTTGTTTGATTAAATTAGAAATTATTTTTTTCATAATTTTATAATAGATATAAGTCAGGATGTCGATGACTGTAAATTGATAATTTATAAAGACAAAAATTAGTAATTCAGAATGTCAATTTGTAACTATCATTTTTCATAATATTGTTCGCTATATAATTCAAGATGTCAATAATTGAAAATTCATAATTTATAAAGTCAAAAATTAGTAATTCAGATGATGACAATTAATACTTATGGGTTACCCTGAAATGTTTTGTAATTGTTACTAGTTTCACCAATTTTAATGTTTGTTTGTTTGTAATCAAATTTTGCAAGTTAAAGATCCACGTCCCGGTTACCGTTTGAACTTAAATTTTGTATACATGTGTAATTGGATAACAATTATGACTTGGAGCTGATCTGATGATGAACAGGAAAGTTTTTGTAGGAACTCGGTAGTTAAATGACACAACCCCATCGAGTTTAGACTCGTTTGATCCGTTTTGACAAGTACTTTGGTGCTAGATGGTAACCTGGATCTGGTGCTGAGAAGGATATTAATAAAATGTATAAACGCTTTCTTTATAAAAAATAATTTTAAATGATATCATACGGTTTTGATAATATGATTCTTAGGTTATTTGATGTTTGTTTGTAACAGTGTTCAGTATTTCGCGGGGACGCGAAATGTATATCAGGATGGACGAGTTGTTAGCGTGCTGAAGATTTATGTTTAGTTTTCATTAATATTTTGCGTCACCGTGAAGTATTTAATATGTATAATTTTTGGAAAACAAACCTCTTTACGATTAATATTATTTTTTATGGAATTTGAAAATAGAAATTTAGTTAGTTCTGTCTGTGATTGAAAAAGATATGTCGAAAAAAATGTTACTAATTGAATTATTGATTTATGAAAAAATACAAAAAGATAAATAAGTGGAAAGAATCTTTTATTCACAATCCTGGAACTGTAAACGAAAAGGAATTTCAATAATTTGGAGAAGACTGGGAAGAATTGCTTACACTTCAATGTACAGAATTCGACCCTTTACAGTTTTATTATAAGTATAGATTATACTGCACGTACAGCTCCTTAAGTGGATACCACGCATCGGTCATAAAGATGTCGGCAGGCAATCAACACATTAGTTTGACGACATTGCCAAAGTCTTGGGTAAACCATGTAGTTGCCAAACAACGCAAGAAGTAGTGTGCTCAAGAGGTTTATCTGCAACAAAGGATAAAAGAAGGCTTATAAAAAAGAATAAAGGAGATAAGTCAAGATAAAGCTTTTTTTTATACTATATAGGTTTTACGGTTGACCACAATCTCACCTGATGGAAAGTGTCGATGTGGTCGAAGATGGAGCGCGTTTACCATGATGCCTATTCACTTTTTTTTTAAAAGCACCCAGGTCGTAACATGCGGGGAAAACAGATTTCGGGAGAGAATTCCAAACCTTAGCCATGCGTACTAAAAATGAAGAAGCGAATTGCTTCGCGCGTACTGGTGGTATGGCGACGACATAGGGATGAAAGTTCACCCGGTGTCTTGGGGTGCGGTGGAAAAATGGTGAGGGAAGAACCAGATCAAACAGCTCCTGAGCACACTCCCCAAAAAATATCCTTTAAAAAACCGTCAGGCTCGCCACCTTGCGGCGATGCTCGAGACTATAAAGCTTCGCCACAATAGGCGAGCCCTCGCCAATGAGTCTCCTAGCCCGATCTACAGCATCTAAGGCCACCAGCTGGTATTTGGCGGAACCATCGAAGAGGTGGCTGCACTACTCCATACAAGACCGAACTTGTGCCTGGTACAGAGTGGTCAGCTAAAGGTTGCCCGCCATTATATAAGCAGCGATTACTTAACTTACATAATCAGCCCATGGACGTCCACAGCTGGACATTAGGCCTTTCCGAGTGCGCGCCACCACACACGGTCCTCCGCCTTCCTCATCCTCCCGCTACCAGCTACCTTTTTCAGGTCGTCGGTCCAGCGGGCAGGAGGTCGTCACCACTCCCAGAACGCATCTGCCTCAATGACCGTCGGTTCTGCAGATATGGCCCGCCCACTACAACATCAGCTCGCTAATCTGTTGGGCGATGAGTTTCACGGTAAATTTTGTTTAATAAATAATTAGGTACTGCATGTCTGTATTATTTATTAACACACGCTGCACGGTAACAAGGTAAACAGCGCATCGCGAGTTTATTGCCGGCGCATGTAATGTTCGGAGCTTGTTTGACATCAATTCCCTGCGATTGACCAACTCGCTTCGTTTAAACATACAAACAACATTTAGTTACAGAATCGTAGTGCCGCTTTTATTTTTAACCTACCACGCAAACACACGAGTACAATATATTTAATCATAAATATGATTTTTAATTAGTATTAGTAGTTTTCAATGACATTAGTTTTCAATTTTTCGCTAATCTTATCGAATATCGATACTTAGAAGATATCTATCATGTCTATAGTTCTTAATCGCAGGGCGCGTTCGAACCCTCGTAAACATAGCTTTAAGTTGACTTGTAGTTATCACTATACATATGCGACAAATATTCTATTGACGTTTTACAAGAGCTTGTACTTTAGGCTTATGTGAAATAAGGATATTTTGAGTTTGACTTTGATTTTAAGAGAAAAGTGAAAAAGACCGACCTATATATATTTGACGACCTCCGTGGTTGAGTGGTTAGCGTGCCGGTTCGATCCCCGGTCGGGACGATGTAGAAAAATAAGTTTTCTACATTGTCTCGGGTCTGGGTGTTATGGTACCTTCGTTGTTTCTGATTTCCTTAACACAAGTGCATAAGCTACTTACTAAGGGATCGGAGAAATTTATGTGATGTTGTCCACTATATATTTATATTTATTTATATAACAACAAGGAAAGAACTTATCTAGACTTTCATTTTTTGTAATTTCTGATAATTATAATAATACAAAGGTTCAATAGTGATGTACTTAAAGAATATAGGTACATACAAATTAGAAGGTCTTTCAAAATTTCAAGAAACCGCCAAGCAAAGCTACTTACTTAGTGTGCTGTGTATAGTGTATACCATTTCTCTCTAATTTAGCGAAATTAATCGCCCGGGCTGCAAGCACAAAGGCAATTCAGTTCCCGCCGCAGCAACGTCTATGAAACGTTAGACGTCTAATCCTACACAGTACAGCGCTGCTTACTACCAGTTTTCATCAAATTCAGACGCCCGCTGAAGACTTCCGTCCTTAAACTTAGTACATTTTCAGCGAGAGTTTACTTAAAATATAATATTACAAAGGTTCTCGCTCGTTTGCTATGCCAACTTAAGGCCAACACAGGCAGTCGGTTTGCTTATCTACTCATTATTTACACGTAACATTTCACGAGGTCATAAACTTCTAGATGGACGCTTTCAAAAATCTGACAAAATTCGATGCTGATGTTGACTTAGAAGACTCCGAGAGTGCCGACAGAAGTGAAAACTCACAAAGGCGCGTACGTGACGGTTTCGGGAATGCAATTGTTTTTCCTATCTCAGCAATGGCCAACAGGCCTAAAGTAGTTTTCAATTCAAAAAGTTTTGATGTTTTTATTATTTGCTACTCGTTCATAATAAAATATTTCAACTATTACGTTACATAATAAATAACTAGGATACTAAACCAGTAGTAAGGGCCTCTTAACACTTTAATGTGATACTAAAAACCTCTTTAGTTCTTCATAGTTCGCGTTTTCGCATGAAGTGTATTACTTTTCATCAAAATGCACACTAGTTTATTTATTTAGCACAAGCTTTTAGGCGCTATTTTAGCGAATTTTTGGCGAGATGTTTGGCGTCATGAAATAACTTTCCAAATTATTATTGTGGAATGCAATTTCTGAAGAATATTTGGGTCAACATGATCTCTCTCCGTACTTCAAAAGGAAAAACTGAAAAAAAACTCTCCCTCCTTATCAAATTATTTTCGCTTTTTCCTATTCGCCTGTTTGCCTGACTATTCGATACGTTTTCTAATCTATTTTCTGATGCAAAATAAAAACAAAAGTAAATTAACTTCTTCTTAAAATATGTGTATACTCAACAATAAACATTTAATTAATGTGTAAAATAAATTCTGAAATGTTCTGTGCGAATTAATATCATGTAGGTACTTTAGTAGCTCAAACTCAAAACTCAAAATATCTTTATTTTACATAGGCCTAATATACAGGCTCTTGTATTTGTCACATTTGTGTGGCGATAACTCCAAGTCGACTTAAAACTAAGTTTACGAAGGTTGCAACGCGCCCTGCACTGAGAAGAAGCCCACAACAAACTCAGCCGGGTTTTGTTTTCTGTTATCACCACTTCACAAAGGCTCTTAAAACTAATTGAGCTAGTATAATTACAGCAGTTCATTCATCCCCAAGGATTTGTGAGCTTTATTAATAAGCTTTCGTTTTACAGCGACTTTGAATATTGAGGGATAATTTTAATAAAGTAGCCGACTCATCCGTGGAGGTCAATTTCTATTTCCGTTTCAGTTAAACTATAATTTTTTTTGTATTTACAATATTTAAATACAATGATTTTAGTATTTTACAGTTGTTGGATAAATTACCGGTATAGTTATAACTTTATCAACCGACATTACTTTACGAGTTTTCAGTACAGTGTTTTTAACAGTGTACAGTTGTAGTTAAAAATTACTATATAGTTATTACTTTATTGACCGATATTTCTAGCACTCTACAAGTTTTTAATAGTTAAGTGCAATCTAACCCCACTGAAAACAAACGATTGTTTGAAGACTTGAACATGATATTAAATAAATTATGCGACAGTAAAATAAAATAAAGTAAATGTAGGTAGATTAAATTATTTGCGCAAAAAGTTATTACCCTATGTAATAAGAAAGGTGCAGAAAAACGCGCACCAGATTTTACAAAATATTGAAATCTTAAAATCCGACACAATCCCGAAATTTATGTTCTCAGCACGAAACTCTTTCATAATCCCGTATAAGCCTCGTTTTTCGGACGGATTCTAATTTATCATTTTTTTGTTCAGTTAGAACAGATTTCAAACATAATTATTACCTACTCCAAAAGGATTTCTTTGTATAACTGAGATTCGTTCTAAACAATTCTATTACAATTTCGTATCAGTTTAAACAAAAAAAATTACAAATATATTAAACCTCCAACTAAACTGAAAAGCATGAAATAATAATGAAACAAAGGGTAAAAACTATAAAATGGAAAATTCTTTTCAAAAAAATGTCTTTCGAAATAAGAGTGAAGCCGCCATATTTAACTATAACGTTTCGGTTAAAGTCAAGTCAAGCAACCGAGCCTTAATGTAACAAAAGTAAAAAAAACACTGGTATAATTAATATTGTACATAAAAGAATTAATGTTATTAACATAATAATTAAAATTTATAATAAGCAGGGACTTTCTTATCAGTCCATGCTCTTCTGTCTAATAATAAGCTTTTTTCATTAGTATTTCCTTGATTATTTTTTTTAATTGAGTGTCAGGCAAATCTGTTACAATAAACACACGCATATTTAACCTTAATAACTAATGCCAGTATACCTAAGTAATTTTGACTCGTCGTTTTGATGCTAATAGTTAAACATTTAATTGATACCAAATATACTTAGCCAATGAATAAATTAGCTGATTGAGCTAGGATCTTGATTAGAGACGGTCTTAATCACACCTGACTGAACTTGTTCCTTGGTAGCTTAGGCACTTCGGTTTAACTTTATCAATTAAAGATTAACTCTACATAGAGAGAAATTAAACTAATATTTTAAAATAATACAGCTTAGCCATGTTAATTTATATATTCTATTTCTCCGATTGCTAGTGGAACGAAATTAAAAAAATATATGATATTGATAGCTGTCAATTTACGTGATAAATTTGTCGACCGGATATAAATGTCTTTCCTATTCTTTTTTTGTATCCCTACATTTGGTTTTCACAAATCCCGAGAAAAGCGTAGGTTTCCCATTTCCAACCTTTATACTTACTTTCAAGGAAATTTGCTATATCATCATTTAACTGCAGCTACAGATTTCCATAGCAAATTTAGATTTTTTCAAAATACCGTGAAAGGTGTGGATTTTTCCGGGACAAAAAGTAGCCTATAAACCAATCCAGGTTATAAACTATCCTTAGTTCTGTATCGGTTATCGGTAAAATTCTGGAAAGCGTATTGCATCCCGGCATAAGCGAAAACATAAAGGTAGATGACGCGCAGTTTGGTTTTCGTACTGGACTCTCAACAGATTCTGCAGTCTTTACTCTCAAATCGACAGTTAACTATTATAAAAATAGAAATATATCTGTTTATGCCTGTTTTTTAGATCTTAGCCGTGCCTTTGATTTAGTTAACTATCAGCGACTATGGCAAAAATTAATAACTTTGAACGTACCCCTGGAGACTGTAGATCTGTTGAGATACTGGTACGAGAACCAAACAAACTTAGTGAAATGGGGCGACGCAGCCTCTAATGAATACATATTAGAGTGCGGCGTACGTCAAGGTGGGTTGACCTCTCCGGACCTCTTTAGCGTTTACGTGAACGATCTGATCGAGGAACTCAGAAGTACGAAGATCGGCTGTCATATTGGATCAACGTGCGTGAATAATCTCAGTTATGCAGACGACATGGTGCTTCTGAGTCCCTCAATCAGTGGACTTAGAAAGTTACTAGCTATCTGCGAACGTTATGCTAGGGACCACGGCCTCAAGTATAACGCTAAAAAGACGCAAATGATGATATTCCGTTCGGGCAGAGGCCCGGAGAGAATCCCTATGATATTCTTAGATGGTATTCCTATTGAAAGGGTCACTCAATTCAGGTACTTAGGGCATATCCTGACTGAGAAATTACGCGATGATCTGGATATAGAACGTGAACGAAGGGCTCTGGCTGTCCGATGCAACATGCTCGCTCGCCGATTTGCGCGGTGCAGTCCTGAAGCGAAGCTGACACTGTTTAGGGCATATTGTCAATGCTTTTACACTTGTCAACTTTGGGTCAACTGCACAAAAAGTGCACGAAGCAGCATCAGAGTGCAGTATAATAATGCATTCCGCATTCTGATGCGACTGCCTAAATACTGTAGTGCGTCGAGCATGTTTGATGACGCCAGAGTCCCGGACTATTTTGCGATCATTAGATCTCGAATGGCGGCGTTCTGGTTCCGTATTCGCAACTCGAACAACGAGATCCTCAGGGTGTGCTCCGAGTATCCTGACAACCCTTTACTGAAGTACTGGCTTGCCGTACATCGCGACAGCAACCGAAAATAGAACAAACCTTGTATAGTCAAATCGGTCAGTAGTACTGGCGTGACCGAGTAATAAATATACAAACATCTACATTGACATAAAAATACCCAACAAGATTTTTATAAGTGTGTCATTATATCTTATACTGTTATGTTAGGACTTAGTTACTTAACATTTTAAGCCAAACTTTTATATCATATAACAAAACGATGTCATCATTTAAATTTCAAGCCGTATGGAACTGACTGAAATTATATCCAATTTCGGGTGTAGCCTAAGGAAAAACACCACAGCCGTTTCATGAGTACATAGGTAAGTTACTGTTAAAGCTAGAAGACCGAATTATCCTAGTATATTCCAATGCAGTCTCATAATATACACCAAGCTTATCTCGTTAGACTGAGCTGTTATATTATTTCAACTTGTGTTTATTTTATCCATAATTGAAACCGTACAGTATAATTATTCTAAGCAAGACATATGTGCCTTTCATTAGCGCATTAATGAATGAATATATAAATTATTATTGTCCACGTTATCTTACTTAATTAGAAATCTTACTGCTAGAAACAATAAAAAACTTTTCAAGTCGGATTAAAAATCTTATATAATTTGGTTTAAATTTTTTTATATTGTTTTATGTGTAGTTTAAACCATACAATTCCTCGACCTTTTTGGCACAGTAAAGGATTTGGGTGGGAGCCCGAGGTTTGCGTTCCCTTCACGGGTTACTTTAGAACTTTATACAATTTCTAGATTGGGTCAGGTCTGGTGTGGTAGGAGGCTTCGCAATTATTTACCAAAAGTTCTAGGAAAGACGCTATGCAGATACCGATTACTTACTAATTTGCTGAGCGTAAAAAATACACATTACTTTTTAGGTCCTTGGTCTTAATTTTTAACAGAACATTCTAGACTGTCCAGCCCTCCTAGCTTTTACAGTAACATAGGTACACTATGCTAGGTCTTTATAAAGTCTATGGGAATGGCTAAAGGTATTTCGTACCACTCATGACGGCTAACGAGTTTGGTATTCAGACGCTTTTTCCTCCGCAGACGCATTCAAATTAAGCCTTTAGCGGGTTTTTTTGAAGTTTTTAGGAAGTGATGCATTGCCGTGGCTCTGAATGCTGTTTTTAAGTACGATTCACATCAAACGCGCCGCAACGAAACTCATGGAGTCTGCGCCGCCGTCGACGTTCTATCGTAACCGACCACATGCGTCCTATAGAAATTACAAAAAAATAAAGGATGATATGCAATACGTCTGTCTAATGTCAGATGCTGCATGATCCGGAACTTTGTATTGCAATGCTATACTACACACGCGACTGCGCTCAATATCCTGAGACATCAGTCAAATTTTTACTATGCTACAATGGAGATTCTGTGACAAAATAATCAAAAGGCTTGTAGCGGTCTTCGATAGCTGAGGATAGATGGCGTAACCAGCGCAATAGCACTCGCTGATAGAGCATTCGACGAGCGTTCTATGAATACAACTTCTGACGTCACACGCTCGGATCACAAGCGGTCCCCAGGCACAACACCTGCCTGGACTGAAATTTCCCTATTGCCTTCTGCACCTTTAAAGGCTCGATGTTACGTGATACGCCTGCCTGATGTCAGATGCAGTGAGTTTGAAAACTTTGCATTGCAAGTCATACGATTCACTGCAATGCATTTGATTTCATGTGAGATGAGTTTCATTCTCACTATGCCTAGTAACTTCTCCGTCTACAGTAACTTTAGACCAAAACCATGGAACATTGTGAAAATTACTGGAATAAAATCGCATGCTTTTGGATACGATTCCATATGGTGTGAATGGTACTTTAGCCATCCAATTATGTCTGCGTGTCTGGGTGGTTTGTTTTCATATGTTGTGTATGTTGTACCTCATTTAAAGTATACGTTTAAAGATCGTCGCGTCTAGCCTCTACAGAATTACGATCAAGATCCGCTTCGATCCGAGCGCCCCCCACTGTGTCAGGGATGTTGTCACAAGCACAGATTTTAGTCACAAGCATGAAAAAAATATAGAGAAAACACAAGAGCAAAACATTTACTAAATGGAGCGAACACACAGGCAGCAATTCAATCATCAACGCACGGTGCTTATATACTTGCGTTTCGTTGATTTGTTTGGAATTGGACTGTTACTTTAAAAAGGAAATGTACTAAACTGTCTGGCTCTCTGCAATGGAGTTTATTCCCACCAAACACGCAGAGAGCAATTCAATTATCAACATAGTCTAAATTGGTTTTTCGTTGATTTGTTTGGACTGTAGCCGACATGAGGTTAAATAAAAAAGTATATACCAAGAAACTGTTTTATTTAAAGTAAATTAATTGAAATATAGTACAGAGACACGACCGACATTATCACGGACCAGAGAGCAAGGAAGAGCGCCAAAGATAAAAAACCGGGGGTGACCATAGGGCAACCAGTGTGGCCATATCTTATGCTGCATATTTTTCAACATCCTCCCTTATGCAGCATTGACTGAGTCCCATCTTGCTTGTGCAGTACTGGAGCTTGGGCAGTGCTGTTGGCTTGGTAAGGATGTCTGCCACCATCACCTCCGTTGGGACGTAGCTGATCTGGACCAAGCCTCCCATCACCTTGTCTCGAATAAAATGGTGCCTGACATCTATATGCTTGGTGCGAAGGTGATAGCCATCAGAACCTGAAAGTTTAATCGAGCTCTGATTATCACTGTAGATTACCATTGCTTGATCCCTCAAACGTGGCCAAAATTCCTCTTGTAACTGCTTTAGCCACATAGCCTCTTGAACACACGATGAAAGGGCCATGTATTCTGCTTCCGTTGTAGACAGAGCAACCGTGGGCTGACGTTTGGAGTTCCAAGAAATTGCTCCTCCCTGAAACAGAAAAGTGTACCCCGTGCAGGAGCGTCTGTCTTCTTCAGATGTAGCCCAGTCAGAATCACAGTAGGCATGCGTCATCATCTCATCATGACATTGCTTATAGCTCAGTCTATAATCCTGAGTGCCTTTTAAATACCTCATTACACGCTTCAGTGCAAGCCAGTGCTGCATCTCAGGCTTATTGTTAAATTTGCTCAGTGTGTTTATAACATAGCAAAGATCAGGCCGTGTGATCTGTGTAATATACAACAAACAGCCAATTATTTCTTGATATGGAATATTATTTAGGACTTTGCTGTCATCTGAAGTTTTAAATTTGGTATTTAAATCCATTGGTGTTTTTACTGGTTTGCAATCAGACATTTCAAATTTATTTAATATTTCCAAAATATATTTTTTCTGATCTAAGTAAATAATGCCATTCTGTCTGTCTCTCTCTACATGGACTCCAATGCAGTAGCTGACATCTCCAAGATCCTTCATTTTAAATTTATTATTTAATTCTTCTTTAATATTTTTCTTTGACTCTAAGTTGTTTGTAAAAATTAATAAATCGTCTACATAAATAGCCACAAATAAAATATTTTTATCATCAACTATCTTAAAGTAAATGCAGGGGTCTAATTTAGATTGTGTAAGATCCATGCTTTTCAATGTGGCACTTAATTTCTTATTCCACTGACGACTGGCTTGCTTCAAACCATATAGTGACTTGCGTAATAAACAAACACCTTCATCTTTCTCATAAAAAGGTGGTTGAGTCATGTAAATTTCCTCTTCAATGTCGCCTTGAAGAAAAGCTGACACAGCATCCATTAAAATTATATCTAAATCATATTTAGCTGCCATAGCAAATAAATAGCGTAGGGATGAATATCTTACTACCGGAGAAAAAACTTCATTGTAGTCTATCCCTTTCTTCTGTGAACATCCCTTTATGACCAGCCGAGCTTTGTATTTTATGATTTTTCCTTCTACATTAGTCTTAGTTTTAAAAACCCACTTACATGGAATGGCACGTTTGTTCTGTGGAAGAGTAGTTATTTCCCATGTGTTGTTTTCCATCAAGGACTTGTACTCCTCATCCATTGCTCTTTTCCAGTGTAGGGCTTCATTGCTGGACAAAGCTTCTTCGACTGTTAAGGGATCTGAAATTTGTTGTATACACAAAAAATTTATATTTTTTCTCTGATGTGGGCGTAATGTGATTTTGTCAAAACTATCATTGCTATCATTAGATGTCTCACAACTATCAAACGATGAAATTGTAATAGCTTGTGGGCTCTCTTTAAGCTCTTCCCCCCTCCGGAAACCATTGTCTGTGCTTTCTACACTGGTTTTAAGTGGGATTGTTGCAAGTTGTGGCAAAGAAATGACAGATTTTTCTGTTTCAGCAGTTGCAGTCTTACATTTTTCTATAAATATCACATCTCTACTTATAATTGTTTTCCTGGCTCTAGGGTCATATAGTCTGTACCCTTTTGTATTTTCACAGTAACCTATAAACAATAATTCCTGGGATTTACGGTCCCATTTCTGCCTTTTTTGTTTTGGAATATGAACCATAGCCTTTGAGCCGAAAACTTTAAGATGAGATAAATTTGGTTTCTTACCGGTCCATTTTTCATATGGTGTTACCTCAGCCAGTACACGAGATGGTGATCGGTTTATAATGTATGCTGCCGTTGCCACAGCTTCAGCCCAATATCCCTTCGGTAGATTTGCATCAAATAGCATGCACTTGGCGCGCTCCACTAGCGTCCTGTTCATCTTCTCCGCTAGCCCATTTTGCTGTGGTGTGTAAGGAGCAGTAGTCTGATGCCTGATGCCGGAATCTGCCAGAAAATCACACAATATTTTATTACAATATTCCTTCCCTCCATCAGTTCGTAGAATTTTTATCCTTTTTCCTAATTCGTTTTCTACTTGTGCTTTAAATTTTTTAAATGTACTTGTTATGTCCAACTTGTTCTTAAGAAAATACACATATACCTTCCGTGTGTAGTCATCAATGAAGGTGATGAAGTATCTCGCTCCACCTAAAGAGACAGTCTCCATTGCACCACATAGGTCTGAGTGGATTATCTCCAATGGTGCATTTGCTCTTGAACCAGAGTGTGGAAAAGGAAATCTGGTTTGTTTTCCTTCACAACAAGGTGTACAAATAGGAATTTCATTATGCTTAGTAATATTTATCCCTTCAGCACAAGATTCTAACTTTTTCAAATCAGTCATATTTAAATGTCCCATTCTTCTATGCCAAGTATAAAGATCAGCTTTGCTTTCATTAGTAAAAACTGCGCATGCAGTGCCAGTTACAGTGTTAAGCTTATACATATTATTTACAAGTGTTGCTGTTGCTATCAGGTCATTATTGCAGTTATAAATATTACAGCCATTGCAAGTGAATTCTACTCTGCATCCATTCTTGGTCAACTGACTTACTGACAATAAATTCGCTGCAACCTCAGGAATATATAAAACATTTCTCACCTGGATTAAGTGCTCATCTGTACCTATGTTGGTTGTAATGTTTACTTTGCCTGTTGATCTCACCGTAACAGCATCACTGTTGGCAACTAAAATCCTCTGTATTGCGGGAGGTTCTAGGTCATACATCCAGTCTGAACGCCTTGATATGTGGGATGTGGCGCCACTATCGAGCACCCAATCATCTTCCTGTATGCAGGTGTAAGCTGAAAAAATGGCTGAAAAAGCTTTAGTACCACTATTATTCTTAGTATCCGATTTCTTGACATTACACTCATTTCTGAAATGGCCATAAAGATTGCATGAGTAGCAACGAGGACCTTTGGGCTTTGACTTAGACTGATTTTGATTGCTTCGATGTGAACTTCTTTTATTTTTTGTAAAAAATACTGAGTTTTCAGGAACTTTGACTTCTTGTAATAATTTTGTCTTAATAAAGTCTGATGATATCTTGATACCCGCGCTTTCTGTGCCCATTATCATAGGTTTATAGTTTTCAGGCAAACCCGCTAACATGAGCGTGCCCAACCACTCGTCATCAACTTTGAAAGATATGTTCCTCAACTTATGAGCTGTACATATTATTTTGTTCACATACTCCTCAACGCTGGCGCAACTATCGAGCGTGGTGTTGATTAGGTCTTTCAGCAGGCCGACTTTTCTAGAAAGCCCCGAGTCTTCGAATACAATTTGTAAATTCGTCCATACTTCGCGTGCCGATTTCGCATTTTCAATATGAACATAATTTATTGGCTCGACTAACAAAATTATTTTTGACTTCGCTTTCAAATCTCTCTTCGGATCGACCTCCGATGACCCCGGATCCACAATGTTCCAGAGCTCTTCGTGCTCTAAATACGTCTTGACGGCAAATCTCCATGTATTATAGTTTTCGCGTCCCGACAGCTTTTCAATTTGCAAACTGTGAAAATTATTTGAGCTGTTCGCCGCCGCCATGTTACCACGCCGCGTGCTTGTCCCGTCCTTTGTTTCGCGCTCGAACTATTTCGCGTTTCAACTATCGGATTTACTTGATTTTCGAGGTATATGGGACGGCCCATAACCTGAGGTTAAATAAAAAAGTATATACCAAGAAACTGTTTTATTTAAAGTAAATTAATTGAAATATAGTACAGAGACACGACCGACATTATCACGGGACCAGAGAGCAAGGAAGAGCGCCAAAGATAAAAAACCGGGGGTGACCATAGGGCAACCAGTGTGGCCATATCTTATGCTGCATATTTTTCAACACGACAGAATACAGTCCATGGATTAACAAGCTGAAGTGGCAGTGGGCAGACCGTAATGGTGCTAAAGTAATGGTATAGCACTGCCAAAGAATTCAAGATATTGCCCTCGTCTGGTGGAATAAAGATTGGCTTATATTTGCGCAGCGAACTAGCTTGCTGTTCAATGGTTTAGCGTGGAAAATTGTATTGGTTTGTCCGCTGTCTCAAATAGTTCTTGTATATATATATGTATATAATATATATATTATAATATCTCTATAATCTGGATCTCGGAAACGGCTCGAACGATTTTCATGAAATTTAGTATATACAGGGGATTTGGGGGGCGATAAATCGATCTACCTAGGATTCATTTTTATAAAATGTCGAATTTACCAAAAAAAATATGACTTCTGCTGCCATCTATTGGCCAGTAGTTAAACTACCGAGTAAAGCTCGGTCACCCAGATATTTATTGAATTAATTGTATAATGATATTGCACACACACATATACAGAAAATTCAGAGAGAGAGAAATAAAATAACAGGGATACGCAATGAGCTCAAAGGCGGCCTTGTTGCTGGAGCAATCTCTTACAGGCAAGAGGATTTTGTTGAATTAGTAAGGGCTCAAGGTACAAGCTAGCAATAAGATTACCTAAAAGTAGTCTTATCATATAAATTCTTTTGTCACAGTGTTTGTAAATGGCAAAATAACGTTGGCCCGGTCAAATAGTTTCCAATAAAATTAAATAACCTAAAAAGTTATATTAGCGTACTCGATGTCAACTAAACTTAAGATCTATCTTCTATACTTATAATAAAACGGGTCGAATTCAGTACATTGAAGATACTTTGAAAATTTAATAGGAGACCGTATCCTTACTCCTTAGACAATACTGGAGCCAAACTGTATTTTGTTTCATTTTTGTCTATCTGTCTGTCTGACTGTCGCATAATTATAGAAATACGACATGAGTTGCTATGCTTCAAGAGGAAGACCAAAGAAGGGATGGATAGATTGTGTGGAAGAGTATTGCACGTTGACAGCTGATAGAAGCGAATGGAAGAACATTACTGGTCCGTCAAACCCGGGAACTTTCACTCATTTTTACGGGAAAATGAAGGTATTCCACGGGGTTTTTAAAATAACCAAATTTCACGTACCGGAGCCGCGAGCAACGGCTAGTTTTATAACAATTACAGAGCATTGAGATAATTTTTGAGCAACAACAAAACTAATTACAAAGCTCCCTAAATGACGGCGTGACGATCGGCACAGGAACGGTAAACAAAGCACAAAATCAACTCATTTGCATGCAAATTGTTACCGCTGCTGTGAAGTGAAGGTACGTACTTTGTTTTGGTTTTAAAAGCTGTCGCCTGTCGAGCATTTAGTTATTTTAAGCCATTTTTCTTTGTTTCATACAATATTTTTTTACGAGAGTTTTTAGTCCGCCAACTCTCACTTGGCCAGCATGGTGATCTACCGCCAAACATTTCTCGTTGCAAAGACAACCATGCCCATATTTCGGACGTAAAAACAATTGAAACGAGAACAAAAAAAAACAAAAAAAAACAATATATTTATTCTTTCACATAGGCACTTATTAAACGTCTGACCCTACCGCTGAGTTCGGAAAGCAGTTTTTCATCGAGAAGAGCGGGAAGGAAACTCGGCACTTGCTCATTTTCAAAACCAAAGTGACTGGCGTAACGTAGTGCGATGTTGAAGGGGCAATTGTTGGAGCGTGCTATTGCTAAGGTACTATTATGGTATTGTGTGCTATTGTTAGGACTAATGTTTAGATTGTGAAACTACGATGTAGGAAAGGTATACATGCACCATGGAAATACAGGACGGAACCACCGTAAGGGCTATTATGGTATTCTGTGATGGAACGAAAGCAAGAGCTGCAGAGAAGCAAGGTAATAATGTCCCAACATTTTTGAAATTTTAAATAGAATAAAATTTTTATTATTTATATTTTTAAAGGGGTCGTCGTTTAAATATGAGACAAAAATTTTGAGTGGGGTGTCATATGAAAGGCCGTTACTGGTGTATTCTAAAAACAAAGTTAAGTTTGCGGTTCGGTAAAAAAGTAATTCTTATTGTTTTACTTTTTCTAATATACACGTAGTACGGAACCCGCGGTGCTCGAGTCCGACTAGCACTTGGCCGGCTCATTTTGTATGGAACTTGTTAAGGGCGATGGGTACCATCCAGACGCGAAAATTCAAATTTTATTTAGTTTTTCGCTCATAGTGGCCTAATTATACATCGAGGGCTAATGGCAATGAGTTTTGCGGGCACAACATGTTTTTAATAAAAACTCTTCTCAATAATACTCATTTACTTCATATTGGTTCCCGATAGCTCGAAATCTGGGAAACTGCTAAAAATTATCTTTCGAGAACCAATATGAGATGAGTGGGAACATTCGAGCAAAGTTTCTATTAAAAACATGTAGATGCATAAAAAGTAGGCCCGCAAAATGCATTGCCATAAATCAACAATGTGTAGTTAGTCTAATATTTGCAAAAAAAACTAAATAAAATTTGAATTTCGCGGGCTGGTAGCGCCGCAACACCTTAAAGACGCAGACAATTACAGACTACTTTTGCTCCGGGAAAACAAACTATTCAAGCTTTTGTTACAAGCTGAATAATTCGCTACATCACCACCATAAATTAGTCCCGGGTACTTAATGGCCGCATCGGCTTTCGTAGTAATGTTCCGAGGTGGGGATCCTGTCACCCCCTACATCATTCTGTTAGATGGCGTCCCATTTAGGGTATAGCGGGCAATAATAGTTCGGCTTTGGTAATTAACTTTAGTAATCAAGGTCCAAATCGTCGGATTAATGAATGAAACGCAGTGGTTCTTGCATTTGTTTAGAAAAACTTTTACATGCAAATCTTCTTTTTTTACATATCTTTTTAGGGTTCCATACCAATTTGGTAAAAATGGAACCCTTATGGTGAGACTTTCTCCGTCCGTCCGTCCGTCCGTCCGTCCGTCCGTCCGTCCGTCCGTCCGTCCGTCTGTCACACTCGATTATTTCAGTAACTATTCAAGCTATCGACTTGAAATTTAGAATAGTTATAGGTAATAGTGACGCGACGTCATAACAATCGTAAAAATTGGAAAATTGTTTTTATTTCTATTTAAAAAGGGGAATGAAAGGACGTGACTTGTGTATACTAAAACTAATTTTATTTTATTTTTATGCCTAATAGTTTTTGATTTATTGGGCAAACTGTCGAAAAAAATACCGTTCCCCCCCCCTTATCTCCGAAGTTTACAAATCGAAAAATCTGAAATAATTATGATCAATAGAAATTAATGTATATTTTACAGGAAAAATAAAATCAACTCGCTAACTAATATACTTTTTTTGATAATAACAATAATTCGCCAAAAACAAAGTTACGTTTGCGGTTCGCCAACAAAAGTGCCAATATGTAAATTATACTCGTAAATTCATGAACAAAAGTGATTCTTTCAAAATTTTACTTTTTTTATGGTATGGAACCCTCGGTGCGCGAGTCCGACTCGCACTTGGCCGGTTTTTTTTTACTTTTTTTGTTGTTTTGAAGTGTTTGCGACTAGCAAGTGATTCATCAATCATCTTTTTAACGACTTCTCAGATAGAGTTCGAATCCGATACAGGACAGCTTGGAATTTTTTAAACTCTAAGAACTGCCTCAGTTGGTTAATTCTGTATCGTTCAGTTTGATAGTAACCCTCATGGGTTATTAACCAAGGAAACGGAGCCAAAAATCCCATGTTTGTATTATTTTTGCACAAGATAGTAACTAGCATGGTATGTTGACATGATAGCATACCAACCTACGAGTAGGTTGGTAACTTGTGCAAAAACAATGCAAAAATACGAATTTTGCGTCCGCTTTCTTAGTCAATAACCCAGCGAGTGTTCCTAACAAACTGAACGGTCAGTCCACTGGTCTGGTCTGGTAAAAGCGATCGGTTTTGGCTGATTATCCTCCCAGTAAGCTGTGTAGTACCTTGCCGTCAGGGGTTATTAGCCCCTTCAACTTTCAAGCAATATTTTCGTCTGCATCGTCACTTAACATCAGCTTAGATTGCAGTTAAGTTCTAACTTGAAGTGTAAAAACATAGTACCTGATGATAAGTACCTACTTAATTATCTCCGGTCATGGATATATGAGAACTAGATGATTGCTAGCTTTGTTTATCAGCCTTTTTTAGGGATCCTTTTATTATAATTTTCAGGGTAGCTGCTACAGATAGCTGGTTCTACAGGTTTTTGTGCATGAAAAGAAGAAACCAAAGTGGTTGTGAATTGCTAGACAATAGACATCCATACGGTAGGTACGATAGATTTCTACACTTTACACTCTGAAAATGTTGAATACTTGCAGATTAATTACTTTCCATTGTTCTTACATTACAAAAGCTTGTAAATTCATTAACGAGCCCCGTTATTACGTTTCCTCGTTATAATTAATGTAGTATAATATTCGGACGTGCGCGGATTTTTGCGAAAGAATCGTTCTTCAAATTAACGCTTTTAACGACTTTCAGCGCTATTAACGGCGGGTAATTAATTTTACTTTGGAATTTAATCATTTAAGCTCCTGTCGCGTGTGTTTATGTTCTGAATTTTAATTGAATTTTACACGACGAAAGAATTCTGTTGATTGTGAACTGATTTGTGGATTTGATTGGTTTTTAATTGTTTTACATAATGTATCTGACTTCTTGGATAAACTTGGTTCGTTTCTGTTCCATGCCTCCAACTAAACTTTAAAAAAAGCAGTTTGGTTTCCTAAAACTAGGCCTCCTGAAACCTACCTCATTAAGAATTTTTACCAACAATCTTTTTATTTTATTATAGAAAATAACTCAGAAATTTTCGCACTCTCAGCTGGCTAATCCGAAACTAAATTTAATTAGAAATCCAGAACAAATATTTTATATAATGCGCAAAGCTACTTGAGCCCCGGAAGTTAATCCAAGCACGGCTCGCCATAAACGGCTTATTGAATTAACAATACAAGCAAGCTATATGTGTATACTGCAAGCTGGCAAAGATTATTACTATCATTCTTGAACTTATTTTCAAATCAGAAGTTAGTAGGACAGATTAATTTGTTTTTCTATAATCCGCTACTCGTAATGATTCTGTATGATACAATATGCAGGAACATTGGCCACATAAAACACTAATGGCCGTTTTCACTAACATTTTAAGGGACATCTAAGCCCTCAGGTGACAGTTGTTGTATGTGAAAACTGTCACCTATCGGCTTAGGTGTTACTTAAAATGTTAGTGAAAACGAGCATTACACCTTCTTAGACGCTCGTTTCGTCCCAACACCGGGACATCCTCAGGTGATGTTGACTGCACAATGCGAAATCGTAGAATATAATCGTAGTGATTCCGCTCCGCTCTGCTCCGTTTTGGTGGAAACCGGGTCTTATCCAAGTCTTTTGCTCTCAGACTAAACGTAAATTTTTTGCTAGGATATACGACAACTAAACAAGCGAAAATTGAACACTGAAATTCCACTTTTTTCTTTTACTAAGCTACACCGAAGCTTTTAGTAGATAATAATATCTTGTTACTTCACGTTATATTTACCGTGGCAAACACTACACAACCTAGATTTTCTTATTTCTCCCGGGGTTTGGACAATTTTCGTGAAGGTGACTAATTAAAGGCCCATCTGTAACCAGACTAACGCCGCTTTTTGTCACAGTTCTATGAGTAGGTTCTTTCAGACGACTAATTATGTTCCTAAAGCTCAGCATCACTGTATACTAGACTTGATCTTTTTTTTTTACTTGAATTTGTCTTGTCTAGAAGTTCAAAAAAAAAGGTGAAGGCACCAGTCTTCAAGGTAGATCGCCCATGAAATGAACGGATCAAAATATAATGATACATTAGATAATTAATATGCTCTACGTTTAGGTACGAACGTTTTATTTCTTTTAGTATTTTATTTATTTATTTTATTTATTTATTTAAATATCTTTATTGCTTAAAATGAGTACATAAAATTACAACGAAAGGAAAACAGAGAAACACAAAGGGCGACCTTATCACTAAAGTGATCTCTACCAGGTAACCCACAATTACGGACCTTAACTTACTAAACTTACTTTACTTTACTTAAATTGAAAGTTAACTTAAAATTAAAAGTTACTTTATTACTGTTATTTTTATTTTGTTTACTTAAATTAAAAGTTACTTTATTTAAATTAAAATAAACAACAAATATTCGAGCAAGTAACTACGAGGTACTCAAGTAACTCTTAACATAAGGAATATTTCTTAAAAATTAAAACGTACGAGCATAGTATATAATACATCATTGTATCTGCAACATTTCTAAAAATTATGAAAATCAGACTGCATAGGGTAGGAAAACGTTGTCGCTTTTTGTATGAAAGCTTACAACTAGACGATCCTCTTAAGATCCTCGCAGAGCAAGTTCGCTCTCCACAGCGCTATCAGTGTTTTCGGTTCAGCGAATACAAGCAAGTTTTCACATTATGCTTCTCGTAAATGTTTCATATTTGTATGTTACTGTTAAAACTGGAAGGCTAGGTAGTGATAGGATATCCCGGTACAGCTTAAATAAGCCGATAAGCCTTATTTAAGCGATTTTTTGAGACCACGTTGCCACGATAATCGTCTTCTTTATTTTTTTGGAAACTGTTATAGATTTTTGTATTTTTAGGGTTCTGGACACAATGGGTAAAAACGGTACTAAATATTACTTAGACTTTGCCGTCCGTCCGTCCATCCGTCTGTCATTAGGCTTATCAGGGTATCTTAATTAATAGGTAGACACTTGAAATTTTCACAGAATATGATACATTTATTTTGCCGCTATAACAACAATTAATAATAAAAAATAAAATATGATAAATATTTAACGGGGTTCCCATACAACAATTGTGATTTTTGCTCGGTTTTGAATTAGTTTACATGTATATTCTTAGGTACGGAACCCTCAGTGCGCGAGCCCGACTCGCACTTCACCACTAATTTTATTGCCTAATTTGTATCGCTAGTAATAATAATAATTAATCTTGTGAAAATATTAAAAGTATAATCATACTTACATCATACAATCAAATCAAAGCGGCATGATGTTAAAAAAATCAATTTTTCAATACAGTTGTATGGTATGGCGCACTTTCAGAGGCTGTCATTAGTATTCGAAAGTTAAATCTTACGCACAGGCATCTTTCTTTTTCGTGGTCGTAACTTACTTTTACAAGCTCGATCATTACTTTTGCAAAACGTTTAATACCAAGGAGTTGTCATTGTACAATAAAAAGGGATGGACATTGGGATGGGATGGACACAGGAATTGTCTTTTATCTTTTTATCTTTTATCTTTTATCTTTTATCTTTTATCTTTTATCTTTTATCTTTTATCTTTTATCTTTTATCTTTTATCTTTTATCTTTTATCTTTTATCTTTTATCTTTTATCTTTTATCTTTTATCTTTTATCTTTTATCTTTTATCTTTCATCTTTCATCTTTCATCTTTCATCTTTCATCTTTCATCTTTCATCTTTCATCTTTCATCTTTCACCTTTCACCTTTCACCTTTCACCTTTCACCTTTCACCTTTTACCTTTTACCTTTTACCTTTTACCTTTTACCTTTTACCTTTTACCTTTTACCTTTTACCTTTTATCTTTTATCTTTTATCTTTTATATTTTATCTTTTATCTTTTATCTTTTATCTTTTATCTTTTATCTTTTACCTTTTACCTTTTACCTTTTACCTTTTACCTTTTACCTTTTACCTTTTACCTTTTACCTTTTACCTTTTACCTTTTACCTTTTATCTTTTATCTTTTATCTTTTATCTTTTATCTTTTATCTTTTATCTTTTATCTTTTATCTTTTATCTTTTATCTTTTATCTTTTATCTTTTATCTTTTATCTTTTATCTTTTATCTTTTATCTTTTATCTTTTATCTTTTATCTTTTATCTTTTATCTTTTATCTTTTATCTTTTATCTTTTATCTTTTACCTTTTACCTTTTACCTTTTACCTTTTACCTTTTACCTTTTACCTTTTACCTTTTACCTTTTACCTTTTATCTTTTATCTTTATCTTTCATCTTTCATCTTTCATCTTTCATCTTTCATCTTTCATCTTTCATCTTTCATCTTTCATCTTTCATCTTTCATCTTTCATCTTTTACCTTTTACCTTTTACCTTTTACCTTTTACCTTTTACCTTTTACCTTTTACCTTTTACCTTTTACCTTTTATCTTTTATCTTTTATCTTTCATCTTTCATCTTTCATCTTTCATCTTTCATCTTTCATCTTTCATCTTTCATCTTTCATCTTTCACCTTTCACCTTTTACCTTTTACCTTTTACCTTTTACCTTTTACCTTTTACCTTTTACCTTTTACCTTTTACCTTTTACCTTTTACCTTTTACCTTTTATCTTTTATCTTTTATCTTTTATCTTTTATCTTTTATCTTTTATCTTTTACCTTTTACCTTTTACCTTTTACCTTTTACCTTTTACCTTTTACCTTTTACCTTTTACCTTTTACCTTTTACCTTTTACCTTTTACCTTTTACCTTTTACCTTTTACCTTTTACCTTTTATCTTTTATCTTTTATCTTTTATCTTTTATCTTTTATCTTTTATCTTTTATCTTTTATCTTTTATCTTTTATCTTTTATCTTTTATCTTTTATCTTTTATCTTTTATCTTTTATCTTTTATCTTTTATCTTTTATCTTTTATCTTTTATCTTTTATCTTTTATCTTTTATCTTTTATCTTTTATCTTTTATCTTTTATCTTTTATCTTTTATCTTTTATCTTTTATCTTTTATCTTTTATCTTTTATCTTTTATCTTTTATCTTTTATCTTTTATCTTTTATCTTTTATCTTTTATCTTTTATCTTTTATCTTTTATCTTTTATCTTTTATCTTTTATCTTTTATCTTTTATCTTTTACCTTTTACCTTTTACCTTTTACCTTTTATCTTTTATCTTTTATCTTTTATCTTTTATGTTTTATGTTTTATGTTTTATCTTTTATCTTTTATCTTTTATCTTTTATCTTTTATCTTTTATCTTTTATCTTTTATCTTTTATCTTTTATCTTTTATCTTTTATCTTTTATCTTTTATCTTTTATCTTTTATCTTTTATCTTTTATCTTTTATCTTTTATCTTTTATCTTTTATCTTTTATCTTTTACCTTTTACCTTTTACCTTTTACCTTTTACCTTTTACCTTTTACCTTTTACCTTTTATCTTTTATCTTTTATCTTTTATCTTTTATCTTTTCGATTGCGAATTCGAAGTCGCCTTCGATTTCGATCTTCGATATTTTATATAAGGTAAAAACCAAACAAGATGGAAATTGGCCCCCAAAATCTTGAGCAAACATATTATCTCCTTGATTTGTTTTTTTACTAATTCTCACAACTGTATTGAAAAACGTCGTGTGATACACGGGTGTATAGGTTTTTGCAAACTCGTGACATTAAAAACCCTCGCCTTCGGCTTGGGCTTGTTAAAGACAGCTCGTTTGCAAAAACCTACTTTCCACCCTTGTATCACAATGTACTATTGTTTTAATATACTTTGGTAGACTGTTACTGTTGTGTGTTTTGTTTTGAATATAGATACTTTAGTGAGAGTTGATGTTGTGTAGCAGCTTCTTGAAATATTTATCATAATTTATACTTACTGAAATATCCTAAGATGTCTTGCTCTTGTAACTTTTACAGTGGCATGCCTGTTTTCGGAATGCGAGTTTTCCTTTATTTTCTTTCGCTGAACAACTTTGTAAGCATTCTTTTTGTGTTATATCCGACGAGTCATGGGATGGCAGTACGGGTTATTAGATTCGGTGGTTGCCACTGGAAAGGTGAATTATCATTTGTCACAAGTTTAGAGTTGTGTCATGAAAGAAATTATGTGTCAGGAAAACGTTATGGGGAAGCTACGTGAAAATAATATGCGACTAATATTATACATATTGTAGATATAATCCTATACCTTTAAACGAGCAGTTCTTGTATATATATTTCTATATAATCTGAATCTCGGAAACGGCTCGAACGATTTTCATGAAATTTAGTATACAGGAGGTTTTGGGGTCGATAAATCGATCTAGCTAGGATTCATTTTTAGAAAATGTCGAATTTACCAATAAAAATAAAATATGACTACTGCTGCCATCTATTGGCCACCGAGCGAAGCTCGGTCACCCAGATATTACTATTTTATTCTAGCTAGGATTCATTTTTAGAAATGTCGGATTTACCAAAAAAAATATGATTCTTGCTGCCATCTATTGGCAAATATAGAAATTACCGAGCAAAGCTCGATCACCCAGATATAAGTATATTATGACAAAATCATATCAGTACTAGCTGACCAGGCAAATTTTGTTTTGCCATTTAGCTGAATGGCTTACGACTTATTCCAGACTTACCGCTTGTTGACAAAAAAAAACCATTAAAATTACAAATACTGTTGCACGAGAATTTTTGTTCATTTAGAGAAAGATTATTACTAGTTAGCAAGATTTTCAACATTGACTAATGAGTTAGTGAACTAGTTTTCGATTACCTACTCAGATTTATTTTTAGTAACGTTGTTTTTTGTGTGGAAAAACCCCTGCCGTGCTATTCTGCAAAACAGCGACGAGCGTGCATCACTGCATCTATAAATTTGTCAGTTGTAATAGAGTACAATTTTGCATGTCATATTCGGCTTGGCAGCTGTCTGGCAGCTGTTTCAGAGATGGACATTTTGTAAAATAGCACTGCTGATTTGGTAAAGGTCTCTACCAACGACCAAAAGGAAACTATTGCCCACTCTATTATTGCCCATTCTGTATCGTGTCCCACTTTGGAGCGGCAATTTTTTTATCTAATCCTCCCATCGGGTCATTGATGGTCTCTTTGCCTCTTCTAACTTACGGGTCTTTCAATGTATACAAATTATAAATTCTCAAACTAGCCTGTGTTGGAAGCCGACCCTAAGTCAACCCGTTCAATACATCAGCACTCCAATAAGTAATCAAAAGTTATTCCAATCAAAACCATGACGGCACGTAGTTAGGAATTCTATTTGTTAAGACCAAACACTGCAGTGGTACATTCAATCTACATACTGTAGCAGTCTCGCAATCAAATGCACCCGAAGACGTTCGAAAATTCGCCCCCGACTACCTTCCGTGCGTGAATATTGACGTTTAATTAATTCACAAGTTAAACAGTTTTAGCTCTCAATCTAAGTCTACGTCGATATGATCATCAAGATTTGATTTGACTTGTAGTATTCACATTTATTTGAGTAGAACAAGCAAAACTGCCATATTATATTACTAATATTACGTTCCCTAAAGACCTTGGGTGTGACAGTGAGTTGCTCTGAATTAGACTCTTTAGTAGAATAAGCCTCTTATTACAATTATTGTATTTAAAATTACTGTACCGTTTATGGTATAACCGTATATGGTTAGGAATAGATACAAACATAATATTATTATTGTATGAAATAAATTATATTACACGTAAATCGTATGTAACGACGTGTTTCCAACAATGATCGCTAAGGATAAAAAAACTTTAGTTTCCTGAAACTTACAGTTTCATTTATTCACAGTAATTTATCTTACTTTCAAGTACAAACTGTTCTTTCCTAGATTTCTCTGAAAGTGTTAAAAACTGTGTCGCTGAAGAAAAATTAATTAATTCTCCCTAGTAATTTATTATTGTCTTTCAACTCTTTCAATGGTAATTTTTTGCATGCCTTTACCCAGTGATGAAGCTTAAGCTCATATTTTATCAAATAACTCAACGGAAAAATATAAATAAATTTTGCACCAAGAGCGTAAAATAGGTTTTAAGGCCGAGTAATACATACCTATTTAATCGTACTTTAATTTCGGTTAAGGTCCTTGGTTCGATTTACGGTATAGCCGAATACATAAGTCAAATATCGCCAATGAGGCAGTGGTATGGTACGCCGCCCCGTTTACTACGTTTAGTTAAAACGGTTTCTGCATCGGCCAGGCTGCCGACAATGATGGCACTTGCTGCTGAGGCCTGGGCTGGTTGAGACCTGGCGGGAGCGTGGTGAATACGATAGTGAATCCCGTACACCACCAGGTTCGTCAAAGGAACAGACAGTTTTTAGCGGGTGCAAGCCCCACATAACCCCTTCGTTTCCCCTGTCGGAGGGGTATGCGTAAGGCATTTTCTGTCTATAAAAAAGGTATAATGGATAAAAAATAATGTGTGTCACTCGAAGCGATTATTGATATTTTATCTAGGAGATATTATACTGAATCCCTCACTACTCTCAGGATTATCAGATCAAACAAAATAACACTTTAAACCATTGATTTATAAACTAACGATTTGGGGTCAGCGCTAAAAAGTGTCCGGACCGAATGACATACAAAACGCGAAAAGACATACAATCGCACTTCAGTCTCGTATTTGAAAATTAGACTGTATAAGTAGTAATGCTTTAAGACATAAATTACAATGTTTTAGTTTGTTTATAAAATAATTTACCGTCGTTTATATAGATTTTCTCGGGACACTTTTTTCGTGAATTTTGTATTACACCCATCGTCCATAGATTTTTAAGCCTATGCTTTAAACCCATTAATGATTTCGCTGATACCTTTAAGCGAGCAATTCTTGCATATATTTCTATATATAGTAGTAGTACTTTCTATATCTAGTATACAGGGAGTTTTGGGGGCGATAAAACGATCTAGCTAGGATTCATTTTTAGAAAATGTCGAATTTACCTAAAAAAATAGAAATATGACTACTGCTGCCATCTATTGGCCACCGAGCGAAGCTCGGTCACCCAGATATTTACATATTATTACATAAATATGTATTATTAATAATTAATAATAATATACCTATATATAAAACACAGTACTGAAAACCTGATAGTGCGAAATCAGGAGTTTTCTTCGTAAAGCACCTATTTATTTTGGCCAGAACATTATACAACCGAGCGGATAAACACATTTAAGTAAGTCTTGTGGAAAGCGTTTCTCAGTGTAGAATCGAGCGCTCGCGTTGTATTTAAATTATACCAGCTTTACTTTATTTAGCTGCGTTTGTTTACATTTAGTTTACATTTGTAAGAGCCGTACTTACGAACGCTGCACCGGTTGTTAAGTTAAAACAAATGCCGTGTCTCTTTCTTTTGTAAGACAAGCTTCTGATGACAGATTGAGATGGGGCTTTAGATTAAACCATGAAATTAAACAAAATTGAATATCTGGTGACCGAGCATTGCTTGGTAGTATCACAGCTACTCACCAATAGATGTCAGTCAGCACAGTTATATTTTATTTTTGGTAAATACGACATTTTCTAAAAATTAATCCTAGCTAGATCGATTTATCGCCCCCAAAACCCCTAGTTGTCAAAAATCTGTTTCGGAGTGTTTTTGGATATTACTATTACCAACGAATATATAATATTACTAACATAAAGAAGGGACATTCACACCCTCCCGTCAATGTATTACCCCAGAGCGCCGAGCGCGACGCGTCGGGTGGTACTCGTGGGCACTGTCTCGCGAGTGCGTTATTTCAATAGGTTTGCCACAAATTCATAACTTTATCATCATAGGGCTACTGATTGTAAATAAAAGCATACCTTTTTAGATGAAAATTTTTTTCTTAGTAAAATTTATGAAAAAACCGGAGGATTAATAAAGTTTTCTCAGATTGTGCTTGACAAATGAAAAAATCATATGGGCAAGGAACCGTAATTAATAACTTTTGCTTTTAGTGATTTTTATAAGTATCCCATTATAATATCCTATTGTTTAATGAATATGAATTATATGAAAGCTTGTGGGTTTGGATGTTTGTAACTCTTTCATGCCGCAACTAGGTACATACCATACCTACTGTACCGATTTGGCTGCAAATTGGAATGAAGATATTATATTAACTTTCATTAACACATTACTATCTTTTTATCCATAAAAATCCATAGTCCATACGGAATTTGTGAAACTCCAAAATTCAGGTCAGTGAAGCCACGGAAAAAGCTATGTACTTACGAAAATAAATATATATTATTTCTGTTTTAATTTTATCCTTAGAAATTAATAAAATTATAGATAAACACAATGAAATATAATTAGTTTTCATGAAATAACTAAACAAAGTATTGCATTTGTACCGCAATTCAAATGTTTTACAGTGGGCTGCAAGTTGTCACCGTGGCATTATGCATCGGTCGCGTACACGTCGAGTTTTGCCAGCCCTATTGGACTGCGACGACATTTACTCACACATAGAAATGAATGCTTATAGGGCCGGCATTTTAGTAGTAGTGTAGGTAGTTAAGTTATGTCATTTGTACTGAGTGTCACGGGCCTGCTATTACCGACCATTAAAACAAAAATACACATTCATCATAGTTTCCAATAAAAATATGAAAAATGGAGATTTTGTAGTAACTTTTGGGAGAACTATCGAGAAAATTTTATCTAATTGTGTTTCTGCATTGTTCCTGAATTTAGATTAGAGACCCAAAATAAGTAACTTTATACTTTTTAAATTTCTGGTCACTAACCGCATACGTGGTCATGCAGACTGTACAGTTTACATTATGTCACGGGTAGGTACTAGAACTATCGTAATAAAGTTAGAAATAACATTACGTCACAAATATAAAGCATATCAAACCCAATACATTTCCGTGATTTTGTAAAGAGCTGCCATTCGCACCCATGACAGGAAAACTCTTAAATAATATCCCTTTTTCAATCGCGGAAAATATTACGAAGTACTCGGCATGTAATATCTGACATACTTTATCTCAATAAAAAGCTCAATTCCAACGTGCGGTTTTTACCGAACATTGTTTCCGGGCTGCCAATAAATTTCACCTTTAATCTGATATACGCTTTCGGTGGCATGAATAGTAATCTCGTGTTATGTACTTTTATGGGCTATCAGGACAAAAATAACGAGGTGTAATGCATTCATTTATTTCTGCCACAAAATGCAGAGTTCAATATTGAATACTTTACAAAAGAAAGCCTGTCCCACACTATTTACACTCTAGTTATAGGTAAGCAAACTCCGGCGGTGCCTTCCTAACGAATCTTCTTTTTTAACCCCCGACGCGACTTTTTGCGTCGGGGATAACAAGCTCTCAAACGGATGGACCGATTTCGATGCGGTTTTTTGCCTTTGAAAGCCAGTTTCCTTGCGGTGGTTCTTAGCTGTGTTTGGGTAATATCAGTCCAGCAATTAAAGATATTCTTTAACCTTATTTCCAAAATGATGTAAGGCATTTTTGGCGTATGATAACTCGTCATCGTTAAAAACAAGCGTAGGATTTTTTTAATTATTATTTTTGAAGTCTTTCTCTGTCCCTCTCTCTTTCTCTCCAGAAGCCAAAGAGGCTGTCCAAGTCGCCTATTTTTTCAAGGAACCCAAAGGAGAAGTAGAAGCTGATGAGCCAATTTGTGCTTTGCGTTGGTCAAATACACCCTTGACTGTTCGTTATTCAACATAAAAACCGTGAACCGCTGGCAGTCTTCAAAAGGGAATGCATTATGAAGCTCATTACTCAGTCTGGAGCCCTGACCATCGGAAGCAATTTAATCCCCAAAAAATCTTTTTCTTTTGAGTATGTTAAATTAATAATATGAATACATTAAAATAACAGTATGTTAAACACATTACAATCTAGCCCCAAAGTAAGTGGTATCTTGTTTTATGGGTAGTTACTAGATAACTGATATACATAATAATATATTTAGTATACATAAAAACATTATTTTGTAAAACACCCAGACACTTGAAAACATTTAAGTTTATCAAACACCTCCCAGTTGATGGAATCGAACCCACGACCTCCGACGCAGACTAAGCAGTATAGGTATTAGGTACGCTACCGGTACGCCATTCAGCCGTCAGAATGTTTTAAGAGAAAAGAGCTCGTTAAAATGTTAACCAGACGTTATCCCAATCAATGGGGCAGTTCCGAAGCGAAAAACGCTTTTTACCGCACCGCTGTCGGGAGCGATATGCGAAATACCTGAGGGGTTAGTACAAGTTTTTGTACGTATTTTGAGTCGACTCGCATCGCACAAACGAATCGAATTCCTCCATACATTTACAGCCAGCGCCATCTATGGACAGTCACTGACATGCGGCTATCAATAGATGGCGCTGGCTGTAAATGTATGGAGGAAATCGATTCGTTTGTTCGATACGAGTCGACTCGAAATTCGTACAGCAACCAGTACTAACCCCTCTGCTCAATGAGATCCATCGTAATGCGCTGTAATATACCGGTAAAGGCTATCGGATCAAAATTTATGAGGTGTAAAGTTACTCATTTATTTTGGTCGCTTCAATTCCGGCGATTGGCGAGGAATGAATAAATTGATTAAATATTCATGTAAGTTATAACTAGTGTATGCACATTGTATAACATCATGAAATTATAAAAATGTAAAGTTTTTGGTCTGCCAGTTTTTCAGTTTTGTTAGTATTATTATAGTATTATTTTTTACTTTTATGAAAATCGGTAAAATTGTTTCGGAGGAGATTTCACAATTTTTTTGAGTTTGATAGCATAAAGACTAAAATGATGATGTCGATGTAATCAACTCTGAAACTCTGTGAAAAAAATCGCCAACTTATACGGCGTAATATAATTATAAGTGTAACTTGAAATTAATACACCTATGCCTCTAGCAAGCAGTCGCTACCCGCGAGGCAATAAAACGAGGTATCGGGACAGCGCCTGTTGTCCGCCAGGCCTGCAGTAAAGCCTGTATGTGTGACAGAGATCACAACAGCCATGTTGTGATCTCTGTCACACATGTTTTCCCATTTCAGCAATAGGAAAACTGGAAAGGCTTTTGTATTATTTTCTTCAATACAAAACTTTTCCCATTACAACGTAGAAAACATACCACAGTGCACGGCCGCTCGTTAATTTTATTCATACGTTTGTTTGCATAAATACCCTGACTAAAAACTTTGTTTATGCTCTCTGTAATGCCTAGTTAGGGTTTTTTTATTATGCCACCGTACTTAGTGTAGGTAAACTAGACCAGTTTAGTGTTGGAGCGTAAAATGTTTCACAAATTGTAGTTCTTTGGCTTTTTATATTTGTTTTATTAGAAGGTTTGGGTCAGCTCGCTAATTGGCGTTTGTTATTAATATATATATAGCTGCTTGTGCTGATTCACTGACTGATTGATCACCTCTCCTGAACAATTTTGTATGAAAAAAATTTTTTTCAATTACCATTTCGTATAGAAGAGAAAAATTCATTCGGAGGAAAAATACGGATAGAGCTGATGATTGAGGATTTCGAAGACGGGTAAAGAGCACAGCGAAGGTATTGAAGATAGGTGGGGGGTGCTCGACCAAATGTCATTTGAAACGTCAAGCAATTGGCAGTGAGCTGAAAAAAAATTCAAAATGGCGGATTCAAAATGGCCGCCATTCGAATTTCGTCGATATCTCGGAAATTATAAAAGATGGAAGAATGGTTTCTTGACAAGAGCTGATCAGGATTCGAAGGTCTATTCAATGGATAGCAAAAAAAATTACAAATGGCGGAATTTTTTTTTTTCATAGAAAATGTATGGGGAATGTTGAAGTGACTAACAGTTGGTAACTAAGCAAGGTGGTGATGTGCTTTTTCGGTGAGTTACTAGAGAAAAATATGGAGAGAGCTGATGATTGAGGATTTCGGAGACGGGTGAAGAGCACAGCCAGGGTATCGAAGGTAGGTGGGGGTGCCCGACCAAATGTAACTCGAAACGTCATCCAATTGGCAATTAGCTGAAAAAAAATTCAAAATGGCGAATTCAAGATGGCCGCCATACAAATTTCGTGTTTTTCTATCTCGGAAAGTATAAAAGATAAGAGAGTGGTTTCTTTGCAAGACGTGATTAGAATCTCAAGGTCTACGGGATGAATGTGTAGCGGTCTTCGACAGCGGTCTTCGATAGCTGACGACAGATGGCGTTACAAGCGCAATAGCACACGCTGACAGAGCATTCGACGAGCGTTCTATAAATACAACTTCTGACGTCACACGCTCGGATCACAAGCGGTCCCCAGGCACAACACCTGCCTGGAGGGAAATTTCCCTATTGCCCTCTGAACCGCTAAATTGGTGACCCCGACGTGATTTCATCATTCACCACCAGAGGACACACAGCAACTGAAGAACACGCAACAAAAACAACGAAACCGCAACCGCAAGAACCACATCAACCGCTACAACATCGAAGAAGCAACCGCAAACCTCATTCCTCGCACCAGACTCCCAGTCTTCGCCGACCGACTCACTGGTCGCTGCGACACGTCATTCACCGCCGATCGACTCACTGATCGCGCGCCGCCGCATCATCAACGGACTCCCGGTTCGAAGGTCACTCACACCTCGCCGGCACGCAGTCCACCCAAGTCAACCCGGTATCGCTGACGCACTTCCACGATGCTGCACGCTGTTGACACGCACCAGATGCACCACGACGACACACGACTTAACAGTCTCAGAGGGGAGTGATTGTAGCGGTCTTCGACAGCGGTCTTCGATAGCTGACGACAGATGGCGTTACAAGCGCAATAGCACACGCTGACAGAGCATTCGACGAGCGTTCTATAAATACAACTTCTGACGTCACACGCTCGGATCACAAGCGGTCCCCAGGCACAACACCTGCCTGGAGGGAAATTTCCCTATTGCACCCTCTGCACCGCCAAAAATGAAAAAAAGTGGTTGAATTTATTTTTCCATGGAAAATGTACATACTATGAGAAGAAACAATGATCTAGGATTTAGATGAAGATTGAGGAGCACTGTCATGGTTTAAAAGATAGTTAAGGGCTGTTCGAACAAAAAATACGCTGAACCTCATCCGATGAGGTTCAGCGTATTTTTTTGTTCGAACTGCACTTAACTATCTTTAAAACCATGACAGTGCTCCTTGGTAATTTTTTCAGCTTACTGCCAATCGGATTCCTATGGGCGATGGAGATGACGGCGATACCGTTATGGGCGGGAAGACTGCACGCGGGCCACATGTGGCCCGCGCATCCACGCGTCCTACTAGTTAATATATATATAGCTACTCGTGCTGATTCACTCACTGATTGATCACCTCTCCTGAACAATTTTGTATGAAAAATTTTTTTTTCAAGGATCATGTCGTATTAAAAGAAAAAATTCATTAAGAACAAAAATATGGAGAGAGCTGATGATTGAGGATATCGAAGACGAATGAAGAGCACAGCCAAGGGTATTGGAGATAGGTGGGGGGTGCTCGACCAAATGTCATTTGAAACGTCATGCAATTGGCAGTGAGCTGAAAAAAAATTCAAAATGGCGGATTCAAAATGGCCGCCTTACGAATTTCGCCGATATCTCGGAAAGTATAAAAGATGAAAGAATGGTTTCTTGACAAGAAGTGATCAGGACCCAAAGGTCTATTTGATGGATAGAAAAAAAAATTCAAAATGGCGGAATTTTTTTTTCCATAGAAAATGTATGGGGAATGTTGAAGAGACCAACAGTTGGTAATTATGCAAGGTTGTGATGCTGTTTTTCGGAGAGTTACTAGAGAAAAATATGGAGAGAGCTGATGATTGAGGATTTCGGAGACGGGTGAAGAGCACAGCCAGGGTATTTAAGATAGGTGGGGGGTGCTCGACCAAATATAACTCGAAACGTCATCCAATTGGCAGTTAGCTAAAAAAAATCAAAATGGCGGATTCAAGATGGCCGCCATACAAATTTCGTGTTGTTATATCTCGGAAAGTATAAAAGATAAGAGAGTGATTTCTTTGCGAGACGTAATTAGAATCTCAAGGTCTACGGGATGAATGAAAAAAAATCAAAGTGGTTGAATTTATTTTTCCCATGGAAAATGTGAATGCTACAATAAACCCAAAGGCCTATGAAAAACTATGAAAAGTATGAGAAGAGATGATGGTCTACGATTTGGATGATGATTGAGGAGCACGATCATGGATTTAAAGATAGTTAAGGGCTGTTTGAATAAAAAATACACTGAACCTCATCTGGAGCACGGTCATGGATTTAAAGATAGTTAAGGGCTGTTTTAATAAAAAATACATCAAACCTCATCAGATGAGGTTCAGTGTATTTTTTATTAAAACAGCCCTTAACTATCTTTAAATCCATGACCGTGCTCCGAGGTAATTCTTTTAGCCAATCGGATTCCAATTGGCGATGGAGATGACGGCGATTCTTTTATAGGTGAGAAGACAGCCCGCGGGCCACATGTGGCCCGCGCTCCCACGCGCCCTACTAGTTTACTATTATATGACTAGCTATTAGCTACGACTTCGCTTGCATAAAAATGGGTTTTCTTTATCTATATATATAAAAGAATGAGGCATTTTGGTTTGTTCCACGGATTCCGCCTAAACTATAGGTCGTAGAGATCTGTTTGGTGCCTAGGTAGATATTAGGTCATAAATTCGTACTAAGACGGGGATTCCAGAAATTCTAATCCTAAGGGGTAAAAGTCGTACATTAAAGGGATTTTCCCATACAAAAGTGATTTTTTTACGTTGTTCTAGGAATTCCCGAAAAACTAAAAGTCGTAGAGCTCTGAAATTTGATGCCTAGATAGATATTAGGTCATGAATGCGTACTAAGACGGGGATTCCAGAAATTCAAATTGTAAGGGGTAAAAATCGTACATTAAAGGAATTTTCCCATACAAAAGTGAATTTTTTTCGTTGTTCCAGGAATTCCCGAAAAACTAAAAGTCGTAGAGATCTGAAATTTGGTGCCTATCTAGATATTAGGTCATGAATTCGTACTAAGACGGGGATTCCAGAAATTCAAATCCTAAGGGGTAAAAGTCGTACATTAAAGGGATTTTCCCATACAAAAGTGATTTTTTTTCGTTGTTCCAGGAATTCCCGAAAAACTAAAAGTCGTAAGGCTCTGAAATTTGGTGCCTAGATAGATATTAGGTCATGAATTCGTACTAAGACGGGGATTCCAGAAATTCGAATCCTAAGGGGTAAAAATCGTACATTAAAGGGATTTTTCCATACAAAAGTGATTTTTTTTTCGTTGTTCCAGGAATTCCCGAAAAACTAAAAGTCGTAGAGATCTGAAATTTGGTACCTAGGTTGATATTAGGTCATGAATTCGTACTAAGACGGGGATTTCAGAAATTCAAATTTTAAGGGGTAAAAATCGTACATTTAAGGGATTTTTCCATACAAAAGTGATTTTTTTCGTTGTTCCAGGAATTCCCGAAGAACTAAAAGTAGTTCAGATCTGAAAATTGGTACCTAGGTTTTTATCTATCAGGTAATAAAATCAATTCGTACTCAGGTTTTTCGAGGATTGTTGAAATCCAAACTTTGAAGTGGCAGCCATTTTGAACTTTTTTGTTACTGGGCCGATTGCTTTGAAAATCGGTATTTGAGTATCGCAGCAAGCATAGAGAACGAATTTATGGCCAGAATTAAAAAAAGTGGCCGCCATTTTGAACTTTTTTGTTACTGGGCCGATTGCTCTGAAAATCGATATTTGAGTATCGCAACAAGCATGGAGAAGGAATTTGTGGTCAAAATTTAAAAAAAGTGGCCGCCATTTTGAACTTTTTTGTTACTGGGCCGATTGCTTTGAAAATCGATATTTGAGTATCGCAGCAAGCACAGAGAAATTATTTATGGTCAGAATTAAAAAAAGTGGCCGCTGTTTTGAACTTTTTTGTTACTGGGCCGATTGCTCTGAAAATTGATATATGAGTATCGCAGCAAGCATAGAGAAAGAATTTATGGTCAGAATTAAAAAATTGGCCGCCATTTTGAACTTTTTTGTTACTGGGCCGATTGCTTTGAAAATCGATATTTGAGTATCGCAGCAAGCATAGAGAACGAATTTGTGGGCAAAATTAAAAAAAGTGGCCGCCATTTTGAACTTTTTTGTTACTGGGCCAATTGCTCTGAAAATCGATATATGAGTATCGCAGCAAGCATAGAGAAAGAATTTATGGTCAGAATTAAAAAACGTGGCCGCCATTTTGAACTTTTTTTTTACTGGGCCAATTGCTCTGAAAATTGATATATTAGTATCGCAGCAAGCACAGAGAATGAATTTATGGTCTGAATTAAATAAAGTGGCCGCCATTTTGAACTTTTTTTTTCTGGGCCGTTTGCTTTGAAAATCGATATTTGAGTATCGCAGCAAGCATAGAGAACGAATTTGTGGGCCAAATTTAGAAAAGTGGCCGCCATTTTGAACTTTTTTGTTACTGGTCCGATTGCTTTGAAAATCGATACATGAGTATCGCAGCAAGCATAGAGAAATAATTTATGGTCAGAATTAAAAAGTGGCCGCCATTTTGAACTTTTTTGTTACTGGGCCGATTGCTCTGAAAATCGATATATGTGTATCGCAGCAAGCATTGAGAAAGAATTTATGGTCAGAATTAAAAAAGTGGCCGCCATTTTGAACTTTTTTGTTACTGGGCCGATTGCTTTGAAAATCGATATATGAGTATCGCAACAAGCATGGAAAAGGAATTTGTGGTCAAAATTAAAAAAAAAAAACAGACAGACTGACGGGCAGACAGCGTAGTCTCAGTAATAAGGTTCCCGCCTTTTTCCCTATAGGTACGGTACCCTAATTGAACTATATTAAACTTTTTGTAACGACCTCATATTTTTAAAACCGATAAGTGACTATAGCAGCAAGCATAAAGGAAGAATTTGTTGTCTTTATATTATTAAAATAAATGGCAGTTAAAACAGGAATTTTGGTAATTAAACGCCTGAGGATGTAAAGCAGAGGTTAAACGCGAGCGAAGCCGCGGGCGTCCGCTAGTATTCTATAAAGATTTATACGCATCATCTTAATAGTCACACTTATATTATACAGGTGAAGGTTTGTGTGTGTGTGTGTGTGTGTGTATGTTTGTGACTCCTTCACAACGCAACTACTGAACCGATTTGGCTGAAATTCAGAACATAGATAGCTGGAAAAATACGAATTTTCGCCAATAATCTATAGCTACAGCTACATGTACCTATATACCTACCTGTTAAAGTAAAGTAAGCAGTAAATTGTTTACAATTTTTCTGCCTGCGACCCAGAAATTGATGTTTTTCCAAAGCAATGACACAACATTAATGAATTCGATGTCGAGAAGCGATATCGTAAAAATCCAATTCCATTTTATGGAAGATCTTTCATAAAAAGTTAGTGGCTCTATCTCAATTAATAGCCTGGAACTTTGGTTGTACGGAAGCCGCTTGGAAAACAATAAATTGTAAATAATCAATATTGTTTACTATATATTATGTACCTAGGTACATATACGTACTCGTACATATACAGTTAATAAGCCAATGTTACATTACAGAGTAGCTAAAATTAGAGTAGGTATCTCTGTTAAATATTGAAAATTCAATATTTCTCAAAATATAGAGTTAAAAAAAGTCGCAGAACATAAGTTGTTTGTTTAATGTAAACGAATATACAGGCCAAGAGCGATATAATAGTATTTTTAAATAATCCTGTATAAATGTTTACCTCCTGTATTAATGTTGCTTGCACATAGGCCTAGAGCAGCGGTTTCCAAGATTCAAATCGCTGTGATGGTTGCCAACCTCCAATTATTAGGAGACGGCACTCTAAAAGAAGAAGAAGCACATAGGCCTTACCACGGTCTCTTACAGGTCTAGGTTACGGGAAATGACAAATTGTGAAAGATTAGGTATATTATATGTAAACAATAGCTCCATCGATCTACATAGTTTACAGAAGAAACACCCCAATAATCCATCTTGAGACATCATTACTATTGACGATCAGAATAAGATCCTCCGTCGTAAACATCCAATTCGCGATTTATAGCAATCCAGTCATAAACGGTTCACGGCCGTTGTCTCAATCAATCGCTCAGTTTGATCCTGAAAAACACTTTTTCCGAACAGCGCTCGCGGATGTAATAAATTGTACGTTTAATCTGATACCCCGCTCAATGGTAGGCACCGCGATCCGAATTTACTGCCGAACGCGGGCAAGCAAAAATCACCTGGTGGAAAAATTTGCCGCTGTTTTTAGGGTTCCGTAGCTAAATGGCTAAAAGCTGAACCCTTATGCTTAGAGAAATTATACTTTTGAGTCTTTGTAAGTATGTACCTAAACCACATTACCAATTTTCACACAAAAATAGAAAAAAAAAATTTTGGGGGTTTCACCATACCTACTTACTAACTGAAACTCGAACTTTTTTTTTTAATCAAATCCATACGGGGTATCTATGGACAGGTCTTCAAAAATGATATTTAGGGTCCCAATATCATTTTTTTCAAAACTAAATAGTTTGCGCGAGAGACACTACTAAAGTCCCACCCCCTGTTTGAAATAAGAGAATGATTAAGTTTGCGGTTGGGTAAGAGAAGAGACCTTTTCTATAGTAGTACGGAATCTTTGGTGCGCGGTTCCAATTCGCACTCGGTCGGTTTTTGTTAAAAATATCGTTTGGTGGCGAAAGTATGGTCGAATACCTACAATCTGGTCTTATAATATCTACTGTAAGGGAATTATGAGATAGTACAGTCCTCTTCCTGGCAAGGCCAGGGGATCCCTGACAGGTAAAAAACGACTGCTTTAGCATAACCAAAGAGGAAAGGGAGAAATTTATCCGTTCGACATTAATTCACGTGGACATATACCCCCCGGGACTCATCGAAGTCAGAAATTATTATAGTAATACGGATTGTCAGTTTGCGACGTTAAATAAACATGAACAAAAACAGCAATATTTTCTCTCGTCTTTCGTCTTTTAAATTTTAGCAAACGTATGCCCAAAGATATTTGACGACCTCCGTAGTTGAGTGGTTAGCGTGCCGGTTTTCAAGGCGCCGCCATCTCTGAGGTTCCGGGTTCGATCCCCGGTCGGGGAAATGTAGAAAAATAAGTTTTCTACATTGTCTCGGGTCTCGGTGTTGTGGTACCTTCGTTGTTTCTGATTTCCATAACACAAGTGCATAAGCTATTTACTATGGGATCGGAGCAATTTATGTGATGTTGTCCACTATTTATTTATCTATTTATTTATATAAACATGGTGGTCACGTGACACAAATCATAACTTAGCTTAGGTAGAAACTCGTACCTTAAACAGACTATCTACTTGTCTCCCACACATTCGCTCGTAACCCTCAAGACTGGAATTTAGCGATAAAATAATTTGGAATAGCGCCATGTGGACTAATTCCAGAGCCAAGTTCAGTAATTAAAATAAAATTGTATGTCCATATTATACGTCCAACGGTTGAACATTTAAATATATTGTAACTGAATGGTGGTGTAGAATTACTAATATGATATCTATTTTGTAACCTGGGTACAAAAACAAACCCCAAACGTAAGGTATTTTCAGTTCTTATGATGCTCCATGGAGGCTCCATGCTTATGGTCCATGGGCGCCTCAGTAGTGTCAGTACAGAGAAGTTAGTACAGTTTTTGTACGAATTTCAAGTCGACTCGTATAGCACAGAAAGCGAATTCCTCCTATAGAAAAAAACACACGAAAAACGTTAAAATATCCAAACCCAATCAAAGAAAGATTTTTTCGTTTATATAATAGTCGAAATAGTATAAACCGATGTATAGGGCGCACGCCATACTCCTTTGAACAATACGCCATAATAAAGAATGAAATGAATTTTTTTTTCATTATTTTTCCACGTAGGCTTATAATGTATAAGGTCTCATGAAATGTGAAGACTACCGCCAGGTAGGACGAACGCAGGTTTACAGCGAGGACTGGCAAGAAACTCAGTACTTGCTCTTTTCAAAAATGTCTCAACTCTCAATATACAATTCCTAGTTATAGGTACATAGTATGAAACAATATTTTTAAGATATCTCGTATCTCTAGAATATTTTATTTACAGTGACATCTTACGAAACTTTTTTAAAACATGACAAAGAAAATACTAACCTCCCCTTAGCCAGCTCAAACAATGAAACTTACCTAGTACTTCAACTACTGCCCACTAGATGCCGCTAAATCGGCTATGCTCAATGGCTTGAATTATTTTGGGTAATTATGATATTATTATCAGTTGATTTTATAAACATTTATTACCACTTATCCATTATACAATATCATCTGCTAATTTGGAAAATTACATTAAAAATGTACTTGCTTACTAACTTGGGATGTAAGTAAGGGACGCAGCTGGTAAGATGAAGTACTTCAACTACTGGCCCCTAGATGTCGCGGGGCCATCAATGTATTACTAAGACTCCGCCGTCTGTCAGTGCCTACAGTCCGACAAGGCTTTCTTGGCACTTGAATGAGGGCGCTGTTATAGAACAAAGGCATCCAGAAAATAAAATCACCTCAATTTTATTTCAATTTAAGTTTAAAATAGTTGATATTAAGCAAAAACAACACAACATACAATGGCGATATACTGACAGAGCGGACTATCAAACAGTATCACAAGATTGCGGTGTTAGTACCGATTTTGGCCAAGATAGCCTTGTCGCACTGTATGTCCGTTTGTCCCCAGGCTGCATCTCTTGAACTAAGATAGTTGGAAAGTTGAAATCTTCACAGATGATGTATTTCTGTTGCCGCTATAACATTAAAAACTCAAAATCAAAATAAAATAAGAACACAGAATAAATAATTAAATAAAATATTCAAGGGGACTCCCATACAACAATCCTGATTTTTCCCCCATATATATTTTTATACTAGGTAATCTATTTATAGATCGATAGATGGTACGGAATACTTTGGCAAGAGTCATACTCGCACTTGGCCGTTCTAGTTTCTTTTCCGATGAGTGATAGGAACTTTTTTAGCACTGCTTGACTGCAACTTGACTTGCTTGACTACTTGATGATTATTGATTAGTGACGATGCAGTTACATAATTATGACTACTTATCCAATATACAATAGATATTATGATAATATGCTAATTTGGAAAATTACCTTATTATACCTTGCATATTAACTTGGGACGTAAGCAACTATTATATAGGTACCTACTATATTCTGAACTTAAGCGAGGACCCACATTTAAAACATGAATGAAAGACTTCTGATCTCGAAAAAACTTGGGTAAAATTCAGTGCAAAAGGTTTTAGTTGGACTCAATATTAATCCACTTTACAGGTCTCCAGCAACACAAGCAAAAAGAAAACTGTTTTCTGGTAGAAACTTTTTCAATAACGCGCAGCAAGTACAAGCTACCCTTTCAGAAACTTTTAAATCGCAGGAACCTGATTTCTTTCTGAGAGTTTCTCCGATCAGGCTGTATCTGATATCGGTTGAGACATTTTCCATTTTCATTATGTAACATTATTGAAGCTTCGAAGTGCTTTGAGATGAAGCGAAAACAGCTAAATTGAATTTTATTTTATAAAGAATTAAGTAGTTTAGCTATAGCTTTTGTTCTTTTCTAAGCCTTAGTCTATATCTGTACCAAATTTCATAGTAGGTAGTTGATTGTGTGGATTAGGCATGAAAGCGTAACAAACAGATAGACAGACCGAATAAATAGACAGAGTAACTTTTGCATTTATAATATTAGTAGGGAAGTAGGAATTAGACTAGATTTGATTTAGACTAGATTTAGATTATTAGACATCAGGTAGTCATAAATTAAACCAATATTCATTAAATTGTATCTTTATTGCGATATTTGTGTGAATTGAAAAAAAAAAATTGTGTCCAATCAATGCAAGCAAACAATTCCTTACAATTAATTGATAATTAGTATAGAATGACTTTTATATTACTTCTTATTTTCATGCATTTGCGTAAACAATGTATAAAAACTGTAAGAACCTTTCAGAATCTGTAAAAAAAGACATCAAATTATTATTTCGGCTTATTATAATCGATATTTTGGTTTCGGAAAGTTTGTACCAAATGTATGTTTTTCTTCTTTCGCTATAGTCGCAAAAATGTAGAGTATTTTTTTCCATAAAAGTAATAAATGTACTCCTTGAAAGTGGAGACCCGGAGATCATTCCATGGTAATGGCGCATAAAAAAGCTATAACATTTCATACTCACGTCAATAAACGTGGCCATGGAAAAATTCGTGAAGGGTCCCGCCTTTAGTATGAACGAAGGTGACAACTTGCCGGCGAGTAGAACCACTTGCCTACGGACTTGAACGTCGCCGCGCCACCAGTTACTGTCGTAGACACCGCGGTCTACGCCGTAGCTCTGAAATCGTATATTATAGTTTCAGAGCAGCTACGTGGTGTAGACTTTGGCGTAGATTTGCGACGTTCGCGACAGTAGGTTTAGTACATAGCGTTAGTACAAGTTTATGTACACATAAAAAGTCGACTTGTTTAGAGTAAACGGATCGGATATCTTCATATTATGTAGGTAGAATGTAAATGTATGAAGCAATCCGCTGTAGAGACAATAGAACAACGTGAACTAGGTGTATGTTTTCTGCGGCTGTAAATTATACTGGGTCTAGAATGATCGATTCGCATTTTGATTTCACTTTATTATAAAAAAATATGTGAGAAAACGAATAACATTATCGAATTATTCACTTTAATCTATCTTGAGTCAAACCTGTTATAGCCTAGGATATGAAATTCTCATTCAGTTTTGCATAGCTCATTAGATATAAGATGTCTAACTTCCCAATTTCAGATAAATCGGTTCAGAAATGGTGGTGGTGGTCAGTAACAAACGTACCTAGAAACTAACAGACTATCACATTTTTAGGGTTTCATCCTTAAAAGAAAAATAAACGTATAAATTATAAGATCACTTTGTTGTCCGCCTGTCTTTCTGTCTTTCTGTGTGTCACGACCCTTTACTTCAATAAACCCCGGTGCGCGAATCGGACTCTCACTTGGCCGGTTTTATTAAATATTAGAAAGATATTCACTTTAAATATCATCGATGTAATTTCTATGAACTTCGTACAAATTATTTTACCGTTTTCAGTTTCAAACTCACCTCATAGAAAATTTCATTACTATGCCAACAATATAGAAATAGTTGGACGCTCAGCGCTATAGTGAATTCAATTACCCACAGCTTTTGTGTTAGTGTAACTTCGCCCTGTAAAAAGTTATTTGAATATTTTAGTAGAACAGGTAAGTTTGTTTCAGTGGAACAAACAAGTTGTAAACATTTTTATCTTATATAAGAACACCAGCGACAACATATTTTATAAATCTATGTTGTAAACTTTTATCGTAGAATATACACGGTGACTTTTTTATCGTCTTACAAAAGCAAACCAGTGAAAGTAGCCCATGCCTACTACCCCTACTACACAATATTTTTTTAATTAAATTTTTTTTTCATAAGAAAACAACCTTAGCGCACCGCATCTCACACGGTCTGACTATATCACTTGACATCAGGTGAACGTTTTCCTAGTCTCATTATTCTTTCATATAAAAGAAACTTACCACACTGAGTTGCACTACGCAGCAGCATATTGTAATGGACGCTACAAGGACGTAAATAAACATTACCGGTGATATAATAGAGTTGAATGTTTTGTACTGCCTGAAATAAAGACAAAGTTAATGGCGCCCGTTCAAATCAAACATATCAAATCAAATTAAACTTTAATTTATATAGACCTTGCTCATAGGCACGTGTATTTATAATGATGATAACTTTTTCCCGACGTTTACGAGGGTTCACAAACGCACCCTGCCACGGAGAAGCCGACAACAAACTCAGCTGTACGTTCAGACTTCAGATGATGATGTAATTAATCATGATTATCATCATAATATTATGATAATGGTGATTATCATCATAATATTATGATTTTGACGACCTCCGTGGCGCAGGGGACGCACGCTCGGATTCGAGTGGGAGGTCGCGGGTTCGATTCCCGCCACGGGACACTTTAGAATTTTATAATTTCTAAATTGGCTTAGGTCTGGTCTGGTGGGAGGCTTTGGCCGTGGCTAGTTACCACCCTACCAGCAAAGACGTACCGCCAAGCGATTTAGCGTTCCGGTACGATGCTGTGTAGAAACCATTGGGGTGACATAGCTTACCCCTTCCAAGTTAGTACGCTAACATCTTCGGCTGCATCATCACTTACCAACAGGTGAGATCGCAGTCAAGTACTAACTTGTATAGCGTAAAAAAAAACATCATATCATAATTATGATTATTGTATTACATCTCATCTCAACCCCTTTTTATGTCCCACTGCTGGGCACGGGTCTCCTCTCAGACTGAGAGGGGTTTGGCCATAGCCCACCACGCTGGCCAAGTGCGGGTTGGCAGACTTCACACACCTTCGAAGACATTTTTGTGAACTCCCAGGCAAGCAGGTTTCCTCACGATGTTTTCCTTCACCGTTAAGTACCTAATATTTAGTTTCCTAAAGTATCACATTACATCATCGTAGCTTAATAGAGTTGCTATCAAAAAATTTTAGTACGAGAGTCAAAATGGAGTAATGTAAAGAAAAATTAAAAATAATTTAACCATTTTTCCTTCAGAATACTTTCAATGACCTCTCTGGTGCTGCTGCAGTTTGCACTCATATTTGAATGGGAGGTCTCGGCTTCGATTCGCGGCGCTTGCCAGATGAAAATTTTATAATTTTTAAATTGGCTCGGGTCTGATTTTATGGGAGACTTCATGGATGATTACCATTTTACCGGCAAAGACGCACCAAAGGATTTAGCGTTTCGGTGTTATAATATATAGCAACCATTAGAAGTAATTTACCCTTTTCGAGTATTACAACATCTTGTCTGCTACATTATTTACCATCAGGTAAGATTGCAGTGATTAACTTGTGGTATGTAAAAAAATACTAACTCTGTAATAAAATTATGTAATCGGTGACATTCTCTTATATTATCCAAAATTTCCTTTCTTGGAATTTCTTCTACGCCACCGAATATATTTTGAGACTTGTAACGCAAGATCCGCATTTGCCCTTTAAAAAACGACATGATTACCACAATATTGGTGTCATACACGCCAATCACACCAGCTCCTTGAGTAGTCATTACAACATTGATTACAATAGCCACAATATACCCTGGCATTTTGTTATTATCAAATGGAAACCAGGAGCTCAAAATTTGCGGATACGGTTCTGTCCCGTTCCTCACCATTTCACGATAACCCGGTGCGGTGACGTATTTCAGAAACGGTGCTAATATGGTGACAGCGTTCGTCACAGCAACCACTGTCCAATACGAAACAGTTATTGCTCTAGAGTAAACTGTGTAGTCTCTCATCATCTTTATAACCATCGGATCTTCGGCTTTCAGTGCATTTCGTTCTTCTGCCGAGATGTTATCTACGAGCTTTCTCCAGTGTGGTAGGTTAGCAATGAAAAATATATTCTTGCATATGGAAACAAGGCCTAGCGCTGTCACGGTAGCATTGAAAAGCATTAGCATCGTGTCGTGCCTCGTAAAGTACAGTTCAATAAACTCGCTTATGACAAACAATAGGGAAAAGGCGTGTAAAAAGTTAAAAAGGCCATCTCGGATTTTATCTCCACCTTGCCAGAGGCCAAACCAATAAAGCCCCTTCAGATTGGGGCCTAGCAGCGGATATTGGGAGTCCTCTAGACCTTTGACAGTTGAAATTAATTTCCGTAGAAGCATACTCGTAATTACGTATCTTGATAAATAAATAAATTTGATCTCTCTGTTTATTTATGCCTAAAATAGCAAACATCCGTGGCTTGACTTACGTGAAACCCTATTCCCTAGCTGACTGAATTTGCAACAGCCTTTTCATAGCAGTTAATTTGCCCTTTTCAAATAGTCGGTACAAATAAAATGTTGATGGAATGCTCTTTCTTTTTATAATACAGAATAAATACAATGGCGGCAAGCAAGAGAGAACAATGAAGAATTCCGAGGGTATTTAATTATGAATACTTACATTGTATTGTCTTTTCTAATAAGTAAATAATAAAAGGCAAAATAATTAATTAATTGTGTAAAACAAGCAGTAACAGTTAAGTGGTGCAGACTTCAGACGTAAAATTTGGAGATTCAAATCCCACAAAAATACCGTTTAATTTTGGGAATATTTTAAAATATAATATTATAAAAACTATAATTTAAAAGAATAGAATATTATAAATATAACTATTATAAATATTAGTTTTACAATTATTATTAATATTAAGTAACAATCATTAGGAACAATAGGAATATAACAGAACACAAAACTATATCTAATAAAATATCCTACACGTCATTATAGTAAAAAAAAAGAATTATGTATTAATTATGTATTAATATTATATATAAATATTTGTGGAAGATTAAAATATTAGTTACTGAAGCGTGAAGCAAAGCCTTTGAGATCACTCCCGAGAAAATTTTGCATAGTATTCGAGAAGGTGTTTTAAACAAGAGAATATAAGCAAGAGAAGACCCGTATTTAGTCGGTTTACAATTCCTCTGTTGCTGCAAATAACCATGGGCGGCGGTGATTGCATAAATATATAAATATATAGAGGACAACATCACATACATTGCTCCGATCCCATAGTAAGTAGCTTATGCACTTGTGTTATGGAAATCAGAAACAACGAAGGTACCACAACACCCAGACCCGAGACAATGTAGAAAAGTTATTTTTTTACATTGCCCCGGCCGGGGATCGAACCCGGAATCTCAGAGATGGCGGCGCCTTGAAAACCGGCACGCTAACCACTCAACCACGGAGGTCATGCATAACATCATGACCCGTCTTGATCCGTTTGCTCACCACCACCACTGAATACAATAATAGTACCTTACGGTACAGAAGGTTCACGCCACAAGATAATTTAAAGAAATAGCGACCCTAGCGTTGACACAAAAAAGTGCAATTTAGTTCGCAACAGAGCTTGGCACCGGCTCCGCTTAGCGCCTAAAGTTGTGCTCTCTTTCTATGGCGTAACTTTATCTCTTTCGACGTACTAGGGCTACTTCGTAATCGGGCGCACGCAGCACGTGAAATAGACCGTACAAGACCTAGATTCAATTTTTTTAAATGCGCGTTTGCTCATTTAAAAAAAACCGGCCAAGTGCGAGTGGGACTCGCGCACCGAGGGTTCCATACCTACCATGAAAGAAGTAAAACATTAAAAGAATCACTTTTGTTCATGATTTTACAAGTATAATTTACATATAGGTACTTTTGTTAGCAAACCGCAAACCTAACTTTGTTTTCGGCGGATTATTACTATTAGCAAAAAAAGTATAATAATTACAGGGTTGATTTTATTTTTCCTGTAAAATATACGTTAACTTCTATTGATAATATTTATTTCAGATTTTTCGAATTGTAAACTTCGGAGATAAGGGGGGGGAACGGTATTTTTTTCGACAGTTTGCCCAATAAATCAAAAACTATCAGGCAAAAAAATAAATAAAAATTTGTTTTAGAATATACAAGTAACGCCCTTTCATATGATACCCCACTCAATATTTTTATCTCATTTTGTAATTTCGGCGACTCGGTTTTCCCCCCTTTTTAAATAAAAATAAAAACAATTTTCAAAATTTTGCTATGACGTCGCGTCACTATTATCTATAACTATTCTAAATTTCAGGTCGATATCTTGAATAGTTACTGAAATAATCGAGTGTGACAGACGGACGGACGGACGGACGGACGGACAGACGGACGGACGGACGGACGGACGGACGGAAGGGTTCCATTTTTACCAAATTGGTATGGAACCCTAAAAAATGAAGCTGTTACACTAGTGCTTTAGTACGTAGCGCCATCCAAGTAATGTTAATAAGTACTTACTATGAAAATGTTCCCAGCTATTAAAGAAAGCAGTTCTCTGTTAGCACTTACCTTCTAGCACTTATCCCTTCTTATAGATTTGCATTATTAACTTCCGTTAATTTGCTAACTAGTTTCTAAGTAGGTCCTACGGCCTACCTCTATCAAGTAGAGGTTGTTTGAATAAAACTTAATACATTACTATTAGTTCTATTGACGCCAAGATTGACGACTTCCCTGGCTCAATTGGGGCGTTGTCAGGTTGTGGGAGTTCCCGAGTTCGATTATTATTATCGGCATGGGTATATGAATAAATAATAAAAATAAATGTCAAAAAAACTCGTTGGAGGTCATTGAGTGATCATCACTGAGAATAAGGGCCAAAATAGACATCATGAAAAGGGACGATTTTTTTTAAATTAAATGATGAGTGGACGTCCACTGCTGGACATAGGCCTCATGAAATGACCGCCCAATACCACAATTTTATGCCGCCGGGTGCCAGCGACTCAACGCGACTTTCTTTATGTACTCGTAGTCCGTCCACCTCCACCTAGTTTGGTCTACATTTTTGCGATATGTTGAGCTATGTCGGTCACTTTGGTTCTTTTGCGGATCTTGTCTTTTCTGATTCGATCGCACAAAGCGTTCCAGAGAGAACGTTAAAATTATACTCTACTCTACATTGTAATTGTACCTACCTACCAAACGATTTCGCAATAAGAGCTCATATTTCCCAACGGTACGTCATACACCGTGCGTAAAGCCAACAGCTCCCTACTTCATCAACGTCAGAACTCGCTCAAATACTCGTATGTCCTTTAAAAATGACCCTCTGAAATCAATTTTATGTCTGTTATAGTCTGGGATCCCGCTATACAACGACCTTCACCGAGCTGCTTATTGGATGAAAACTATTTCATATCCAATTAAATATGTCAATAAATATATCGCAAGTTGGTTGCCTAAAAAATTTCAGTCCAGGGTATGATTAATTAAGAATTAAAAAAAAAACCATTGTAACATGGACTCCTATTTGTTACAGTTTAGTTGACATCGTAGTTCAAATTAGATTGGATGTTATAAATAGTGCTTTTTGCCAGAAATACTTTCCTGGCTGGGGAAAGTATTTCTGTTCTTTATTTTTTGGCAAAAGAAAGTTAACGGATAATAAAATCGTAGGTTTTATGCATAATTATGCACAATTGCAATTTGCGACCTGAATCGCTCATCCAATCTAATTTGAACTAAGATGTCAACGGAACTCTAACAAATAGGAGTTCATGTTGCAATGGATTTTTTTTTAATTCTTAATTAATCATATCCTGGACTGAAATTTTTTAGGCAACCCACTTGCGATATATTAATTGACATATTTAATTGGATATGAAATAGTTTTCATCCAATAAGCAGCTCGGTGAAGGTCGTTGTATAGCGGGATCCTAGACCATTACGTCAAGAAGAAAAATAATAATAAACAATCGCTCTACGATCGGTGGTTTTGTCGATTCACATGTGGATGTTTTTTTTTTATATTTGTAACATTTCTGAAACAGACGGATACTGAGGTGGTGGCCGGGTGGCGACTCAGAGCAACCTTCTACACTTTAGGATTACATTTGCAATGCAATGCGCCGTGAGGATTGTGGGCGGTAATGAACCTAACACATTTTGGCCAAGTGCGAGACTTCCCATTCACGCACACACATTACCCAATTATTCGAACGTTTTCAACACAAATTACATGATGTACTCATACTTTATAGAAAAAAGTACCTACAGAATACTGTTTGGCAAGACGTACCGAATATAATCTTATACCTACTACAAGTATAGAAAAATCTGAAAAACATTCAAAGTACCTATTTGTAAATTTCAACAAGAACTTATCTAGTTTTTAAGCTATTGCATAGCTTCTATCGCGGGCCTTGAGCGTGGAGACCGAATTCAGAAATTTCGTAACGAAAATAACCTAACACCCCACACTCCGACCGGCCTGCTCTATCGCGGGCCTTGAGCGTGGAGACCGAATCCAGAAATTCCGTAACGAAAATAACCTAACACCCCCCGAGTGTTAGAAGTTGATAAAAATAAGTTGATAAAAAATGCTATGCAATAGCTTTACCGCGGCAGTCACCGAGTGCCACACGTCTTTTTTCTATCACAACATGACGTGTTACGTTTCATTTGATACGCAAACCTACCGAGCCTACCAATATCATCCTTCACCACAAGAATCTCCAAAAAATGTCTGTGTCAGCTAGACAGTCGATTAGATAGTCGTAGGAAATATTAGTTATTAGGATTTTCTTTGCTGTGTGACCTGAAAAACCAACTTTTACGCTACATTGTTGTCCCAAGCGATAACACAAAAGCAGCAAAATTTTAATTCTATCCACAAAACTTAGGTACATCTTGCTTTTTCTATTCTACAGGAGTTTATTTCTTTTGACGACAAAGTTGTGTCCCTACCAGCGAGTTGTTGAGAAATTTTAATTAAATTACACCGGAATCCTTTAGTGGACATCGCTAACAATGAGAGCTAATTTAATGTAGATTATAATTTTGTTGGTAACTGCGTGACAGTTGAGAAAACCTACAGAAAGTGAGACACGTTTAAGGAAATAAGGGTGTACAAAATAAATAAGGGAATCAAAGGTTTAAAGTTTTAATATGTAAAACAGATATAACATCAGATTTATGTGTGTCTGTAACTAAGTAATATGCGAAATGAAAACTTCGTGTCTACATTCCTGAGAGTTCTACGTAATGTTCATTTGGCCAGCGTGGTAGGTTGTAGTTAGTACGATCGAACTTGAACAGTGTAAAAGGAAAAACTATATTAATAAAGGAAATATAAAATAAAAATTAAAATAAATGATAGTAAATAAAAGGAAATATTATAATCTATTATGTACTTTGGTTTCTTCAAGCTAACCTGATTATGGGACCAGAAGATGGAAAGCGGAACTTTTTAATGGATTTACATGCCTCTAGTTTATGATAATTTGTTATTAAGTCTTAAAATAAATTTTAACCTACATTTTGAAAATAACCACCCAAAACTCACGTACTTTTTTACAATCGTTTACATATTAAATTTTTTAAATTTAATTTATATGTTAGCTATCTAAAAATTGCCTATCTCTATCGATTTACCTACGTACTAAAAAGTTTAGCTATTCGTAAGAAACGGAATCTTCTGTAATTTGAAATCAGGGAGATTCAATTTTACGCGTTGCCGGTTGGGGTCGTAAAGAATTTATATCATTTGGAGATTTTCGTACATTCAAATAAGGCTAAGAGGGGTTAGTACAGGTTTTTTAAGAATTTAGAGTCAAGTCGCATCGCACAAACGAATCGAATTACTCCATATACATTTACAGTCAGCGCCATCTTTTGACAACTGTATGTCAGCGACAGTCCATAGATGGCGCTGGCTGTAAATGCATGGACGGATTCGATTCGTGTGTTCGATGCGAGTCGACTCGAAATTCGTGCAAAAACTTGTACTAACCCCAAAGAAGACAGCGGGGGCGGCGGCTGCAGGGGCTTTTCGTGATGGTATTTTGGCTTTATTAGCGACGATTTGAGAATAATAATCTCTAACAAGCTCGCTCCCGTTACCTTAGCTCCAATTCATTATGATTAAATGCGCCAAGCAGAATATCTCCTCAGTAATTGATATAGTATAACATTTTTTTGATTATTATTTTCTCGGATCCTTGTACTATTAGTAGATTGTACTACAAGATAAAACAATCCATTCTGTATACAGATGTTTACCTCCCAAGCCGAAGGTGACTGGAAGGGTTTTATGACTGAGTTACACACTATACTTTTCACGTCTATTGCGACGAAATTATTTCAACGAAAATCTTATTACAAAATAATTCATGTATCAATTAATGAATACTTCAATATTCTCATTTTTTTATATTTTTGTTTGGTTACTTACATTGTGAGAGTGTTTGAGTGACACATTGATAAATTGATTGCTGGAGCATATTCTGGCTTTTAAGAAAATATTACAGCAATAAAATATTATGCGTGATAAAATTTTTACTAACTTGCTAAGTAATTTGTGTTTTCCATCTACTTTCTGATGGATTTTCCAACGAAGCTCTAATTTAGCTGAAATTGGCTCAGCGTTAAAGTTTCTACTCATTATTACTATTTGTGTAGTTCACTAAGACAAATAGAGCTCGCTAAGAAATCTTAATTGAAAATATCTTGTCGCCATTTTAAGTAATGGCACTTTGTAAAGTGACATGAAGATGAATTAGGTCTTGTCTATTATTGATTTTAGAACAACTTGTGTGAAGGAAATCTTTACAAAAAAAACAACGATATTTCCCAATATTTTATTACGATTTCTTCATTACAAGCTAGAATTGATTGTTGAGTGGTAAGTAATTTATTGAGAAAATAAAATATATGCATTAATTGTGTATCATTAATCCTCTTTTTGGCTTAGTAATGTATAGTAGCTGTATGATCCTTTTAAAATCTGAAAAAAAAGAAGATATGAAAGTTGCAACTGTTAGCTAGTGTAAGTACATTGAGTGGCCAGCGGTGAACTTAAACCAAGCGCTGGAGTATCAACGCATTATCCACTTTTGTACTCTTGTAAAAGTTACAAGAGTACAAATATAAAAGTTACACTTATAAAAGTTTCAACAGTCAGCTGAGTAAAGGGTCCATTGGTGAAAGGGTCCATTGGTGAACACGCTTCTGGCAGCTTTGTCCGCCAAGCAACACACACACTTACATCTGAAACATTTAAACATACATCCACATTGGAGTTCTTGTAAAACTTACACTAATAAAAGTTGCAATGGTTAGCTGAGTAAAAGGTCCAGCGGTGAACACAACGCTTCTGTTCAGTTGTCCACCAAGCAACGCTACGCTGCGACGCACGCGCACTTCCTGCGACCACCAAGCGCTGGAATACACACCTTCATCCACTTTAATACTCTGGAAAGAAATATTATGAACAAATACATAGGCTTATAAATCTATGGACGGCGGGTGTAATACAAAATTCACAATAAAAGTGTCCCGAGAAAACCGAGTACATGTACAGTAAACGAGGGTACATAAGTATTTTTATAAACAAACTAAAACATTGTAATGTATGTCTTAAACCATTACTATACAGCCTAATTTTCAAACACGAGATTGAAGTGCGATTGTACGTCTTTTCGCGGTTTGTATGTCATTCGGTTCGGACACTTTTTAGCGCTGACCCCAAATCCTTAGTTTATAAATCAATGAAGGAATAAAATAGATTAAGGTTTATATTTTTTTTATTAGAGATTATATGTAAACGTATTTGTTTAAATACTAGTTGTCCGGCAAACGTTGTTTTGCCATTAGGGATGTAAAAAAAATAGCTTAGGACCTATTCTTATATCAACAAACATACACAGAATATTTCATAATAATCGGTCGAGCCGTTTCGGAGGAGTTTGGTTACAAAAATTGGCATGAGAATTTTATATATTAGAAAGATTAAAAATATCTGATATTTTTAGTTTAGGTATAGTATACACATTAAAAAAATATATGTCTGTGACTCTGGTTCGTCGATGGATATCATGTCGGCTTAGCTTACCATAAATAACACTTTGTTACTGTGCCAGCAGTAAAGAAACAACTGAGCTACAAGTGCTGCCAAATATTCTGCTATCCACACTTGCTGCATGCCGGTCGTGCCCTCCTATAAACCAATTTTTTTTTTTAATTTTAGTAACTGACTGGTTTCATACGTCAACGGATACCTATCATGACATAACCATACGCTAAAAAAAATTTTTGAAGTATTCAACTCCTAATTATGATGTGTTTAAAAAAACCCTGCGTACACATTTGATAAAAAACTCAGAAGTAATAATTCTGCAGCTACGTATTGTGTAAATGTTTTGATTGTTTGTTTGAATAAAATCAATTTTTATTAAGAAAGAAACGTCGTTTGCGGTATATTGTTTGCGCAATACGTTCCGTCGCACACGCTTAGACACACAACGTAAGTATTTGTAAGAGTTAGGAAAGCAACCGCACACATACACATTAGTGAATTGCACCAAAAAGTTGATAAATGTTATAATTTATCTAGTTATAAAAGTTATAAATTCACTGTTTACTACCGTCGTTAGCTGGACCGCGCTCGCGCAAATCATGAGGGAACAAATGATGACGTAGAGAAACAAAACTGGAGACAGCAGTGAATTCAATACTTTCGAATACCTGCAAAAATAGACAACAAAATAAACTCCTTTATACACCGGGGCTAGTAATTTAAGCGGACAGAATTTGCTCTTGACCCGAAAACACTTTCGGGCTGATTGAATGATGTAGTGATTTTTTTACGAAAATAAAGTCTTCCTGACTAAATTTCAGCCACAGTACTAATTCTCAAATTTTATTATTTTTCTATCAAGAAAAAACCGTGCCAATAAATAAATAAAAAATAAAATAAATAACAAAAAATAATCGAACTGCAATCCTATGACGAACACATAAGCTATGCACTAAAAGACTGATAGACCGATAATAATAGAAATCAAAACTATAATGAACTAAAAAGAAAATAACATTACTCCGGTTTAACAGACAAAGCCCATATGTAAATTATTAATTTACCCAAAGAAAATAATAGATTCCATAGATTTTGTTTAGTTGCTTTCTATTATATCCGTAGACCGTAGTGTATTTTAGCATGTTACACTTAATTTGCAATAAAAAGACAATATTTATTTTAAATTTATAGGAGAGCGATTTGGTATTTTTTATACAACCATGTATTTGATTAAAAATATCATGATGGTGTCGTCTTCCAATACTGCCAGATAAAACTGCAAGCAATGCGAGACAAACAATTACATTACGACAAAGACTTTATATACTTTACTTGACAAGTAAGACATGATGATTGTGGCAATCTTTAATCCTTCTTACGGCGACTGGGTAGCTTATATACTCTTCGCCGCTACCAAACAGCTTTGAACACTTCAACTTCAGAACATCCAGCTGCCCCGCGAAGAATGACATCAACACTACTGCATTGGAATCGTAAGTAGCCACGATTCCACCGCCGTAGAAGCAAATCAACGCGTGAACTGCCACCATCGTCCAATAGCCCCCACCTTGAGTTTGATTTTATTATATTAGACTAGTTATTTGAAAGCTCACTAATAAGGCTTACTATAGTATTAAGGATTATTTACATGAATTGAATCTTTGGGAATGAATGAATTGCTGCAATTAGTTTCTAAGAAACAACCTTAAAAGGCAGACATAAGACATAGTGTCGCGGAATGGAGAACAATTACTTTAACCGTTTAAGCAGCGCACGCAACGAAAGATCTACAAAAGGAAAAACGGGAAAGTTCCCGTTTTTCCATCAATTTTTCATTGATGTTCCGCACCTATTGGTCATATCGTGATGTTATATAACCTGTAGGCTGTAGCTTTCCTCGATAAATGGACTATTCAACACAAAAATATTTTTTCAATTCGGACCTGCAGTTAGTCCAGAGATAAGCGCGTTCAAACAAACAAACTCTTCAGATTTATAATTCTAGTATATAGATATAAGCAGATGTTACAATGCGTAAGTCGATAGTAGTTGAATGAACCACAAACAATTAAGCTGCACCCCGCGATAACATGGTAGAAATGGTACCTGTACTAACCCTACAGCAGTGCCGCAAATTGTTTGAGAAAATTACTAGGTAGGCATTTATGGACTCACGTATGTGCGGGCCACATTTACACGTTCGTCCATCAATGTAATTTTTGCTGGCCGCTGCAGTAATATACTATTGTGGTTCTTGAATTACCTTGAGTTCTGTCAAACGGTGCCCAGGAGCTTAATATTTCTGGGTAAAGTATAGTTTCATTTCCGAAGGTACGATGCTGACTTGATGACAGAAAACCAGCAAATGGTGCCAAAATAACTGTCAAGACAGTAGCTGTGACTAAGCTCCAATAAGAATACGTCACTGTTCTAGAGTACTGGATGTAATCCTGGATAATTTTATGCTCCTCAATATCTTTCTTACTCAGCTGATATTTTTCTGTTTCAGACACGTAGAAAAAAATTCTCCTCCAATACTTCTGCCAAGCGATGAAAGTGCCAGCTTTGATGACGCATACAGTGCTCAGCATAGTCACAGAAAGATTTCTCATTGCCATGTTTAGGTCAGATCTGATAAACCATAGCTCTACATACTGGCTCAGTACAAACAGTATGGCTAAGAAATGAATCATGTTGTATATAGCACGATTCAGGCCAGGCTTCGGTTGCCACATCCCCCATGTCTGCAATCCCCATATAGTAGGCCCGAGTAAAGGATTTTCCAGATCTTCAAGACTTAGTAACAATTTCTTCATGCTGTCTTCGCTCGACCAAAGTGTAAGGACAAAATTTAGAATAACTGTTAGGTAAACTTCAGTCGTTCTCGTGTTTTTATATGAGAAGCATTATACTATACTTAACAGTCATGTGGGTTTATCTGTAAATTTTTTCCACTTATTTATTTTAGCTTTTGTACGCGAGAAATATATTTAAATAGGTAGGATTTTCAAACTTTTTTAACTTGTGTTATAGTTAAATGCAAATAATAGTTAAAATATAAGAATGATCTATAGATACTACATAGTATCTAGTAGTATCTCACCCGGCAAATGTTGTTTTTCCGTGTAAATTATTTCTACCTTAGGGGTATAAAAATAGACCTATTCTCAGAATTACTGTATATTATAGAAAAAAAATCATAAAGATGGGTCAAGCCATTTTTGAGTACACGAGGATTTTAAATATATCAGATGACACGACTTTTAAAGACAACTTTTTCATACATTTCTCTGGATATCTCAAATTAAGCTGCTGGATACTTTATTATTTCGAACTCACTTCGCTAATATAGTATAATATACACAATTTTATTTTTAAAGTATACAAACAAACTCGCTTATACTATTTATAACGAATATTTACCAACACCAATAAATTAAACATGGAACAGTTATAACATGGGCGGACAAACGTCTCTACCTCAGTTTAAATAACACGTATTTAAGTTTTGGATTTAAAAAACCTGTCATGTTTTTAAAATCCACAAACTGTTATTTTGTTTTTTTTTTAGAAATTACAGCTTTTTACGTGTTTTGATTGATAGGTAATTCGAGGTGAAGTGTGTGTAAGAAAGTATCCCTAATATAGCGTCTTTATATTGGAAGAACAGCTGTAATTTATATATATTATTGTATCTATACTTAATTAATATTATACAACTGAAGAATTTGTTGTTTGTTTGAACGCGCTTATCTCAGGAATCACTAGTGCAAATAAAAAAAAAAACTTTTTGTGTTGAATAGTCAGTTCATTTATCAAGGAAGACTACCTATATGCTTTATAACATCGCGCATTGTGGACAACCCCTTTTAATAAAGAGAGCAAAAGTGGTGCTGATTAACAGACTTCGAAACATCAGTGTGTTTATTTGCAACCGTCCTTAAAAATATCTTAAAGTTTAAATCCCGTATACCGTGAGCTAAGGAGTAGAGGTATTCATCACTTCATTGTCAAAAGTTTTCGGCTGAGGAAATTCAGAACATTTCCGCCGGATGAGTAATTTCGCAACAACAAGTTAGTTGCTGCAACCAAGTTTCCAAGTTGGCGATGGAATAGACTTACGAGAACTATATTAGGTAGGTATATTATAACATTGTAGGCAGCCCCGGATCTTGGTATCTACACCCAGTACATAGTACTAATTTAATTGTTAATTTTAATTTTTAATTAATTTGTTAATTTTTCGGTTTTAATTTTTGGGGGTGCCAATATCTCTAATATATAAAATCTTCGTGCCCATTTTTGTCACCAAAGTTCTCGAAACAGCTCAACCGTTATGAAATTTTCTCTGTATGTATTATTGGTCTGAGAGTAGGTCGTAAGTTACCTTTTTTATTATATCCTTAATAAGAAAATTAGTATATTTTTGCCGGAAACCGGAAACCCAGGCGTAATAAGATGACAGAATATATAAGCTGTGTAATAAAATCACTTTCATATTTGATGCCTCTTGAAAATAAAAAAAAAAAACATTATTATTATGATACCTTCTGGAACATTACACGGGGGCGAGTAATAACTCTCATTTTTCCTTGTCTTATATGTCAAGATATTTGATATTATCTGACGTTTATGAGAGTTACTCCTAAAAACTCAACGCTTTAAGGGTTTTTTGTTTTTCTTAATTTCGCTTTAAAGGGAAAAACGTTGTTTTTTTTTTCGTGAAATTGGTGCTCTTAGTTTGTTCTCGATCCAAGGGTGCTGTTCCACGTCTACTTCAAAAATTATTTTTCATCTCACCCGCTCGGAAAAGCGTGCCCGAAATGCGGGCGGGAAATGCTTTTATATTCCCTAGGCCGCCAAAGCATTTTCATTTTTCCCAAGGGAGACAAAGTAGTATGAAAATCCCTTCCGGCCCTTGGGCCGAAAAGCATTTCCAACGTCAAACTCGAATTACGTGTCATGTCAATGTCAAAGCTGAAAACTTCTTTTTTTTTAATAACACATACGTTCAGTAAAAAAGTTCGACCTTAGAGTTTGTATAGGTACATTAGTTTTTTTATTTTTACTTTTTCTTAGAATATCAATAAATATAATAACTCCTATTTAGTTTTATTAATTATAAAAGAAATCTAATTAAATCCATGATTTTTCCTCGTTTTTTATGTAATTATTGTTAAATTATTAATAAATTTTTTATATTATCTTTGGTTCTTAGAAATTCCTATTTCAGAACGCATTCAAAAAAAGTAAAAAAAAGTTTCTCAATTTTTTTTTCTGGTCTAGTGTTAGTTGTCTATGTTTCCAATCGTGATTAAATGAAAATACATAATATTTTTATTACTTTATTCATTATTTTTTTGTTTTAACTTTGAAATAAGGTGAGTGATGATTGAAGGTTGTTTCAGTAAGTGAAATTATTCAGAGTTACCAAAAACAACATTTAACATAAATCGCAATGCCGATCTAAAGTGTTCTTCTGGTGATTTTCCTCGCTGTGGTGAGATGAAAAATTTTGTGTTATGGACGGGCGCAAATTTTTTTGGGTCTCGTGTCTTTGAATGCCTCGCTATGCTCAGGATTCTATTCTTTGAACCCCTCGCTGCGCTCAGGGTTCAACCCTAGAATCCTTCGCCGCTCAGCATTCAAATTTGACACTCGGCCCAAAAATCCACTTTGCGGCCTTGCATAACAAATAACTTTTTCAATACAGTTGTATGGTATGGCGCACTTTCAGAGGCTGTCATTAGTATTCGAAAGTTAAATCTTACGCACAGGCATCTTTCTTTTTCGTGGTCGTAACTTACTTTTACAAGCTCGATCATCACTTTTGCAAAACGTTTGATACCAAGGAGTTTTCATTGTACAATAAAATGGGATGGACATTGGGATGGGATGGACAGAGAAAGAATTTTTTTTTGGTTTTCTTTTATCTTTTACCTTTTACCTTTTTATCTTTTTATCTTTTTATCTTTTTATCTTTTTATCTTTTTATATTTTTATATTTTTATCTTTTTATCTTTTTATCTTTTTATCTTTTTATCTTTTTATCTTTTTATCTTTTTATCTTTTTATCTTTTTATCTTTTTATCTTTTTATCTTTTTATCTTTTTATATTTTTATATTTTTATCTTTTTATCTTTTTATCTTTTTATCTTTTTATCTTTTTATCTTTTTATCTTTTTATCTTTTTATCTTTTTATCTTTTTATCTTTTTATCTTTTTATCTTTTTATCTTTTTATCTTTTTATCTTTTTATCTTTTTATCTTTTTATCTTTTTATCTTTTTATCTTTTTATCTTTTTATCTTTTTATCTTTTTATCTTTTTATCTTTTTATCTTTTTATCTTTTTATCTTTTTATCTTTTTATCTTTTTATCTTTTTATCTTTTTATCTTTTTATCTTTTTATCTTTTTATCTTTTTGTCTTTTTATCTTTTTATCTTTTTATCTTTTTATCTTTTTATCTTTTTATCTTTTTATCTTTTTATCTTTTTATCTTTTTATCTTTTTATCTTTTTATCTTTTTATCTTTTTATCTTTTTATCTTTTTATCTTTTTATCTTTTTTTCTTTTTTTCTTTTTATCTTTTTATCTTTTTATCTTTTTATCTTTTTATCTTTTTATCTTTTTATCTTTTATCTTTTTATCTTTTATCTTTTATCTTTTATCTTTTATCTTTTATCTTTTATCTTTTATCTTTTATCTTTTATCTTTTATCTTTTATCTTTTATTTTTTATCTTTTATCTTTTATCTTTTATCTTTTATCTTTTATCTTTTATCTTTTATCTTTTATCTTTTATCTTTTATATTTTATCTTTTATCTTTTATCTTTTATATTTTATCTTTTGTCTTTTATCTTTTATCTTTTCTTTTATCTTTTTATTTTTTATCTTTTATCTTTTCGATTGCGAATTCGAAGTCGCCTTCGATTTCGATCTTTGATATTTTATTTAAGGTAAAAACCAAACAAGATAGAAATTGGCCCCCAAAATCTTGAGCAAACATATTATCTCTTTGATTTGTTTTTTTACTAATTCTCACAACTGTATTGGAAAACGTCGTGTGATACACGGGTGTATAGGTTTTTGCAAACTCGTGACATTAAAAACCCTCGCCTTCGGCTCGGGCTTGTTAATGACAGCTCGTTTGCAAAAACCTACTTTCCACCCTTGTATCACAATGTACTAAACTGTTTATTTCAGATTGCTTAAAAGAATTCACAATATAATAATACTGTATGATATCAAAGCCATTTGAAATGAGAGCGATTTTTATTACGTTATGGTAACACCATGATGAGGGTGTGTTTTTCGGATTATAAAGTTATATATGAAACTATAGTCTTATAGCTTTTATTTTAATTATAACTTTATATATATTATAACTTTTATTTTATTATAACTTTTATTTTAATTGGTGCTTTGTTTGAATGAAATGCAAGTGATTGTTTTTAATGTAGAAAATATACTTATAAACTTAGTCCTAGTTCTATTAGTTCTTGATATAATGTACATTGTTATCATAAAAATATAATAAAATTCTGGAATATTTAAATATATTGAGATAATAATACCTATATTAGATATTATAAATATTTTGAGATAACGAAAACGATTCATAGATGAATACTTGCTATACCGGCGTTTTGATGCCCAAAAAATGTTTAACTGCTAAAATAAGTTTTCCCAAACTCATATCCAGGCGAATTAATTTAGAATCATTCTAGGAGGTCTAATTAATCCAAATTAAGCTTTAATTAAAAGCGTAAATGGGATGAAGGTGGGCTTTGTACGTTTATAGAAAATTTCCCTTCAGTTACTGAAAGGCTGTTTAAAAAAGTCTTAGAAGGTGGTGTTGGGTAAATAACAGATATATTATTGATGACGTTCAGTCGTCAATACTTTTCTAATAATAATAACAATAATATAATACGAGGACTATAGCTTGGCAACTTCGTGCGGGACCCTCCTGCGGGGTGACAGACGGTGGGGGAGGCAAGGAACTTAGATGTCAGTAGTTGGCGGGTGGTGTAGCGGGAAAGGGGGCATTTATCTGCATGTATGCGTTACCGCGTCCCCCGGCCGTCTGTCATCCCACAGGAGGGTCCCGCACGAAGTTGCCAGTCCGGTTGCCTGACTTGACTTTAACCGAAACGCTATAGTTAAATATGGCGTTCTGACTCTTATTTTGAAAGACGTAAGAGACCGCCATATTTAACTAGAACGTTTCGATTAAAGTTAAGTCAAGCAACCGAGCCTAAGGAATGCCTGTTATTGTAGTTGTATACAAATTAATTACAAAAAAAGAAAAATTTACAGTTTTACAACACTTACATCTGTTAACCTCGGAAAGAAATTTTGGTATCTTAATATTTTTATGCCAATGAATGATAAGACGAATAAAACGTTAAATGATAATTATGTCGTTTAACATTTATAAGTTAAATAATAATTTTATCAGTTGCTCTAACTAGATCCCAAGATTATTGTTTCAGAAACTGGTGTTTAATCAAGCGATGTTGACATGGGTTTTGGCAAATTGCTTGTTAAAACTTGGCTAATTGGTCGGGAGACGAAATCTGTTTGTTTTCAACTTTAACACAGCTTAGATCTAACTCGTTCTTAGAATCTTCTTGTAAAGTGATTAAAATTGACGTAATTAATTAATATGTAATTATTGGATGATATCTGTAGGTAACAGGGTATTTTATCAAAATATTGATTTATTTAACTCCTATTTGAAATAATATTAATAAATAAAATTATGAAAACAAGAACAAATGAACTGGAGTAATTATAACACCAATTTAATAATGCTGATTAGACAGAGTTAATATGCTAATATTTAATTTAATAATAACATACATAAGTACGCATTTTTTAACCTTCTTGAGAAATGCTCATTTTGAAGTACATATGAGCATGTTATCCAGTATCTTGGTATCACCAACACAAGGTACTTAACCTTTAATGACTTATTTATTAGCAACTGTTTTGACAAAGCGAAAGGTTTTTTTAGTGTATTTAGTGTTTTTACTTCAATACGCTACGACATGGCTACGACTATCGTAATGACAATAAACACCTCCTAAGATTCGCTGCAACAACGCTTTTTATGCGGACTTGTTTGAACATATTTCTGCTCGTATTTCTATTGTTGTACGCGCGGATTACGATACGCTCCCGCTACGACGCCGTGTGCGAAGGGGCTTACGTAACGTTTTCAGCAACAAGAGAGTTAGTAGGTACTTACCTTCTGTATTTACTTAATTATTTCTCTAAATAAAGGGCTTACTTACGTTTTTAATATTTATTCTCCGTTCCTCAAAAATAGGGTCTCTAGGTGAAATATTAATTGTACGCGATACAAATAAAGATGTTAATAACATGTTTCTAATAGTTTGAGAATCATTGAAATGTATATATTAATAATTTTAATTTTATTATTGTATATAGATTTTTAGGCCGGCATTGATAAGGTTTAAAGGAGTATAGTAGTATGTAAAAAATATCTTCTTGCGTTTCTAAATTTTAGCCTAATATATTCAGTAGTCGAAGGATTTTTCATATTAATAGGATACGAGTGCTTGAACCAGAATTCACGCAATTTAATCCTTCTTGCCGAATAATAACTTGTACTTAGATCATTTTAGGTTAGGATAGCTAAAAGTGTTATAAGTAAGGATTTCTTGTTGGGTTTCTTACTTATTCGTCGCCAAGCTGCAACAAAAAATAATTCTCGGAAAGCCTCGAAAGTAGCCATAAAAGGGGACAAATCCCTTGAAATAGGTGGCTGTCCTACTTAAGGGCATCTTTAACATTTCGCGCGGAAAATTACTCGCGTTTTGAAGCACCTCCATAAAAGAAAATATTAGATAAGAAGGGTCTTTAGCGATACCCGAAAAGTGTATTTTCATTCTTATCATATTATTCTTACAGAAGGGAATTATAAAGAGCTCAAGCATTCGATTCTTTATTTATTTTTTATACATAGAAATAGTAGGCAACTACAGTCCGACAAGGCTCTCTTGGCACTTGAAGGAGGGCGCTGTTGCAAAACAAAGGCAACCATAAAATAAAATCTCCTCAATTTTACTTCAATTCTAAACTCGCCGGCATATTTAGCGGAACATAAAAAAAAGGTCCATAATTAAAAAAACATGGTTTTATTTTAAAATCTACTTACTACACTTCTTTTGTTATTTAAAGTTTCATTTGTTTTTACTTAAAATGAGATCACATTAAGAACAGATTTTGCGAGTAAAGGCTATTTGTGAAAAATGGTACATTTTTGAACTTTTCATGTAACCTGGAAAAGTGAAATTTAATATTAAAATTACAATTAATTAAATTAGAAAAATGGTGATTAATATCGCGTATTTCCTCCACGTGCTCTTATTAAAGTTTCTACCCGTCTAGGCATACTGAGAATGATGTTATCGATGGTCTCCTGGGATAGTCTCCGCCATTCCTCAACTACGGCGATTCGCAGTTCTCCCACGTTGGCAGGAGCTGGAATTCTGGACTTAACTTTTCTTTTCAGCAAGTCCCAAACGTGCTCTATTGGGTTCATATCCGGTGATCTCGCCGGCCACTCCATAACAGTGATATTCATATCATTAAGATAAGCTTGAGTTACCCGAGCGGTATGCGGCAGAGCATTATCCTGCATAAAAACAAAATCGTCACCGATATATGGGGCAAACGGTACGACATTTTCTTCTAAAACTTCTCTGATATAGCGGTCTGCAGTCAGACTCCCTCTGTCAATCACTACCAAGTCTGTGCGAGCTCCCGAACAAATGCCCGCCCAAACCATTATTGATCCACCACCGTATGCAACTGTAGTTTCAAAATTTGTCTGAATGTATCGTTCTCCTTTGCGTCTGTATATTCTTTGCCTGCCGTCAATTTGATTTAAGAGAATTCTGCACTCATCACTAAACAATACCTTACTCCATTGGTCCGCGTTCCAAAGTCGATGTTCCTGAGCAAAAGTTAACCTGTTTCTACGATGATTTACCTCGAGCCTTGGAGCCTTGGCGGGCACAAATGAACCCAAACCAGCTTCTTCGAGCCTTCTTCGTACCGTACGCTCACTTACGGTTACACCCCGCACTGCTTCTAACTCATGTCGGGCTTGGACGGCCGTCAAACGGGGGTTCCTACGTACACGAAGCCGAATGAAACGATCATCCCTACTCGAAGTGCGTCTTTTTCTGCCTTTTCCTGCTCTTCTCACATAAGTACCGGTCTCCCTGAACCGTTGGATACTGCGATGGATCGTTGAAACTGGTCGACGAAGATCTCTGGATATCACTCTGTAGGTTTGACCATTTCTTCGCATTTCGAGTGCCGTGGCAATCTCCGTTGGGGCTAAGTCAGGCATAATTCAGTCATCAACTCCAGAAAGATACGCGATTAAAAAAAACTAACAAAAAACAGTATTTCAATGAAATTTTAAATCAAACTCAGAAGGAAGAAATACTCGAAGTTCGCTCCAGATAAGGTGTATTTGAATAAAATTAAAACAATTGCATAAAATGTGATGTTCAGTTGTTTTCTTAATTTGAAAATATTTCTTTTTAAATTAAATAACGTATAAACCAGCCAACAACTTTATATGATACTGATATCAAACCTTATTTTTATGTTCCGCTAAATATGGCCGGCGAGTTTAGTTTAAAATAGTTAAAAGTAAGCAAAAACAACAAAACATACAATAGTGATATACTGACAGAGCGAACTATCAAACAGTAACACAAGATAGCGGCGTTAGTTCAGACTTGCGCCACGCGCCAAAATAGTCTTGTCGCACTGTAGTTACAATTTTTTTGTATTTATAATTTTTTTTTAATATTTTCTTTCGTTTCTTGGCGATGAAATACATCGTTTAATTTTTTTATACAATAAAAAATGCAAGTGTTAACCAGAGTTAGATAGGCATAAAATAACCACTCTGTCACGTAGCCTAACAACATTTTAGGGTGTGTTTCCACTGGACCAGAGAAGAGCGGAAAAGAAAAAGGAGTTGCCAATTGGGATCTATGCTCAATTTTACTCTGCTTAGTAAAGATCCTTCATATCCTTATCCTTCATAAGAGTATTTACCTATTTATCTTACGAGATTTTTTTAATTCTATATGATACTTCTCCACAAGAGATATATTACAGTTAAATGTCACCAACAGAACAAGCTTGTTTTTTACACAACTGCCCAAAAAAGGAGTGTAATGTTTTTAGGGTTCATGTATATATTATGTGATGTGTAGTATGAGTTTCTTTATTCCACCATAATTTCTGAACGACTGAAGAGATTTGGACATATGCAGGGGTAGGTATCGTTAGAATCCTTACATCATTTTGAGTAACACAGACTATATTTTTTTGGAATAGTCGTTTTACCATGGGGCAGTCGTGTTTTTTAATTATTTACTTGTTGTTTGATTTATATATGCATTCGGCAAAGCAAAAGCTTTGAAACCCGTATCGCAGCGAAGCGCTTTAAGCGAAGGTCAACGCTTGAAACGTAAGCGAGTTTTCTCTTTGTTTGGACATTGACGGATTAAACTTCGAAGTCGGGTTGAAGTGGGTAAGTGTTGGCAGTTTAAAACCGGATTATTAGCTTTTAACCACCTTTTTAATGGCTTGAGCTTGACAACATGCCTGATGGAAAACAATAATTCGGCTTAGGGTGGATCGCATTTGTCTATAAAATGCCTTGTTGCTCTTCTCTTAAAGATATCTATAGATACTTGACTGGGAACACGGAGGCTGGCAGGACACTCCACACACTAGCGGTTCGCATAAAAAGCATGTAATAAAAACGTTTCGTGCGAGTGTATTGGATATCAACATCGTAAGGATGCCACCGCTCGTGCGTCTTTTAAAAATATCATAATTATTATGCGATTTTCAAAAAGAAAAGTTAGACACAGTGTTTCTGTGTCTAACAGGTTAGGGTTCCACACCAAAATGGTAAAAATGGAACCCTTATGGTGAGACTTTCTCCGTCCGTCCGTCCGTCCGTCTGTCACACTCGATTATTTCAGTAACTATTCAAGCTATCGACTTGAAATTTAGAATGGTTATAGGTAATAGTGACCCGACATCATAACAATCGTTAAAATTTGAAAATTGTTTTTATTTTTATTTAAAAAGGGGGGAAACCGGGTCGATAAAATTTCAAAATGAGATTACAATATTGAGTGGGGTATCATATGAAAGGGCGTTACTTGTGTATTCTAAAAGTATTTTTTATTTATTTTTATGCCTGATAGTTTTTGATTTATTGGGCAAACTGTCGAAAAAAATACCGTTCCCCCCCCCCCCTTATCTCCGAAGTTTACCAATCGAAAAATCTGAAATAATTATGATCAATAGAAGTTAACGTATATTTTACAGGAAAAATAAAATCAACTCGCTGATTAATATACTTTTTTGATATTAACAATAATCAGCCAAAAACAAAGTTACGTTTGCGGTTTGCCAACAAAAGTATAAACATACATGTAAATTATACTCGTAAATTCATGAACAAAAGTGATTCTTTCAATGTTTTACTTCTTTTATGGTATGGAACCCTCGGTGCGCGAGTCCGACTCGCACTTGGCCGGTTTTTTTTATCAGCATACAGCATACATTACACACATCGCAATCTAGCCCCAAAGTAAGCGATAGTTTGTGTTACCACCAAGAACGTAATGTACCGTACCGCCAAGAAATTTGTTACAAATAAATAAACGTTTATTCCAAAAAATTTCCATCCATAAGTTATTAGTAGATTTAGCGTACCGGAGCTTTAGTAGGAGTAGAGATTTAGTACGATAACACCTGTGGTTGCATCTTCGTTTACTATCAGTTGTGATTGCAATCAAGCACTGTATAATAACAAAAGGCTTAGATTACCAGAAATACTGTAATTTGGAGAGTATGCTCAAGAACTCCACAATCTAGTTCCTCTTTCACCTTTCTACCATATAGAACCGCAAGACGCTAAGAGAAGTGGCATCCTTATGTGGTTGATGTCCAGCAAACTCGAACGAAACTATTTTCTTCCAAGTTTCTGATACGTACCGCTAAGGTGTGGAACCCTTCCAGCTTCTGTGTTCCCAACCAAGTACAACCTGAGTGCCTTCAAGAGAAGAGTGAATAGGCATTTTTCATCATTTCTGTCCATCATATATGATTGTAGTCAATCGCAAGACTATATAAAATAAAAAAAAAATACTTACACAATTCACTTTGAATTATTTGAATAATGCATTGAAACCTTTGAAACTGGAGCAACCGGCGTCAAAATTAACACAATCATAATAACCGAACGGAACTGTCACAAGTTAGAAGACAAAGGGCTCCGATTCAAATCAGAGTCAATCGAAATGTTCTGGCTTCCAAAATCAGGGCTTAAACAGACTAAGTACAAAATGTTGAAGCGACATTTTATCGACTCATCGAACTTTCTGGCCTAAAAGACGAGCGACGAGAATTTTACTTTTGAAATTGGTAAAAATGGAGAGACTTCTTCGCCCGTCCGTCCATTACGCTAGATTATTTCAGTAAGTATTAAAGCTATCGACTTGAAGTTAGGAATAGTTGTAATTAATAATAGCCCAACGTATTTGCAAATTGCAATTAAAAAAAAGTTATTATTTTTATTAAAAATGAGGGAAAATCAGGATGTTGAAATTTTAAAATGAGATAAATACCCAATATTGTTATATTGGGTATTTATTGCGTTACTTGTATGTTATATTTTTATGCCAGATAGTTTTTGATTTATAAGGCAAACGTTATCGGAATTATTATCGGAAAAAATAGCATTCCCTCCCCCTTATTTCCGAAGTTTATCAATTGAAAAATCTGTAATAATTATGATCGATAGGGGTTAAAGTATATTTTACATACAAAAAAAAAGTTATTGCTGTAGCCCGAAGTTTGCTTGTGTTTATTTTATTCCTTTTTTATATTTTTATTGTGGTGTGCAATAAAAAGTTTATCATCTATATGATCTATTAACTCTGAAACTATTATATTTTTTATATTAACCATAAACCTCTAGAAACTAAATAATTGGTCAGATGCGAGTCGGGCTCCGTACTACTATAGAAAAAGTAAAAGCATGAAAATACCCTTTTATTACCGAACCGCAAACTTAACTTTGTTTTTTGAGGTTAATTGCTATTACCAAAAAAAGTATAAAAGATACAGAGTAAAAGATTAAAAAAATAATAAAATTATTTATAATAATAAAATATAAAAATTTGGGCTACAGCAATAAATTTTTATATCAATTTTATTATTTTTTTAATCTTTTACTGTTAAATTTATCTATTTGTAATGAAAACTAAATTCGTTTACATTTCTTTTCAAAGATACAGAGTTCACTATATTTTTCCCGTAAAATATAGTACATTGATCCCTATTAATTCAGAATTTTTGATTGGTGAACTTCGGAGATAAGGGGGGAGAACGGTATTTTTTCCGACAAAGTGCTGAATAAATCAAAAACTATCGATCATAAAAATAAATTAAAATCGTTTTTAGAATAAAGTAGTAACGCCCTTTCATATGATACTCAATATTGTTGTCTCATTTTGAAATTTCGACGACCCGGTTTTCCCCCCCTTTTTTAAATAAAAATAAATACGATTTTCAATTTTTTATGATTGCACTATTGGCGAGCCATCATTACCTACAACTATGCCAAATTTCATATCGATATCTTTAAAAGCTATTGAAATAAAGGGTCGTAACACACAGACATACATACATACAGACAGACAGACAGACAGACAGACAGACAGACAGACAGACAGACAGACAGACAGACAGACGGATAACAAAGTGATCTTATAAGGATTTCTTTTTTTTTTTTTTAAAGTTTGAGGTTCGGAACCCCTTAAGACACATTTATATAAAAATGGGAAATGCTTTCCAAAAAACCAACTTCAAATGCCACTACAAAGAGTGAAATAATTTTTATTTAAATTTTAGGTACCTACACCAATTCGAAATTTCGAAGTCACAGTAACTATAAAAAATACCCAACTCGCTTTAAGTACCTATACTAGCAAAATTTGAAGAGTTCTCTCGATTTCACCAAGATCCCATGATCAGATCCTGACCTGATGACCATAGAACAACTTGGAAAATATTACTCTTTCTAATAATACTCAAATAGTTTCATGTGTCCATATAAAATTTGAAGAGTTCCCTCGATTTCTCCAGGATCCCATCATCAGATCCTGACCTGATTAAAATGGGACCATCTGGAAACAAAACCCTCTTAAACAAAAAAAGAATTTTTCAAATCGGTCCACGCGTCTCCGAGTAATCGGTGAACATACATAGATAAAAAAATAAAAAAAAAAATAAAAAAAAAGATTCCGACGAATTGAGAACCTCCTCCTTTTTTTGAAGTCGGTTAAAAAAATCTGGTATTCTCTGTACTTTGTGTAGAGACGTAAACAAGACTCGTAAAAGAAGAGAGAAAGAAAATAACAAAAACAGCTCGAGGAAAAAGAGAAAGTTTGCGACGTTAGTGTGTTCGAGCCATTATTTGCTAACGTCGGTTCACTAAATGTCAAAGAGGAAATTACTGACAAAGGACAATATTAAAGTAGTTACAGACAGGTTTCTTCATTAGACAACCTAACGTTTTAGGCAGTAGAACGTAGAGTAGAGTAGGCAGTTTAAGAACTACGTTTACTAGGATTTAAGAGAATTGACGCCGTATTAGTAGATGGTTGTTGGCTGGCTCAGAATTCCTAATAATTATCTAATTAATTATTTTTTTAGGTTCCCATACTGAAAATTTACCGGGGTAGATTAGATGGCTAAGCGATATTTAGTGACGTGCAGTTTAGTTAAATGTGTCTGTATTAATAACATCCAAAAACGTTCAGAACGAATTCTTGATAAATGGCTTAGGTTTTTATTATTTATGTAAAACAAAGTATTCTTTGCTTTCGCGACGCTGCATATCACACTGAGATATACATTCGTAAGATACAAATTCAGCAAATCCTCTTAAAGCTGCAGATATAAAAATCCAAGCCTAAGTAGCTTTCAAGAGGAGTTCTGCCCTTAATTAAAAATTATGACTATTTTATTCATTTATTTTGCTACTCCCAAACTCAAAGTTTATAACTGCAGGTGTAAAAATTCAAGCCAATTAAAGATAACGGCCATTACAGACGTATGCTTTGTGTTGCAAACTCAAAACTAATAAATGATATATGTAAAGTCAAGACAAGGCTACAAGGTAAGGTACTTAACGACCATTTATATGATTACTATCTTTTTCCCGTGGGTTCGCCAGCGTGAAGTTGAGTATTTCAGAAATCCCGAGGGAAAAATTAATTTTCCGTACCCGTTCCCGCTCCCTATTTCAACCTTTTAACTTAATTTCAAGGAAGTTTGCTTCAAAATCTTAAATCTACATTTACGCAGACTGTCGCTACAGATTACTATACGAACATGGGCAGAAATGTACACAAATAAAGTTTAGCGTCTAGATGTAATATTTATTACAAGACGATTCTAATAAATAACAGAATTTTTTCAAGGTATCACCAGTTATTGTAAAGGACGGGTCAAAAAATAAAATATTTAAAGAAATTCAATTGATTACTGATAGGTTCCGTTTCCACATTCCTGACTGCTAGTGTTGCCGGATGCCAAACTTTTCCACTTTTATGCTCCATCTTTTTGACGATCGGTCTACTTTTGTACGAGAACAACATGTAACAGACTATACCTACTAAAGTAAAACCTATTTTCAAGTACTACGTTAATTCTTAGATCAGAATGTAGAATACAAGACAATAATATTTGTGTCGATTTCAATCGTTCTTTTATTGCATTTTATTTTACTCGAATATATTTACATAAAAAGATTAAATTAGTTTAGGGTTTTCCATTGCGTTGGAGTAAAACTGAATATTATTTTTCCGTGTGAGCCAGTCTCACTTAAATTAACTGTTTGAATATTTGTGATTATTTGTCAGAAAACTACACCTATTAGTAATACTGAAATCTATTACAACCGATTATTTTGAGGATAGATTATTTTGTCTTGGTAGTTTAGCGTTTCCGAAATACCCTTGTATTTATTAGTATTATAAGAAAAATCTAATTGAGTTAATAAATTAATATAGAATATATTAATTTATTAACTCAATTAGATTTTTCTTTCAGTCGATTGGAGTTTTTTAATTCCGGCATCTCGCAACATTGTCCGACAGCTACATGATGGCTACATGGTCTCAACTGTCGACTGTGACAAATTCTGGGACAAGTGACAAGTATTTATCAAAGCGTATATAGTGTATTGTCTATGCTCTCAGATGCTTCATGGCGGAGGTCGCAGTTGTTTTAATACTCAGATACAATATTTTGAAAATAAATATTAATTTTTCTCCACTTTTTTGTAAGAAAAATCTTTTAGCATTGAGTTCAGGCTTGCAGGCCCAACCAAAAAAATATTTTTTCATTTATAGTTGCAATGGCGTAACGTGAGCGAAAGCAATGTATGGGCCCGCACCATTGTTAAATATCCTAAAAAGTCATCAAAATCTATGTTCCATATTCCATCTAATTGGTTCGATAGTTGTGGCATGAATAAGTAACAAATATTGTGTGTGTAGTACATAAACCTTTGACTTTATAATATTAGTGTGATGTGATTTTACTGCTCAAGAACGCAAAACTTATGGTTTTGTTTCCGATGACCTAATATAGCAAGAAGGTTATATTTTTCTAAGCCTAAAACAAAAATAAAGCCTTTTAGCAATAGTAGAGGAACATCCAAAAGTTGTCAATTTGTACTTACCCCTTCACAAATAAACGTAGAATAAATACTGTTTTGTTTTTTTCCTTCGAATTTCAAATGACTGATGAGACAAAACTTAGTGTAACTACATTTAATAGTTAGGCGGTGAGAGCAGTTCCCGTATTTTTTTAAGGTTAAAGTGAAGTTAGTCAGTAATAGATCGAATTTAAGTTTATGAAAAATCTCCTTCAATCTTGTATGCATGAACAAGTCAAAGAGATGCGAAAGCTCACAAACTCAAGGGTGCGACACTGTACTGTAGGACGTAGGTACGAGTACTTGAACCAGGATCGATGTGAATGCTTCAATGGCCATTAAATACTACTTACTCTGCCGAACTGGAGGGCAATTTAGAAGCAGTTTTGCAATACAGTTTCGAAGCGATGCTGCGTGGCGCACGAGTTTGGAAATTAGGTATGACTATGTTAAAAGATACACGCGTACCTACCGATACAAAATGTTTATTTTTTCTTTTCTGCGCTTATTTTATCAATTTTTCATACAAGCTGGCTATAAACTACTTTTTAAATTTTACATTTTTAAACAAAAATATCTTTAAAGTCTACTCCGTTCTGATTCAATAAGTACTCAATGCAAAGAGTAGGCAAATAATCCAGGGGATTGTCTACAGATGGGTCGGAGACGGTCATACTTAACCAAATAGGGAGTCGTAAAATAAACTAACATCTAATAGACATATACCCTGGACAGGGCGGACGGCGCGAAACAATGTTGCCAGTTTATCGGTGCCAAAAATGCTTGTTGTGTCACCAACAAAGGACACGCTGTAGTAGTTCGCTCAGCAGTCACCTAAAAAATTTTGACAGATAGGGCTACTGTTTGCATGTAGGGAAAAGGTTTAATACGTAAATAGTTTGGATGCCCCTATCTTGAGATTTCTTATCGCTGTAACAATTCGAAAATCTTTTGAGAACGCCCTAGAAGTTCTAACAAATGCCTCCCTAGTCAATCTGATCGTGCAGCCAATACTATACTCAATCTTCTTCTTCAAAACTTTTCGTACGGCTTTTCGTATAGTCGCTACGAACCTACATAATACGTCGCTATTCTCTCCCACGATTTTCCCCAGAGTTTTCAGACTTCCTGAAGAGTTGCTATGTCATAAAACCAATGTGTTGGATCCTTACTGGCGTTCAGTGTGCTGATTCTGTATCGTTCACTTAGTTAGTTAGTAACCCAAACTGGGTTATTAACTAAGAAAACGGAGGCAAAAAGCCTATTTAGGTATTCTTTTTGTACAAGATAGCAACTAGCATGGTATACTGATATGATACCATACCGACCTAGGTTGGTAATTTGTGCAAAAATAGGATTTTTGCCTTCGTTTTCTTAGTTAATAACCCAGTTAGGGTTACTAACTAACTAAGTGAACGATACAGAATAAGGTCCCACATCATCCCTGACCGGTCTTCATTTCAGTAGCAGACAAGTACATCCCACCAAAAACATTCTGTAAAAAACTAGCCAAAGTCAAAATGGAGCTGCTTGTTTATCTCTAAAAAGTACTGAAATCTAGACAAAGTCGTGCCAAGTCTAAGGTTCCTTACTGCGATTTCTTTATTATTATAGTTAATGTTGCGTGACTTGGCCGTTGAAGGGTACACAAGGGTTCAAACCAGGTGCTCCATGACACCATTGCACCAATCTGTCGCCAGAATTCATCGTCAATGAGTAGCGGTTCTTGGTCTTCAACGGCCAAGTCACACAACATTAACTATAATAATAAAGAAATCGCAGTAAGGAACCTTAGACTTGGCACGACTTTGTCTAGATTTCAGTACTTTTTAGAGATAAACAAGCAGCTCCATTTTGACTTTGGCTAGTTTTTTACAGAATGTTTTTGGTGGGATTTCACTTCTTTTTGTAGAAACTTCAATTTATTACAAAATATTTCTGTCCGTTTTTCTGGATACATTAACTGCATAAATAACTTTGTAATCTCATATAATTTATATGGAATTACAAAGTTATTAATGCAGTGATCACCAGGTACTCCAGATCTTTGATTATCCTAGTTTTTATAGTTTTCCCTTTATGTGGCCATTAAACCCTAACTCTGTACCAAATTTCAGCTCTCTGAGTTTATGGGAAGTACTAGTTCTATTTTGATGATCATGAGTCAGTCAGTCAGTCAGTGTCGAAAATGCGAAACTTTGCTTTCGCATAACTTCGGAACTATATGACCTACAGACTTGAAATTTTGGGTTTTAAGTATGTGATTATAGCTTACTGGATAGCGAAAATTTCAGCGTTCTGGTCTTATCCAGAGGTTCTCAAATAGGAGCCCGAAAATGCGGCGAAATGGTTCCTGTAAAGATGGTACGGCAGTTTTGCTTCGCGCTTTGACTTTGGCGGGGGCACTGCCGTGCCCCCTGATTGGTCGTCCAAAGATACAATATATGCCCCACTAGGATTGGGACACCGTCATGATTTGAAGACGTTTTTCACTATTCAATTTTTGCCTCAAAACTTGTGGTGCCATTTGTATAGGTTCCCCTTCCAGTCTCACCTGCATATAAGATAGTAGAAGTTTTTAAGTGGATGAGACTGGAGAGTTTCTGTCATATGTGATTGGCAAAATGAGGAGCAAATAAAATGGAGCTCATTTAAGAACCCTTGCCCTATTTTGCGGCTGGCGGAGGCAGTATGAAACTTCTCCAAGCCCGAATTATGTATGAAGACCGCGCATCCGAAACTTCGTATTTGTAAACTGAAGTACTTCATGGATTGCCTAAAGGCATACAATATGTATCTGCCTAGGCTTTCAGCATCGTAAAATATTGTAGATCCTAAAATTGTTAAAAGTATATTATGTGCGGAATTAAAAAAAATAAACGGAGTACACTAATTTTTTTTTATTGTAGATAGGCTTGTGCTTGACGTTAAGCCTAAGCCTAAGCAATTATATTATGAGGACTAGGTTGGAGCGCGCTTGCCTAGAAAATGCCTATTAATAATTCTGAATAGCTAATCATCTTCTCATTCTTAGCAAGGTCAAAGAGAATTTTTTTAAATTCTCAGGACATTAATCACAAATAATAAATAGGAAGATTGTGCGACTAACGGCCGGAATGAATGACATCGTAAATGATACGGGTATCTGACAGTTCATTTAACTTTTGTCTATAAAATTCTGCTAATACCTATAAAAACACGTTTCTCTTTTTACAACGTCGACAGAAAACATGACTTTGTGATTATTTACGTACTAAAACACTAAACAGTTACATTTAGCAACGGTTTTAATATGTTTTGATCAAAATTTACCATAGCATTCTAAATCCACAGCTATAGATTACTTTGGAAAATAAATAGGGAAGAGAGTGGAAAAGGAATTCGTGGATTCTTTTTCCGTTTTTTTCCTTTTTTACTCAATTTATTGATTTTTATTTATTATTTACGCACCTACAACAAAAAATATATGAAACATAAAAAGACCCATTATACCAAAGGATACGAAACTTAAAAAAAAAAGATTTTTAGTAAGATGAAGAGAAAAGTTGCATAGGTGAGGGGGCATAAAACAAAAGAAAATTGTAAAGAGAAAAGAGGAGAAAATAATAATGTTAAGGATTACTTAAATATTCCTAAGTCTCTTGCAAATATCCCTAAAATTACTGATTGTAAAAATTGTAACCTAGTTCTCCTATACCCAAATTTCTCGGAAAAGATTATTACAGTTCCTCATCCATGTACAATAATTATCATCCCGTAACGTAGCTAGTAATTATATTCACAAAGTACCCATCACGTACACACTAATCTCATTAATATGATACTCTTTCCCGTGTATAGCGTGATAAATAATAATTAGAAAACAAATTACTTTTCGGTGTAATTTTAATGGTGTTACGACGTTCAAGTTTCAAGCTAGGATTTGAGCACTATTCCCGACACACAATTTCATCATTAAATCAAAGATACTGAGCAAGATCTAGTGTACACCTATGACTTACCTTACTTGATGTGTATGGCGATGATTTCGTTCTTCGGCTCCAGAAGATGGTAGTGTAGTTCGTCGAACCGTCACCTCACTGTCCCGATTGCTAGGCTTGGAATTAGGTCACTGACGACACATATTATTAACGTTTTTTAGTTATATGCAATTAATTGGAATAGGCGTTGAGCGATCGCCTTTTCACACTCGTTCGAGTCGGACCGACGTGAAAGTGGTTGTATGAGCACTCGCGGCAACTTCATATCGTGTGTTACCGACGAAGTCTTGATTTTGGAGACCGTAGGCGCCATCTCTTGACATATAAGATAAGCCATAGGCTACGATCCATTCCTTGCTCAATTTATTTCTTTAATTTAATGAAGAAAAAGTGAAAAAGGGACAGTGCTCATAATCCGGTACGGAACATGCCGCTCACCTTAAAAGAACGTTAAAGTTCTTTTAACTCGATATATTCGATAATTTAATTTATAAACTGGTAATATTAGAAACAATAATAAATAATTTAATAAGAAATAGCACATTAAAGTTGGAATAAAAGTAATAATTAAAAAAAAAGTAATAATTAAAGAAGAGTTTAAGATTTGTTACAACAAAAATAGGTATTGATTAAACTACAGTTTTCAAATCATTCTATAGGTAAAGGGCAAAGCTTGACTACTGCTCTTTTAACAAAACTGTTTCCAAGCTTTAAAGTTACTACTCGAGTTACACCATCCAAACCCGGATGGAGAGCGTGAACTCGCGCTAAACGCCACTGTAGGGGTGGAAGATTATTATCACATACAACTACAATACTGCCTTCACGAATGGGAGGACCGTCATGATGGAACCATTTGTGTCGCTGTTGAATTTCATGTAAGTATTCTCGGCTCCAACGTTGCCAGAAATGTTGAAGGGCTTGTTGAATCCAACGCCATTTAGTAAGTTTATCAGTTGATACATCTACGAGTGAATTATCTGGAATGGCTGTGAGAGGTCCCCCGATTAAGAAATGTGCAGGTGTTAAAGGAAGTGGATCCGACGGATCGGCACTTAGCACGCAAAGCGGGCGTGAGTTTAGTACTGCTTCTATTTGACAAAGCAGGGTATGCATTTCGTCATAAGTTAACGTTCTTGTCCCCACAACGCGATGCAAGTGTTGTTTAAAACTCTTGACACCAGCTTCAAATAAGCCACCAAAATGTGATGAATATGGAGGTTGGAAATGCCATGTTATCCCCTGTTGAAGAGTTTTTGATTTAGCTCGTTTTGTACTGAATCTGACCGTAAATATTCGTATAGATCTTTTAAATAATTGTTACATCCTATGAAATTCTTTCCACAATCGCTATACAAGTCCGTACAAATTCCACGCCGTGATGTAAAATTACGCAATGCAACGAGAAACGCCTCAGTGGTTAAATCTGAAACTATTTCCAAATGTACGGCTTTGACAGACATGCAAACAAATACTGCTACATAACTTTTAATGATTTTGGCATTTCGTACTTTATTTGCACGTACGTAAAAGGGTCCTGCGTAATCTACGGCCGTTTTAAGAAACGGACGTTCAGGACGAACTCTTGCGGTTGGTAATGTGCCCATAGGTGGTTGTGTTCGTGAAGGGCGAGCACGAAAGCATTGAACACATTGATGAATTCGTTTACGAATAATATCACGACTGGATAAAATCCAGTAATTCTCATATAAAAAATACTGCACAGTTTGTGGACCAGCATGTAAAAGAACACGATGGGCATTATCAATTAACAAATAAGTCAATTCATGTTTTTTCGGTAAAATCAATTGATGTTTAGAATTATATGTGAGCAAAGATTTATGTAATCTTCCTCCAACGCGAAGACATTGGTTGTCGTCCAAGAATGGATTTAAACGTTTCAAATTGTTATTTGGAGACTGACCTTTAGAAATTCTTATCATATCCTCTTGAAAGATCGAATTTTGTACAATTTTTACCAAGCGAATAACAGCTGAGTTATATTCCGAAACTGTAACATATTTCGGGAAAGAAGATTTGTTTTTCCTGCATTTATTGTAAAATCTAAACACGAGAGCCACCACACGCACAAGCTTTCCCAAAGATGAAAATCGGGAAAATAGGTCAAAATTATCTGAAGGATTAGAGATTGTGTGGGATGTTAAGGGTAACTTACGTTTTTCTTCATTAGTGTTTTTGAGTTCTTTAGTTATAGGCCAGTATGACTCATCCCTTGACAGCCAAGGAGGACCCAGGAACCACATATCATGTGTTATAAAGGTGTTAGGCAACATGCCACGTGAGGCGCAGTCAGCTGGGTTATCGGCGGAAGGTACATGACGCCAACAACTGGCTGGAACTTGACTTAATATTTCACTGGTCCGATTTGAAACAAAGGTTTTCCACTCATGTGGTGATGAACGTAGCCATGCTAACACAATAGTGGAATCTGTCCACGCATAAATATTCTGGAAGTTAACAAGTTTGCTAAACAAATTGACAATCTTGTTAATAAGTTTTGATAGGAGAAGTGCTGCCATAAGTTCAAGACGGGGTATAGTTAGACGTGGTTTGAGAGAAGCCACTCGAGTTTTGGCCAGCAGTAAAAATGTTCGAACTTTACCGAGATTATCAACAACCCGTAAATATAGAGATGCGGCGTATGCAATTTCTGATGCATCCGAAAATCCATGCAGTTGTATTAAACCTGTATTGGGAAAAATGTATCGTGGTATAGACACTTTTGATAAGTTTGGTAACTGATCAAGGAAATCTAACCAGGAGTTGACTATATCGACAGGTAAATTATCGTCCCACCCCACACCAGAAAGCCATAGTCGTTGAATCAAATATTTAGCATATAACGAGATGGGAGACAACCATCCCATTGGATCGTAGATTCTTGCAATTTGAGAAAGAATACTCCTTTTGGTGCAGCGTCGGGACAACGGCTTTACACTAAAAATGAAAACATCTGCTACCGGGTCCCATTCAAGTCCTAAAACTTTTGTGGTCATATCATTTTCAATATTAGCTATTGACACAGCTTCTTGCCGCTCACCATGAGAACAAGAGGGCTGCACTGCACTAACAAGAGCCGCTGTATTACTGCGCCATTTACGCAAAAGAAAACCGGCAGATTGACAAAGCCGGATTAATTCATCCTGTAATACTAAAGCTTTCTCGACAGTGCTTTCACCAGATACAACATCATCTACAAATACGTCACTACCTAACACATCACATCCAATGGGAAATTGGTTAACTTCATCGTTAGCAAGCTGCTTAATTGTACGTAGTGCCAGATAGGGTGATGAACTAACACCAAACGTGACGGTACGTAGTCTATATTCTTTTATCGGTTGCTGAGAATCAAAGCGCCACAAAATTCTCTGAAAATCGCGGTCTGCTTCACGAACTAAAATATAGCGATACATTTGTTTAATATCGGCCGTGAATGCAACTTTGTGTAGACGAAATTTTAAAAGAACGTCTATTATGTCTGGGTGTAGCTTGGGACCCGTTAGTAAAATATCATTCAAAGCCAGACCGTTACTAGTTTTCGTTCCCGCATCAAAAACGACCCTGGTTAGTGTCGTGGTGGAATCTTTTATAACGCAAAAATGAGGTATATAATAGACTCCACCCGATGAAGGATCCTCCTCAACTAGTTCCATATGATTTGAATCTAAATATTCTTGTAAACAAGCGTGATAGGCAAGTTTTAATTCTGGATTACGCTCCAAGCGATATTCTAATTTGCAAAACCTCGAAAGAGCGATATCACGCGATTCACCAAGAGGTGGTGCATTTGGCTTGAAAGGCAAGGCAACTACATATTGACCCGACTTGTCGCGAGTGTAGGTATTTTTGAAATAATCTTCACAATACGCTTCCTCTACTGTCAAGGATCGTTGATCAGAGAATGATTCAAGCTCCCAGAATCGTTGTAATTGATTATCACATTCAAAAGTACTTAGATAGGCGTGGATGTTCTCGGGCGAGGAGCTAACGCAGGAACGTGGAGAGATTGTAGTGAATGTAATTTTGCCTAACAGCAAATATCCGAATATACTGTTCATAGCTATCGGGGTACCCGGTGCACCTGATATAGTATTATTCAAAAGAATTTCGGATAATACATCAGCCCCTAAAATCATTTCTACCGGTTGAGGAGTGTGAAACTTAGGATCTGCTAATGTGAGATTTTTAATATGTGCCCACTCAGACTGAGGTAGAGGCACACTCGGCATTTGTGATTTGAGTTTAGGTAATATCATGGCCTCGATAGGTACTATCGGATGTTTTTGATTTATAGGAGTGATGTTGAATGAAACTACTCCTCGGGGAAATACCGGTTGTTCATCGCCTATACCGTATACGGGTACACTTATGTGCCGTCGCAATAGTCCTAATCGTTTAACACAAGCTTCCGTCGCAAAACTTCCTTGGCTGCCTGTGTCGATCATACAGCGAACCGTCCCACGATCCGTATCATCGACGCGTACGTTGACGAGTGCCGTAGACAACAATACCGTAGAAGTAGGACCATGTGACTTAGGAGAACTTGCGTTGAGACTGCTTGTATTTGTTACGATGTGGTTTGGTGTTAACGGCCGCGAAAGCGAGGAGTCGGTATCCATTTGAGGAGTGGAAATGACGCGGTCTTCCTCGTCATGAACTCCGGTATTGACAGCTAAAACCGTCGGTTTCGGTTGAGATAAACAAATCAGGCTATTATGGCGCGAAAAACAAAATTTACATACAAAATTCGATTTACAAGATTTTATGTCTGAATGTAAATTAGAGAGACAATTATTACAAACTCGATTGTTTTGCACGAGTGTATACCGTTCTTTAGGCGTTAAGTTTAAAAATTTTGTACATTTCGATAGGTGATGGAACTCGTCACAACAAATACAAACCTTACTACTTTGCTTATAAGTTTGAGAATTTTGCGCAGTCTCGTTGACGTCAGCTACATACGAAGTACGCTCGGTACGACTGTTACCGAACGCGGGACCAACTCCGGACCGGTTAGGCGTGACTCGCGTGGTATTTGTCGAACTACCTGCGTTATCGGGAAATTTCAACTGGCCTGTGATCTCACAGGCTGCCAATTCACGTTCGAGAAATTCTATTAGATAAGAAGCAGTTGGTATGACAGTTGAACTCGAAAGTGATAATTCGAACCGTTTACGTACGGAAGTTGGAATTTTACGTAAAATGATGTTAAGTAAAATGAAACTCCAATGTTGTATGGGAAATTCCATTGCCTCCAAGGCTTTTATGTTTTCAGAATAAATATTTAATAGATTCCGTAAACACGAGGTTTTTTCAGTGCAAGGTTTTAGGTCTAAAATTTTATCGATATGTTTTGAAGCAATTACTCTTTTGTTATCATAACGTGAGATTAAAGTTTGTAAGGCAATAGAATAATTATCTTCCGTTATAGGTATAGATTTTATTAAATTATAAGGTTCATCTTTAAGCGTGAGCAACAAATACCTAAACTTCTCCACATCCGTGTAAGCAATGTTGTCGTGAATCATAGAAGTGAATAAATCGTAATACGCTCGAAATTCAGTTAATTGACCTGAAAAACTTGGAAGCGGTAAGCGCGGTAGTTTTTGATTCGTACTGTTCTGTAAACAAATCGATTGTCGTTGGAATTGGAATGCACTCGAACGTCTTTCTTCGGTATCCAACTTTTTAAGTTTGTTCGAGTGCATCAAAATTGAAAAATAAATATCATTGAATTCATTTCTTATAGATATTTGTTCGTCTTTATCGAAACATTTGGCTTTAATTAATGCCTTTTCTATTTTAGCTTGTATCTTTGTAAATTTGCGATGCTGAGCAGTTAAGTCTGGTAAACGCGCACGAAACTGCTCCTCATCGGAAATGAGTTCTAATGTCCGCTTTAATTCGGATATAAGAATGTCCCGTTCGTAAATATCAAACGCCGCTGCGTCGGTCATTTTGCGAAACAAAGATAACCTACCGCGGACGGTTGTCACGAACTGATATGTACTTAATATTTATGTCTACGATCAACGATGTTTTGAGCGGTTCAAATTCTATGCGGCTCGAAGACCAAAATATGTTACGACGTTCAAGTTTCAAGCTAGGATTTGAGCACTATTCCCGACACACAATTTCATCATTAAATCAAAGATACTGAGCAAGATCTAGTGTACACCTATGACTTACCTTACTTGATGTGTATGGCGATGATTTCGTTCTTCGGCTCCAGAAGATGGTAGTGTAGTTCGTCGAACCGTCACCTCACTGTCCCGATTGCTAGGCTTGGAATTAGGTCACTGACGACACATATTATTAACGTTTTTTAGTTATATGCAATTAATTGGAATAGGCGTTGAGCGATCGCCTTTTCACACTCGTTCGAGTCGGACCGACGTGAAAGTGGTTGTATGAGCACTCGCGGCAACTTCATATCGTGTGTTACCGACGAAGTCTTGATTTTGGAGACCGTAGGCGCCATCTCTTGACATATAAGATAAGCCATAGGCTACGATCCATTCCTTGCTCAATTTATTTCTTTAATTTAATGAAGAAAAAGTGAAAAAGGGACAGTGCTCATAATCCGGTACGGAACAAATGGGAATTATAACAGGCGACGATTAAGGCGCTAAACTTATTAAGATGGTCGTAAAGGGAAAGCTAATAAACAGTGGTGATATTGTGTGAAGATATGTACGTTTGTCATGCCCACACTATAAAGTTACTAGCTGACCCAGCAAACGTTGTTTTGCCATTGTTAAGGATATAAATAGCTTACGATCTACTCTCAGATGTTCGGTAACATACACAGACATGACAATCGGTCGAGCCGTACGGAGACTGTTTATATATTAGATTTATTAGTTTGTGGTCACGCCAATATATTACTACAGAGCGACAAGGCTATTTTGGCGCCTGGCTAAAGTCTTAACTAACGCCGCTATCTTGTGCTACTGTTTGATAGCCCTCCTTCAAGTGCCAAGAGAGCCTTGTCGGACTGTATTAAGAAGCGGGATATCTCGCTGTCTGCGACGCAATAAAACAGGGAAACAGGACGGCACTTTTTGCCCGGCAGGCCTGCGGTAAAGCCCGTTAGTGTGACAGAAAGCGCAAAATCCTATTTCATTTCACCGCGGGCAGCGATACACCGTTGACTATAAACTGATGAAGGCAGAAATGTGGACTGTAACCTGAATTTAACCACTATTGATTGCTATAATAAACTTCCTTGAAAGTAAACACAAAAGTAATGAAAGAGAACGGGAGCGGAACCGGAACACTATTTATCCCGGAAAAAATTATGATTTCCGCGGGATTTTTAAAAAAGCGAATTTCACGCGGACCGGACGGAGCAGCAGTCTTTATAAAATCTTATAGCTGGAGGAACCGACAATGAAGTGACAGAAGTCGTTCCTTTCTGTCAAATAGGATCAGCAGTTGCAGCGTGGAGAAGTAACAAATATACATACGGACAAACTTTTCATCTATAATATTAGAGCGATTTAAATCACAGGGTGAAATTAAACGCTATTTTCAAAAAAGTGCGAACAACCACCTTAGATAAAAACAAAGAAATTGTAAGAAAGAAAGGGCACACAAGTCTTAGATAAATAACCTTCATCCAATCAAGTGTTTTTGTCCCACATACATCGCAAGGACATTTTGACAATCGGACCAGTAAATCTAGTGTGTTTGTGCCGAAATTTACTTAGGGAATGGGGAATAAAGATGTCCACTTCATAAGTGCTTGTTACCTGTCGCCCTAAGTGGGCTGGAGATAAAAATGTATCCCGATTATATCCTTTGACACGCAATAATTTTTTTTTTCCACCTGCTAAAGCACAACAAAAGAGGTAAGGAAAGGAGAGTCTGTTCGTTTTATCCATAGTTGAATTTTATTGTACAATGTCGTTGCGACCTATATATACCTAGAGATTAGATACAACAGTATGATAGAGGATGATAGAGGATGAAAATCATATTTTTCATCCTCTCCTCTATGGCTCTATGTTAGCCATGCTGGATTATGCGCCCTTAGCCATTTGACTTATGTAAAATCGTCGTAATAACCTGCCGATTGCTCATACAAATTATCTAAATGAAACTAAATTAAAAAAAAATGTAAAGAAAAGACTATCCCATCGAATTATTGGTCACGTGTTTTATCGAGAATAAAAATTGCTGTAATTCTCTTCAGTTATTTCGACAGGTTTTTAAGTTAGATGGCTAACCCCTTCGCACATGGCCTTAGGCCCTTCGCACACGGCTCGTAAGCGTACACGTTTCGTAAGCGAATCGTAATGACACTACGCAAAACAATATGACAATTACGCCTCCTAGGATTCGCTGCAACACTGATTCGTCTGTGGACATGTTTGGATTACGCCATGCTTATGTTAAGGAGCCGTGTGCGAAGGGCCTTACTCTTAAAGGCCTGCGAAGGGCCTAAGGCTCACGTCGGACTCTATTCAATCAAATCCGATCGAGGAGGCGTATCTAAACAGGCAGGACCCGCGTCACGAAACTTTGTCGGGAAAAGGGAGCGCGACAAAATCCCGGCTAAACGCGGACGTATATTGTGCTGGAGATAAGGGATTTATTAACACTGCAGGGCCGAATCTCAAAACAACGTCAAGGGTATTTTAGATACGTCAACTACTTTTAGGATGTATATGACTTTTAGTTTTTTGTAGTGATATATGTCGTGCCAATTTTTGTTACCTACCACACTTCTCCGTAACGGCTCGACCGATTGTAATGAAATTTTCTGTGTAGGTTTGGTAGGTCTGAGAGTAGGTCGTTAGCGATTTTTTACATCTCTAATGGTAAAACAACGTTTCCCGGGTATGCTAGTTTTTTATGTAGAATATTAGCATGTTTAAATATAATACCCAAATGTTGATCAATTGCAATTAAGTATTAAAATTTATTTGCAATTATAATTATTATGCGTTCATTTGACGATTTATTTTTCAAATATCTGCGCTACAAAAGCAAAAATATTACCATACGTTACACTGCAGTATTTCGAATATTATGTTCCCGCACAAAAGAATCATGTCCGTAGGGAGTTACTAGAGCATCACTTCACTTAGCTTCTATTCAACGTTCCTAACATGTTCGTTCAATGCATCTATAGTGCCTAACCAAGCTATTCTGTAAGATATTTTTGTTATTCGATAGTCTGAGTTCCGATTTGATCTCAATTTCTCCCTATTTCTTGTATATATTTCCAAAGGTAAAATCGTCTGTCTCACCTGAGTGAAACTATGATTTTGAGTCGTCATTTTAGGGAATAACTCTATTAGGTATAGTCTAGTCCTTTTATAGGTACCTGTAATGCAGTAGGGAATGTAGGGAAGCAATTTTCTTTTATTTACCTTTTTACGTAGTGGGATAATCCACGTGGAAAAGGTGTCCTTTTACGACTGAAATCTTAGCGGTTGCTACACAGCATCGCACCGATACGTTAATGGGGCAGACCTGACGAAATCGAATTTATAAATTTTTAAGTCAACTTTTACCGAGCTATAAGTACAGTGGTTGAAAATATGGGTAGGTAGAGTCCGTCAAAAATAATTATTATAGGCACTTATCCTTGATGGTATCTTTGGGCAAATAAAAAAGATATTCATCAAGTGAAATTAAAAATCTGGCCTCTGTAACTTAAGTACTGATAATAATTTATTATTCAGATTTTTCCATAATATATAAATTACCTTCGCATGACAAACAAACAACAGGACGACCTTGTTTGTGTTCTTTCATCTACCTAATATCAATAAATAAAGTTGTTTGGTGTGGATAAAGCCAAAACCTCGTGTGTATATGTTTTGTACTCCTTAACGCGAAAACTACTGAAATGTATGTGAGTTTCTTTATTCCACCATAACATAGCCTATATTAATTGTATTGGAAAAAGTCGTTTTACCACATGGCAGTCGTGTTTTTTTAATTTTTTAATTAATTACTTGTTTTCAAATTATTTACTTGCTTAGCAAAAAATATTTGTAGCTCATAATATTATATTGCCATTTGTTGCCCGTGGCTAAGATCATTGATTAGTAGTATCAATAATCTTTGCCCGTGGTGCCCCCGATGGTTCCCCCAGGGGTACCTACCTCGGGCAACAAACGCATAATGCCGGTATGATCCCATCTAATTAATAATAACAAACCATCGTGAGTCGGGCCAGGCTGCATAAACAAATTATTAAAAGCTTTCATCCTGCTATCAAAGGGCTTTTAAGATAACATGGATCGGGAAAACCGCTTACCATCTGTTCCCTTTTGTTTGTGACGGGTTTGCGTAGAGCTGAGGTAGGTAAATTCGGTCGGATCTTAGCGAAAGGGCGGCCTAATTACTACGGGATCAATTGCTTATTAGAACTTCATTGAATGTGTATGACTGCTCTTGCGTTATAAGCTTCACCAAACTTCGAGTCCAATCAGAAAATGAGGCGATGATGTGATTCGTGCGGCGCGAATCACATATTTTACCACCGCTATACCAATATTTTGCGCCAAGTAGCAAACAATGGGTACAGCGGTGGTAAAATATGGATGGTGGTTATATAATCTAATAATTTTCTTCGCTCCGTAAGATTTCGCTTTTCAGCTTGTTTCACCTATCCTAAATTCATCATTTTATTATAAAATATTATATTAGATTAGGTACGAGAAACTCAACCAACCAAATTTGAGACGTTCCGTTCCTAACTATTACAGTTTCCAATAACCTCGTATAAATCAAACCTCTAAAGTCTAAACCGCTGCAACCGCCTAGCTTCCGCTGACAATATCCGGGAGAAATATCCATAATATATGCATTTGAAATGTACATTTAGATTAGAGAACTATTCCTACAATTTTAGTAGAAACCAGCTTAAACGACGTAACTTTGCAGCTTACACGAAAGGCGGCTTCAGTTAATCCTATAGTTATTTTAGCTTGCTAATTTATCCACGCTCTACCTAACCCAGTCTTACCTCATAATAATGATAGAATGTTATATATCGTACCTAGCAAAAATGAGTGCGATTACGTAAGTTATTTATCCTCGTATATTATTTCTTTTTGATCTGTAGTATATAGTATACTCAATTTAAGTGAATACATATTTTTTCAATTTCCTCTCTTTATTCTTACAATCAAAGTGCCTACTATGTTGCCTCATTAAATTAATTAGTTGTATACCAATAAAACACTTCAGTACATTCTCACTCATTTTAATTACTATTAAATTATAGAACATTTAGTTTCGTCTTTTAAATCTTTCACATAACACAGAACATAGCTACATCGTTCGCTAAGATCACAATTATACTCAATATAAAAAAACGCAATAATAAATTTATTTTATTATATTATGAATATTTACAGTCTAGTCTCCTTAAATATTAATTGTGTTAAAGTAACATACATCATAATAATATGTTCAATGTTCTTCTGATGATTATCTTTTGTCACAAAACTAGGATAATTGTAATTATTAATTTTCAACTGAGGCTATAATAAGGATACAAAAATTAGAAACAAACTTTTAGAGAATGTTATTATGAAAATAAAACAGGTAGGTAATTCGATTAATCTCGAAGAAGGTTGTCAAAATGCAGCTCAAATTAACAAGCATATTTAAGAAACAATTGTGACCCGTAGTCAAAAAAATATAATGTAAGGGACGATATTCATTTACAAAGAAATAATAATAATAAATAATGATTAAGAAAAAGTCATCATGTTGCTCAGTGTCAAAAAATTATACAAAATTTCATGTAAATATACAAAAATCATTAATCAGCTACTTTACAATATGTTTCATAATACTAATCTTATCACGTGCCAAAAGTCACAAATTCACAAGTCCATAACGAAATAGTTTACTAATAGATTTTGCAGAACAAGTTATTTGCTAACACATATAACTTACCATAATAGTAGGTATTTAACAATTACCCGCTAAATACTTTAGAACATTTTTAAGTACAGATTGCTATTAACATCTAAACATTTGAATCATTTGGTTTATCAGCTTTAGAGAGTAATGGTACGCTACTATAGTCTTTTAGACACTCGTTTAATTTCCTAGAGCCATTATCGAAGGAACTCGCTGCTGGTAACTTGGGTATCCAATTATTATTACCCATCTTATTTGCTTTGTGGTTCCCGATGGAATTCATCTGATAATCCTTCAGTTTAACTTTTGGCTGTCCGGACTGCATTACACTATTGTAGTTTAGAGAGTTGACGTTTAACGATATCGAGTTAGAAACGCTAACTCTGTCGAATTCTTCGCTATCTATAACCCCATTGGACACAGGTTCCGTGGGATCAGAATGTTGTCTCTGCATTTTGATGAGTTGCAAAATCGGTTGAACCTCCTTGTCCAGTTTGGTTACATTTATAACATCGGGTTTTTGGAAGATCACTCCGGATCCTCGTCGGCTGGACGATCTGGATCCTTGATCCAAACGCTGCCTGAACGGGGTCAAATGTGATAGCGAACCGCTGTTTTTGGATTGGCTTTGTAGTTTCGCTAATGGAGCTTTTTCTTTAGGCGCATTGGGGTCTATTATTTCCCCCAATAACCAATACGTGACTAGAACTCCTTTACCCTATAAAGAAAATATATAATATTTAAAAATTATTATCATGCATTGATTCGAGTCCCTATTATGTGAAGCTCATAAGGCTCAATGCAACGGTTTGCCAGCCCAATTCGAAATTTACATGTTTACATGAGGTTTTTAGGCATATTTACGGTAAAATTTTGGAAATGGTTGTATTATTTTCACACGTTTTAAAAAAATGTCTGCAAAAAGTGATAATTCTGTGAAGTTCAGGTCATCAGGTGAGATCGCAGTCACGAACTAACTTGTAAAGTGTAAAAAAAAGTTCATCGTGACTAAATAGATTGATTTGACTTTTATGGTTTTTTAAAAATCCCGTATGAGCCAAGGATTTATTTGGAATAAAAATTTGTCTATTCACTGATCAATGAATAATCCAGAGCATTAGATAAGTATAATATCTATCACCATCCCGGATTACAAATAGCAGCTAAATTTTATTAGAAGTTGTGATGTAAAGCAGTATCAAACAGTCACTCATACATAAGAACTCGCCTTATTAATGTCTATTGATGTGATAAAAAAATTGAGTACCTTCATAGCAACTTCTCCTCGACACTCCAGCTTGAACGTGCCAAAAGTGTCCAGCAAAGCCTTAGTAGTCGGAGATACGTGTATCTTGAGAGCTTCTCCATTGGATTCCATTCTGGAAGCCGTGTTGACTGTGTCCCCAAACAGGCAGTATCGAGGCATTTTCAACCCCACCACACCAGCAACGCAGGGACCTAGATGTATACGGCAAAATGAATAAGGTTTGAGACAACTGGGTGATCTTAAATTTCTATCTTACTTAATGGCATTGAATTTCTAACTAATTCTTTTTTCGTAAAATCATAAAATCTAGAGTTCCCAGCCAAATGAGGCTGACATAAGAATTGGAAGGACCGGAACGATAATGCCACTTTACATTTACATTTACATAGTCATTTGTACAATCTCAAGCTAATTTTTTTTCCGCTTTTGTTTGTTCAAATTCCTTGATATAGTTGACCACACGGCATTTCTGCTTTTTTTAAACAACAAATGATAAGACGAGCAAGGAGTTGTCCCGATGTTAAGTGTACACCTGCTGATGCATGCAGTGCGTACCAGGACCTTGCATTGCAATATAAAAAGCAGCACTGCAATACTATCGTCATCCTTTAACATCTTCAGTGGCATACGGACAAATTCGCAAGAACAGTCCTACCACCAGTAAGATCAGAAATCAGAAATCATTTATACATTTGCTTCAAACATGGTAACCAAATTGATGTTATAATTAATGATAGAGGCCCAACATGTTTAACCCGAACATGGGCATTGGGCGTGCAAAAAAGAAAACTAGTTACTATATACTCTATGCTAGTTACCATTAAAATAAAAAAAAAATAATATTCTGTCAAAAATGAACCCAGCATCTCATATTATGTATGATTATCTGATTGTGAAATATTATAATATTATAGATAAATGTTTTTTTTTTTTTTTATGTTGCTTGTAGTAAAACTTACAGGAGTTCTCGGAACCAATTTCTTGAAAGAATATTCGCATAAAATACGCAGCGAAGTATTAGTAGTTGCTACTTTTGCTATTCAAGAAACTTACAGATAAGTCATACTGACAGAAACTACAACTTTGGAGTCAAATAAGAAAGTTTGAATATTATTCACCACATATCTGAGTAGGAGAGAGTAAGTTTAGTTTATTTACCTACAAATTTAGTTTTAGAAAAGTTGCGAACTGGAAAAGGAAATATTGACAACAAACTACTATAAGCTAATAGAATATTCAACGTAACTATCAATAAAGTTTTAAAGGGTGGTTGCAATTTAGATGAAAATTTTCTTCTTACAATGAACCGTCTTTGCGACGCAATAACCGCTTTCCGCCCATTGATACTACTACTGTATATTGATACTACGGCGCTAAAAAGTATCCGAACCTAATGAAAGCCAAAACGCGAAAAGAGTTCTAATCGCAGTTAAGAAAAATTGGGCTGTATAGTAATGGTTTAAGACATAAATTACAATGTTTTAAGTTTGTTTATAAAAATACACAATATGTACCCTCGTTTACATAAGTTTTCTCGAGACACTTTTTTCGTGAATTTTGTATTACACCCGTGGTCCATAGATTTATATGCCAATGTTTCCACCTCATGATCTTTTATTTATAAACTGAAGCCGTTTACATAATATTTAACCTTTACTTGAATATTGTTTATTTTTGTGGGCGTCTTCCTGTATTTTGTTCAATTTGTGATATTACTTTTTCGTCAGCGTATTTTTAGACCGATGAAGCGTTTAAATTATTTTTGGGATATGGGAAAATATAGCTTATTTTTGCAGTAAAATAATATTTTAAGACTCATAAACGTACATTAGAATGCACAAATGGACGTTCGCAGCTCGGGAGCCTAGTAATGTGTTAATTAACAAAGCTCTCGAGGAGTATCTACCATCCGCCGATTCATTATGAAGTAAAGCGAGATGCATATAATTAGATACATCTTGTTGAAAAAATACATGGTCTCATATAAAAGTTATTTATTTAAAAGAAAACGCTACTACATCTTCACGAGGACTTTTGGTTTTGAAAATTCAAGGGAACTTTATTACGTTTTTTCAGACAGACAAAAATCAAAATGTACCAGCAACTACTTTTTTACTGACGCTTTAAGAAAACATTTGAAAACAATGAAAACATTTATTACTACTAGATACTTTAAGAGAAATCGAAGTAAAATAATATAGATAAGCTCATTTCCTAGACATCCAGAATTCCATACTCAATTCCCAACGGCGTCATTATTTATACAATCGACCCTTTAATTAAGCGGGAAGTTGAGAAAATGTTTGTGAAAGAGATCTCTTGAATCATACAACGGCTTTTCAACTTACCCAAAGTCGGTCACGTAAGCATTTAAGTCGAGAAATTTTACCAACAGTGTCTATTGTATTTTTCACAACAGAAATTGATAAGGAAACATGGCTACTGTTGCTAGATCACCTAAACTCTTACCTAAATGCAATACAAACCGTAACATTAGCTGATTATGCGGCTGATGTGTTATCCAGAACTAACGTACCGTGATCCAGCAAGAGCTATCCGACCCACTTCACATCCGTATCTAGTGCCGTCGAGTTCAGGTAGACCTGAGATAACCATAATATATGTGCCGCTTTGACCCGAGCCTGCATTAGGTTAGGTGACGCTATCTCAAAGCTTTCTAATATTTAGTGGATGGCCTCAACTCTCACCTGAATGCAATCCAATGCGTAACTTCAGCTGATCATGCGCCCGATGCCTGATTTTGAACCGACTCACTGCATCCAATAACATGAGAGCCATTCGAGCCATACGTACCTAGTGCCCTTAAGTTCAGGTAGACCTGAGACAACCATGTATGCGTCGCTTTACTGCGATCCTCCATTAGGTCAAACGATCCTGTTTCAAAGCTTCTTGATATGAAGTGCACCTGAAGTTCCTTCCTTTCTGATGTGAAATGAGTGGCCCAAACTCTCACCTGAATGCAATCCAATCCGTAACTTCAGCTGATCATGAGGCCGATGCCTGATTTTGAACCGACGCACTGCATCCAATAATGCTAGAGCCATCCGAGCCACTTCACACGCGTGCCTGGTGCCGTTGCGTTCAGGTAGACCCGAGACAACCATGTATGCGTCGCCTATCGTTTCCACCTGATGAGGGGATAAAATGTTTAGCTTGAAATCAAAATAAATGATACTATACAATAGAGTTCTCTTGCTGTAAAATCAGGTGAATCTATTGATCCTTACATTGACCTTTGTATGTTTTTTCTATGGTGATGAAAAGCAACTTTCATCAAATTAGAGCTAGACATTAAGAAATAAAAAAATAATACAAAAACTTGCCCTGTATAATTGACCTCCAGACTTTCGCATATACTTATTTAATAGAAAAAGATTCCGACGAATTGAGAACCTCCTCCTTTCTTTGAAGTCGGTTAAAAAAGGAAAGTTCTGACCCACTAATTCATTCGTTCACTCAATCACTCACTGACATAGCCACCCTTAGCCAGGCTCTTGGATCTAGAGTGCTGAAATTTTGCACAGGTTTTCCCTTAATATCGTAGAAAGTGGATAAGCAAGTGTTTTGCAAATCCCATTTCAGCAAGAAAATAAAACAGACGGACGGACGAATGAAGTTGCAACATAAAGGTTCCATTGTTACCATTTTTATACGGAGCCCTAAACTCAAAAAGTTATGATGTTGTGTAACTTGAAGGTCATCATTACTTAGCAACTTTTTCCCATTACAAAGAGCTCAAGCCTCAGATACGATGAATGATAAACTCAGTGCGTGACTTGAAAGTTAAATATAACAAAGCATCTAACAACAACCTCTTTCTCAAATTAAAGGATGTTTATTATTCTATATTTAACAGTAAAAAAATAACAAAATTGGTATAAAAATTTAAGCTAAAGCCTCATCGAAGCCAAGGCAGCGAGGCATTGAACCCAAAAAAAAAAACCAAAAAAACCCATTCTATATTTTGAATGACCATTAAAAGATTCCTTATTAGTCATCGAAAAGAAGTTTCTTAGGGATTTAAACTAAAAATTAATATTTATTTTATTAACTTGTCTGGCTGAGTGCAGTGCTCTGTTAAAAATAAAAACAATTCAATTAGAATTAAGTTCTCGTAAGGATGTTTTCCTTCACATTTAAAACGAAATATTTGACTTTTATTTTATAAAAACAAATCTGAAATTAAAAAGTTATTTATGATTATTGATTATAGACAGAAAAAGCTTCGTTGAATTGTAACATCATATTTATTATGTCAAGTTACAACCATAGAGGTCCAAGAGCCCGCCCTCGATTTCAAAAGTGCGGCAAAAAATACTGTGCCTAAGTTGACAAACTCGAGCCGTCGCTACACAATTTTTCACGCACACTAGCATCCGCGCACCATACAAATAAATATATAGAGATACATGGGCATCTCTCTTTTAAATTGACACACTCACACTACAAGAAAAAGTTGCCGCACTCACGGAGCTGTCGTTGTTAAGTAGGGCTCTATCTAGTCGGAGCGCGAGCCACGACCTAAATCTATGAAATAATATAAAATCTATGAATACATAAATCTATGACTACAATATATTATCGTATGCACTTGTTAGAGATGAAGAAAATTCGTATAAAAAACGAGTCTATTCTCACCTTATAAACATCGTAGTTTTCGACGATGGAATCGAAGCAAGTGTACAAGTCGTTGAGAAGATCGACGACCTGCATTGGGGTTGACGATGCGGAGAGAGCGGTGAAGCCGACGATGTCGGAGAAATATATGGTGACCTGCTCGAAAGTCTCTGCGACCACCGACTGGCCATTTATTAGTTGAGATGCTACAGACCTAAGAACAGACATTTATAAACAATTGAAATAGGGAAGTATATCGATAATCTTCAATGACGAAATACGCTACGCTAAGAGGACGGGAACTACGTGACGTATGTTAAAACCAAAAATTTCCCAAATATGGCGTCGCGCGTCATACATTTCGGTACCGCTGACATCACATACCGCTGTTGGTCACATACAGTAGCGCCATTTAACAGATTTGACAACTTAAAAATCCGGCTTCAGGGCGGAGCCTAAAAATATATGCGTGACGTCACTAAGGGCTCATCCTTTATGTTACATCCATGATTATCTTACACTTGAATATGACTGCATTAAAAAGTATACGAGGTACACTTTGTGTGAGGTTGTCTATGGTCTGCGAGAATCAAGAACGTAGAACGAAGCAATCGTGATACTTTTTTTGTAATTTACGCTTGCTATTGGTACCATGCTTGAAAGAGATTTTGTACGAAGAGGCATAATTTGGTACTTCGATGAAATTTAAGAAATAAGATCAGTATCATAAAAGCTGTGTCACCAAATGGGCTTTCTAGAAACTATTATGTGCGTGGAAATATAGCAGATTCGTTAATAGTTGTTATTTTATAAATATCAATAAAAATATGTACTTACTTAGGTAATAGTTGATACAATAATTCCTCACATTTCTTCTTTTCCTCTAAGTAATCTTGAGTGCGCTCACTTACTAACGATTCTAAGTTATTAGCATACTGTTCCATACGGGAAAGCAAATTATCCAATATATTGCTGCTTTCTTGAGTTCTGAAAAGAAGCGTAAAAATTAGTAGAATAGTAAAACGTTAGTACTTACTAATATTATTCCAACGTTAGCAAACAGTAACTTCAAAACTTTCAGCAACTATTTGCGACACAAATTCATAGCTTTTTTATATAAATTACTCCAAGTTGAAGAATTTTGCGACTATATGCTAATGGACGATAAAACAAAACGTTTCACAGCAGTAACAGTTTGGCAATAAATAATAAAGGCTTAGGTATATTTTTGCCAAAGTGAGTTACGATGTTTTTCCTGGCAAATGTCGATAAAGGAAAAGAAAAGCCATATCTGTAATGGCGAATTTGGATTTTGTAAGTGTATAATTTATTGGGATGTTTGCTTATTTTGTAAACTTTGTTAATTAAGATCAGGATCGGAATTGTTAGCTTTATTGGATCGATCGTAAACTTTTATTACCTATACTCTTGTATTTACGAGTATTACCATTTCTAGTTTTGTACCTTTGACCATAAAGTTAAAATAATTCCGTCATAAATTCCGTCTCAGATTCATGTTTTTATTGTTATATTATTTTTATTTCAATCTGAGTTTCCTTAACTAATTCTTTATAAAACATAAGAAAACAACATTTTTGCGCTGTAGTAATGTAGCTGTTATACTTATTACTTATTGATGTGGTTGCTATGAACATCGCTACTACAAAAACCCATAAAGAAAACTGAGTTTTAAAAACAAACAAGTATACTCGGCATATTAGTCGAATCTAGAAAAAAAAATATGATTTGCGCAGGATCATACTATTGGGTGGCAACAGAGGGCTTTCGAGAGGAAGTATGTAATGCACCTGTGCAGACCGCCGCAATTTTGGGTCAATTTAATCGCCACGAATTCACCCGATTTCTAAATAATAATTGAAGAACTGTTGAAAAACAATCAATAAAATAAATCCATGATCATAAACGACCAATATATTGTATGTGTAGCGTTCCGGCGCGATGCTGTGTAGAAGCCGTTAGGGGTGAGTTTACTTATCCCTGCAAATTAAGTAACGATAACATCTTCGGCTTCACCATCACTTACCATCAGGTGAGATCGCAGTCAAGTACTAACTTGTATAGTGTAAAAAAAGTATTACTTATTCAGGCGACGTATAGCGCCTTTGAGGTGGCCGAAGTCAGGTCTCTCCGTGGGATCCTCGGCCCAGCAGCGCCGCATCAGCTCAGCAGCATCGTCCGCTTCACACGACCGGTTGTACGTGGTGTTGGGACGCAGGCAACTGCCGATTACCGCGTCTATGATCTCTGTTATAAGAGATGTATTCTATCAGACTCCGTGTCTTCTGATTTCCCATCATCATATTGTAATCTCTAAGGATCCTTGCTACTAATATTATAAACGCGAAAGTTTGTAAGTAAAGATGTACTTGCGTATACTTTTAAGTGGCTTATAGCCTAAAAATGTTATGTATGCTTCTAATAAGTTACTGTTTTTACTACGTTAATCTTATGTAAATGAAGAATTTCAAATTCAACAGTACTTGCGTCAACAGTGCAATTTATAAAATACTAGCTGTACCCCGCAGCTCCGCCTGCGTGAATTTCGATTTTTCGCTAATCCAGGCTCAATCAGGTTATGTGCTATCTATGTTCCAAATTTTAGCCAAATTGGTTCAATAGTTACGGCGTAAAAGAGTAACAAAGATCCATCCATCCATAATTACAAACTTTCGCGTTTATAATATTAGTATTATAGAATGAAACAATAAAACGCGGTGGAACCTTTTTAAGCTACGAGAAACAAGTGTGAACCTTAAACCTAAGTGACAACATCTATCGTATTTTTTTTCTTTGAATTTCGAACAAACCTTTAGGCGACAGCTCGATCCCAGGTCCAAGCCAGAACACTCCCTGCCTGTTGACGATTTCGTGCATGATAATGGCGAAGGAGTACACGTCACCCTTCTGAGTACCTTCAGGGGGTGGTTCAGCCATACGCAGTAGTTCTGGTGCAGTCCATAGCATACCTATAGATAAGTAAAGGAGAAATGTTTTTTTTGAAATTAAAGAATTTTTGATCCTCCTTTTTATTACACTATACAAGTTAGTACTTGACTGATCACCTGATGGTAAGTGATGATGCAGCCGAAGATGTTATCGACCTAACTTGCAAGGGGTAAGTATACTGACCCCTAACGTTTTCTAAACAGCATCGCACCGGAACGCTAAATCGCTTGGCGGTGCGTCTTTGCTGGTAGGGGGGTAACTTGCCATGGCTGAAGCCTCTAACCAGACCAGACCTGAGCCAATTTAGAAATTATAAAATCCCGTAGTAGCACGTATCGGGAATCGAACCCGCGTCTCGAATCTGAGCGCCCGCTACAACGCCAAAAGAGGGAGGTCGTCAAAATCTATAATATTATAGATTTTGACTGTCCTCTCTCCGATAGAGATATTATCTCTATCGGAGCAGTAGAGTTACTGCAAATCTAATCCACATTTTTTGTGGGCACGCAATGGTTAAGCAAAGTGCTATTATAGAAATCATTATAGTTAACAGTTACAATATGACTGTTATTCCTATGATAGTTAGTTTAATCCTATTTATTAATAAAATCAAGACATGAAAACACACAAGACCTAGTTATTTCAAGAAAGGAACGAAGTACACGAAGTATATTACAATGGTTCCTATTCATCTTTTACATTTGAGTATTTAATTGTCGAAAGATATGTTATCCTTACCTTGGTCATCTCACTACAGAGAATTTTATGGGCGATAACTAATGATTTTAAGTACTAATTTTTATTCACATTAATTATTATCAAACAGTGTATCAAGTATTTATCGATCTGCAGGATTTACAAAGGCACTGATTTAAAGAGGCAGTTCTAAATAGCAGTTTTGATAAGTTAAAAATTAAAAATGGCATGTTTAATAACCTAGTTCAGCAGTTAAAACTAAGCAGTAAAGTAAACAAAAATGAGTAATAAAAAATAATGAACTGGATCAGTGAATATATAATTGAGCAGGAAAATAATTAAATGGGTGGTAAAAAAAATTGAACGAGCGGTTACGCGTGGGCAGTAAGAAATCGGAATTTGTCGGTAAGAAATCTCATTCTAAGCAATTCTATAAACAATGAGGTGGTAAAATACAATAAAAAAAACAGTACTTAAATAGTAATGAAAAATTAAATTACTTTTGCTTTGACTGAAGGAATGGTAGGTCTAGGACACGGGACCCGTTGCGGGGGGGGATGGGAGGGGGGTGAGGGGGAGGGGAGGGGTAGGGGGAGTCTACCCCCCAAGCCAAATCGTACGAGGCCTAATACTTTTCGAGAAATATTTTTTTGAAATTAAAAAATCTTCACCTCTTCTCATTATTTATGTCTTTAATCTTCTTAAAGGCCAGTCGACGGAGCCCCGCTTCGCGGGGCTCCTATTTCTGGGTGGTCATAAAAGAAAATAACCACTCAGAAGGATCCTCTTCGTCACCTAACCCAGCCGAGTCGGGGTGCCCTCAAGTCCCGAGCTCGCTTCGCTCGCTCCTGGACCCTAAGTCGTTTGTGCAGTGATTTACGAAAGTTAGTGACAGTGTGATACAAATCTTTCGTAAAAATATTAGCAAACTGGCAAAAAATACGTAAACATAACCTAAAAAAATGTGATTTATAATAATAATTTTTCTTATTATTTCTCGTTAATTTGAGTTATTTACGAAAGCTAGTAACATTGTGAAGTGTATTACATAAAAAACTTTCGTGAAAATACCACTCGGACAAAAACTTCCTTTTTTGTCCGAGTGGAATGTTTTTAGCTTCAACTGGAGGTACTGCGTACTTCAGAGAACCTTTAAGAGAAAAGGAACCGCTCATTCCATCATTTTTACCGCTCATTCAGTTATTGGACTGCTAAATTATTTTTAGAATTGATATTGTATGATAAAATAACCGACTAATTGATTCTTTATTACTGTTCATGTTTTACTGTCGCAATAATTAATCAACCGCCATTAAATTAAATAACTGCTCAATATGTTTTCCAACTGATCATAATAACATCTCGAATATTTAAATAACAGCTCAAAAAATTAGTTCCCATTTACAAATACTAACTAAATAATAAAAACCAATTTTTTCCCACGACTATGACAATTTTTTTGTGAGTATAAAAAATTCACACGACAGACATAAATGTTATTTTTACATCATTTAAATATACAGTCGTATAATAACGGTATTATACAGACCGCTATTAGTTTTAGCATTTTATGAATCAAAAAACCAGCTTGTGAAATTTAAATTTCAAATAATTTGATTCTGCTAATCTGTTTTACGATAACTTGATGTTAATCAACATCCAATAAATTAAAAACTAAAAGTCTCACTAGATCAGTCAAAAGGGGGATTCTCAGTAATTTTCGGCCTTTTACAGCTTTCCGCCCCGGGCTATATACCTTTGCGCATTTGGAACGGCAAATATGACACTGCATATTATGTACTAGCTGTTGCCCGCGGCTCCGCCCGCGTGCAGTTCGTTTTTTTTACAAAAATGTTTCCCGTGGAATTTCTTTATTTTTCCCAAGATAAATGAGTGGTCCCTGGGTTCGATGGACCCGTAAAGGAGTCTTCTTCCAATCTCTCCTGTCAACGTGCTATCTTCTTTCACACAATTTACCTATATCTTCTTTGGTCTTCCTCTACTTATACACTCTATCGAAATCGTTTATGTTACTCAATTCGCATTGAGTAAGACAGAGTGGGGCGTGTCATCGTGGATTGTAATATCTATACTAACCAAACTTATCTTATTCTGAGATGATACCAATGCCCAGATATTGTAATTAAGCATTCTGATGCGCTGCTGTGTACGTAGCAACCCGTTCCGTGTTGACGGGTAATCTTGTATAGTTTATACCTAGTTGCACGATCAAAAGGACGATTTAAACTGTCGATATTTCGACCCCGTTTTGATTGTGCTACGTAGATAAGTAGCTATAGGTTTTTTTAAACATCCCACGGGTGCTCTCAAATTTTTCAGGATGAAAAGTATCTTAAATGTTGACCGGGCATATATATAAAGTAGGATCATAAAATTCTATTTAAATCCGTTACTTGAAAGACGCCTGCTAACTTTTTTTGTAATGTTTTCTTTCCCGCGGGAACTCGATTGGATTAATTATATTTTGTTGAAGAGGCAACATAAGGTATCAGCATAACAAATTTTACTAAATTAAGTTCATTAGTTGTTGTTTACAAAGCGGTTAAATTAATTGCAGTTTTTAACTATCCCACGGGAACTCTTTATTTTACCGGGATGAAAAGTATCCTATATGTTGACCAGGGACATAAGCTACCACCACACAAAATTTCATTGGAATCGGTCCAGCCGTTCCAAAGATTAGCCCGTACAAACAGACAGACAAACAGACAAACAGACAAACAGACAAACAGACAACCTCGACCTCTACAGATTTATTATATGTATTGATTGTTATAGTATATTTAAATAATCGGCCAAGTGCGAGTTGGACTCGCGCACGAAGAATTCCGTACTATACATCTATATAACGTAGCGAGATGATGATGCAGAAGCCAGAACTCTCAATAATACCCAAATACTAGATTAGTACAAGTAGAGTAGTATTGTATGGAGGAATAGTATGGTCTGGACCATCGACCAAAAACTTTTTTTTTATGGGAGCCCCCTTTAATCTTCGGGTTATTCTATTTTTTAGTATTTGATGTTATAGCGGCAACGAAAATACATCATCTGTGAAAATTTCAGCAACTATCACGGTTCAAGAGATAGGTACAGCCTGGTGACGGACGGGCGGACGAAAAGCGAAGTCTCAATAATAGGGTTCCGTTTTTACCCTTTGGCTACGGAACCCTAAAACGGCTTTTGATGAAATGGGATTGATGCTTTTCCATAACGTTGTTTGTGAGTGATACGATAGTCTGTTATGAAATTCCACGTAACAAGCTTATTTGGAAATTGTATTTGAGCCATCGATATTGATTCATAGAAACCTAGGTCCCTTTGGTAATTTGAAATCGGGTTGTTCCCTCGATGTTCTTACGTAACGTTATTTTTTGTGAACTAAACGAGTCAGTCCACCAAATTAAATTTTTATTTGGATTTTCGCAGTTTATAAACTAACAAGTAATAGGTCAAGTAGGCTATTGTCATGTTTTTCAACAAGGGTAGCATCATCTTCATATATTAAAAGAGTATATTTTAAGAAATTTGTTGGTTTACCTAGTTTAATTAACATGAGTCACTTAGAAAATTAGTCGATTCTTGGATGAATTTTCTAAACACTTTAAGTAAGTACAATTTGATTTCGGCGGGCAGACTCTTGCAGCAAATTTGTCCTCGTTCGTTTGAAGTGTGAGAAAGAAATATGCAATAAATTGCAATAAATTAAAATGAAACAAAATTTCCTCTTAATCAAGGTCCTCATTTTTAAAAGGTGTAAGTTTAATTTAGTAAGTAGGATAAGTTCCGTGTAGTTAGTTAATGTAAAACCAGGATTCCCGCTCTTCCTGAATAGGAATCTTAAGTACTATTGCAATTGAATAATTGCAATAGTACTTAAGTCGACAACAGAATAGCTTAGAAAATGTACTTTTACATTTATTAGGTAATTTATATGGGTGTTGTGCAAGTGTGTGTATGTATGTGTAAAGGTGTAAGTTTATAAGTAAATTTAATGAAGTGTTAAGTTTAAGTTCCCTGGAGTTAGTTTAGGTATGGTAAAACCAGGAACCCCGCTATTCCTGTTTAGTTCCAATAGTACTTAAATCGACAGCAGAATAGCTTAGAAAATATACTTACTTCTACATAGTTATTAGGTAATTTGTACTGTAGGTAGGTAGAGTGCTGTGCAAACTAGTATTTATGTTTGTGTGTGTGCGTGTGATGAGTCTTTTTTGTTTAATTTCTAAAAGTTTCAGAGATAGACCGTTAAAAAATAGAAGATAGGAACTAGGATAGTTCAATACTCACGAGTCCAGTAGCTGTGCGCCCTGGTGTCCTTCTCCGCAGTCCTCAAGGCGTTGAGGCCGAAGTCAGTTATCTTGAGAACGAAGCGGGAATCCACTACGCAATTGCTGGACTTCAGTGCACCGTGCGATTTAATGTCGCTGCTATGTAGATAGTGCATCCCCTGGGAACGTTATCGAGCTTGAGAGAGGGTACGAATGCTAATTAAAACTCGGATCTGAACGAATTAAAACGCTCGGTGATAGTGAATTGAATCTTGAGGGTGGAATTAAGGAGTTTATAAGACGATAGCGGAATAGAAGTTACGCGATTTGTACAAGATTTGTATTGAGTAGTCCCCAGCGGGTACTTGAATTTCATTTTAAATAGAAATGCTTATTGTAGCAATTTTTAAATCGAGAAACGTTGTTTTACAATATTAATTATTTTACGCCAATAGGTAGGAAAATAGTTTACGTCCTATTCTCAGAAGTACCGAATATATACAAAAAAAAAATCATGAAAATCGGTCTAGCCGTTTTGGAGAAGTTTCGTAACTAAAAATTTGACACAAGAACTTTATATATTATCAAGAAAAAATATTTTCTCTACCGCTGTCTTATGAATAGTATACACATAACTTTTTTTATATAAATTGTGGTGAACTCTTTGGCAAGCAAGTTTCAAGATATTTAGTTCCCACAAACGCACTTATTTCTGTAAATGGTTTTCGAGAGCCCGGGATTCGAACCCCCGACCTCCTGACAGAAGGCAGAGTTCTGAATCAATGTGCTATCACTATTCCACGAGTTTTTTCATTGGTGTCACCGTAATGGATGAATCAACCCCTTATAAAAGCTTTTGTTCACATTTTTTTGCTTAAAATCGAATTTCAAGTGCACTTTCAGTTTGCTTTTAAAACATTTTACAAAAAACAAAATGCAAAATTGTACTTTTAAATGTTAAAAAGTCAAAATGCATCGAAATCCTTTATAATTAAGTTTTAAAGTTTTTTCTAGTAATTATAGGTACTGTTGCTAGGAAACCATGAAACCCAATTAAATTTATGTATTTCCAGCGTTGATATTTAATATTATAAAGGAAATACCGGCCAAGTGTGACTCAGACTCACGTACCTGTAATTACGTACCTTTTATCTATATAAACGGCAAAAATCATGTCAGTTCAATCAGCTAACCAAGACTCTTGAGTGAATGAGTCGATCAAGAGAGTAGCAGTCCCTATTATTCTTTGAATAAAGAACTTTAAAACGGGATAAAATAGAAATACAGTGCGTATAATACACATTCCTTACCTTTACAATATCGTGCATCAAGCTAACTTTGAACATCCAGTCCAATTTAATGGTGTCATTTTCCAAAATATCCTGGAGAGATCCTTTAGGGCAATACTCCGTCAAAATGCAGCAATGTGGCGGATCTACGCAGGCTCCGTAGAACCTCGCCACGTGATCGTGTTCCAAGTCCTTCATCTTCTTTAGTTCTAGAAGGAGCGGTCTGGTCAGGTCTATCCTCTGTTTGTCGACCTTCTTGATGGCCACTCGGCAGCCTTTGTAGAAGCCACACGGTGCGTACACTTGGCGGTCGCCTGGGAGGGACGTGGCTTCGTCTGAGTATGCCGTCTGAAAATCACTTACAGTTATTGGGAGTAGCTTTGAGGCTTTGAGAAGAGATGGCTTTGAGAAGTCTGAGCGATAAATTGAACACGTGACTTGTCGAAGAGAAATTCTGACGACCTCCCTGGCTCAGTGGTGAGCGCTCAGATTCGAGTGGGAAGCCGTAGTTTCAATTCCTGTTACTTTCTACATTTATAATTTGGCTCTGTCTGGTCTGGTAGGAGGCTTTGGCCGTGGCTATAAAACGCACCGCCAAGCGATTAAGCGTACTGACGCCAAAGTGCTGTGTTAAACCCTAGGGGTTGCTTACTTCATTCTAAGTTAACATCTTCGGCTGAATTGTCACTTACCATCAGGTGTGATCGTAGTCAAGTACTGACTTTTAATGTACAAAAGAAGACAACTTTTATTGTTGAGCCTCCTAATAGGATTATTTTTGAATACAGGTGTTAGTCACAATAAGGCAAGCAAGGGTGTAATATAATGTAATGCGGGTACTTGAAATTATAAGTTAATAATGTCATTATCAAATGTACGAGAGGACGCCATGTTATTGATTAGGGTTTTGGATTAAACGCTTTATGAGAACTACGCATTTTATTTACGCTAATACATTATAGTGGCGCAGTCGGAAGGATAAGTAAGGGATATACTATATCAGACATCAGGAAAGAAAAAGCCACTCACCCCGGAGCTATACCTTCGAGCCAAGGAGTGAATGCTGCCTCGCAGCCGACCTCCCGGCAACAGCACATCGCTCCAACCCACTCGCCACGTCATCATAGCTATCTCCGCCTCGAGCTTGTAATGCCTGCCAGAAAAAACATCATTTTTATACAACCGTGTGGAATGCCCTTCCAACCTCCGTGTTCCCATTCAAGTAGAATTTGGGTGCCTTAAAGAGAAGAGAGTGAAAAGGCATTTACTTTGACTGATAGAAAGCAAGCGTGTTCCAATCAAGACCACAGCATTGCTTTCTATCAGTTATGATTCTCGTCAAAGAGAAGGCTAGGAAAATATACGGCACTGCGTTTATAATTGTAACACATCAGTGCTAAAACATTTTTAAGTCTCATTTTCCCTCGGTTAGTATATCGTCGACATGGAGTGCCTTTCGAATCAAAATAGAGAAATACATTATTGCTCCACAGTATAGAATAACTGACGATGGTGATATCTACCCGGATGCAGACGAATCAAGAAGATTCCTGCTACCAGATATATATACCTACCATAATTACGATAGAGATAAGATAATCATAATCCTGGACGGTATTATCATTAAGTGACATAAAAGTGCCTTTCCATTTCTGCAAGGAAGAGGAATATGGATTTAGAGAAAGAATCCAAATTATCTGAATGACAAATTCTCAAGAAATATGAAATACCTCAGTCTAAATGATGAGGACGCAAGGATTTACATTATATATGGCGATACATGATAAGGGAACTCAACCCCGCAATGGCATAAGGCGAGGATAAAGAAGAAGAGACGTCGACATCATCATCTTGTTTAAATACGTGTTGGGATGCTTCACACATATTTGAAAACATTATAGAGAGTTGATGCAGGTTTCCTCCAGAAACACACATATATAAGTAACTCAAAGTTGGACATGTGTGATTAGGATTCAAACCCTCAATCCCTTTGTCTCAAATCATTTTATGTGGCCCACAGCTGGGCATGGATGTCCTCTCAAACAGCCTTTCATTGCCTATAACGGATCTTCGACGACATGTATATAAATGGAGGTAACTAAACTAGGTACTGTAGGGACGAGCTAGTTACGTAAGTATAAGAACGTACAAATAACATAACGTACTCGTATTTCTAGCAAAAATGTACGTTTCAAGGGTTTCCGGGTATAAATTCGCGAAGGTAATACTAATATGGGCTTATGTATTTACTGTAACGCAGCCTGTTTATATTAGCGATACCTTGTGTCAATTTTACCTTTTACTCAAACGGCACACGGAAGGTGTAATAATGTTATTGGCTTTCAATAAGTAGCTAAATTGAATATCGAAAAAGGGAGAACATTAATACATATTTAATACCTATTTACATGTAGAGTTCCTGATATGAAATAAACGATAATAATAATATTATCAGAATCGGAAAACTTAAGTAAAGGACCCGCGATATTACACACAAAATAAATTCAAAATCAAAATTCAGAGTTGCTTTTTTGTGGAGACTCTCGAGTTACTTATTAACAAATAAATTATGAGACAATTAAAATATGCACCTGATGGTAGCGTATCACACGCTTATTCATGTCTCGTGGATTTAACATTGCAATACTAGTATCTTACGGCACACTGGACTCCGCACCCTGAGACATCATTCAGTCCTTGGGTACCTATACTTATCGCATTTTGGCATTATGATTTGCCCCGTTATCACGTCAGCTATAGTTCCCTTTAAAACGAAGCACGAGGGACTATTAAAATCAACTTTTCAACACACTGCTCATAAAGTGGCTCTAATTTCACCTCAATTAGGCACATAATGAGTAATGACACCTTTAATCGCAAACTGTGACTTTTTCATTACTATTATTCACTAGTGAGTTAGACAGTTTTTTCAACACACTTGCTCATCGTAAACTGTGACTTTTTCATTGCTATTATTTACTAGTGAGTAAGATAGTTTTTTTTTTTAATTTTATCTACTAAATATAATTTTTTTTAGTATTATTTAATTCACAAGTGTGTTGAAAAACGTCGTATGATACACGTGAGTATTGATGATTACCGTCTTCGGCTATCTTAAGACCCTCACCTAACGGCTCGGGTCTCAATGGCGCCTCAGCGGTAATCACCAACTTTACTCACTTGTACCATAAACTACTATTATATCTAAATGCGCGATAGTACCTACCCGGGTGGATAATATTCCGAAGTCAGTTTAGAAATGCGATTATCGGTTTCATTAAAGTGGATATGTTAATTTCTCCTGATAATGTGTAATCGATGATCCATTTTAATAAAGTGGGTCGCGCTCTACCGCTTCCAGGCATATCAGTGATATATTGGAAGTGCCATTTGCGCTTCGATTCACGCCATTTGTGATACACGTGCCCTCTTACATGTAGAGGTTTATATTAAAGGAACAAGTGAACGCTCGTGGCTTTTCTCATGTTACATTCTATTCACCCTCCCCTCCTAAAGATTTCAGTTTACAAAAACCCTTCCTTAGCAAGAGATAAGTCATTGTTTAAATGAAATTACTTCCAATTCAATCAGATTCTGTTTGTATCCAGCGCCTTCTTGCGACTCAGTCAGACAGTCAGTCCATCTGGCCGGAGGTCTGCCAACACTGCGCTTTCCTGTGCGGGGTCGCTTTTCCAGCACTTTGGGTCCCCAACGCCAATTGGTTCTTCGAGATATTTTGACCACGCAAACAAATTTCGAGCATAGCTCTCTCTTTAGCCGAATGAGCCACTCTGAGGCTTCTTTTGAGGCCCGTTCCGTCTAGTTGAGACTTGTAATGCTGTCCTTCTTTGGCTGATGCGATTATAAAAAAGGAGAGATACAAAGTGTATGATTGATTTAACCATGGCTCACTACGATTGACCTTGTTCAAACTAAACAGTATTCCAGTAGGCTTTCATTCATTTGATACCAATTCCAAGAAGTGTAGTCGTATGTCACATTGATCTCAAGAAAACATCCGAAAAGCTTTCATATGTCTCCATTAAAGGGATCTCGTTGAGCGCGTAAACAAATTCACTCATAATGTGCGTAGGATGTGACTACGTAATAAAAGAACGCACATATCTCACGAACTTTACAGACGTTGTTATTGGTGCCTACTGCCACGCTATAATGTCAGGTTCGTACCTACTTTTAGAGTGACATCTATATTACTTATAATAAAACTGTAAAGGGTCGAATTCTGTACATTGAAGATATTTTGAAAATTTTTGTTGGAGGACACTATTTAGTCGATACTGAAGCCAAAACTGTAATTTGTTTAATTTTTGTCTGTCTGTCTGTCTGTCTGTTTCACGACCGCGCATCACGGCTAATCCGCTGGATGGATTTAAATGAAACTTGACATGATTATAGTTCATACTCCGAGGTAGGATATAGGATACTTTTTGTCCCGGAATTCATCATGGTTTCCCTGGAAGACGGCATAAAAGTCAAAATGTGTATTTAGTTATAATTCATTAACCCGTTATCCGATTTCATTCATTCTTTTTTTGTTAGAAAGGAGGTTCTTTCAAGATTATTCCGTATAAATTTTATCATCATTACTTTTGTAGTTCAGAAATTATAGACATCAGAACCTTTATCGATGAGTTCAAGTAAGTGACTTGAAACTCGGAATGGACAAGCACCTAGGGCTAAGACGTAAGGGCTCAAGTCAGACTGGAGTACCCTTACAGCCGTAAATAAATATGCTTAGCAGAAGATTTTGTATGGTTTAAGATTTTTCACTTTTAGGGTGAACAAAAATCATGAATTTATCACCACGTTATACCGTATCGCGCCATCTCTACAAATTATGTGGAACTTGAATGTAAAACTTGGAGATAGGTACTACCGAATTTTTGTTAATAATAATTAATTGTCATGTAATGTACTGTTCCTTGACTTTATATTAAGATGGCACTGTTGAGACTGTGAGATTAAAGTTTTCACTTTTGTGGACATTAACAGAGTGCCACGTCTTTTTTATAGGTTAGATCGTCCAAGCTTTTTTATCATCCGCAACATGGAAACCATGGAAAGACTAAAATAATGGTTCACAAATATTTTTAACTCTCAGGTCTTAACTGGTCCTAACCGATTGACCGTCATAGGTCTTTTTATACGTAAAGAAATATATAGCCATTGCCCATTCTGATACTTGGGATTGTATTGAGATGAAGCAAAGATTTTTAACAGACTCTTATGTTGGGCTGGGGAATATTGTTAGTAGAGTATTTTATCCCAGTGGTACCTACCCGGCCGAACTCTGAAAGAAGATTTCTACCACCAGTACAACTTTTCACATGATTTAATAATTTTTGATATATTTCGTGGTTTCAGAATAAAAATCACAATGAAAAGGACGATTTTAACTGTCGATATTTCGATACATTGGTACAAGTCGTGGTCACTACGTGACCGTCGAAATTTCGACCTGTGCCACTGGGTCGAAATTTCGACAGTTAAAATCGTCCTTTTGATCTTTCAATTACGCATCAATGAAACTTTAATATTATGATTAAGAAAAAGGAGTTTTCTAAATCACCACAAGGTAACCCGTGCGAAGTAAGAACAGGTTTTTTTACAAAATCACACCAGAATCCCGCGAAAATCAAGGAATTCTACGATATATGTAAAAAAAAACGTAATTCACGCGGGCGGAGCCGCGGGCAACAGCTAGTCAATATTTACAATTAGTCCCTCTTCAAAGCTCCGCCTAGAGTGCTAATTTTGATTATAAAGAAGAACGACCAAAGGTGGTATACAATTTTTTCATGAACCAAAACCAAAATATTTTAGGAAAATAAAACATTGTTTTTTAAGAACCATTGGCACTAAGAATATGTTTTTTATATCCTGAATTTAGTTTTGCATACAAAAGGTTACTTTCTTTTCAATTCATTGTTTTTCCCATACCTGAGATATTATTGGTAAGGACGACTTGTTTATTTGACTTTAACTTTGGAATCTGGATATTATAATTTTTTTTTAATTGTAGGAGTTAATGTGGAGACCATATAGTCTATATGTATAAAAAAGTTTGAATTTGAATCAGCTTGGTAGGAGATTCCAGACATCCATGGTCCATCATTTCATTTCGATACCTTTACGCGTTCCTGAAAAAGGGTCACAACTAGCGGACAGACGGGCATACATAGATGTTTCTGTTGATGGCGTTAAGCTTTTCTTCTTCTTTGCTACATATTGCTTCAATTAATACAAGTTTTTTCCCGCCCCGCTCCGCCTGCGTGAAATTCGGATTTTTGCTAATCCCGCGTAAACCATGTAACTTTCTGGGATGTGGATTCATTTTAGAATAATTATATCCTGTTTTGTCTTATTCTAATATCAAATTACTGTAGACAAATCCAAAATAAAGTATAACTATTATTCCACCGGTGTAGAACGTTTACTTTTTAGGCAGTAAGAGTTATTAAATCTATCTCCATACGATTTATTTTATGTTGTGGTCTAAAAGAGTAACAAACATATGCACATATTCATAAAGTTTCAGTGTTATAAAGGAACATAGCTATATAATGACAGTATACAGCTTATAAAATTCGTACCCTGCCATACCCTGCCCTTTCAAGGGGCGGGTAAGAAGTTAAGTACGGGACAAAAACTAATTCGGAGTAGTAGGTAGAGATTGATGTCGAACAATCCATCAGCTTTTTAATATCAAGGCAAAAATCGAATGTACCTATTTCTAGGACAAAAATGCCAAATTTTTCACATTGTTTGGGAAGTCGATGTGAATATAAATTCGACCCGTCGCGTCGTCCCTATTTCGTATGGTAATAGAAAAACAAATCCGACCGTACTTTTTGTTACTTTACTACTTCGATTTTGCGAATGGAAAGTTAGAGACTTTCCTATATTAGTTAGTTTATTACTTTTTGTTCTTTTTCCAATAATCTCTATGGTGGAAAATATTGTTAACCTACTTAAAAAAGAGGTTATTATCACTTATCAGTTTGTCTCGTGCCCACGTAATATTATGGTAGTAGTATCGAAAATTCTATACAATACTAGCTGACCTGGCAAACGTTGTTTTGCCCTTAGGGGTACTAAAAAATAAATAAATTGAGATTTAAACTATCCTATCTCTCAAGTTGGATCGAACTGCACATGGTGTGCGAATTTTATTATAATCGGTTAAGTGGTTTAGGAGTCCATTGAGGACAAACATTGTGACACGAGATTTATATATATTAAGATTATGAACATTTTTTTGTAATTGGGTATTGGATACACTAGGTACTTTTGAATTTGATAAAAATTAGTACTTTACCATAAAATACGATAAAAATAATGACGTAGAATGAAAAAATACTAAAATTCCAACAAATATTTACAAAGTTACAGGCATTTTAATTTTGGACTCTATCCCTTTCTCGCAAAACGAAAATTCGTATGAAGCCGCACCACAGAATAAATAATTATGTATACCGTATATTAGCACAGTGTTAAAAGATCCTACAAAAGAATATAATATATAAACTGTGCCATTGCGACACAATTCAACGTCGCTCTGTGTAATCGAAATATTTAACTTTTATTATTTTACCAATTTCATTATTTTTTTTTCAGTATAGGTTATATCTATACTTATAATAAAACTGTAAAGGGTCGAATTCTGTACATTGAAGATATTTTGAAAATTTTTGTTCGAGGATACTATTTAGTCGATACTGAAGCCAAAACTGTAATTTGTTTAATTTTTGTCTGTCTGTCTGTCTGTCTGTCTGTCTGTCTGTTTCACGACCGGGCATCACGGCTAATCCGCTGGATGGATTTAAATGAAACTTGACATGATTATAGTTCATACCCCGAGGTAGGACATAGGATACTTTTTGTCCCGAAATTCATCATGGTTTCCCTGGAAGACGGCATCAAAGTCCAAACGTTTTTTAGTTATAATTCATTAACGCGTTGTCCGATTCCATTCATTCTGTTTTTGTTAGAAAGGAGGTTCTTTAAAGATTATTCCATACAATCTTATCATCATCACTTTTGTAGTTCAGAAATTACAGACATCAGAACCTTTAAGTTCAAGTAGGTAGGTGACTTGAAACTCGAAATGCACAAAGAACCTAGGGCTAGGACGTAGGGCTCAAGTAAGACTGGAGTACCCTTACAGCCGCAAATAAAGCTTAGCAGGAGATTTTGTATGGTTTAAAATTTTTCACTTTTAGGGTGAACAAAAATCATGTAACTGGCGTTATCGCTACGTTATACCGTATAGCGCCATCTCTACAATTTATGTGGAACTTGAATGTAAAACTCTGAGATAGGTACTACCGATTTTTTTTAAATAAAAATTAACTGTCATGTTATTTACTGTTTCCTGACTTTATATTAAGATGGCACTGTTAAGACACGAACAGATTTAAACTTTATCATCCGCAATATGGAAAGGGTAAGATAATGGTTCACAAATATTTTTAGCTCTTAGGTCTTATCGATCCTAACCGACTGACTGTCATCTAAGGTCTTTTTATACGTAAGGAAATATATATCCATTGCCCATTCTGATGTTTTGGATTGTATTGAGATGAAGCAAAGATTTTTAAAAGACTCTTATATTATGTTGGGCTGGGGAAAATTGTTAGTAGTACCTACCCTGTACAGTGGTACCTACCCGGCCGAACTCTGAAAGAAGAGTTCTACCACCAGTACAACTTTTCACATGGTTTAATAATTTTTGACATATTTCGTGGTTTCAGAATAAAAATCACAATGAAAAGGACGATTTTAACTGTCGATATTTCGATACATTGGTACACGACCTGTGCCACTGGGTCGAAATATCGACAGTTAAAATCGTCCTTTTGATCTTTCAACTACGTATTAATGAAACTTTATATTATTATTAAGAAAAAGTTTTCAAAATCACCACAAGATAACCCGTGCAAAGTAAGAACAGCCGTGCTATTCTGCAAAACAGCGACGAGCGTATTGTATCTATGCATCAATGAATTTGTCAGTTGTAATAGAGTACAATTTTGCATGCCATATTCGGGTTGGCAGCTGTCTGGCAGCTATTTCATTTTGTAGAATAGCACAGCAGGTTTCTGTACAACATCACACTAGAATCCCGCGAAAAATCAAGGAATTCCAGTAGGAAGGTATATTATGTAAAAAAATCGTAATTCACGCGGGCGGAGCCGCGGGCAACAGCTAGTTTATTAATATAATATTTATCCTAGTTTGTAGTATATAATATAATTGGAGTTAAATACCCAATTTTACTAACATATTACAGAGGACAGCGAAAATGTTTCTATTGTGTAACAGAGTCGAGCATCTTTCACATCTATCTTTTTGAACCAATTGGCTCTCCGCTCACGTGCTTGCTTTGAGTTATCATATTAGCGAGATATGAAAAACGATACAGAACACAGACTGACAGGACTAGGTACAACAGCGAGTTGAATATTTTGAACAAAGTGTGCTCTAGAAATAAATATAATTGTTTGCAATGATACCACAATAATTGTTTGCAAGTACCATTTTCGCAGAATAGCACAGCTGATCCTTTTCTTTATAACTTACGAGTACTAAATGACTTTTGTTATTTTTCCAATAATCTCTATGGTGGAAAATATTTTTAACTTATTAAACTTATTTTAATATTTAAAGTAAAAATAGATTATTTATCGTTTTGTCTCGAGACGAGTTTATCGAGACTGCTATCATATCTTAAATAGTAAGCATTTCAAGCAAAAACATTGATTTTAGATTCAAGACCCAAAATAGATGAGGGAAAATAAGTCTCTTTAAGGTTTTTCAATTGCAGGGCACTAAAATTCGCTTAAATACGCCGTCTACGCCATTAACAACTGTGTTTCGGTTTGAAAGGCACTGACAGCTAATGAAATTACAGGGCATAGTGATACTTAAGAACTTAAGTTTCAAGATGGCATTCGTATAGTCCTGCAAGACCTGGGATGTTCTGCATATGACGATAACTCTACACAGATGATCGTAGTCTCCTTATTTTAAAACTATTATAGCGCTTCTTCAAAAGTTCTGGAGAATCGAACGTGGAAAAATAATATTGAGGTTTTCTTTATTCTTAGCATCAACCCGAAGTTTGGAAATTGGCGAATCAGTCACTCGGGGAGCACGTTAAGCCGTCGATCTTGCGCCTGATCTCCTCCGGTTGATTCGGCTATGAATTTGAGGAAAAAAAGTTCATATGTGTTCGCGAACGGCGAAGATATTTGTGCGCTATAATAATATCTCCGACGTTTTTATAAATCTCTCGATATTTAAGTTCCGTGACTGAAATAGATCTGGGGAACATTATCATTTATTAATAACTAGGAATGCTGTAGTGAAACGTACCTGTAAATGAATACTGACAGAACAGCCAGGATGACAACGACTGAGCTCAGCACGATACTCAGGATAGCGTACACGGGCAGGGCTGAAACAAAACAGTAAAATAAACCACCCTTTTATAACTTATTTCAACATATTCAAAAAATCCGACAGATCTTGAAAACTTTAAGATTAATTTTTAAAGTTTTCAAGATCTGTCATGGCCAGATCTTTCAATTGATCATTTCATAATGTAGCTGGCCTCATCGTGACCTAAACTGCTCCGTCGTGTCTGAGATTTTCTCAGAATTAAACACTTCATAAAGTTATTATATATTTCTTGAAATGGCCAACTTTAGTAGTTAGTAGTGTAAAACACAAAAGACGGAATAATAATATATATTCAGAACGTGTTCAAATGGCACACAACTCTATTAGGTATCACTTCAGTTTTTCTAGAAAAAGAAACCATTTTTAAATTGGTCTACCATACCATTAAATATTTCAATATTATGAGAGCAGGCCAAGCATTTCATTAAATGGTTGCCCAAATCATCAAATGAAAAAAAATATAACCGTCTAATATTGTTGAGATGGGTCTTATATTAATGAGCTTCTAAATATAAACACAACTCTTGAAGGATTCAGCAAACATGGCTCTTAAAGATACGAGCACAGATTTTAGATACGAGTATACTGTATATACCGTCGAATCTTGAGAGTGGAATAATTTATTATTTTCAAGAATACTGAAAATAATGATTTGTTTTTTTAATGCCAGCCATGACCCTTACCCTTAGAAGGTAGCGTAAGACGTGGGAGGTTCGATAAACATTATCGCAACAGTCCAATGGATGAAAAAGTTACAACCTTTTTTATTTCAATTTTCAGTTCAACCTTAGACGTTACTTGTCGAGGTATACTTTAAAACTACACCCACTGGCACTTTCAGCCATTTATGAAAAATCTAGGAGTTGTTTTTTGGGTCCCATACCCCCAAGGTTTACCCTGTTTTTAGGGTTCCGTGCCTCAAGGAAAAAAACGGAACCCTTATAAGATCACTTTGTAGTCCGTCTGTCTGTCTGTCTGTGTGTCACGACCCTTTATTTCAGTAACTATTAAAGATATCGATATGAAATTTGGAATAGTTATAGATAATGATGGTCCGACGTCAGTGCAATCATAAAAAAAGTTAAAAATCGTTTTTATTTTTTTTATTTAACAGGAGGGAATCCAGGGTCGTCAAAATCTCAAAATGAGATAATAATATTGAGTGGGGTATCATAATATGAAAGGGCGTTACTTGTGTATTCTAAAACCAATTGTTATTTATTTTTATGCCCCATACTTTTTGATGTATTGGGCAAACTGTGAAAAAAAAAATCCGTTCCTCTTTTTCAAAAGTTTATCGATCGCTAAATCTGAACGCCAACAAAAAGTATCTCCTTGTAAATTATACTCGTAAATTCAATAAACAAAAGTGAACCATCGGTGTGCGAGTCCGACTCGCACTTGGCCGTTTTTTATTTATTTATTCAGGTATTAATAAGGTATACAAAGAGAAGTAGGCCATCCTAACCTAGGATAGAGGTAGGCCTACCTAACTCATCAGCCATCACCACTTAGTCTTCATCATCATCATCCTTTTAAAATGGAGACAAGGAATAAGAAACAATTTCGGGTTTCTTCTGGATCACCCGAGCGAAGCAAGGACGGATCAACTAGTAAATTAAAAGAATAAATGTTTTATCTCCAAATTCAAATGTCTTGAATGAAGAAATATCTACAAAAGAAATTCTATTTTCTTGAAGATCGCTATCTTAAACGAAATCGTTTTTTTACTTGTTTTATGCGAAAACATTAATATTGGGGTCCTTGACAGACATTCAAAGGAGAACCTAAACGGTAAACATATTGGAAGACTTTCAAGTCGTTTGGATGAATGACAAAAGATTTATAGAAGCCAAGGACTCCCCTTCCATCTCCTTACAAAATCACAAAAAGATAAAGTACCTACATAAAACGATCTCGAAAAAAATATTTCGGCTATAATGGTGGCAATCGAGCGAAATTCAAATTTTATTTATTTTCTCGCAAATATTTCTAATATACAAATATGTCTAATTAATTATTATATATTTTGTGAGCAAAACAGACCTACATGGTTTCAATATAATATAATAGTTTTAGCAAAATATTTTCTTAATATTTCCCATTCAGGTTACATTGGTTCTCGAAAGATTTTGTTTTCTGCAGTTTTGAAGCTATCGGGAACCAATATGAAGTAAATGAGTATTTTTTCTAAACTTTTTAAGACCCGTATTTGGGAAAAAATAAATAAAATTTGAATGTTCGCGCCCAGGTGGTACCCCGAAATTTTTAGTACTGCTAGAGAATTTGTTCATCACGGCTAGAGGAATTCTTTGCTTCAAAAATCGGCTGTATCTGAAGCGAATTGAAGTTCGAGGCAAGAATGCACTTTTTCTTTATAATAATGTAATGCAAAGATGGATTTTAAACATTTTTCCTGATCCGCTGACAATAAGAAACGTGATACATCTGCGGTTGAGAAGATTAGCGATTCAGAAGGCGCCCGCTCCTTTAATTTCTGCGACTACTGAGACGAGAGACCTTATTACACCGTTGTGGCATCGATACCTATTCCATTTTATAGTTAACTTAATTTGTACATATTTTGTTGGTCATAAATTCTATTATAGTAAAGTTTTGCTAGCGAGGCTGCCTTAATTTGGGTTTTTAAAAAAACCCGTGAGAAACAAAAAGTAGCCTGTATTAATCACGGGTATAAGCGATCTGCTTCCGAATTCTATGTATAAATAAAGTTGCATATTTAGGGTAATAATACACATTTGTAATAACAACTAATATTCATGAAAATATGATTTATTTTGTCAATAACTGTATAATGATTGTATGTTGTACCTCATAACATAATTAATTTGTAAAATTGCTTTACATAGAGTCATTTTTTTCGGGTAGAGAAATTGTATTTATATTGAGAATTGGTTTTTAAACCAATAACAACAATAACAATATGTGATTTTCGCGTAAAAATACCCATAGTTGAGGATCTGGAGATAAAGGACTTTATCTACATGTTCATGATCAAATCCGCGTAATTTATAATATTATGACCCCGTTCAATTATTATACGCGACTACACTGTGAGTAGAAATATACGCTCTAAGCTTCCTTTAATGTTTTGTAAAATTTCCTTCCCTTTGAGGATTAAGTAAATTCATCAAGTAATAACGTTACGGTGTAACAGAAAGCGAGGCTTATCTCATGAAATTTTAATTAAAAAAGCCATAAGCAGCGTATACTAGAGTAAACAGTGCGCTCAGCACAACGAAATGAGAACAACAAGTCCGAACGGTCTTTAATGAAAAGCTGCTCGTAGTGGTATTCGTTAACGAAATTAATTAATACTTGAACTGGCGGTTCATTATCGCGTGGTTTATGTCCCGGAAAACGATCACCTCGAAAGTAAGGGATTTACATTACATAATTTTTAACAAGTATATCTTTTTTATCGATAATAATGTGTAATAAAACTTATTGTTAATTAATTGCTTTAAAAGTGTTGCCCGCGTGGAATGGGGCCACGAATACTGGCTGCATTTTCCCACTGAACACAAAGATTTAAATCGCTAGATGAGCCCTAAACTACCAAAAACGTCCACGTGTTTGTCTCGTGTGCGACACGCTATCACTGTCTTTGTCACAAGTGAAACTACAGCATGCTGAGAGTACTCACTCAAGATGTTTGTCGACATTTTTGATGTGCGCAATGTAGGCTTGTGGCCCATCTTGCGATTAATTAAATCTTTGGATTTATCGTCTTGGAGCGTCACTCGCGCTCCGTCTAGATAGAGCCCTACCTAACAACGACAGCAGACTGTTCCGTGAGTGCGGTAATTTTTTATTGTAGTGTGAGTGTGTCAACTTTTTGTATGGTGCGCGAATGCGGCTCAGGTATGTCAACTTAGACAGAGTATTTAATGCTGCATTTTTGAAGTCGCGTGGGCCTCTTAGACTTCTATGCTCAATACCCACTTTTTTACAGGAAACGATGCCGTCACTGTCGGAATCAATTACCTAAGAACCGAAATTCAAGATAATGACAATCAACAGAAATATATTTGACGACCTCCGTGGTTGAGTGGTTAGCGTGCCGGTTTTTAAGGCGCCGCCATCTCTGAGGTTCCGGGTTCGATCCCCGGTCGGGGCAATGTAGAAAAATAAGTTTTCTACATTGTCTCGGGTCTGGGTGTTGTGGTACCTTCGTTGTTTCTGATTTCCTTAACACAAGTGCATAAGCTACTTACTAAGGGATCGGAGCAATGTATGTGATGTTGTCCACTATTTATTATTTATTTATTTATTCATTTATTTTCACTAAAATGATCAGAATATCGATGTTATTATTGACTTACAGGTGTCAGGGCACAGCGAGCCGTCAAAGCCACATCGGGGGGTGTCGGGCGGGTGGCTGGTGCGCCCGCCCGCCCAGTGGATAGGGCGGTTCTCAACGAACTGGAGCGAAGAGTTGGCTGCTACGTACGTCGCTACCACCTGCCAAAATATTATACTTATGCTTGTTTTCACCAACACTTTAAAAAAAGATTCCGACGAATTGAGAAACTCCTCCTTTTTTTAAAGTCGGTTAAAAAAACGCCTTAGCTGATAGGTGACAGTTTTCACTTACAACAACTGTCACCTAAAGGCTTAGGTGTCTCTTAAAATTTTGGTGAAAACGAGCATTATTATTTTTACATTTTCATATGTTTATTATAAAATATATTGTATATGAATAATTTTAAGGCAATATTTTAATAATTTTCCTTTTTTATATTTTGCTCATGACTCACGTGTTTAAAAACTTCTATATTCGTATTTGGTATATAGGTGATCAATCATTATAGTATTCTAGTTTATTGAATTCAGTATTTAGGAATGACAGTTATTGCTTATGGAATATAAATCAAGCAAAGTCAATTTAGATCAAAGTTTCAAAGCTTTGAAGTCAAGCAACAAAGTCACTAAACTAAACTAATTCAATGGCTCTAATTAGTTAAGTTTCAATAAAAGTAGTTAATAAACACAAACAAACAAACATGCTTTCGTATTGTCCGTAGAGAATTCTTAGGTTTACGTATCGTAAGTAATAGGAATATTTTTAGCAGATCAGTGAACTGAAAAAAAAACATGAGGTTATACCTACATTACCATCGAACTCACGAGAAATCTATATTATCTTATAGTAGCCTCCACCGATATTTACAGGTGAGAATGCATAAGTTTTCGAAAAAAAGTTTTGGGACCATTTTAAAAAACCAAAATTAATGTTAAGGTACTACGAAAGTCGCACTTAGTACTACTAAGTTATGAAATAATCGCGATTTAATCTTAAGGTATAATAACTCGTTAGCTGAATGAAAATTAAGTTTAATTAATCAAACTTTGCTTATTAAAACAAACTTAGTACGAGCTTGAACAAAGTTTCATGTTATCGTCAAATCCACAAATCCACATTTGCCACTCAGCCAACTGGAGTGGAAAATATTGCGCCACTGTTAAAAAGAAGAAAAAGAAGCTGCATTACATCCGTGGGCGAATCCCCAGATATCCTCGACTCATCGGACATTTTTGCGAAGAAATCAATGTTCCACTTCCATTCCACTAATTTTGGCTGAGTACTCATACTCAATGTTCTATATCAAAAGTTTAAATAATCTCGTGGAGAAATTAGATTTATAACTGAACATTATAATCGATATAGGTTTAATGAATTATGTTCAAGGTTAAGTGAATTAATTTCTAGAAAACTTTTATAGTACTTAACTCAACATTTTACCATAAATATAATAATTTGAGTTAACGCAAGATTTTTGTCGTTTTTTGTGTTAAAAGGGGCAAAGTGAAATTTTCTTCCTCGAAGGCGAATTCTAAATTCAAAGCAAGGCAAAGGTTTCTATAGTAGATTTTTGAACGTAGCGAGGATTCCGTGTCTGGAGTTTACGACACTGAAACCAAAATAATTCGATGCCCCGAGTGACACACACTATTTTTCATCACTACGTAATATGACTAAAGAACTAGGAGCAACTGCTTTATCGTATACATGAGACATTATTAAAAAACAAGCGTAAAATTTCGGCGAAAAATAAATTAAAGAAGACAAATAACTCAAACGCGGACCAATCAGAGGAAAGAACTCGCAAGCCTCAAAATAACAAGTTTTGTTTTAATAAAGGTTGAATTTGGGAACGATAATATGTACCGTGAAGAAGGTGAAAAGCAAATATAATATTGTCTTTTTTATTTCTGATTTACAATGTATTTTTGATAATTTCTGGATAAACGATGGTGCTTTGCTGGATGAAATTGAACTCAGAGAAAGTTAGAGACATAAAATATCAAGCAATTATAATAAAATAACAAGTGCATGTTCCCGTAAGATATATTTTAGCTTCCATTGCTGATTTTTCAAGAAACGTGAGTATATCAGTGATATTTTTCTCTATTGGAGATATCGCTTCAGCCAATGGATTTCATTATAATTAGTTGGTGTGCTCATGAGAGCAAGAGTTGTGACCTACATCAGAATTGGAACTCAAGTATAGATACTTAACGAGATTGATAAGTTAAGTGGACGAGTAATTGGCATTTTGGATTCATGCTGGGAGTAAATTAGAAATAATATTGTTTCCTATATTAGATAGAAACTAGGTATCACTTAGCGGAAGTAATAATTTGGAGTGTAGGTTGATACTTTAATAAGGCCCACTACACAATGCTTCTCTCAAAGTTTCTTTCACTTTGATAATACTATATTCGGCCAAGTGCGAGTCGGACTCGCACACGAAGGGTTCAGAACTATTACGAGTATCTATAATATTACAACGTAGAGAGATGATGATACAAAAGCCAGAAGGCCCATTTACCTACTACTACCAGCCTAATTTCACTCTAACTAAGAATAACACCGCCCAGTAGCTCAAAATAAATATGTCTACTAACGAAATTAGGGCCTTCCCACCTCTGGAAACCTCATTTGTACGGGCATAATCACACGTCCCTATCTTAGTAACGAATCAGGATTCAGGACCCACGCTGCCCAAATGAGTTCTTTGCGAAGGGGAATTTCTCGAGCAAAGTGAACCAGACAGTTTTTCGACCCGCAATTTTCGTATATTAAACAATTTTAGATTTAAATGCGAAGGTAAATGAAAATTTTACGCATTTAACCACAGATACGAAAAGCTCTTTTGCCAAGGGCACTTTTAGATTTTGAGGAAAGGATAATCTTTTATTATTATAATGATAATAATCTTTTATTATAAGCTTGCTGTTTTTGGCTTCGCCTGCGTGAATTTTCGGTTTTCAAAAATTCCGTAGGAACCATATATTTTTCCAAAATAAAAAGTAGCCTATGTATAAATCCAGGGTATAACACATTCCCAAATCCTAGCTAAATTGGTTCATTGTTTGTTTTTAACTTTTATAATATTAAAAGAATTTATTTGTTACAAGGTTACTTTAAATAATAATTCAGAAGTACATGAAATAGCTTTCAAAAGTTCTATTCCAAACTCTGTTAAATTCCATCAGAACTAAAGATTCAAAGGAATCAGTTTGAACGGTTTGTCCGTGTTCGAGTTCTCTAATAACTAACATCACGGGTCACTAATTCCGATTCCCTGAATTGGAATTTTGATGATGGTATTCAGTACGTGTTTTTACACGACTGCCCAAAAAATAGAGTGTAATGTTTTTAGGGTTCATGTATGTATATATGTATGTATGTATGATATGCATGTATGTATGTAAGTTTCTTTGTTCCACCATAACTTTTAAACGACTGAGATATTGATATATTATGGGGTATCGTTTAGAATCCCTTACATCATTCCAAGTAACACAGATTATATTTTTTGGCACTGTACTGGCCAACGTGGTTACTGGACAAAATGTGACTTATGAACCAACATCTCGTATGATATTTCAACGTAAAGCCATAACGCACTGCATTTGACATGGTCGGTTGTATCAGTTAACATCAAGTGAATCTTTATAAAAACTCCCTTATCCCGTGCCATACTTATAGATAGCAAAGAAATACGTAAATAAGGCAGCGTGTGGAAACACAGTAACTAGATTTTCAGTAAAGTGTGATGTAAATATGTGTCGCTTTTATCCTACCATTCTTATGCCGAAGCTTCGATTTTATACTCTGTATTCTCTAGGTTGCAAAGGAGAATCTTTATTCAGCCATTTGTATCAGAGAAATTTGTACCTAAAAATCTTGTTGACTGGGTTCATTTTTCGGTGTACCGAATTTTCAGTGAGCGCTTTCAGTAAAGCAAAGGAAGGTCACTGAAACGTTTCGTAGGCTGAAACTGCTACGAGTAAGATATACTTGAACCTTCTTGAAAAAATGTACGAATATATCGCTTAGAATATACGAGTACCTGAATCAACGTTTACACCAAAACTTTCTTTGTAAAATACCTGTACATTTGAAACGACTACGATTTGTAAACAATTACATTGTGGGGACAATTTTCGCAGTATTTTGAAAGGGGGAAGTCCCGGATTTTGTACATCTTCTCACTCTCACGACTACGTTGGTGGGTGCGACAAGCAGCGTTACGGAAAAATAAAACATAAAAACGACGTTTTACCAAATTAAGTACAAATAAACTAGAAGCCAATTATCAAAGAACCGTTCTGAGGGTTTTTTTTTTATATCAGGTATTATTATCACCGACATATTGAAAGAAAAATAACAATTACATTCATTACGTTTCCGATAAAAATTATAAACATAGAGATTTTGGACACCATTTTTGTTCATTCAATGAACGTTTTCGGTCTTTGAGCGTCGCATACGAATATACACGTATACGAGATTGAATTTTGCGTAAATCTTCGAACAATTTTACAGCGCTGAAACCTGAACTCATTACTGAGAAGCCGTTCAAATAATAATTCCTATTGAAAGTAATTTTAAAGTAGGTGTAACGAACCAACAAATAAGATAATATCGAGTTCCTCCAAATTTAATCTGCTATATTTTTAAAGAATTTCACTCCAATAATGGAATTCCTATAATTTGGCGATTTTGACAAACTTTATGGTTCTGTCGGCATCCTATTGGTTTCAAGCGGGGTCTAGGATTTGAATACCAGAAGCTGATGAACTGTTGGCGATGTTCTGTATCAATTTTCTTATTTTAATAATATGCGTTAATTAATTAACAAAAAAAACCGACTTCAACTCTCATCAAACTACTGTTGAATAAATCTTTTCCAATTAATTTAAGGCTTATATGGTTTCCTCATGGATACCATTATCAGAACTGGACTAAATTGAAATGGAATCACACGCGAAGTGTCAGCTATCTGATAAAAAAAGAATCATCAAAATCGATAGTCCCACTCAAAAGTTATGAGGTAACAAACATTAAAAAAAAAGAACATATAGTCGAATTGAGAACCTCCTTCTTTTTTGAAGTTGGTTGAAAATATATATATATAAGTGTTTACCCGATCGTGTGTTGAGAAAATTCAGTGAATTACCTAATCCGAGATATTACGATAACGATAATGGTGCCAATTCAAAAGGAATGATGGCAAGACGGAAAATTAATAAGGATCTCGTTGAAAAGGCTCTGGCTAAGCAGTACAGTATAGTAACATCATTAGCAGAATGAATGGCAGATGTCGGTTCCGATCTCCCTCTCTCACAGTAATGTAAAAGATCGCTGGCCGTTTACCCGCCCTAATGTGTTTACCCGATCTTGTGTTAAGATAATTTAGTAAATTAACTAGCCCGGAATATAATGATAACGATATTATAGTTAGGTGCGGGATGAATATGACTGGCTAGAGCAGAAACATGACGTAGTATAATGATATAACGTCCTTACAAAATATACGTGGGATATCTGTGGAAATAACTAAGAATAGTTATAAACTCAGGCTAAAAATTCGCGTATCGTTTTATTTATTTATTTTATTTTATGTAATCAACAGCGTTACAAAAAAATGAATTACAATTAACCTAAAGCTATGAATAAGGCCAATTTAGATTACAAATTACAGGACACAATGATGAAAAATGACAAAAGTGATTTTGATGCACTGAATGTGAGTCTCACTCCACTTCACCACAGTCTTCACGTAGTAGGCGTGAGTGGCGGAAGGGGATTTCACGTGTAGTCTGCATAAAGAGGCGAATGCCGCCACGTTTGGAAACATTTCACTTAAAAGGCCTGTGAACTATGATGTCTCCATTAATTCAAAATACCAAATCATTTGTAATTCGTGCATATTTCGATCATGGTGTGGTGTTATTCGGATTCATATAGTAATAATCTATCCTCCTGGCCATATTTGGTTCGGAAATACTTCTTTAAAACGAAATAATAACCAATTTTGATCAAATTTTGTATAACTTTGGTCGAGTTCCGTAATACCAAAAATCATGAATGAAAACTTGTAACTTTCTTTATTATCTGGTGTTTTTCTTTAGCTGGACAATAAAAACTGCGCTTCTTAACTAATGCGACGTGAGATAGTGTTGTTTTTATTACAAAACAAATAAGCAGAAAACATGTCCTCCTTGAAATAAAAATAAGCAAAACTAAATTCGTTTACAATTTCCTTTAACAAAAGTATTTCAGAACCAGATATGGCTAGGAGCATAGATTATTACTATATGAACCCGAATAACACCACAAAATGATCGAAATTTGCACGAATTACAAATGATTTTGGTATAACGTTTGTATGGGAGATATCGTGGGTTAGTGGACTCTTAACTGTTTTGTTTTTTTTTTCGAATGTCAAATTACTGATAGTCAAAGTACAAATATTCCACCGCTATGCCACTTTTAGTAGTATATCATCGCTTCTGAACGCTAAATCGTCTTGCTGTTAGGGATGTAACCAGCCCCAACTGAAGTCTTCCGCCTGATCAGACTTTAATTTTAATAATTACAGAGAAATTATAAATTAAAATGGAATCTGAAACTTTTCTCCCATTGGCAGGAGCCAGAGGGATAATCAAAAAGATCTATAGATTTAGAACATACGAGAATAAGCTCATTCACCCCAGAATCCAGATACATGTAAACTCACAAAGATTACCTATCGTGAGTAGCAAAAACGCTGAAGAGTGATATAGATATAGTAACGCCCTAACGCCCTTATATACGCAGATGTGGATAATGAGCGCACCCTTTCTGAAAGTTTGAGTCACATACACCAAGATATAAAAATATTATACCGACGTAAGTTTAGTAATCGATAGAGATACTGTTTGTTCTGTACTGCGTGTTTTAATAATGCGTCTTCTTCAAAATGGTAGAGTTAAAAAAGTTCTTAACCTCTATACAAGTTACCCATGTCAAATTTCTACTTTGGTAGGACAAATCTGTACAAGATAGGTTATTAATTCCGGCTGTTAACCAAGTAATATTACACGGGTCACAAAGGGAGTTTCGTGTTCTAATTTACATTTATGTGTGTGACATAATTAGACCCAAACATCGAGGCATTTAGAGCTTGTTTGTCTTGACTTCTAAGGAAGGCTTTCATAGTCCTTTTTAGAGGGTATCTCAATTTACATAATCATGATGAAATATTCATTAGAAAGGCTTATTCAACAATTTGTATGAGTCTTCACAAACAACAACTATTGGGGTATGTGTTGTGTCTTAGATTGTGTTTGAAGTAGATTTATTTGTTCTAAAAATTTGTACAATTTTCTTCAAAATATACTGGGCTGTAAAGAAAACCTGTAACCATTTTATAGGGGCTGTTATAACGTAAGTACTTCAACTGAAAAATGCAGAAAATTTATTATAGAATAGGTTTGTTTGGAGGCTTCGGCCGCTTCTTATTACCACATTATCTGTTAACATACCCTCCAGAGATTTAGCGTTTAAATGCGATACTAATTTTGTTGGCGGCTTCATCTGTTCGAATTTCAGTTTTACACCTATCCCGCGGAAAATATGGATTGTGTAAGAGAAAAAGTAGCTCTTATATTATAATCTATCTCTATCACAAACAGCAAATTAGGATCAGTAGTTGCGGCGTGAGAGAAAGTTATTAGTTTATGATATTATGCTTAATAAACATATTCTTTTATATATGTATATATTGCATAATAATATAACACGATTAAGGTTAAACAAATGACATAGCCATCACTTCATAGCAGATTTGCATTCACAAATAGATTTTGTGCTGAATAAAATAGCAATTTATCAATAAGTTTCTGCAAGCCCATATTTCCAGATATCCATCACACAAATAATTTATGGAAATAATTCTAGTTCCGCTGCGCAATCTAATTAATATTGTATTGTACATATTAGTACTGGCCGATTGGTCACAAACTTATTTCTCACATAGAAAATATTATATTGTCTAACATTCACTAAGCATATAATAAACTAGTAGGGCGCGTGTGTGCGCGGGCCACATGTGGCCCGCGTGCAGTCTTCCCGCCCATAAAGGTATCGCCGTCATCTCCATCGCCCATTGAAATCCGATTGGCAGTGAGCTGAAAAAATTACCAAGGAGCACTGTCATGGTTTTAAAGATAGTTAAGGTCAGTTCGAACAAAAACATACGCTGAACCTCATCGTATGAGGTTCAGCGTATTTTTTGTACGAACAGCCCTTAACTATCTTTAAAACCATGACCGTGCTCCTCAATCATCATCCAAATCCTAGATCATTGTCTCTTCTCATAGTATGTACATTTTCCATGGAAAGATAAATTCCGCCACAGTGAATTATTTTCCATGCATCCCGTAGAATTTGAGATCCTGATCACCTCTTGCTAAGAAACCACTCTCTTATCTTTTAATACTTTCCGAGATAGAACAACATGAAATTTGTATGGCGGCCATTTTGTTTTTTTTTCAGCTCACTGCCAATTGCCTGAAGTTCCGAGTATTTTTTGTTTCAGCAGTCCCCACCTAACTATAATACCTTGTCCATGCTCTTTGACTGTCTTTAAAATCCTCAATCATCACCTCATTCCATATTTTTCTCTGGTAGTCATCCAAAAATCCGCATCAAAGCACTTCATGTTTTACAACTCGTAGTCTCTTCAACATTCCCCATACATTTTCTATGGAAAACTAAATTCCGCCATTTTGATTTTTTTTTCTATCCATCGAATAGACCTTCGGGTCCTGATCATTTCTCGCCAAGAAACTACTCTTCCAACTTTTATAATTTTCGAGATGAACGCCGATGAAGTTTGTATGGCGGCCATCTTTTTTCCGCCATTTTGAAATTTTTTTCCGCTAACTGCCAATTGGATGACGTTTCGAGTGACATTTGGTCGAGCACCCCCCACCTATCTCCAATACCTTGGCTGTGCTCTTCACCCGTCTCCGAAATCCTCAATCATCAGCTCTCTCCGTATTTTTCCTCCGAATGAATTTTTCTCTTTTATACGAAAAGATGAGTAAAAAAAAATTTTTCCATACAAAATTGTTCAGGAGAGGTGATCAATGAGTCAGTGGCCAATCAGCACGAGCAGCTATATATATATTAATTAAGAAAAATACTTCAAGTTCCAAATGATGTATAATGATACACTTTTCATACAAGGAAAATACGTAAGAATAGTAATGCGACGGTAATATCCATGAATAGGCCTAGAACCACCCAATATAAAACTTTGTCCTAACGCACACTGGCCTGAAGAGAGCTGACGCGGAAATTCACATTAAGAACTTACTGAAACAAAGTTCTAATTCTAATGTTTCATTCATGAGAAATTCTATAGGACATTATACAGATGATGAATTTATGTCAAAGTGACGTTTCTTAAGGCTAGTTTTCAAAAGGCCAGTCCTTGACCACCTAGTAGTCAGCAACTGTAATACAAGGCTAGCGTGACGATACAGTCTAAGGTACAGAGCGTTTGTCTAAGAGATATTCAATCTGGATTTAAAGGTACCCAAGCTGTAAGTGATGGGGAAGACGGAGGCAGGGAAGGTATCCTAGATCTTTGCGGTGCGTAGGTATGAGGAATCAAACCGCTTCGTACGGGTGTTTGTTACGTCAACTATGTAGAGGTGTATAAGCCTTTATGATGCCTTTCTCTTCTACGTAAAACAGGGACGGACAGGGGGACCAAATGTAATAGTTCCTAATATTCTTAAAAAATACCTATAGAGAGGCGACGATGTTCTAAGCTTTGGAGTTTTTTATTGACCAGTGACTGGTTACCGATGGGTCTTCAAAATCCATCGAACCCAAAGCATCAAGTTGGCAGAGACATCGCATAAATGGATAAAGTACTTCATCATCCATGCATGTATGTATCTGATCCTGTATCCGATAAAAGGTGAGAAGCTATTCCGATGTAAAATATTGCTTGACCTTTTTAAGACGGGATTTTTTTTGGGAGCAGTTTTTGCTTTGAAGTCGATTCTATATGACCACTAACCTCAAACTTGCTGGTATGCGGATTCATGTCCAGTAGAGAATATGACGCCACTCGGTCGCCGTTCCCATTTATGATCACCTCTCCCGTGATGCCTGGAATAGACAAATACTTACAACACTCGCTCACAACTTTTGTTACGTAACTTACTTTTGTTAATAACTACGTCTGCGTCTTTATCATAGTGCATTTAATATTTCAAATACGGCTAGAAATTCGCATAGTTGAATCAAATAATAAATTCAGATTATATTTGAATCAAATAAAAAAATTGCTTCACGGAAGTCTATTGCAAATTGCAATGGATAAATAAAAAAAAACCTTTTGCTTGAAGTCCATTCCGAACAGTCTGAAGTACCTCCCCATGTCAGATGCATTTGCATTGTCTACACGAGATAGTGCTTATCTTCCTAATACAATCTCATTGTCTCTAGTAATCATGTCTACTCATAATGCTCTTTAAACCGAATCAGTGACACTGCTTCACGGTGTGATAACTGACAAAGCGGTGGCACCCGGACGTACTCCGCAAGAATTGTACCATCAGTGTTTTTTTTACACTATACAAGTTAGTACTTGACTGCGATCTCACCTGACCGTATGTGGTGATGCAGCCGAAGATGCTATCGTACTAACTTTGAAAAGGGTAAGTAAACTCACCCCAATGGTTTCTACACAACATCGCACTGGAATACTAAATCGCTTGGCGGTGTATCTTTGCTGGTATTGTGGTAACTAGCCACGGCCAAAATCTTCCACCAGACCAGACCTAAGCCAATTTAGAAATTAAGAGATCCAAAGTGGCACGTGGCGGAAATCGCACCCGCGACCTCCCACTGAATCCGAACGCGCCCCTGCGCCAGGGAGGTCGTCAGATTACAGGTATTATTATTAAAATAGTACAAACCTTGAAAAGTCCTGTTCCACATGTTCTTGATAACCGTAGCGCCATCTAGCTGTCCTTTAGGATCGTTCGCCTGCCGCAAAGTGTCGTTCAACGCCAAAGCATAGAGCAGCACAGCATCATAGAATGCTGCCACGAACGTAGAAACTACTTCGCCTTTGCCGAAGGTGTAGTTGTATTTAGTTTCCGCTAGTTCTTTGACCTAGAAAGCACTAAATTATTAAAGAAAGTTCAAAGAAACTACTCGTCCCATATAAACTACTCGTTTTCAACCAGGAAAGCTTAAGAGCTTGTAAAACTACGTTATTTGCTGTACGTAATACTTTGATCATTTTTTTGTAGTTTTTAAAACAATGTTTATATTTAAAACAATGTTTTTTTACGTTATAATGTGATTCACAAAGGATTGCAATGTTTTTCGAAATACTTGGGAGAATCTAGAAATAATTGATTGCCCACAGTGTAGAAAAAAATATGTTTTGGCAATATAACTTACTCGGTCGGAAAAATCCAGATATTCCTTTTTCTCCGGCGCTGGGCTGGTGACAGTGAGAACGGCACTATACGCCCGTCTCGCTCTCTCGTTTCGCTCGTCCGTGTCGCCTTCCACCTTCCATGGCTCTTTGGACGACGCCGACGCTAGACTGTTTTGAGAAACTAAATTGCTGAAATAAACTTGACTGCCTTAAAATACCAACTTAAAAACACTAAGCAAGATCTACTCGTATAATATTAGAAAATATATTGGAAGAATAGATAAAAATAGTAAAGATAGGCCGATCCGAACATTTTACGTAAACCTTATTCATACAAGCAAACAGTAGCGTCATCTGTCAAAATACCCGTCGCCGCCGCTGCCCTAACTACCGCGTGGCCTTATACTGTTGGTACTAATGACACCCATAAATTGGCGACATTTTTCGCGCTGTTCGCCCTGTCTTTAGTATACAAGTCTGTAATTGGAAGTATAAAAAGATTTGTGTTTATCTACTGGTGATCCTAATATAAAGTTTTAAATTTCTCATATTTGTTACTAGTTTATTACCATCCAGGTACGGCACCGATTTGGCTAAAATTTGGAAGAAGACAGTTTGTACCCTAGATTTTGCCCTACATCAAAAATTGCTTTTGTCTGAGGCATCTGAGATGAATAATCGATATGTACTTACTTGGAGAACAATTCAATGTTGAAGAATACGTATTCACCAGATGAGACCATGTTAAGCTCTTCGGCAGCCAGCATTATTTCACGCACGGTGTTTGGGTTGGCGCAGACTACGACAACTGTGGACAATTTATAAAGTTGAGAGAGTTGTATTCATGAATTATCAAGCCACCGAGTTACTCTTGAGCAATACGGGGTAGTCATATTTCAAACTGGTGAAAAACGGATTGGCAAACTTCACACAGCTTTGATAACATTTGTTTGTAAACACATGTTTACAAAGCTTTATTCCCATGTTCAATAAAAAACGATAAAAATAAAATAAAAAAAGACGTGTGGCACTCGGAGACTGCCGCGGTAAAGCTATTGCATAGCATTTTTTATCAATTATTATTTTTTATCAATTAATATTTTAAGGTTATGTTCGTTACGGAATTTCTGGATTAGGTCTCCACGCTCAAGGCCCGTGATAGTAGCTATGCAATAGCTTAAAAGTCCCAATCGAAACACATGATATTCAAGTTAACCAATCGAAAAAATCTGAAATAATTATGATGAATAGGGAATAAATACTGTATATTTTACGGAAAATATAAAATCGACTTTATATCAAAGGTAACAAAGTAATTCTTAAGGTTCATCTTTTTCTAATGTAGTTCAGAACCCTCGGTGCGCGAGTCTGACACACACTTGGCCGATTTTATCTGAATATTAAACCTTCATGTAATTGTAAGCAATAATAAAATTATTGCTGACATACATTAAGTATAATTAATTTTACGTAGTCACATGAATGTATTAGAATATAGACAATGCTGTTATATATGTAAACAAATCACTTAAACATATCTTTACATGTTCATCAAATATATGCAATAACATGATGTTTGACATAGCAATTTTTCTATTTTGAGATTTTAGTGCGTTATAAAAATGGTTAATGAAGTCAAGTCGTACGTTTCAAAAATAGCGTGGGAGTCTGCAGGTATAGAATTTCGTGGATATTCTAGGTTTTACTGTTATGAAGACCAATAAAAAGAATAATTTATTGGATTTTCAAAATTGTTCAAAATAAGAATGGAAAAATATTAATACATGTAATAATAAGGTATCATTTTTATTTTACATCAAAGAATAAAACGAACGTATGGGAAAATGTCATAAGTTGTACATCTCCGAAGATGAATCATCCAATCAAACCTTCTAAACAAAAAAACATTGAATAAGGGAACACATAGAAAAGATTAAATAGACACAACTTTCTGGATCTGTGAAAGAGCACCTGTAGAATACAGATTAAAAGTGAGTTTTGTTCATCGAATAAGCCATTGTTAAGAAGAGTCTCAAAATTCCTATAAACAAATAGACAATATTATTAAACTAGACAATTATTATCATTGAACATACACGTGTGCGTTTCCACACAGTATACCTACCTGAAATATTATAATCATCAGCTCTCCTAAAACAATGATATTAAACACAGACCAGGGAATAATAGATATTAAAGAACAAAAAGCGAATATCAATTAAATAACAATCCTAACAAAAGATGGTTCAGGGCAGCAACTTGTTTTTATGTTTACAAATTCATATTTTTTTAAAGTGTCAGGCAAATTTTTTAAAGATTCGGAATTTCTTATGACGCTTTTTTACTAAAGCAAATCTTATTCACCAACAAAATAACATATTCATAAAATGACGTATCGGTCACAAAACTTTGTCAAAACTTTGTCACTTAAGTTCTGATATTGGCCTCTTTTTACCCGATTGTAAAAAAGGTTCTGTAGTAGAATCAACTTAAACTCACCCCTGGAAGTATGAACAAATCGATTTAACTTGGATGAGCTATTTTCATAAAATTTTACAGAGATATTACAAAATGTCTTACACTGAAAGCGTAGATCGTTCATACATATTTTATCTTGCCAACAAAATATAGGTACCAACGCTTGAAAGCTGGAACTCATCCTTCGGGATTTGTGTGGTGATCAATAAAATATTATGTATCGCGGTTGGATCGTGTGGGAATCATCTATTCACTGTATCGATAATACCAATGATCATACACACACATCTTTAGAATATAAAATAAAATACATGTCAGTATGTTTAGAGCTTGTTTAACAACCGGCAAATAAACTTTATCTGATGAATAACTTCAACAGATTCCCATATAAAAACTATCAAAATTTCGCAATTCAGTCAGTAAAGTTTATTTAGCGGTTGTAAACAAGCGATAAAGTAAAATAAATAATTAACTAGTCTTTATTTTACTGTATCTCCACGTATACATGCCTTATAAGGAAAATTATTTAAAATCATCAATTATTGTATTGAATAACCGCCGTTTCAACATTCAATCTACATTATATTAGAATTAAGACTTCCGTGCATGAGTGGACATTATAAGAAGGAAAAAGTAACGGCTATAAACTCACGTCTAAACGTCTAAACGTCGTTAGACGCGAGTTTATAGACGTTACTTTTTCCTTCTTTCAATCTACATTTTTTTATCAACTCTCTAGGTAGAACTATATTTATGTTTGTGTTTGTATATTTCTTTATGAATGTAGTTCAAAATTACTACGTATTGCATTCTTTGGATGCAATTTTTCCACTAATTATAAAATAATGCATTTAATTTTATGACAAATTAAGTGAACTACTCTACATTAGCGTAGGTACTCGTATCTCGTAATGTATAATATTATTGTCTTATAAGGCAAATTATTTAAAATCATTAATTATTGTATTGAGTTTCAACTTTCAAAGTACATTATTTTAATAACTCTCTTTGTGGAACTATATTATAGTATAATATGTTTATCTTTGTCTATTTCTGTAGGCATGCAGTTCAAAATAACGTAGACAACGTTTACTCTGCATTCAATTTATGCAACTTTTCCACTGATTTTAAAATAACACATTAAAATTTACTGACACAGACACAGTTATCAATGAACAAAATATGATGTAAGACATGAGGTTGGGCACCTTCGAATTACGAGTTTTGAGGCATTTCACATTCGATGCTTATATTTTTAGCAAACCGGTGTGAGGTTCGACAGTTAAATAAAAGACGGGACTATAAATATCTTACGTCTGCTTTCGACATACTCACTTCTTGTACTTTCTGAAAGTTTTATGAGGAGCTCTTTTATTTTTGCAGTTGTTATTAAAGTTTCGTCGAAGGGAATGTTGGGGATGTTCCCAGTGCCCTTCTGGAAGACTGTGAAGACCGCACTGAGGGTCATGAAGCAGGGGCTGTTCCCTTTGCCGCTGGACGGAGCATAGTTATGGTAGAGCATCCCGAGCTTACGCCAGTTGAACTCCTGAAACAAGAGAAAAATAATGTGAAGATGGCGATGCTTAAAGTAAAACGCAAAATAAAACATTATTTCCAGAAACAGAATCAAAAACAAAAAAGCTATTCTAAACTGAAATAAAACATTAGAATATCTTGAAATAAAACGTTAAAGCAGATGAAATAGTAAAATAATAACAAAAAAAAATCAGTTGGTGGAAGGTATTTTATTAGAATATTATACAATAAAACTATTAAGCTAGAAAAAAAACAGTTTTTAACCCAAAGATTGTTGCTAAAGTTGTGTTGCTAAAGATTATGAACGTAAAACAAAAAATACAGTTTCTTTCACATGATCGTCAAAGAACAAAGACTCAAGATTTTGTTTTTTTTCAAAATCATGAACTAAATAAAATAAAAATCCTGAATACATAAGTTTTAGCAAGCTCAATTTAAATAAAATTGTATTGCAGTAATCTTGACAAAACCATGATAAATATTTAGCACATAAAGACCAATCGAAATATACTTATTTAGGAGAAGATAGAAAGATATCAATCAAAAATATTGAGATCAATGGAAATATTATATTTATCCACAGATATGGAATTTATCATATTTGAGAGAATCCGAAAACGGGACTAACAAAATAACTTTATTTGATTTCATTAAGGAAATCCAGTGCTTATTTGCAAATCCATATTCAGTGCTTATTTGCAAATCTTGGGACTCCGTAGATAAACAAAATATATCATTTAAAACTCACTTTGTCAAAATAGTAGGTAGGTATATATAAGTATATTAGAGTGCATTAGATTTTGTGGACTTGTATTTAAAATAACTTGAAATTACTTCCCATAGAAAATTTGTTGTTTAGTAATTTTCCGTTACGAATGTATAATACAACGACACTCAATAACTTCAGGATGCAAGTTTTTGACATTAACACTCGTTTTCGACTATGTATATCATTATTTAAATTATACTTATTAAATTATTGTTTTTATTTAAATAACTTACAGCTATTTCATAAATAATGGTCGCACTGGAATAAAAAAGATTTATAAAAAGATAAAAGCAACGATAATGCCTCATATACATAAGGTGATCTTTTATTAAACTAATGGATTAATAAAAAATGCATGAATGGAAAGATTTTAGGCAATCCACAACTATAAACACGCGACAATCGTCTTTTAACCTTAATAAAGTAAAAAAATCATCATAACGAATCGTCTTGCTCCACTCTAAATGAGAAAAACTAATATCGCTTGGCTTTGAAGTTTACACAAAATAATGTGAAGATGCTGAAATGGCTTTAATGATAAACAGACTAATACCAGGACTTCTTACGGTAAGATTATAAAGAAAAAAAAACACTCAATCAACAATAAAATGTTAAATGTAGACCCAAAATGAAAATAAGCTAACATAATTAGTATCCTTTAACAATGGAGTAAGATGATGCACCATCGATGTCGACCCAAATGGAGCATTTAAATATAGGTATTTGATTATCTCTCTTGCTATATTTAAATATCTTCGTGAACTGCTCTGAATAGCATCATTAGACACAGGATGCAATACAAATATATTTAATTCTGACATTAATATGAATATGGTGCAGTTAATTACGTCAACAGATAGATACCTTGCATTACATTAATCTTAATTATTGTATAATATGGAATACGGAATTATTATGATACGGAAATACAAACTTTTAGTACCTAACCTAGGAGAAATAAAAAACCTTCTAGATGTGACTCTAACCTTAAGAGTCCTGTGAACTACCATGTCTCCCATACAAACGTAATACCAAAATCATTTGTAATTCGTGTATATTTCGATCATGTTGTGGTGTTATTCGGGTTCGTATAGTAATAATCTATGCTCCTGGCCATATCTGGTTCCGAAATACTGTTGTTAAACGAAATTGTAAACGAATTTAGTTTTGCTTATTTTTATGCCAAAGAGGACATGTTTTCTGCTTATTTGTTTTGTAATAAAAACAACACTATCTCACGTCGCATTAGTTCAGGAGCACAGTTTTTATTGTCCAGCTAAAGTAAAACACCAGTTAATAAAGAAAGTTACAAGTTTTCATTCATAATTTTTGGTATTACGGAACTCGACCAAAGTTATAAAAATTTTGATCAAAATTGATTATTATTTTATTTTAAAGAAATATTTCCGAACCAAATATGGCCAGGAGCATAGATATAGTGGTGTTATTTGGATTCATATAGTAATACTATATGAATCCAAATAACACCACAAAATGATCGAAACATTCACGAATTACAAATGATTTGGTATTTTGCATTAACGGAGACATCGTAGTTCACAGGCCCCTTAACGCAAATTATATAATTTAAATATAAAATATATAATTTAAATATAAAAAACACGCGCAAAGTTAGGTACTATACTTGATATGCAAGAAGCGTAGAGTAAGGCGTCAAGCAATTCAATGAAGTCGCTTCCGGCAATAGTTCCATTCATATGTACTTAGATGTTACTTTGACTGTCTGCTTGTATATTGTACAGTAGCTATTAAGTACGATATAGTCTGATGCTAGCTCCAATTAGTACATGTTATGCGCTTGCTAACCAATTCCCTATATGCTAGGTGGGACTCTTGATCATCATCAAGAATCATCTTGCAGGGAACCTTTAGGATTACTGGGTTTTGTTTACGACAGCGTTAATAGTGACCTTGTATTGTCATGGAATATTATTTCATCTTGATAATTTAATGATAAATCCGTACTAGAATCAAACGAGTGATGAGAATTCGTACTCCGATAAATAAACCAAAAGCGCTTGTTACGGGAAATATATTCTGAAATAATAACGACATCGATAACTCTGGATTTCCAACTAGTGTTTGTTTGAAGTAAGGGATGGATTAATTACCTGTAATTTTATAAATATTTTATGCAGACACACAGAATTAAGCTGTGATGCAAACAGTTCAGTTATAAATTAGTTACACGTGGGATTAGGACGTGTTTATTGTAAACTGGTATGCATAGTAATTGTTTTTCATACATTATGTTGCACGATACGCGATTATTTACGCCTATTGTAATCAATATTCAATGAGCTACGCCAAATGGTAGAATAATATTTACCGAAATAAGCTATATTTAGATTTCAACACACGGTTTAATTGTTATTTTAAATTCAAATGGACGGAAGTGATGCCCACTATTTAAATAAGTCACAATCAATCTGACGATCTAAAAAGTTTTAGCGTCACTTTGCAATATAGAATTATCGATTATTGATAGTGCATAAATTAAAGAGATCTAAAAGTAAATTTATAAAAAAGATATGGCAATTACAACAAAACAAGTAAAACAAGGAAAGCAACTAAACACGGAAAATAAAACACAGAATTATATAAGAAACTATTTGGAAGCATAACGGTACATACACAAACAATACAACATCTAATTAAGATTTGTACAAATTGATACCGGTGTTTACCTCGAAAATTTTCCTGATGGCAACTCCAGCTTGCGTATAGCTCCCCATCATTCTCGTTAAAGTCATGTAGCTCGGGTGTTTGTAGCCAAACGCTTCTGCTTGAGCTCCTGCTGTTAAGACGGGTATCCGCCAAAGACCAGCATATCTTGCTACGGGAGCTATTACATATTCACAGCCCGGCCCGATAAAGGCATCTGAAATAACGCCGATGCATCATTTAAACAGATCGTCATATTGTTCAACTGATGGTGCTCTCAGACAGAAGATTTTGAATGATTCTATTTTTTCAATAAAGTTTCTTCCACAAGTGTTTTCTGTTGTTGACCTTGTTATTGAATATTATTTACGGTGTTATTAAAACAGTAATAATAACTCGGAAGTTTTTTGTTGTGCGATAGCATAAACTTTTGTATAAGAGCACCAGAAAAATAACAAAATGTAACTCGAATTCCTAACTCATAACTAGATTTCCTAATAGATAAATTGATGGATTTAAGAAAAAATGTATTAATGTTATTAACTCACCAGCAGATCCGTTGACGTAAAACTCGAAAGCTGCAAGAGGTCCATAAACCGATGAGCATCTTGTGTCTCTATAGTCCACAAGAACTTTCCATCCAGGTAACGGGCCATCGGATTTGATCATAGCAGGGATCGCCAATTCTACTATTGGTAAGACTTTTGCTAAAGAAAAAACTTCTGTCGGGTCAGCTGGCAGAAGTACTCCTAGCTTCAATATTTTCTCATCGAACTGATGAGTTTCAGGCCTGAGATTAAAATTTGTTCTTTTCACATAGTAGTGATTACTTGCTAAATCGTGGGGAAATCCTATTGCTCTTCTATCATCATAAATGTCCTTCATAATATGTATCCTTGTTGTTGTATCATTTGTGTTGTGCTCTTTGCTTTTGTGGTAGGTGTAATATTTATTCAATTCCAATACATCAGGCATAGAGTACTTGTCTGATTTCTCGTCTTCATCTTGCGCTGAAGTGGTACTCTTAATGAGATTCTTCACATTGACTTTGCTGTCTAAGTTACGACGCCATTTTGAGATGGCTCCGTTCAAGTTGTTAACTTTATACTGATTAATCTTGTCTCTAGGTGTTTTCACATTATAACTATTAGCACTAACATCACACTTCACTATCACATTAAATAAACATACGTAGAAAATAAGGAATGAAATTAAATAAGACCTTCTAAATAGATTAATAGCTATTTTTTTGCAATTTGTTTTAATCTTGTGTGCTTGAGCATTGTCCATAGATTCACTAGGCTGGTCATCTTCAATTTGATGTATGCTTGCATGGCGTCTCTTTCTGAAGTTTGCTTTGCTTGCATAAGACGTTTTTTTGCTGTTTTCCAAGAGAATCGCATCCACGACCTCTTTTACCATTTTACAGTTAATTTATTTCATTTTTTTGGTTTTATCATTTTGTTTCTTTCATCTATGAGGAGAAATATAACATTGCTTTATTAATGTAATTTTTGATAAGAAACTCTTCAAAGCGACGATCGTTGTTGCAAAATTTTAAATTTTATTACAATCTCATTAAAAATTAATTAACTACAAATAAATAAATCGGAGCTAATTTTCTATTAAACATTTGATATTTTCAATTAATTCGACTTAAGTTAGTACGAATAACTTACTTCCTGTAGATAAAATAAGAGATTCTACGTTGTTTCAACGTAGAATCTCTTATTTAGAATTTCGTAGAATCTTTAAACAATACTAGGCCACCACGTCTTCAAAGCAGTAACGTTACTGTACATAGGGACCTTCAACGAGCTTCTAATAAAGTTTATATACGTTCATCTTATATTTTGATATAGGAAACTATAGCTATAGTTATAGCTTATCCACGTGAATTTCTGCCAGTCCGCTTTTCGTTAGCCTCGTTAGATTTGATTAGATTTAAAACGGCTCGAACGATTTTCATGAAATTTAGTATACAGGGGGTTTTGGGGGCAATAAATCGATCTAGCTAGGATTCATTTTTAGAAAATGTCGAATTTACTAAAAAAAATATAACTTCTCGACACAAACAGATGAAACTAAAAAAACAGATGAAAAAAAAACTTTTGAAGGCAATATGAAGGCAATAAAATACTTGTGGCTATGCCATGAACTTTCTTTCAGAAGTTGTAGACCATTTACACTTTCTTATAGGAGAGAACAGCAGAGAACGGCAGAACTATGCCTGCTCAATATAGGTATCCGCTATAACGTTATTTACGAGAACTGCAGAACTATGAAGAAGTTTGTCCACGTACTTTGCGTTCAAGCCACTTAAGAAAAATATAAATTCTCTATCATATATCTTATTTGGCTCTGCGGCCATATTCCGTAACTCGCTGGTGCCTATCAAAATGCGATTCTTTGTAGCAACCGGCAGGAGCTACCACCTAACCATACTGCTAACCACTGCCAAGTTAGTACATACGATTACATCGTCACTTACTACTCAACTAATAGTTATGTGGAAGAAACAACCCAAAAATACTGGATGGAAGTTCCATCATACTCATACCTTCCAGAAACAAGCTCCAGGTGATAAAAACAGTAAAACAAATGAAGAGAACAGGGGGTGAAGCTGTCCTTGAGAACACGCAAGAACTCAACTCAACTTCGAAGGACTCGAAGAAAACTTACTTCCTGTTGCTAATCTCTTATAGTTTTGAAGTCAGACAAATATTTTATATTAAGGAGCACACCACGGATGTGCCCGCGAAATTCAATTTTTTTGTGGTTTTTCGCGATTTTTAAGCTAATAAGACATAATAGGCTTATGGCATTCAAATTGCGAGAATCCCAATCATCTTCACGTGTTTATATAAAAATCTCTGCTTGAAAGTGTCGAGTTAAAGAAATTTGTCCGAGATTTGCGAGTTACTCACTTAAAACTCGATACTCGGACTAATTTCCTAGGACGCACATTTTTAAGCAAAGATTTTGATATAATCATGTAAAGATGATACTGCCATTCCCGCAATTTGACTGCCATAAACCTCTGATGTGTAAATTAGCGTAAAAATTGCAAAAAACCACGAAAATTTTGAACTTCGCGGGCAGAGTCGTTGATTTCGCCTTAATGAGCATGTTAAAAAAACGCACTTCTAATCGCCCAACCGTAGATGTAGGTAGATTATATTATGTTGAATTTTTTGCTCTGAGTTTTTTTGTTGCTCACTTATTTATACTTGGACTTAGTAATGCCGAATACGAGCTAAAAATAACTTTTGACTTTGTCCCGTCTGTTTTGTCGAACTGGTTCTAAAGTAGGTACCTGTATAATACATATAATAATAATACATACTTTTAATTCATTATATAAGGCTTCATTAAGTTTTATGGTAATTTAAGGTTAGTCTACAATCTGCATTATAGTTATCACGTAATATTCAAGAATTGATTTTCTGGTTTTTGCTTACGGCTTTGTAACGGATGCAGAAATTAGCACGTTCAACCCTGTTTCAAAAAATTACGAAAGTACTCTTTAAGAATTTTTTGCTCTGAGTTTTTTTGTTGCTCACTTATTTATACTTGGACTTAGTAATGCCGAATACGAGCTAAAAATAACTTTTGACTTTGTCCCGTCTGTTTTGTCGAACTGGTTCTAAAGTAGGTACCTGTATAATACATATAATAATAATACATACTTTTAATTCATTATATAAGGCTTCATTAAGTTTTATGGTAATTTAAGGTTAGTCTACAATCTGCATTATAGTTATCACGTAATATTCAAGAATTGATTTTCTGGTTTTTGCTTACGGCTTTGTAACGGATGCAGAAATTAGCACGTTCAACCCTGTTTCAAAAAATTACGAAAGTACTCTTTAATCTATACTTATAATAAAACTGTAAAGGGTCGAATTCTGTACATTTAAGATATTTTGAAAATTTTTGTTGGAGGACACTATTTAGTCGATACTGAAGCCAAAACTGTAATTTGTTTCATTTTTGTCTGTCTGTCTGTCTGTCTGTCTGTCTGTCTGTCTGTCTGTCTGTTTCACGACCGCGCATCACGGCTAATCCGCTGGATGGATTTAAATGAAACTTGACATGATTATAGTTCATACTCCGAGGTAGGACATAGGATACTTTTTGTCCCAGAATTCATCATGGTTTCCCTGGAAGACGGCATCAAAGTCAAAATGTGTATTTAGTTATAATTCATTAACCCGTTGTCCGATTTCATTCATTCTTTTTTAGTTAGAAAGGAGGTTCTTTAAAGATTATTCCGTATAAATTTTATCATCATCACTTTTGTAGTTCAGAAATTATAGACATCGATGAGTTCAAGTAGGTGACTTGAAACTCGGAATGGTCAAGCACCTAGGGCTAGGACGTAAGGGCTCAAGTCAGACTGAAGTACCCTTACAGCCGTAAATAAATATGCTTAGCAGAAGATTTTGTATGGTTTAAGATTTTTCACTTTTAGGGTGAACAAAAATCATGAATTTATCACCACGTTATACCGTATCGCGCCATCTCTACAAATTATGTGGAACTTGAATGTAAAACTTGGAGAGAGGTACTACCGAATTTTTGTTAATAATAATTAATTGTCATGTAATGTACTGTTCCTTGACTTTATATTAAGATGGCACTGTTGAGAGATGAACAGATTAAAGTTTTCACTTTTGTGGACATTCCTAGAGTGCCACGTTTTTTTTATCAAAAACAACATGGAAAAATCAAAAACAACAAAAGCAACATAATGGTTATTATATAATATAACAACAAAAGTAAAATAATGGTTCACAAATATTTTTAACTCTCAGGTCTTAACTGGTCCTAACCGATTGACCGTCATAGGTCTTTTTATACGTAAATAAATATATAGCCATTGCCCATTCTGATATTTGGGATTGTATTGAGATGAAGCAAAGATTTTTAACAGACTCTTATGTTGGGCTGGGGAATATTGTTAGCAGAGTATTTTATCCCAGTGGTACCTACCCGGCCGAACTCTGAAAGAAGATTTCTACCACCAGTACAACTTTTCACATGATTTAATAATTTTTGACATATTTCGTGGTTTCAGAATAAAAATCACAATGAAAAGGACGATTTTAACTGTCGATATTTCGATACATTGGTACAAGTCGTGGTCACGTAGTGACCACGACCTGTGCCATTGGGTCGAAATATCGACAGTTAAAATCGTCCTTTTGATCTTTCAACTACGTATTAATGAAACTTTATATTTTTTTATTAAAAAAAGGAGTTTTCAAAATCACCACAAGATAACCCGTGCGAAGTAAGAACAGATTTCTGTACAACATCACACCAGAATCCTGCGAAAATCAAGGAATTCTACGGTATATGTAAAAAAATCGTAATTCACGCGGGCGGAGCCGCGGGCAACAGCTAGTACTTATAATAAAACTGTAAAGGGCCGAATTCTGTACATTGAAGATATTTTGAAAATTTTTGTTGGAGGACACTATTTAGTCGATACTGAAGCCAAAACTGTAATTTTTTTCATTTTTGTCTGTCTGTCTGTCTGTCTGTTTCACGACCGCGCATCACGGCTAATCCGCTGGATGGATTTAAATGAAACTTGACATGATTATAGTTCATACTCCGAGGTAGGACATAGGATACTTTTTAACCCGGAATTCATCATGGTTTCCCTGGAAGTCGGCATCAAAGTCAAAATGTGTATTTAGTTTTGTCCGATTTCATTCATTCTTTTTTTGTTAGAAAGGAGGTTCTTTAAAGATTATTCCGTATAAATTTTATCATCATCACTTTTGTAGTTCAGAAATTATACACATCAGAACCTTTATCGATGAGTTCCAGTAGGTGACTTGAAACTCGGAATGGACAAGCACCTAGGGCTAGGACGTAAGGGCTCAAGTCAGGCTGGAGTACCCTTACAGCCGTAAATAAATATGCTTAGCAGAAGATTTTGTATGGTTTACGATTTTTTACTTTTAGGGTGAACAAAAATAATGAATTTATTACCACGTTATACCGTATCGCGCCATCTCTACAAATTATGTGGAACTTGAATGTAAAACTTGGAGATAGATACTACCGAATTTTTGTTAATAAAATTAATTGTCATGTAATGTACTGTTCCTTGACTTTATATTAAGATGGCACTGTTGAGACTTGTGGACATTCCCAGAGTGCCACGTCTTTTTTTATCATCCGCAACATGGAAAGAGTAAAATAATGGTTCACAAATATTTTTAACTCTGCTAACCGATTGACCGTCGTAGGTCTTTTTATACGTAAAGAAATATATAGCCATTGCCCATTCTGATACTTGGGATTGTATTGAGATGAAGCAAAGATTTTTAACAGACTCTTATGTTGGGCTGGGGAATATTGTTAGTATAGAGTATTTTATCCCAGTGGTACCTACCGGGCTGAACTCTGAAAGAAGATTTCCACCACCAGTACAACTTTTCACATGATTTAATCATTTTTGACATATTTCGTGGTTTCAGAATAAAAATCACAATGAAAAGGACGATTTTAACTGTCGATATTTCGATACATTGGTACAAATATCGACAGTTAAAATCGTCCTTCTGATCTTTCAACTACGTATTAATGAAATTTTATATTTTCTATTAAAAAAAGGAGTTTTCAAAATCACCACAAGATAACCCGTGCGAAGTAAGAACAGGTTTCTGTACAACATCACACCAAAATCCCGCGAAAATCAAGGAATTCTACTGTATATGTAAGAAAAATCGTAATTCACGCGGGCGGAGCCGCGGGCAACAGCTAGTGTGAAATAAATTTTATTATACCTGTAAGTACTGCAATTCTAATAAAGATGTTAATTAATATAACTAAATTTATTCTAATAACTTAACGAATCATACTATAAACAAGTAAAATAAACAGAGTTTGAAAGTTTGTGAAGTCGATGCAAATAGGAAATGATTTGGTTATAAATCTATAGCTGATTAAGGAAACAGGAGTTGCTTCTTCCTCATTGCAAACGCTGCAAGCTTTACATTTCTGATAACAAATGCCTGACGATGATGGTCTGTGGTGGACCCTGGCAGTATATTAAGTATGTACTGAACTGTTGTAGTAGGTATGTAGGTAAATACTTTTCGAGTAGTGCTTCCACTCCCGATGCCCAACCATCAGGCAATCAGGGATCTGATTGCGTAAGAAAAACGTATTCATCGTTATCGTAATCGCTATCGAATTTTGCCGCCCGATTGGCTGACGTAAATCAGGGAACCAATCAGTGATAATTACGATTAAGATAACTATGAATACATTTTCCTTACATAATCTGGGGGCAGGAGTCAATACACTCCAGCTGTGAGATTCTGCAAAAATACTTATAGCATCCACTTCTATGCAGCTTGTAGTGTATAGATCTTTGATGTTGGCGCATTGTCTTGTATATTGACATTTGTGTTTGTTGACACTTGACTTAAGTAATCGTTATGTTCTATAAATACAGCGCGCCGACAGACGGTCGGGGATTATCGTACGGGCAACCGCCATGAGTAGTACTTAGTATAACGATATAGTGTGAGGTAATAATTACGGTGTTTCCACGTAAGTGTACAGTGTGCAGTGAGGGAATATCACAGTGGCGACGAGGATAAACTGTAAGTCATTTTTAATTTTTAAAGAAAAGGAGGAAACAGTATTAGTTCATCATGCATGATAATGTTTCGATTTTTATCAAAAGTGGTCTTTTAGTTTTAAAAGCTCATTGCTCAGCTGCAGTTACACGTTTTTACTTTGCAATTGAAAATTTTCTCCAATTAAAAATCTGCGGGTAGTTGAATAATACTAAAATTGCAAATTTAAAAAGAAGAAGGGGAGTGTGGGTTCAAATCTGTTTCAATCTTGACTATGTTAATTAATTTTCGTTATAAAATCATTCTGGAACGCCTGTATATAGCTTAACTATCGAGGCAAACCTTTATTTCGAACCATGAATGTGTTTTCAAATCTGTTTTCATCCTGACCGTATTAATTTATTTTGGTTATAAAACTATTCGGGAATGCTTGCATACTGCTTAACTATAGAGTCAACCCTTTATTTCAAACCAGAATACGTCATACGACATAAAATAAATAAATACAGTATAGTTTGAGTTGTTTCTGGTTTTGATCAAGATCAAGGGATAGTGTAGCGTTAGTCTTTAGAGATAATTTTGATTCATTCCTGTATTCGATATTAACATGAACACTTATTAGGTATTTACGCCAAGTGATAGCCATTCAGACACTAAAGTTGAGAGAAAAAATAAAAAATTTCAACATTTTTCATTACGATATCTCACGCTAGCAACACTGTGTCTGTCCTTAAGGCGAATTGTGAAATCTACGGAATTGTTATTATTGGTTCAGAAAATCCATATTGCTCCAGTGTTGGGTACACCTCTTAGAGGGTGTTACGTTCACAGCAGTATACATTGAGGGTAGTTGGAAGGACTATCGCCTTTGTTTTAATTACTGCAAGAGGAGCTAATCAAGATGCATTCTTCGGTGATGGGTACACTTCATTAAGAGGGTGTGACCTTCACGACAACATACATTGAGGGTAGTTGGTAGGTGAAAAACCTGAGGACTATCGCCTTTGTATTAATAATTGCAAAAAATAATTGCAAAGCATCTATGTTGAAGACACTGCATAAAAGGATGTGATCATCACGACGACATACATATGAGGGTGAGTTAATAAGATTATCGTCTCTATATTAGGTAATAATTGCAAAAAAGTCAATCACATAATATATTCTGCAGTCTATGCTTCAGTGTTGGGTACACTTCATTAGAGAGTGTGACCTTCACGACAATATACATTGAGGATGGTTATTGGGACAACGCCTATGGATTAATCATTCCCAAAAAGGACAAGATTATCTTGTAAGCAACTTCCAAAATAGCAAATTGGTGCTTAAACGCCCCAATACCATGTTGAAAACACCGGTTGACGGTTCTCGTCCGATCACCGAAATTAAGCAACATCGGGCGCAGTTAATACTTGGATGGGTGACCACCTGGGAACACCGCGCGATGCTGTTTTTTTTTTATCACCAACTGTATTGGAATGATATAAAGGATCAAAACGATTACCTTTAGAAACTATTTCGATATACCCTCATATCAATATTTTCTTTTACTGTCTGCTAATTTAAATGAACCAAGATTACTTTACTAGACCAGGTCTGAAAAGTACCCGCAATCAAATGCACTATTTACAATTATTTTAGTCTTCCGCACGAATCGTTTCTTGTTGTGGTCATTATTTATAGATACATCAATAAAAAGTCCATTGACAACGTCTTACAAAATCAACTAGTAATAGGTACTACTCAAAATTTGAAATGTACGAGTGAGACACAAAAATTTTATTTGATAATATAATATTCTAATAACTTCTGTGTATATTATGTCTTTTATCAATAATATGAAATACAGTTAATCAAGATTCAATATTAACTGGCACTGGAGGAATATCTGAGCAATCCACCTGTCGGTCCATGGTGGACCCACGGGCCAAATCGCAGGACAGCACTCGTCTCTTGCGACGACTTTTCTCGAAGATTTACCCAGGACAGAAGAGTCTTGATTTCCCCACAAGAACAGCACCAGGAGCAAAACAGCCTTGCAAGTACTTATCGATGTCCTCTTTTGACATTTCCGTCGACCTGTCATGTCAGGCGCCGCGCGGCCGCCGATCAGAGTGCTGGCGGAGCGTTGCGCTGTTTCGAACCTCGTGCGGACTCGCGCATGTTCGCATATAGTCGGGTCGGGGTAAGAAGGCAACCCGTGGTACCCCGGGGGGACCATCGGGGGTACCACGGGCAATAAACGACACCTACTTACTCGTACGTTTGCCGCTTAGCTTATAGAATAACCGCATTCATAAAATATTCGAGCCTGATGATATTATTTTATCGTGCTTAAATATGAGTGGAAAATTTATTTTTTCTCTCTTTATGTTCTCAAAACAATGAACAGAATTTAATGTGTATTTTTTTTTCTCTTCTTTAGTTCGCATGTGTAGTGCAATGACACTTTAGATATCTAGGTACTATCCTAGTTTCATTCATAATAATTTACTTTTATACAAAAGGTTTTATATTATGAAGATTTATAAACTATTGAACCACTAACATTACAGTTAGTTTTCATGTTTAAGTAATTAAAAATGAAAATGATTTTTTTTTCAAATGGGCTTGATTTACAGGCTTTTATGAAAGCTTGAATCTGAAAAACGGGTTTGCGCTGAGAAGGTCTGGCAAAAAACTCGGCTATTATATTCTGTTCACATACAATTGAATATGAGACAACCTATTCGATAACATACTTAATTTTTTTTTGTTATTCCATTACAAATACATGTTTTTAATACAACCATTCTTTCATCGTAACTCGATGTATTAGATATTACATCAAATTTATCAATGCTTTAACTGAGTTAGGATGCATGCTTTTAAAAGAATGCAATATTTTTGAATATCAAAGTTATTTATAGTTTCTATAATTGACTATTTCTTAAATTTCTTAAATGAATATTAAATATGGAAAATGTAGAGTCCTTATAAAACATTCGATGATATGTTTATTTAAATTTATTTTAGGTATCCTTGTGCCTGTATCTACAGGAATATCGGTATCCATACCTAGGAATAACGTAACGCAATGGAAAATATATTTAAAGACCAAATTAATTTTTGCTAGATCAAATATTTTTATTTTCAGGCGATCGCGCCGCTAATTAACTAATGGTTATCTATGCATCAAAAATGTTAAAGGATTTGGAAATTACCAATATATATATAAGATCATAGAATCATTAAATACTTCATTGGATTTATGATAATATGAACAATGATGGTTCATAATTTTGGCTTGCATGTATCATATTTTTTTTTGTTCTTTTAGAGTTGATACATAGCCTTTTTCTGTATTTAATCATTATTAAATAAGTCTAATATTTTGTTTAACTTTCATGCCGATGGATGACGCCGCTGCAAGGATTTAGCTCTCGATGATGACTGACCAAGGTCAAATGATAATTGAAAATTGGGTCATCACTGCTTCACTAGGAACTTGAATACCAGTACAGTAGTACTTCAGCTGTGGTATGTAATTAACTGATTATTATTAAACGAAGATTAGAGACTTATCTCCTGTGATGACAGTGGAATTATTGGGTAAGTGACAAAAAAAAAAAAAAAAAAAATTTTTTTTTTCATCGTCGCAACAAGTCTATAAAGCATTAATCGCGAACAATCGCGAATAACATTTCGACATGTCTACCTATTTACATGTTATATTTGCTCGTTGATTTTTGCGATTATCAACTTGGAAAAATCAGATCACATTTTTAAACTGAAAGACTGCTAAATTAAAAAATGGTCTTGATGCAGAAACTGAAGAACTTAAAAAGTATTGTCTAATATTTGTATTCCAATTGTATATGTGGTTTTTTGTTTACAACTAACCAGTACAACAGCGATAGTAGTGTTGGGGTGACTGTTAAAATAACAATTAATGATATTAAACAACATTATTATAACATGAATAAGAATAACAATTATGCCTTCAGTTAAAATTTTAATATTATGTGAAATGAGAAACTCAACACGGTTTTACATACTATATTGTATAAGATGTTTACTGTCTGACAATATTAGAAAACATGCTTTTTTCAGACTATCTTAAGTTTCTATTGTTATCACTTTAAGATCTCAGGAATAAACAGTAGATACAGTTATCTTCATTAGAACTCAGGAATAAACAGTAGATACAGTTACTTCATCAGCCTTTGTCTCAGAATCAACTTTAAAATAGGCTTATAAGATGATTTCTCTATGGCTTTTTTCAAAATCTCTTGAGAATATTCTTACTTCACCCTATTCAGTTAAAAATATAATTTAAGGTCACTTTAAATCTTAATGACCTTATTAAAGCTGTACCTACACCAAAACCCAAATAACAATATTATTATGGAAATTAAATAAAAATATCATTGTTAACTCCTTTAATAGAAATAACTCTAAAAAGCTATGAATAAAATTAAACAACACTTTACGAAAATACTAATGCCTACTCCTGTATTTTCGTAAAGTGAAGTCAAGATGAACAAAAATTTACGAACTAGTTCTCTGCAACCCATAGATTTATTAATCTTATATATTAATAAATTGATCTTATTTTTTTTCTTTCCAAAAATAATATGTCTCGGTAATATTTATTCTACTCAAGTTTATAAAAATATATTCGTGATCAATTTACTGTTTAAAATATATTTTTCATGGTTACATATTAACAGCTCAATTTATTACGATTAATCAAGTGTTGCATTTAAAAGTTTTAACTGATACAAATATTTTCAAGCTTGTTGAAAGAGGTTTAAAAACCTCTTTTAATCGTCAAGACTACATACGAGCAGTACTGCTAGAATATAGTCTTAATATACCCTTGGTATTCGCACATATAAAAATATATGTTTTTGTACATATATTATTATTAATATATTATACTAATAATATTGATTTACTATCTATTATAGTTTTAATATTTCTACAAAATTATGCCATTAATTATTAATTTGCTTTGAATATCAACTTAAGTTGTTATTTTTATTTTTTTGCTCAATATTAAGCGATTATGCTTATTATTCTATTAATTTAAAAGCATTTCTTATTTACAAATGTCATGGCTCTAAACATCTACCTAATAAGTGTTCATGTTAATATCGAATACAGGAATGAATCAAAATTGATGATTAAACGAACTTACCTTAAGTGAAGTTCTATCATAATTTTGTGAATTCCTGTATGAAGATATTAACACCCTCCCGCCCCTGTTTTGTGGAAAAACCCATGTATGAATTTGTAAATAAAAAATGTACATATTACAATAATAATAAATATTTATTGAAGACAACATAACCCACATATATATATATATTATTATATTTACATATATAATATTGTGTGGTTATGTATAATATTGTGTAGTTATGTATATATTAGGTATATGATACATATTTGGGTGCTCTGTAGTGCTCCTACCAAGACGAGCTTATCGAAGCACAAAGGCACTCTTATAATAATTACTCTGAACTAAATGAAAGGACAGACACAGTGTTGCTAGCGTGAGATATCGTAATGAAAAATGTTGAAATTTTTTATTTTTTCTCTCAACTTTAGTGTCTGAATGGCTATCACTTGGCGTAAATACCTAATAAGTGTTCATGTTAATATCTTCATACAGGAATTCACAAAATTATGATAGAACTTCACTTAAGGTAAGTTCGTTTAATCATCAATTATCGTGCGATCCATCGTGTACATAATACGATTAGCACGTATTATGATATTTCACGTTAACGGCGTGGAAGCCGTATTTGGGCGATCTTTGGTGAAGTTTAGTTTGAAAGGAAAGACAATTACTTTTGAATTTATTTAATTTATTAGTCTGAGGGCGTTGAGAAACAGATTTTTAATAGCTGGCTTAGTTTTGGAGAAATTGGGTAAAGGGTAGTTTTTCTCCTGTATTCTTCCGCGACGCTGCATGTCGCACCCATCAACGTGTTCGTGAGAGTAACGGGGACAAGAGTGGATTCAATGAATCCCCTTAATGTGATTGAGACAGGGGTCAACAACAATCCTCATATTTTCTAGTTCAGTTTGCTTTCATGAATAGTATAAAATAGTGTGAAATTTTTATTGAAATTCACTTCCAAATGGAATTTAAAGATTTTATTAGTTGAAAAAATGCTTAATTTAATATGTGACAATAAATAATAATAAAATTAAATGGTATGATAATATAAAATAATCAATTAGCTACAGGTATTAATTCTGTTGAGCATATGTGTGTAAAGATAAATTTGTTTAAGTGTAATAACAAAATTGGTATGGAGTCCAATTTTTATATATTTTGTTGGCAATTGGAAATGAAATGAAATGATGAAATGAAATGAAATGAAATGATTTTAATATAAGTATGAATGAAGAAAATTTTAATATGGTATGAAGTCCAGAAAACTTTGTCTGGTATGAAGTCCAGAAAAGTTATGTGCAAAAATCTGGTATGAAGTTCAGAGGACTTTGTCTGGTATGGAGTCCAGAAAAGTTGTGCTTTGTCTGGTATGGAGTCCAGAAAAGTTGTGCTTTGTCTGGTATGGAGTCCAGAAAAGTTGTGCTTTGTCTGGTATGGAGCCCAGAAAAGTTGTGCTTTGTCTGGTATGGAGTCCAGAAAAGTTGTGTAATGAGTCTGGTATGGAGTCCAGAAGACTTTGTCTGGAATGGAGTCCAGAAAAGTTGTGTAATGAGTCTGGTATGGAGTCCAGAAGACTTTGTCTGGTATGGAGTCCAGAAAAGTTGTGTAATGAGTCTGGTATGGAGTCCAGAAGACTTTGTCTGGTATGGAGTCCAGAAAAGTTGTGTAATGAGTCTGGTATGGAGTCCAGAAGACTTTGTCTGGTATGGAGTCCAGAAAAGTTGTGTAATGAGTCTGGTATGGAGTCCAGAAGACTTTGTCTGGTATGGAGTCCAGAAAAGTTATGTACAATAAGTCTGGTATGGAGTCCAGAAGACTTTGTCTGGTATGGAGTCCAGAAAAGTTGTGTGATAAGTCTGGTATATAGTCCAGAAGACTGTCTGGTATGGAGTCCAGAAAAGTTGTGTGATTAGTCTGGTATAGAGTCCAGAAAACTTTGTCTGGTATGGAGTCCAGAAAAGTTGCTACACGGATGTTGGAGTTGGACGATAGTGTCCATAATGTTATATTACGACCATCGTCATCTAAATGTATGCATTATAGCTACTACAGATATCTGTATATAATTATTTTACGTCACATTTTACATTATTTCCGTTTATTTGAATAACAGAGAAGATAAAATATTTAGGTACTATTTTAATTATTAAAGTAGTCCGTTCTAGGTTAAAGCCCTGGGTGGATTGGGTACTGAGATTATTCAATACCTGATCTAAGAGTTGAAATTGGTGTTAATTTTACTTATACTGGATACTATTTTCGATATGTTTCAGTTAAAGAGGTTAAAACTACCTACTATTAGTTACCGTGTATCATGGCATTATAGTTTTTATATCCATCGTTTCTGATTTTCATAGTTACTATTATTTATTAGTTATTTCGCTTCCGGTGTTAATAAGTCTCAATAATAATATGAAATAGGCCCAATAGCTCGACGATTAAATTATGGAAAGAACATAGATTACGAGGGGGTTTCGGGTTCGAGTCCCGATGGGAGGTTGGTTGCTACGAGTACCTACATATAGGTGCAACCACTATAATTGCTGGAAGTATCAAGGCCATCCTAACACCACTACTACTGCTACAGAAATGCTGGGTAAATTAACCAATTATACCTACAAGACTCGCTGAGTTGACGGTTCGTCAGTTCAGTAGACAGAAGGTAAGTCTACACTTATTTTTCGATAAGTAATCTGCTTTAGACAAATTCGCCCGAACAGTCATGTTCACGTAACACTACAGCAATAAAATTCCCCTACCGTTTAGGTAGGCTGTGTCGTCGATATAGACATTTTTGAGATTAGGTCGACACAAACATTTTGGGATTAGTTATCCCATCAAAAGTATGATTTTGCAATAATGTTTGAAAGGAAAAGTAAAGTTTTACGAGTAGCAGGCAGACAAGCGTACTGTTTTTGTTTTAAAATTGTTATGACTAAGAAAATTAATTATTACTGTCATTGAGTTAAACAATGGTTAATAACAAATTTTCATAACAGTGAGCGTCATTACAAATTATTCAATGTAAACCATAAGATTAAAGAATAGAATTAACCATCCCCAATACAACTGTGGCGAAGCAGGATGCCTGGAAAGCGGGTTGCATTACCTTTGTTATGGGCAGACTTTTAACAATAATAACAATATTCTTTATTGAAAGGCGTACAGACCCAGTTATGCAATAAACTATTACCATACTAATACTATTCCCCTAAGTTTCCACCAAAACTCATGTAACATGTAATATTTACAACTTAACTTGACTCACAACTCGTTTTGTTGCTTTTAAATTTTCACGGCATCAAAATGGGTAAATTATTTAATATATTTCAAACAAATATGAAAAATAGGGAATGTCAATGCAGTCGTACAATATCACTTTTAGTATGACAGGGGTTCTTTCAGAAGGTACTAGCTTCCTCAAAATAATAATAATAATAATAAATAAACAATAAATAATTTTAATAATATTAATACTCATCTTTATTTAACAAAATACTCAAACTTCATTTACCTACATTAGTTGCCTAGGTATTTGGCTTCAATAAATTGGTTTTGCCAATAAGTATACCATACTACGAACGTTGGACTTCAGTAAATAAAAAAATATATATATTATTACATATTATCTGTAATAAAGTTTAATAAGTAGTCACAGGAACACCATTGTAGGAAGTAAGTGTCTTCTGTTGTTTTATCATGTAAAGTCGACTACTAAATTATAGATGTTGTCCAAGGGTTGCAGTGGAAAAACGTCAGTCTGCCGGTCGTGAACGCGATTTCATTATTGAAGCATCATTCCTAACTTGCAAGCTTGAGGAGCTGGGAATCATTATTATTTACAATACCTGATAAGATAATTGGTATTGTTATTTTAAATTTTTAGTTAGTTTTTAGTCAAAAATTCATAGTCATGTCACAAAACAATTAATTTATAATTCGTTTGATATTATAGTTACTTCATTAGCTTGGAACTTAAGGTACTTTTTACTGCAGTTATTTTCAATTTAGCCAGTTTCAAACGTATTGGACATAATAATGAGCAACCATATTATGAAACGTTACTAAGTGGATTTAATGTGAAACAAGTAAACGTTCTATTACTTACTTGATTCTACTCATAATAGAAATTAAGGTTCTAAATACAATCAATTTGCAAATGGTAAACAGTGACATATCCCAACCAATTCCATTGGGATGAAAAATTGAATTAAAAATATTTTGAGAGTCTTAAGAGAGAAAATGACCTATGATACAATGTGTCTAAATGTTAAACTGCGAATCCATAAATTCTTCTTTCAGTGACAGTAACGGCTGTCACAGTTGAGTTCGGTAACAATGCTAATTTATGAAATTTTGATAGTTCATAAAATACTACCATATTCAGAAAGCTCTCCTTAGTCATCCAAACGGTTACTCAAGTAAGCATTGTCAGACAACTTTATTAATTATAAATTTTGATTTTAGTAAAAGTTGTGTGATAATAATGTTATATGTGGGTATTTAAATAAAAAAAGAGAGGGGACTAAATTGACAGCATATTATAATATAAGAGTTCCCAAGTACAAGTGTAGAACTTGAGATATCATTGTCCTTGGTAGGTAGTAGATGTGTGGTTTTATAGTTTCTTAAGCATTACTTCTTATTAAAGAAAACTGCGTTATGAACTAACTGAAAAATGATTTCGTTTCAATTGGACTTTATTTGCGAATCTGAGTTATTTAATAGGCAGGTTAAATAGGCAAGTCCCGGTCCAAAGTTAGTCATTTTGAAGATGTTAATATTACACTATGTAGTGAATATTAAATATTTACGATTATTTTCCACAAAAATGGCTTGATCCGTTTTTCTAGGTTTATGCAGTGTGGTAATCTTGTCTGTTGTCAGTTTTTAAATGTTATTTTCGACATAGTCCTGTCGTTTACCTTCGTATTTTAGCGACAATGAGGGCGAATTATTTTGATTATACCTAGTAATTAGTTAAATTTCATTAACAGAAAAAGGGGAAGGAATGCCCGGTTGAGTTTATTGTCTGTGGCCGTGGCCTCGTGGACTTGATGGTGAGCCGTGGAATACTTATCACCGTTAGGTATAGACTACTTACAATTCACCGAAATATTGTTGCCTGTATGTCGAGCTTGTCCCAGGGTGACCAGTTTAAATGTGTGAATCTGTAAACCCTCTAAAAAATGGAGAAAGCAATATGATGTGGATAATGAGACTTTTATTTCAAAAAATTTATAGAAAGGAAGGGATGTAGTGTATAGATCTTTGATGTTGGCGCATTGTCTTGTATATTGACATTTGTGTTTGTTGACACTTGACTTAAGTAATCGTTATGTTCTATAAATACAGCGCGCCGACAGACGGTCGGGGATTATCGTACGGGCAACCGCCATGAGTAGTACTTAGTATAACGATATAGTGTGAGGTAATAATTACGGTGTTTCCACGTAAGTGTACAGTGTGCAGTGAGGGAATATCACACAGCTGATTGGTTAATGCTTGCGTCGGTCGAGTCGCGTATGCTCTGATTGGTTAATGCTTGCGTCGGTCGAGTCGCGTATGCTCTGATTGGTTAATGCTTGCGTCGGTCGAGTCGCGTAGGCTCTGATTGGTTAACGCTTGCGTCGGTCGAGTCGCGTAGGCTCTGATTGGTTAATGCTTGCGTCGGTCGAGTCGCGTATGCTCTGATTGGTTAATGCTTGCATCGTGCGAGTCGCGTAGGCTCTGATTGGTTAATGCTTGCATCGTGCGAGTCGCGTAGGCTCTGATTGGTTAATGCTTGCGTCGGTCGAGTCGCGTAGGCTCTGATTGGTTAATGCTTGCGTCGGTCGAGTCGCGTAGGCTCTGATTGGTTAATGTTTGCATCTATTTTAGCGATGTTATGTTCAACAGTCACACTCCAGCATAACCCATGTGTTTCCCCCTGACATACCGGTATGCATAACGGAATTCCTAGTGTTAAAAAAGTTTTACTACTATTTTCCTTGTATTTACAAGACGAATATACATCAAACAAGGGCGTGTTTTCTTTAAATTGTTGAAAACTACATAATGTTTTTACTATATCGAAATCATGTCGTTTTCCTGCTCAATGTTTCAAGCAATTTCAAGTGAACACTTTACGATCTCTGCGGTTTAGTTTATCTCATGTGGTTACTGCAGAGAAGCTCAAATAGAATCCAGCAAGCAAATATTAAATTAACGACTGCCATAAAATTGTGGTTCTTCAATAGATTTCGTAAGGAATTTAATGCGCTAAGAAAATCAACGACATGGAAAATTTGACTGCAAATCTTGGATACCATCGATATAAATGGGATACATTTAAAAAGTAACTTAGTATTGAATATTGATATAGTATATTTTAGCAAATAGTATTGCGTATTTTTTAAAAAGGAGACATACAAGATGTCATACTTAACCACCATTAATTAATTATCTAGGTGAACACGTGTAAAGAAAGGTTTTAAAATAAAACACTATATACTATATAACAAAACCCGGAACCGCCTGTTAAAATCCGAGCGCGCTGCCTCTTGCACCATTGAGGTCGTTAAAAAGGTACCTAGAGTAAATGATAAATGAGCACTTATAGGTTTCCACGCTAATAATAGATTTTCCCTTGAAAGTTTAATATTAGAAAAGTAGTCGAAACATCGTATAAAATAATTAGGTACATATTTATCACGTTTACTTGTTTACAAGCAGGCATAAGAATGAAACATAACGACGCCTTGTTATAAGACTACCTATAGAAACTTTCATTTGTTTGCAACTTCTTTCTTTTTCCGTTTCAGTGGTTTCTTATAGATGTAATGGTTTATCCAGAGAAAACTTTAGCAACATTTGGGGAGAAATAGGTTTCCGTTGGTAAAAGAATAACAATATCAAAGATTAACCAACAAATCCTATCGATTCAAGAGATTACTCCATACTTTGGAATAGGTACAACCACGGACTTGTATACTAAAGACAGGGCGAAAAAATGTCGCCAGTTTATGCGAGCAAAAATGACTATTTTGCACCCCCCCCCCCCCCGTCAGTAGTCAGTATAGGTAGATAAGTAAAGACCTATTTCTTTTTTTTTTGAATTAATAATAATATTGCAGGCAAGGTGACCACAGACACAGATAAAAAAATAAAAAAAAATAAACATGTATTTCGCAGGAGTTTCGACAGTTGGCGCTTCATTTTCTTGCATGAAGAACGTTTACGTGCAATGTTCGGATGACCTATCTTGACTATTTTTATCTATTGGTACAACCGATACTACAATACCTTGAGCTGAACATTACCATGTGATTTATACTATTTTATCCTTTTATACCTAATTTAAAGAAATGTGAGATAATTTAGAAACAACATAAAGGGAACGGGTACCATCCGGGCTCGAAAATTCAAATATTATTTAGTTTTTCGCTGAAAGTGGGCTAATCGTAGGCTAATGGCAATGAGTTTTGCGGGCACAACATTAATGCATCTACATATTTTGAATAAAAACTCTGATAAACAATACTCATTTCCTTCATATTGGTTCGCAATAGCTTGAAATCTGGAAAACTGCAAAAAATTATTATCTCTCGGGAACCAATATTAGGGGAGTGACAATTTTTGAGTAAAGTTTCTATTAAAACATGTAAATGCGTAAACATGATGCCTGCAAAATTTATTACCATAAACCTTCAATATGTAGTTAGTCTAATATTTGCGAAAAACTATCTAAAATTTGAATTTCGCGTGCTGGTAGGGCCGAAACACCTTAAATGCTCCGAGTCATTACCGCTTATGCTAACTCCTTTAAAATATTCATTTAAATAAGATTAAGTTGATATGTAGTCAGTTTGAGCCTTAATTAAAGTACGAACAAGAATATTATCAAGATTTTGTTCTTAATACTATACGGTCTACCTACTAAATAAAATATTCCATAAATTCAACATTAAAATATTTTATATCCGGTGTGAATTTGAAATTATATGAATTATTGTAATATAATATGCAAATTATACAAAGTGTAATGGTTTCATCCTCGGATTAAGTGTATTTTTAGAACGTTTAAAATGTACCTACATACCTGATATAGTAAATAATTTATTAGTATAAACGTAACCTTGGTTCCTTCTGCTTTTATGTACCTACAGCTTTTTGCTTCCATGGATAAGAGTATACAAGTCTTTTAAAAGTTTACGCTTGAATAAAATCTAATTGCATAACATTTTCACAGACCAAAAATCTAGCACATCATCTTCTAATTACGAAAAACCTGCTGTAGTCAACGAAATTATTTACTATGCATCGCGGCCATGCACTGTCTGAGCATGGATGCACTGTCTGTCTAAGCAAGGAGTTCTAAAATTAAGACATAAAGCTCAAACGTCTTTATTTTAGAACGCCCAACAGAGTAAAAAGCCAAAAAAATAACCACTAGGGGATAAAATAGAGTCACGCTATCGAAGACTCTGGCATCTTGTAGTTGCAGACCAATTTAATATCTATAGGTACCCTACTCACATATTATTATAGGTAATCCATATCTACCTAATTACGACTGATTTCAATCGAAATAACCATGGTGACATTTTGACCATCTCGTGTTATCCAAAGAGCTAAAATTAGTCCACACTTCCAAAGTTATCAAAATTTATTGACTCAAGGCTGGTCTAAATATAGAACGTTATGCTCCACACTGGCCCCTCAGGTAAAAATAACGTTAAAAAATTATACCCCCCAAGTCAATGACCTCGACTCCGAAACAAACTAACTGGAATTAAGACCCCAAAAAGGTATCAGATTTTCGAAATTTGGTCGAGTCGGCTTTCACTTCGTTGAAGATAATTATTAATTATGTTCTTTAGGTATTTTTGAAAAGCCTTTTTGGCTGCAATATTTCGCCAATGGCGTAAGAACATAAGTCTGACGCCTGCCTAGTGACTACTAAATACCTACTTTGGTAACAATAATTATTATGATCGCGTATTAATATTACACCTACCTAAGTAAACATCTCCGATTAGCCATACTACCTAGGTAGTTGATTGAAAGTGCCTTAGTTATTAGAACGCCCAGCTCTAGTCATATGACTTACTGAGACAAGATAGATGGAATTGAAGTTTCCGTACTATCAAGAACAATTCCCGATACGGCAAATGCGAGTCGGAGATCGTTGCGTTCGCAATCATAGAAAATTCGTGCTTATAATTTACCTATTTGTTAATGTCGACCTCAAATCTCAACAGACTGTGAAAGTGTGACGTCACAGGTCTATTCGCATTTAGGGTTGAGGACATGCCCATAGAACCGACATTACAATGTATTCTCGCTTTTGAAGTGACGAAACATAGCATCAAAGTTGTGTCAATGAACGGCACAAATTACACAACAGAGCAACAGACGCTGAGGTTCCAAGGTGTTAAAATAGCAAGCGCAATGTTATTAGAGCCTTGACATCTAAACAGGAGGCAATGACCTGAACAAATAAGAACTTTTTCTCAATCTTTACCAAAAAGTATCGGAATGCTTTTATGTCTCCCTAGTAAAACATGCTGCCAATGACCTGTGTAGGTATAGATTACGCATAGATTGTCTTGAAAATCATATGTATGTCTGTGATTAGACGTAGGAGTGCCATGGAAAAAACTTATGAGCTTTTTAAATTTAATAACTATGCCATATAAAAACTTGCATCTATTTATTAAAGGTGAGATAGCCTATAAAATGAATTTAATTTACATTTTAGGAATGTTTTTTACATTTCCGCAGTATGTACTAACATGATATTTTTATTAAAAATGCACGCAGTCTTCACAAAAAAAAAACTAGATATAAATTCATTTAAACTACTAAGTTTATATTTAACTAAAAAAACTCTGGCCTGGGTGGGTCAGCTTGAGTTAAATAAAAGATCAATAACATCCCTTGTACACTTTTCTGTATTACGAACATGTGGTATTGTTGGTAAAATGAATACACTAACGAGGGACCAGAGGGACGGACGGACCCGCAAGAATACAAACAGAAGTTCGTCAAAAAGTGATATTACAGCGAGGTAAAACTGCTGTCTTTTCCTGAGAGTTTTTTTACAGCTGGTTACTCTATCTATGTTTTTTAAGACAAGAAAAATTTACATTTCAGAATATTTCTCCACACATTACAAAACTCTTACCGCCTAACAAATAAACGTGGAATATCGGTGGTATAGTTATACTCTGCTTTGTCATCAATCATTTGATATTAAAATTGAAGAAAAATGACAAAACAGAGTATAAGTTACTATTCCACATCTATTCCACGTTTATTTTTAATGAGGTTATTTATTAAAACGATCTTTGAAGCTTCCCCTTCCTGAGCAACAAAGACCAATATACGAGTACTTATGTGACAGTGGCACCAGACACTGCTTGCAATGTTTGGCACAATCCAGAAATAGAGCCGACCAGAATAGTGCTATTGTGCCCCATAAAAGCATGGAGGCACACAGCGCTTGAAGCTTTATTTGATGTTAGCGTACTGATAAAGCTTCCGAAATTAACATGAAATACTGAACTAGAAAGCTTTAAGGATTTCAGGATTTTATTACCACAGCCATAAACTGATAGATAACACAAATATAAGAAACTAGATACAATAAATTAACTCCAAAAGAGGAAACTGATAAACATAAGAAACTAGATATACTTAAATAGTCTTCTTAAGAGGAAACTCCTCAGCATTCAATTGATAACTCGAGACTTAAATTTCTTTTTCTTCTATTATGCATAATTTTATACACATAGATCAAAACTAAAAAAAATATATGAAAAACGTTAAACGTAGAAGGAAACAAGATATAATAGTAGAAGGAAACAACTAATTCATGATTAAAATGTCTCAATAAGAATTATTCATCAACGTACGAGTATTTAGGTATTCGCCTACTTTACTAAGTTGCACTCAGTTCAATAATAATTTAAGTTCCAAATTCAATTTATGACCTTTTACAACTCACATTTAATTCTGAATTCTAATCACATTAGGTTAACCACCTCAAATTAAAATAGTTTTGAGTACGCGTGTATGAGTTAGGTTGAAACAGAAGTTACCGGTCACTAGTTCGGTTTGAATGATGACGCATGAGTATAGTTAAAACCATTCAGCACTATTTTTAAACCAGGGTGTTATGTGTTGTGTTTCGAAATGATGAATTATGGTGTAACTTGACAATTTTTCGATGGAACATTTCAAGCTCTAGTTACTCATACATCGCTCCGTAGATAGATGCCCAGACCAAAAAATAATAGTTTTAAATTAAACAAGAGTACAGAAACCAAAAAGATTAACAAAAATAAATTACCTCTTCACGTGAATTAATAAGCTGAAAACATCATAAGTAAGAAAAAAGGTAAAGCAAATGGTAGATATTTTAATATTATTATTGTCTCTTATTAGGGTTATGCTATATATACATACCAAAATGATAAAAATGGAACTTTTATGCAGGTGGCGAGACTTTCTTCGTCTGTCTGTCATGTATTTATAGTTTCCAAACTATACTCATGCAATAAGTACGCAAAATTGCAAAAACGATTTCTCATTACTGTCTACCTAAAATGCAAGAATCTGAATCACAAAGTAGATCGACTACTTTCGATTTTCGTGTAAAATAGCACCTCACTAAATACTTTTGCATAACCCCTTCTCTTAAAAAGTGGTCCAACTGCATTTTAATGGCCAATTTTTATGTTACAGATTTGGATACAAAGATTATGCTGAACATTTAATTTTTGGTTTCATTCAATATTTTACTGTGCAATCTTGATAAACTCATAAAATAAGTTGTAGCGGCATTAAACAATATTTTATGGTTGATTTTACTTCTTTTGAAATTGTAACAACTTTTGCATGATTCCTTTCTGTATCACAAGTAAAAATCCTCTATTAATAACTGAATGAAAAATTAATGAATATTATAAATAAATCTTGCATGTAGACTCCTGCAAGAATAAGTACCTACCATGTAATTTTTTACACAGTCTTTTATAAATGACGCTGTATTTTTTTGTACCTATTCTTCGACTATGTAGAGCATAGTTCCAAAATTGAACAATTAATACACGTTATTAAAATGTTTTGTAACTTTAGGTAAATAATTAAATTAAATCTTTATTCAGATTTCAGACACTATCCAAATATCAGTGTTTTACACATACATTATGGATAAATACATTTTCCCAATTTAAAATTTAAAATTAAGATATTATGTAAAATGAAGGCCGTACGAATCAACTAACAGAACAATATAAGCATCAGCACGTGTCTACTCTTGCAAAGGCCTCCTGTATTCCTTGCCAAAGATCTCTTTCCCTTGCCAACCTCGTCCACAATCTTCCTGCTATCTTTACAATTCTATTGCACCTGATTCGTTTTCGTCCTTGCTTTCTTTTGGCTTGTATTTAAATGCCTACCAGAAATTCACTTAAATTTCTCCCAATAAATTTCAATTACCTGCCAAAATTAATAAATGTTCACCAAATTGTGTTTCCTGAAGTAATTGTAGAAATGAAGACAGAAGTTAATCCTTTTTATTGTATGCCATAAAAATATATGAATACCGTTAAAAATAATTTCAGAACAAATATTTCGTATTTTCACTAACTAGACGTCACCATTATTTTATTTTATGAATTTCATTTTATGTTGTGGTGTTATTCGGGTTCATATACTGGTAATAATTCTATGCTCGTGACCATATGTTGGTTCGGAAATAATGTTATATCTTTAAAGCCTCTTAAAACCTCGGTCGACGGGGACTATTTCTGGGTGGTCACAAAAGAAAATAACCACTCAGAAGGATGGCGGATCCTCTTCGTCACCTATCCGTTATCCGAGCGCTCAAGTCCCGAACTGGCTTCGCTCGCTCTTGTATTCTAAGTTATTTGTGACAATAAACTTATTCTAACACAATATTTGGTGAGCAAAGTATTAATTTTGGCCAGCAAAAAGAATATTTAAAGAAGACTTAAAATTACTTTAAGGATCTCAGTAAAGAATGGGTTTAATTTATTTGGAGTTAATTATTTTATTTGGTTCTAAAGTTTAAGGGTAAAAATTTTTTTTGTTGAGCACTTAAATTGTACCCCTTTCTTTTTACCATACGTCGTTTCCCTCTCATGAGGGCTGGCTTATTTTTGTACACCGGAACAGTCTTAAATATGCAGCCAGCACATGTATCTAAATTAATTATTAGCAAATATTCTTGTCACAACTCGGCGCGAGCAAACCTTGTACAGTAATTACTAAAAGTAGGCTATTATTGTAAAAGCTTTAATAATAAGAAAATGTTATTAAAAGGAAAATAATCATGAATATATGGAATCCCTTAACAAACTGATTCAAATCAAACTTTTTTTTTTATGACGGTCTACACATTACCTCCTAAAATTTTTTAAAATTAAATTCGGATTCCAAAGCTATAGGCAATTGAACAAGTTCTAGTTCTCAATAAAATCTGTACGACCGGAAATGTGCATGTAAAAAAGTAACTTTTTTATGCAGAATTAAATGCCGGATATGGATAACAAATTCCTAGTAGTAGCCAATCGTTCCTAAAAACACTAATTTAATTTACTAGAAGATTTTGGTTTTGGTTCATGAGAAAACTTGATACCACCTTTGGTCATTCTTTTTTTTACCAACAATATACTATCTTGCATTCACTAAAATAACATCATAATAAAGCAAACAATGGCAATATAAACTTTAATAACAAATATTTTTATTCTGCATAACACCTATTTGTGTTTTACAATAATACAGGTAATTTAAAAACACGTAGTCGTCGGTACAATGATTGAAAGAAATGGCCACAGTCCAAATCAGTTGACGGACAACTTTACGTTTGAATAAATGGGAAAATACCATTAGTTTTAGACTATTAGCCAAAATTCCTTGGAACTACACTTTTGAGTGAAAAAAGTTCATCATTTTAAAGTGCAGAAGCAAAATACATATAATCTCGTATTTACTCTCAAATCTTATGAACACGCCTGGAAAACATCGAACGATGATGCTTCGGTGTCGGAGCAAAACATTTTTTATCAATGCATACGGGGACATCGTATATGAATAACTGATACAGTTTATCAAAATAATATCTTGGGCCTTGGCTCATTTAATAGACAGAGAGTGATAATATGGAAATAGTGCAAAAAATAAATAAATAAATATAATTCAATGAAAGTACTGACATAAAGTGCGTAATTATCTAACTTCAACTGAATAGTCATTGTAGGTACACTACCATGTAAATTAAAATCCAGAAAATTAACCGAGGCAATTTAGCTAATATATTAACTTCAATGTCGGCTCTGAATAACAAACAGTACTGTTAGTTATACTTCAGCTGCGTAAATATTTGTATGCTATAAAAAAAATTCATTATTTAGTAATATGCGGAACATCTGCTAATGTACTATTAATATCCACGGTACACCATAACCAAATAAAGATGTAAAGTTGATAGGAAGCATGATATCTAGGTTTTAGGTTTTTTTAAACCCCCTTTTCGGAGATGTTTCGTCCACCCTAGTTCTACATTATACTTACAACAATTTTTAGCCATCAATATTTTACAACAAACAGTGGATCTGTATTGGTGTATATAATGTAAATTCAATATTTGCCGGTTCTTATTCTTATTCTTGTTTCCACCGTAATATAAGTCTATAAAATCTTTTCGAGTGTTCTCACTTGATATTTGTGTTGACAGATTCTCCACAGATATTTAAATCCTGTCTTGCTCTCGATGTCATGGGTTTGCCAGCAGAATATTGTATAAATCGTCAACAAGTGCTCTATTGACTCCTCTCTATCTTCATTACAATGCGCACTCTGTGTTGTCCTTTTATTTGTGCTTGCGCAGGTAATCACCGAATCTCCCATGGCCTGTTAAGACCATGCACAAGCACAGAACTAAGTCGTGGGTCACCAGCCATCCAACTAGTACCTACGGGTTGAACGTCATGGTTTATATGTCGGTATGATGGATGGGGCATACCGGGTGGTTATACAAGGTGTGGGTTAATTCGTATATTGTGCCCGCAGCTAACCTTTTAACTTGATCCAAGAAATACGATAAGAAGTGATAACGTGATAAGAAGTCCCAATTATTTTATTTTCAATACAAAAAGTATTATATCATTTAGAAAAATAAAATGTAGCTAGCCTAACTGGATATCAACAAACCTCATTATTCCTAGTTCATTGATATTGAGCCAGCTGTTTTTAGGCGCTTAAAATTTATGGTACATTTTTGAAATCCCTATAGTTCCCTCAGGATATGAGCTGAAAAAATATCACAAGAAATATTCTTGACACGACAGTCACTCTACGATTCCGCATTGTGAAGTCAACATCTCCTGAGGATGTCCCGGTGTCGGGACGAAGCGTCGAAGAAAGTGATAGAAAATTGTGTGTGGTGTTTCATGTGGATGGTGTTCCTGCATATTGCACCATACAGAATCCTTTCAAGTAGCGGATAATAGCAAAACAAATTAATCAGTCCTGCATATTCTTGTGATATTTTTTCATACATCTATACATCGTTCCCCATTAAGGCTTTCGGCTAATTAGGGCAATTAATCTACACGTTGTAGATTGCCAGCCACCCAGGTGGTAGGAAAAGCACAGGTTATTTACGGTCCAGTGCTTTCTCAGAGTATGTGTGAGACGAAATCACCTCAAATTACTCCTCCGAGTACTCAGCAGTAACAATTAGTGATATTCGTAGAAGTTACAACACATAAGAGAGCTATCGCCTCTATAATGCTCCAAGGGTTCCAGTTAACCTATTATACTCGTAGATGATTTATTCCAATAAAGGGAACAAAGCCTATTTAGTTACAGCGGACGTGTTTGGGTAGGATTTACCCTGCTACAAATTTGCACATAAGCGTTCATTTGCAACCCTTTATATTGCTTTTCTTTTTCTTTCTATAAATAAAACTCTTTCTTTTTACACAGAATACCGACTGTGCCATTTTTAGTTAAAGCTTAACTTTACTAGTTTTCGTGATCAATGGTTTGTTGAATTAAATTCTTTTATCTTCAACGATGCTAAACTTAGTATATCTTAGCAAAAATGGCGTCATCAGTAAAAAAAAGTAATATTATAATAAGTAATTTATTAATACACTAAATTTTGACAGCGGTTTCACCTGTTTTTTTTTAAATTCCAAAAGTACATCCTTTCAAGACATAAAGTATAATATGGGGAACAATTTATATTTTTTAGAAGTTAACGCCAATGAGTGACGATGCGGCGGATGAAACTTGACCATTACATTAAGTTTCAAGTATAAAAACTAAGAAGGTACTTGATAGAGTTCAATCACACTAGTGCTACGATGATAGATGATAGAAAAAATCGATTACATCACCTCTATATTAAGGCGCTGAATATGAATAAGAGCAAAAAACAATTGCACAAGAAGAGTTAGTACTGGTTTTTGTACGAATTTCAATGTATGGAGAAATTCGATTCGTTTGTGCGATGCGAGTCGACTCGAAAGTTGTATAAAAAACTGTACTAACCCTACTAAACCTACTTGCGAGCAAGACGTGGGGCGGAAACCCGCCAAGGGAAATTAAATACAATCCTATTTTTGCTAACAAGCTAACTTTTTTATGATGACATTTTTATGATGGCACTTTGAAAGGAGGTGGCCAGCTTTTATAAAAGCAGCAGCTTGCCCTTGGTTTGCCCCACTTGAATTATATTAATTTTATGAATCATTATCATAATGTACAGGATAAAATGATACATTTAATTGAAAGCATATACGAGTAATATAACGTAGTTTTATAAAAAAAAATTAATTTCCCCATAACTTCTGATTTATTTGTACATGCAGTTTGAATCTTGATATTATTGGATTATTTTATTTATTGTTTCAGGAGTATAAGCAAATTTCCGCTATGTGGTTAAAATAAAATATAATAAAAAATATATGATTTAAAATTTTACACCACAACTATTTAAAGTGAACATTTTCAATTTCAAAACACTTTTTCTGGAGTGAATTATGAATGACAGTCCGAAAGTAGATAGATAAAATCTCTTTTAAACGAAAGAGAAAAATAAAAATGGCGCAAAGATGGATCTCATCCAGGCAACCCTTAAATTAGCAAAGTATTTTAAATATAATATTTTTAAGTATTTCTTAACCACATCAAACTCAGCTAATACTAAAATGGAGCTTCATAGTTACTTGGATCACACTTTTACGAACCAGTGAATACAGTTTCATTAAGATACTTAAGTGATTAATTCATGCTTTGCACCTATCCATTTTTTATTCCATTTTTTATTTGCACCTATCCATTTTTTATTCCATTTTATTATGAATTCCCTAAGTTCATTAATGTAATTCAAAATGGTATTAACGTGGTATTAACGGATTAAGTGTTCAATGCTTTTTAAGACGTTAAAAATATGAATTAGAGATGTTCAAGGACAAAATCTGTATAACTTAGAAAGTTTGTATTGTTTGAATGTTAACTTTGTTTCTAAATCACGCCGCAACTAATAAACTGGATTAGTTCAAAGCAATGGAGATAGGTCATACATAACCTGCATTTACAAATAGGCGACTTTTTAACGTGATGTTTATTGTAAAATCCATAATTAAAATAATGCGTGGTAATCCTAGTTAGATATTCCATACCATCCCATTTGGCCGCCACCTGTGTGTAAAATAAACCGTCAATGTTATGCTGTTACGCCATTCTCATCACATGTATTTAACACGTCAATAAAGTATTGTTATGTATGTGACGTAATGTACTTTGACACTTTCATAAGTAACCACGAAATCAGTGTCGTACTGTGTCTATGACGAAATACGCTACGCTTAGAGGACGGGAAAGATAAGACATGTGTTGAAGGCGAAAATTTCTCAAATATGGCGTCGCACGTTGCACATTTTTGAAAAATTAAAAATCCGGCTTCTGTATTTTAGGGTGGAGCCTAAAATACATGCGTGACGTCACTAATTGCTGATCCTTTATATGTTGAACCAATGTTCTGTGTAGTAATATTTTTCTCTTACGAGACCGTACTACCTGAATTGCTCTTCTCACTCTTAGGAACATTTTGAATGGGTGCGATGGGGACGCATAGCGCGCCGATATCACAAAAAAAAACACGTTTTCCTCATTTAAAGAGAAAATAAAAGGAATTTAAAGAGAAAAGAAAAGTACTTCACCTATACTTTTCCATTCCATAGATATCATGTTTGTTTCGCATTCCATAGTAATCTTGTTTTTAATCTGTATGTCACTAAAAATCGCTTAAATAGCCATTTTTTCATACTTCTCGTATTTTATAGATTTTCTTATCACACCAATTTACTTCGCAATTTTCGCGTGTAAGTTATCATCCTTCTAAAGTTGGATGATTCGGTACGGTAGGTTAGGTTAGCTAACCTTTACTACTACTAGCTTAGCTACTTTGGTCGCCGCATACCTGATATGCATATTATATAGAACTATGAGTGTGACAAATGGGTTAAGAGTGTTGTCACCAGAAGTCTTAAAATAAAATAGATTTTTCTACTAGTTTATCTCTTTATTCAGACCATTAATTTAAAACAAATATAAAGAATTAGTGAACTAGAAGGATGATCATTGGTGTATAGTAACTACCTGTATTTAAACTTGAAAAATGATGATATAATTATAAGTAAACAATCACACAATTATTAATGTTACTTTTTAAACATAAACCACACAGGGTTGTTTAACTACAATTCATATTTGTTACCAATAATAAGTAACTTTCTTAACTTCTATCATTATATTTGGCTATTAAACATACACAGTACACATATTGAAATTCTTTTTGTTTAAGTAAATGAACTATCTTTATTCTCGATAAGAAGTCACATTTTAACCAATAATAATATAACAAGTGCAATCATAAGGTGGGTGAAAATAATTATGAGGGTCCATATACTCTATAGTACATGTATCATGTATTATATTATATAGTCTGTACATGTATCATGTACCTAATACCAATTACCGACAACATGATATTAAGGGCTCAAGTCGCCTGGTAAAAATTGTAATATCCTTGCAAAGCAAACTTTTGTTTGTTATCGTTAAGAACGGAACCCTAAAAACCCATGTCACGTAAAATTCGCTGTCTCAACTGATCTCCTGTGACCCTCGTTAAACGGTATGTTTAACCACATTTGTGGAGAAAATAGACTATCCATCCTTTACCAAACTCACTTGTAAGAAGGAGACAGCTATTAATTCGGGCGCTCGTTGTACGAAGCCCAGGCAAGCCTCACAGAAATTTCTTCTAAGATAATATAATCAATTTGTACGCAAAAATTTCGCAGCGAGGGAATACGATTTTCAGTTTCCTTTTTTTAAACACTCAGGATTTTCCTCCTTTTGGGAGCTCTATCGCTTGGAAAGATAAGTGTTTTTGTAAAGTTTTTACTCACTTCGGTAAGTATAATAATAGATATTAAAGAAAGGATTGTTTTTGTAAGTTTAAAACCCTCAACTCAATGCAAGTTTTATACATACAAAATATAATAAATTCTACTTATTTTTTTGCAAGTGTGAAAAAGCATTTGTTCGGCAACCAAGTTCCATAATATCATCCATACACATCAATCAAAAGTGCCTTTATGATAAGAATGAACTGAAATTACCTAGACTATAGCAACATCATCATGCTTTCCACTAGAAATGACCCCAGATTGGCTGAGTTCACTTTTGACGACGGAATTTTTTGTCTTTTGTCTATTAGAATAAAATTAAAAATTTCTTTATTTCACATAGGCCTAACGTACAGGCGCTAGTAAAATGTAATTATGATATATTTGTCGCGTATGGTGATAACTACAAGTCGATTTAAGCTAAGTTTACGAGGGAATATTAGTTATTATTTAAGATTATAGTGGTTTAGAGTGAAAAATTGAGTGCTTTTTAACATAACATAGCCCCCCCTGATTACGACGATGATTAATAAGTTTTTTTACCTAATTCACCAAGGATATGCTTTGGTAAAGTGTGTAGGGTCGAAAAATAGGTATGAAATTAATTCTTCGTTACTGAAGATTGAAAACGTTTTTTTTTACAGTTTACTGCGATCGCATGTTATAAATCACCACGCTGTCAATCACTGTCAATCTCTCTCACGTAGATTTACGAGTCACGAATGTGATTCCAGATTCCAGTCTCCGGACCATTAACTCAGCTATAAAAAGAATGGAGAAAATAGTTAAATCTATAGCAGCTGGAAAAACAGTGAAAATTTGGTCAATGTCATCAATAAGAAGAAATCATGAAAATTATTAATGATCATGTAAAAGAAAAAAAGATTTTTAAATTTTGAGTTTTAATTGTGACTTCCAAGATTTGTTTCTACCTTCTAAGCGGTGAAGTATTATTAAAGGTTTGTTAAAAAGTATAACAAAGTTGGTGTAGGACCAGTTTTCAATATCCTTGATTACGCTTAGAAACGCTACCATATTGTTTGTCAAGCAACGAAGTGGAATGCAATAATGGCCGTCAGAGGCTAAATTAATTTCTTCTAAGGCTTCCTCAATTCTTAGAAATCCTTAATAAAGGAGGGTAAAATGTGTTTTTTTACTTTTCACGGAAAGATTTCTTTTATAATGTGTCTTTCAGGGAAAAAAAGGTAAGCGATAATACTTTTTACCATCTCAGCTCTCATGACTATAATATAAGATGGATTTAAAAAAATAAATTATGCGTAGGTAAATGGCAATCTTATAACAACGTTTTTATTGGCTCACACAGACTTCTACTTCAGGAAGAGAGCAATTTTATCAAAATTAGTTAAGCAGTTTTCAAGTAATGCTATGTCAATTTTTATACCTACCAAACAAACAGTCGCTGCGCTTGAGGCAATATAATAGGAAAACAGACCGCCTGTTGCTAACTCTGTCGCACTTATGGGCTTTAAAAATACCTCCAACCTGCGGATTCTTAGTCGAAGGTCCAGGGTTCAATCTCGAACTTTAAATCTTAATCAAACCTTCGAAGTTTCGGTGTTACATGCGTTTGTGGCTTAACTCTGTAAGGTATACAAAGTATAAAATCTTGCCTAATCTTTCTCTTCTAGGTGTGTGAATCATGCCTACATGCACTATTAAAGCGTTAAGGGTGGTAGCTAAAAATCCCTTAATACACATATAAGTAGCATTAATATTAATATACAAACTTAATATAATATCTTATCAAACTCATCCAAAGCGAATAATAAAACAGGGATAATCCTACGAGCAAACTCCGTCTACCCGACGGAAAAACTTATAAACTCATTTTTTCGAGAGTTAAAATTTCGCTTGTATCTAAAGTAAGATTTAAGTAGAAAACAAGGGAATAAACTTATAAGCCGTTCACAAAATGATTCTCACGAAATTTGAATATGTATGCTTAAATAAGTATAAATCTAATGGTTGTTTCCTAAAGACATAAACCGTAGGAATAACATTAGAAATTAATGTGTAATATAAAATGATTGTAATGACCTCATTTAAGTAAAGATTTTTGCCTTATACTTACTAGAAATACGAAGAGTCAGATAGAGTCAGAAGAGAAGAGAAATACGAGTTTTCCGGTTATAAAGCTAAATTTTGTCCGTATCTGCCAAGTTGGCTTTCATTTTAAATAATAAATGACTAATTATTATGTTTAGAATTTTCAATAATATGTAGATAAACCTATACCTACCTATTTATTATTGCAGCATAATAATAGTGTTAATGAAAACCTTTACCAATCTTTTTAAGCATGAGTATTGGATTTAAATAAGTGTGAAGTGTGGTATACCTACTCTATGAATGAAGAAGGTGATGTAAATTGTGGTATAGGTACTCTATGAAGAAGGTGTGCAGAGAGTTAAAATAAATGAAATACGATCAATCGAATCACGACTGGTTCTAATTAAGCTACAACATAAATCCCTGTACGCATTAATTGATGATTAAACGAACTTACCTTAAGTGAAGTTCTATCATAATTTTGTGAATTCCTGTATGAAGATATTAACATGAACACTTATTAGGTATTTACGCCAAGTGATAGCCATTCAGACACTAAAGTTGAGAGAAAAAATAAAAAAAATTTCAACATTTTTCATTACGATATCTCACGCTAGCAACACTGTGTCTGTCCTTTCATTTAGTTCAGAGTAATTATTATAAGAGTGCCTTTGTGCTTCGATAAGCTCGTCTTGGTAGGAGCACTACAGAGCACCCAAATATGTATCATATACCTAATATATACATAACTACACAATATTATACATAACCACACAATATTATATATGTAAATATAATAATATATATATATGTGGGTTATGTTGTCTTCAATAAATATTTATTATTATTGTAATATGTACATTTTTTATTTATAAATTCACACATGGGTTTTTCCACAAAAAAGGGGCGGGAGGGTGTTAATATCTTCATACAGGAATTCACAAAATTATGATAGAACTTCACTTAAGGTAAGTTCGTTTAATCATCAATTTTGATTCATTCCTGTATTCGATATTAACATGAACACTTATTAGGTAGATGTTTAGAGCCATGACATTTGTAAATAAGAAATGCTTTTAAATTAATAGAATAATAAGCATAATCGCTTAATATTGAGCAAAAAAATAAAAATAACAACTTAAGTAGATATTCAATGCAAATTAATAATTAATGGCATAATTTTGTAGAAATATTAAAACTGTAATAGATAGTAAATCAATATTATTAGTATAATATATTAATAATAATAAATATATGTACAAAAACATATATTTTTATATGTGCGAATACCAAGGGTATATTAAGACTATATTCTAGCAGTACTGCTCGTATGTAGTCTTGACGATTAAAAGAGGTTTTAAACCTCTTTCAACAAGCTTGAAAATATTTGTATCAGTTAAAACTTTTAAATGCAACACTTGATTAATCGTAATAAATTGAGCTGTTAATATGCAACCATGAAATATATATTTTAAACAGTAAATTGATCACGAATATATTTTTATAAACTTGAGTAGAATAAATATTACCGAGACATATTTTTGGAAAGAAAAAAAATAAGATCAATTTATTAATATATAAGATTAATAAATCTATGGGTTGCAGAGAACTAGTTCGTAAATTTTTGTTCATCTTGACTTCACTTTACGAAAATACAGGAGTAGGCATTAGTATTTTCGTAAAGTGTTGTTTAATTTTATTCATAGCTTTTTAGAGTTATTTCTATTAAAGGAGTTAACAATGATATTTTTATTTAATTTCCATAATAATATTGTTATTTGGGTTTTGGTGTAGGTACAGCTTTAATAAGGTCATTAAGATTTAAAGTGACCTTTAATTATATTTTTAACTGAATAGGTTGAAGTAAGAATATTCTCAAGAGATTTTAAAAAAAGCCATAGAGAAATCATCTTATAAGCTAGTTGATTCTGATACAAAGGCTGATGAAGTAACTGTATCTACTGTTTATTCCTGAGTTCTAATAAAGTGATAACAATAGAAACTTAAGATAGTCTGAAAAAAGCATGTTTTCTAATATTGTCAGACAGTAAACATCTTATACAATATTATAGTATGTAAAACCGTGTTGAGTTTCTCATTTCACATAATATTAAAATTTTAACTGAAGGCATAATTGTTATTCTTATTCATGTTATAATAATGTTGTTTAATATCATTAATTGTTATTTTAACAGTCACCCCAACACTACTATCGCTGTTGTACTGGTTAGTTGTAAACAAAAAACCACATATACAATTGGAATACAAATATTAGACAATACTTTTTAAGTTCTTCAGTTTCTGCATCAAGACCATTTTTTAATTTAGCAGTCTTTTAGTTTAAAAATGTGATCTGATTTTTCCAAGTTGATAATCGCAAAAAACAACGAGCAAATATAACATGTAAATAGGTAGACATGTCGAAATGTTATTCGCGATTGTTCGCGATTAATGCTTTGTTGACTTGTTGCGACGATGAAAAAAAAATTTTTTTTTTGTCACTTACCCAATAATTCCACTGTCATCACAGGAGATAAAAGTCTCTAATCTTCGTTTAATAATAATCAGTTAATTACATACCACAGCTGAAGTACTACTGTACTGGTATTCAAGTTCCTAGTGAAGCAGTGATGACCCAATTTTCAATTATCATTCGACCTTGGTCAGTCATCATCGAGAGCTAAATCCTGCAGCGGCGTCATCCATCGGCATGAAAGTTAAACAAAATATTAGACTTATTTAATAATGATTAAATACAGAAAACATAAAATGTAGGCTATGTATCAACTCTAAAAGAACAAAAAAAAAAATTTATGATACATGCAAGCCAAAATTATGAACCATCATTGTTCATATTATCATAAATCCAATGAAGTATTTAATGATTCTATGATCTTATATATATATTGGTAATTTCCAAATCCTTTAACATTTTTGATGCATAGATAACCATTAGTTAATTAGCGGCGCGATCGCCTGAAAATAAAAATATTTGGTCTTTAAATATATTTTCCATTGCGTTACGTTATTCCTAGGTATGGATACCGATATTCCTGTAGATACAGGCACAAGGATACCTAAAATAAATTTAAATAAACATATCATCGATTGTTTTATAAGGACTCTACATTTTCCATATTTAATATTCATTTAAGAAATTTAAGAAATAGTCAATTATAGAAACTATAAATAACTTTGATATTCAAAAATATTGCATTCTTTTAAAAGCATGCATCCTAACTCAGTTAAAGCATTGATAAATTTGATGTAATATCTAATACATCGAGTTACGATGAAAGAATGGTTGTATTAAAAACATGTATTTGTAATGGAATAACAAAAAAAAAAATTAAGTATGTTATGGAATAGGTTGTCTCATATTCAATTGTATGTGAACAGAATATAATAGCCGAGTTTTTTGCCAGACCTCAGCGCAAACCCGTTTTTCAGATTCAAGCTTTCATAAAAGCCTGTAAATCAAGCCCATTTGAAAAAAAAATCATTTTCATTTTTAATTAATTAAACATGAAAACTAACTGTAATGTTAGTGGTTCAATAGTTTATAAATCTTCATAATATAAAACCTTTTGTATAAAAGTAAATTATTATGAATGAAACTAGGATAGTACCTAGATATCTAAAGTGTCATTGCACTACATGCGAACTAAAAAAGAGAAAAAAAAAATACACATTAAATTCTGTTCATAGTTTTTTTGAGAACATAAAGAGAGAAAAAAATTAATTGTCCACTCATATTTAAGCACGATAAAATAATATCATCAGGCTCGAATATTTTATGAATGCGGTTATTCTATAAGCTAAGCGGCAAACGTACGAGTAAGTAGGTGTCGTTTATTGCCCGTGGTACCCCCGATGGTCCCCCCGGGGTACCACGGGTTGCCTTCTTACCCCGACCCGACTATATGCGAACATGCGCGAGTCCGCACGAGGTTCGAAACAGCGCAACGCTCCGCCAGCACTCCGATCGGCGGCCGCGCGGCGCCTGACATGACAGGTCGACGGAAATGTCAAAAGAAAACATCGATAAGTACTTGCAAGGCTGTTTTGCTCCTGGTGCTGTTCTTGTGGGGAAATCAAGACTCTTCTGTCCTGGGTAAATTTTCGAGAAAAGTCGTCGCAAGAGACGAGTGCTGTCCTGCGATTTGGCCCGTGGGTCCACCATGGACCGACAGGTGGATTGCTCAGATATTCCTCCAGTGCCAGTTAATATTGGATCTTGATTAACTGTATTTCATATTATTGATAAAAGACATAATATACACAGAAGTTATTAGAATATTATATTATCAAATAAAATTTTTGTGTCTCACTCGTACATTTCAAATTTTGAGTAGTATTACTAGTTGATTTTGTAAGACGTTGTCAATGGACTTTTTATTGATGTATCTATAAATAATGACCACAACAAGAAACGAAACGTGCGAAAGACTAAAATAATTGTAAATAGTGCATTTGATTGCGGGTACTTTTCAGACCTGGTCTAGTAAAGTAATCTTGGTTCATTTAAATTAGCAGACAGTAAAAGAAAATATTGATATGAGGGTATATCGAAATAGTTTCTAAAGGTAATCGTTTTGATCCTTTATATCATTCCAATACAGTTGGTGATAAAAAAAAACAGCATCGCGCGGTGTTCCCAGGTGGTCACCCATCCAAGTATTAACTGCGCCCGATGTTGCTTAATTTCGGTGATCGGACGAGAACCGTCAACCGGTGTTTTCAACATGGTATGGGGGCGTTTAAGCACCAATTTGCTATTTTGGAAGTTGCTTACAAGATAATCTTGTCATTTTTGGGAATGATTAATCCATAGGCGTTGTCCCAATAACCATCCTCAATGTATATTGTCGTGAAGGTCACACTCTCTAATGAAGTGTACCCAACACTGAAGCATAGACTGCAGAATATATTATGTTGATTGACTTTTTTGCAATTATTACCTAATATAGAGACGATAATCTTATTAACTCACCCTCATGTATGTCGTCGTGATGATCACATCCTTTTATGCAGTGTCCTCAACATAGATGCTTTGCAATTATTTTTTGCAATTATTAATACAAAGGCGATAGTCCTCAGGTTTTTCACCTACCAACTACCCTCAATGTATGTTGTCGTGAAGGTCACACCCTCTTAATGAAGTGTACCCATCACCGAAGAATGCATCTTGATTAGCTCCTCTTGCAGTAATTAAAACAAAGGCGATAGTCCTTCCAACTACCCTCAATGTATACTGCTGTAAACGTAACACCCTCTAAGAGGTGTACCCAACACTGGAGCAATATGGATTTTCTGAACCAATAATAACAATTCCGTAGATTTCACAATTCGTTTTGACGATGAATCCGATTATTTTGAATATTTCTTTTCGGATACTTTGATTTCCGCAAGAAATACTTATAATCACTCACTTTTTTTATACGAGTTTAATAATGTTGTGTTGAACGGCCGAGCACTAGAACGCTAATGGAAGGACAGACACAGTGTTGCTAGCGTGAGATATCGTAATGAAAAATGTTGAAATTTTTTTTATTTTTTCTCTCAACTTTAGTGTCTGAATGGCTATCACTTGGCGTAAATACCTAATAAGTGTTCATGTTAATATCGAATACAGGAATGAATCAAAATAGTACTCGTACGTTTTAGATAATAGATGTTTATCAACAAATCATGACGATTTTAAAGTTCAATGTATTAATAATAAGGAAAACTAATTAAATCATAAACAATTATTTATTCTACCGTAACAGTCATGCTCGGTCGGAATGCTGCCAAGAATGTCAACCGCATAACATACCGATATTATCATCAGCGTTAATAAATAATAATAATATTTACAATTATAGTAGAATTATTTATTTATCTTATACATAGGTACCTACTCGTCTATATACAATTCTCGTGTCATAATATAGTGTTTGTAACTTAAGGGAAAATTGACCGATTTTTATGATTTAAGAGTCCACTAACCCACGGTGTCGAGACATCGTGGGTAACAAAAGTTACAAAAGTATTTCGGAACCAGATATGGCCAGGAGCATAGATTATTACTATATGAATCCGAATAACACCACAACATGATCGAAATATGCACGAATTACAAATGATTTGGTATTTTGAATGTATGGAGAAAACGTAGGTCAGTGCATTCTTAAGTTATTGAGTTAGTATTTTTGTGTTTAATTAACCAATCAGATTTCGTCATTTTGACATCTCCGAAACTCAGGGGAGAGGAGACGTTGAATCGACGAAATCTGATTGGTTACTCAAACACAGCTACGCTCCGCTTTGGTGGAATGAGCTTAGGGCATTGAAATATTAAGAAAACGAAAGAAAATCCATAAAATATCTCAATAGCATAATTTGAAGGCCTTGTGGGATACATACTAAGTCATCACTCATCATCATCAGTGATGCGGAAATCACGCATTAATTCAATGTCATACATATTAATTCATAATAACAGAATACATGCTAGATAATGCATTACTATTAGTGTAATTTATGCATAAGACTGATTGCATCAGTATGGACGTTTGTCATGATTACTCACGTATTCTTGGCATATCTCGCGTGAGTTGATTTTTTAATTATTCTTAATATAATTATTCAAAGAAAAATAAAATACTTATTAAAATTAGTATAAAATAATTTGACATCAATTTTCCATTTTTAACAGGAGCATCTTTCATTTTCCTAGAAAATAGAAGAGTTTTGGTCAGGGCAGGTATGGGTAAATTAATTGTCATGACGACTTAATTCATAATAACATAATAACAGATTATGTGCTACATAATCCATTAGTACCTGTTAGTTTGATTCATACCATACATAATATATTCGTCAGATACCTTTCATGACACTGCCGTGTGGAATTACTCACGTTTTCTTGGCATGCGCGTGAGTTGGTTTGCGATTTATATTTATGTTTAGTAAAATCATATTCGAAACAAAACTGGGACCTAATAATATCATCGCAATTTTTAACGTTAAAAGTCATTTAAATTGGCACAATACAGTAATTAATTTTAATCAACTAAAGCCCGGCTGGTTAAACTAACTTTAACAGACACGTTATCGTTAAATATGGCTGTCTAACCCTTATCTCGAAGTACGGTTAAAGAAACTTTATTCTCATTAATAATTAACAATTCACTTACATGAGAACTATAACAATATAAATATTAAGTAACTTATCCTTAAAGTACTGCGATTTTATACAAAAACAAAGTGGGTAGAAATAAAATTTACAAGAGTGAACGAGTAAACAGAGTGCGCCGATGGCGCGAACATAACATGGATCACAAGCGACTAGATACGGCTTGGCACTTCAGGGTAAGTTCAAGTAGTATTCTCTGTACCCATGTATTTTATAGCATGTGAATAGTAGGTATAGGGTTTATAGTATGTAATTGTATACATATAATATGCATATTTGAATATACTTTTATATATATTGATATTCGTGTACGTGATGAGTTCAATATTATCCTTACATTAATCTTGATCATTCAGGTTAAGTGACGATGGAATTTAAGATGAATTCGTACAAAGAGGGTAAGATTGGTACAAAGCACACCGATAGGCTTACATAGTTCATAGTTGGTCGGTAGACCTGTCGCTGAAGAGTCCCGCTAGACCCAATTCTGAACCTATAGAAAGCTTTCAATAGTATAGTATTTTCGATACAAGTACAGAAAGTATACCATTTCCACTCGTCTCTACTTTTGACCCACACGTCATGTCTTGGGGAATCGGCCACCCAATCGTGAGAATTTTGCGAGGTAAAATTTTTGAAAACAATAATTAGTGTGAAACGGCCACTTTTCTTTCCATTCGCTAGCTCCAGCCAAATGCATTCGACCGCTGCGAACGATAAGCGTAGGTTAGCTATTTTCGCGCGCGGAATAGATTTAGGTGTACGTAGCTAGTACATGCGAACACGTGCGTGTTTGTGCATTTTATGATCACTCTCACCACTGTGCATTTTCATAAAAAAACGTTACCTACGCAGATTGGACTGCATTTCAGGTGAATCGTATACAAACAACGTATAAATCGTTACCAATTTCTGCCCCCAGACTGGCTGACGGAATTCAGGGAACCAATTAGTGGGCGGAATTCTACGATTACGATAACGATGAAAACGTTTTCCTTACACGGGTTTTAAAGCTATCTAAATTCCAAATTTCAACCAAATCAGTTTAGTAGTTGTGGTGTAGAGTAACGAATATTCAAAAAAACTTACAAACCTTCACATTTATAACATTAATGAGTTTTTAGAGACCTTTGAAAACTAGCCATAAAATGTTCCCGAAACTGCACTTTAATTACTTAATCAATTTTGTACCAACGACGAATGAAATAAAATTACTCAAAGAAAGAAGTGATTTATTCCGTACAGTATGCGTATAATATTTATTTATAGATTCAAAAGTAAAAATTCGAAGGTCATTTTACACTTAATATTGCATATCTACAGTCATAAGTTCTTCGAAACACACATTACAATTATATTATAATCTTGGTAATATTAATGAATAACATAATATTTATTTCTAGATTAAATTTAACAAATATTAATAAATTGATAGGATTGCAGACCGTATACATAATATTATAACACGGAAGCTAACTATAACTATGACCGGAGGTTAAAGTAACTAAGTAAGTTTATTAATAAGTCCGGCATTAACCGCATTGGCTCATCTATAAATACATAATATACACAAGCTATAAATAACTTACCTATGTCAGAAGCTCATAGTAGGTGATGACAGAATGATATCATTATGCACAGTTACTAGTTACTACCATGTTATTTAATACTCCGGAAACCGCAATGTGATAAAAATGCAGCATAGCATAACACGATCCGCTTGCATTTGTTTATACAAACTGAAGTAAGATTTAAAGCTGAGCATTGAGCAGCCTAAAGCCATTATTTATTTAGCTGTTTCTGCTATCGACAGCTTTCTACAGTGACGATCGCAAATCTATACTTCTATACTAATATTATAGAGCTGAAGAGTGTTTGTTTGTTTGTTTGTTTGTTTGTTTGTTTGTTTGTTTGTTTGTTTGTTTGTTTGTTTGTTTGTTTGTTTGTTTGTTTGTTTGTTTGTTTGTTTGTTTGTTTGTTTGTTTGTTTGTTTGTTTGTTTGTTTGTTTGTTTGTTTGTTTGTTTGTTTGTTTGAACGCGCTAATCTCAGGATCTACCGGGTCGAATCGAAAAATTATTCCTGTGTTGTATAGTCTATTTATCAAGGAAGGCTTTAGGCTAAATAAAATCACGATATAATCAATAGGAGCGGAGCATCAATGAAGAATCGATGTTGCAAAACAAACGGGAATAATAATTCAAATTATAAAATAAAAAATTATTCCTTTCAGTAACTTAGCGAGCAGGTGTTCTTTGAAAAAATAATAATAATCTATAATAATTATCAATATATTTCAACAGTTGACGAAGACAAAGACAAAGAGCGGAAAAGGCAGCATAATTCTCGATTTCATTGCACCGCGGGCAGCGATATTGCACCCACTAGGTATAATGGAAAACTCACTCGTTACGAATGTCAATGAAGCTTTCTGATAAATTATTAAGTTTAAGTATGTAAAAGAACCTCTAATCTTGGCACTAATTAGGTTAAAGAAAGGTGCAATTCACCAGGACTTCGGTAATCACCAATCTTGATTACTTGATCCAATTGAGTAATGGATGGTAGACCAGGTAAGACACCTTTGTACTGGAGGCTTTATAAGGTCTAGCAATCAGGTTTTAATCTACACACCAGGGCGTTGTCTCAGCTGATATTGTAACGTGGCATTTTTTAGGAAATTTGTGGAATTGCTAGTATTTGTGGACAAAGAATGAAATGTCCAGATTCAGGGAATTGACTGTAACCTCTGGAAGTTTCTGTGTACAGTATTGTCGTTTCCGGTTAATTTCTATCATTCATATTAAAGCTATGCTACAGCCGCCAGCCACAAGAGGGAGCCTTATGTTAAGGAAAATTTGGTAACGCGATTGTGGCGCCATCTCTGGAGAAGTAGCGTAGATCCTTCAACACTACTTTATGTGTCGTTAGCGTGGCAATGCGCCGACAAGGTTCGCATCTTGTTTCGTAAAACTGCACGAGGAATATTATAATCACTCTCCTAAAAAATAATACAAGTAATTCATCTCGTGATGGAAACCTTAGAATATCGCTAGACGTCTTTTCTAGATATTTTAGAGACATGAAGTCAGGATAGTTAGGCGACATCTATCGAGTGCATCGGGAAATTATCTCGAAGACCCGACTTAACGTAAACGTCGCTGGTAGGAGTTTCTCCACTCGCCGCCAAGCGGCTGAGTGCATATTTGTTCACGGGTTTTATTAGAACTCTCGAAGATTCTGGAATCCTCTCGATTAGATTTCCGGAACTGCGCTGAGATAATAAATACGCTGCGCGCGACAAAGTGCGCGCATTCTCTGATCTTAAAAAATTTTTGAAGCATGCTCCTGGCGCTGGAGTAAAGTAATTAAGTAGTCTTCGGTTATGAAAAAAAGTTAGTGGTGGTTAAAATAATGTGTTGAAATTAGTTTCTTGTTTTGGGTGAGGCGTGGAAATCGTCAGTTATATCTGGTACGTACAGAGTTTTCTTTTGTTAGAAGTTATTGTTAGACAAGCTTAGTGATTTTGTTCCTTCTGAGAGGTTAACGATAGGTTATTCTTTACAGATCGATGTGGGAAAAAATAAATATCACTATGATTGAATATCACTAGGATGAAATATCGCCTTGATGAAAAATCACTTTGATGGAAAATTTACTTTGGTGTGGAATATCTCGACGTGAAATGTCCATGTAACGTATTGTAATGAGCCAATAAACTCCCAGTGCTCCAGTGTTAAATGTCGCAGTAATCCTGGGAGCTACTACTTAATAATTACGACGGGTTCACCGCCTGTTGTAATCCAAATTATTCTGAAGAAAAGGCATCCGCTCGTTGGGAATGTTCTGCTAGGCGTAGGACACTGTTGAGGTCTTCTCTCGCGGTGACGTGTGAAGCTGGATGACATTGAGACCCATTTCGTGCTAGCGGAATCGTTGACAACAGAGCACCGCTGAGTGGCCGAGGCCTTCGGCAGGGGACTGTTCGCTGGTAGGAGCAAGCCTTGCGAGATTCGGATTTATTCAAGGTATCTTAATTTATTATTTTTCTATATACCAGGATCCAAATAGCAAATGTGTATTATTGAATCCTTGCCTAGGATAGGGTCAATAGTAATTAGATAAATAACGGATAAGATCTGTAGAATTATGTGCACATAAAATCTAGGATTATCAAATGAAACTAGTGTAATGTGATGTATTTAAGTAGGTATGTACAAACCATGAATGACAACTAATAACTAGTAAATATCGAACCTTCGCCTACCGTGCTGAGCTATTAAAGAACCTTGTAATTAAATTAAACGAATTGTATTTTTAAATACATTGTGTTTATTAACCTGGACACTTGAAGTTATCACGTTATTAAATTGAATTTAGATTGGCAAGTTAAATACATTGTATTTATTAAACCAGACACTTTAAGCAAGTTAATTTAATTTGTATTTTTCTAATCTGGATACTTAACCTTGTGTAATTAACATTTTTTTTTTATATAAACATTGTGCAACAAATTGTTTTCGTCACTAAAGATTTATTTTGTCGGATATTGTGTGATTGTAGTAACCGATTAAATGAGATTCCACCGACTATATTAAATCATAACCTTGTTTTCGTCACTAAAGATTTATTTTGTTGGATATTGTGTGATTGTAGTAACCGATTAAATGAGATTCCACCGACTATATTAAATCATAACCGAGTACGTGTCGTATGTTATTTTTTTATCCCAAAAATTTTCCAAATATTATCTTACCTTAAATAAAAGAAAAATATTTAAATTTGATTATATATAGGTAGTTAAACTACATATTTTTTGTACGAGGACCGAGCGGCGGATAGAAACCGGGTAAGGGTTCCAGGTCAAGCGTAAGTACCAAACAGAATATCACTGTCCCCGCTCATCCCCGCTACAATAAGACATGCCAAGAGCCTTATAGAACCAATCTCACCAAACAATTTAATTATTAATTAATTATTAGTTTAAAATTATTGGTACTTTAAACTGGACAGCTTTTTAATCTAAACGGTGAAATTAGAGCTTAAAGAAAAACAAGTAAAATGGCGTTGCACACCAATTTTAATTTTGGTTCGGCTTCCTCAAAAAAACGGCGAACTACGAGTACAAAACCTGTTTTCTACCAAGTAATGGTAGATATTAAAATCTGCAGTGGACTTCAATATGTTTTGTACGGCGAAATTCCCCCTACTACAACCTAAATTAATAAATTATTGATCCAAAAATTTAAAAGTTGTTAAATGAACAAATTCTCACCACATCTTTAGTTATTACTTGCAGATGAGGCGAATCTTGATGGAGATAATATGTTTATGATTCCAAATGATAAATCTATGAAATCTACGCTTTCGCTCTCTAAATTTTCAGCACAAACTTTATAATATTGGTAATTTTTTGGAGAAGGCGAAAATCTATCTGGGTGGGGAATAGAGATATGACTCCTTACAAAGAATCGAAAGAATCTACGTATGTATTTCCTAGATAATCTTTAAGTTAAATCTAATCATAATCTAGATAAATGCTCTATCTTGCTATCCAAAAGTCTGAAATCTGAATACATTTAACGACCCACTCTGACGTCTCCATAATATTATTTACTACACACGCATTTTATTGCAACCTTATTTTTATTGGCATCGAATCGACAACCCTAACTATATTATTGTTCTTGGAATCTATTCTGTATTGTTTGATAACAATAAAAATGCCCTTTGTTTATGATAGTGGAGATGAGTCTTGTGTTCTTGCCAAAAATCGACTTCGATGAGTTGTTAACTTTATGGGTAAACTTTTTCTTTGTAAATTGCTAAATAACGGCCTAACATGTTTCGGATGGATCATCCCATCATTATTCTGCTATTTTAGCAACTTTCAGGCTCGAGAGGATTTTCACCAACTAAATACAAACACAACAGAACAGTTTGGGAACAGAGTCGGTTTAACTTTATGAATTTCAGTTTTCCACTGTTAGAATATACCTACAGTAAATAGGACATACATTTTTTCGGTAATTCATAGATCGCACTAAAATATAGTTTTTTCATAAAAATAATTTTTTCATAAATTTCGTTGGGCCCAGTGATAAAAAACCGGATACGCAAAAGTTTTTCGTACAAGCAAACACTACGTATACAGTAACAGCACAATCGCTCAAAATTCTATAGGTGACTGCTGAGGGAATTACAGCGTGGCCTTACTGTTGGTGGCAAAACAAGCATTTTTGACACCGCTAAACTGGCGACATTTTTTTGCGACGTCCGCCCTGTCCATGATATATTTCATATTATTTTTTGGCCTAGTAACTAATTGATGGATTAAAGGGTATCGTTAAAACGGGCTGAAATTCAAAACACGAATAGATAAGTAGCTTTATGTCGTAGGCATCCGCTAAAAAGACGTTTTTGTAAATTCAAGCCCTAGGGGGGTATGGAGTTCCTGCAAGTGAAGCCGTAGGCTCTGTTAGTTTAGAAATATTTATAGCCTGAGTTCTAGGACCGTAAAAAGCAATTTGTTAAAGTCTACTCCATACTTCTTTACTTTCCTTGCTCTTAATTTCTTTTCTCTATACTTCTTTTGTGCAAAGGAACCAAAGTGACCGACATAGCTCAACGTGTCTCCAAACTGAAGTGTCAATGGGCGGGGCACATAGCTCGCAGGACCGATGGACGTTGGGGACCCAAGGTGCTGGATTAGCGGCCACACACCGGGAAGCGTAGTGTTAGCAGACCCCCCATCAGGTGCTCAGATGACATCAAGAAGTCGCGGGGAGTCGCTGGCACCAGGCGGCGCAAAATTGTGGTGTTTGGCGGTCATTTCAGGAAGCCCATGTCCAGCAGTGGACATCTATCGGCTAAAACGACGACGAAGACTCGATACTTTACGAAAAACCTGAAACCCCGTCAATTTTGTGTTGTGCTTGATACTTTACGATAAACCTGAAACCCCGTCAATTTTGTGCTGTGCTTGATACTTTACGAAAAACCTGAAACCCCGTCAATTTTGTGGTGTGCTTGATACTTTACGATAAACCTGAAACCCCGTCAATTTTGTGCTGTGCTTGATACTTTACGAAAAACCTGAAACCCCGTCAATTTTGTGTTGTGCTTGATACTTTACGAAAAACCTGAAACCCCGTCAAGTTTGTGCTATAACTGGATACTTAGCTTGTCAATTACGTTTAAAGTTTCTTAATTGTAGTTACAGTTTTACCTCATTTATCGGCACCTTAATAAAACGTTCAAAATGTGTCAGTCATTATAACTTTGAGGTGTAGAGTACTCTCTACGTAATAAATTTTCTCTTAATTCTCCTACTTTATTTAAACTGTAAGCGCACTTAAAGTTCAGGCGTAAATTACGTTAACTTCGCCATCACGAAGACGCGCTTAGAATATAAGGGTCTGATCAGACCATCCCGTTGTCCTCGTTGGCGTTGGGATTAATTAAAAACTAGTTCCATTTTCCTAAGTAGGCATAATAACGCCACGGCTTGCAATGGCATGTCCAGAAATGGTAACAAAATCTATTGCTATTATTGCTATAATTTCATATGTTTATGATTTATATTATAACCTTTGTAAATGTAAATATACAAACTTTAAAGTCTTGAGTAAAGAATCGCCTATTTATGAGTTACCTAATATAATTTCGTAAAATTGACTCGTCTAAAAGCAAAGATTTTACTATACCATAATTTCGAAACAATTTGCCTTTTCCAATATCTTTTTACCATGCAATTAGGCATTTTGATGATTTTAGTTAAATTTCCCACTACTACATTCCATTTGCCCGCTACTAAGAATCTAATATGGCGGAAACCGTCTCTATGGAAACTTGCTTGCGATTAGCGTCGTGATCTGTGGCGGGGACCGCGGTCTACTGACTACTGACGCCAGGGAGCGTGAAAATAGTCATTCTTGCTCCCATAAACTGGCGACATTTTTTCGCGCGGTCCGCCGGGTCTATAGTTTAGGTGTCTTTGTTGAAACCATAATTTAATTAAGTAGTTTTTTCTAAAAATCACTTTAGCCACACGACTGTTCAACGCGTTCGCGAGCTTTATTTCGGTGTAAATTCGTGTCTTCTCACTCAAAATGGAACGGGAGCGGGACAATATCACGGAATTATGCGCGCAAGCACTCACTACACTAAGTATTACCTTTCCCATACAAGTTAGGTGAAACAACAAATAACTTTGCCACGTGCGCCGGCAACTTCGGCCGAGCGTCCTGCGTCAACTTATAAATGCGTTCTTGGGACACCTTGCGACGAATTAATTATTCATAAGCTGTACCACATATATTCCGGTAGATAGGAGCCTCTGTACATCTATAAAATGACCCGTCTACTCGTATATTGTGCGGTAGACGTAAACCGACACGCCTCTATATCACTTTTGGAAAATAAAAATATTACGTAACTAACCAACTTGACCTAAGGGTACCTATTATTATTATTACATAAAAATGATCTTTTTAACTATTCTCACTGCAACTTAACTATTTAAACGTAAAGTAATGAGTATTTTCAACTAAATAAAATGAACAGGGGCTTATTCTGTATCGTTAGTTAGCAACTTGCACTGGGTTATTAACTAAGAAAACTGAGGCAAAAATCCTATTTTTGTATTATTTTTGCACACTTACCAAGCTAAATTGGTTTGGTATCATATCAACTTTCCATGCTAGTTGCTAAGTTAAGTATACAAAAGTAGGATTTTTGCAGTTTTCTTAGTTAATAACCCAGTGCGAATTGCTAACTAACGATACAGAATAAGCCCACAGGACTGATACATGAGAATACGATTTCGCATAATGAAGTCAACATCTCCTGAGGATGTACCGGTGTTGGGACGAAACGTGCGTCGAAGAAAGTGTTGCAAGAATTGCGTATGGTGTTTCATAGTGTTTCTGCATACTGGACCATATAGATTATTTTCAAGTAGCGGATTATAGCAAAACAAATTAATCTGTCCTGCTTATTATGGATTTCCACAAAATAACGCCTGCTTCCTTTCAATAATAAAATTAAGATAAAAATAAAGGGTTAAAGTTTGAACGAACTCCTTTGCATTCAAGTGTCTTAGAATATTTTGAAACTGTTTATATTTCCTTATTAATGTGATTCAAAATTATTGCGATTGTTCTGTCCTGATAAATATATCAATATATTATTTACTTATGTATCTACTTACACAAATTACATACAAAAACACTTTGTGCAGGCATGTGTGGAAAACTTGTGTATCACATGGTACTTTTATGGCACCTATTCTGTTCACACTAAGTTCGTATTGTTTAACAGCACGTTCATAGAACAATAAACTAATTATTAAATTAATTATAGGACTTATAATTTAGTGATACAATAATGTAAGTACCAACGTCCATTTATTAACACATAAAAAATTTTATAAGGTTCGAAGGCGTTCAAGTATCTATTCTTTTTTCTAAATAGTGTAGAGACATAATATACAGGTGCCAGCCTAAACCAACCAACTTGGTTCGTTGATAATAAAAAATAATGTTCCAACAGATACAAGAAAACATTTATGCTCATCACACAAGCATTTACCAGTAGTGGGAATCGAACCCAAGACCTCCGACGCAGACTGCAGGTTCGCTACGCCATTCGGTCACATAATAAAATATCCCTTGATTGTTTTCTTCATAGAAAGCTTATTAGATATATTATTTATTAATAGATCTAAAGTACCTTTTTCGGCTCAGTTTATCAACAATGGCAGTAACGGAAGGGTTAGCTGTTTTTTGTGGTTTTTAATCTAAATAAATGTGATAAGATAAAACAGTGTATGCATGAATAAGTTATAAAAATTAGTGTTACTATTAATAGATTCCCATGTAGAGTACAATAATTTATGACATAGGTAGTAGGTACCTACTCGTATCTATTATGGAAATAATATCAGATTTCTGGGTACAAATTATATTTTTTGAAAATAAGTACCTACCTACCTATCCCGATTTCCCGAACGGTCAAAATGTCGAAACTTAGTATAATTTTAGGCAACAGCTACTTAGTTATTTCAGCAAAATGTTTTTTGGATCTCCATTACGATATTATGCTACTTAAGAGTCCTGTGACCTACGATGTCTTCATAAATTCGAAATACCAAATATGTAATATGGAACCAAGTATGGAGTAATCGAAGATCAGAGCATCCTTAAGTCCATCAGATTTTATAAGATTAGACGTTTCTGATTCTATTATATTCTAGACCTACCTATACAAAACATACGTGTAGCTATCAAATTTTAGATTTTCAAGACTTAAAGTTTGGAAAACGTGTTTGCAATCATTTAAGTTCGGCGCTGTTATTCCCATACTTACAGAAAATGCAAAATATCCTGTGGAAATTGGAAAAAACTTAAAACGCAAAAATATTACCTAAGGGAGCTACTTACGTAACGTCTTACATATAGTTATGAGAAACAAGAAATAAAATAAAAAATTGGCACTGAAAAATAAATTTTACGTCTATAATTGGTTTAGAGTGTAAAATTGAATGTATACCTATTTCATCATAAGAAATACAATGCTCGACGTCTCGCTTAAGTAATCTCCATAGGTGCCTAATCTAACAATTGTTGACCATGTTGCATTTTGAAATACCTACATTCAATTTTACGCTCTATATCAAATTTTTCAGTGTTGGCAAAAACGTTTTGATTTCAATATCCTTTGCTTATATACAGGGCAAAATAAAAAATACCAAATCGTTCTCGGCTAGTACCTAAGTATTTGTTATCCCAAGGTCGGTAAACATTTTAGTGTTGGGACAAATTAATACCATTTTTTGTTTGGAAATAAATGGGTTTGAACCTCAACTTTTCCGAAAATCGGATCAGGCCCCCTATTCTGTAACTCGGTGCCTATCAAACAATGATAGCCACTAGCAAATGTTTTTAATCCATTGAAGTTTTGCTAAGGAAATGTTATTTTTATTTCATAGCAAACTTTCAATGGATAAAAAACATGTGCCAGTGGCTATCATTTTTTGATAGGCACCGAGATACAGAATACGGGCGCAGGACACACTCCATCTAATATAGGAAATGCACCTTTACATTTAAAAACACTGTTCTCTAACATTAAACACGTAAATAAAAATGATTCCCTTTAAAACAAAACATAACCTTAAACCTATCAACACGGTGTAGATAAATACCTAGTGAATATGAAATTAGACTACAGAAAATGAAAATACCTCACGTAGTATGTGAATTTACATCATAATCAAAGCAGCAGCGTTCGCTTGAACAGCTGAATTTTTACAAACCACGTTTTTACCAACCGAAAATACCGGACAACGATCATCGCTTTATATGAGCTCCATCAAAACTTTATTTATTTCCTCGAAAAAAATTTGATAATCCTCCCAAAAAATCACTGAAAACCTTGGAAATACCACAATATTGCACTTGAACTAACACGGTTTTATGTAACAATTATTATTTTTCTTGTTTCACTGATGTTTTATGATTTATAAAAACTCGAATCGGTTCCCGCGAAAATCCGAGAGCGATACGTGCAGCCTCTGCCACGACAAAATAGCAACTAGTGTCTAGTGATGGTATGGTGAATAAAGGAATGTAGATACGAAATACGGACTAAGTTCGATACGGAAGTCCATTGGAAAACTCAAAATTTTCAAAACTTGAAGTTTATTTTCCGAAATAATAATTATCACCGCAAAAATCCTCAAATATTATGGATAAAGATACCTACTTCATTGGGAAATATTTTACTTATCACTTACTCGTAAGTCTGTATGATAAACAGACACCTAGCAGATAATTTTAAGTTAGGTAGGTACGTCCATGAAAGTATTTTTAGACAACCGGTTCTAAAAGATTACGCCGATTAAAATTATGTATTACAAAGAAACTCAACAAAGGAAACTATAGCATAGGCAGGTACCTATGCTGTTTGTGTTACGACATAAGTTCGAGGTCATGACTTTTGTCTAGCTAAACACATGGATGTAGGATAATATTATGTGAAACGGGGCATTACAGACCTTCACTAGAATACCCTAACACTGTACGTAAATATGTCCCTCTGCAAATCACACGAATCCTCTCAAAGACATTAGAAATTTAATGTAAAATGCATAAATATGATTTCTGATACTTTTACCAGAGTTTAAATAAGAATATCTTTAAACTGAGCTTCCACTCACCGACTCAAACCTCTATTGATCTCCATACGTGTAAAACTTAGAGTGTTTTAATCCTTTTAAGAACACTGATCTATTGACATCATTCATCATCTTTATGAAAATGGCCCATCTTGTTAATGACTTTCATTTGTCAAATCTATTGACCTCTTACGTATAAATACATACCGCCATTAATTTTATTCTTTATGAGAAACAGGATATCAATAGAGTGAATAGCGGTATTAATGAAATTGTTAAAATACGACCCATGTCGTCTTGCTGCCTCTACATTTTTCCAAAGCAAACGATTTCCTTTTTATTTTTAGTGTACTCATACCTCTATTGATCCCTTACTTAAAAGAATATACTTTCATTAAAATTACTTGTAAGAAACAGGATCGATAGAATCAAAAACGGTATTTATGAAAGTGGCCCTATTTCTTGTTGACTCTATATTTTCCGAAAGCAATGATTTCCGACACTTTTAATGGGTAGTAACCACTATTGATTCCAAACGCATTATACATTATTTTAATCAGTATAATATAAACAAAATATTCAAGTATATTCAGATTTCAGACACATCTCGTATATTGACATAAAAAACATTTTACTGAAAATTTCCCTATTTATATCTGGCGGAGTCTACGTTTTTTCAAAATAGTTTATGCGGTTCAAAACAAAAAGTAAAGTTTTAACTAAATAAGTCATATTATTACAATTAAATTCGTAGGTACGTGAAAATAGGCAAATTTAAGCAACTTGTAGGTAATCGAAACTTCGAAAGTTATAAAATAATTATAATTATATAAAGAAATGATATTTCTAAGGATATTTGTTTTCCAAGATTTTCCGATCTTCAAGGCCATATCGAATTCGACAAATATTATTATCATTTTAGGATTTTACTTCATGATTCAACCAACTGAATAATGTCTATTGTTGGATATTAAATATTTCAGGCAAACCCGTAATTCTTATAGAATTTCTTTAAATCCTCTATTAACCTTTAGGTGCCTTCATTATAAAATAAACCTATATGCAAAAATTCAGCCTTCAAGGAAATTGTAGGTTCAAACTCCAAAGACATTTCATATTAATTTCATCTTCTACAAACCAGATTACGCCTCGTTTACGCTCTTGATTTATCTATTTTTTTGTCTTCCATTTTTTTCAATTAGGTTAAATTGTGCAATAGGTTTCCATTGTTGAAATTAATAAGTAAGCACTTACCGGCACAAAATAAGGAAAATGTAGCAGATTTAAGGCTCTATAAGTAGTCGTAAAAAAGAGTCGTAAACTTCAGTTCGACGAGATTAAGAATGCTGCTGAGGGCACCTCACAAGATAGGCTGAAAGGCCCTGATTATTTGGAGCTCTGTCGTCTGGAGCGGTGTTTAACTGCTCACGAAAATAGAAAAGTAACTATCTGCGATCGTTGTATACACCTGACGACTGCGTATTCCACATCTAACTGGAACTAAATGCAAGAAATCTATGATAATGGCAGCCGATCGACAAATTGATCACGTGATTTATCAGTACTTAAGGGGCCTGTGAACTACAATGTCTCCATTCATTCAAAATAACAAATCATTAGTAATTCGTGCATATTTGGATCATCTTGTGGTGTTATTCGGATTCATATAGTAATAATCTATGCTCCTGGCCATATTTGGTTCGGAAATACTTCTTTAAAACGAAATAATAATCAATTTTGATCAAAATTTTTATAACTTTGGTCGAGTTCCGTAATATCAAAAATTATGAATAAAAACTTGTAACTTTCTTTATTAACTGGTGTTTTTTCTTTAGCTGGACAATAAAAACTGTGCTCCTGAACTAATGCGACGTGAGATAGTGTTGTTTTTAATACAAAACAAATAAGTAGAAAACATGTCCTCTTTGACATAAAAATAAGCAAAACTAAATTCGTTTACATTTTCGTTTAACAAAAGTATTTTGGAACCAAATATGGCCAGAAGCATAGATTATTTACTATATGAACCCGAATAACACCACAACATGATCGAAAATTGCACGATTTACAATTTACAAATGATTTTGGTATTACGTTTGTATGGGAGACACCGTGGGTCAGAAGACTCTTAAACCTTGGGTTTGAGCTTCACTAAGATAGAAACCAAAAGGTATATATAACAGATACACATAAGAAGCATGCTAGTTTTGAGCATTTGCGACTACTAGCATGTGTACGAAGTGTCTGCTAGTAAGCATGTTATTAGAGCATGCTCTAGTAACATGCTTTTTAGGGCTCCATACCCAAAGGAACCCTATTCCTGAGACTTCGCTGTCCATCCGTCCGTCCGTCTGTTTGTCACCAGGCTGTATCTCTTGAACCGTGATAGCTACAGATTTGAAATTTTCACAGGTAATGTATTTCTATTGCCGCTATAACATCAAATACTAAAAAAATAGAAAAAAAAGAAATAGTTAAGGGAGCTCCCATACAACAAGCGTGATTTTTTGTTTTGCTCGATATTGATAACGGTAACAGGTAGACGCTTCAAACTTGCACAGAATATTTAGTAGGTAATAAACTTACTGTAGAAATAAAATATAGGTAGTTAACTGATTGATGGTGCGGAATCCTCAGTGCGCGAGCCCAACTCGCACTTGACCAATTTGTACGTATCTATATTTTATATATAGAAGAGGTATATATAGGTAAGTCTCGAGTATTGACACATTTGGTTATAGAGTCGAATATGTTTATACTTATTTTATGAATCTTGACACAAAAGTATAAGGCTGCATTAATGTAGGTACTATTGGCCAACATAATATTATTTAAAGTCTCAGAAAAAGTAGTTTAAATTCGGCCAATATCACCCATTACGACAATAACACAACGTATCGAAAAGTTTCGTAATGTATGCGTTGCGTTCGGGAAAAACACAAACAACACAATGTTAATTTTAAACAGTGAGTTGATTGATCGTTAACGTTTACGTTCCAAAGATAAAAGATTATGCAATTGCTACGGTAGGTGCGATGTTTAAAAATAACTCGTTTCGACTATAAATTTGGATGTTCGTTTTCCTCGTCATAGTAATTAGGTGCGAACCCAATATCCAAGGAGGCCAAATTTATTTATAATATTATAAAGAAAAACTTAGAATGTAGACGTAGCTTAAGTTAGGTTAGTTAGTTATAGTATCTGTAGCATCACCAGGGCAACATAGTCACTTAAGTGACTTAGCTCTTAAAATGAGAATAAAAAAAAAATAGTAATTATGTACTATTATTATGTATGATGTATGTTATTTGTAAGGTTCTCCCTTGATTCGAAGTAGAAATAAATTGAACAACTCGTACTACGTGTATGTCTAATTTGGTCGAAAACAGGAAATGTGTGGTTTTATGAAATAACGATGCGCGACGCAAATTAAACTTGGATGGAGTACCTATAGGTAACTTGGATGAACTTAAACTTGGAAGCTAGTTAAACTTGGATGAAGTACTTATATAGCGGCGCCATCTCTTCTCGCAACAGAGATGACGCTATTATATATTTCTTTACAAATGACAAGAATTAGAGTTCTGTGAACTACGATGTCTCCATACATTCAAAATACCAAATCATTTGCAATTCGTGCATATTTCGATCATGTTTTGGTGTCATTCGGATTCATATAGTAATCTATGCTGGCCATATTTGGTTCGGAAATACCTACTTTTTAAACGAAATAATAATCAATTTTGATCAAAATTTTTATAACTTTGGTCGAGTTCCGTAATAACAAAAATTTAAAACAAAAACTTGAAAACTTTCTTTATTAACTGATGTTTTTCTTTAGCTGGACAATAAAAACTGTGCTCCTGAAGTAATGCGACGTGTGATGGTGTTGTTTTTAATTACAAAACAAATAAGCAGAAACCATAAACGTTTATAAGCTAACGCTTGAGTAATCACACCTGGTGGAAAGTGACGATACAGTCTAAGTTGGAGGGCGCTTGCCTAGGAGATGCCTATTCACTCTTGATTTGAAAGCGCCCAAGTTGTAGGTGGTAGGAAAGACAGTGCCTGGTAGGGTATTCCAGACCCTAAATGAAGAAATGAAATAATGAAGATACAATAAGATAATTAATAATATTATATAATAGTTTGGTACAACCCTATTCAAATTAACCTCACAATCCCTCCTATCAGACGGTCGGCAACTAGTTTCAGAGCAGTTTTGAGCAAACACTCCCAATTCTAGCGTTACAATATCGTAATAGGGTTGGCAATATTTTAAATATAATATTGTCAATTGAAAATTTCTTTAGACGCATTGACCATTTTTCAAATAGGAAAAAGTAAAACCTATTGAACTCACGACACCGTAACTTTAGTAATAACTTCATTTTAAAACAAGCCTACATCTTCGCCAAGAACGATAAGTCCATTTAAAACTGTAAACTGTAAACATCTTGTGCCTTGTTATTACAAACCCCTGAAAGTAGACGGATTTTCTTTTGATTGTATTGTTTTAAGTCAGTTCGGTAGAGCTGTGATGCTTTCTTGTAGGAAACATATTAGTTTTGATTTTCTTTCAAAGGCTCATTATTTCTAATGGAAATCTTTGCTGTTAATAAGTTTAGTTATTAATAATTAGTTATTACCTATTTATCTTTACATTTTGTTGCTTCACACACTCAAGATACTACGATAATTTTTTATCAATATAAATATTAAAAAAAAAAACATAAAGCACTAAAATTAAAATTTTAGTAGCAAGAATTTATTACAATATTGCGTTTTAGGGGGCAGCCCTAAAACACCAGTAAATTGTGTAACCTATTGAGGATCAGGGGTTGTTTGATCATTCTTCTATTCTCCTGCGAGTTGATGATACCTTTTATTTAAATAATTTCCTTTTATTTAAGTATTGGGGTTCACTACCCGTAGGTTCAAAAATAAGAAAGGAAATTAAAAGCACATTAATAGACTTACCATCCTCAATTTCGTATTCTAACCACGACGTTGGTGAAACGCGGACTAACAAGTTTCACACACTTTTGATAATATTATGAGAATTCAGGGCCTACTCAATGTTTACTAACGATATTTTCTATTATAAATTATAAGTGTATCAAAATTATCGCTGCCAACGGGATTCGAACCCGCAACCACCGCACCTGTCGCAAGTGGCCGCTCTACCAATTGAGCTATGGAAGCGAATACCGCTGACACGATAATTTCGATACACATTGTTTTCCAGTCGTAGACGGTAGGTAGACTACGGAGCCATACATTGGGAAACTATATATATATATATATATATATATATTTGATACTCAGTTATCGATAAATTCACGTTGATGCAGCACAAATGTCGTATTGATCTTTCATAAGTGCATGTAAGTTAGGCGTTAGGCCTATGTAAAGATGTAAGAAGAGATAGACTTTTACTTTTTGACAATTACATACCTACATAATATAGTTCCGAAAAATCAGAGCTGCCTGAGATTCGAAACCATGAACCCTTACAAGGAGACAGAGTTTTGACCACTGGGCCATTACTGGTTCACTCAATAGGTCAAGCCCATTTGGTGAATTGCAATGCCATTAGCGCCTCTGTTCTGGCACTCTATCTTCATCCGTTTAACCCTAGAAAGCAAATATGCGTCGAATTCACGAGCATCGTAATATCGCTGGCTTTATAATGGTGCATTCTTATGTTTTGTCCAATTTTTCCTAACTAAATTTTCTATAACATCACTGCTTTAGCTATGTTTTGCTGGCTCTTTTTTCTGGCCGCTCCTACTGCTGTAATGTATGGTACATTAATGCATGGTACTGCTGTAATGTATGGTACATTACAGCAGTAGGAGCGGCGTCTTATGAGCAAACAAATCATCATATTATATAGTTTTAAAAAAAAACAAGTAAGTAACAATTTCTAAACAAAGATATTTTATTAGAATCCTTGTGAGAACTGATTTTCCAAAATATCAAGTTTTGGGAGCATGTTATGGAGAGAGAAGTTTATGTATTACGTATAGACGTCGACTTGACGAATAGTTATCTTTAATGAAATAAACCGTAAAGTTAGGTTTTTAGTGTTAAAGTACCATTTCTCAGCAGAATGGGTCGGATATTGGACCTACGGTCGAGTGCACTTGGCAAGGGTCGATCAATCAATATAATTACTGATGGTAGCTAGAAGTTTGACTATATAGGAACAGTATTGTACCTACATTAGATTGATTTATTTGCTGTAAATATTTCTCAATAAATGACCAAATTACGAATAGTTATGTAGATGGTGTCGATTCTGTTGTGCAAAATCTCTAAACCTAAACTAAACTAAAATATTTTAATTTAGGTGTCTGTATCGCTAAGTGGCATTCGCTTGGCAGCTTCAACTAAATTAAGAATCTCTAAAACGCTCGCTAAACTGACGTTTAAATTTAGTTACACGTGATTAGTGTAGTGTTGCCATTTATGATAAACAAACTCCACAAATGTTGTTTTTTATTTATTCTATTAATTTTTAAAATAATTTGAGCTAAAAATATCAAAATAAGTTACTCAAAATACAAAAGTAATAATTTTATTGATTTGTTTTGGTCTAATCACCTTACAAAGTGTCGAAAATTGATATTTTGTTTAGTTCTTCACGTGAATTAGGCCTATTATCTTTGATTAATTATCTATACCTTGTCTATACTCATATCACGGTTGTCAATTGTCATTCGTCAATAATTGACAGTTGTAATTTTCGGTTCCCGCCTCCCGGTCTGAGGTTATAAGATTTAAAAAGTTTTTAATAAAGATTTAAAAAGTTTTTAATAAAGATTTAAAAAGTTTTTAAATAAAAACTACAAGATGAATAACGAAATGAATATTAGGAAAAGAGCAAACAAAAAGCAACAGGAGCTTCTCGTGGAGAAGCTCCACGCCAATATGGACATTGTAAGGGGTAAGTCCTTGTATTTTACGCTTTTATAATAACTACTAACTTGAAAAAATTATTAAAAAAAGTAAGTAAGTTATCGTCTTTATATTAAACTTTTGTTATTGTGGTAAACCTGGTAAAATGTTCCTAATAACATTTTCGGCTGTGGTCCAGATTATGTGACAGTCGCATTATTTACGTGTTTACTAACTTAGTTATGAATGTTTTTTATGTAATTCACTTCACAATGCAACTAGCTTTCGTAAATAACTCAAATTAACGCGAAATAATAAGAAAAAATATTATTGTAAATCACATTTTTTAGGTTATTTCAGACAACATTTTACGTATTTTTTGCCAGTTTGCTAATATTATACTATTAATACACTTTATAATGTTACTAACACTCGTAAATCACTGCACAAATAACTTAGGGTCCATGAGCGAGCGAAGCGAGCTCGGGACTTGCGGGCACCCCGACTCGGTTGGGTTAGGTGACGAAGAGGATGGATCCTTCTGAGTGGTTATTTTCTTTTATGACCACCCAGAAATAGGAGCCCCGCGAAGCGGGGCTCCGACGAACGAGCCTAGAAAAGTGTAAGGGAAAACTAAATAATTAACCTTAAAATTTTAAAACATAAAAAAATTATCTCTCGAAAACTATTACGATTCTAGATATTTGCCTTGGGGGACGAAGTCACCTCTTCCCACCCTTCCCCTCCATCCACCCCCATCCGCCTTGTCACCCAATCTGGACCCCACCCTTATCTTTTCTTCCCCATAGATAATTCAGCACGACAAGAAGTCCTAGAATTTTGGGAGTCTCTGTGTGTGCAACTGAATTCACTGGGATGCAGCCGCACTGTGGAGCAGTGGAAGCATGTAAGTTGAGACTACCTATTTTGTTAGTTCTTTCAAACTGTCATGAAATCAATATTATCAACAACTCTCATATATAATATTATCTTTATTTTTTTCTTGTTTTATAGATTTGGACCTTGTGGGTGGCAAAAGTAAAAACTAAGGCCCGAAAGGTGCGGGACACCATACAAGGAACTGGTGGAGGGCCAGCAGGAGCAGGCCTCACAGATATTGAAACAAAAATCCTAGATATTGTGGGGTCTGCTTCTGTAGATGGATTCACCAATCTGGAAGCGGTAAGCATACTTAATATTTTCAAAAGGAGTATAATAATAATATATAATAGAAATAATAAATAAATAATAAATAATAATAAATATATCTTGACATTACATTCATCGCAATCTAGCCCCAAAGTAAGCGATAGCTTGTGTTATGGGTTCTTAATAACTGCTATATATATATATATATACTAAATATAATGTATAGGAAAACACCCAGACACTGGAAAACATCCATGCTCAGCACACAAACATTTACCAGTAGTGAGAATCGAATCCCATGACCTTCGACACAGACGGCTTGATCTTCCTGGCTTTGCTTAGGTGGATTTATATTATATAAACAATAACAGTATGTGTGTACAGGGTATTATTTTCTAATAATATAGCTTTTGTGCTGACCTGGCTTGGTACCTATGTAATTTATAGTCTGTTACTTCTGGATGAAGTTGATTTCTAATAATGGTTAAATCAGTTCAATCATTTTTGATTACATACAAGCATACAAATATTACCTCTTTATAATTATTATAGTATAGAAACTGCAACTCTTTTTTAGGGCTTGCCATCAAGTTCTGGGGTGGTGTCCCCACCACTGCTAACGTTACCACCAAGTACACCACCACTAAGTACACCACCACGAAGAAGACTGCTACCGCAAAGAAGAGCGAGGCCTTATCGCCTTCCCCGTCCACCAGTTCACAGTAACTTGGTGGACAGTTTAAATGAGAACAGTAAAGCTAACAGAGAAGCACTTGTTACTGCAGCTGATAGTATTGCAGCTGCTATGGTGCGTTCAGCAGAAATAATTGCAGCTGCAATACAATCTGCTGGAGTACCAGTATTCATACCTGATACCAGTACCTGATAGTATAATAAGTTGATTCAGTGTTGTGTCTATTGTTATTATTTAAATTAATAAGTACTATTTTTAAAAGATATATATAGGTATCACTTATGTGTTCCCATCTCAGTGTTCAATGTTGCTCAAATCTCAAATGACTGACGTAGATATAAAAGTTGATTTTGTTTGTACCTGATAGTAAGTTGATTCAGTGTTGTGTGTATTGATGTTATTTAAATAAATAAGTTCTCTTATTTTTAAAAGATATATATAGGTATCACTTATGTGTTCCCATCTCAGTGTTCAATGTTGCTCAAATCTCAAATGACTGACGTAGTTATAGAAGTTGATTTTGTTTGTACCTGATAGTAAGTTGATTCAGTGTTGTGTGTATTGATGTTATTTAAATAAATAAGTACTCTTATTTTTAAAAGATATATATAGGTATCACTTATGTGTTCCCATCTCAGTGTTCAATGTTGCTCAAATCTCAAATGACTGACATAGTTATAAAAGTTGATTTTGTTTGTACCTGATAGTAAGTTGATTCAGTGTTGTGTGTATTGTTATTTAAATTAATAAGTACTCGTATTTTTAAAAGAAATATACATTTCCTATCTCAGTGTTCAATGTTGCTCAAATCTCAATAACTGAAGTATAGAAGTAATAATATAATCATATAATAAGATTCAGTGTTGTGTATTGCTGTTTGTAAGCAGTGGTAGACCAATAGTTCAGGCCTATGCCTCTCATCAGTGGCCTGTGGGTTTGAATCTCGGGCACGCATCTCTGACTTCTGAGTTACGTGCGTTAGTTATGTAACTAAATATCACTTGCTCAGCGGTGAAACAAAATATCTTGAGGAAACCTGTATGCCTGAAAGTTCACCCAAATGTTTGAAGCCCGCCATCCCGCACTTATGTAACATGGTGGGCTACGGCCAAACTACTCTCATTCTAAGGAAATCCATACCCAGCAGTAGGATATAAAAAAAGGGTTGTGATAAACTGCTTTACGTATATCGTTAATTATTGTGTGCCTGACTTTAATTATAATAGGAACGTTTCAAAGAATTTGGTCATTGGTTGATTGTTAAAACAATAGTTATAGCTTTGAAATAAAAAAATTATATATGAAAGCATATTTTATTGATTAAAATGATTATTAATGTAATTTTCTCTTATTAATCGTGCCTCATTGAGGAAATCTGCTTCTATTTCATGAGGGTCCAGGTATGGTAGGGTGTCATCTGCATCACCTGGATCTGCATCTTCTTCACTATCTGCAAAATACAGTGATTTTATACATCAGAGGTTCCGGGTTTATAGTCTGTAACACTTGCAGTGATGATCAATGTTATTTTTGTTTTCATCAATTAATAATGTGTTTGCTCACCAGTCAGGACATCAAAAAAGATGTTATATAATGTGCAGCATGCCAGTATAATTTTTGCCGCTTTTGTTGGCTCGTAGTGCAACGTTCTGTGTTTGTGGAGGCATCTAAATTTGTTTTTAATCCGTCCATTGCACATCTCTACAACGTTTCGCGCTCTGGCGTGGCGCTCGTTGTATAGTAGTTCCGCTTCGGTTGATGGCTCCATCAAGGGTGTCATCAGCCACGGTTGGAGAGGATATCCTTTGTCACCTGTGCAAAAATCTCATGATAAACTATATGTACAAAATTCATTTAATTCTGTGATTACAATGCAATTGCCTTGTCTTTTTATTCATCATTTTAAATGTTGGGCTCAGATTTAATTATTTCAACATAATATGTCAAAACACAAACACGCACTTTTAAAGATTGACTTACTATTTGTTTCGCCTAATCATCATCCTTTGCCATCTTCAAAACGAAGTTTGGCCATCAACTTGCGAAAAACCCCTCTATTCCATTCTATCCATGCATGCATATACCTTCACTACAAAGTAATTATTATATATATTAACCTTAAACCTACCCAAAAGCCATTGAGCTCTTTCTCCACGGATGTAGGCATTTTTTAAAAATCTATTAATATTTGATGCCCTCCATATTGCAGCATCGTGAGTGGATCCCGGAAAATTGGGATTCAGCCCAATTATCTTGCCATTTGCACTGCAAATCTAAAATTATAAAAAAGTATGTATGTTTATTAGTACAAAGAAATATTTATATAATATAGTGTGTATATAACAAAATATAATTAGGCATTTAAAACTACTCATGAAAGTAGGCAAGTACTTACAATTTGACAGTTAATACTGTAATATCCTTTTCTATTATAAAAAATGCTACCAGGTGCAGTAGGGTGACTTATTGGTGGTTTAGCTATGCTAATGTGGGTCCCATCTACTGCACCTATAGTATTAGGCATTTGATATAGGTCTTCAAAGCTGAAACATATGAAACGTAAAATATGTAAGTATCTGAATTAATGATTTACAGAAAAGTATTCAATTAAATTATTATATTCAATATAGTGATAAGAAACTAGAAAAAGTTGCCTGAAGATAACACCTGAACCCCTTAAATTCAACCCAATTCAAGAACCAACCTAATAAATACCTGAGCAAACAACAGTGAGTGAGCAGAGTATATACGCTAGAGTGAGCAGAGTATAGATATACGCATCAGAAAAAAATGTTTAGATGTCTAACTTCCCTAAGTGGTGGTTCAATGGTCCGGGTTCAAATCCCAGGCATTCATCTATGAATTTTTTTTTGTAAACATTTGTGGCACATGAAGGAAAACAGCATGACATTCCTGAGCTTTTCTTATTATGATAATATGTTTATCCTGCTTACCCACAAGAGAGAGGTGGACTGTGGCCAAATCCTATGAGAGAAAAATCTTAAAGTAAATTAAATAAAGTCAACTAAGTTTACCTTCTCTTTGCAGAATCAATTTCTTCAGTAGTCGATGGAAATCGAATATAGCGACCAGTAAGTTGCCTAACAATTACATCTGCTGTTATTGTCAGGCAACGACTTGTGCTAGGTTGGCTCAAGCCAAGTATATTGTCCTGGCCCACTTCGGATTGATAACTGCCCTGAGCGAAGAAGTGAAGTGCAGCTAGAATCTAGAAAATGGTTGCTATATTTATTAAAAGACACAAATGAATCATAATCCTGATCCTGAATCGTCATCACAGAGTCCATACCTGGGTTCCTAGAAAGGCAATACTTTGCACTTAATAATTACATTCAATAATTTCTCACAACCCTTTACATAATATGCACAGTTCTGAGGTAAGTAAAACTTTCTGGGGTACAGGTAAGCACACAATCATAACTGTTACTGTTGCGTAACTACCTTACAATAAGATCAATGAAACTCTTTATATTCAAATTAAAGTTACATAAAGTATAAATAGTACCTTTACATGTTTTGGTATAAATCCTTCATCTAATCGATGATCTTCTAGTATATTTATAAGGTGGAGGGCTCCCGATTTGGGCAACCGAAAAATTTTTTTAAATTTAGGCTCTGCCATCTCAAATGGGTTTGAATAATCCCTGATTGACTCAAGCCTTACTCTTTCTTGATAGTGCCTAAAATTTGGTAACAAAACAATTAAGTAGGTACAGTAGGTAGGTACATATACTTACATTTTTACATTCGCATTCCTTAAGTGTTCTAGTTGCCTAGTTGTATTTCTGTTCCTAGAGGAGACTACACAGTCTGTAGGAAGTAAGGAAAGAAAGGTCTGTAGTAGGTGCAGACCTATCTTTCCTCTTCATAATACTTATTTAAGTACCTAAGAATAAGAATATTACAAAATTAAAATCTATGTATAAAATTACCTTTCTCTGGAATCAATCAGAGCTGCAATCACGTATTCTTCCATTTTTAAATTATAATTTAAATTTTTATATTTATAATTTTGAGGTTATCACACCCTGTTATCACAATAAATATACGTTTTTTCTAATTTTCTCACTTATATTAAATTTGAATCGTAATTACGAAATATTCATAATTATTTCGTGCAATATTAAATAAAAAATCCGTGGTTTTCGACTTCACGGCTGACGAGTTAAATTTAGTCGGCACCTCCTGAGGTCCTCTCTTAATTTAAAGAATTTTAGGTTGACTTTTCTTAACTTTGAAAGTTAGCGCGTACAACAGAATAGCTTTTGCTCTCTAAAATCTAAATTGAATAGTTTGGAGCTGTCAAACTAAATTTTAAGTTAGAGCTGTCATTTAGTGCGTCTTCTGAATAGCACACCTCTCTAACTCTAATTTTAACGATTTTTAGTTTAGAGAAACGCCAACAGAATCGACACCAGTTTGTTACAACTTTACTTTACAAGTAGTAATAGCCAAACTAAGTGAGCTTTAGTCATGTGATTTATCGACAGTCTTCGTTGAAACCTGTCGATCGCTTATTACTTATTAGAATACAAAAAATGTATGAGAACGACAGTAATTGTCTTCGATGATTGTTTTGTGATTATTTTGTCGTTTACTTGCCTCTCCTAATTAGTCTTTATGCATGAAATTTAATAATATACGTTTGTTAAATAACAAAACAATATCGACTTCAACTCACGTCAAACTACTGTTAAATACATCCTTCCCAATTAAGAATTTTAGACTTCTACGGTTTTCTCATGGATACCATTATTATAACTGGACTAAATTAAAATGGGACTACACGGGAAACTTCAGCTTTCTAATAAAAAAGGAATCTCCCAATAGATGGCTCCGCAGTCTGCCAATGAAGGTAAACAATGTGTATCGAAATTATCGTGTCATCGGTATTCGATTCCATAGCTCAATCGGTAGAGCGGCCACTCGTGACAGGTGGTGGTTGCGGGTTCGAATCCCGTTGGCAGCGATAAATTTGATATACTTATAATTTATAAAAAAAAGAATCATCAACATCGATTCACCCAGTCAAAAGTTATGAGGTAAGAAACATAAAAAAATAAAGTCGAATTAAGAACCTCCTCCTTTTTTTAAACATTTTACATCACCAAATGTAGCGGACGCGTTACGTGAATATAATCCCGGATCACTCAAATATCGGCGTGAGGATGGATTTTTTTTACGATTGATAGGCTTGTCCTTGACCACAATCATGTCCGATGGGCAGGAATGATGAGGTCTAGGTTGGAGCGCGCTTGCCTAGAAAATGCCTATTCACTCTTCTCTTGAAGGCACTCAGATTGTACTTGGCTGGAAACACGGAAGCTGGAAGGGTGGGTTTCCACCTTAGCGGTTCGTATCAGAAACGTGGACGAAAAACGTTTCGTTCGAGTACCTACGCTGGACACCAACCACATTAGGATGCCACTTCTCTCGACGTCTTGCGGTTCTGTGGTAGAAAGGTGAAAGAGGTACGAGAACAAGTGTATTGGATACACGCCCACCCAAAGAATCATAATTACTATTGATACTTCGGTGCCGTCTTTTCCGTTCCGGCGACGGCGGCAGTGGACACACGGCCTTATATTGGTAAAGTTATGACAGATAGCGAATGTTTTACAGCGCTATTTCAGCAGGATCGTTACATTTCCAAATTAAATCTCTAAAGCATATTAGAAGTATGCGTGTGTTTATACAGCCGTCTCATCTTCTACGTTTTATGAGCTTTAAGCTTTGCGCACAACTGAGGAATAAAATTGTTGATTTAAATCTTTGAAAATTGTATGATAAAATCTGAAGGATTGAAAGTTAAGTATGATTTCACTTTTGAAATTTTTAACAGTCCATAATATCTCAGATTATTGAACTGTCACAATTTAAGTAAGTGTAAAAAATATATGTATACATAATTTACTTTATTGTTATAGTGCTTCACACACTAAGTATAATGTATACATAATTTACTTTATTGTTATAGTGCTTCACACACTAAGTATAATTTTATAAATGAAAAGTGTATCAAAATTAACGCTACCAACGGGATTCGAACCCATGACCACCACCTGTCGCGGGTGATCGCTCTTCCACTGAGCTATGGTAGAGAATACCGTTGGCAGCGAATATGTATACATAGGTATAGACATTTCAATCCACGAGGACGCGCTCCACTCTGTCAAAATCGCTTGTTTCAGTCGATTCGATGTATGGAGTTTTACAGTGAGGCGCGTTGTCGTGGATTGAAATATCTATAGGTACTTTAAATTTTATATTCGCCTTCGCACACGGGACTTTTTGAATTTCATATACTTCTTTGTAATTCGTGCGTAAGTAAATAATAATAGAGCAAATCCCATAAGAATTTGTAATCCGATAGCTATGTCAAGAGAATCACAGTGCACGCTTAGCCTTAATAGAGATGTTTTTATTGCTTCGCAGCTTGATTTCCACTCGTAGGTTTAATTTAAGTTTGTTAATATGACATCAATAAAAGCTCGCTTTAACTGACTTCATTAAAGGTACTGGTTCTCAAGACATATAGACGTGCAATATTAATATATCTTCTACATTCTCGTACATACAAGTTCTTATTTCAATGATTATTTTTTTATTTACGAGTATATCAAAAGAGAACTGTCATAAAGATCCCATATAATTCTCCAGCCGTAGCCATATTTGCGATAGTCGCAGAAGCCAGTCAAACTGAACGAAATTACAAAAATAAATTTAACAACAAATTAAAACCACCGAGAAAACTGAAAAACTCATACAATTGCTGGCAAATAACTTGGCAAGGTTTTGACGTGGTGGGGGAAAATTTGTGCTCTTCGTGCCAATAGAGCTTGGATCTAAAGAGAGGGAGAGAGCATCTTTTACGTATCTAACGAATATTACAAAGTTATTAGTAAAAGTACTATAAACTGTAAATCATTTTTAAAACTAATGGGTACCTAAAGGTAATTTTGAGTCGGCGCTAAACAAAAACAGATGCTCTTTGTTAAAAAGTTTTTGTATTTATATATTTTGTGAATTTAATAACTTTGTGAAATTAATAAAACTAAGTACTAGGTACATGCTTAATTTTTTTATTCTACCAAGTTTCAAATAAGCGATACTAATGTGGTATATAAATCGAACAAAATTCAAAAAATATATGCGAACTATCGCTATTTGGACGATAGCTGATCACGTGACTGATGCGTCGTGCGTTAAAATAGCGATAGTAGCAAAATTCAAAAAAAAAAGTATGCATATTTTTTTAATTTTGTGCCATTTCTATACCACGCATAGTATCGCTATTTGAAACTTGGCTCAGGGACTAATCTATGATCGCAAACATGGCTACCGCTGGAAACATGATTTTCGTTTCTGTTGAAAATGTTTGACCAAAAACTGTATTCAAAACAGGATTTTTACCGAGTAGGTTTTATTAATAACATTGTCCTTGCATGCATTATTATCGTTCAGAAACAAGTTGCATTAAAATTCGGCCAGTGAAAGGTAATCAAGTCAGCAGCAGCTTTCTTTTTCGTAATTTTGAGGCATTGTGAAGTCCTTTTGAGGTCTAAACATGTACTCTACAAATCAATCATAATGGTCCTAGCCCTATCGACACCATGCGAGTGAGCCGACGATATAAGAAAAACAGTTTTAAGAGCCCAGGGTGTTTTTAATCTTTGTCTTCCTCGCTCTTACGAATACGTTGGTGGGTGAGCGTTGCGGAAAAATATCACATTAAATGGCGTTTCACCTAATTACCTAAAAACTAACCTAGTTATCAAAAAAATCTGAGTATTTCTAGAACTTATATTGCCGTCTCAAATATAAAACATAATAATATATATATCACAGTTTCCGTTATAGATTAAAATAAATTAGAGCTAGTGAATTTAGATTAAACGCCCAAAATACATGACATTTATTTTCGTTTTTATTTTTATTTAAAAATGGGGGGGGGAGAAACCGGATCGTCGAAATTTCTAAAATGAGATAAAAATATTGAGTGGAGTATCATAAGAATTGATCAGGCAACTTTTACGTCCCGTGCCTTGGAGTGGGACGCAAAAAGGGAAGAAAAATCTTAGTTACATGAACAAAATGAACGTTATACTCGAAATATGTTCCCTAAGTAACATTCCCCATTTTCTATATCAACTCTGCCACAGTTGTGTTAATTCATTATTATTTTCCCAATCGTGCAAAACAGAAGAGAGAAATAGAGCTAGGACGTCGCGCCATTCTTAGTAACATGAACACCATTTGAATTTGAACCCCTTTTAATAAACAAAACTGACTTCACTGCAAACAAGTTATGTGTAAAACCGTGTACAGAATAACCTAGGTACTCGTGTTAGTTAATTAACACTTTACGCAAATGCGATCAAAGCCGTCATTGGAATGTGCCTTTGAGATGGTATATTTGATAGGAGAGGGTTTAATTTGCGTTCTGTATTTCAGTGGGATTAAAGTACGTATTGGATTGAAACCAGGTGTTACTTTGCGGATATCTGCGATGTTAATCGAACTACAAATTTATTTTGCTTTACTCCGCGGTACATAAATAGCTCAGTATACGCTAGACGAATCAAAGTCATCTGTAGGTCCATGTACCACATATTATTATATAAGAAACAGTGTCGATTGTAAACATGAGTTAATATATAATAATTAAATCTTCAGTTTAGCCTAAGTGTGCGTACAGCGTAACGCTTTAATTAAATTTGAAATTGTATAATTTTCCCCCAAAAAAATTATAACTAGCAAAAAAATTTAACGCGCAAAAAAGGCGTTAAATATTCATTGGGCGTACAAAATTTATCATCGGAAGACCTTTTCAATTTGGACTGTTAACTCGCTCGCTCGCTGGAAATATTTCGGTATAATTTTTCAAAGATGGGGCCTCATTTGTTAGAAAGTGTATTTGATGTTACAAGGGGTAAAAAATGTTTTTTGTTTTGATTAATTTATAATCAAATTGTGTTGAGACCACACTTATTTCCAGTGATGTCTCTATATCATGTCAAGATAAATATTTTCGCAATATCGTGAAAATGACAAGGTTTTCCAAAATTCAAAAGAATTCGAATACCAAATCGATCAGACCTGAAGAAGTTACCATATACCTTCGCAAATTTGCGATGCCACTAACGATTAGTATCGAGTGAGGAAATTACTGGATCCAAACGACGCCATGCCAAACCATTCCATTTTGAAGGTCTGTACAGTCTATGGCTTATCCACCACAAGTTACTACTAGACCGCGATCTCACCTGATGGTAAGTGAAGACGTAGCCGAAGATGTTATCGTACTAACTTGGTAACCTCTGACGATTTCTACAAAGCATTGCGCCGGAACGCTAAATCAGTTGGCGGTGCGCTTTTGCTGGTAGGTATATACATTACATTAATCTGCTGTACTAATATTAGATTAAGTAGGAGGTCGCGGGCTTGATTCTCACCACGACTCACGACGACGACACGATTAAGAATTTTAAAATTTCTAATTTGGCTCAGATCTACTTAGCGGAAGACTTCGGCCAGTACTGCCCTCGTAATTGAAAACACAGTAAGTCGAGTTACTGTGTTTTTGCTTTGGATAGCTTTTTAGATTCGCGCGATTGCGCTCTGTCTGGGAAACTTTTCGATTTTTCTGTAGCGTGTATAATTACTGAGATACGAAAAGTAAAAACACAGTAACTCGAAAAAAAAAAATTACTTTTTTAATAATAAACACAGTAATTTGAAATTTTTAGGTTTGAACACAGTAATTTTTTGTTTACTGTGTTTAAATGTATGTTTATCGATTTTTTATAAATAAATTTTCCTTGGCTACAACACGGCATCTTCAAATACTGTGTTTATTTGTAAAAATTTCGTGGAGTCTTTTAATGCTTTACATAAATTAAACACAGTATCTGAATTACTGTGATTTAAGTGTCTGCAGTTTTAATATTAACTTCAGTAAATACTTAGCTTAAACCCAGTAACTATCGACTTACTGTGTTTTAAACTAACTTTTTTCGTGGAGCGAGGTTAGAGGGGAAGGTACTTCTAAATCATGCGCACTGGAAGTTTTTGGCGGCTTTTACGGAAATATTTCTGTTAAAACAATATCAATGACTGAAATATTATTAACTAGCAGAAACCCGCGACATCACCCAAGTAAATTTAGTTTTGCCTACAAACTAGAACCATCGAATTTTCGGAATAAAAAGTATCTATTGTGTTTTTTAGGATGGAATCGGTTTTCAGTCCAATTTTCAGCCAAAATTTTTCATGATTACGGCGTGAAGGAGTATATCTCCCGCATAAATATCTGATATACTCTATTCCCGCAGAAATCATGGATTTCCAGGATATCAAGTAATCCAGGATATAATTATCTCCGTTCCAAATTTCAGCCAAATCGGTTCCATAGCTGCAGTAATTGCGGTGTGAAGAATTTTCCGTGTGAATCGGGATAAAAAGTAGCATATGTAGTAAGCCAGAGCCTGCCTTCATTCCAAATTTTGGCCGAATCAGTTAAGTAGTTGCGTAAAGGAGTATTTAAACTTGGTAAAATACAAACTTCGGATCCCTGTTTTAACCCCTTAGAGGGTGGATCTCGAAAAATCCTTTCTTAGTGCACCCCTAGACCTCACAAGGAATCTGTGTACCAAATTCGGTGTCTCTAGACCTAGCGGTTTGTACTGTGCATTGATATGTCAGTCAGTCAGTTCCTTCTTTTATATATTTAAAAGATGTAACTAAAATTTCTTTTTAAAAATATTAATTACTTATGTAATGTTAGCTAAATTGCACTTTTCAAGCATTCATTAAGCTATGCAATTTATTAATTCAAACAGAAAATAATTTTACATATAAATAATAATAAACTACGAAATAATAGTTTACCAACAACATAAGCTTCAGACATCAGCATCTTTTGTTACACTCTCCTACTTGAAATTCCCGCGATAACCCTTTACAAAGAAGTAGCCTCGATTAGAATCTCTAACTAGACTGTATAAGTCCTAATAATTTATTATTTAGCAGTTCTAAACTCAAACTCGAAATATCTTTATTTCACATAGGCCTAACGTACGGGTTCTTGTAAAACGTCAATATGACATTTGTCACATAAAACATATGGTGATAACTACAAGTCGACCTAAAGTTGAGTTTACGCGAGGGTTCAACACGCCCTTCCCTGAGAAGAAGCCCACTACAAATACAGCTGGGTTTTGTTTCCTGTTATCACCACATTTCACAATGACACTAAAAACAAATTGAGCTAGCATAATTACGTAAGCTGATATTGGCAATTTTTCGACTTTACCCCCTGAAAAGATTTAATGAAAATTTCATAAACCCAACTCTCACTCTCACTTATCCAATAATTTAAGTTAGTTAATCTTACGTTATAATCAGGACTTCAGACGAAATTATAAGCATTCATTGAAAAATCACAGACATAACTCATTTTTTCTAATATATTATATAATATATATATAAATCTCGTGTCACAATGTTTGTCCTCAATGGACTCCTAAACTACTGAACCGATTTAGTTCAAACTACGTGAATATCTGTTATTTGGTCCAACTTAAAATATAGGATAGTTTTTATCCCACGTGGACGAAGTCGCGGGCATCAGCTAGTAGATATATATGTTATACATACCTAAAAATTAAAGACCACCGAAATAGGAACGAAAAAAAATTTGGAATCGGATACGAATATAACTATAAGTACAGCAGCACAAATACATTCATTATCAGCTGGAATATCTGAATAATCTGAGGAGAAGCAAAATTCTACATACAGGTTGTTTTTACACATATGAAAAAAAGGTTAACTTAAAACACAGTTTCTTTAGATGCTATAATGGCAACTAAAAGTTGACATATTGCAAAATTAATCTTAAACACAGTATCTTACTTACTAGAAATCCATCTAGTAAATAAATGTTAGGTATTGTTACCTTACAACACAGTATATGTATAGTTACTGTGTTGTGAAATCACGAGTGTTTGTATCTTTACATGGTTAAAACACAGTATTAAATAAAAGTACGTTAGAACACAGTAACTATCAAATTACTGGGTTTAAGCGTAAAATAAATTTAGTTTAAAAAAATTTATTACTATGTTAAAACACATTATCTAAGTTAATTAATTAAAGAACAATAATAAAAGAGCTTCATGTACATATAATGAAAGCTTTATTTATTCTTCGTAGTTTAAAAAAACCCCTATCACGCTAACGTATATAGTTGGCTCATAACATATCAATTTATCTATTAAACTTTAAACGCGTTTTTCTCGAAACGCAATTTTTGGAGATACTGTGTTTTCAATTACGAGGGCAGAGTAGTAGTTAGTACTTACAATAATTCAGAAAATCTTAGTAGGTACCTACAGGTGTCTTTGGGATTTTCTTAAAAGAAGCTCCAAACAGATTCACTCATGTTGCCGAAGCCATTATATTTAATAAGTTGTGCAGTAGCTTCATCGCCCTGATGACTGAACTAGTGCGACTTAAAGGAAGAAATGTTTTTAGGGCTCCATTGAGCCTGATTTCAAGACCATAAATGTGAAATCCTTGTAAAACCATGAAATGGAGCATGTCTACGATTAAAATACACGGCACGCATCAACGAAGGATATCGTATCCAGGCAATCAAAATACACGTCTGCCATAGAGAATTCAATTTTACGTTCTCGTAAATGAGTCCATAATAAATATTATAGTAGTGATATCTAGTGGCGAGTAGAAGAACTATTATAAAACTTAAAAACATAAAAGATCTACAGTTTTGAGTTGATATAATAATAACAATTTATTTAAGTCACAATTATTATCTCTATAATTTAGTTTTTAAATACGTAACATGTCTTGTTTTTTATTTTATTTTATCAATTTTTAATATTTATTTAACGCCATCTTTTATAGAGTAGCATAACTAACGTTATACCGCCATCTAGTATGCGACATCAAACTATTTATGTTTACAGTGTCGCCTACTAGATAGCGCTGTTATTTGTTCAAAAATTATAATAGATGGCGTCATAAAATATTTTCTTTTTTTTTCTTATGCTTTTCTTGCCTTATTATTTTTTAAAAATTAAAACTAACCACTTACTTGTGTATTTATATCCCAGATAAAGCCGCAAGTTATCTGTGTAGTTGAGGCCGCCATTTGACGTGGTGTCCCAAGGGATGTAGATGATCTCTTCGTCCTTCAGAAAGTTGGCGAAGGTCTTCATGACGAGGTGGCAGGTGTATATGCCTGCCACTTGGAGCTGCGCTTCGGGCTCGTTGATGAGAACCAGCTGCCTCCATTCGAAACTGTGTAGCGTGAAAAAAAACATGATGAAATTAGGGGCCAAGCAACTCTTTTAACTCTATGCAAATAAAATAGGTTTTTTAAGGTTCCGTACTAAAATTATAAAAAATGGAACCCTTATTGTGCGACTTCATTTGTGCGGCTCTATTGGCTCAGGTGGCGAAGTCTAAGTAATACGGTCCCGTTTTTACCTTTTAAGTAGGACGGTTTTAAGTAAGTAGTACGGAAAAATGCTCAAGTCTTTACGATTAGTATTGTCATACTATGGCGTACAGCTACAGAGACAGATAGGTACTCGTACATGAGAGTTGTTATAGTTAGGTACCTATAACTACTTACAATTATTCGCCAAACCAATATTATGAAAACAGAAAAAAATATATTGTTAAAAAACATTGAAATAAATCCTACTTTTCTGTTTAATCAGTTAATGGAGGGACTTCTTCGTATTGTGTGGACTTGGAGATATTTATACAATAATCTTGTCTATTACTTATTTCTACATAAGCGAGGTAGGTACCACGTAGACCAAAAATTTAATGTGAGTGAGCTATGTCGATTGCTTAGGCATTTTTATCATCCAATTAATGTATCTCAATAGGTATAAGAAAACACTTCTTAGATAATTAGCGAAAGTCAATAACACTTAGCCTAAAGTAATTGCCTAATAAGTAGAAGTTTTGTAACTCGGCCTCAGATCAATGGATAAGATATCAATTAGGCCTGCCAAGGCAACCAAACTTATCCCAAACCAAATCCCAAGGCAAAAGGAAACGATTTTATACTTAAAATATATACCTTTTTGATAACCTTCTTGGCACAGGTTGCCAAGAAGGTTATCACTTGGTAGGTATACGAGAGCGCACTCAGATTTTAAAGGAAGGTCCCGGTTTACACAAAACGTACAATCTATCTATACGAACCTTATAAAGCTAAGAGTGTCTTTGTTTGTTTGTTCTAACGCGCTTATCTCTGGAACCACAAGTCCGAATTGAAAAATTATTTTTGTGTTGGATCGTCAATTCATCGAGAAAGGCTATAACATCACGCACCTGACCACGCAGGCGTTATTCGAATATTTTGATAAAGATACTATAAAGGGATAAATGTCATACAGATGTTTTGTAGCATATCGCGACTTCGCAGGACTGGGGTATTCCCCTAAGGAAATCATAAAGGAACTTTAATAATTATTTGCGATCCCTCAAAACATGCTCTAAAGAGGTTGTTATAATAACTAGGTCTGTAATTACAATGTTGTATTTTCTATTGTTGAAAATAAACTGTAATCATATAGTATCTCAATGAGCAGTTTTTATTAAAAACATGACGTAGATGCATAAATCTGTGGTTGTGCCCGTAAAACTCATCGCCATAAGCCTACGATGTACAATTAGCCCCCTAGTAGCGAAAAACTAAATAAAATTTGAATGTTCGCGTCCGAATGATCCCATCCCCCTTAAAGTACCAGGTGAAATAATATTCGAGATCTTGACATAAAGATAAAACATTATGAAGATGGCTTAGCACGATGAAGATGACAGTTTAAACAACGGCCCAATAAAGTTACGAAAATTCCGCATACAAACCCTCAAATGGGAAAGAATAAGGCCCAAAGTCCCTTAATGTATTGCGCCACGGTTGTTCGCCTTTTGTGTTAGGCGAAACACTTTCGAGTAAAACATTGAACCAAGAGATTATTAATATTAATTAATATTCCTGCTCTTATAGAGCTTTCGATGAGAAATTATGGAAAATTTTTGGTGGAAAAATATAGAAGACTTTTCGTAAATGTTGGTTTTTATTTTATAATATCTTATGATAATGTGTTCGTGGCGCCTATTTTAGGAGGATCTTTCGCAAGAGTAAAATTTTCGAAAATCCTTTCTGATTTTTGAAATTAGTGTTGATTAGCCTAGAATAGATACGTCGTGAATTCGTGATAGCTATCTGTATATAGCCCGATAGCCCGATCTGTTCAACGGTTTGATGTTTTCTTTCATTTTAGTAATATGTCATTTCAGACAGATAAGTGCATGCCCGGAATCTAAACCCCTAGACAGACGATCTGGGTGCCTTCAAGAGAAGAGTGAATAGGCAATTTCTAGGCAAGCGCGCTCCATCCTAGACCTCATCATTTCTGTCCATCAAACATGATTTTAGTCAAGCGCAAGACTATCACCAATAAAAAAATATGAAAGGCAGAGGTCTAAACTAGAGGCTAAATGGAAGCTGAGCCTTGAATAATACTCACTGCCGCATCATATCGATGAGGAAGTACGCGAGGTCTTTGAAGCCCACGGGCCCAGCGCGCACCATCATGTAGAACTCATCGTCGCAGGTCTGCTTGGACTCCACGAAGTCGTAGCTGAAGCCGCCAGTGGTGATGATGGGCATGCCGGTGCTGCCGAGGAACTTGGTTATTCGGGCCACGGACGCTGCAAAAACAGAAAGGTTAGTACAGGTTTTTGTAGGAATTTCGAGTCGACTCGCATCGCACTAACGAATCTAATGACTAAACATTTACAACCAGCGCCATCTATTAACAGCTGCATGTTAGTGACTGTCCATAGATGGCGTTGGCTGTAAATGTTTGGGGAAATTCGATTCGTTTGTGCGATACGAGTCGAAAAGTAGGTACTACTTAGTGCCGAAAGTTCATCTTTCCGCACTAAGTAGTACCTACTTTTTGTTTTGCTCCTGCATTTAACACCCAAATTTTTGCATATTGTTTGTATGTAATGACTATTTTACAGGTTTTATTACTACAACAAATTAGTCAAAAAAAATGAATTCCTTTTATTTTTTCACAAATGTATTAAAATTTGACCCTACTAACAGGTTTTTGACGACCTCTCTGGTTCAATTGGAAGAGTGGAAGACCGCTCGCTCTGGCATTTAGAATTTTTACAATTTCTAAATTAAGATACGAAATATTATATTCTTGATTACTGTATTACACACTTGGGATGTAAGTCCGAATCAAAATTTGATTTGTATTTAAATTTTGATTCGTATTTAAATTTATAGAATTTCTAAATTGCTTCAGATCTGTTCTGGTGCGAGGCATCGGCCGTGGCTAGATACGACCCTACCAGCAAAGTCGCACAGACGTCCAACAAGTGTTTGAACTTTCCGGTCCGATGCTAATTACATCTTCGGCTGCATCATCACTTACCATTAGAATATGACATCGCAGTCAAGCACCTAACTAACTACTAACTTGTAGAGTGTAAAAATGTTGCACATCTCAATGGAGATTTTCATTTTTCGAGTTTCTTTTTGCTGAGTTTCTTACCTGTTTTTCTCAATTCAAACCTGCCTTTCGAACCTGGCGGTAGAGTTTTAACTTTTCATAATAGGCCTATGAGAAAATTAAGATTTTCATTTCCTACGCGTAACAAAAAAAAAAAGACAGATTTTACAGATAATTAAACAAAAACACGTCGAGTTATCGCGTCGAGGATTGCTTGACCTTTTCGTGTAATTGTGTTGACTCTGCAATGAACACCGCGCCGCCACAACGCGACGGTTCATGTTTCTAATTGGACTGAGTATACTTTGCTGGATTAAGCGTTAAAAGGGGAAAGTTTAGGTGGTACCTACTAGCACTTAGTATCTCGTTAAACTAGCAAGGGCACCTCTAGAGCAATTTTGGTGAATGAGGAAGGCGAAGGACTGCAGTGTGTGATGGCGCGCTCTTGGAAAGGCCTATGTCCATCTGTAGATGACTAACAGGCTTACAAAGTAAGTAAGAACGTAAGGGTATGTGAGTTTCTTATCCCACCGTAATTATTTCTTAACGTCTGGAGTCTTGACCTATTTCTATTAGATGTTTTGAGGTGAAAATAGTTCATCGCAGGCAAGTGCCGATCGGCAAGCTTCACGCACATTTAACAATTCAGGTATGAAACTTATTTTTCTCACAATGTTTTAATTCACGCGTAAGGAAGTTGTGTTAAGTTACCACTCCGAAAGTTGGAAGGAAAGGAAGTTGGAATTCCGAAAAGTTGGAAGTGAAAAACTAATTAATTAGATTATTACTTTTAAAAAACATGAAAATTCAGAAAGAAATTAAAGTGGATTGATGTTATCTTTTATCATAAGTTCAAACCAAATATTATATAATCACTCAGATTCTGAAACTTCTTCTTTCAATATTTAAACCTTTCTTTCTTACCGAGAGAGCAGTTTGTACAGACTGCAGTTTGTTTTAGGCCTTTTCCATGAACACGCGGGGCGTAGAGACCTGTGTATTAAACTTTTATGTTGCATATTCCATCAATTCAAACACATTTATTAACTTGCTACTTAGAATGTCTAGAATCTACTGAGGTTAAGATCTCGGTCTACTAACCTGTTTTATAATATAGTTTACATTTTATATTACCATGAGTAGCATACGAGACTATAATGTTTTAATGATACTATTTAGAGACTTGTGCGTATGCCGATAGGTACTTACTTTAGACCGTAAATGAAATTCGAATTTTAATAAATCCCGCAAAAATCAAATGTTATCTATGTAAAAAGTAGCTTCAAAATTAATCCAAGGTAGCAACTCAATTTCAAATACAAGTCAAAACGATTTAGTTGCTACGGCGTGAAAGTGTAATGAACATTCACATAAATTAGTTAATAACAATTATTTATTAATGCGATAGTACGTACTACGTGAGTTTTCTTGTAAAAGGTCGAAAATGCGTGATTGTCTTTTAAAAAAATACAGAGAGGTGGACAGCGGCGGCGGACAACGCAAATCCCGTCGCATTTTACGCCGCTCCATCATGAAAGTGGCCTTGTAGCTCTATTGGGAAGTAAAGGAGTGAGATTCTTATAAGACGCTCGTTAAGTCAGGCGGTGTTTCAAGTAGCTCCTGTATAAATACCTGAAGGAAATTATTTAGTAAGTAAATTAATATCCACAGGTAAGAGAAACTCCATATTTGAGTGCAGATACAGTAAAAGACGGGAGATATTATATTGGTAACAATTAGTTTTGACACCTCGCGCTGCCTCCAGGGCAATAAAATGGCGAAATAGGGAGGTACCTGTTGCCTGTCATTAAAGCCCGTAAATGCGACATATATTGCAAAAGACGGTCTCATTCACTATTTTATTGCCCCATCGGCAGCAACTAATTAACAATAGTATAGAGTTTTTAACAACGAGTCTAGAAATCTATAATGAACCTTTACAATAGTGTCGAAAGAGATAACACTCTGCTTTAGAATAAGTGCTATTTGTTTTTACAAAGAAAGGATCATAATATTTTTTATACGCGCTAAATTTAAGGACACTTTAACTTTTGAATATTTGTAAAGCTTTTGTAGAGTAACGGCTAGTGCTACACAGCATCGCACCGAACGCTAAATTTTTTAACAGTATACAAGTGCCGGTAGGATGGTAACTATTATCTGCTTGGTATCAAGGGTTATTAAAAATAAGTACGAAAATACCTAACATTTTAAGGTCGATGAAACTATGAACTGTAACAACGCAATTAAAAGTGCATAAAAGTGGTCAAGTTGTTAGTGGTAGAACAGGGTAGTCCAATGGGATATTAAAGTTAACTTATACGCGGGAACTTATAGACATACTCGTAGCTACATAGTTAGTTAGCTGGAAGTTTACAGAGGGAAACTTTTTCTTTGTTATGTTATATTACCCGACCACGAACCTTGGATACTTACTAGTGTAGCGTTTGCCAGCAAATTGAAGCTCTTATTGTGTCAGAAAAGTTGTTTTCGTATGTATATTAGCGTAGAGAGTACTTGGAAATATTATATTCGTTGGTATAATGATAAAAACGATAAGGAGATCAAAATAAGATGGTGACAAAATATCAATTAAAAATTAATCATTTTAGAAACTGTACTGTTCCTAAAATAGTTGAGCCAACTTTCGTCATTCTTCTTATACTTACGTGTATTGAGTAGAATAGTGAGCAAAGCTGCGGGCGCTATCTTGTATTATCTATGACTATTATATGCAGCTGTTGTGGATCAAATGCAGATGTTGTGAATGAAACCTGACATTATTATTTACGAACGTTTAAACAAACCGCGCTTGATGCGTTATAACATCGGAATCTGTTTAATTTCCCTTGCTATCCTAATTCCTCTATATCATAGCGTATTTCTAAATCATTATTGACGTGTTTAATAATAAATTATGATGCGTGCAAATCTTAGATTTTCTGGTCAAGCGCTTATGTACACGATATTTAACAATATTTTTACAGCATGTTACGGTAAGAATTTTCTCTCAGAATGAAAACGGTTTGTCCCTAGTCCACCACATAAATCAAGTAAGGTTCGTCATTATTTAATGTCTGAAAAAGCTTAGCAGCATGGATGTTTAACCCCCGACGCAAAAAGAATGGTGTTGTGAGTTTGACGTCGATGTCTGTCTGTCTGTGGCATTGTAGCTCTCAAATGGATGGACCGGTTTCGATGCGATTTTTTCATTTGAAAGCCTGTTTCCTTGCGGTGGTTCTTAGCTATTTTTCATGAATATCGGTCCAGAAGCGAAAGAGTATTAGCTCTTTTCCAAAATGATGTAAGGCATTATGTGGCGTATTATAATAATAGCGTACTTAACGCGAGCCAGTATTTTAAAATTTAAAATTATTTTATTATTACAGTAGTAACAGACGCTTGCCGATCGAACATTCTGTAACTACGAGTGTGTGTAGCGAAATTTAAAATGTGGAAAAGACAGTTGTTTTCGATAAAATGACAATGCTGTTAAGTAGGTACCTAATAGGGGTTGTAGATATTGTAGATCTTCAGCCTATTTGCAGCATATTTTCGATCAAGAACGAAATTTTTTTATGAGAATGATACTTGTCTGTGCCGATGTAATGTGACCAATTATCGTGTGTGTGAACTCAAGTGATTGGATGTCGTTCATATAATTGAGTGATCGACTATTTCCTGCGAGGATCGATTTTTCGAAAATAATTATGTCATATTATGGTTATATGATTAACATCACAGATTACCAAGATACGTTACGTTCATAGTTAATCGCGTTTAAAAACCGTGCCAAACTGCCGAGCAATTTATTTATTTTCACGACATTTGAATTTTGAACCAACGACGGTGCGACATGCACGTGCTTGCGCTCGACGCAGACTGTAACTTTCGTGATTAGTAATCACGAAAGTTACAATTAGAACTTTATTGAGTGTTCAAAACGCGTGCACTTGTCCCATATCTGCCTCTTTTTTATATTATATCATTGATTGCCATATAATTGGTTGGATAATAAAAAAACGTGGTTCACTGCTTTGAAATAGATAGATAAACAAGGACACTAATCATTTACTCGGAAGGGATAAATGATACTTACGCCGCAATTAATTCGCATTTCCCCGTTACGCATTATAGAGACCGTAAACCGGGATTATTGAAGGTCGGAACTAGAAATCGTATAGCTGTGAGGATAAATGTGGTGCGGAATATTGAAACAGATAACTATTATCTGTAATAAAGATATATAGCCTCGTGTTAGTTAGGTATATATAGCCGCAGCTCTATGTAAACTAAAACTGGTTTTAAAATACTGTAAAAACATTGTTTGATGAAAGAACAATGGTGCGGGCCCATACATCGCTTACGCTCACGTTACGCTATTGCAACAATAAATGAAAAAATATTTTTTTGATTGGGCCTGCAAGCCCGAACTCAATGCTTAAAGTTTTCTTACCAAAAAAGTGGAGAAAAATTAATATTTTTTTTCAAAATATTGTATCTGAGTATTATAACAACAGCGACCTCCGCCATGAAGCATCTGAGAGCATAGACAATACAATAAAGAATTCAATTCGAGAATAATTATAAATCTTAGCATGTTTACTTATGTTATTGATAGTTGATACCCAGGCAAGGCAAGACAGGCATTGTTTGTATTGATAAAGATTTATTCACTACCATCAATACAATTGATGTAATGTCACACAATCTATACACCAGTGTTCTTTTTACGTGACACGACTTAAAAAACGATTTACTTTCATTGTTCCCATTTGTAGAACGAGCTTTCGCTTAATTGCGACCCAAAGGACAATATTAGTTTCGCCTAAAATAGTGCCAATATTAAAATACTTTTACATGACTTTTACTTTTTGTTTTTAGTTTTGTACTATCGATAACAATATTGCTTACAAATATATTATGTTCAAAAATAGGAGTACCTGCTTATATTTTGTTTATCATTATCTAACCCGGCAAACGATATTTGCCATGAAAATTATTTCCCTCTAAAGCATAAAATCTGTGTTAAAGGGCATGAAAAATAGTGTATGTCCTATTCTCAGAACTACAGGCATACACAAAACATTAGCTCTTGATACCTATTAAAGAACCCTTAGTGTACGAGCGTAACTCGCACTTGACCATTTTTTTCAAGTCACGGACTAAGTTGCGGACAACAATAAAAAGAGCATTTCTGTAACTGACACGACGTTCCATTGTAAAAAGCTGTCACTGGCAACATTGCTCGCGTTACCTAGTATCTAACTCGCACTTTGCTACTTGTATATTTTTACAGTCCGACAAAGCTCTCTTGGCATTTGAATTATATTGTTAAGAGAGCGTTGTTAAAGAACAAAGACAGCCAGAAAATAAAATCACAATTTTACTTCAATTTTAGATTTATTAAGCAAAAACAACACAACATACCATAGCGATATGTCGACAGAGCAAAGTATCAAACAGCATCACAAGATAGCGGCGTTAGTTCCGATTTTGGCCACGCGCCAACATAGTCTTGTCGCACTGATCTAACTGGCACTTCGCTACTTGTATTTTACGGCGCGAGTTAGACACATTAGCGTCCTCTGTCGAGTAATTGAACCGCGCAGAGCTTTTGCCTGAACAAAGCATTCAGTGAACAGAATTCACAAGAGATTTTACTCATGAGTACCTCGCTACTAAAATCAATTTTAACTTGATAATGTCTCTACCTCTCCCGCCAAACCACTTTACCTTGTATGGACAAACCTCTCATTCTGGGAGGAGATCCGTGCCAAGTGGAGGTATTATTATGGTATTCCGTGCCAGTCGTCACATATTATTATGGAAAGTTTATAATATGTAAGTGTGCTGTGTGTCTCCTCCTTCACGCCACAACTTCTCGCGGTATTTTTGAAAAAACTAAATTCACGCGGGCGGAGCTGCAGGCGACCGCTAGTGGGTTATAAAAAGGGGGGGAGGTGAGACCTTTCCCTCTGGTATCTATCCCTATACCACACTAGACTAATAATATAGTGATGCTGACAACTGGCAAGCCATGCTCACTTGTAACGTGATCAAAACCAATATATGCAGCCGTTAGGACGGACCGATTTCAGACGGCTGCCGCGCGCCGGCTAGGTAGCACGCGTAAGTTCTTGTACGGTCTATTTCACGCCCTACGTGCGCCCGATTACGAGGTAGCTATAGAACGTCAAAAGAGATAAAGTTACGCGATAGAAAGAGAGCACAATTTAAGATGCATAGCGGACGCGGAGCCAGGTGCTATTGCAAACTGAATTTCACTTCCTTGTGTCAGCGCTAGCCTTCCGTACCGTACTTACTATTATTGTATTCCGTGCCGTGATCGCTCTCACCGGGACTCTTGGCTCCTCGGAGCGGGTCTCACTTGGCGGGGCAGTAACCACGACGGAACCGCGGCCTCTCGCTCACACAAGCCGGCATCTTTATCTCTCCTCCTTTCAGGAAGAAAATGTTGAGGCCAAACATCGGCCAACGCAGTGACCCTGGCGTATTTGCGCCAGGCAGGAGAGCCGCTTGCAGAGGGCTCAGACCCGCTTAAGGGCGATGGGTACCATCCGGGCGCGAAAATTCAAATTTTATTTAGTTTTTCGCTCATAGTGGGCTAATTATACATCGAAGGCTAATGGCAATGAGTTTTGCGGGCACAACATTTATGCATCTACATGTTTTTAATAAAAACTCTGCTCAATAATACTCATTTACTTCATATTGGTTCCCAATAGGTCGAAATCTGGGAAACTGCAAAAAATTATCTTTCGGGAACCAATATGAGATGAGTGGGAACTTTCGAGCAAAGTTTCTATTAAAAACACGTAGATGCATAAAAAGTAGGCCCGCAAAATGCATTGCGATAAATCTACTATGTGTAGTTAGTCTAATATTTACGAAAAACTAAATAAAATTTGAATTTCGCTGGCTGGTAGGGCCGCAACACCTTAAAAGTCTGCCCGCGCACAAGAAAGGCGCTTGCGAAAGTAAGCCCCTTCGCACACGGCTCGTAAGCGTAAGCGTAGCGTAATTCTCGCGCACGAAGAGAGCAGTACGAGCACGAACATGTTGCAGTGTTGCAGCGAATCGTAGGAGGCGTTTATTGTCATTTGTCATATTGTTATGCGTTGCGTCATAACGCTTACGAGTCGTGTGCGAAGGGGCTAATGCGACTAAATCTCAACATAAAAACCTCACACACGTAAACGTAAAGTAGTTTTGGTACGTTACGTACAGAGAAGATTAAAAATGTACAAAAGAACCTTTTCACGAAATAGTTGTTTACCCGTGGGTGCCCAAAACGTCAATATCGAGGAAGTTTCGTAAGAGCTCATGAAAACAATAAATAAAATATCTACGTTCCCTTTGTGCAAAGCTTAGTTCAGACTGAGTTCAACAATACGAAGAATAAGCACCTGTTTCAAAATGTCTCAAATGGTATTTGAAGGCTCAGAAAGTATCGATAGAAAGTGATTCTTCTACAAACCACTTAGCATACTGAATAATCGGCCAAGTACGAGTCAGACTCGTCCACGAAGGGTTCCGTACCAATATCCATAAAAATGCCAAAAAATACGTTTGTTGTACGGGAGACCCCCTTTAATATATCATCCGTGAAAAGGAGAATGGCGAAAATTGGTCCAGCTCTAACAAAAATAACCCAGAGACCGTTCAGATTCTGTAATGATTTATTTTGGATAGCTATTTTTCATAGATTTTTTTTTGTGTAAATACCATATTTTTAGAAGTAGGGAATCAAAAATAAAATACAATTAAAAAACCGGTCGAATGGCAATATTTTTTTAAATATGGCAACTAAAAGTCAACCTATCACCTTCACCGACCCACTACTAGATGCGAGTCTTTCAGAATGAGAATAGATTTTTCTGGCTTTTTCAGATAATCTGCAGTAAAATTTATTATGGAAACAATGAAATGTATGTAATGAAATGAGTGACATTTCATTCATTTGAATTTGCCGCGCTTCGCGTATCTATGCTGCCTGTCGCGTACCTATGATATAGTGATTAGTGATCTGTGTCTATGATTTAAAAATGGCGAGTGACGCGCAGATTGTTTTGTGCATTTTTATCGTTATAAAAACTTATAGAAAAAATGTGATTGAGGACTCGATATATAGTGAACTTTAAATGTCGTTTCTTTGTATTTTCAGAGAAACAATTTGTGGTTTGTTTTGGAGATCCTCAATTCCTTATAAAACGACATTTTTGTGAACTAAAAGAATATGGACCGGCTTCAATTTGAGTTTACGATGATAGCCTCAAATGATGGCAAATCAAATGTATTAGCCATAACTTCAATATGTACTGAAGAAGGAAAATGTTATGTTTTACCCGAGGAACTGAAGCCGGTGAGTCATCATACATATATTGTTAAAACGAACACTTTCACAAAAGTAAAAAATAGCATCAAAAAAAGACACCAGAGTAGAAAAGTATGGATAAAGTTGGATGAAAATCTAAAGAAGACATATGTAGATGAGGAAGGTAATATGCAATTTTTAGATCAATATTTAGATGAAATGAGCACAACACAAGCAAAGGACAAAAATGACACTTTGCAACAAATCTTGGAACAATTAATAGAAACTACTACTAAGAAAGAAAGTCAACATAACTTAAAACATATCTCAGAAAAATTTATCATTGAAAAATTCACAAGCAAAAATCCTAATGCGATGCAATGGATAGAAATTTTTGAAAAAGAGTGTGCGCGCTTTAATATAACAAAAGATGAGACAAAAATAGATATTTTGAGGTTATTTTTAGATAAACCTTGTTTGGATTGGTATAGCTCGATGATCATAAAACTAACAATAAATTCTGAATGGAGTGAATGGAAAGACAAGTTTTTAGAAACTTTTAAAAACCGAGGATGGGACATAGTCACATATGCTCTCGCATTTAGGTATAAAGAAGGACAGTTAATTGATTATGCCATAAAAAAAGAACGGCTTTTATTAGATATAAACAAATCTATAGATTCCAAAACAATGATAGATCTTATTGCAACTGGTTTACCTGGATTTATCTTAAATAAGTTAAACAGGGATGAACTCAACAACACTACTGACTTGTTCAACGAGATAAGAAAATATGAAGGCACGATGTATAAGAAAAACTCAACTAACATAAAGAGCAGTACATTTTATAATAAAAATAAAACTTATGAGAAGAAGTCATGTAAGACTTGTGAGTCTTTGGACAAAGGAATTAGATATCATCCGGAGGAGTCATGTTGGTTCAAGAAAAATAAAAATGAACCTGAAAAAGTTCTTAAAACTAAAAATGTAAACAATAACTCCATAATTGAAGTAGACATAAATACTGAGAAAAAAAACTAGTAAGTACACCATTAATCAAAATCAAGCTTTTATTAGAAAACTAGCTGTTGCCCGCGGCTCCGCCCGCGTGCAGTTCGTTTTTTTTATACAAAAATGTTTCCCGTGGAATTTCTTAATTTTTCCCAAGATTTCCCGTACAAAATGAGTGGTCCTTGGGTTCGATGGACCCGTAAAGGAGTCTTCTTCCAATCTCTCCTGTCAACGTGCTATCTTCTTTTACACAATTTACCTATACCTATCTTCTTTGGTCTTCCTCTACTTATACACTCTGTCGAAATCGCTTATGTTACTCAATTCGCATGGAGTAAGATAGAGTGGGCCGTGTCATCGTGGATTGTAATATCTATACTAACCTAACTTATCTTATTCTGAGATGATACCAACGCCCAGATATTGTAATTAAGCATTCTGATGCGCTACTGTGTACGTAGCAACCCGTTCCTGCTACGTACGGGTTATCTTGAGTTATACCTAGTTGCACGATCAAAAGGACGATTTAAACTGTCGATATTTCGACCCCGTTTTGATTGTGCTACGGAGATAAGTAGCTATAGGTTTTTTTAAACATCCCACGGGTGCTCTCAAATTTTTCAGGATGAAAAGTATCTTAAATGTTGACCGGGCATATATATAAAGTAGGATCATAAAATTTAATTAAAATCCGTTACTTGAAAGACGCCTGCTAACTGTTTTTGTAATGTTTTCTTTCCCGCGGGAACTCGATTGGATTAATAAGTTTTACTATATATATATTTTGTTAAAAAGGCAACATAAGGTATCAGCATAACCAATTTTACTAAATTAAGTTCATTAGTTGTTGTTTACAAAGCTGTTAAATTAATTGCAGTTTTTTAACTATCCCACGGGAACTCTTTATTTTACCGGGATGAAAAGTATCCTATATGTTGACCAGGGACATAGGCTACCACCACACAAAATTTCATTGGAATCGGTCCAGCCGTTCCAAAGATTAGCCCGTACAAACAGACAGACAAACAGACAAACAGACAAACAACAGATTTATTATATGTATTGAATTGAATATTGAATGTATAAAGTAGGATCATAAAATTTAATTAAAATCCGTTACTTGAAAGACGCCTGCTAACTGTTTTTGTAATGTTTTCTTTCCCGCGGGAACTCGATTGGATTAATAAGTTTTACTATATATATATTTTGTTAAAAAAGGCAACATAAGGTATCAGCATAACCAATTTTACTAAATTAAGTTCATTAGTTGTTGTTTACAAAGCTGTTAAATTAATTGCAGTTTTTTAACTATCCCACGGGAACTCTTTACTTTACCGGGATGAAAAGTATCCTATATGTTGACCAGGGACATAGGCTACCACCACACAAAATTTCATTGGAATCGGTCCAGCCGTTCCAAAGATTAGCCCGTACAAACAGACAGACAAACAGACAAACAACAGATTTATTATATGTATTGATTGATAAACTAGAAGTGAGTGGTATTTATGATTCAGGCTCACAGATTTCTATAATAAATTCAAGATTAATAAAAGTAAAAGAAAAAAAAGATGATGTGAATATAGCATACATGAAAACGGTTAATGGTGTGAAGAAGATGGATGGCTTGATAACAATAAAAATTAAAATATTTGATTAAGAAGAAGAGGTGGATGTATACATAGTAGAAAATGAAGATTTTGATGACTTCATAATCGGATTAGATATGATAAAGAAATTCAGATTAACCCAAAATGAGAACTTGCAGATAGAACAAAAGAAAATAACAAATAAAATAGACAGGATGTCTAAAGATAACAGAAATGAAGATAATAATATAAAAAAATATACAGTAAATTTCAATGAACACATAGAAACAGAGGAATTTATAAGTATGACAGACCATTTAGATAATCAAAAGAAAATTGAGATAGAGAAAATTATAAAGGAATATAAAACAATATTTGCTAAGGACAAGTATGATATAGGTTCAGTTAAAGATTATGAAGCTCGCATAGATTTACAAGTAAATAAATATTGTAGTAAAAGACCATACAGATGTACAATACAAGATAGATTAGAAATTGGAGAGCAAATATCGATGTTACTAAAGAATAATTTAATAGAAGAATCATACAGTCCTTTCGCTGCTCCAGTGACATTGGCGTTTAAAAAAGGTGAAAATAGAAAATCCCGTTTATGTGTAGATTTCAGAGAGTTAAACAAAATAGTTATACCACAAGCTCAACCATTTCCTTTGATAGATGATCTAATTATTAAAACTAGAAATTGCAAGTATTTTACTACACTAGATATAAACTCAGCATTTTGGGCAATACCATTACGGGTGGAAGACAGAAGTAAAACAGGATTTGTCACACAAGATGGCCACTTCCAGTGGACCTGCCTTCCTTTTGGCTTGAAAACATCACCAGCAATTTTCCAGAGAATCTTAAGCAATATTCTAAGAAAACACAATCTCACAGGATACTCTGTAAACTATATTGATGATATTTTGATATACTCGTCTACCTTTGAAGAACATATAAGGCACATAAGAAATGTATTAGAGGCAATAATTAAAGAAGGCTTTAGACTGAAGTTTAAGAAATGTACCTTTGCTTCAGACTCGGTAAAATACCTAGGCCATATAATTCAGAACAATTCAGTAAGACCACTAAAAGACAATTTGATTTCAATAAGGAACTTTCCAACCCCTAAGACGCAAAAGAACATCAGACAATTTTTGGGAAAAATAAACTTCTACCATGACTATATACCAAGAAGTGCAATTATCTTAGATCCATTACACAATTTATTACGAAAAAACGAGAAATTTGTATGGTCAGAGAAATGTGAAGAAGCATTCAATCTGATAAAAAGATATTTATGTTTGCAACCGGTCTTGGAAATATTCGACAAAGACTTACCAATCAAAATCTTTACCGATGCATCTTTGGAGGGCATTGGAGCAATATTAAAACAGACACAACTAGATGGTAAAGACAAACCGGTGGCATATTTCTCAAAAAAATTGAATGAACATCAAAAACGGAAAAAGGCTATATATTTAGAATGTCTTGCTATGAAAGAAGCTGTTAAATATTGGCAGCACTGGCTCATCGGAAAACAATTCACCATTTACTCAGATCACAAACCTCTAGAGAACATGAACATTAAATGCAGGACAGATGAAGAATTGGGCGATCTCACATACTACCTATCTCAGTATGACTTTACCGTAAAATAAACTCGCCGGCATATTTAGCGGAACATAAAAAAAAGGTTTGATATCAGTATCATATAAAGTTGCTGGCTGGTTTATACGTTATTTAATTTAAAAAGAAATATTTTCAAATTAAGAAAACAACTGAACATCACATTTTATGCAATTGTTTTAATTTTATTCAAATACACCTTATCTGGAGCGAACTTCGAGTATTTCTTCCTTCTGAGTTTGATTTAAAATTTCATTGAAATACTGTTTTTTGTTAGTTTTTTTTAATCGCGTATCTTTCTGGAGTTGATGACTGAATTATGCCTGACTTAGCCCCAACGGAGATTGCCAGGGCACTCGAAATGCGAAGAAATGGTCAAACCTACAGAGTGATATCCAGAGATCTTCGTCGACCAGTTTCAACGACCCATCGCAGTATCCAACGGTTCAGGGAGACCGGTACTTATGTGAGAAGAGCAGGACAAGGCAGAAAAAGACGCACTTCGAGTAGGGATTATCGTTTCATTCGGCTTTGTGTACGTAGGAACCCCCGTTTGACGGCCGTCCAAGCCCGACATGAGTTAGAAGCAGTGCGGGGTGTAACCGTAAGTGAGCGTACGGTACGAAGAAGGCTCGAAGAAGCTGGTATGGGTTCATTTGTGCCCGCCAAGGCTCCAAGGCTCGAGGTAAATCATCGTAGAAACAGGTTAACTTTTGCTCAGGAACATCGACTTTGGAACGCGGACCAATGGAGTAAGGTATTGTTTAGTGATGAGTGCAGAATTCTCTTAAATCAAATTGACGGCAGGCAAAGAATATACAGACGCAAAGGAGAACGATACATTCAGACAAATTTTGAAACTACAGTTGCATACGGTGGTGGATCAATAATGGTTTGGGCGGGCATTTGTTTGAGAGCTCGCACAGACTTGGTAGTGATTGACAGAGGGTGTCTGACTGCAGACCGCTATATCAGAGAAGTTTTAGAAGAAAATGTCGTACCGTTTGCCCCATATATCGGTGACGATTTTGTTTTTATGCAGGATAATGCTCTGCCGCATACCGCTCGGGTAACTCAAGCTTATCTTAATGATATGAATATCACTGGATATGAATATTATGGAGTGACCGGCGAGATCACCGGATATGAACCCAATAGAGCACGTTTGGGACTTGCTGAAAAGAAAAGTTAAGTCCAGAATTCCAGCTCCTGCCAACGTGGGAGAACTGCGAATCGCCGTAGTTGAGGAATGGCGGAGACTATACCAGGAGACCATCGATAACATCATTCTCAGTATGCCTAGACGGGTAGAAACTTTAATAAGAGCACGTGGAGGAAATACGCGATATTAATCACCATTTTTCTGATTTAATTAATTGTAATTTTAATATTAAATTTCACTTTTCCAGGTTACATGAAAAGTTCAAAAATGTACCATTTTTCATAAATAGCCTTTACTCGCAAAATCTGTTCTTAATGTGATCTCATTTTAAGTAAAAACAAATGAAACTTTAAATAACAAAAGAAGTGTAGTAAGTAGATTTTAAAATAAAACCATATTTTTTTAATTATGGACCTTTTTTTTATGTTCCGCTAAATATGCCGGCGAGTTTATATACCTGGTAAAGAAAATGTAGAAGCAGACTGTTTGAGCCGAAACCCTGTATTAGAACCAGAAGATAACAGAGAGGAAACATTGAAAATAGTTAATTTAATACAAATAAAAGATATAGTTGAAGACCAAGACAAAAATGAAACAATAAGAGAAAAGAAACAAAATTTAATACTAAAAAATAATATCTATTATAAAAAAATAAAGAAACAGGAAAAGATTATCCTCTCAGAAGAATTTAGTAAAAAACTTATAAAAAAGGTGCATGAAGATTTATGCCATATTGGGATCAGACAACTGCAGAAAAAAATAAGTTCAATATATACGGCTATAAACCTAACAAAAAATATCATAAATATTTGTAAAACATGTGAAATATGCATAAAAAATAAATCAAGATGTCAAAAAAAAATTGGATTAATGTCACAAATGGGACCAGCTACCAAACCATTTGAAATAATGTCAATGGATACTATTGGTGGATTTGGAGGATCTAGGTCTACAAAGAAATATCTACACCTTTTAGTAGATCACTACACAAGATATGCATTTATTGCGACTTCGAAAACCCAGAATGCATGTGACTTTATAAATTTAACAAAGAAAGTACTAGAGACAGATGAGATTGGAATTATCCTGACAGATCAATATCCGGGCATAAATTCAAGAGAATTTAAACAATTTTTGCAGGAGAATAATATTAAACTAATTTTTACAGCCGTGAATACACCATTCTCGAACGGCTTGAATGAAAGATTAAACCAAACAATAGTAAATAAAATAAGGTGTAAAATGAATGAGAAAAATAATAAGAGAACATGGACAACACTGGCAAGAGAATGTATACAAAAATATAATGAAACAGAACACTCCGTTACAGGTTTTGCACCAAAATATTTACTGGATGGTACAAATGTCAGTATTCTACCAAATGAATTCAAAACAATGGAAAAGGAAGACAAGTGGATTGCTGATAGAAGATTGGCATTAGAGAATACAATAAAATCTCATGAGTACAATAAGAAAATATTTGATAGAAATAGAAAAATGCAAGAATTTAATGTAGGAGACAGTGTATATGTAGAAAATGGAAATAGACTGAATAGAAAGAAATTAGACGAATTAAAAATAGGCCCTTTCAAGATAATAGAGAAAATATCGAATTCCATTTATAGGATTGATACAGGCAACAGAAAAACAGAATCAACATTATTTCATATAACAAAATTGCAACCTGTCATAACAGAGGCTGAAGAAGATGAAGGAGATGATAATGAATATGAAGATGACTTATAAGTACATCGTACAGATATATTGCTTAGAATTTTCGCTCTTAGGGGGGGAGATGTAATGAAATGAGTGACATTTCATTCATTTGAATTTGCCGCGCTTCGCGTATCTATGCTGCCTGTCGCGTACCTATGATATAGTGATTAGTGATCTGTGTCTATGATTTAAAAATGGCGAGTGACGCGCAGATTGTTTTGTGCATTTTTATCGTTATTAAAACTTATAGAAAAAATGTGATTGAGGACTCGATATATAGTGAACTTTAAATGTCGTTTCTTTGTATTTTCAGAGAAACAATTTGTGGTTTGTTTTGGAGATCCTCAATTCCTTATATGTATCTAAACCTAACCTCACTTTTAACAATAATGTGAATATCTTCTTTCTCCCTACTTTATTTGATTGACTTTGTATGACAGTTTTGTAAGTCAGGTTGAGTACTACAAGTATTAGAAGTTTCATAACTGAACGTGGGTTGGAGTGGATTTTAGCCTGGGCCACGAAATGTAGGGGAGTTCGCAAGTCTCCTTTCAGCTGTCACGGTTTATGAGATACAGCCTGGTGACAGACGAACGTACGGAAGGCGAAGTTTCAGTCATAGGGAATCCTAGTAAAACGATACCCTTCGATTTTCTCGGAATTAGGTTGCGAGTACCTTATATCAAAACCAATTTAAATGTATGTTGTATGTGTATGTATGTCTTGAAACGGAACTAATTTTTTCAATTTTTTTTTTACTTTAGCACGCTTAATATAACTATAGTGCAGTTATTATCTCGCTGCAGACTCACCTTGTATAAACATGTTTTTATTTCTATCACCCATTTATAAAGATACAAAAAAAACAACTATCGATATCACTCATCGTAAACTATTTATTTATTATACACGGCGAGTCTGCAGCGAGATAATAACTGCACAAGTGGGTTTGAGCTTAATATTTCGTCATTCAATATTTTGGAATTGTATGTAATATTTAGTTATTTCTGCGTTAAATAATGTCCCAAGTTACTTGAATATAAATGAGACTATGACGTTTGATTTACTACAACCTATATACCTACTCCTTTTTCCAATCGTACAGACTACAGTGTTTAATCTCAATGTAGTGAAATAAAAATATTTGCGACATAGTGTTGTATATTACTTGACATCTTATTTTGACAGCGCTACTGTTTGCTTTAGGTTTGCTTGTATGAAAAAGGTTTACTTAAATCGTTCGGATGCCCATATCTTGAGGTTAGTAATCAATGTGTATATTATACATTAAGGGGTTTTAACTTAAAAAATACGATGAATCTGGTACAGAATGAAGAATATTGTAGATACACCTTAAGATTCCCCTTCTATTGACCCTGCCCTATTTCACATCATAATAAAACTTGTGAGCAAAACAGAACGAATGAATTATGATTATTACTTTTTGTTGTTGGTACCACTTAATTACTTTGTTTATGTAAAAATAATCTGATTTATAGATTTCGTTTACTAGCAATATCTTTACAAAAATATTATTTTTCAAGAGAGCGTAAACTGCTCCAAAATTTTGTTTCGTGGTAACGTTTTGTTCGTAAGTACCTATCCAGCAGTGATATTCTACAAAATGTCGATCTCTGAAACAGCTGCCAGACAGCTGCCAAGCCGAAGATGGCATGCAAAATTGTACTCTATTACAACTGACAAATTCATAGATGCAGAGATGCACGCTCGTCTGCAGAATAGCACGGCAGTATCCTATTTTAGGTACATAGGGCAGATTAGATATCTATCACTTAATGGCCTACACAACTAGTTTTGGAGATAGACACATCATATTATTATCATCTTGGACGTTTGTCAGTGCAAAGTCGTCGTAAAGTCTCAAGAGCCTTTTAGTATTTCTTGTTCGCACGTGCAAAGTCTCACGACGGCCCAAAAAAGAAGTGCGGGCAGTCATTGTACGCGTCGATGTCGGAGATGACGGCGTACGCCGCGTCGCAGTCCTGCACGTCGTAGGACATCCACTCAAACTGCAGCCACGGGAGAAAGGCATCCTGTACTACAATGTCCAATATAGTACTGTAGCAAAGTAAGCCTACCCAGTGCAACGTCGCAGGACGGCCCAAAGAAGACGTGCGCGCAGTCATTGTACGCGTCGATGGCGGAGATGACGGCGTACGCCGCGTCGCAGTCCTGCACGTCGTAGGACATCCACTCGAACTGCAGCCACGGGGTAAAAGTGTCCTGCACTGCAGTGTCTAATATAGTACTATAGCAAAGTAAACCTACCCAGTGCAAAGACACAAGACGGCCCAAAGAAGACGTGCGCGCAGTCGTTGTACGCGACGATAGCGGAGATGACGGCGTACGCCGCATCGCAGTCCTGCACGTTGTAGGACATCCACTCGAACTGCAGCCACGGGGTAAAAGTGTCCTGCACTGCAGTGTCTAATATAGTACTCTAGCAAAGTAAACCTACCCAGTGCAAAGTCACACGACGGCCCAAAGAAGACGTGAGCGCAGTCATTGTACGCGTCGATGGCGGAGATGACGGCGTACGCCGCGTCGCAGTCCTGCACGTCGTAGGACATCCACTCGAACTGCAGCCACGGGGGAAAGGCGTCCTTTACTGCAGTATCTAGTAGCGCAAGCTCGAACACTGGCTCCACCTAAAAATGAGATCATTATTAACACCTATTTTCATAGAATCATTATACTCGTAACTATTCGATAAAAACGGGAGTTAAATATTTACATTTTTAACCCTAGAGTCAACGTCTCTCATTGGTCAATTTTGACTGAAATTGGTCAACTTACTCTGGGTTAGCGTGCTAACCTAACACTGAGTTAACACCCTGAGGCCGATGCAAGTGGGTCTGATCTGACTAAGCCCGGGTTAAAGACATTATGGTGTGAAGTCAGACATGCAGGTTCCCCTCGGTATTTTCCTTCATTGAAGCAAGTTGTAAAGTTGTTATTTTCTCAGTGTATCTGGGATTTAAACCCCCTGTAACAAGCTTTATCACTGCTTCTTTAGGTATAGAATGAATATATTGAAATCGTTTAAAATAAGCTCTATCAAATGTACCTGACTGTAATTTACGCTCTATCAAGTATACCTGACTGTAATTACGATCAGATACTGGATTCCGAAGCGGAATACGCTGTTTAGACCTTCAGACTCAGAAAAATCAAACGCTTTGCGACTGCGAAAGTGGTAAATCGAGTAAGACACATCAGCTTTAACATCTGGGGACACGGTAGTGTCCCCGCCAAGACGAGCCAAGCGAAGCGCGAGGGCACTACCTATCTTTTCTCGAAGTGTTTCGCCGTATTTTTAAACCCTTATAACTTAGGCCTGAATTATTTCAGATAATCAAAATTCTCGGAAAATGATGTCGCCAGTGAACTTATTAAACCTATAAAGTTTCAATTTTATAGGTCTTATACTTTAGATTTTATTGACGTCTAAAAAACCCAAATTTCGTCACTGACTGACTGACTGACTGACTGACTGACTCACTGATGATCATCAAAATTCCTAGGTACTTCCTGAAGACCTAGAAAGCTGAAATTTGGTATATAAGCTAGTATTAGCACACAACCAACAAAAAAATTCCAAAAGTTGGAAAGGACATTGCCGATTCTTGTATGAAAATTGGGCTATACTTGCGTCTTAACCAAATCATCGGTAAAACATTGGAAATATTCCCAATATTACGTTAAAAAAAAATCAGTAAGATAAAAACCGGGAATTTGGAGCAATCTTATTTTCTATTTTTCTGATATTTTGAGGTTAGGATAGTTGTTTTCACGCACTATAAGTACTTATCGGTATTTTTGCCCATAATGATTACTTTATTTAAAGCGACCTCGTTATTACCGTGGAACCCTGGATGATGCATATAGATATAATTATTCCTACGGCCATACCTACACCTGTTTACATTACTATAAAGCAGATCTACTTCACAAGTATCTAGGTAGGCATTGGTATATCATAGTAGGTAGGTACCTATGTAACGAAACGTTACCAAAGTATGTAAGTTTATTAATATTTTTTTCTTTATATATATTATTATCTACGTAAAATAATATTTAATAGTATTTACTATATTATTGTGCATTTATTTTTTATAATGGCCACCCCGTAGTTCCTTAAAACTTCTCTGTGGTGTCGCTGTTGACGATTAGTGACATAGACAACTAACAGTGACGCTGACCATAGACAACTACGACTGAAGAGTTGATGACATTTAAACCAGTGTTTCTATTTACGAGTTTGGTTTTACCCTAGTTTCGACGGTGGCGCCGCGACAGATTATTGAGATAAGAAAATTAAGGAGGCGCCCCATTTGTAGCATAGCTTTACGTGACATGCAGCGCCATGGTGAGCGCCAAGATTTGCTGTCAAATGTTCGTGGTACTTCCCTAGGTGACGCCATCTTATGCGCCACTTTACACATTAAAAATAGTCACGCTTATTTTTTAGACGGGGCCCATCCATATTGTTGTACCTAGGAACCTAGCGACAGATAACATTAGAATCGTTTCAATAATTATGAGCCAAAGGTTATGCTGGAAATAAAAGTATTATTCTTAATAATTTAAATACACTTATGAATAGGTTTTAAGCCACGTAGGATTTTGTCACGATCAAGATGGTGTGCTTACTTTTTGTTATAATTAGCTGCACATTACATGATCAAACAACACAATGAACGTGATGTTTGTTGTGGGCTTCTTCTCAGCGGCAGGGCGCGTTTGGAACCCTCGTAAACTTAGTTTTAAGTCGACTTGTAGTTATCATCATTATTATGCAAGAAATGTCATACCGACGTTCGCAAGAGCCTGTATGTTAGGCCTATGTGAAATAAAGATATTTTGATTTTGATTTGATTTTGATTTTGATGTACTCTGTGGTGTTGCAAGTGCTTTTGTTTACCGCAATTAAATTGTTCAGTGAAGCATTTCTTGCTTTTCAATAAACATCTATAAAAATAATTTGAACAGAAGGTGCAAATCTAATCTGTATAGATGCGGTAGAGATATACGAGTATGTACAGTCCAACAAGGCTCTCTTGGTACTTGAATGACATTGTCAGGAGGGAGTTGCTAGTCAATAAAGATTTTTTTTCATTGAAAAAAATCTTTTGACAATTTCAATTAAATGTAAGCAATACCGTACAGTGTGCTTGGCTTTATTATTTAGGTATTTAATTATAGTTTCTTTATTATGTTTTACATATCTACAATTGTAATTGGGTTTTCATTTGATTTTATTTCCTATAATAGTTATCCTACTTTTTCCCTAAAAAAGTGAGTTTATAAAAAAACTGGTATCATTTGCCAAGTGGTAGTGGGAGTGACGTTTCCAGTGCCTATACGGCAGTTCCGCTTTTATCGAGACGTTTAATTACTTTTATTTTTATAAAACTTTTAAACCCCTGTACGCACATCATTGAGAAAAATATATGTGATATTATAATTTGAAATAAGATTTTTCATGCATACGTGCTTCAGACGCAGTGTGGACGCAAAATAGCCCATTTTGAGGCAAACTCCTTTAACCCCCCAACCCCTTAAAATAGGGGATGGAAGTTTGTATGAAATTACCGCAAATATTGATGCTAGAGGTCTCAAAATTGATATAGGGACTCTTTGTAATAAACAATTAAATACGTGTTTCAGGATTTTTAGTTAATCACCCCACATCCATAAAATTAGGGGGTTGGAAGTTCGTATGGGGTTTCCCATAAGTATATAGGTATAATAAAAACTTAATTTCTGAAATTTGGTATATAAGCTAGTATTAGCACACAACCAACAAAAAAATTCCAAAAGTTGGAAATTCAACCCCCCAACCCCTTAAAATAGGGGATGGAAGTTTGTATGAAATTACCGCAAATATTGATGCTAAAGGTCTCAAAATTGATATAGGGACTCTTTGTAATAAACAATTAAATACGTGTTTCAGGATTTTTAGTTAATCACCCCACATCCATAAAATTAGGGGGTTGGAAGTTCGTATGGGGTTTCCCATAAGTATATAGGTATAATAAAAACTTAATTTCTGAAATTTGGTATATAAGCTAGTATTAGCACACAACCAACAAAAAAATTCCAAACGTTGAAAATTTAACCCCCCAACCCCTTAAAATAGGGGATGGAAGTTTGTATGAAATTACCGCAAATATTGATGCTAGAGGTCTCAAAATTGATATAGGGACTCTTTGTAATAAACTACAAATAAGGAAAAAAATAAACTAGGTGAACCAAGGAGGGTTCCCTCATTTAAATGATAGAGGGGGGGGGGGATACTTGATTCGGACAAATATCCACCTTGCAATGATATTCAAGAAATACACCACAGAAAAGGAAATTAACCAAATAAAAAATATAGTCGTAAACAACTTACAAAAACAAGTGAAATCCCAGCAAAAACATTTTCATGTAAAATGTTGCCAAGACGAGAACATGTGGCTCACACTATCAAAAAGTTATCAGATCTCATGTAGAGCAAGACTTCTAACTCTACACGCCCTAACTCTATAAATCCTAACTTTATAAACTCTACACTTTAGTCAAAATATATTATGTCTTGGCTGTTTCGTTACTGTCACATGGGTGTAAAGTAAAAATATTATTTACTGACTTTGTACTTTTCTGATATACAATACCTAGTTTCTGTAGTAACGATTATTTATTAGATAGGTATTGAGTCTCCTCAGAAACTGCACTTAGCTTTTACTAACTGCATTGGTTTCAAATACTTCATCACACTTTGCAAAAGTGTGTTCCTTTGCTTTAGAGGATATTTTTAATAAATGGAAGTTTTTTCCCATAACAATGGTGAAACCATTTAATTTTAATGTGAAATTTCTTGAATTTTGCATGGTCCATTATGCCACTTGCAAAACTCTATTAGAAAAGTACTGAACAGTGAATAAATGCTTCACTTTACGCCCATGTGACGGTACCGAAACAGCCAAGACATAATATATTTTGACTAAAGTGTAGAGTTTATAAAGTTAGGATTTATAGAGTTAGGGCGTGTAGAGTTAGAAGTCTTGCTCTACATGAGATCTGATAACTTTTTGATAGTGTGAGCCACATGTTCTCGTCTTGGCAACATTTTACATGAAAATGTTTTTGCTGGGATTGAAAATGTATTTCGCCAACAAGGTACAACAGAAATGTTAAACTCAGTTTCTGATATTCGCGAACAGTGCAGTTGAGACAAATCAAATAGGTATTCGTGCCATGATTCACAAATCCTCGACCGCTCTTCAAAGTATACGTAGAGGTTCATCTATGCCTCTATGATAGGTATCACAGGCGGATAACTATCCTTGATTCAGTGTTCAAAATAGTATTATACCTATACTTAAATATGGGATACAACATCATTGGTGTCTCAGTTTTATTTTTACAACTGCAAACTTCTATTTTCTTCCTTATTTAATCAGCTGTAAGAGGGTTTTAAAAATACATTAGAAAATTCCTCTGCAAAGTCACCCTTTTAGAATATAAACTCAATTTGCTTAAGCATTGCGTTGTCCGTCTATCAGTTATTTTATTTGCAAGAAAATTACTTTAAAACATATTGAATAGTCATAAATATTTTACAGTCATCGTTTCAGTAGAAGGACGTCCACTGTTCGACATATACCTAAAGCCAGCGATATCCCGCTCTCTCTTTATGTCGTCAGTTCACCTAGTGGGGGGGGTCTGACAACATTGCGCTTTTCGTTGCGTGGCCGCCATTTGCACTTTGTAGCCCCAACGTCTATTGGTCCTACGAGCTATGTGGGGCACATTGCCACTTCAATTTTGCGGCACGTCGATCTATGTTGGTCATTTTGGTTCTTTTGCGGATCTCTTCATTTCTGATTACTCTACTACAAAGATACTCCGGGCATAGCTCTCCCCATCGCTCGCTGAGCGAGCTTCTTATGAGGCCCATAGTGATGCGAACATGGTTCGGATCCGTAAGTCATCGCTGGCAACACGCACTGTTCAATGACCTAGGTCTATAACTTATATACACTTTTTACGTTTCCTAAATAATATCAAGCATTGTTCATTACTTATTCACTAATTTCATAAAATCTTTCAATAGCTTACATGCAAAGACACTCTATACTATAGACCCGACGGACCGGCGCGAAAAAATGTCGCCAGTTTACGGGAACAAAACCCCCCCGGCTTCAGTAGTAAGCTGTAAGCCTACGCAGTATTTCGTACGCACACAACGACGTAGGAGTTTCGACACATGGCTCTACATTTTCTTGTATGAAGAAGGTTTACGTAAAATGTTCGGATGGGTTCATCTTGATGTTATTATCGTAGCTTACATGCTATATCGTAAATTAGAAAACATGCCTTTTATCTATATACCTATAACATTACTTAAATAGTTTTATTAAAAAGTAATTGCAACGTAGAAAAGGCTGTCTAATACATGGTACGTAATGAAAAGGGCAGGCACCGTGGAACGCAATAAAGCCGCTTGAGCGTATAAAACCCGCCTAAGCGCCGAGGTCGGCCTACGAAATATACAGCTGTGGCAGATAGATGCAGTTAGGAAAATAAAGCACTGCACGGTAACTCACTCGTATGTTTTATTCATGCGACAATATCATATGAACTTTTCAATTTCGCACTTCCTTTGGATTCGTAAAGCAACGCACATTTTATATGCTGACGAAACGTAAAAGTCTCGAATGAGAATATTTAACTCCTGCATATTTCGATCATGTTGTGGTGTTATTCGGATTCATATAGTAATAATCTATGCTCCTGACCATTTCTAGTTCGGAAATACTTCTAAATATTATGAACGAAGAATTGTTATGATTTTAATTTCGGAAAATAGCAAGTTCCGAGCTACTTGCCCGTTTTTCTTGGTACCTGCTTTCCCACAGCGGTAGAGTTTTGACTTTTTATAAGAGCCTGTTAGTTATGCCTATGTGAAAGACAAACATTCTCATCAGATAAACGTCTAGTGGCCTCGTAACTATTGCTGTTACAAAAATCTTACCACAGGCAAACAAGCATCGTACGTCGTATTCTTCGGCAGCAGGAGTGCGGCTCTGATCGTGCATACGCCATGGTCATCGCAGACGTTCGCGCATGCGCGCTCCCTGTGCTCCTGACCCCTACAGTTCTGACTCCGGACCGTCGCGGATAGAACCAGCACGAGGAGAACGCACCATCCCATATCGATAGTTTACCGCGGGCACATCACTAATCAGTAACCTCTTACACTGTCACACTACATGTTAATTGGTACAACACTAGCACTTTACACTGCACACGAAACCTGTAACAAAAAAATATATATTTTAACCCGTGGTTCGTACTGTTTGGTCTCAGATTGGCTGGTAGCGGGAAAACACCATCTTTGCAGCGTGATTTTATTAGGTTTCCGGGCTCCGGCATTATGGATGGAGTGGATCTTATTCACATCTAGACCATAAAAGGACTTTGAGATGGATCCGGAGCAGCAATCCGAGGTAGAATTGACTCGAAAATGCTAACTAGTTTTGATTTTGATTTTTTGATTTTGAAAAGGATTCGGTGTACATAGAAAAAAAAACTGATGATTATTTTTTGCTGATGAAAAATTGGTGTCACTAGACAGCAAAAATTGAATATTGAATAGAAGCAGGCGTTATTTTGCGGAAATCCATAATTAGCAGGACAGATTAATTTGTTTTGCTGTAATCCGCTACTTGAAAAGATTCTGTATGGTACAATATTCAGGAACACTACCCACATGAAACACCACACACAATTTTCTAACACATTTTCGACGCACGTTTCGTCCTCAGGAGATGTTGACTTCACAATGCGAACTTCAACAATTCGATAAACAAAATTATCCAAATCAAAATATATTGGGAACTAATTTTTTGAGCTGTTATTTAAATATTCGAGATGTTATTATGATCAGTTGGAAAACATATTGAGCAGTTATTTAATTTAATGGCGGTTGATTAATTATTGCGACAGTAAAACATGAACAGTAATAAAGAATCAATTAGTCGGTTATTTTATCATACAATATCAATTCTAAAAATAATTTAGCAGTCCAATAACTGAATGAGCGGTAAAAATGATGGAATGAGCGGTTCCTTTTCTCTTAAAGGTTCTCTGAAGTACGCAGTACCTCCAGTTGAAGCTAAAAACATTCCACTCGGACAAAAAAGGAAGTTTTTGTCCGAGTGGTATTTTCACGAAAGTTTTTTATGTAATACACTTCACAATGTCACTAGCTTTCGTAAATAACTCAAATTAACGAGAAATAATAAGAAAAATTATTATTATAAATCACATTTTTTTAGGTTATGTTTACGTATTTTTTGCCAGTTTGCTAATATTTTTACGAAAGATTTGTATCACACTGTCACTAACTTTCGTAAATCACTGCACAAACGACTTAGGGTCCAGGAGCGAGCGAAGCGAGCTCGGGACTTGAGGGCACCCCGACTCGGCTGGGTTAGGTGACGAAGAGGATGGCGGGGCCTGCAAGGCCCCGCCATCCTTCTGAGTGGTTATTTTCTTTTATGACCACCCAGAAATAGGAGCCCCGCGAAGCGGGGCTCCGTCGACTGGCCTTTAAGAAGATTAAAGACATAAATAATGAGAAGAGGTGAAGATTTTTTAATTTCAAAAAAATATTTCTCGAAAAGTATTAGGCCTCGTACGATTTGGCTTGGGGGGTAGACTCCCCCTACCCCTCCCCTCCCCCTCACCCCCCTCCCATCCCCCCCGCAACGGGTCCCGTGTCCTAGACCTACCATTCCTTCAGTCAAAGCAAAAGTAATTTAATTTTTCATTACTATTTAAGTACTGTTTTTTTTATTGTATTTTACCACCTCATTGTTTATAGAATTGCTTAGAATGAGATTTCTTACCGACAAATTCCGATTTCTTACTGCCCACGCGTAACCGCTCGTTCAATTTTTTTTACCACCCATTTAATTATTTTCCTGCTCAATTATATATTCACTGATCCAGTTCATTATTTTTTATTACTCATTTTTGTTTACTTTACTGCTTAGTTTTAACTGCTGAACTAGGTTATTAAACATGCCATTTTTAATTTTTAACTTATCAAAACTGCTATTTAGAACTGCCTCTTTAAATCAGTGCCAAATATATTTAGTTAATTTTTTTCAATGACAATGTTATAGGTAGATTTTTTCTGAGGCTTCGGCCGTGGCTAGTCACCACCCAAAGACGCCACACCAAGCGATGCATTGCGATTTGCGGTGCGATGTGGTGTAGAAACTGTTACTCTGCATCACTTGGCATCACTTACCATTAAATGAGATCGCAGTTCAATACTTATATTATAGTGCGGAAAATATACTTCAATGTAATGGATATAATAATTTTATAATTGATAAACATAATATACTATACCTACGTTCTCAACTCGTATATTATTATGATACACATGTTAAACTTATGTATTGTATATATATATATATGTAAATAAAAAATACCACTCTATTTCAGGCTTATAAAAAAATATAGGTAGGGTTTCATCAATCAAGAGTTTGTTGTATTCGCAAATATAACGTAAACATTTTACGAAGCCTTTCTAATTCATTTTTGACGATCTCCCTGGCGAAGGGGACGCGCACTCGGATTCGAGTGGGAGGTCGCGGGTTCGATTCCCGCCACGGGCCATTTTGGAATTTTATAATTTCTAAGTTGGCTGAGGTCTGGTCTGGTGGGAATCTTCAGCCGTGGTTAGTTACCACCCTACCAGCAAAGACGTGCCGCCAAGCGATTTAGCGTTTCGGTGCGACGCTGTGTAGATTGGGGTGACTTTACTTACTCCAAGTTAGTACGTTAACATCTTCGGCTGCATCATCACTTACCATCAGGTGAGATCGCAGTCAAGTACTAACCTGTATAGTGTAAAAAAATATAGAGGGAGCCGTAGAGCCGCACATAGGGTCTCTCGCGACTTCGTCTGTGCAGAGTTTTTCTAATCGTGATCAGAAAAAAATCCAAGCAAATAAATGGCTCTAGATTATATAAATTTTAATTGGCCTTTAAAATAGAATCGATACAATTATACCTACTCTTAAAACTAAATTTTGCGACAAGTGCATAGAGTCCCAAACCAAAGGCAATTGCGGTTGATATTTAAATTAAAATACATACAAATACAAATCAATTAATAATTTAAATACCTACATAACTTTTATTTAACCAAACTATAAAAAAATATTACTACGCATCCCTAAGCGATTCCGTTATAGAAAAAGGGTTTCATGCAAATTGATTGGTTCAATCTTAGAAGAAAAACGTTTCTTACTACGTTAATTGGGTACGAATTACTTATACTTAATATTAGTAGTAGTAGCAGTAATAATACTTTTTAGTCGCTTTTTTTAGAAGTTTAGTGCTTTAATTTTCTATTTATACCATAGTATATAAGCTTCCTATAGTTTACATCCATGTAGTTTCCGTGGCGTCACCTGAATTACGGTTCCGGCTGAAAATCAGCGCTGTATGTTTTTGTGCTTGCACTAGATATACAGTATTATGCTGAGCCTGGACCATTTTTCGGGTTGTGCCATGCGTGATAGGTGTATATACTGTATGCTTGTTATGTGTGGCACAATTTGGAAATAAATGTTTTTTCTTTCTTTCTTTCTTTCTTTCTTTCTTTCTTTCTTACAAATTGCTCCGTTCAAAGATAAAGCTTGGCTATTTGGAACAAAGAACAGTTGGTTACGGGGTGATCTATAACAGCTGCTAATGAGTAATTATTTCATGTCTTGCCAACATAAATTATTTACACCTACACGAACCGCAGTTTTAAAACGTAGGTAATATTTAGATTGATTCATTAGTTGTTTTCCAGCATTGGTTCATTTCCCATAACTGGAAAATTTTCGAATCATGCGTACCTATTATTTTTCCAGGGTCTGGGTATTTTGAGTCTGAAAGTAGTCGAGTTAATTATAAAAAAAAATTAAACAGAAAGATTTATCCAAGTAATAATTAATCATGAAAACAACTAATTTAATAAATAAAAAATCATCGCCTGGCCATGAAATTAAAACCTCAGTTACCACCATATTTGCCTTAATGTATCGCCATGCAAATTGTATAGAAAAAATTAGTTCAATTGTTATCCGCAATATTGCGATGGTTTTTATGTCCCTGGTCATCAGGCTATACATACGTATGTGTCAATTTGTTGAGTTTACTGGCTTCCATTTTCGAAAGCCACTGAGCAGAAGGATAGGTGGTCAAATTAGTTTTTCATTTTTGTGATCGAACAAAAGTAGCGTGAGATTTTCCTAATGTGATCAGAGCCTGTTTCACAACCGCCAGATAAACTTTATCTAACGAATAAACTTGACATTTTGACAGATTTCCAATTCAAAAACTGTGACAACATCAAATATATTCGCTAGATAAAGTTTATGTGGTGATTGTGAAACAGGCCCTAATAGAAGCCGAATCTCTTTTCTTGCATAACAACGATCGTAAAAATTCATACAAATCTGAAGCGGGACATTCCAAAAGCAATTGTCCTATGCCTGAGCACAGCCTGAGATTAAAGAGATTTTTATTTTATTGTATTCATAAGTTTATAATAGGAATTTATCTCCTCTCTTATCTACCTAATAAATCTCGGAAACAATTCTGGGGTAAACTTGAGCCAGCAATCCACTGCAAACAATTAGCGATAAATAAAATTTATTTCTTACCGAAAGTAAGCAAATATAAATAAATACGCAAAATGTCTCATGTATGCGAATGAGCCCAGTTGAATACGGTTCAATATTTTGTGGTTCATTGTGCAAGTCAATTTTCATTGATATACAATAACTAAAATAAATAAATATATCAAGACATCACACACACATCGCAATCTAGCCCTGAAGTAAGCGATAGCTGTGTAATGTGTACTAGAGAACAGATTTAATTAATATAAATTATATTAAATAAAGAAATAATAAATAAATGTCATTTATTCATAAGAATGTAGGTACATTAGGTAGTCACAATAACAATTAATATCCTTGAACATTCTGCCTTATATTTAATAAAGATACATAAATATAATATTATATAGAAAGACAAACAATGTACCGTACGTATTTATATCAATAAGGAGAGCATAGGATTGCTCGCAGTGAACAACCAGCTTTAAGTGGACTTAATTTTCAAGAAAAGTTCTCTTCTCATTATTTACTGAATATAATTTCAAACGGCAACTGATTTTATGAAAATTAAAATTCGGATTCCATTGCGGCGCACACTATGCACGAATACATGACGTCTACAATAGTTCGCATGGCAACAAATGATATTGCCTGAGATTTTTGGATCCACGGAAGACCTGCCTGGGTTTGCTCCACTGTCGTAGCAAATGCTGAGTGGAGTCCATTTTTGGATCACATTACTACTTTGGAACACCTGTCGTATTCTCGCAGTTGATCAACATTACTGTAATGTGGTTCCAAATATAAAAGTTTTTTTTTCTTTCTGATCTGTCCAGTGTTTAGTGTCATAGCAGCTTGATCACATGTATTTGCGAGTTTGTATTTCAAAAGAATTTAAATGCGAACTCAGAAAAGAAGAGAATTTTCTATTACAATTTTATATAGTCTGCCTCAAAACGTCTCCATTTTAAAATACTTTCACCTGAATAATAAAAATCCAGCCGTGTGCCAAGGACCGTGTGTCGGTAACCAAGGCTCCAGCGATTTGAATAATCCTACCATTTCAAATAGAAGTTTGCACGTGTTCAATCCAAGTGATGATTGCCAATATTCACGCATCATCGCTTTGATAGAGATTACATTTCCATATCATATAGTATTTCTACTCTTTGTAAAAAACAACACGAGTTACTCAAAATAGTACCTAATCACTTTACTTCACGTAGAGACGTCAGCTCTCTGTGTGTTCTACAAAGATTTAAATCGTTAGATGGGCCCTTAGCCTACATTGCGCATATCAAAAACGTCCACAAATATGTTGAGTGAGTGCTCTCAACATGCTATAGTGTCACTTGTGTCAAAAAGAGTGACAACGTGTCACACAAGAAAAGAACGTGGACGTTTTTGGAGGTTTAGGGCCCCATCTAGCGATTTAAATCTTTGGTGTTCTATCGCTTGTTCAATGAGGAGTCACAGATTTTATGAGGAGTGCTCTGAAGTGATTCCTCCTTCAACTTGGACAGTTGGATCGCTGCCATATTCTTCTTTCCACGCACATACAAACTACAAGCAACAGTGTTCCCTCAAAACTAAATAACATGAAATTATTCAAGGGCGGACAAACAAAGGAAAATGATCAAAGTTGGTATCAAGTTTACTCATGAACTAAAACCAAAATAGCCTAGGAAAATAAAATACTGTTTTTTAAGAACCGTTGGCACTAAGAATTTGTTTATAACCGAAATTTAATTTTGCAAACAAAAAGTTACTTTCTTTATGATGCACATTTTGTGTAATACTGATTTTACTAAGAAGTACAACTTGCCTATAACTTTAAAATCCGGATATTAACTAAAAAAAGATAATATTTGTAGGAGTTAACGTGGAGACCGTAGAGTTGATTCAGCTTGATACGGGAATCCACACAACCATGGTCATTGTCCTTTCGAGCCGGCCACGCATTTGCAGTTCCTCTGGTACTGCAAATATCCATGGGCGGCTGAGATCATTTATCATCAGGTGTCCCGCCCGTTCGTTTGCGTGCGTTGACTATAAAAAAAAAACTTTTGTACCTACTGTAAATTCACTACATAAGTTGCATGGTTTTTCTTTGAAAGAAGGTATCGACCGAAGCTCAATACGATTTGACGCTTAAGCAGCAGTGTGCGTACATCTTAACAAATCAGAGGATGCAAGATGAAATGAAAATGAATGAAATGATGTTCTATACGGCATAGAAAAGGTGCTGAAATGCTAGCCAGCATGAATGTTCAGCTTTCACAGAAACCAGTAGATCAGTAGCCTTAGCCATACGTCTTATCTATTCTATTTCTACGAATGCTTTTGGTATACGCTTATGGATGGAAATTCAAAAAACTTATGGGATCGTGACTTATCGATGACAACTTTGATTGATATACATTATTATAATTTTTCATAAATGTACTAAAAGCAGTCATAGAAATAGAGTAGCAAGCCTATGTGACTGCTGGTGGCCTAGCCGAGTTACAATAGAATATCTGAGGAATGGAAATGACAATCGCTATCGATAAGTTACGTATTTAATTTGCGTCACAAAATTTAATTTCTATACAATTTTGGTTCTGAGGGAGCCAACGATTGTAGAAATAGAATCGATAGCTAGTCTTTTGTAGATGTCAGTTTAACTTTTATTCTTATTACTCGTTTACAGTAAGACAAGTGCCTTCACCTGTTTATATAATTATCTCAATGTTAAGTAGGTCTATTATGAAAATAAAATAAAATTCGATCTGAATGATGGCCTAATATTATAACCGATCCAATATCTTCATCATTGATAATATTGTGCTCAAGATAAGATAAATACTAAATAAAGAGTTAGATAAATTATTTATCAACTTGGTAGAGATCTTAAAACTTAAAATAGTATCTAAATTGTATCTTTGTTCTCTAGAATCTAAATTGTATTAAAAAAGATAAACACAGTCTAGTCTACAAGTTCATAGAAATTTAATGATATTAACATCATAATCATTAATGTAGGCATACCTAGTAATTTTGTATCATACGTAGGACCAAACCTATAAGTCAATATAAGTCTCATAAATTCTTACCCTGTTACAAATAAACGTGGAATACATTTGGAATAGAGGTAGAATATTCTGTTTTGCCTTTTTCCTTTGAATAGCAAGTTATTGATAACATAAAGACAAATAAGAGTATTATTAAAATTCCACCATTATTCCACGTCTAATTTAAGTAGAATTTCGTCAATTGGTTCGGCTAAATCACTGCAGATTTGAGAGCAAATAACCGAGGTACCTAATACACATAGCCAGGGGGGGCGTCTAGGGGGTTCAAGCTGAATATCAGACCGGCAAACGTTGTTTTGTCCTTTAGTGATATAAAAATAGCTTACGAAACCTACCTACCCTAGGTAATTAAAAAAAACTTATTCGAACCGGGTTCGATTTCAAGATGGGGTCAGTAAATGGTACAGGGTATTTTTTTTTCGTATTATCGTGTTTGTGTGAAACGGCTTGACCGATTTTAGGATTTTTTGTGTGTATCGGTAGCTCTGAGAATAAGAGCTAAACTATTTTTCATAACTCTACCCCTAAGTGCGAAATTATATATAGAGCAAAACAACTTCCAGGTCAGCTAGCAATTAAATGAAAATTATCCCATGAGTCGTCGAACCTTACAAACTAAACAGAAAGAGAAAATAAAGTTAAATACAACAGAAAAGTCACTTTCATGTATTATTCATAGTTCTTAGGACATAATATTATAATGTCGACCGTCGAGTGTCGACTTCACATTTCGATTTTCGTCTAAAGACTTATCCAGTTATCCACCTTTCAAATCTAATCTAGTCTACAAGATATCTGAACCGAAAACGTGCTTAATCTTGTGAAAAATCGACAAAGACATTTAAGACATAATTCATTGTTATCCAAGTGAATTTAGGATTTTGATAGGCAAAAGCCGAAAATAAAAGACTGGCTGTCTATAAATGACTAATGCTCATTTTCACCAACACTTTAAGAAACGCCTAAGCTGATAGGTGACAGTTTTGACATACGAGTACAACAACTGTCACCTAAGGGCTTAGGTGACTCTTAAAATGTTGGTGAAAACGAGCATTAAAGACTAGCATAAGAAAACCTTCAAAACTATATGCTTATCCAAAATCTATGGGCTAGCTATTCGATGGAAATTATCTCTGTCTTCATCGTACACCTTTCTAGATCTATAGAAGGCTCGGATGAACAAAAACATCCATAAAATATAAATAAAAAATTTAGTGGGAGCAAAGATTTTAGCCTTCTGGCGCGATGCTGTGTAGGTCCAACAAGGGTCTCTTGGCACTTGAATAACATTTATTGTTGTAGAACGAAAGCAGTTAGCGAGTAAAACCTCCTCGATTTATTTTTTAGATTTATAATATAAGCTAAAACAACGCAAAATACTTGGATGCCTCTAACGACAGATCCGATAGAGAGAACTATCAAAAAGTGTCACAAAATAGCGATGTTAGTTTAGATTTTGGCCACGCACCAAGATAGCCTTGTCGCACTTAGGGGTGAGTAAGTGCATCATCGGCTACATCATCACATACCTTTAAATAATTCGTTAAATCACTATCAATGTCAAAAGACTGTTGGGGGTTTTGATCAGTGAAAACCATATTTTGACATAGTAAAGTGATTTAATGATTTTGATTTTACGGCGTTATGGGTCTACTGATGGATTTTTTGGTTTCGTCATTCTTTGGCTTAGGTAAGTACGTTAATCAGGTAAAAGGAAACAAAAGGAAATCGGAGCAGACAATAAACGCTCGCGTTTCGATGAGATAAAATTGCCGTCCCTTGCTATAAAAGTACAATAAGTTGGCAATTTCTAAGATTTTATTTCAATTCCAAGCGGCCATAACCTTAAAATTACAATCGCATTAAAAATTAAGGCATTAAAAGATTAGATTTCAATTTAAGAAGCTCAACGTCTATTTGTAAAGTGCTGTATAACTCTACTTTTCATTATTATCTGATACTTTGAGTCCGATGCTTTTGCACGATAGTAAAATTCGTATTTTTTAACATATTATTAGCAGTCATGCCAGATCAAAAACCGGTCAAGCGCGAGTCGGCAATAGCTATAAGTTGATACTTATAAATACTTATGGGTATTAATAATAGTAGTTTATGAAACGGATGCATAATGGGGGGTATTAAAACATGAGTGTGAGTTTAAAAAACGAGCCGCAGGCGAGTTTTTTAATAGTATCACACGAGTGTTTTAATACCTAATTATGTAGAGTATACACTACTTTATCTACGCTCAAATTATCATAAATCCAAACCATAAAATCTTGCTAACGTTTGTCGTAAATCCTTCACTTTGTTGGTAAAAGATTGTGGGTCATTTTTGTTGCAATTCATTGTTCATTGTTCAATGTCAGGTGGAGTTAAATTTTCTTTAGTAGGTTTCACTGCTAGACATTTTTCCGCGCTAAGTTTTGACTAAGTAACAAAAATAACACATTGAAATGTTAAAACTTAAAAGTTAGTTATGGCGCCAAAATTCAGTTGTAAACTGCGTATAGTCTGAAAGTCATGAAACGAAAAAGAGTAGAAAAATATTTATACAAGTCAGATAAAGTATATTTTTAGTGGATAATTAAATAATCAAAAATTATACATAATTCTTTTCAATATTCTGTATGAACACACTTTTTAATCAGTCATATAAAGCAGGGAAAAATTATTGTTTCCGTGAAATAATTGTTGTCTATGGTCGATCATGGCGCATCCCATGACGACCAACTAAATGTTGTCTGTGGACTCCATATATAAAAAACAAAATTTAGGATTCTCTCTTTTGGCTATGACGACCACAGAGAAAATAAGTTATTCCCTGGTCTGTGATGACGACACATAAAAATACAGGAACCCAGAGCCGAGTATCGTAATGGAAATTATTCAATTATCTAGAGATATTTCTTAGTACAGTGATGTTATAATGAATAACTTTTTAATAATTATAGAAGTCTGTGAATAAAGTAGGTCAATATGTGACACATTTTGATTTCATAATTCGAACTTTAAGCAATGAGCGTAGATAAAAGTTATTATTAGGTACGAGCTTGCATAGGCGTGGTAGGTATAGATATTTGTACCTATTATTATTATTAGTATCGACATATTATGTGTTTTGGCCAAACGCCCCTTTCTCGCTCCCGCCTGCGGCTGGAGAGGGAGATGGGGCGCGCGGCTCCGGGGGCAGCGCGGTAGCCCCCCGTGTACGCAGTTCGAGTGTACATTCGTTAACAGGTCCGTGCGGCGGAGATTTCTTGCTGCGCGGATCGTCTTTAAGTATATTAGCGTAAGGTCCACTCGCGCGCTTAGCGAACCGCCGCCCACGCCGCGGCGCCCGGCGGTCGGACGCGCCGTTTGGGAGTTCTTGGTAAAACCTCGACGGAGTCGGTCGATTGTTAGTGCCGCGTCGCCCGCGTGAAGTCGCCTGCCACGCCGCATCGCGCCGTCTTATTATTTATGAGGAGCTATTTATCGCGTACCATTTTGTGCCGCGTCGCCCGCGTGTTGTTTGCCGGCCACGCCGCCACTTGCCGTCCGCGATCGCCGAAAAGTCCGGTTCTACAAGCCGACTGAAACGGTCAATACCCAAGGTCCGCGTTGCCCGCGTTGAAGTTTTGCCGGCCACGCCGTGTCGTTTAGTTTTTACGAGCCCTATTTATTGCGCTCCTTCGTGTGTCGTGTTGTCCGCCGCGTCCTTCTAACGCCGCGGGCCCATTTGACTGTCCGGAGCACTGTTTTTGTGCTCACGCGCCATCTTGATACCACGCCGCCGCGGACTCGCTTCGCTACCCGCGAATTCGTGCCGCCGCCGCGAAAGACCCTTCAGAGGAGGGCGAGTGTGTTCCCTTGCATTTAACACCGCAGACACCACACACTACATTCATCATACACGAACACACTCCCCGGATTCCACGTGCTGGCTGTCTCCTGCGCCGGTAAGTACCTAGTAGTAAGTCACTCTGTGCCGCGGGATAAAACCCAGTGCAAATCGCCTATAAAATTTTTTGGCGGGCCTTTTTCGACCCGCCACCGCCGCTGCCTGTGGGAATCCGCTGGCCTGCTCTGATGGGCCCGGCAGTTGCCCGCTGATTCATTGGCACAGGCGCGGTGCGTAATCATTATTGGTAGCAGTGAGCGCGGTTTGTCTACACCTCGCTTTGCGTTTTGCGCTGGTTTTGCCCGCCGCGCCGTTCGTTTTCTGCGCCGCTGGCATAAATCCCGCTTTCCGCCACGCGCCGTGTCGTTCGCCGCGCTGTTAGCGGAAATTCCGCAATCGCCGCCAGTTCCGCTGCGTTAACGCCGCGTTTCGGCCGCGTTCCGCTTATTATAATTATAAGTTTAATTTTTATTTTAAGTTTTGCTTGCGTGCCGGTACCGCCCGCTCGCCGTAATTTAACACGCGTATCTACTACGGTCGCGCCGCTTTGTTCATTCCGACTACGGTACGACCGCGACCGCGATACGACTTGTTTACTATTGCTTTAATTTTATTATTGCTTGCACTCGCGCCGCCCGCCGACTTGCCGGCCGCCTTTTCAATTTATTATTGCTTGCACTCGCGCCGCCCGCCGACTTGCCGGCCGCCTTTTCAATTTATTGTTGCTTTATTTTTGCTTTTGTTTACATTTAATTTGTTAGAATGTCCGCGAACATAAAAAAGCTAGCTGTACAGATACAGTCGGAGCTTCGCTGGGCGACGTCCGCCGCGGGTTTGATAGGCCGCGAAGATAGAACCGCCGCCCTATTACACCGAGCGGACCAGGTGCGGACTCGGCAGGCCTCCGTGGAGCAGGCCTTTCAAGACCTGCTCACCCTCGGTCCCGAACAGGAGGTACTGAGGACGGCTCAGGCCGATTACGACCAGTTCTTCGAACTGATGGACTCGGTGGTGGAGGCCGCCCATGGGATCCGGACCGCCGCTGATGAAAGGCGTCGAAGTGGCGCTTTTAGAGACTCCCCCAGCCGACCGCCCACACAGCCGGCATTACTCGGGAAACTGCCCACGATCGAGCTGCCCAAATTCGGTGGGCAGCTTCAAGAGTGGATGGGCTTCCTGGCGTTATTCGACAGTCTGGTCCACGCCAGGAAGGACCTGTCCCCCACCCAGAAGCTGACATACTTACTGTCCTCGCTACAGGGCGAGGCCCTGGACGTGGTGCGACACCTCGACCTCTCGGAGGAGAGCTACCACACGGCTCGGGAATTGCTGGCCAGGCGCTATGAAAATGTGCGCCGGTTGGCCGACGCACATGTAGCCCAGCTACTCGCCTTGCCCGCCGTCACCGGGGTGGCCGGCCTCAGAGAGGCCTTGCTAAACCCTTGCATTGTGGCCACCAATGCTCTCCGTCGATTGGATCTCCCCGTCGACCAGTGGTCCTTCTTGTTGTTGCACATAGTGCTCTCCCGCCTGCCGTCGGAGCTTAAGCTCCGCTTCGAGCAGCGCTTCGGAGGGGACGGTGCAACCTACCTGCCCCCTTTCTCCGACCTCCTGAAGTTTTTGGAGCAGGAGTGCCTCCAGGCCGATAACTCTGGAGTTACCGGCCCTCGAGTGGCCCCTGGGAGGTCCGAGCATGTCCGAGGGGGTGGGGCAAGGACTGGCCCTTCGGCGGGGACCGGCCCCAACCGGCGAGGCCGTGGAGCCGACGCCAGAGAAGGTCGCCGGGTGTCACAGTACAGCGGGGCCGTGGCAACGAAGCTCCCCCCTGTGCCTATTGTCGGCACCCCGGCCACCAGGTCTCCTCGTGTCCGCACTTCCTGGCCAAACCGGTTGCGGCCCGGAGAGAATACGTGTCGACACGCCAGTGGTGCTTCTCGTGCCTGGGCCAGCATCTCGTAAGAGACTGCCCGCGCCAGCGGCCCTGCCCACATTGCGGCGGTGCCCATTCGGCCCTCTTGTGCGCTAACCGGAGTGGTTCCGGTCGCCGGGACGTTGGGTCGCGCACCCCCCCATGGGCGGGGGCGCTCGAACGCGCACCCCCCCATGGGCGGGGGCGCTAGTCCTGGCCACCCGGCCAGCCCCGTTAGGCGTTCTCCGGTGGACCACCAACCTCCTAGTGGAGGTAGGGGTTCCGCCCCCCGGAGGAGGGTTTCACCCCCCCGCGTCACGGTCACATACCCCTCGCGTCATCACGACGGGGATATCGCGTCCGCCCCATTGGGCGTCGTCCCGCGTCGGTTCTCGCCGCCACTACACGAGTGGCCGCGACTGGAGCGCCATCCACCCACCATAGGTCGAGGCGATCCCTACCGGGTGCCGGACGTTAGCCGCATGGTGCGGCCCCAAATGGGTGAACGGTCCCCTGCTGATTACCAGCGCCCTAGGGGCGGTGGGGCTTCACCCCCCCAGGGGGGAGTCACACCCCCCCGGGGGAGGGTCACACCCCCCTCGCATTTTTATGACGGGGGTCTGACGGCCGCTCAAATGAGCGTCGAACCGTCTAGGTTTTTGCCTCCCCTCCATGTGTGGACGCAACTGGAGCGCCATCCACCCGTGCTAGGTCGAGGCGCTCCCGACCACGCCCCGGATGCTAGCCGCATGGTGCGACCCCGGGTTGGTTATGCCGGATGGTCCCCACGTTGGGTACCCTCCCCCTCTCTAGCAGCGCCCCAGCCGGAGTACCCCCGTCAGTGGGCTCCCGCTGGTGAAGGCACGTCGCGCTAGGTGTCCGCCACCCTAGCTGCCACCTAGCCACCTCCCCTGAGACTTGGAGCTACAGCAGTCAGTATGCCAGACCATACTTTTGTCGACTGCCTCAGGGAGGTTAGGGTCTCAGGCTACAGGAGTGGCTCTCCCTTGTGGCCTCACTTCCGAATGTTAATCGGATTTCGATGCCTCGTTGCTTCCTACCGCCCGGAAGGTGCCACGCCAGTCTCCACGGCTTTTGTGATGCGTCCGAAAAGGGGTACGCAGCCGTGGTCTATTTGCGGACTGTCAGTGACACCGGCGAGGTCGCAACCCACCTTGTCTTGGCGAAAAGTAAAGTGGCCCCAATTCGGTCACGCTTGACGATACCCAAATTGGAGTTGTCTGGAGCCGCTCTTTTGGTGCGCCTTCTCAACCATGTGCGTACGTCCCTCCGATCGATCGTGGACCTGACGGACGTGTACGCCTGGTCGGACAGCGAAATTGTCCTTTGTTGGTTGCGAGCCGCTCCCCACAACTTGGAAGTCTTTGTTGCCAACCGGGTTTCCCAAATCCAGAATTCGGAAACCCCGTTGACCTGGAGACATGTGCCAGGGGACCTGAACCCTGCAGATTGTGCTTCCCGCGGATGTGAAGCTTCCGACCTTGTCAACCACTCTCTTTGGTGGGGCCCTGACTGGCTGACTCGGAATGAGTCCGCCTGGCCTCAGAGTAGGTTCTCCGAGCCCGATGTGTTACCTGGCTTGCGAGTCGGAGTTGTTGAGGATAAGCCAGCCAATTCGCTGAGCTATCTTCAGGAACGCTACAGTTCCCTTGATAAATTGATTGGGGTGACGGCTTGGATTCAGCGCTTCACCCACAACGCTCGGAACCCACGCGACAAAATGTCGAACCCGGTCTTGTCGCCCCTGGAGAGACAGGAGGCCCGGACCTTTTGGATACGTTTGGTTCAACTGGAGCATTTTGAGTCCGCTATTGAGACACTGAAGCGAGGTTTACCTTTGAAGGGCTCGCTCGCCCGCTTAAACCTTTTCCTGGATGACACCGGATTGATACGCGTTGGTGGACGCCTCCGGAATTCTGACTTACCCTATGGGGCACGTCATCCCCTGCTGCTTCCGAACAATAGCGCTTTTGTAAAATTGTTGGTGACGCATTACCACGTCAAAAATGCCCACGCTGGCTGCAACGCCCTTTCGGCCATATTGCAGCGCGAATTTTGGATTTTATCGGGATGACGCTCCATCCGAAGCGTCATTTTTAAGTGCATTCCGTGCTACCGCCTGAAGGCCAGCACCATGCAGCCCATTATGGGGGACCTCCCCACCGACCGTGTCGTGGCCTCGCGCCCTTTTTCGGCGGTCGGGACGGATTTTGCGGGGCCGTTCTTCGTCAAGAGCTCCAGCCTCCGCAATGCTCGTTCCCTCAAGGCCTACCTTTGCGTTTTTGTTTGCCTGGCTACCAAGGCCGTACACTTAGAACTGGTGGGTGCCCTCAGCACCGAAGCCTTTGTAGCCACGCTAGGCCGCTTCGTTTCACGCCGAGGTTATCCGCACCTGATCCGATCGGATTGTGGGACCAACTATAAGGGTGCCGATAGGTATTTGAAGGAAGTCGCCCAATTTTTGAATGAAAATAAGGTAGGCATCGGCACGGCAATGTCCAAGATGGGGATAACTTGGACCTTTGACCCGCCAGCTTGTCCCCACTGGGGCGGGATCTTTGAAGCCGTCGTTAAGGTCTCAAAGACGCATCTCCGACGCGTGATAGGTGAAACCATTTTGACTTTTGAAGAGCTCGCTACCGTTTTTTGTAAGATTGAGGCTGTCCTCAATTCTCGGCCACTCTGCCCCTTATCGTCCGATCCCAATGACCTGGAAGTTTTAACCCCCGGTCATTTCCTAATTGGTGAACCCCTTAACGCCCTGCCGGAGTACCCCTTCAGGGACGTGAAGGTCTCACGGTTGTCTCGTTTCGAATTGCTACAGCAGATGACCCAAAATTTCTGGCATCGTTGGTATTTAGAATATTTGCATCTCTTGCAGCAGCGCGTTAAGTGGTCAGACGAGACCGACCCACCTAAGGTTGGTGATCTTGTCCTAGTTAAGGAGCCTAATTTGTTGCCTTTGTGCTGGCGTCGTGGACGCATTCTTAAATTGATATATGGATCCGATGGGGTTCCCAGAGTTGCCGAGGTAATGGTCGGAGATTCGGTTTTGCAGCGAGCCGTCTCTTCCTTATCCCGCTTGCCCATTGGTTAGTGGACCCCAAATCCTTGGGCCCACGGGCGGGGGGATTGTTTTGGCCAAACGCCCCTTTCTCGCTCCCGCCTGCGGCTGGAGAGGGAGATGGGGCGCGCGGCTCCGGGGGCAGCGCGGTAGCCCCCCGTGTACGCAGTTCGAGTGTACATTCGTTAACAGGTCCGTGCGGCGGAGATTTCTTGCTGCGCGGATCGTCTTTAAGTATATTAGCGTAAGGTCCACTCGCGCGCTTAGCGAACCGCCGCCCACGCCGCGGCGCCCGGCGGTCGGACGCGCCGTTTGGGAGTTCTTGGTAAAACCTCGACGGAGTCGGTCGATTGTTAGTGCCGCGTCGCCCGCGTGAAGTCGCCTGCCACGCCGCATCGCGCCGTCTTATTATTTATGAGGAGCTATTTATCGCGTACCATTTTGTGCCGCGTCGCCCGCGTGTTGTTTGCCGGCCACGCCGCCACTTGCCGTCCGCGATCGCCGAAAAGTCCGGTTCTACAAGCCGACTGAAACGGTCAATACCCAAGGTCCGCGTTGCCCGCGTTGAAGTTTTGCCGGCCACGCCGTGTCGTTTAGTTTTTACGAGCCCTATTTATTGCGCTCCTTCGTGTGTCGTGTTGTCCGCCGCGTCCTTCTAACGCCGCGGGCCCATTTGACTGTCCGGAGCACCGTTTTTGTGCTCACGCGCCATCTTGATACCACGCCGCCGCGGACTCGCTTCGCTACCCGCGAATTCGTGCCGCCGCCGCGAAAGACCCTTCAGAGGAGGGCGAGTGTGTTCCCTTGCATTTAACACCGCAGACACCACACACTACATTCATCATACACGAACACACTCCCCGGATTCCACGTGCTGGCTGTCTCCTGCGCCGGTAAGTACCTAGTAGTAAGTCACTCTGTGCCGCGGGATAAAACCCAGTGCAAATCGCCTATAAAATTTTTTGGCGGGCCTTTTTCGACCCGCCACCGCCGCTGCCTGTGGGAATCCGCTGGCCTGCTCTGATGGGCCCGGCAGTTGCCCGCTGATTCATTGGCACAGGCGCGGTGCGTAATCATAATGGGAAAGCTGTCATAAGCAATGTCGCCCACGACTATCACTGAATATATTATCCGGCCTCTACACTACTCGCGAAGTTCCTCGACGGACGGCAAAGTACTCAGAAAGTTTACCGAAGTACTAAGAAAAGTTGGCGAAGTTAGACGAAGTGACCCTCCACACTGCTCGCTCCGTTCAACTTCGGTCAACTTCGCGAGTAGTGCAGAGCGCGGGTTACACTTCAGACACTTGTAGGATAACGAATAACGACGTATAAAGACGTGGGTAATTTTGTAGGTAAATTTTAGCCCTGAACTTCTCTTTATTCATCACATCTGGCCCTCTAGTCAAAATGAGAAGGGTTTGTACATAATACTATGTTGGTGAAATTGCTATATAAGCACCAAGCATGAATAGCAGGCTTGACAGCTTTGAAAACGTTACACAGTAGAATAACAGACATGCTTTTGCTTTTACGAGTATAACACTCTTCAATCATAATATTATTACATAGGCATTGCTTAAATTAAGGTTTTCCAGTGGCACGGGCACCATGGGTTATAAAAATCTATCTAATTTTTTTAGCCAAATAAACAAACAAAATCTCATCTTAATAATCGAACCCTCGCCAACTTCGTTGAAGTAAGGCTCTATTTCACGACTTAAAATGCTACGCTGTATGCTAATTGCCAGGCCTATATACATAAAATAAAGTATTTTGTATTATTATTGTAACATAATATGTATAAGGTTATGCTCGCAAAACTCATTGCATATGATGCATAATTACAATTTGTGAAAAACTAAAAAAAATTCAATTTATTTATTTATTTTTTATTAAAATGTTACAATAAAACTTATTATTAGCTTATTCTAATTACTATACAAATCTTGCCCGCGTGGAATGGTGCCAAGAATACTGGCTGCATTTCCGCGTTGAACAGCTAGGCTGATACGTTGCGCAAAAAATGAGCCAGCCCTTCTGTCACCAGTTGAGGCTATTAACCGCGGGGAAAGCTCTCGAAGGAATTTTTTGGCACTATGACTCCATGGCCCCAGGGTCTCCACGGCAAACGGGACAAATATGTAACTCTCTAAAAGAGAGGCATACTTGTGACGCTTACCGGATTCAGCAGTCTCAGCTGCGGCTCCCGGATTTGATTCTGTCTCCCTGATATGAATCGATACTAAATCAATTTTATTTATTTAAAAATTAATTAACAGCGTTACATTAAAATTTTAATTTACGCGGGCTACTTTGGCCGAAGCGCCTAATTATGAACGTTAATATCTAGGGACTGTAACAGACATCCCGTCGGAAGAATGAAGTCGCACTTTTGTAGTTGATGAATATATATTGAAAATACTAGATTTCCCACTATTTTTTTATTGGCGCAGGGGACGCACGCTCGGATTCGCGTGGGAGGTCGCGGGTTCGATTCTTGCCACGGTCCACTTTTGAATTTTATAATTTCTAAATTGGCTTAGGTCTGGTCTGGTGGGAGGCTTTGGTCTTGGTTAGTTACCACCCTACAAGCAAAGACGTGCCGCCAAGCGATTTAGCGTTCCGGTGCGATGCTGTGTAGAAACCGTTGGGGGTGACATAGCTTACCCCTTTCTAGTTAGTACGCTAACATCTTCGGCTGCATCATCACTTACCATCAGGTGAGATCGCAGTCAAGTACTAACTTGTATAGCGTAAACATAAAAAAAAATAATTTTCTATTATGCGTTTGCTTATTTTCAACTCTAGTAAGCATTCCTACAATTTCATCAATCTTCTTACTGCCAAGGTGAAATAGTTCAACGTTCTAATTTTGCCTTAATATTAATGGGCCACAAAACGGTTCTAAACGATCGGTTATATTTAGAGATAATACCAATTACCCAGAGCCGCTCCTTAGGTTTGAAGGCCGAAATGAGTTATTAGGAAACTTTCAGTTAAAATAATAACCGAAAGTTTTTGGATCATTGTCGTTTGGAGTATTGATTGCGAATCCTACAAAGGGAATTTATTTCATTCAGAACTTTGAATTTTATAATTGGAAATATTCCATCGGTTAAACCTGGCTTGTCTTAACAATCGTTTTCTCGCGACTTCATACATATTCAACTATTTCCATTCAAAACATCACGTAAGTACATATTTTAATTTATTTAATTGGTCTGATTTGGTAAGAAAAACGTATTCATCGTTATCATAATCGCTAGCGAATTCTGCCCCGGATTCGGCTGACGCAAATCAGGAACCCAATCAGCGGGCAGAACTAATAAATGATTACGATAACGATGAATACTTTTTTCTAAGACAATTTAGGGGCAGAGCTTAGTTCAGGAATATAAACAAGTTTTTATATTATCGTACTCTAACTCTAAAGTGATTGGCAGTAAACATCTACTTCTTTCCCGGTTGGGCCTTGACAATGGCTAAGGCCTTCTACTAGAACTGCATTAATTTAAACAAATAATTCATTATTAGTATCAAGAATCTTATAATAATACTGACAGAACAGAAACAGAAAGCTTATTATCAACCGAAAGATTGCATCATTAAAAGAGATGAAAAGGCAAAAACATTTCTCCGATAAAAAGAGTCGTTAGTAAACTTTAGGACAATGTCACAAAATAATGGACGTGGAAAAGACCTGAATCCATGACTGAAGGATTATAAAAAGAAAACACGTTCTTTCGTCCATATCTTATTATACTCTTATACTCGGCTGAACTGCCTAGATTGGTTCACTTGCTTGAGAATACATTACGAAAGTGATATCGAAGCAAATGCTGTAAATGCACTCGTACTTTATATTATGTACAAGAGTGTGTAAATTTTCTTTAAAAATAACGTTTTTCCCGAGCCGCTTAGAGATCAGATACGTTTTTTTTTACGCTATGCAAGTTAGTACTTGACTGCGATCTCACCTGATGGTAAGCGATGATGCAGCCGAAGATCTTAGCGTACTAACTTGGAAGGGGTAAGCTATGTCACCCCAACGGTTTCTACACAACATCGTACCGGAACGCTAAATCGCTTGGCGGTACGTCTTTGCTGGTAGGGTGGTAACTAGCCACGGCCAAAGCCTCCCACCAGACCAGACCTGAGCCAATTTAGAAATTATAAAATTCCAAAGTGGCCCGTGTCGGGAATCGAACCCGCGAGCTCCCACTCGAATCCGAGCGTGCGTCCCCTGCGCCACGGAGGTCGTCAAATGACCCTTGAAGAATACCGATGTTTCAATAACAGAGAATAACACTCGCCTTATCTTTTAGAATCATAAAGTGTCCGCAATCCTTTTAGAGCGAATTTAGAGTTAGTTATTCGCGAGTGAAAAATTCTTTTTATGTTACTTCAGGTGAAAGGAGCCTATATTAATCGATTGGTAAATTTCGTCCGTTGAGACTACGATGGAGATAAGGATATTTACGTAGAGATTTTTTTTTTGCCTAATCTGACTAAGATTAATACCAGTAAGAAAAAATACGAGTAAATTCCCCGAGAGCTTTTCCTCTTATTGATTCTCCAAGGCAACTTTGTAAGTCAATCTGTAAGTCTTTATGTCCACCTGTCCGTCCATCTGTCAGAGCTTTATAACTTCCAAAGTTCTGACGTATGTTGAAGCCAAAAAATTCTCAAATTTGGCGTCGCGCGCCGTACATTTTGGTAGGTACCGCTGACAGCACATACCGCTGTCGGTCACATGCATTAGCGCCATTTTACAGTTTTGACAAATTAAAAATCCGGCTTTAGGGTGGAGCCTAAAAGTGTATGCATAACGTCAGTAAGTGCTGGTCCTGTAATATGTTTAATTCTGATTTAATGAACAGAATTAAGTTAGGGCTTGCGACCCAAAACCGAAGATTATTTTCGACCATAATTACAAATAAGTGATAAAAAATGTATCTTTCTTTGCTTTACACAAGTTTGTAGGAATCGTTGATAAGATTTTTTGAGAAGGGCTCAAAATAATTTATTTTTAATATTGATTAAAATATTGATGGTTTGGGGGTCTCAAATTAGCTGTTTTAAGACCTATTTTGTCCAAGAAAATAACAACATAGTATTTCTGAGGTATTTAAAGTGCATAATGTGAAATATATAGTTAGGATCCCTAAAAATACGATCCCCATCCTCCCCATCGTCCAGAAGTTAGCAGTTAACGTCGAACGAGCTCGGCGAAATCATATCAAATCAATAAAACACGTCATTATTAAAAGCCAATACTTGACATTCGTAATAACTAACACAAGCCCTAATTGCCAACGTAAAAAATTAACGATTTGCCACGAGTTTTATCGCTTTACGTTGCTTTACATACGCTTTACAAACATCAGTTATTCTCAGACGGGCTATAAAATTGTCATCTTGCTGTAAATATTGTTGATAAAATTGCCAGCTACATTGCCTAATATGAAAAACTACAGTACTTTTTTCAGTTAGTAATATTATAGATATTCGATGGTATTACTTAAGCCATGAAATTAATTTTTATTACAACATAAAAGTAATTATTATTTAATTACTACCTTAGCTGTATTTTCGTAGTTATTTACTATATTTTGTTTTTTTTTGACCAGCTGTAGGCTCTAATGAAATCACAGTTGTGTATATTTGCAGTGACTGTTATCCAAGAGTACCAATAAGCAACAACAACAACACAAAACGCTCAATGCTCACAGAATTGGTAAGTTTTGCTGAATGACAAGTTGTTTTGAAAATATGATAAGACAGCATAGCGGGTACGCAATGATAGTATTGTATCTAGAAATTGCTAGAACAAGCCCGTCTAAGTGCTATAAGCAAACAACAAATAAACACCTAGATGTGTCGTGTGAAATAAACCTGGCGAACATGTGTTTGTGATCAATATTCTTTTATAGCGTCTCGTTAGCACCATAACTCGTTATCTTCATTCCACAATCTATAAGTACTAAATCAATTTCCCATGCAATATCAATACCCCATGGACACTGTCCACCGATATGAACCTAAGGATGAGCCCCTGAGAATATTTTACGTAAACCTTCTTCATACAAGCAAAATGTAGCGCTACCTGTCACTTTTTCCGTTTATACACCACAAAACGTGGAAACGCGCGTGCGGACTAATGACAAATATAGTGATCTGTGGCGTGGATCGCGGTCCATAAACAATACTGCGGTCGGCTTATTACTTATGCCGTTGGTGCCAAAAATTTTGACTCCAGTAAACTGGCGACTTATTTTGCGCTGTTCGCCGGGTCCTGTGTATGTTTATGTCTTCTCCCATGGAGCTATAAATGAGTATAGAAAAACACAGATAGTGTTAATCTTTATGGGTACTTTTGAATATGGAACCGATAAATGGAATTAGTGGATAAGATAACGCATGTTACGCCGAACACCTGAAAAATAAAACTGAAATTATTCATTCATAAATCATACAGTTCCTATAGCAGTGACCCTGTGTCAGTTCAGGAAGATATTATATAATATGTAGTGCATTTCTCTACAGGGATCGGTCAATTATTCCCGTTAGCCACAATAGACCAGCGCCCTTAAGGGTGCCTTTCCACCATAGAGATGTGCTATGCAGCTATGTTGCGAAGATGTGAGATCTACGCTACGAAAATACGTGACCGTTTCCACCAATCCTATACCTTGAAACGAGCAATCCTTGTATATGTATATATTTCTATATAATATGAATCTCGAAAACGGCTCGAACGATTTTCGCGAAATTTAGTATACAGGGGGTTTTGGGGGCATTAAATCGATCTAGCTAGGATTCATTTTTAGAAAATTTCCACCAATGCTAAGCTATGTGTACCAATGAATATGATTGGTGGATATCAAACGCATCCATAGTAACGAACATAGCAAATCTCTGGTGGAAAAATCAGTCGCTGACATGCGGCTGTCAATAGATGGCGCTGGCTGTAAATGTATGAAGGAATTAGATTCGTTTGCACGATGCGAGTCAACTCGAAAGTCGTATAAAAACCTGTACTAACCCTACTGCAGTCGGGTAATAACGTACGAGGGAATTTTACCATCATAATATTATGTTCTCATAGTTAGCTCCACCGTTAAAATATTGTCTCCATGCAGAGAAGGCTCATATGTAAGCTGTTCGTGAGAAATATTCTCATTTCCACAGCGGAGTGAACAAATGAGAGAGAAACTCCGCAGCTCGTTAATTTTACGCGTTTTTTCCTTGAAACGATCCTTCAAAAAGAGCAGTAAATAAAATACTTATACTTATGAAACAAAGCTTATTTTTGGGAGTATCACGCAGTGGGTAGGCGGAAGAAAATAGAAATGGAATGTTTCTCTTACTGAATAGGTACGCATGCAATCACGTATAAAGATTAGTAAGTATTGAACTCGTTAACGAGTTTACTGGAGACAGCGCTATCTATCGAGCGATGGCTGAAATAACAGGTGGAAATATAAAATGGAATTTTGTTTGAGGTGTTATTCCAATTGTATATTGTTTCTAAAGATTTTTCCACGACACTCGCGTCTTTCTTGTTTGAGTATTTATTACTTTGCCGGGCGTAATAACACTGAGATTTTGTACCACATTTTAAACATATCTATAACATGAACATAATGCACATGCATATTATTGAAGTTTAAACGGAGAAGAAGTGCAGAAAGCCAACACAATAAGACTGTTCGAATTTCTTATGAATAGTAGATTACAATTTACGTCTCACAAAAATGTAAAATTTCTGGTAAATGACAACAAATTTTTAAAACTTACTCCTTACAAAAGAATTTTTAGTTGTAGGTAGTAAGGCATTCACATAAGTTTTTTAGTTTCACAATTTTCCACTTCTTAGTAGCGATTATTATGATTTATCTGTTATCTTGAGTGCATTGCCTACTGTCCTACACTGATTAATTTCACTAAAATACATTTCTTAACAATCATCACGTACTTAATATCAGCAGTTAATACGACTGTTTAGATAGGTGGAAATTTTAATTTACAGAAAATTTGGCTAATCTAAAGTATTTCAAACGAAAAAAATACTAAGCTTTCCTAGATAGAGATTTTGATTTCTTTTTAAGTTGCCAATTTTCTTTCAGCTGTATGTGACGAATATTTTGTATGGACTAGACATTTTAGTTATCGCTTCGTCTTGAATTGTAATACTTTTGTATTTCCTCCAAGTGTTCTACCGTATCTAGTGCAGTATGAGTCAAAATAAGAAGTTATGCTCTGCATGCTTGAATTTTTCAGAAGTCCAAGCCTGCAATATGCATTTACTCGTAATATAGCAAGAATTACCAACATCATATTTAAAATTTGAAGTAGGTTAAACATCACTACTATATACCATCAAAAATTAGTCTTAAAAGTTTATTTAGACTCTCTATAATTTTATGTTCTAGTGGTTCTGACCCAAAGAAATCATTCTGTCAAGAAACTATAGTCATCCCACAGGCCCTGAAATTGAAGCGTAAAATACAATGCACCAAAAATACATTGAACTAATTGGCCGTAGAGATAGAGTAAAATCAACACAGATGATAAACGCCAGAATTGGCTAAGTCAAAATAGTCCCAGGTGAATTCTCAGCCCGCTCCACATAGCCAAAGCCTAGCAAGACGAAAACGTTTTCCAAGATTTTCATAATTTAATATCCAATTATTGAGTTTACTCCCTCAGAACTATTGAGTTTCCTTCCAGTAATTATTATGTTCCTTAATTTTAATATCCTGTCACAGTACCTGTACTTCTATATTAATATTTTTTCATTAATATAATTTTAAATTCCACAGACTCCGGGTCTGTGCCATTATTTATTTATTTGCTTACCGACTCTGTACTTCCTATACTCCCACATTCTTAACAGTTCTAATAATAATTAAGTAATAGTGTAGTTTCGGGACATAATACGACATCTATATTAATATTATATCTAATACTGAAGACTTGTATGTTTGTTTGTCAATAGCGATAATGTTGTCATGCTAATCTCAGGATTTTAAAGAATTACTTAATTTTATCGAGGAAGGCTGTAACATCAATGAAAAATTTTGCAAAAGCGGAAATAATTATTCCTTATGGAAAGCTTATGTTGCGTGCGCTGCATAAACTGTTAAAGTTACGCAAAAATCCCACATAGATGTCTTTGCAAAAATCATGTATGACGGAATTGTTCTCCTTTAAACGTTCTAACGAAAGTCTGTGAATTCTGTAACATATGTATGTATTTAAAGGTTGCCTTTCTAAGCTTTTTCTGTTTGTTTCCCCGAGGTTTGTAAAAAACCGACCTTTACGAGTGGAGCCTCGGCCAACAGTTAGTTATTATTAATAACGATGCAGACTAATTATTTTACCTTTCAAAAATATGACAACGCTGTTATGAATATTCAAACAGTTTCAGAACCCATTAGAGAAAACAACAGGGTAGGTGCTACCCGCTAACAATCAATAGAAAAGTAAAATAAGGTGAGATTATCCACACCTGAATTTAATCAAATGTATTTGTATAAAATGTTTTTGTATGTATAAAATGAAAATATTAAAACCTCTAAGCTAGCTAATAACAGGCTTAGACTTTTGCTTCGTTACCAGGGTGTCAGGTCTTCCCAAGAGACGCCGATATCTAAGTTACGTGTTCCCATATTATGTAGTGATAAGATGCCCGTGTACATGTCCTATCTGTGTTTGTTTTTAATTTTTAATTTATTTGCACTAAATAAATAAATAAGTTAGCAGGCAGTAAAAGGTTAGTGAAAACTAAAAAAAAAATTAAACATATTTTATTTTTTTCGGTTAAAATATTGTTATGTCATACCTACGTTGTTTTGCCACAAATAGTTTAAGTCCTGTTCCCACCAAAAATATACATAAAAATTTCATGAAAATCGGTCGAGCCGTTTCTAGGCAGTTTTTTTACAAACACTGTGATATGAAAATTTTATAAAGTAGAAAGAAAATTCAATTTTACATTTCGTGACAAATACTTATTATTCAGAGACCACGCCCGATAATTTACATCATTCTTGTATAACCAAACGGAAAAACCCTACAATCGATCTCATTTGAATTTCAGAAAAGATACCTATGATACTATTTTTTGTTTAAATCTGGTTATACTCGTATTATATAATATATTTTGTACGTATTTAATTATAGAACGAGATTCCTTCGCACATTCTTTCTTTGGTTTTATTAAAATAGTTATTTCTAATAGGTTCACATTTTCACAAGCAAACGCCTGTGGTTTTGCTTACATGAACGTTTTCCTCCTCATCTTTGGGGTTGAATTTGTAGCGGTCATCGATAGCTGACGATAGATGGCGTAACGAGCGTAATAGCACACGCTGACGGAGCTTTCGACGAGCGTTCTATAAATAGAAGTTCTGACGTCATACGCTCGGATCACAAGAGGACGACTTTAAAAGAGTTGCACATCGTGTCATTGAATAAAATTAAAAATATATTAACTGGGGGGCTATTTACGTCACGTTTTCAAAAAAAAAACTGAAAAAATAAAAAAAAACCTTTCCTTGAAGATAGTCACGACATTGTAGACTAATGGTTTATTCTTAATTTTTTCCCGATCCCTTCAATAGACAGTTGTGCGTTGATTGTGTAGTCAATCAGTACGACTTAGTCCATTTACTATTGCAGTTTCCATTTACTAAGTGGATGGACGACATTAAAAGAGTTGTACATCGTGTCTTTGAATAAAACAAACAATATATTAACTGGGGCTATTCACGTCACGTTTTCAAAATTAAAACTGAAAAAATTTACTATTAAAACTGAAAAAATTACTAAATATACTAGTTACTTGTATTGGTTGTCAGTGTAAAATTGAATGTATTTGATCTAAGGAAATACAATGCTCGACTTAGACACGCGTAAGTAAATTCAATCTGACAATTATCTATCATGATGCGTTTTGAACTTTAGTTCAATGTAGAATGTAGTTTACTACATTCAATTTTGCGCTGTACTCGTATGTCAATAGCTGACTACGAACTGTGTGCAGTATTAAAACACTGAAATTATACGAGCACAGTCCAGTACAGCGCACCGTTTTAATTTTACAAATTTTTTGTTTGCATTAGAAATAGTCCATTGTTTATAAGACGAAAGGTCTTGTTATGTCTGACAGCATTGCGTTATACGTAAAAAACTGTAAAGTACCAATGACGAAAGACGCTATTTATATGTTTAATCAATGGTAATTAGAGATTATTTTCTTGACCAACTACAGTTAGAAGAGATTTTTTTATAATCTGTTATTTTGACTTATGTTCAAATAAAATGAAATTGTAGTTCTGAAAATTGTAAAACCATCATTATTTCTATAGTTTGGTCATCATTATTGGTATAGTTTGGTCACAAAATTGGCTCCTCCTGTTAATCCTTCACTTTTCGGTACTATATATTTTACCTGGTATACCTCCGAGTACAATTATACGCCTTGACCATAAGTTCAAAGACACTCAGCATGATATGGAGAGGGCTATGGCGCTATGCTGGGGGTTTCTTTTTGTGCTCTAAAGGACAGAGTCCGCAACGAGGACATTCGTAGGAGAATAAAGTGAAAAGTAAGTGACATGACCTAACGGCCTAGGTATGCCCAAACTAAAAAAGTTAAGTAAAGACAAAAGGAAGATCATTTCATGATACGAGTTATATCTATTGCATAATCAAATATGAAAGTAAATGGTTAATTTAATGTACTACATAATATCATAGATAATATATTTTACAAAGTGTATCATACCTTATTGCTAAATAATTCTAAGCATTAATGTTTCTATAACAATAGACATGTAATATAACGACAGTATTCAAGTGAAGCCACTAATACCATACTTTACGTGTGCTTACATGAATCATGCTGGTTGTCATCGATATACATTAACTATAAGATAAACGATTAATTGTGTTTATTAGTTAAGTAGATACAAACATACTCGTAGGTCTATTTGTAGAAAATATCTCAGGCATCAGGGAAATATTTTCTGTTTATATAATGTAGTAACCAGCTTGGCTCTCGTACAGCAGCCGTGCTATTCTGCAAAAATACTTAAAGCAGCGACGAGCGTACATCTATGCATCAATGAATTCGTCAGGTGTAATAGAATTCAATTTTGCATGCCATCTTCGATATGGCAGGTATCTCAGCAATTTTGCAGTTTTTATTGTATAGTAGTAATCTTTTTGTAGACGACATTTTAACAGCTTGTTTAAACCTTTGCACAGATAAATCCAAAACTGCCTTCTTTATCGTATTTAAAAAGCGATACACAATCTCACAAAGTATCTTCTTGCACTAATAAAGATTTTCATACATTACATTTTAAATCGTCAGTTTTAACCAAAGCCACCGGTAAGCATCAACGGTAAAAATTTAAAAAAATTGCTCTTCTGCTTCGACTGTCGCGACGCAAGTTTTACTGAGCTTTTACACGTAAAAAATATGACTTTTGAGGTGAATGATAATCGATTATTCCAAAATAATTTCTCCATTTCCGCGCTCAAAATCTAGGCGGAATCGTTGCGCAAAATTGAGCCAGCCTTACTGTCCTTTTTGAAAAAATCTTTATATCAATGGGAGTTACGGTAAATTGCTCTCATTTTATTAGCTAGTTCTTTGTGAAATAGTAATAAAATACATGAACCCTAAAAACATTACACTCCTTTTTTTGGGCAGTCGTGTAAAAGATACCCGGCTGACTTTGTAGTGGGCTTCTTCTCAGTTCAGAGCGCGTTTGAACCCTCGTAAACTTAATTTTTAAGTCGTAAAATAGTTATCACTAATAAAGTATACTTAATTATATTTTACTGTCTATTCATAAGATCCAACAAGCAAGGCCTATATGAAAAAAATAAATCGTATCTACTCACCTCACTTAGAAAGTATTTGGTGCATAATCCAAAAAATTAAAAAAAAACTATGCGTAACACTCAGTTCCGGACACTTGTATAAAATTCAAACTGGTGAACGTAACTTCGCGGCGCGAATTTTACCGCTAACAGAACCACGTGCTTCCCAACCCGCGGCTGAAATCTAACTGATGAGTTGATGGGAAAACTGTCCAGTCAAGGAAATTACCCCGGACAATAACACGCAATGAAAAATGAGGAGAATCTCACACAACTAAACAAAAACGCGTCCGGAGCTCGCTAAGCATTTTCGGAAACTAAAAATTTTCTGTACACGATTCTATACACACAATTTATTTACTTATCGGATACATATACGATAAGATACAGTTGTCACTCAATTAATATATTAAGTAAATAGGTATATCCACGCGATAACAGCTTTTAATATCAGCCTTTTTATGGATTTTCGAGTGGTCACACATTCTTCGGTGCAATGATATAATATTGACGGGATTTACGAACTGATGCTTCAAACAAATGGACGTAAGGGGAAAAATTCAATGTTCATTACTTATCTGTTGTACAATATTTTCTTATTTTGACCACGATGTACATTTAGCAGGACAGATTAATTTGTTTTGGTATAATCCGCTACTTGAAAAGAATCTGTATGGTCCAATTTGCAAGAACACCACGCCCAATTTTTCCAACACTTTCTTCGACGCACGTTTCGTCCCGACACCGGGACCTCAGGACCTCAGGAGATGTTGACTTCACAATGCAAAATACTAGGGTTAAATTGTTTAATTATAATTATGAATTTCCGCAAAATAACACCTGCTTTCATTCAATGAGGTATACGTTTTATTAACTTATTAACTTATTAATAGTTAAAATCTGTGGTGTACCTAATGACCATACGTCTACAAGCTGTTTTGGCTGTAATATGTTGGGGGTTTCATTTCCATTGAGGCAAATTAATAAAATTTCGGAGGTGTGGTTACGTAATTTTAAAGCTGTATGATTAACACTATCTCGAGTATTTTGTTGATGTTTTCTTGACTACAACGTCACGGCTACGTGAAGGTATTTACCTATTGTCTGCGGTCGAGGTCGCATAAATCTTCTTGAGCTCTGATAAAAAGATAAACCCTTAGACCAATAATATTTGAAAATAAGGGAGATTGGAAGAGGAGTGTGCTAGTTTAGAACGACTTTGGATCTTCTAATGAAAACAGAATCTAATCTTAACATCTCTCTTCGCTAGAGTGAGGTTTAGATTAACAAAAAAACTTGCAGAAGTTGATTTCTGCAAGCCATTACATTAGAAGCTTGCGTGACGGTTGACATTGCTTTCAGGCAACTTCTGCCGGGTTTAATGCTAATCGAAATCCCGCCTTAGATATACTAAACAATAATAATATTCAATAAGTATTTTGGTACAGCTGACGTAAGTCAATAACAGACGCTTTTATTCGAGCAAATATCAAAAGTTTTTCGTTACTTGTAAAATAACAGGAAAAGAAAACTTTCTCAGACCATCAACAACTGACGTAGAGCCTGCATCTAATCATATAAGGGTCGTCTCCAACATAAATTAAGATACCAATATGTGGGGAGATTCTTCTTTATCGATATTAAATCTTATTGCCTTTATTATAACGTTTAAATTTATCAAATCAGCCGAACGTTACAAGTAGTTGGTCACGTCATGCCCCTAAATTGCTAAAACGGGTAAACTTCAGATGTCCGTTTTCCCTGGCCAGTTATGATTTGGACACCTTCAAGGCTAATGCGATGACCTACTCCCCTTTTACAATATATTACTTTTTTACTCTATCCAGCAGTTTTAATACTTTTAGGCTATATCATTATATTCATTAATTACTACTAAAAATAATTCTACATTGTCTAAATGTAGTGAGAGCCAAGTAAATATGACTATGGCCAACTTCGTACGTCTATTTTACTTGGTAGCAAGACATTCCACAGTTATTAGAACGGTGCAGGTTGTAGAATCGCTCCGGATGGGTATAAGTAGGTACCACTGCAATGTCAGATAGCGTAGCGGTAATCGCAAAAAAATATAATAATACTTTTCTTATTCTTATAAAAAAAAATCTCGTGCCAATTTTTGTAACCCAACTTCTCCGAAACGGCTCAACCGATGTTGTTATTAAATTTTTGTTTATGTTCGGTAGGTTAAGTCGTAAGCTATTTTATATATCATTTTGTTTGTATTTGTTTTGCCATTAGCAAAACAACGTTGCCGGGTTAACTAGGATTGTAGTCGGTGACTCTACGTGTTTACATATGGTCGTGAGACTTACTAGGTACTTACTTTGGATGATGAGTGCAGTGCATCGGCAAGATACATTAAATTGCTGCAGAGCAACTCAATATCCATTCCACCAATACCACAATACCAGTCTGATGCTGACGATTGTGTCTGTGAACGTCTTCCTCATTTCGCCATCCTTTTCTAATAAAATAATATTTTTACTCTACTAAATACAAAAAAAAAAATCTTAAAAGTATCTTTATAAAAAAGGCAGAAAAGCTGCACCAAAAATTTTGAGTGTATTACTCGTACAAATGGAAACGAAACAAACTTGACTAAAATTAATTAACCTAAGCCGGGACTTGTGTAGAGGGTAAAAAATGGGAAACACAACTTTCGTTTTAGAGCACAACTTGAGGTAGCAATTAAATTAAAGTTATACCTGTAGCCACGCCATTATACCTGTAACAGCCATGAATAACATGGAAGACCCCTAAAACAAAATTTAAAAGAATTTTTTTGTAAGTAATTATTTTAATCGTACTTTATAAAACAGCCATAAAAATGTATCATCTACATGGGGTAGTTGTATGTTTAGTTATATTCAGACCGCTTGACCTTCAAAGTAGAATGGTTCTGACTAAACCTTTTAGTGGCTCACCATTTCCCAGCCTAATCCTTTGAACCTAGATATTAATTAGTAGCTTAGTACCGAAGTTTCTTTTACAATTTAGACAAGTCACTTGTGTAGAAGCCAACTCAAATATCAACAATATTTCGTACATATCATTTTACGCCTCATTTTTTGAAGTTGATCAAAAAGGTACTTAACTTAACATATAGGTGTCTATATGTGTAAGGCTACAGGTGTAAGGCTATAGGTGTAAGGCTACAGTGTAGCATGCTAGTAAGCTACTACGTCGTAGTATTAGTGCTACGATAACATAATTCGCTACGAGGTTTGACTTCAATCGTAGGCCGTAGCACTTTGCGCGAATACCGTAAAAACAGCGTTGCGAATTCAAAAGAATTCACAATAAAGGCAAAATACCTTTATATCTCTTTGCGACGCGACGTGAGGATTTCATAGTTCTATATAGTATAGAAAAGTGTCAGTCGTGGGTTTTCTGTTTATAAGATCTTGTTTGCATAAACCTTCAACATTCTCGTTAATGTAGCCTTAATAATTCAAATATCGTGGGAACTGGACTATTATATTATTACTAGCAAACCCGACAGACTTCGTCCTGTCAAAAGGATTTTTATTGTGGCAGTTTTTTGCTATTACCTATTTTATAGTCGGGGCAAAAAGCGATAATAAAGACTCTTTGACGATAGTAACACACCTACTTTGCTGAGACAACAGTGCTTGTAATTCAATATGAACTTTATGGCTCAAATTGACTCTACGTTTTAGTAGGAATACGTTTGTATGAGACAAAGAAATGGGCTGTTTTTAGGGTTTTTCCGGCAGTTATTCGAATTTTTCTCAGCGTCAAAACTATCCTTGAACTTCAACAAACATTTAAAAAAAAGAATTGGCCAAATTGACCCAGGCGTTGTTGAGTTATGCGCTTACCCACACATTTTGCGATTCATTTTTAGGGTTCCATACCAAAATGGTAAAAATGGAACCCTTATGGTGAGACTTTCTCCGTCCGTTCGTCCGTGCGACGCGCCGTCTTGCAATCATAAAAAATTGAAAATCTTTTTTATTTTTATTTAAAAAGGGGGTAAAACCGGGTCGTCGAAATTTCAAAATAAGATAACAATATCGAGTGGGGTATCATATGAAAGGGCGTTACTTGTGTATTCTAAAACCGATTTTTATTTATTTTTATACTTAATAGTTTTTGATTTATAGGGCAAACTGTCGAAAAAATGCCGTTCCCCCCCTTATCTCCGAAGTTTTGCAATCGAAAAATCTGAAATAATTATGACCAATAGGAGTTGCGGTTCGCCAACAAAAGTACCTACATGTAAATTATACTCGTAAATTCATGAACAAAAGTGATTCTTTTAAGGTTTTACTTCTTTTATAGTATGGAACCCTCGGTGCGCGAGTCCGACTCGCACTTGGCCGTTTTTTTATATATAAGATAGGTCCCTACTATGAACATGTACGGAGTTGCAATACCATTGTATTCGCGGCATTTTCTCATACATTAAACTCCACCTGAGTTGAAGTTGTGCGGTGTTACTCGTTCCAAAGAGCAATTTTGTCTTTTTAAGCGACTTTAAAAAGGACAGTTCTCAATTCTGCCCGTGTGAAAGATTTCTACATTGTTTATTACAATTTGATGAATAAGCTTAACGAAAATGACGTTCATGAGTGTTTGAACGTTCCTTGTAATACAAGGTATAATAAAGTCTTTGAAAAAAATCTGGAAACTCAATTATAAAACTTTTATGCATAGATTAGGCGTAGAAAATTATCCATTTTTTGTCCCCATATAAAATGAAAATCATGCATCATAATAATTTTTATAAGCTAAACAATATTTGGATTATAAAATTGAAATGAGTTTCATTATTCTTTCAAACCCTTTGCCGTGTTCGAATTTCATCAAAATGGTTTCTATAACCGGTTCGGTAATCGATTTTAAGTGTTAAATTCGTAGCATTCAACACTTACGATTAAATATCATTCCAAAGATCGTAATCATTATCACCATCAGATCAAGTCAAGCGCCAAACTGTCACAGACGACAGAAAGGCGATAACCTTCAGTAAAACAATATTGAACATGTCTGATGATACGGTCAATATAAAATGGGCTAATCTAATCGAAAACACTTGAATCGATGACAATTTTAGCGCGGGGCCCGCGATATCTTCACTTGCGATTGAATCTACAAATAGATAAGTAAAAATAAATAGAAATTTTCCAGTACTTAGGTCTGATAAGGGCCTATAAATAGCTCACGAACTAGAAAATGACTACACAGTAATTACTTATTATCGAGCACAAAGCGCCTAATCTACACTTCTAGTGACAAGCACTTAAAAACCGGCCAAGCCCGAGTCCAATTCGCGCAGCGAGGGTTCCATATTAAAGCAAAAATACGATAAAAATCCCTTTAAACATACAGCAAGATCAACTTTTAAGATTTACCTCTATACTTATTCTATCTATTATATATTCTATACTTACTTAGTTAGAAACCTCTTTAAAATTACTAGTAGGTACGGCTCTTTAGTTTAACAAAAAAACATGAAATTCAGTCCCATCCCGAAGAAAGCATGAAACTTGGCATGCATGTAGAGGGGGAGGGCAAAAATAACCCAATCTAGAAGTATAGTCCCGGATGAGACTGTATTTCAAGCTAAGGAGCCGTACGTGACTGTAAGTTAAGCCTATATGAAATAAAGTATACACGAAACTTTATCTTGGTATTTCAACGCACTTTTTGATCACACCTTCTGATACATTTTTATTACCAGGACAGATTAATTTGTTTTGCTATAATCCGCTACTTGAAAAGATTCTGTATGGTACACACAATTTTCTTCGACACACGTTTCGTTCCGACACCGGGACATCCTCAGGAGATGTTGACTTTACAATGCGAAATCGTAGAGGTGGCGTATTATGGCAAAACAAATTAATCTGTCCTGTTAATTATGGCTTTCCGCAAAATTACGCCTGTTTCCATTTAACATTTTGATTAATATAATAAAAAAAGATTCCGACGAATTGGGAACCTCCTCCTTTTTTTGAAGTCGATTAAAAATATAAAAGTACGAGCACCCACGCAAGACGCACGGTGACAGTTGCCAAAATGATAATGTGAAATTAAGTTAACATGAACTTTACAAAAGCCGCGGAAACTGGAACTTGACAAAACAATCATATTATAATGAAATTAATGAACTTAACGCAATGTAAATAGTTTTTTAAAACTTAGTCAAGGCTTTGTAAGTTAACGTTGTCACAGATAATATAATACTAAACGTTGTGAAGGAGTGTGTTCTGCCATTATTTTTCAGTAAATACATGAAATACCTATACAATTACCAATCAGAATTTTTAGCTACTAAGTTGCCAAAACAGTATCATAAAGTGTTTCATATAACAATGCAAGTCACTTCGCGCTCTATAACTCATTGAAAATTACAGTAATTACAAACACGCGTAGTTTATAGACACGAGTATGTCCTTTGTATGATAGTTCGATAGTGTAAGTAAATATTTGCAGCCATTAAGTTTCAGTACATTTAGAAGAGATCAGGTTCCCGATCTAGCCCAACAGGAAACGGAAATCCGGCCGTAAACAGTGATGATGCATTTATCACCGCAGTAAAATGGCTACAAATCGAAAAAAGTGAAATAGTTTTTAGGGTTCCATACCAATTTGGTAAAAATTGAACCCTTATGGTGAGACTTTCTCCGTCCGGCCGTCCGGCCGTCCGTCCGTCAGCTCAACTATCAAAGCTATCGACTTGAAATTTGGAATAGTTTTAGTTAATAGTGACCCAACGCCATTGCAATCATAAAATATTGAAAATTGTTTTAATTTTTATTTAAAAAGGGGGGAAAACCGGGGCTTCGAATTTTCAAAATGAGATAACAATATTGAGTGGGGTATCATATAAAAGGGCGTTAGTTGTGTATTCTAAAACCGATTTTTATTTATTTTTATGCTTGATAGTTTTTGATTTATTGAGCAAACTGTCGAAAAAAATACCGCCCCCCCCCCTTATCTCGGAATTTTATCGACCGAAAAATCTGAAATAATTATAATCAATAGACATTAATGTATATTTTACAGGAAAAATAAAATCAACTTCCTAACTTTTATTTATTTTGATAATAACAATAAACCACCAAAAACAAAGTTAGGTTTGCGGTTCGCCAACAAAAGTACCTGCATGATGCCTGCATGTAAATTATACTCGTAAATTCATGAACAAAAGTGATTTTTTTAAATGTTTTCCTTCCTTTATAGTATGGAACCCTCGGTGCGAGTCCAACTCGCACTTGGCCAGTTTTTTATAACAAGATGGGACGTTAATAGTTAATGACGTCGCATTTTAAGATACGGAAATTAAGGGGCCTTTATGTATTTTTTAGGAATAATCCGCCATTTTATGAGTTGCAACTCCAGAGGTGAACTCAACAATGGATGTCCAAAACTTTTTAATTTCCCTTTAAAGAAGTGTTTTTTTTCAGTTTGTGTCCCCTCTTTCATTTAAGCAATGTTATTTGGGTTCTGCTTGGTCGCTAAGAAAATAAGTAGGTGATTTATATTATATTACATTATAGCATTTATAGCTACGAGATACACACAATCAGCGGAATGTTCGCCAGTCAACAACATAAATTTTCCCTAATGGGAAAGAATTTTTTCCTGCTGTTTACCTATATTATTCAATAAGTGTTATAAAAGTGAAAGTGTATTTGTTTCAATGTTTACTACTCAACAACGCCATAACTACTGAACCGATGAAAGTATGATAACTATGGATGTATTGAATCTCGTACCAAGCTCATTCAAATCCAAACTTTTTTTTACAAACTACGGTCTGAACGTTAACTCCTGCAAGTATCTATTATTTTTATAATTTACATTCGGATTCCAGAGTTAACGGCAAATAAAGAAGTTGCACTACTCAATAAAACCTGTAAGACAGGAAATGCGCATTGTAAAATAAAGTAGGTAAGTTTTTGCATGCAAAATTCAATTCCGGATATGAAAAACAAATCAATGCCAATGGTTCTTAAAAAAAAAACAATAAATGTCAAATAAAAATATCGAGTAATCATACGCCAAAAATGCCTTTCATCCAAAATCATTTTGTAAAAGAGACGATACTCTTACCGATGATATTAACCAAAGATATCTAAGAACCACTGCAAGAGAACTGACTTTCAAATGAAAAAAACTCATCGAAATCGGTTTATCCGTTTGAGAGCTACTTACGCTTCCATAGACAGACAGACACATATGAACGTTAAGCTCACAACCTCTATATGCGTCGGGGGTAAAAAAACGTATCCAAAAACAGATCGTAAATAGAAATGTTTTATTAGAAACCATTTGAATTCTCGTAATTAGATCGACACCACTGTTTATAGCACAAAGCATTTGATATTTCCACGTAAACTTATTATTGCCTGAGCCCTCCTGAGTTTTACGATGCCATTACAATCTACAAGCTCTCCACTCGTGATATGTTACCTAATTTAACAAATGACGGTCAAAAATTACTCGCATTTTGTTACTAAATGGCGCCCTTTTCGACTCGACTTCTGAAAAATCATGAAAATTGAGCCTACATGCTGAATTGGACGTGAAGTACTCTTTTTTGTGAAATTTTTAGTTATACCAAAGAATATGTTGGTAGGTATATAGCATGTAGATATAGCTTGTAATTATCATTACTTATTACAGACTTTCTATATAACGATTTAAAATGTATGTAATAAGTCCAGAACAAACCTAAAAACTCATACAAGGTGCAAACGCGATTTTCAATTTTGAATTAAATCTCAAAGGGCTTGAATTCACTTAGAAAAGCTGTCGTTTCACGTTTTTCGTTCACCCTTATCGCCTGATTAACCTTTGTTGTGCAGATGTTAAGCGTATATTGAATGTACCAGCAAGGCTATTTTGTAAAGACATTTTTGTAATTCGAAAGCTTGAATTTAGAATTTACCTGCCGCAGTTGTTGGCTAGGAACATTATTGCTACATTAATTTTAATGCTTTCTCTACAATCTAACGCTTCATAAAAAATACAGGGTGGAATTTTGTAATGCCATCTGAAGGGAAAATACTCAGATGTCGGCTCAGAAAATTTTACTCAAACACAACATTCCTTTGTTTTTGATTATAAAGAAAACTGCATTTAAATATTTTGATATTTAAAATTTTAGATTTAATGGTTTTCCTTTCATTTCATTTATTAAGCTTCTTAGAGGCATTTGATCCCTACAATTGATCCTACCGATCGATGAAATATAATCGATGTATAAAATAGTACAGGTCAAAATTTTTACAGAGTTTCACAAAAAATCCACCTTTCACCCTGTATAGGAATGACTTTTGACAGTTTTACATTCGATATGTTGGTCACGTGATTTTGAAGCGTTAGTGCTTTGAGAAAGAGAATCGATATCGATAAGTAGCATGGCTAAAACTCTACCCGAGAAGACTTTCAGAACCGCCATGCGTTTCAGCGTTCCAGTGCGATGCAGTGTAGCAACCGAAGAGATGCCTTAATTTATTACAATTACATATTCGGCTTCATCATCAAGTACTTAACTTGTGGTGAAAGATAATCAATTATACAGAGAAGTTCGAAACTCGGGTTCTTGAGTTATAAAATGTACTAGTTCTAAACTAGCTCTAATAGAATAGCTCTGTAGCTCTTCATTTCAGCGACACGTGGTGTAGATAGGTGATGAAAGAATTTTGTTCTAATATAACGCCTCAACAGTTCGAGTTGAGGTTCAAACTTGGATCACACAGAAATTTGTGTAGCATAAGAGTGAAAATGCATTTTGAACAGTTTCAATCTCCCTTTTATGTAATTCTACAATATAATATAGTAGTAATCAGTTCAGTAGATGTGGCGTAATTGATTGAGTAACAAATACCCAAACATAAAAACTTTCTCATTTATAATTTTATAAAACAGGAAAATGCGATAAAAAAAGGTTTAACACTCAATTGTTATGTGGTAGGTACATAAAAACAAGTTTGATCAAACAAATAAAATATCAGCATCTTTGTATAAATTATATTATTTTGATAATCAAACTCAAATAACAATGGCTTTGTTACTAAAATAGCTTTATATAAACAAAAAATATCTTTTAAAGACACTCTTTAATGTTTAATATACATATTTATAGCATACCTACTTAAAACTTAGGTTCTATTTATACCTACAATTTTACGAGTAACATATTAGTATTACCATTAATAAATACATACTCGGTAAGTACTAATTTATTACAAAACGCAGCTTTCCGGTACACTTATATCTATGGCACAGAATTTTTTTAGTTGGTATCTAAAACACATTTTCTTATCAACTTTAAAAACAGTGCGAACTTTTACTATTTCTGAATCATATTTTAATTCGATATTCGAAAAATTATGTTACCATCTTGGAATCTAAACGTAAAAGAAAATGGAATAAATTTAACTGATTTAACAACAAAATGATATTCTAAGAACCTTTTGCGCTAAACGTATTGTTTCATAAATAGGAGACCTAATACGAAATCGTTTTACGTAATAATAGAGTTATCTAAAGTTTAAAGGAATTTACGAAAATAGAACAATGGTTCTGCTGAGTGTAGAATAATTTTTATCTACGCTCATTGCTTAAAGTTCGAATTATGAAATCAAAATGTGTCACATATTGACCTACTTTATTCACAGACTTCTATAATTATTAAAAAGTTATTCATTATAACATCGCTGTACTATGGAAATATCTCTAGAAAGTTGAATAATTTCTATTAACGTACACCAATTCGAAGTCGGGCGATTGTCTATAATATCCTCGTTTCTTCGCACATCGATAAATAATGATTTGAAGAACTATGGTTGTACATTGCCCGACTGAATCGAATAGAAAAATATGACCACCACATAATAACTATTATGTTATAAACTCTTTTCCATCGATAGATTCGTCCAACAATTTTACTGCCCAACTTTTTTCCAACTTTCCGGTGGAGATTTGTGATTTACAGATTTGTTTGCCAAACGTGTTGATTATACATAAACGTTACGAACTTTTCTTATAAACTTTTACTTCGATGGATGAATGGTTTAATACTTATTAAATATGAGCGAACCCTAAGGCTCAGCCAGCCAAAGACATAAAAGGAAAAAATATATCTTTTGTAACTTTTTTATCGTGTTATAATATTCAATGAAAACTCCCTTTCTTATACACTTATTTTGTTCTTTGTACATTAATGCCAAGTTGATGGATACTAATTTCTTTAACGTCTATTCTCGGTTCTCTCATCTGAGATATTTTATAAGATTTCATGCGAGTTTTTTGGCAAGACATTATGATTTAGGAATATTAAAAGGAACATAATAGCGCGAGATTTATTTTTTAGATTTATTACTATAAGTAAGTAGGCACGAGTACCTTGGTACTCCTATATACCTATAGACAGTAAAACTTTACAGCTCAGCAAATTTCGATAAAACTGTGCTAATGTTATATCCGCCACTTCGTCATGTTGATGATAGATACTCAGCATTGCCAACATGTATAATAATTTCATTCTTAAGTCCTTGTAGAAAAGTAGTAGCGCTTGTAGAAAAAGAATCGATCTATAAAATATTTATAACAAGAGGGGCAAGATGAAAATTGAGATTCTGGCTCATAGGTTGAAAAGCCATGGCAGCCTTTTATGCATTATTAACTAGATTTTCTAGCTAAGAAGGCCAATTAAATTTCTGTATTTTGTTAACTAGCTTAGCGCATTAGCCATACATATAGACATAATTGTTTGTTTGTTTTGTCGTGTACTTTCCTCTACTAAAAAATAAGCTACTTTTGATTTCAATTGTATATTACTTTAGGAACTATTCTAATTAATACGTATTTATTTACAAACATTCTACAGCTAATGTTTTACATGAGTCTAACTAGGACATGGATGTTTAAACTAAAATTAGTATGATAATATTATACTTATCCTTTCTTATTACTAATATTCTTTCAACATGTACATTGTACAAAATAAAGCACCTTTAAAGTTAAGATAATTATTTATCTGTATCATTGTTCTTTATGTACATACTAATGCAAGAATACCTGTTTTAATTAGTTTAAAAACTGAATTCAGTTCTACATGTATGTTAATATTCAATGTTCTTTCTGTTTATCATGAACTATTTTCAAGCACTTTCCAATCTCTTAAATTTTGGAATTTAATAAATTACGAATAAAATACATCGCCAGTTACCTATTAATTACGAAAGGTTCTTTTATGTGAAACGCTGCACAATATATCTCGCTTCTGAGTAATAGTTCCTACACACGCATCTCGCCACACACCCGCAGGTACAGGAGAGAACTCACGTAATTGTTCAAGTTTTCAATTCTACACTCCCGGAGCGCCACGTAATTTTTTTTCACCATTCCTTTCAACACATCCCTGGATTCTTGTGTTCGATGTGACACCGTTTGCAAAACTTCTTGACCGCTCTGTCACCCCTCACAGTGAACACTTTCGTTCACAATTTTTGGAAAGAAAACTTCTTACGCCCGTTGGGCATTTTTGAGATAGGATAAAACCATTGAACTAGCGGCAACGTTACTGTTACCTACACCGCACGTAATTGTGCAATTTTCACTTCTATAGTCGCCACGTAACTTTTTTTCAACGTCCCTTTCAACAGAACCCTGGATTGGTGTGCTCGATGACGCACCGCTTGCAATACTTTTTGACTGCTCCGTAGCCCCGCAGCGTGAGTCGTGACGGGCGTGTCCTGTATGTTCAGCTGCGTGAGTCCCCGGCAGTATTACGCCACCGCTTGTAATTGTAATTGTTCAAGTTCGCAACTCATGTAACTGTTCAAGTTTTCACTTACACATTCCTGGAGTGCTACGTAATCGTTTTTCAACGTCCCTTTCAACAGAACCCTGGATTGGTGTGCTCTATGACGCACCGCTTGCAATACTTCTTGACCGCTCTGTAGCCCCGCAGCGTGACGGGCGTGTCCTGTATGTTCAGCTGCGTCAGTCCTCGGCAGTAGTACGCAACCGCTTGTAATTGTAATTGTTCAAGTTCGCAACTCAGTAACTGTTCAAGTTTTCGCTTACACACTCCTGGAGTGCTACGTAACTTTTTTTCAACGTCCCTTTCAACAGAACCCGGGATTGGTGTGCTCGATGACGCACCGCTTGCAATACTTCTTGACCGCTCTGTAGCCCCGCAGCGTGACGGGCGTGTCCTGTATGTTGAGCTGCGTCAGTCCCCGGCAGTATTACGCCACCGCTTGTAATTGTAATTGTTCAAGTTCGCAACTCATATCACTGTTCAAGTTTTCACTTACACACTCCTGAAGTGCTACGTAACTTTTTTTCAACGTCCCTTTCAACAGAACCCGGGATTGGTGTGCTCGATGACGCACCGCTTGCAATACTTCTTGACCGCTCTGTAGCCCCGCAGCGTGACGGGCGTGTCCTGTATGTTGAGCTGCGTCAGTCCCCGGCAGTAGTACGCCACCGCTTCTAGCCCGTCGTCGCCGATCAGCTCGCAGCCTCGAAGCGCCAGTTTCTTCAGATTTGGACAGCATCGTGCTAGTATCTGAAAGGAAAGGAAGTTTCAACGAGTGTCTTTATTTTACACTAGCTGTTTCCGTCCGCGTGAATTAAGATTTTTACATATCCCGTTATAATCAGTCAACTGTGTTGTTCCGGACTATTTTTAGAACTTTTAAAGAAGAACAATTTCGACGAACTTTTGCGTAACTAACAATTTCTCCCAACAAGCAAACTCTTCAGCTTTGTAAGTGCATAAGTATTGATTTTACAAGTTATTACTTGACTGTGATCTTACCTGATAGATAGTGATGATGCAGCCGAAGATGTTAACGTACTAACTTGGAAGGGGTAAGTAAAGTCACCCCAACGGTTTCTACACAGCATCGCACCGGAACGCTAAATCGCTTGGCGGTACGTCTTTGCTGGTAGGGTGGTAACTAGCCACGGCGATGCCTCCCACCAGACCAGACAAGAGTCAATTTAGAAATTATAAAATTCCAAAGTGGCCCGTGGCGGGAATCGAACCCGCGACCTCCCACTCGAATCCGAGCGCGCGTCTCCTGCGCCAGGGAGGTCGTCAATCGAACCTGCGACCTCCAAATCGATTCCGTTGGTAATCTTCGCTTTTCCATTCGATGATTTTTTACACGAAGTTGTTCGTAAAGGCTAATTAAAACTTTTGGACAGGCTCGTTTTTGAGAAGGGTCGGAAGACTTTCTCGGAAAATTCCAACTTACGTCTTGTACACACAATCAAATACATCTAAGAGAAAAGTAATAACGCGAAAATTTCAAAATTCTATTAGTTTAGGACTTTTTCGAATCGCTAATTTTTTTTTTTTCAAATCAGAAACAACGAAGGTACCATAACACCCAGACAATGTAGACCCAATAATGTGTAAAAAGACCCGAGACAATGTAGAAAACTAATTTTTCTACATTGCCCCGACCGGGGATCGAACCCGGAACCTCAGAGATGGCGGCGCCTTGAAAACCGGCACGCTAACCACTCAACCACGGAGGTCATCAAATTGTAGAGCGTTAGAAACAATCTTAACGATAATTCCCGGACATATGTACTATGCTTAATATCAGTTTTTAAAAGCCACATCTTTTGTTTTTGTTGATAATATTATTATTATGGAATTTCGGGTTTTCCCGCCTTATAATTTTAGGTCTCATGTCTAAGGTTATTTTTTTATATTTTAGGTATTCTATGCCTGTACTTGTTCAAAAACGTCTTCGTAATGATAAATGCAAGTATTTTTGGAGAAAATTAAAAAAAAACATCCGAAAGTAAGGTACTTAATTATTGGGAAACAGCTGATGTTTAAAATCTTTAACGCCTATAAAATAAAATCTCAGACTACATTAAATAAAGAATAAAATAAACAAAGTATCCAGCTTTTTTGAAGTTTTCGCCGCCCCGATATCTTAAGTCAATTACGTCGGATAGCGGTCGGTACTGTATTTTGTAACATAACTAACTAATTAGTTATTTGTGCACTGAATAACTACCATTATAGTTGTAAATTGTGACAAGTTATGGAATTGGAGTTTATGACCTTATGGAATAGGATTAGTGCCGCCTTACTTATCATAATATGCTCTTTATCTCTTACATTTCGTCAATATCTATCCTCTTTCTTCATTCATTTATTTAGCTACAGTACTTTTACGTACATTCGCTATACCAAAAATATTTCTAAATTGACTCAGGTCTGGTCGATTAGTGAAACCATGTAGGAAACTTATCAGATTTTCTAAAGTACACATCGCTAGCGGGAGCCAAGTTCACTCAGCGCCATCTATCGGGGACCGAGTAAAATAGAGTCCTATAATCCGAAACTACTCACAAAATAAAGAGTACTGTCGTTATGCTAAAATCTAAAGCCTATCTATAATCTGATATTTCTATTTTGTTGCCCAGGGCGCCAACTCGCAAGTTTGGATTTCTATCTCAGTAACGCCCAAACCTCTAAAGTTAATTCAAATTGAATTGAAACCTTTTCGCGTACACTTCCTTTCGTAAACACTTTTCACGATGTTCAAGCCAGTAACACAAACTGCTTGCTGTCCACAATCAACATCTGAAGTTACCTTGCGTGTAACATGTCTATACTGTCTATACTGTAAGATGTGTATGTCGTTTACCTGAAGTCCCGCCTCAGAGACGTCAGTGGCCCCTAAATCGAGAGCTCGTAACCTCGAGCACCCCCTGCCGATCGCTTCCACGCCGTCGTCGCCCAGCGCGCCACATCCTCGCGCGTTCAGGTACCGCAGCTTATAGCAACGCCGTGCTAATGTTCTGATTCCTGAATCCGAAACCTGGAATCACGAAGAGATATTTTTTAGAGGCAGCAATATTGGTAGCTGCTTAGCAGAGCAGTCATTGCTTTGGTTGGTAGATACCGTGATAATTTCGAAAAAACGTAAGTTTACTACGATAAATTATAACCACTAGCGCCATCTAGTGTGCATATTGAGAACCACCACATTACCATTTGGTACCATCTACGGGTGATGACATCTTTCCCACGCCTACTCCCGGGTAAGGAGGTCAAACCTCGAGGTCCGTACCCCCCGACGGACTTCGGTTATCAGAGGTGACATCTTCTCTCGAATAAACCACGAACTTGATAAATGATGCTACGTACGTACTTACGAGTAGCTACCAATCCATATAACCAGCCGGCATGAGCATACTATTGCTAACTGCAAGTCCTAATGTCAAAAAATCAAACTTCATGAGGCTAATTTTTTATTGCTTGCTTTTAAAGCTTTAATGGATATCAAGTGTTTCTATTCGTTCTTTCGTTTCAGCCGACAGACGTCCACAGCTGGACAGAGACCTCCTGCAATGATTTCAAGCCCACACGGTCCTGCGCTCCTTGTATCCATCCAGCCTCTTCCGTCAGTCCATCAGCTGCTGGTCGGAGTTTGCCAACACTGCGCTTTCCCGTGCGGGGTCGCCATTCCAGCACTTTGGGTCCCCAACGTCCGTCGGTTCTACGAGCTATGCCCCCACCCATTGCCACTTCAGCTTCGCGATACGTTGAGCTACGTCGGTGACTGGTTCGTGTACGGAATGGGTGCATTTAAGGTGTTTCGGCTCTACCATCCCACGAAATTCAAATCTTATTTAGTTTTTCGCAAATATTAGACTAACTGCACATTGTAGGTTGAATGTTGAAAAGGCAATGAATTTTGAGGGCATAAGTTACTATTACATAAATACATGTGTATTTTATAGAAACTTTGCTTGAATATTCCCACTCATCTCATATTGGTTCCCGTAAGATATTTTTTTGCAGTTTCCCAGATTTCCTGTTATCGGGACCAATATGAAGTAAGTGAGTATTGCTGAGCAGAGGTTTTATTAAAAACATGTATATGCATAAATGTTGTGCCCGCAAAACTCATTGCCATAAGCCTACGATGTATAACTAGCCCACTATTAGCGAAAAACTAAATAAAATTTGAATTTTCGCGCCCGGATACCCATCCCCCTTAATATAAAACGAAGTATAGCAACGTAACACAACTCTGGCAAAGCTCGCATAAGGCGAAATCAACGACTCTGCCCGCGAAATTCAAAATTTTTTTTGCAATTTGTACGCTAATTACACATCAGAGGTTTATGGCAGTCAATGGCAGTATCCTGTGGCAGTATCATCTTCTTTGTATAAGAATGTGTATCCTAGGAAATTAGTTCGAGTATCGAGTTTTATATGAATAACTCGCAAATTTCGGACTTTTTTCTTTAACTCGACACTTTCAAGCAGAGATTTTTATATAAACACGTGAAGATGATATTGGGATTCCCGCAATTTGACTGCCATTTAAGCCTATTATTATGTATTATTAGCTTAAAAATCGCGAAAAACCACAAAAATTTGAATTTCGCGGGCACACCCGTGGTGTGCTCCTTAACCTGTTACAGTTTTGGTTGTATAAACTTTATAAAGTCATGCGTTTGCGCAGGAATTGTGTTGGGTACTAAGGTTGCGAAGAATATACCAGACTAGGCTTTTCTGGAATCGCAAGCTTCTAGCATGCAAAAATAAAAAGTTACGACAAAAAAACTAACCCTTAGTTAACCCTGGTCGACAACTATAGTAGGCCGCTACTCTAGTGATAGACTTTATAAAGTATCTACCTGGGAACATTTAGCGACGGAAATGTATCGCAACGCCGGCCCCAGCTTGGCCAGCTCGTACAGGCCGAAGTCGGTCACCCCCGTGCAGTCCGACACGCTCAGCTCCTTGAGGGCACAGTACGATGGTATCCATCGGACACCGGCATCTGTGAACAAACAAAAAAAGGCGTGTGGCACTCGGAGACTGCTACGGTAAAGCTATTGCATAGGATTTAAAGTTATTTTTAGTTTGCCATCTATCAAAAAATAGCAGAACTGTTTAATGACTTTTTGAAATATCACGCCGTAATATTTCAAAAAGTCATTAAAAAATTCTGCTATTTTTCGATAGATGGCAAACTAAACACCAAAACGTTGTGGAGTTGGGCTCCCTGCTTACCTACATGCTAGCCTAGTACCAAAAGCTCTACTTTAGGAGTGCCAGGTTATTTTCGTTACGAAATTTCTGGATTCGGTCTGCACCGTCAAAGCCCGCGATAGAAGCAATAGCTTAAAAACAAGTGTGATCATCATAGAGATGCTATGTACTAATGGTGATCATTTATTATAATTACACAAAATAAACGGGGTTATATAAAAAATACCAAATCGCTCTCGGCCTGTATATTTGTTTACATTAAAACTAACGACTTTTGGTCTACGACTTTTTTTTACTCGATATTTAGGGAAATATCAAATATTCAATATTTTACAGAGATGTTCTGCTTGTTCCTACTCTGTAATGTAACATCGGCAAGTGGCAATATATAAGTCCAAATTTCTTCAGTTATGCAGAAGTTATGGTTGGATTAAGAAACTCACATACATACATATATTACATAACCTTAAAAACATTACACTCCTTTTTGTGGGCGGTCGTGTTATAAAAAACCGATTGCAAAAATGTCAACTTATAAAGTTACAAACAATTTTAATTAAACATAAGTAAGCCGTACTTATGTTCCGTATATATATTTTTATTGTTAATATTTCCTTCATTTTGATACTCTTTTTAATTACTTTTTTTAATAAACCTATCTAAGGACACTTACAGGTTTTTAGGACGATTCTAATCAAAATCCACCCAGCCATTTGGAAGATACTAGGTAATAAAAATATTAACACACAAACAAACAAACATACAAGATAGGCGCGAAAAACATAACCTTTCCTTGGCAATCAGGTTAAAATAGACTATTATAATAACAGAGCGATAACTCAGATACGGTTAAAAATAAATAAAATTTTATATCAATTTGTAAGTGTGTGGGTGTGTGTATTCGATGTATGTTTGTTGTTTCTTGACACCACAATACACAGGACCTGACGGGTCACGCTAAAATGTCGCTAGTTTACTAGTGTCAAAAATGTTTATTTTGACACCTACGGCGTCAGGGGGTCCATCATCAGTCGATTACAAAAATTTCATAAAAAATATTCAAATCATCAAATAACCCAACCTATCCCACATCTTATCATATAATATAACACATCCTATCCCAATACTGTACAAATTGGTTCTATTCTTTAAACATAATATTATTAATATTATTATCAAACAAAAAACGGCCACACAACCAAATAATTCAGTTTACACGCACTCGGGGCTAAAGATAGTACGTAATTTTTTTCTAATAAAAAATGGAAATCAGTGCCAAAAGTTTGACTCGTGAAGGATTTGAACCTCCGACCTCCGATGGTAAAGGATTCGGTAATATCGGCGCTCTAACCGGACTGAACTAACGAGTCATAAAGCTGTAGTTAATTTAGCTAAATAATTGCCTCCAAGTGACGTAAATTATTACTCATCAATAAACTGTAAACAAAAATCGACTTTATTACGTCGAGTACCAAATATATGTTTTCAAGAGAATGGGTTAAAACAAAGCGGCCACGCAACTAAAATTCAGTTTACACGCACTCGGAGCTAAAGATAGTACGAAAAAAAAATTAAAAAAAATGGAAATCAGTGCCAAAAGGTTGGCTCGTGAAGGATTTGAACCTCCGTCCTCCGATGGTCAAGACAATTGCAATATCGGCGCTCTAACCTACTGAGCTAACGAGTCTTGCATTCCATAGTTCCAATTTAGATATATTTTCCTCAAAGTGACGTCATACATTGAATCATTTTTCATCAATAAACTGCCGTCAAAATTTCGACTTTATTGCATTGGTTGTGAAAATATAATTGAGTGACCGGATCTTTTTTAATTTTTTGGGTGTGGAGCGGGTACAGATTACAGAAATCTGGTAAAACGCTTTCATTTGATAGGTCCCTAATTACTTATTATAGTGAAATTAGGTGTTAAATAACAAGGTTTGCTGAGAAGAAAACGAATAACTATAATTATATATTTTTCTAAGGGGAGCCTTCGGTTATCGCTAGTTACTACCCTACCAGCAAGGAGGACTGAGTTTACTTACGATACGATCTCACCTGATAGTAAGTGATGACACAGCCGAACTGCATCATCACTTATCATCAAGCGAGACCGTAGTCAAGCAAAAAAAAATGCCGTAAATTTGAATTTGAATGCATTTGAATTCGTTACCGTTTTGTAACCGACACCTCACTCTGTTATACCAGCTCTACACGTTGGCCGAGGCTAGGCGAGCGACTGCGAGTGTCAGTGAGAGGTTATTACTAATCTCTCTCTGTACTCGCAGCCACTCGCCTCGTCTCAGCCATCGTATAGAGTTACTTAGAGTTAACATGAGCGATACCTCTGTATGTAGATTTCATTTTTAGGGTTCCGTACCTCAAAGAAAAAAACACGGAACCCTTATAAGGTCACTTTATTGTCCGTCTGTCTGTCTGTGTGTCACGACCCTTTATTTCAGTAACTATTAAAGATATCGACAAGAAATTTGGAATAGGTGTAGATAATGATGACCCGCCGTTATTGTAATCATAAAAAATTTAAATGTTTTTTATTTTTATTTATAAATGGGGTTAAACCGCTCCGCTCCGCTTTGGTGGCAACCGGGTCTTACGGTTTAACTTTTTCTAATATATTACAGAACCCTCAGTGCGCGAGCCCGACTCGCACCTAACCAATTATTTTAGTTTTCTGTTTTGTCGGCACTCCTAGAGTGCCACGTCTGTTTTTACCTGTGACTAGAATGCACCTCCTGAGGTAAAGGTACTGCAGCGAAGGGCAGGTATGCAGCAACGCGCAGAGGCCTGCGTCGGTGAGCGCAGCGCAGTCGGTGAGGTCTATGTACTCTATGGGCGGCCTCCTCGTGGTCAGCCGGCTCTCCAGCCATGCCCACTCCGGCCAGTCCACGTTTGGACAACCTGGAATGAAACATAACAATGTAACCTGGATAAACATAATACATATATCCGATGGCCACACCTTTATTATACAAGCACGTGGACCCCAGACTGTCAACGTAAAAATGAAGACAGTTTTCACGCCATATAGATTTTTCCAAAAAAATTATAGCCTATGTTACTCGGAAGGATTCTGACGATACCCCATAATATGTCCAAATCTGTTCAGCCGTTCAGAAGTTATGGTGGTGAATAGAGAAACATCACATACATACATAAATACATACTCTAGTAACTCTGTTCCATACTCTACTTTTAGGGGTTCTCACTCTCAAATTAATAATAAAATAATAATAATTTTATTGGGTAAAAGTATGTGCATATTTTCCTATAGAGGATGATGAATCATGAATCATGAAGAATCATGCAAGCGTGGTTTTAATTTTTTTATATATAAAATAGGAACATAGCTACAGTAAGGCCCTTCTCCAACAAAATTTAAGATTTTGGAATTATTCATCGGAATAAATTCATTAAACTTTCTTGATTCCAACTTTTTGGCTGTTTACACACAATTAGGCGGTGTAACTTTGTTCCAAGTTTTCCAAGCAATTCAATGAGCAAGTTTAGTTCCAACAGATTGGAATCACCAGTAGCGTATTTACCCTACTGCTTTAAGGTTCATGGCCCAGGGCGAAAGATATGCGAGGGGCGGCAAAAGGCCTCGAAGTCCTCCGCTTCGGCGGTTTTCATATTACGATAGCGGAGCGTTAGGTACCTAATTATTATGAAAGTCATCTTTATCGTAATCAATAACAATTCATTTGATGGTAGTCTTTATTATCCAGATATAAACGTACCCGTAAGGTCTATATGCCTCAAGTCAACCAAGTCCGTGATGATGGGAGCGAGTGCTCTGGCGTCCATTGTGTTCGAGCCAGTTAAAGCTATGTGAGTTAAATTCCTAAAAGTTGCTACCAGCAGCTGAGCACCGGCTACCGTCACCTGAAATCATTAAAACATACTGATGTATACGGCGGTGCCGAGAGTTAAAATATCTGCACAAGTTATGTGAACAATATTTAAGATGTATTTTGTAAGTAATAAATGAGCAACAAAATTCAAAATATACAGGCTGAAGTTTAAATATATAATTTAAAAATTTAATTCAGTTTTTACGAACGTAAAAATTTCATTAAAAATATTGCCGCCAATACTAAGGTCAATTATAATCTCAAGACTCGTGTAACTAAAGTAAATAACTAATAAATATAGTAAAACGCACTTGTATGGCTATGAGTACTTTATAATGGTCTAGGCAGGCTATAAAGGGCAACTTAACTGTCTTCTAAACACTGGTAACATTGCTATTTTATGAACTGTTTACATTCTCTTATCACTTTTAACGCTGTCATGGTTTCGTCCCCAAAAGGCTGAAACAAGTACGCCCTGTTCAAAATTTGTGAAGGCTGTATGATGGTAATACGGATTTTTCTTACGGCACAATTCTTTGTCCGCCACTCCCGCACAGCGCTGGCGCAAGGGCCGGCCCTGGCGCCGGCGCACCGAGCAGCTACTTCTAAAGGACCAGCCGCTCGTATCCTTCTCCAGGGTTCAGGCCTCGCCGTCAGCCTGGCCACGAAGCGGGACCATCGGCGGCACACGCGGGACACTCGGCAGAGGTCTGACACCTGAAAAATGAACACGATTTGTTAGTAGTAAACTTTAACGTGAAGAATTATGGTTCAGAGTTCAGACCACGTGAAAACATACCGGGGTAGATAACTTTTGAGATAAAATAAAATCATAGTACGATGAATCCCATTGCAAATGAGAGAGAATATAACAAAATTACAGGAAAAGCAAATTACGGGCGATTTGAGGTCGGGAAGTGGAAGGGAGGGAGGAGTTTAAGGGTAAAATAACGGTTTATCTCGATTTCCGGAAAAACTACAAGTCCTGAGGAAAATAGTAAAATGGAAAATTTTTAGTTAGTAAAAAGATCATCAAGAAAGTGTGCAAGGCCCGCCATCATGATCCAATTGGCGATTATCAATAGTCAAACCCCTTTTATTCAGCCTATTTCCTGGGGTGTAAAAGGAAATTAAGGCAAAATTAAATACGAGTAAATGGACTCGCAATATTACCTCTAGGTAAGACAATATCTTCAGCCACAAAGCATCAGTCAAGGTATTATCCCTTCTCCTCCGCGAGGGGGGGCCGCAATCAGCCAAGGTGTGGTACCCCTGGTCCAGGCTGAGCTCGCTCAGGTCCGCAGCCAGGGACAGGGCCGGCTCGGGCGGTGGGGGCGGCCTTCGTTTGGCCCCCCCACATACCCCTGGACCGGAACAGCTGCCGGTCGACATAGTGCAGGAAATCTGGAAAGAAATTATTAAAATCAATGTATTAAGATCTTATTTGCTTTATCGTTTGTATGTTTCTCTATTACCTTCCAACGGCTAGCAATAATTTCCTTGAAAAACTACTTAGCTATTGGTTTACAGTGTAAAATTTAAAGTACTTCAACATAGGAAATACACTGCCTCAACATTATCGTGCAACGTAATTTTATCACGGATCTCGATCATGTTGCGTTTTGAACAACATTCCATTTTACGCTCTATGTCAATATCTTTAAAGTTATTTTTACAGTGTTTTCAAAAATGTTTTGCTTTCAATATTACATACATATGTATATGCGATGACTTTTTTAAATATTTCACTTCACGAAATGAAGCTGATGTGTTACGTGAATCGCTTATCTGTAAGTTCTGAACTAAAGACGTCGTGATCCTTACTATCCATAAAGGCAGTTAACTCAAATAGTTTATACGCTAGACGGATAATAAAAAGTTTGAACATTAACGATGAGTCTCATAACCGTTCATCTTTGCTACTCATGGCTCTTGAGAACACGGGCAACATACAGGATGGTACTTTTAGGGTTCATACCCAAAGAATGCAAATAAAGGTAAATATATCTTAAGATGTCTGTCCTCCTTAAGATAAAAATTAGCCTAAAAGATTCAGGATGTAAATTTTCTCTATTTCTCAATTGAATCAGTTGTCTGGATTTTGTAGTTGTGGTGTGAAGATCTTTATTAATTGTTCGAGCAACGATTTTCACTAACTATTAATAATGCAATTATGAAGGAATACCGCTTTTAGCTTAACTTATCTACGACCATCTTTGAAATCTGTTGATGCCTCATTCTATATCTAAATGAGATAAAAATTAAAAACTATGAGTATGATATAAATACCACAAAATAATCACATGACTTACCTATCGAAGACCACTGTCATTCTCATACATTTTTCGAATTGCATTCCATATATTTATGGAATTAGCGAACGGCAGGTTTTCACATTTGACGTTCGTAGATATGTCATAAATGACTAAAGGCTGCTGACATCGCAACGTGCAGAACAACGTCAGGCAGGCCAGGTGGTCCTGTATAAAAGCACCCGCCATCTCCAACTCATACCAACATAAATATTCAATGAAATACGACGGAACGAGGCCGACCGACGTTATGATTATGAAAATAAAACGTCCATCGCAATGTTTATAAGACTGTCAAGATGTTGGTTACATAATTTATTGGACAATTAAATTTTCAAATTGCTGTACAGGCATAGAGCTACGTAATTGCGCGCTGCGGCATGGCTACGACCGCGGAATCGCTTTATTTGATATTTCACACTGGCTAGCGCCCGCGGCGTCGCCTTTATTGGATCGCGTTTTATTACAGCGTTTTTCTAGCTGAACAACCTGCTGTATGAGTGCAGAGTTGGGTAAATTAATAACACAATTTTTTATGCGTTGCAAGTTGGTTACCTTGCCTACCAACTTGACTTCAATCTCTTGTGATAGTAATTCAAACGAAGATATTTATGCGTTGCAAGTTGGTTGCCTTGCCTACCAACTTGACTGCAATCTCTTGTGATAGTAATTCAAACGAAGATATTTATGCGTTGCAAGTTGGTTGCCTTGCCTACCAACTTGACTGCAATCTCTTGTGATAGTAATTCAAACGAAGATATTTATGCGTTGCAAGTTGGTTGCCTTGCCTACCAACTTGACTGCAATCTCTTGTGATAGTAATTCAAACGAAGATATTTATGCGTTGCAAGTTGGTTGCCTTGCCTACCAACTTGACTGCAATCTCTTGTGATAGTAATTCAAACGAAGATATTTATGCGTTGCAAGTTGGTTGCCTTGCCTACCAACTTGACTGCAATCTCTTGTGATAGTAATTCAAACGAAGATATTTATGCGTTGCAAGTTGGTTGCCTTGCCTACCAACTTGACTGCAATCTCTTGTGATGGTAATTCAAACGAAGATATTTTTGCCTTGCCTACTAACTTGACTGCAATCTCTTGTGATAATAATTCAAACGAAGATATTTATGCTTTGCAAGTTGGTTGCCTTGCCTACCAACTTGACTGCAATCTCTTGTGATGGTAATTCAAACGAAGATATTTATGCGTTGCAAGTTGGTTGCCTTGCCTACCAACTTGACTGCAATCTCTTGTGATGGTAATTCAAACGAAGATATTTTTGCCTTGCCTACTAACTTGCAGTGGCGTATTTACCCTAGGGGCATCTGGGCCATGGCCCAGGGCGGCAGGCTCTGAGGGGCGGCGAAAGCCGCGCCTCTCAGTTTTTTACTTTATTGATATAGTTTTTTACTTTATTCATATGATCAAAATTAGAAAAAAAGCTTTCTTTCTAATTAGTTACTTCAGGATTTGTTAATTATATCTTATTTGGTTTGAAGTTTGATAGAGATCGCAACTCAAGATATCGTTTAACAGATTATTGACAGGCGTGCCGGTGGTAGAGGGCGGGCAACGGCCGGCGGTATGTCCGTCAAACCTCGTCGTGCGTGCAACTCGGGAGTTGGGGCAGTTCGGGGCTAGGGCGCGCGGTGCAAAGGGATGATGCTAATCGTGTTTTAGTTGAAGTTGTCTCTAACAGAGCATCAAATTATGTTTTGTTTTGGGACTTAAAATTCTTCCCTATTAATCAAATCATATCAATATGAATCATTTCAAACTCAGCCTTAATTAAAACTTTAAACCGTTTATTAAATACGCTATGGGGGGCGGGGGACGATGCTTGTACTAAAAAACTGGAACTGGAACTGGTACTGGAAGATTGCTTGCAGCGATAAGACCGCCTTTGCATTTTGTCATCTATTAAAAAAAACAGGAATTTTCGGGGCTCGCTTCGCTCGCATGTCCATTTATACATATTTATAAAGTTTGTTTTCGCTGTAAACATGTAAGCTATATAAACAACAAATAAATAAATAAATAAATTATTATCGGCTATTTACGGCTTCAGATTCTCCCGCCTTAAAATCTAAATATTATTTTTAAAGATTAGTTTTTTCAACTATTCTATTCTTTTTATAGTTATTGATTGTTTTTTTAAACACGGGTAAGTAATAATTTTAAATACAGCCCGGAATACAAGGTGTGGATTAATTCGCATAGTGTGCCCACAGCTAACCTTTTAACTTAATTCTAGAAACACATTTACGTGATAAGAAGTCCCAAAAAATATTATTTCATTCAGAAAAATAAAATTTAGCAACCCTAACTGTGACATCAACAAACCTCGTATCATTTTCAATATTCCCAGTTCATTGATACCGAACCAGCTGTTTTTAAAAATGTCACCTAAAATTTTTGGTGCATTTTTAAACTCCCTATAGCTCCCTCAGGATATGAGTTACACTTCTTGTGATATTTTTTCATGCATCTATACATCGTTCCCTACTTAAGGCTTTCGGCGAATTAGGATAATTAATCTTCACATTGTTTACTGATATATTCTGCGAAAACTAAAAAATTTGAGCTCGCTTCGCTCGCGTTCATTTGTTGCAGTCAAGTCAAATGTTGTTTTTGGCTCGTTTGTTTAAATCGCTGTATAGTGGGATACATTTGTTTTTCGTTTATTCCTATGGTCTCTTTGACAACAAACAATGAAATAATAAAGTAAAAAAAAAAAAAATTATAATTAATTTTTTGCGGCCGTGCGTGTGTGTGTGTGTGCGTTTAGTAAAAGTCAAACTCGTATTTGACTGGTTTTAAAAATATCGAAAGCTTTGAAGGGAAAAGCGTTTTGTTTCTTGAAAAAAATCAATTCGACTACTGCCCTGGATTAAAACAAAGACTACTGTTATAAAAACATCCATGCTTCCAACGGCATTAGCGAAACCGCGAAAATCGCACGTAATCATTAATTATATTTCACAATTTTTCCCCTCAATTAAGCAAGGAAAATATGTATATAAGAGAAAGATTAAGATATTAAGCGGGTGAGATGAAATTTTTTTGCCCTTATATAGGGCGGCAACTCGTCCAAGGCCCGGGGCGCTGATTTTTAAAATACGCCACTGCCAACTTGACTGCAATCTCTTGTGATGGTAATTCAAACGAAGATATTTATGCGTTGCAAGTTGGTTGCCTTGCCTACCAACTTGACTGCAATCTCTTGTGATGGTAATTCAAATGAAGATATTTATGCGTTACAAGTTGGTTGCCTTACCTACCAACTTGACTGCAATCTCTTGTGATAGTAATTCAAACGAAGATATACGTAATCACTAATGTGCTATCCGGGCGCGAAAATTCAATTTTAATTCAGTTTTTAGCTAATACTGGTTTTTGGCTAATAAATTACTTTACTTATTATAAGTACACCGTAGGCTTATGGCAATGAGTTTCGCTGACACAACATTTATGCATCTACATGTTTTTAATAAAAACCCTGCTCAACAATGCACATTTACTTCATATTGATTCTCTATTGAAACTCACTGAGATAAACATACAATGTGTGTCTAATATTTGCGAAAAACTAAAAGAAATTGAATTTCACATATGTGGGTCTATCGCTATCGAATTGTTATCATTCTTATTCTTATATGTCTATACAATCTGGATCTCGGAAACGGCTCGAACGATTTTCATGAAATTTAGTATACAGAGGGTTTTGGGGGCGTTAAATCGATCCAGCTAGGATTCATTTTTAGAAAATGTCAAATTTACCAAAAAAATAAAAATATGACTACTGCCGCCATCTATTGGCCACCGAGCGAAGCTCGGTCACTCAGATGTTACTCGTATTAAGGTGGATAGGTACTATTCGGGTGCTAATATTTAGTTTTATTTAGTTTTTCGCAAATAGTGGACTACCTAATAAGGTGGTAAAAGAGGAGTCTAGGGAGCGAACCCGCGAGCTAGCAACATACAAGCCCATTTATAATTAAAAATATTCATATCAATCATTCATATCCTAGCAAGTAGCAGGACATTAAGCCCGTAATGTCTCACAATGGATGTATAAATCAATCGCCGATGTCATCTTGCCGGAAGGATGGGACAGGACCAATCGGGGGGGCATCGACATCGACATCGAATACTTATTGCATAATGACAAATCGATACGGACCTACTGCTTTGCTTATTTGTCATCCAATTATGGTAATATTGTTGTGAATAACTTGTAATCATTTCCTCATGCTGTATTGCAAACATTTTCTCACAAAGATTATTTGTAATAATAGTTATACAGAGCACAGACTCCTCTAGCTAACCCGAAAAATGCTGTCTTATGACATCATATAATTCTATTATTTCCAACATTTACTAAGAAGTCATGTAGAGTTTCTACAAAAATCGCAAATATTGACTTTTGCAAGAGTCGTATAAATCTATGATTTACATGTAGGTACTTTTGTTGGCGAACCGCAAACCTAACTTTGTTTTTGGTGGTTTATTGTTATTATCAAGAAAAATATAATAGTTAGAGAGTTGATTTTATTTTTCCCGTAACATATACGTTAATTCCTATTGACCATAATTATTTCAGATTTTTCTAAACATAAACTTCAGAGATAAGGGGGGGAACGGTATTTTTTTCAACAGTTTGCCCAATAAATCCAAAACTGTCGGGCACAAAAATAAATAAAAATCAGTTTTAGAATACACAAGTAACGCCCTTTTGTATGATACCCCACTCAATATTGTTATCTCATTTTGAAAATTCAACAACCCGGTTTACCCCCCCTTTAAAATAAAAATAAAAATGATTTTCAAAATTTTATGATTGCAATGACGTTGGGTCACTATTACCTAAAACTATTCCAAATTTCAAGTCGATAGCTTTGATAGTTACTGAAATAATCGAGTGTGACAGACGGACGGATGGACGGACGGAGAAAGTCTCACCATAAGGGTTCCATTTTTACCATTTTGGTATGGAACTCTAAAAATGAACTAAATAGTCAAACTAGAAAACTAAAATATATTATGGTAATAACGCAAGGACGGACGCAAGATTAATCAAATGATTTATCGATAACAATTGTCATTCTCTTCCCCATTTCCTTAAAGATTGTGAGAAATGCATTCTTAAAATTCCTTCATACCCACTAACTATTATAGCTAGAAATACTAAATTGAAAGGGCTGTATCAAAATATTTCACAACCACTAACCATTGAAACATGACGCATTGTAACTTGTACGTAAGTTACTAAGTACAACTTACAAGTTAATTTAAGCCAACACTAGTTGCAGCCAAGGGCGATGCGTGGGCCCAGTGGCGCCAACTCAAGCTGCTATTAACCTAAATACACTGCAGTCGGTACTTAAGTATGTATCAATTGGACATTTTAATCGGGAGCTATCGATCAAACGGTTATTATTTGGAATTAAACTTCAATCACGTTTATGAACTTAATGGCGACTTAATTATAGTGGTACAAACTTAAAATTAAATTGACTAGACAAATGACGTTTGAAAGAGAATAGCTAAGCGCGTGGTCTTGTTCATTCTTTTTAATATTGATCAGGGTGTTTTACATAATCAGCGAGGCTGCCCGTGAAATTCAAAAATTTTGTGTTTTTTGCGATTATTTTTTAACAAAAAAATCCATGGTTCCTTCGGGAACAGTGAAAAACACATATGCAACCGGGAGAAATACTCCTTCACGCCGTAACTACTGAACAGGTTTGGTTAAAATTTTACATGGAAATAAAATTTGTCCTGGATTAATACAAAGTCTACTTTTTATCCCAAAAAAATTGATGGTTCTCGTGCGAATAGGGAAAACTAAAATTTACGCGTGTATCTTCTACAATCTAGTATACATAATAGACTTATGGCATTCAAATTAATGCATACAAATCTATACATCATGCATACAAATCTTTGCTTTAAAATGACCATCCTAAGAAATTAGTCCGAATATCGAGGTTGAAGTGAGTAACTCGCAAATCTCGGACTAATTTCTTTAGCTTTCACTTTCAAGCAAAGATTTTTATATAAATACGTAAAATTGATTCTGGCCTATACGTTTTATGACTTCTTAGCTAAAAATCACAAAAATCACAAGTTGCTAAATATTACAAAAAATTGAATTTCGAAGGCACCCGTCGCATGCTCCTCAAAAAGAAAAATAATCTTAAATCATTTTTAAATATAGGTACTTCATTGCTCTTATTCGCCGCCTTACCTAAGTATATGGAGCCCAAAATGTATCAGCCGTGTCAGTCTCTCCTAAACTGAAGTAGCCGAGGGCATTCGCGAAGATACTAAGATAGAAGCATAATTATATTACGAAGATGGTCATCGACCCCGCATCACTCGTCGCTTACAATCCTGTCTTCACTATGATTATAAAACGATTTATTGCACTCGAGTGTTCGGAATACTCGGAGATTGATGTCGATAAATATTACGAGACACAACATTGTTTCACGCTGCATTCGATAACAACTGTTATTTCCTAAGCGATAAGGATCACTGGAAACTGAGTGGTTTCGTAAAAATCGCAGGCTCCTTTCATTTAAGCCGGCCCGCCATCCGCCTACGCTCGGTATTCGCAATTTATTCGATTCTTAGACGTGATCTCCGGGACATCGAACGTAAAATATTGCGTGGCGATTGTTTCCGATTTACGATCGATTTTGTTTTAACGATTCTCGATTATTTACCCGCTAGGAGATAATATTTCTTCTACTGCCTTTTATAAACTGTTGAGTAGGTTCCTACAATTTTAAGACTGTAGCTGTTTAAGATACCTATTTATCCTCGAGTTACTTGTATAAACCAAATATTTCAGGAATGGTAAAAGGTACAATATATAAACATACTTCTCTGATATGTGAGAGGTACGGTTCTTTAACTGTTAACAAACAATGGAAAAAATAATATTTTTAAATCAAAGGACGACGAAAGCAGGGCGTTTACCTGAACTTAAATTATATGTCTGCAATAGACACATACACACAGGGCGAACGGCGTGAAAAAATGACGCCGATTTATCGGTGCCAAAAATGGTTGTTTTGCCACCAAACAGTAAGGCAACGTTGTAGTTCACTCAGCAGCCACCTATAAAATTTTGACAGCTGGCGCTAAGGTTTTCTTGTACGAAAAAGGTTTACATAAATCGTTCGGATGGAAATCCTTCCCGTCCGCTGGTCTATCCAAGTTGGTCTATCTATGTCATAAATTCATCGTTCACAATTTACATACAAGTCTCAACCATATAGGTAGAGTAGAGCACATGCGTGCCCTTTAACAACGTTCGCTACTGTAAAGGTTGTGACTTGTGTAATGCAGTACATTAGCCCATTGTATGTAATTGTGTCACACCGAAACATGCTCGTAAGTGCATTTATGTAGATTCCCATACTACAAGTCCACTGCCTATACCTAACTCTGCTTAACAAGACGCATTAGCTTAAACTTTCAACCTACGCAATGTATCTAGGGGGTTAATTGTACAAAAGGCTGAATGCATACTTGGACAGTGGTACCAGTGAGTTTGAGGCTCGTTAGTAAAATACTCCTATGTTATTTCTACTTTTAGGTATATCCGTGGTTATATCCGGATTCTACTGTACAGTGTACGTAGTAACAGCTGTTGGTCTCAACCATATAGGTAGAGTAGAGCACATGCGTGCCCTTTAACAACGTTCGCTACTGTAAAGGTTGTGACTTGTGTAATGCAGTACATTAGCCAATTGTATGTAAGGTTGTATGTAATTGTGTCACACCGAAACATGCTCGTAAGTGCATTTATGTAGATTCCCATACTAAAAGTCCACTGCCTATAACTCTGCTTAACAAGACGCATTAGCTTAAACTTTCAACCTACGTAATGTATCTAGGGGGTGAATTGTACAAAAGGCTGAATGCATACTTGGACAGTGGTACCAGTGAGTTTGAGGCTCGTTAGCAAAATACTCCTATGTTATTTCTACTTTGAGGTATATCCGTGGTTATATCCGGATTCTACTGTACAGTGTACGTAGTAACAGCTGTTGACTTGGTATGTACAGGTTTAGTGGTTCAGAGGGCAATAGGTAAATTTCCCTCCAGGCATAACCTGGGGACCGCTTGTGTGACTTCAGAAGTTGTATTTATAAAACGCTCGTCTATGCTCTGTTAGCGTGTGCTATTGCGCTGGTTACGCCATCTATCGTCAACTATCGAAGACCGCTACATAGGTATTGCCTACAGCAGTTTTATCCATAATTTTTCTTGAATTTCGCTCAAAAACGATACGTTAGCAATCTTAGAAATCGAAGCAATAACTCATACCTATAGCTACAGCCGCAAGAACAATTACGTATGTAATAGGTAATAGGCAAGCAGCTGTGGTATGTGTCAACTGTCAGCGTGCCACGACGCAGAACCAACTGATAACATCATTAGTGGAGTATAGAGCGAGCAATTCGGATCACGGACGTGTCCATGGGAATGACAACTTTCACTATATCAACGTTAGTACGTAAAGCGTTTAGTACGCTGCAAATAAGTTGACCCAAAATGGCGGTTACGCAGATACATCTCGCGCCTGGCTTTACGCTCTTCACCTCGCGGCGTTTAGATACCGCACAGTTGACACTCGAAAAATATGTGTTCTACGCATGGTTCAACTTATACGCCGCCTATTGTACCTATTTACCTATTGCAGTACTAACTTTACTATGGTAGGAAGGTGAAAGAAGTCACTCTTGTCGGCTGTTGGTATTGAAAAGTCTGTTACTCTGATGAATCTGGTAAAATAAAGTGATTGGATAAGGAAAGCTGAATCAAAACGGACTACGGATTTAAAAATAGCTTCAAAGCCATACCTACTACGCCTACGCATATGTGTGGCTTAATTATGACGGTGTACCTAAATACTTTGTGGAAAAAGTACAATCATTGAAGAAATATTTAAATTGCATATTGGTATCATAAATCATGATGATGATGATGGATGATCAGAAAATGGATGTAGCTTGGCCTTAGATTGGTTAAAGTTTTGGTTTTGGTCACAGACCATCGCTTCTTTTTGACACACCTTTGAAAACATTTATTGGTATTGAGAACTATCAAGCAGGTTTTCCTCACAGTGCTTGTCTTTAACTCATAGTCTTTAACCGAGTGCACTATTATCGAATAAAGTTGTTACTAGGTTAAATACATCTAAACTTTCTGAACGAGAAGCGAACAAGCTTCTAATGCCCATTTGCACCAACCCGTGTTAGTGTTTTAACTCAGAGTTAACCCACTTATCCAGAGTAAATTATCAAAATTATCAAATTTTTTGACTCTAGGGTTAAAGTGGACCTAAGTAAAATAAATTACACACCCATAATACTATTTGCAAAAGCTTTATTGGGTACGTTGGTATAACACCCATTAATAATTTAGAATTGCAAGTTTACATTATCTATAATTAATCACTTGTTGACACTTATGTTATTATCACGAATATTTCGGTGCCTGTACCATGATGGGCATAATTCTACAACTCTAATGCCCATTAATCTGATAGTTCCAAGGGCAAGACGTAGGCTAGTGAATGTTGGCGCCAAAGCTTACCTACCTATTTCGGAATTTGAATTCATAGAAACGTTGATCAAATCAAAATTGCTATTGCGATTTGCGAAAGCCAAAGCCGACTAACAGATCGATGTATGTCAAACAACAACAGGGCGATCAGCTAAAAATGTAAGAAGTGTATCAATATCAAAACATAGGTTTTGACTAATCTTGGGCTTGAGAATCACGTTTTGACATTGATGCAGTTATATAAGGGTTGATATTGCTAAAAATGGCTAATTTAATCATACTTGCCTCACGCAAATGGGATCTTTAGGGGGTAAAATTTACCCCCTAAAAGTTCCATTTGCATTTACCCAGTAAATGGTCAGGGTCACGACTCACGTGTCTTAATAGTTGATTGATTGGGTGAGATTGTGTTAGCATTAACTTGTACGTCTAATAGAATTAGAAAAAAATTTAATCATTTATTAACTCGTGGAGTGGAAGATAAGTCGTGGAGTTGTGTCAGATTTGTATCAGCATGAGAATCGAGATGAATTCGAAACTGATGCCGACGTCGAGTTCAGAAAGTCGGTACAGAATAGCTTTTGTAGAATACGCTTCATAATTTCAAACACCTAGCAATGGAAACAGTACACTCTAATAGCTATAATATGTCCAAGAGCGAAAGCAGATACCTTATTATGAGGAGTGCAGATGAAAATATTACCCATAATAAAGACGGATAACAGGAATATAGCCTTTAACTGCGAAATATTAAGGAGTTATTTTCCTTTGGATTTTATGAGCCATTGTATTCCTTCACCTTAAGGCGTAAGTCCATTAGCTAAGTAACGTCTGTTATTTATGCAATATGCACAATGCAGGTATTTGGAAAATAATGGCTAGACGCCTTTATACGTACCTGCAATTAAATTGTTGTGATTGATATTTATTGAAACAATTATTTACTAAAATCCATTGAGTGTAATACACTTTATATCAATGCTAAAATCTAAGAAATTTAAAGAGGTGTACCTTCGAGTATTATAAGAAGCTTATAAGTAATTAGTATTTACTCCACCCGGTGCCAAGAATAAAGAAAGCTATATTTATGGGGATGCATCGGTGTCAGAGCAAAATTTGTGTAGACTTTAAAAGGTTTTATGCATATTTATTATAACCCAGTAAAGATACTTATTACTTTGCTTTTAATTAATAACCCTTCATTAAATTCTGGAGAGTTTCTATACAAAATACCTAAAAATAAAACAATTGGCTGTTGTCGCGTGGGTTTCAGCTTTTCACAAATAACGTGGGAACCAGATTAATTAAGGCCCAAGGGTATAAATTGTTTCAGTAGTTTCAGCGCGAAGGAGTAACAAACACACAAACACTCACATGCCCACACATACACAACAATTTACGTATTTATATTATAGCGATACAAAAGACGAGTATATATAATTCTACATTTTATTTACCTTAAATTAAATCTAAACTAATATTATTAAAATTAAATCTATCTAAAGACGAATTAAATAAAAGCACTAGAAGTATGAAAAAGTGTGTTTCAAATTCTAGCTTTTCTTTTTGCTTGAATATTACATAGCAAAAAGTAGGTAATGTGGAACAAATTGGCGTAGCTAATCAATTATTATTCACGATCAAGATACTTTTAATCAAATCGCTTGAGTATTTATCCAAAGCTTTTTATGTCACGACTAGCTAAAAGTTCTCGTAGCTTACAATACATTGTATAGTGCGACAAGGGTATCTTGGCGCGTGGCCAAAAATGGAACTAACGCCGCTATCTTGTGATACTGTTTGATAGTTCGCTCTTTCGGAATATGGCTATTATTGTTGTTTTGTTTTTGCTTAATATGAACCAAAATAAAACCAAAATTGGTGTGAAATTGAGGAGAATTTATTTTCTGGCTGTCTTTGATCTATAACAACGCTCTTCTGACAATGTCATTGAAGTGCCAAGAGAGCCTTGTCGAACTGTATTTATAATTGCAACTAGATATTAGAAGAACTTTTCCCAAGTTACGAGAATGAAGAATGGCCAAAGGTGCTATCAAGCATTCTCATGAACCAAAACCAAAATATTTCCAAAATACAAAAGGGTTCTGTTTTTTGCCATTTGGCTACGGAACCTTAAAAACATTACGATCTGGGTGTGCTCTCAGAAGTAAATAAATAAAAAAATAAAAAAATAGTGAACAACATCACATACATTGCTCCGTTCCCTTAGTAAGTAGCTTATGGAAATCAGAAACAACGAAGGTATAGTCACGGAATGAAAAGGTTCGTCACCTTAGTGTCGATTTTCGCTTGCACTAGTAGGTACTGCAAGATTCTATAATGTCAACATCCCAAAAAAATCGACTAGTACAAACGAATCTGTTTGAAAATTGACGAACCTTTTCATTCCCTTACTGTACTTGTCTAGGAACACAGAAGCTGGAAGGGTGTTCCACACCTTATTTTCTCAAGTTTTTCAAATAAAATCAGCAGGTCTATAAGTAGCCGGCGTGAGCTATACTATCTAGCTTAGCTCACGCATCAGGCTCTATTTCAACAATAGACACCCCGCCATATTTGGACCGATTGCATCGAGAGTCGAGTCCCTTTCCACGTTCACCGATTAACTTCAATCTAGAGTTGTGAAATCATTTGGGGAACTAGCTTACCGGTCACCAGTTAGTAGTTGCTAGTTATCGGTATAACTGATAATAGCGATCTAAATGGACATAACAATATGTAGGCGGTGTCACGTGAAACTGTCTGTCTATTTATCGTACTTAGGTTACTTAAATTATTGTTAAGTAAAATTAAACTTAAGCTTATTATATAAAATTTACTGTTAAATAGCATGTATTTTTAGGCTCCGCCCTGAAACCTCTTTTTATTTGTCAAAACAGTAAAATTGCGCAAATAATGTATGCGACCGACAGCGGTATGCGTTGACAGCGGTACCGAAATATATGAAGCGCGACGCCATATTTGAGAAATTTTTGGCTTCAACATACGTCACATCTTTCCCGTCCTCTTAGCGTAGCGTATTTCGTCATTGCAGTTAACCGACTGAAGACTGAAATTTCGGAAGCTTAACTTTCGACTTTGAGCCAACACTTAGATATATCACACTAGAGAAGCCATATAACTTAAATGGGCATTTAACACCTTTCGTTTATAATCGACATGGCAGTGGAATAAATCACAGCTATTTGCATGCCGTACCATACCGGTCAATTACGAGTATAACGATACGGTATGGGTCATAAAAAGTAAAAGCATAAAAATATATCATTAACGAACGATTGAGTAGCACACGCTCGAATTCGAATGGGATATCTTGGGTTTGATTCCCGCCACGGGCCACTTTGTAATTTTATAATTCTAATACATCGGCAAAGCCTCTGCTAACAGGTAGTAATTTAATTCTTTACCTCACAAAATAACCGCTAGCTCCTCTGCTCTACCGTACACGTAATCCAATACGGCTTTATTATAGTAGACGGCCATCGAATACATAGTACATATACACTATTCGTGTTGCCAGTATAGCTGCGTAAACAAAGAAGGATCTAATGGCGTAGCGACTAGCGGTAGCGAACCTCCTGCCAGCGTCGGAGGTCGTGGGTTCGATTTCCATTTCTACTGGTTAATGTTTGTGTGATGAGCATGAATGTTTTCCAGTGTCTGGGTGTTTTTCAATATATGATATTTATGTTTATATTTATCAGTTATCTAGTACCCATAACTCAAGCTATCGCTTACTTTGGGGCTATAGATTTCCATGTCCTGATAATATTTATTTATTTATATTTATAAATGAATCACACATAATAATTCATTCACATAAGATATTAAAACCGTCCGCGTAAGTCAGTAAGCAGAAATTGCTTCGTAATGACTAAATAGGCAGGTGTCGCTTTTAATTTAAGATGGCTTGTTTTCACCCTCCAGCCCCATGAATTTCAATTTACTCTAAGTACAAATAAAAGTTTGTTTTGCGGTTCGTTAACAAAATCCATTTAAGGTTCTTACCGTCTGGTGGTTCTTATATCCGTGGTTTTAGCTCAAGAAGAGTCATATCACTCCTACTACAATCTAAACTGCAATATAAAAAGGTGCTATTCTCAAATCAAAAGGGACAATATGCAAATAAGAACCTTCCAAGTTCCAATAACAGAGATTTGATTTCTAGTCTTTATAAGCGTCTGCGATTGCAACTCAGTACCGTATTACTTTGTATGTAGAACCAAATGCAAACAAATTGTAATATCAGTAGGTTGTATAATATGATGCAGCGGCCATTTCTATGCAAAAAAGGGTTCGTGATATTCCTTAATAGTCGGAATCTAGTACTTCACTTTATGTACTTGGGTGGGCCGTTAAAATGCTGCTGCAGAAATGTAATTTTGTATCGTAAGTGACATACACATTGATTTATTTATCTTCCAGTTTTTACACAAAAAGGAGGTTATTTAATATTCAACTAGCCGTTACCCGTGGCTCTTCCCGAGTGTGAATCATGATTTTCCAGAGATAAACTGCTGATGGTAGGGAAGGGTAGACATCAGCAAGCGTATCTTTTATCAACAGATGAACACCTTGTCCATCTCATCATTTTTTTTGTATAAAAAATGTAAGGGGTTATAAAATTGCTTGCTTTATCCCTTGCTTTACAGATTAGCACCGAAACGCTTAATCCCTTGGAGTACTTCTGAAATCTCCAAGACTTTAGTTCAATTCTCGTCACAACTTTTAAAACTAGAGAGTAGACATAGCGATGTTTATTCTTCATTCCAATGTATAGAGTAATAAGTATATTAGAATTAAATCTCGAATCTACGCAACGGGTGAATTGATTTGAATAAAGTTAACAAGCGTATAAATTATATCCTTGAGTTGGAAATCACATGAAGGATTTATCCCAACAATTTGCATACTACCCTCAGGATAAAATTCAAACGTAGTTAAATGAAGCACGCAAGAGCGTCGGGTTTTTGCAGCATAGGTAACTAAAGTTATAATGAAAATCAAACTCCTTTCTCAACCGTATTTATATTATTCTTATGAATGCATACGACTTATATTTATCTCTTTTCCTCTCTTTGGAATCTAAAAATTTTGGAAACAAAATGAATATAATATACTAAATCGTGTAACTTATTAAGGAAAAACTTTATTTAGCTCAGTGATTAAGTTTTCTAAATCGATAAATAGAATCTATACCTATACAACTAACAGATCATAGTTAGGGCTGCAGATCACTTTCAAAGAATAAATACGAAAAACAACATCGTTTGCAGAAAATTATTATTACAAAACAAAGCTCCTGAATGTTACTTACACTAATTAAAAACTTTGTTGTTTTACGCAGCATTTTAGCCTCTCAAGTCTCAAGCATGCGCCTCCAATGTCCCTCCAGCTAGTGCCTATAGGCTGTAGCAGCGATCAACATAAAAATCTACAATTTATTTCAATAGCATTAGCTTGATCGCCAGCAGTATTATCTCGTCCAAATAGCAATAATGTATGAAATAATATTCGCGAACGTCCCTTTCCAGTCGCTCTACGTACCTCAGGCGTTATAAGAGTCCTATAAAACGTATACTATCGCCTCATTGTAATTTACATAGAATTTTATCTACACCTTTCGAGTATTTTGACGCTAAATATGCGAGTGTAATACTGCTATTTTGCGATAAGTCTGCCTTATTAGAGTGTCTAAGTTGTATTCTCGTCTGTTAGTTCAAAATGGTTAATTTTAACTAGCTTCGATTTGAAATTATAGTTTTTAGGGTTCCATACCAATTTGGTAAAAATGGAACCCTTATGGTGAGACTTTCTCCGTCCGTCTGTCACACTCGATTATTTCAGTAACTATCAAAGCTATCGAGCTGAAATTTGGAATAGTTGTAGGTAATTGAAAATCTTTTTTATTTTTATTTAAAAAGAGGGGAAAACCCCGGGTTGTCAAAATTTCAAAATGAGGTAACAATATTGAGTGGGGTATCATATGAAAGGGCGTTACTTGTGTATTCTAAAACCAATTTTTATTTATTTTTATGCCTGATAGTTTTTGATTTATTGGGCAAACTATCGAAAAAAATACCGTTCCCCCCCCTCTTATCTCCGAAGTTTACCAATCGAAAATTCTGAAATAATTATGATCAATAGAAGTTAACGTCTATTTTACAGGAAAAATAAAATCAACCCTCTAACTATTATCCTTTTTTTGATGATAACAATAATCCGCCGAAAACAAAGTTAGGTTTGCGGTTTGCTAACAAAAGTACCTATATGTAAATTATACTCGTAAAATCATGAACAAAGGTGATTCTTTTAATGTTTTACTTCTTTTATAGTATGGAACCCTCGGTGCGCGAGGCCGACTCGCACTTGGCCGGTTTTTGTATTATTCAATCATAATTTCTTTTGATATTGGGGTACATAAAAAGGAAAGGCCTGAGACATTCATTCACTCACTGACTCCTTACTCTTCATAACTCAGCCCAACTCTAGGTCTTAGAGCTAGAAAATCTTCAGTCAAGCCTTCAGCTTTCTTTTGGGTGTCTGTTGAATCAAAAGTTGGATACAGAAGACAGTTAAGTCTTAGAGACAGTTCACCTTGAAGTTAGAGACACTCGAGTCCTGACCAACAGTGATTTAGGTCCATTTGCGCCAAACAGTGGGTTAAATTAAGACACATCAATATCTAAAACCTGTGGTCAAATATTTAAATTGTTAAACTAAAGTCTTTCATTGAATTTTTGTTGATAATTTCAACTTGCTTCAGCAAGTCTGAGGTCGGCTCTATTGCAATAAAACTCCACTAATTATTCAAAAGTTTTTTTTTAATCTAAATCCGAGATTTTATTCCGAAACAATACATTGACAATGTTTACAAAACAAACCAAAAGTAAAACAAAGAAAGCAAAAAAAATTCAAGATTAATTTTATCTGTGCTTTGTATCAATATATTAGTCATTAGTTGACAAGTAGGAAAATCTCAAATACTTCAGGTTTCTAAATTATTGTTAAAATAAAATGACTGATCCAACAATTCTAACATAGCATAAGGCATATTTAGGCTTAACACTAAATTATAATAAAATTTCCATAAAAATCCCTTAACCATGGCCGCGTCTTTCTTAAAGGACACCAAGGATCCTATGAGAAACCAAGCAGGAGATGGGGAACACATTAATATGATTAACTTTGAATATCACAAAGATGCTGCAAGTAAGTTATCATCTAGTAATCCTAAAGGCCCCGTCAACACAACTGCACCTAAAAAGAACAAAACCAGTTTAAAATCTACGAATGGGAATAAATCGATCACAAAATGTGATAAATTTTCGTGGACGAAAATCTATAGATCCCCAATATTAATGCCAAAACGCAAAAGCAATGAATACATAACAGATTATGATAGTAAAACCATATCAAATGCAAGTATATCCATACAAATGCTGCAGGATAAAGTAGAACCATTGCATGATAAATCCTCTGTGATCCAAGTGAATACGCCAACTTCATTTATATCAGTCCCAAAATTGAAGCAAGATAAGCCCAAACGTTCTAAAATAATACCAAAACTGTTATGCCCATGTATATGCGGTGGAGGCGATGATAAAGAAGACAATATGCCATACAGCAGAAAAGATGAGCCAGACTCCTTTTAAATATAGAACTTCGCATGAATTCTCATCATAATAATGGAACGATGTATCCATAATGAGCATTAAGACAAACGTACAACGAAACTTAAACCAGCTCAAAACTACTAGATACCTAAAAATAATCACAATCTTAAGAAATGCATACAACTTTTTATGGAATATGTGATATTAAAACTCCGAGATCTAATATAAATGTGTAGTAATAAATAAGTATTCAGTTCTAGCAGGAATAGAGCAAAGAAAACAATAATAAATAAGGTACACGCACTACTGCATCTACCAATGTCGCATTTGCAAAATCGGCAAATAGTTTTACTAAATCTGCGAATAAATTTCGAACTTGTTACTTTGGTCTGGAATAAATACGATTCAATTTTACAGGAAACTTTCAAGCTTTAGCTGGCATTTTATCTTGCGTTCGAGTTCAAAGAAATATTGCAAAAACACTGAATTCGAGTTATCGAACTATCCTACAGTATTTACTATAACTTGACCCATGGCGTTATGTTGGTAATATTACAAATCACGCAATAATAAACCCTAACTTCTGAGAACTAAAGCAAACAAAGCAATAGTGCCAACATGGCAGGGACCAGGTTGTAGTGATCGGTCTGTACCTATAATAACTTCACAATCATCGTTATGTGGCACAGATTAAATGAGATTAGAACGTTTCAAAATGCGATCGGCGGATTTCTTTGAAATTCCATATAAGTCGAACCTTAGGGCCCGCGACTGCCCGCAACTGCCCGCCAATGCCCACTAGTGCCCAACACGAATGGAATGTCGATTGGTGTCGTAAATCAGAGGTGACAGAAAATGACCGTTTTGATACGATTACGGGACTTAGTAAAATTACCCCTAATACTGCTAGAACGACAACGGGTGCAGACTTGCGACTCGTACAAGTAATATTGCTTTTGTAATTTTTTTTCATAATCCTTAGACTTGGACGTCCATGGAGAGTTTCAGTGCTATAATAGTATAATGATGATGATGACGTACGTTACGTACGTTAAAGAGCATAGAACTTTGCGATGTAATGTTGGATGAAATTTCATTATTAATATTGTAAAATACATAAACACTTATGAACAAAACAGTATTTTTCACTAATTAACGTTTCCTGCCTGAAACTCTATATTTACCGGTTTGGAGATCATCCTAACGGAACAACCATTCAATTTCATCTGTCTTTCTTGCAAGTAAACCTACTCATAAACATAGCTATTTATTATGAATCTATTATGATATATAAATTTTAGTATGTCTGTCTGTAACTCCTTTACGCCACGACTTCTGAACCGATCTAGGAATGGAAATATCTTCTTACTTTTTACCTAAATAGTACCTACTTCGCAAACGGCAATGTGGCCTAAAACTATTCAATTTTCTATGTTGCAAAAAGGAAGATCAAATTCACTTCAAATTCTCACGGACAAAATAATAAAAAGCCCTAGCAAACTGTGGCTTTTCCGGAAACAGAACGACTTATTAAAACAGAGTAAGAACAATAAAGGTACGGTACGGAGTAGTTCCTCAACTGGTGTTACGGTCGTAAAACGTAGAGACAATTACCGCAAAGAACAGCGACGAGATTTCATAAGAAAGTGGCAAGTTTTGCGGTAAACCGAGTGATAAACTGGACCAATACCTAAATGAACAAGCTTAAATAAATCTGCTTTACGAGTGACTCATTAAAGTTGCTGGTACTTATTAGTTTTTACCGTTATAATTTGAAGAGACGAGGTTGACGAGTTCCCGCTGTCCTTTGCCCACAGACTTGTATACAGACGGGGCGAACAGCGCGAAAAAATGTCGCCAGTTTATGGGTGTCATTAGTACCAACAGTAGGTATAAGGCCACGCGGTAGTTCGGTCAGCGGCGGCGGCGGGTATTTTGACAGATGACGTTTGCTTTGAAGATATTTGCTTGTATGAAGAAGGTTTACGTAAAATGTTCGGATCGGCCTATCTTTACTATTTTTATCTATTCTTTTGCCAGAATTCATCATTAGATCATCCTTATTAAGTGAAATGTTAAAGAATCATGAAATCGAACCAGATAAGCCCAAACTCGAGGGAGAATATTTCGCTGAATTCAAGAAGTGTAATGGAACTTTTTAATGGCTTCCTATAAAACCAATAAAAGCCTCTTAAAACTCATTAAAAAGTTCCAAAACACCTCTTGAATTCAATATCAACTGTGCTTGAACCGAATATTGCATTGTCATCGAAACCAAATACTAACATTTGCAACAAACCAAAACCAACCAAAACTAAGCAAGTGACATTTAGTTTCTCCAAACGAAAAGTCAGAAGGATTCGAACCTCAAAATACCAACTGAGAGCTCCTGTAGTCTACCATTAAGAAAGTAGCAACTTTGGTTACACTCACAAAACAAACCACAACTAATCAAGTTATATTTAGATTCTACGAACGTGCATAGCTCAAAAAGTCTGAAGGAATTCGAACCCAACCTCAAAAGTCAAAATACGTTGTCCCATGGGCGTAGCAAGGATTATGTTTCGGGGTGGGGTTTTCAAGAAGGTACATGAATATTTGAAGAAAATATAATATATTAATTCGAAAAGAAATGTGAAAAATTACAGTAGGTCTGACAGTAGGTCGTAAGCTATTTTTTTTATCCCTAAATGGCAAAACAAAGTTTGCGGGTCTGCTAGTATTTATCTAATATTCTTCACATTTCAAAGGGGTTAGAACCCCCTAAACCCCCTCCCCTAGCTACGCTTATGCCTTGTCCATAAGAGCTTCCGTAGTCGAGTTCGACCAATAAGAAAGTAGCAAGTTTGCGGTAAACCCAGCGATAATCTCAGCACGGTCATGGGAAGTGCCAACATCAAAAGCAACAGCCGTACAATCAAAGTTTACGAGCTCTCCGGCCACATATTTTAGGCGTCTTCGAAACCTTTGACGTTTTCATTTATGTGTCCACGTCGATACGGGATCCGGTTCGTATTATGCTTATTCATTTTATAGATTCAACTGCCGCAGTGTGACGTTAGAATGCAGGTATTTCATATAATGTACCTAGTACATAGTTATTAGATACAAGATTTATTTTAGCAATATGAGTAGAGATGGCGCTATATGTAACGCTATTTTTTTTAAACTTTTATAAAGGACTTTTTTACAATCAATCCATCTTTGTTTTGGTCTTCCTCTTTAAAAAAGGGGAAATAAATAATAATTTAATTTAACACTCGAAACTGCATTCCTATCTATCGTTTTTATTTACGTTTGCGGATATAAATTACTAGTAGTTTGAAATTCATAAACTACTATGAAAAATTGGTTTTATAATGGACGTAGGTAGCTAGCTTAAATTTGCATCTTATTAAGTCTGGGACAGGCACTAAATTTTTCATTTCACAAACTTAGCTCTGGGGAGTCTCAAGAAATTCCTTTTTATATTAAATATATAAAATTTATCTTTTCCGGATTACACTCATAAGAAAACTTTCCTTCACAAACCTCCACAGACTAATACGATTTTAAAAAAGTTAACAGTCTTTTTCCCTCATAGTTTTTTCCTCAGTCTAAGGTCTTCTCATAATTGTCAATTTGCAGAATTTTTACTTGCCATTGTGTATTTTCTTTTATTTCTATATATTTAACTAGTAGGGCGCGTGAGTGCGCGGGCCACATGTGGCCCGCGTGCAGTCTTACCACCCATAAAGATATCGCCGTCATCTCCATCGCCCATTGGAATCCAATTGACAGTGAGCTGAAAAACTTACCAAGGAGCACTGTCATGGTTTTAAAGATAGTTAGGGCAGTTCAAACAAAAAATACGCTGAACCTCATTGGATGAGGTTCAGCGTATTTTTTGTTCGAACAGCCCTTAACTATCTTTAAAACCATGAGAGTGCTCCTCAATCATCATCCAAATCCTAGATCATTGTCTCTTCTCATAGTATGTATATTTTCATGGAAAGATAAATTCCGCCACAGTGAATTATTTTCCATGCAGCCCGTAGAACTTGAGATCCTGATCACCTCTTGCTAAGAAACCACTCTCTTATCTTTTATACTTTCCGAGATAGAACAACACGAAATTTGTATGGCGGCCATCTTGAATCCGCCATTTTGGTTTTTTTCAGCTCACTGCCAATTGCCTGAAGTTCCGAGTATTTTCTGTTTCAGCAGTCCCCACCTAACTATAATACCTTGCCCATGCTCCTCGACGGCCTTCAAAACCCTCAATCATCATCTCATTCCATATTTTTCTCTTGTAGTCTTCCAAAAAACCGCATCAAAGCACTTCACGTTTTACAACTCGTGGTCTCTTCAATATTCCTCATACATTTTCTATGGAAAAATAAATTCCGCCATTTTGATTTTTTTTTTCTATCCATCGAATAGACCATGGGGTCCTGAACACTTCTTGTCAAGAAACTGTTCTTCCATCTTTTATACTTTTCGAGATGGACACCGATGAAGTTTGTATGGCGGCCATCTTGAATCCGCCATTTTGAACTTTTTTTCAGCTAACTGCCAATTGGATGATGTTTCGAGTGACATTTGGTCGAGCACCCCCCCCCCTATCTTCAATACCCTTCCCGTGCTGTTCACCCGTCTCCGAAATCCTCAATCATCAGCTCTCTCCATATTTTTCCTCCGAATGAATTTTTTTCTTCTATACGAACCCATACTTGAAAAAAAAATTTTTCATACAAAATTGTTCAGGAGAGGTGATCAATCAGTGAGTCAGTCAGTCAATCAGTGAATCAGCACGAGTAGCTATATATATATTAAGATTTAAATCGCTAGATGAGCCCTAAACCTCCAAAAACGTCCACGTTTTTGTCTCGTGTGTGACACGTTGTCACTCTCTTTGACACAAGTGAAACTTTAGCATGTTGAGAGCACTCACTCGACATGTTTGTGGACGTTTTTAATGTGCGCAATGTAGGCTTAGGGCCCATCTAGCGATTTAAATCTTTGTTATTTCTCTATATAAGGTGGTGTAAAGGTGCTCGTACCTAACGCTATTTAAATACGTAAATAAATCCAAATAGGTCAGTTTAGAAGGCTGCTTTTTCTTAAAACACTCTGCGGCTATAAAAAACATGTAAAAATCATGTAAATGTTTATTAAAAACACATAGATGCATCATTTATGCATCTATATGTTTTTAACATTTTGTGCCCGCGACACACATTGCCATAAGCCTACGATGTATAATTAGACCACTATTAACGAAAAACTAAAAAAAATGGATTTTCCGCGACCGGAAAAAAACCCGGATTGATGCGCCCGGATGGTACCCATCCCCCTTGATTACACCAACGATTATCTTATACCTTTAAACGAGCAATTCTTGTATATATATTTCTATATAATCTGGATCTCGGGAACGGCTTTAACGATTTTCATGAAATTTAGCATACAGGGGATTTTGGGGGCGATAAATCGATCTAGCTAGGATTCATTTTTATAAAATGTCGAATTTACCAAAAAAATAAAAATATGACTACTGCTGCCATCTATTGGCCACCGAGTGAAACTCGGTCACCCAGATATCCTATACCTTTAAACGAGCAATTCTTGAAGGTATATATATATTTCTATATAATCTGGATCTCGGAAACGGCTCGAGCGATTTTCATGAAATTTAGTATACAGGGGGCTTTTGGGGCGATAAATCGATCTAGCTAGGATTCATTTTTAAAAAATGTCGAATTTACCAAAAAAAAAAATATGACTCCTGCTGCAATCTATTGGCCATTAGTTAAACTACCGAGCAAAGCTCGGTCACCCAGATATTATAATATTATACGCACACGATACCCTCGAAAAACATGACCCTTCGGGTGCGGTCGGGTAATTACTATTAAAAGCATTAGCACCACTGTTTTCCTGTTAGCTGATCGTATAAACGTATTAATAGTTCAATTATTGCGATGATCCGGACATTAAATTTCACCTCGCGTGGTACAACTCGTTACTTCGCGCCGCACGCTAGCCGTGGGAACCACCGATATTTGGAGCAGTAGTTTTTTTTACACCCAAGTTAGTACTTAGCTGCAATTTCATCCAATGGAAAGTGAAGTCCGAATCGCACTTGGCCGGTTTGCATGTTGTTGTTAACAGGTTGTCGGTACCGCGGCTCCAGCTTCCTACGGCCTACCACACCCTTTGAACTAAGGAATGCAATCCAGCTTACTCGGATCCGAAAAAATCGGGTTTTCAGATTTTTTAATGCATTTTAAAACCCAGGTTTTTGATACCAAATTCCGGGGTTTTCGGTTCTTTCGGATTTCACACATATATTATTTACAAATCTGCCACATATGTAACACATTTCAAGCGTTATATACCGAAGAACCCGGAATTCATCCCGTTGAAACTACAACGGGCTGTCGTATGAAGTATTCAAATAATTTTAATCTCATCACTTTGATTGTGATTAAGGGTTCTTTTTTTCTGTTTTGAAGTACGGAACCCTAAAATTCTGACCAAAGAACTTTGATAAAACTACTCATTGAAGAAGTGGGGGGGGACCTTTCTTTTCAACTTAATGAAATACGTCTCAAAATTGCTCACGCCCTAAACGGGATATCTGCTTTGTATGTAAAATAAATAAGCTGAATTATATATGTGTCTACTCAATTTGACTCAATTGTGTTCAGGGAATTGGCAATCTCCTTCATCATGTTCCGTTGCAGACAACAAGGCGGGATTTGCATATAAGTAGATAATAATACGATATACTTAATCAAGATGAGCTGAAACAGATGTTGAACTAAAAACCATTGTAGATTAGAATGTACTGACCCGAAATGCCTATAGGGAATTGGTTTATACAAATTGTACAGCTTACAATTATGAATTACAGGTCATCGTTGATGACACAATGCTTTGATCAGATAGTGCGACACATGAAATGACGCAACGCTTTACATCTGTGGGCTGATTCTTTATCGTTGATCCAGAACTTGTGCAAAAAGAATACAAAAATAGAACTTTTGCCTCCGTTTCTATCTATCAAACTGAACGATATAGAATCAGCCCACTGGTCATACAAGAATTGACGGTTGTGTGAACAAGAACTTTCTTTGATATTATCTGAAATAACCATTCTTCTGACTTTCTGAGTCATGTCCTCAAGTCTGAGGGTCGTGACCATCTATGAGACTAGCTTGTAGATCTAGGCTTGCCGGGTGATACGGTTTTGAACCTTGTGGAAAGAACCTTGGATGTTCGCGCGGGTGGTCTTGCAGATGCTGTATATCCTCCGAGTTGGCGCTCTGCCCCTGCTTTGCTTGTCCTACATGCGACCAGTTAGAATGAGTCTCTCGAAGACGACAGGCATTTTCCTAGCCAGTTAAAAGCTACCTAGAAGCGTGGTATATGCCATCGTTCGTTTCAGCCGACGGACGTCCACTGCTGGACATAGGCCTCCTGCAATGATTTCCAGCCCGCACGGTTCTGCGCCACTTGTATCCAGTGCCTTCCCGCGACTCTTTTAATGTCGTCAGTCCATCTGGTCTGGTAAATGCCATAGAAGGTTGGATTTTCAGTTCCTCCGACGTAGTCATAGCGGATAAGAAATACCCTAAAAGGAATGTGACGATTTTCTTTATAGTATTTAGTTATGATAGAGGGATACGTTAAAGAACATACGACTTGTCGGATGGTAATGAAGGATCGACCCGGCGAGTATTGTAGCCGGGGACAATTTCTCCACAAGGAGAGGACAAAATAAATGTTTTCTCTCCACACAGTTTTATTTACGAGTATATGTAACTCTCTGTGCATGGGCGCACGGGTGGTATCCATATCCCCTTGGATGAAATGAACAGAGATTTCTGATGCTTTCCTTTTTTGGCCTGCTTTATCCGATGGATACAATTTTATCCCCTGTCAGAAAATTAAATCCTAGGGGTATAGGGGGGTATTTAATTTACAAGTTAACAATTTGATGTTTTTCTTACTAAAAACGGGACGTACGAGCTGGTTTAATCAGTAGGTACTATTTATAGTATTTATAGTATACATGCAAAGAAAAATTATAATTCTTCTTTGCATGTATCAGATAGGTGTGAAAGATTCAATAATAATTATGGCTATTCCTTTTCTCCTGTCGTTCCATATCAAGACTATAGAGGTTTCACTCCAATATAAATTAAACGAGTTTGCTGGGAAATATAACGCCTATGCACATTGAAAACTAGTAGTGAAATCATGGCACTTATTTAAATCAGTTTAAGTATAATTTTATAATTGTACGTTAAATGAATTTAAATGATAAGTATAACAGCTACTATTAGTTATATGGTAGGTATCTAACGCCTTTCCTCGAAATATTAACCCTTTTAAATAAAGCCGTTATTCTTGATAATACTGACTCCACAAATGTTAGCTTCATGTTTAAATATTAGGTAATATTATTATATCTCTATTAATGTTCATAGTAGACATTAAATTATCTACTTATTATTACTTTCTTACGAGGTACAGGTACCAACAGAAAGACGCTTGAAATTTTCACAGTAGGTATATTAAATACATGCATATCTAGAAAAACAAAAAAAATATTTGAGGGGGCTACCATACAACAAACATAGTTTTTTTGGCTGTTTTCGTAGATAAAATGGTACGTGACCCTTTGTGTGTGACTCCGACTCGTACTTGACCGATTTTAATAGGGTAATAATTACAAACAAACTAAGAACAAAAAAATTAAGCCAGTTAGGAATCAAGAATTCAGAAATTACGTAGACAGTAGTAGTTAAAGAAAACTAATAGCTTACAACATAGATACTTGAAAACATAATACTCCTAGCCCTGCGAAACGCCGACAAAGTCGCGGGAAACAGTTAGTCTATACTAAAAAGGTAATCAATTCGTATCCACGATGCGTCGCTGAGACTGCAGAGAGTGCAGTAAATAACAATGTTACTTCAACGTACTGCCTGCAATGGCTGTATATTGCGCTCGTAAGCCCTTGAGTTACTGAGCTGACACCATACGGAACCCTTCCTAGTCTTTATAATACGTGGGTATCTTTTGCAATTTTCTTCTCGTCTCTTACCGGTTAGGGTTCCGCACCCAAAGGGTAAAACGAGACCCTATTACCGTTAGTAATATTATACAAGGTGTGGGTTAATTCGCATATAGTGCCCGCAGTTAACCTATTAACTTGATCCTAGAAACACATTAACGTGATAAGAAGTCCCAAATATTTCATTTTATTTTACAATACAATATATTTAATTTAGAAAAATAAACTTCAGCAACCCTAACTGTGACATCAACAAACCTCATATCATTTTTATAATTCCCAGTTCACTGATATTTAACCAGCTGTTTTTAGGGATGTCACTTAAAATGTATGGTACATTTTTGAACTTCCTATAGTTCCCTCAGGATATGAGCTACACTTCTTGTGCTATTATTTCATGCATCTATACATCGTTCCCTACTATAGGCTTTCGGCTAATTATGGCAATTAATGTACACGTGGTATATTCGGTAATATGACTAAGACTACACCGAACCATGGTTCGGTGTAGTCAGTCATATTATCGATATATAGTACAACGAGTTAGATAGACACTTATTTTGAATGGAAGCAGGCGTTAATTTGCGGTCTCTACAATTTGTCATTGTGAATTCAAGATCTCCTGAGGATGTTACGGTGTCGGGACTAAACGTGCGTCGAAGAAAGTGTTGGAAGAATTGGGTGTGCTGTTTCATGTTGGCGGTGTTCCTGCATATTGTAACCATACAACAATATGTACCTATTGTTATATTCTATTCAATAGCGGATTATAGCAAAACAAATTCCGGTTAGTCTAAATTTTGGTAGGGAACCTTTCATGTGCGAGTCCGACGCGTACTTAGTCGATATTGTTAGGTTTTACAACCTTCTTGGCGCAGTAGAGCACGCTTGGAATCAAATGGGAGGTCGCAGACTCCATTCCCACCGAATTTCATAATTTTAAATTTGATTTGAGTTTCGTCTGGTGGGGTACTGCCGTGCTATTCTGCAAAACAGCGACGAGCGTACATCTCTGCATCTATGAATTTGTCAGTTGTAATAGAGTACAATTTTGCATGCCATCTTCGGCTTGGCAGCTGTCTGGCAGCTGTTTCAAAGATGGACATTTTGTAGAATAGCACTGCAGGTACAGGGTGTAACTAAGTGTAGGTACTTTAATTTATGTCGACATTTAAGTTCTAAAATTATAATTTCAAGAAAGTTTCAAGTTCTAAAAACGTTCAGTTTGTTTGATGTTTTTTTCAGTGATATTTTCCCGCAACGCTGCCTGTCGCACCTACCAACCTATTCGAGGATTCGAAGAGTGAGGAGGACAAAAGACCGTCTTATCGATATCAAGAAGAACAGGTGAGTACGCACCCTCCTGTACTGCGTAAGTATAATTTTTCACAAATTAAAGACAACAAGAGCACGCCTGCGCGTCCGTTATCAGGTTTAAATTACCCGCCATAAATATACATAAAATGTAAGGTGATCAAATAAACTGGTATTGCATCGAATCCAGTAGCACCTTTAAGGCTATTCGCTCACTTCATCACACCGCATCGCGCCGTGCGGTATTCGTACCAAAAATGTACCTTATTTATTTTTAGGGTTCCACACCAATTTGGTAAAAATGGAACCCTTATGGTGAAACTTTCTCCGTCCGTCCGTCCGTCCGTCCGACCGTCCGTCTGTCACACTCGATTATTTCAGTAATTATCCAAGCTATTGACTTGAAATTTGGAATAGTTTTAGGTAATAGTGACCCAACGCCATTGCATTCATAAAATATTGAAAATTGTTTTTATTTATATTTAAAAAGAGGGGAAAACCGGGACTTTGAATTTTCAAAATGAGATAATAATATTAAGTGGGGTATCATATGAAAGGGCGTTACTTGTGTATTTTAAAACCGATTTTTATTTATTTTTATGCCTGATAGTTTTGGATTTATTGAGCAAACTGTCGAAAAAAATACCGTTCCCCCCCCTTATCTCCGAAGTTTATGAATCGAAAAATCTGAAATAATTAAAATTAATAGACATTAATGTATATTTTACAGGAAAAATAAAATCAACTAAGTAAGTACCTAACTATTATACTTTTTTTGATAATGTCAATAAACCACCAAAAACAAAGTTACGTTTGCGGTTCGCCAACAAAAGTACCTACATATAAATTATACTCGTAAATTCATGAACAAAAGTGATTCTTTCAATGTTTTACTTCTTTGATGGTATGGAACCCTCGGTGCGCGAGTCCGACTCGCACTTGGCCGGTTTTATTTATTTATTTTATTTATTTAACATCACAAAACATAATACTAAATCAAAGGAGTAAAAAGTAGTATTTAATACAAAAGAAACCTTATACAACGTGCAGATTATTTGCCCTTATTAGCCGAAAGCCTAAAGTAGGGGACGATGTATAGATGCATGAAAAAATATCACAAGAACTGTAGTTCATATCCTGAGGGAACTATAGGGAGTTCAAAAATGTGCCATAAATTTTAAGTGACATCCCTAAAAACAGCTGGTTCAATATCAATGAACTGGGAAATGGGAATAATGAAAATGATATGAGGTTTGTTGATTTGGAAATTGTAAACGCAAAAGCTCAAACAGATAAGTACTCATAGGTATAGATGAGTTTGAATTTTGATTAACCCAAAAGCTCAATCTCACAGATACTCATATAGATCTGTCAAACTCTGACTGTCAAATATTAATACAAATATCGCTCTCTTGAATATCATTATCATTTTTATATTTAGAATTAAAATAACTTCAGAGTTAGCGTTTATTAAAAACATACCTCCTCATGTGACCAAAGTTTCCGTAAGTTTTATATTAATTACACTTTACAATGGGCGACAACAGTCGCAACAACGAAACTTGAAAGCTTATCTCCAGAAACCGAAGTCTTTACAAGCAAAACTCACCTTATTTCCCGCGCCCCTTTTTCCTTACAGATTTCACGTAGAAAATGTCCTCCCACATTTTCATGAAGCCAATCTATCCATGACACACTTTGTTATAACCACAACACTCCAAGTAACCACCGTATTAGCACCAACTTGTTGTATCACACCGTAAGCTCCACAGTGACAGCATCCCATGACAAAAAGTCGATTGTAACATATACCTAACCAAACTTCCAAGAAATCTAGACGAACTTTACACTATAACTATGACATTCAAGACTATTGCACTGATCACGGCGTTACACGTTTCTATAACACATTGACTAAACTAAGTTTCACAATACATGACAAGAATCCACGACAAAAATTCGATAAAAATTACTCTACCAAACTTTGCTTGGTTATTAATTTGTTTTTATTTATAAAGTTCTCACAATACGAGTCTATAATAAGTTAAAAAGGGTCCCTATAAAGCGTTTGATGACCCTAAAAGTTGCTTTACAACTGACTGTTGAATGCAAAACTCACAGTTTCTCCTGCGCCCGCGCAATCGGTATGCGCGCGCGCATGTGTGGGTGCGACGTGCGTCGTACGCGATGGACGCACACATGGGCAACGCAGGCTGCACGGTTTTTGTCGATGTCCACGGGGCAAGTAACCGCATTTGTGAAAGGTTGTAGCTTGTATAAAGCTCGCTGCAAAAGCTGTCGAGAGCTTTTTGAAGCTTTTACATTTGAGACTTAAAATTATCTAATAGATAGATTCTTTATTATTTATCTATAGGTATCTATTATTCAGTATCTAGCAATGGAGATTATTCTACACAGTCGAATAAAACCATTTGAGAGCATGTGAATCAACAGACTTTCAAGTTATTACTGATATTGTGTGCACATACCCAAAAAAACGCATACAAAATTGAAATGGCTCTGCCGGGGAGGGGGTGAGGGGGCGCCCCCCCCTTTATAGGGGATTTTTTTTGCTTGTAATGAGCTATAGAACACTCCCTTAAATTATCGCTAGTTCGATCCCGGACACACTGTATACACGAAATACTCGTTTAAAGTTATCGGATTTATCTAAGAAAAGGGTAGAGCTTAAATATGAAGTAGATTGAACGACGTTCTAAAACGAAGTTCATTTAGGTATTGGGTATAATGTATTCGGTAACAAGGGTAGAGCTTGCATTATATCAAATAAAATTTTATTATTTTCAGGAAAAAATATCTAATTTCTCTCATTAAGGTCATCTCAAAGTGAGTGGAAATAGCTTAAACTCAGTCGCATGATAGACAAAAAAACACACACAAACAGACGTCAAAAATGTAGTTTGTAAGAATAAATAATAGATTTATTTTTAGTTGACACAAACAATAAAATAAAAAATGTAAATTGTGACAAAAAATAACCTTCCGAGTTGCATTGCTGTTACTTGCAACGTAAGTTTTTCTGAAAGCTGCTGGTCGATGTCCCGCTAGAGCGCCTCAAGCTCCGCTCTTCTGTCCTTTTCTAACAAAATTTATGGCCCACATCAGAGCGAGATGGACATATTTGTCTCGATTACACGTAATTTTGCAGAACTTGAAGTGGCTTTACTGAGGAATTATAGAAATATAGTTTTCTTCGCGACTTCGTTCGAGATTTTAAATTTTCTATCTAATAGCTTTGAAGCCGAAGCGTCATCGAAGCTTTCGAATTTCGATTGCTATAAGAATGACATGACAGTTGTCTTCGATAAATCATGTGATCAATTTAGCGAAAGGATATTCTAAAAAATATTAATACAAATCTTAATTATATAGAGCACATTGCTTGCAAAATATTATTTTAATAAGCCATTCTCTTATCACACTAAATATTAGTATTAATAAATATTAGTATTTATGCCAAAAGTCTACGGCATTACCAATGGTATTTCCCATTGATCGTGGCCATATTATACGCGGTGTTCAATGTGTGGCCCGCATAACATAACTGACAAAATGAAACGCCTTTGAGTTTGAATAAACAGAAAGCGCATAATGAATTTAATTAAGTATAGACAGATAATTTTAAATTACAAACAGACGCATCAGTTTTAATTATTTGTAGCTATAGATCAAAATTACGACCGTGTAGGTATATAAAAACCGGCTCATTTCGAGAGGCTCTTCAAAAGTTGAAGTTGCTTTATAGAAAATGTACATTTTTAGTGGTCGGGTATGAGATGTTAGCTTATATTTTCGTAACAGAAAAAGAAGACCTTAAAGACCTTCCAAGTTATTATTTTTTTAATAATTGATAATATCATAGACTAGCAGACCAATACGACGATTTGATCGATTTTTGGGATATGGACCTAATATCCTTGTCCTAAAGAGCCCAAATTGGCTGAACCCAACTGTGGTGTGGAAATTGGTCTTTAGCAGAAGAATGACGATAAAGTTCATTGAAATATATAAGTTACAAAACTCGGTGGAATAAAAATAAAAATAAAGTTTATCTACAGGTAGGTAGTAGGTATTTACTACCCACTCAAAATATTATCCCTGCTTGTGACTTGTTCCAGGTTTTAAATCTAAAGAACTGATGAACCGATTTTTATTCGACTTTATTGTAAACTTTTTTAGTAGAAATCTTTACAAGCGTGATCAGGGTATTATTGTGAAACATAAGAAGGGAAAACGTATCTTGATAATCTATTGTAATTTTAACCAAAAGTGCTAATAAACATTTCGCTACGGAATCCCAGAACGTCAATCGCACCGTACGCGAACACAATAATTTTGCATAATCACACGCATTTTCACAGCGCATCTAATTTTCATTATTTACAAATAACAATTTCTTAGTACCTACCCGAAGACTTTCGATGAATAATAAAATTGTAAAGGGACATTCCTCGATATGTCTTTCTCTTTCTTTAAAAGGGCCAATCCCGGTGCGGGAGCGAGAGCGGCGTCGAAGGAAGTACGGTCTTATCGTTCATTCCAAGAATAACTTTCCCATAGATTGTGATGTTGGATGTTTCGGAATGCAAAAAGTGTGTCGGGGACTCATCTTTGCCGCGGCATTGTGGTTAATTCTAAGCGATTGCCCTTTTTGAGCCTTTGATGTGATTGACAATTAAAGGAGGGAAATATGTACGGTTTCTTTTTTTAATTTCATTAGCAGATCAGCCTGGTGAGTAACCCTATCTGCATTGGTTTTCATGAAATTTTAAAATCCCTATTTAGAAAAATAAATTGATGTTTGTATGTAAGTGATAACTACCTATATTTCTTTGAAATGAAATGAAATGAAATGAAATGAAATGAAATGAAATGAAATTCTTTATTTCACATAGGCTTAAATATAAGCTCTCATGAAATGTCGAGACTCTAACGCCAGGTTCGGAAAGCAGGTTTGCACCGAGAAGAACTGGCAAGAAATTCGGTACTTGCTCTTTTCAAAAAAATGTCTCAATATACAATTTTTAGTTCTCTTTAATTTATCTTTACTTTGTCCTTTTTATCACAAGTGAGAAATACTTAACTTATTGAACTGAAAATTGAAATTGTGTTTATTCAGAAACTTTCATAGAACACTAGAATTACTAGTGTTAATTCTCTCTAATGCAGAATTAAATTACCTACTACTGTAATTTTGAAAGCTAGTATGATATGTGTGAAACCACCTCCATGTCGCAAACATTTTCGGTACATAGGTTCGATACAATTTTTATACACCAATGTGTAATTCTGAAATCATTTAAAATGTATCGAACACTTATCGGCGAGTACCTAATAAGTATAAGCTGCAACTGCGCCTGCGGTACAAAAATTGCACGCCGATACACATCCGGCAGCGCATGTCTCTACGTACCCGCCCGCAGCGTTCCAGCGTACCGTGACGACTACGACACAAGAAAACAAATAATAAAATTTAATACACACATCGCAATCTAGCCCCAAAGATTATATATTCATTGCCCAAAGTAAGCGAACGCTTGTGCTATTAGATAAACCATAAATACTATTGAGTTTGAGTATATTTTATAGTGTATTGAAAAACAATACACTCAAAAACATTCATGCTCATTACACAAACATTTACCAGTTATGAGAATCGAACCCACGACGCGAACTGATGCGGATTGCAGAATCTCTACCGCTACGGCATCGGTCGATAAAAATATGATGACAATAATCTAGAAAAAAACACTGTTTATCTATTCCTTCTATTTTCCCAGTTTGTGTGGGGATAGAATGCAAAAAGTTCAAATGATTGATTACAAATGCCCAAACTTCGATCAGCGTTGCATATTTAAGTTGTTCCGGGTTCGATTTCCGGTACGAGTCCAAGGTCATAACATGCTGACGGGTGGTCAGTAACTAATTGACCAACCCCATAATCAAGATAGAACAGACAAAACAAATCCTGTTTCATCCTATTTCATCAGTATCAAAATTCGAATATGTATTTTAATGTTTTATGGTTGCGAAAAAACATCAAAAATCATCAATAAATTTAATTTTTAACTACTAATCGAAGAAAAGCTGATTTTTTTCGGCAAAAATTAACTTTTATTACTTAACACTATTAAATGCCATTGGATTAACAGTAAAATGTATCTTTAACTTTCAGGGTTTTCTTTACATCTCTTACACCTCGTAGATTTAAATCATAATCCAAAGACACCTATACTATAGACCCGGCGGACCGCGCGAAAAAATGTCGCCAGTTTATGGGAGCAAAACCCCCCCTCCGGCGTCAGTAGTAAGCTGTAAGCCTACGCAGTATTTCGCCAGGAGTTTTGACAGATGGCGCTATATTTTCTTGTATGAAGAAGGTTTACGTAAAATGTTCGAATGGGCTCATCTTGATGTTATAATCATAGTCATAATCGTATCGTAAGCGCAAAAGAGGCACGCCACCATGACGTGACGTAACGTGGCCGTCTGGGTTCAATCGTTAGCCTAATTAAAACATTCCCTATCGATTATCACATAGATGGCGGTGCACGCCGATACACGCCGATATATGTTTAATTCAATTAATTGGATTTTTAATTGCATTTATTTGCCGATTCGAAATTGGCTAAGGAAGTGCCTAAGGGTACTCAAAATTTCAAAGTTTTAATCTCCAATGTGATAAAAAGTAATCATAAAAATTGAACAAGTGCGAGTTGGGCTCGCGCACTGAAGGTTCCGTACTTTCAAGACCCGTTTTCAATTGTACAAAAGTAAACTGAACAACCCTGCTTAACAAATACAAAACCGGCCATGTGCGAGTCGGACTCGCACACCGAGGGTTCCATACCATAAAAGAAGTAAAACATTGAAAGAATCAATTTTGTTCATGAATTTACGAGTATAATTTACATGTAGGTACTTTTGTTGGCGAACCGCAAACGTAACTTTGTTTTTGGTGGTTTATTGTTATTATCAAAAAAAGTATAATAGTTAGGGAGTTGAGTTTATTTTTCCTGTAAAATAGACATTAATGTCTATTAATCATAAATATTTCAGATTTTTCGATTGATAAACTTCGGAGGGGGGCAACGGTATTTTTTTCGACAGTTTGCTCAATAAATCCAAAACTATCAGGCATAAAAATAAATAAAAATCGGTTTAAGAATACACAAATAACGCTCTTTCATATGATACCCCACTCAATATTGTTAACTCATTTTGAAAATTCAAAGTCCTGGTTTTCCCCCTTTTTAAATATAAATAAAAATATTTTTCAATATTTTATGATTGCAATGGCGTTGGGTCACTATTACCTAAAACTATTCCAAATTTCACGTCGATAGCTTTGATAGTTACTGAAATAATCGAGTGTGACAGACGGACGGACGGACGGACGGACGGACGGACGGACGGACGGAGAAAGTCTCACCATAAGGGTTCCATTTTTACCAAATTGGTATGGAACCCTAAAAACGAGCGAAAAATCACGATTGTTCTATGGGAGCTTTCGTTATAAATATTTAGGGTTCCGTACCCGAACAGTAAAAAAAGGAACCCTATTAGAATTGAATATTTTAAACGTCTACCTGTTGCCGATATCAATATTGAGCAAAAACAGTTAAGCTTTAGTGGCGATTTACACATGCTAAGTAGGTCAGTTAAAGTTAAGTAGCGAATTAAGTTGCCGATCAAGTAAGTTAATTACGCGAGGTATAATAACACGCTGGTTTTTGATCAGCAAACCTCGATTAAGTCCAATCCATTTAATTGATTTTCTTAATTTTATGAATGTGTTTGTAATACCTTAAAATTTATCCATTCGGAAGCTTTGTTTTTATTAATAATTTACAGTATCTACGCAGTACAAGATCTGCAAAAAGCTTGTCCTTCTCTCTCCCATTTACTATAATATGAAAAATGTTTTTATTATAATAGTCAAATACATACCGAATTTATTGCCTGCCAAAATAATTATTTATTATTATGTTTGTTTCCTTATTTTTTTGGAATCTGCCTATAAACTATTATCTAACCGTAATCAAACCGTAATCATTGTTTTATTTTTAGTGTTTCCACTTAAAAAAAAACAAGAAGCTATTTTCTCTTCTTACCCGTGGGTTTTCAAAAATCCTGCCGGACCCATGTATTTTTATGGGATAAAAAGTATATATGTATAGTATATATGCTAGTTTTAGCTTGTCACACTTTTTTTAAAGAGGAAAAAACTCCACCAATACCACCACCAATACAATATACCACCGTAGAAGTCGTAGAGGTAGGTGAGCGGTGATGCGTTGATGTCTTTTGTATGGGCGCAGCAAATCCTGCTCACACGCATACTACAATGCAGGTAATCTAGTATTAGACACGCTGCCTTATGACTACAATTTAGGTAATATGGTAATATCCTACAAGTGCATTAGGTCTCCATGCCTGGTATGAAGATAGGCAGAGATCATTACAAGTAAGTTTATAACAATATTAGAAGCACTAGAATTATGTTAAGTTTGTTACATTTACAGAAAAAAATATTATGTTTTTACAAGATTTTTTAACAGCTTGTTTATCTACTCTTACGAGTAGGTATTTTCAGTCTCTGATTTATTTCGAACATGTTGTAGAATCACGATTTAACATTTAAGTATTTCTTTTTGCTTTTTGCTTTTTATAAAATGCGTTAGTTTTTAAACATGAAAATAATCAAAGATTTAAAAATCTTTGGAAATAGTAGGTAAATACGAGTACTAAATTATAAAGCTTTAAAAGTTTGTGTGTTTGTTTGAACGCGCTAATCTCTGGAACTACTGTTTCGAATTGAAAACTAATTATTTTTTTATTGGAAAGGCCATTATCGACGAAAGTTATAATATAAACATCACGCTATGACCAATAGGAGCGGAGCATCGATTAAAATGTTGGAAAAAAAAAATTGTCCCTTATGTAGAGCTTCCTTTTGTGCTGCTAAAATTGCGCAAAAATAATGTATGACGGAAAAGATTTTCTTCAAAACTTTTAAAAAAAAAGGTCGCTAGATCACATGTATACCTTTAAAGATTAACTCATTATAATGGGATATGTAAAATACGAAATTTATGCGGGCGAAGTCGCAGGCAACAGCTAGTTTAAATTTAACTTTTAAGGTATGCATTACATTAGTTTTCGGATACCATCTTTAAACCTACCTAGTTAATTACCACAAGACAAACTTTATGTCACACATAACAATAGCTTTAATCGATCACTATGCAGAATGCACGCCGCCGCCTGTTTCTTCTATTTTAGGTTATACTCTAGAAATGCATTAGATGTTCCCATAAAATATTATCTCTTAGATAGAGGGATATACCTTTGATAATGAATATAGGTAATCTGATTTATTATCTCCAAAGGTACCCAATATGCACATTGGTATTCCGTGCCAATAGGTACCTACTCGTCGCAATTTCTTGCTGCACACGAGGCAATAAAATAGGAAAACAGACTGCTTGTTGCACTCTCTGTCACACTTATGGATTTTAGGCATCAGGCCTGCAGAGCAACAGGCGTGTTCCTGCTCTCCCATGATTTCATTCCTCGCGGACAGCTACCTATAGGCAGGTATATTATATGTTTATGCAATTTTTACGTAAATATTTAACAGAGCTGCATTTGACTAAATTAGAAGCCAAGAGCCCTAGACTATGCAACAATGCCACAAGTCTGGACAAAATTATAAATAACCTCAGTGGGTCATAGTTATGGCGCCCGCTTAGACAGTTCACACACGGGCTCGCAGAATAGTCAACAAAATGACAAAAGCCGTTTGTCCAGTAGAGGTCCAGTACAATAATAAACTGTATCAATGTCAAAACATGGGTTTTGACCAAATAAAACACTTGAATATCACGTTTTGTCATTGATGCAGCTCGTTATTGATTGATACATTTTTACGCGATCGCCCTGCAGAACGAGCACTGAAGTAGTCGTCATACATTACTATGTGGACACACAACAGATACATGGCCGCATGTGTGGTGTCCAGCGCTAAAAAAAATCTCATCTAATGGCCACACAGACGTGGACACTGGACACATAGTGATTCGGATTAACGACCCCGTACCTTTAGGGGCAAACCGGGCCCGGGCAAAAAAAAATCTTCACAAAGCGCTTAGCATATGAAAACCTCGTTGACTCAGTCGACTTGTAAACAAAAGGCCCTAAGGAGCAAACGCTGTAGAGAGGGGCGCCGCTATGAAATTTCTACCCCAGTGCGAAAATGCTTATTATGTCTCATCCATGCGTTTTTCAATATTGATTTTGCATCAAAAAATGCGCGGAGGTTTCTAGACCAATTTCGTTTCACTGCCATCTTTTTAGTGTATCGCGAAATGTAATATGACTAGAAGTGCATGCATACCTAAATCTTATCATAAATGGCTGAGACCCTGATAAATATTATTTGGAATTGTGCGCTATTTGATTTTAGGCCGTGTGTAAGTCTGTAGTGGACCGGTTGTTATGCAAGAACAGTTGCATAAGTCAACAGACTGGGGCAGACAATGATTTAAACGATTTTTATAGGCCCATTGTTTCCAAATAACGTGCCTTATGAATATCGAGCATCTACCACTTCACGTGAAGAGCTTTTATCACTATCCAGCCGCTGAGCGTGAGCTGATCTTCGTAGTATTTTAAAGAAAGGAATTTTTGTGTCCCTCTATGCCACACATGACAAAGTACTCACTTATGTACTAGAACGATGCCTAATGCTTCCCCACCCGGGCAATAATAACCTGCAGTTATTGCCCTAGGGACGAAAGCACCAGACACCGCTTGTCCTTTGTGGCACACCCAGAAATGCATTAATTGTTCCGGAGTTTTTTGAAAAAACGAGTTGGTATTCAAAATTGAAAACCACCAAGCTCATTTTTATATTTATCCTATACATTACTTACTTACGTCAATACATTCAACAAATATTAATAACTAGCTGTTGCCCGCGGCTCCGCCCGCATGAATTACAATTTTTTTACATATATACCGTGGAATTCCTTGATTTTTCGCGGGATTCTGGTGTGATGTTATACAGAAACCTGTTCTTACTTCGCACGGGTTATCTTGTGGTGATTTTGAAAACTCCTTTTTCTTAATCATAATATAAAGTTTCATTAATACGTATTTGAAAGATCAAGAGGACGATTTTAACTGTCGATATTTCGACCCAGTGGCACAGGTCGTGGTCACTACGTGACCACGACTTGTACCAATGTATCGAAATATCGACAGTTAAAATCGTCCTTTTCAATGTGATTTTTATTCTGAAACCACGAAATATGTCATAAAATCATTAAATCATGTGAAAATTTGTACTGGTGGTAGAAGCCTTCTTTCAGGGTTCGGCCGGGTATGTACCACAGGGATAAAATACTCTACTAACAATATTCCCCGGCCCAACATAAGAGACATTTAAAAATCTTTGCTTCATCTCAATACAATCCAAAATATCCGAATGGGCAATGGCTATATATTTGTTTACGTATAAAAAGACCTATGACATTCAGTCAGTTAGGATTTGTGAACCATTATTTTACCCTTTCCATATTGCGGATGATAAAAAAAAGACGCGGCACTCCGGGAATGTCGTTTTGACATTTTGACTTTGATGCCGTCTTCCAGGGAAACCATGATGAATTTCGGGACAAAAAGTATCCTATGTCCTACCTCGGGGTATGAGCTATAATCATGTCAAGTTTCATTTAAATCCATCCAGCGGATTAGCCGTGATGCGCGGTCGTGAAACAGACAGACAGACAGACAGACAGACAAAAATTAAAAAAATTACAGTTTTGGCTTCAGTATCGACTGAATAGTGTCCTCCAACAAAAATTTTCAAAATATCTTCAATGTACAGAATTCGACCCTTTACAGTTTTATTATAAGTATAGATACGCGAAAAATTACTACTTACCTATACAATTTTACAAAGAGTAAACTCCGTCTAACTGATTAGGTATTTATGGGCTTGGTCATGAAATATCGTACAAGTAGGTACCAACCTTGCATGGTGCAAAAGACGCTGGCGCTATTACCTTTTGATGTGGCTTAGCCGTTGAACTAAATAAGCGCCAACTCTTGGATGCGTAGTATGATAATGCAACCCAAAGTTGGGTGACACACTGCATACGACATGGACAGACATATCACTTACCATCAGCTGAACGTCGTGCTCGCATCATTTTTATGTTTAAAAGATATGTGGAAGTGGAACTGATCTCCAGCATCATTTACGTCCCGTGTAGCGGACACAATAGTAACAAAGGGAAACAGCCTCAGCTCTCGAGTAAGCCGAGACGTGTAGAATTTAGCGTATACCGGTCAATGTATCGATATTTACGATACAAGTAATTAGAATGTTGGACAACAACCAGTTAGTATCCAGCCAACAGGAGAAGAAATTGAGAATTTAAGAGGAACCGAATGAGCTTTTTGTGCGCTTTACCGAACTTAATTTTAAGTTGTTAAATATTTTTAGTATCATTATTCATTACAATATAAAATTTCAACGTGTAACTATTATCTACCTGTTTGAAAAAAATAACTAAACTAAACTAACTAAAGTTAACTAAGTAGGTACCTAATTAGTTGACTTTAGTTACTAGCGACCGCACTCAGCTTCGCTTATATGTGCTATTCTTTATTTTCAAAAATCATGATATCCATGGATGTATTTCCATCACTGGTTTATAAGCTACGCATAAACTGATCGATTGATGGTTAGTCACCTTTTACTGTTGGTATACCATTTAAAATATCTCTCAAAAAAATCAGTAGCTTTGGACTTTAAGGTGGATGAAACCATTTAACGCTCACTCATAACGCTGTAATAGCAAGTGATGAGTTTTAGAATGGATATATGATTAATTCTCTCCTGTAAGCTGAGTACTAAATGCCCGTGGCCCGTACAAGGCAATAAATATCCCCGCTTCATTAGCTAGTTAAACATCTTAAAAGTAATGACTAAATTCGAACCTCGGACCGGTTGCGTGTGTGAACACTCATGGAATTTGTAGGACTTCCTTGTAAATAAAATTATAATTACATTAATATTGATAGACACGCGAAAAACAATAAAATTATTAACATTTTATTATTAACAAATTATTAACATTTTTTAATTTCGATAAAAAATGTCTCCTAACGTAATTAAAAAAAACTAAAATGTCTTTGCCTTTTTTTTTATTATGGATAGGCTTGCGCTTGACTACAATCATATCTGATGAACAGAAATGATGATGTCTAGGATGGAGCGCGCTTGCCTAGAAAATGCCTATTCACTCTTCTCTTGAAGGCACTCAGGTTGTACTTGGCTGGGAACACAGAAGCTGGAAGGGTGTTCCACACCTTAGCGGTACCTACGTATCAGAAACGTACCGCTAAGTGAAAAGTGAAAATTATTTTATAATATTACTATTTGTCGCAGCACACGTTGTTTTGCCACACAGGGGCATGAAAAATAACTGACGCCCTATTCTCAGATTTGTACCAAATGTAGACAAAAAAATTCATAAAAATAGGTTTCCCGTTTCGGAGGAGTTTGATACTCGTAGTTACAAATACTTTGACAAATGAATTTTATATTTATTATAAGATAAGTAAATGTGGAAGTTTTTGAGTGTATATGTGTGGATGTTTGTTATTTACCGACTACTGAACCGATTTTGGTGTAACAACATATTTTGTGCATAGGCTGTTTTTACCGCGGAAACGTCCTCGGTTCACGCAAGATTTATTAAAATCTTGCGTGAAAATGTACAGACAAATGATGAGAAACAGACATTTAGCATCCATTGCTAAAGCAAACTTCTTCCTGTGATCCAAGAATTTATAGCATCCATTGCTAAAGCAAACTTATTTTAAAGTAGGTTGGAAAAGCAAAAATTAGGTGACAGGAAGAACTATTCTTGCAGTCTGCCAGGGCAGGTACCACCACCACAGTTTATAGATATTCTATCTAACTAGTTTAGTACTTTACTAATCAACCCCAGAATATTTCCTTTTTCACTGACCTTGCACCATTTTGAACCTATACTAAAATCCTCTTTATCTAGGAAAATAAGTAATTGATTTTATATAAAAAATAACCTCTAACTAAGTACCGGGAAAAACTGGGTACTCGGTTCTAAGCTTGGTTCAGAACCGGGTATTTCAAATTCACAACCGGAACCGGTTTTGCATGCCACTTCCACTATATGCTGCGTGTAATTTCCTGAGCTCTTCACACTTCAAAGAATTTCCGTCACCAATTCCAGCTAATGTAAATGAGCCCAATAATGTATTTCTTTATGTACCTACGCACCCTCTGTGTAATCGTGTTTGTTTAGGCCGTGTTAATTATGGACGAGCAAATACATCATGTTTTCAGTTTTGTCTCCCAGCACACCTTAGAGTAGATATTTGACGATATGAACTTATGGTCATGCTTAATGAGTTTTTGATATTTGTAGGGGCATCCCTCACATAGGCTTGTGTATGCTCGATGCATTATAAGGACAAGCCCTATGAGATGAAAGTCAAGTTAGTTACGTTCTAAACGCGTTGCACATCAGTCGTCTTACTTCACCTGTAAACTTGTATGTTAGATTTATTGTGTGTTAATCTCTGAAGTTGTTCAACTTAAATTAAAATTAGTTTTTATTGGAGTCTATCGTGTTTAATTGACCATATTCCCCAAGACAGAATTGAACACAGCCGCTGTACAATCAAGTACCTAAAATATTAATCCGTCTTTCTGAGTCGCTTTTAATAAAGATCCAAATTGATATTCACAATGCGAGATAGAGACGTATTAAAAAGGCAGAGGTTAGGTACTTACTTTACTATAATATGTTACGCCTGCTTCTATTCAAGAATCAGTGCTTCAAAATCCTGTGTGTATTTATTATTTAGTGTGAGACCTTGAATAACACATTCACGTTTCTGATAAGTGTGGAACTCTCTTCCTGCTTTCGTAATTAGGTACAGCCAAATTATACCTAATTTGTGTCAATTTGTGGTGACTTCAAAAAGAGTGAATATAGAATTTTAAAAATAGCGCTCTCCACCCTTAACCTTATTACTTTCCATAAATCGTAGTCAAGCCATCAATGATATCGTAAAAGCCTATGTGTACCTAAGTTCATCCATCTAAAAACCGTGGTTGTATATTAATTTATAACAAAGTTTCAGGTTTAGGAACGTGTTTCCAAGGGTAGGCACCTATTATAACTCACCTATACAGTCCAACAAGGCTCTCTTGGCACTTGAATGAGGGCGCTGTTATAGAACAAAGGCATCCAGAAAATAAAATTTTAGTTGATAGTAAGCAAAAATAACACAACATACAATAGCGATATACTGACAGAGCGGACTATCAAACAGTGTGCACTGTAGGTACCTTCAGTATAAGTTTCATAGACCTAAACTTGATCTCATTGGCAAGGCATTTGCTATTTAGAGCTGATTACTAAATCAGAATGCATACTCGGAATCTCACCACCATTATTCAAATTCCTGTTCCATTTGAATTCAAGAACAACTTGGAAACTGCAAGATCATAAATTCATATTCATACTCTTAGTGCAGTTATGACTGAGAAATGCACCTATTGAGAATAAAACCCGGATATCATGAAATAATCATAGAGATATTTGACATCATCGTCATCCCCTTTTCCTCTCTGAATGAGAGGGATTTGGTCTTAGCCCTGGCAACCTTGGCTAAGTGCGGTGCCTGGCTAAGCAGGCTTCACATACCTTTAAGGGGATTATATGCATATGGTTGCATTAAGTGTCCTGTGAACTACGATGTCTCCATTCATTCAAAATACCAAATTATTTGTAATTCGTGCATATTTCGATCTTGTTGTGGTGTTATCCGGATTCATATACTAATAATCTATATGCTCCTGGCCATATTTGGTTCGGAAATAATTCTTTAAGACGAAATAATAATCAATTATGATCAAAATTTTTATAACTTTGGTGGAGTTCCGTAATACCAAAAAATTATGAATGAAAACTTGTGACTTTCTTTATAAACTGGTGTTTTTCTTTAGCTGGACAGTAAAAACTGTGCTCCTGAGCTAATGCGACGTGAGATAGTGTTGTTTTTATTACAACACAAATAAGCAGAAAACATTTCCTCTTTGACATAAAAATAAGCAAAACTAAATTCGTTTACAATTTCATTTATCTAACAAAAATATTTCGGAACCAGATATGGCCAGGAGCATAGATTATTACTATATGAACCCGAATAACACTACAACATGATCGAAATTTGCACGAATTACAAATGATTTGGTATTACGAATGTATGGGAGACATCGTGGGTAAGTGGACTCTTAAGTGCATAATGTTAAATACTTTTAAAGGACGAAACAGAAAGACTTTCTCGGTCCAACTTAGTGAAATTCTGATAAAAAACGACCTAATGGCATAGCGGTAGCGATCCTGCCACCTGCGAAGGAGGTCGTGGGTTTGATTCCCACAGCAAAAAAATGTTTCGGTGATGAGCATGAATGTTTTTAAGTTATCGAGTACCCATAACACAAGCTATCACTGACTTTAGGCATATATTTGGTGCTTTTAGCGGTGTGTGTAATGTCCAGATATATTTATTCATTTAAATTCAAAGTGAAGTAAGAAGAATAGGACAGCGCACATTGATGGATGCAAGGGAAGCAAAAGGAATGTGCCAGGACCGAGCAAAGTGGCAATTTATCGTCTGTGCATACCCATAAGGAGAGAAAAGCTTTTCGCAAGCTCGCAGTTATTCATAAAATTATTTAATTCTCCCCTCTAACGACTGTTCCCTACTGAGAAATATCAACTCACTAATTTGGACATTTTGAGAGAACAAACTAATTTGTTGGGGAAAAAAGCCAGGTACTCGCAACAAGATTGTACTAAATTGCACATGTACAAGATGACAAGGACTAATTTTCTTGAATCGTGTAATTATTTCAAAGGACAATTAAGTGGCAAATTAACTGAAACCATGTTGAAACGCGGTGTGTGGTAGATACTTTGATGTTGCGAAATGCATATTCTCAACGGAGAATACCAGCTACTCGTCATACATAGCTGCTTTACTATACGAACATCACTTCAGAATTGGTTTAAAGTGACTCCTTGTAATGCATACAAGACGAATTCTCATATTACATCTCATTAATTTATTCAAAACGTGGTCCGAGGATTAATTACGTGAGAAATCGGTAATCAATGTCGTTTTATGCTTAAACGCTTGTATTTAAACTTCCTTTTCCGATGAGATGAAGAGAAAAACTATAATTAACATCTACTTAAAACCGCTATAATTATTATTTTTAATCGTTAGGTAAAGTATAAATTTTATTTTTACGTTAATTAGAGATAAAAACTATTAGTACCTACCTATTATAATTAGTGTTGAAATTTATTCAAACAGGTATTAGAATTTAGAAGAGGTTACTCTTCATAAGTGCCTGTAAGCTAGGCCTATGTGAAATAAAATAGGTAGATATTTGATTTAGAGGCTTGGGCTAGTTTTCACTATACTTAGGTATAATACCTATAGCCTAACTACGAGTATTTAGGCGTAGGTATCTGCTAGCTGCGCTATAGCTTATTAATTATTTTCAAGGAAGTTTGCTTCTAACAGCTTTTTAAGAGGTATCTACAATGAAGTATCTAGATGAAATGAGGTATCTAGAAGGAAGAAGATGGGTACTTAATAACTAATCCTGGATCCGCCTTTACTTACTATACATACCTCATTGTAGGGGGAAAGTAAGTACTTACCTTATTCAAATTGTAGTTAATATATTAGATATAAATATTTTATCGCCCACTGTAGTAGTATAAACTGCTATTTATACACAATTTTTATTGATTTTATTTATTTTATCTAGTAAAACAGGGCACCTACCTACTGTAATAAAGTAAATCATACAAGAGACTACAGTTAACTGCCACTGGATAACGGTTCTTATAAACATTACATTACAAGCGTTTATAGTGTACATGATTGTTTCTACTACTGTCCAATTTATCTCGAGAGTGAATTCAAAAGAAATTTTATCTCTATTGAAATCAAGGGACATCGGTACCGAAAACTAAAGAAAAATGTTTTATAAGCGCCCCGTAGAGATCTGTGACGTGATACTGAATTTGTACCGTATATCAATAATTATAAGGATTAATTTCATGTGTGTAAGTCGTACAGTCGTATATTAAGAACAATCGTATAGGGTCATCAATCATACTTGTCACAGTACACGGTCACGGTATAACGCTTTGTGAACCATGTCGTATATATTTTTATGACAGCCCAGATTCCTTCTGTATGTAACCAGTTACTGACTTTATACTTTGAACTTGAGCATACCTCCTACTTACATACATTGACGACCTCCCCGGCGCAGTGACGAGCGCTCGGATTCGAGTGTGAGGTCGCGGGTTCGAGTCCCGCCACTTTGGAATTTTATAATTCCTAAATTGGGTCAATTCTGGTCTGGTGGGAAGCTTCGGCCGTGAAAGGTTACCAGTTACCACCCTACCAGCAAAGTTGCACCGCCAAGCGATTTAGCGTTCCGGTGCGATGCTGTGTAGAAACCGTTGGGCTGAGTTTACTAGCCCCTTCCAAGTTAGTAAGATAACATCTTTGGCTTGATCATCACTTACCATCAGGTGAGATCGCAGTCAAGTAGGTACTGACTTGTAGTGTAAAAAAAATACCGTAACTGCAGCTGTAGCAACGTGGCCAGACGTCCCGCTTTTGGTGAGACGTCCCGATATTTAAATGAAAATAAATTGTACCGCGCGGGCCAAGCCCAGTCCCGCTTTTCGGGGATAACTCGACCAAAGATTTTATTTCTCTATGACTCGACCGTGAGCCGTGCGAGCTATCCTAGTGAAGTTTGTAGCGAGTAGCGACCACACAATATAATCTGTGGTCGCTACTTAATCGCTATTTTTAACTTCAACTCAAAACCTACTTCTTCTCAACCCTACGTCTTTGCTTCAACTTCAAAAATAGAAGGAGGTTTTCAATTCGTCGGAATCTTTATTCGTAAGATACAATATCTTTAATCTGTGCTTTATTCGGTTTACCACTCTGGACATTGCTTAAATATTATGATGTCACCCTACTTAATTCTCACGAAATTTTTCCTATGTTAATTAATCCATTTCCACGACTCTTTTTTTATGTGGTGAATATCAAGGTTGCATACCTAAGTATACCTTTTTGCTATGTCCCGCTTTCGACGAAAGAATCCCGCTTTTGGTTATGGGTATCCCGCACGGTTATGGAACAAAATTAAAAATATGTAGGTACGGAAATGTTATATGACATAATCTGTGAAATAGATGGCATATATTGCTACAGCTGCTTATATCATAAGATGTCCTTGTAACTTGAAAGCTACGAGCTAAGGCTAACTAAGGAACAATCGATGTTGATTTGCATCAAAGCCTCCTGTTATTTAGGTGTCACGCTTGAATGAAGTCTTAATTTACTAGACACAAAGGCTTCATTTCCTTTCTAAGAGCAAGGTCATCTTCTATCTAAGAGCAATAGTTATACTATAGGTGTCTACATCTCTATAATTAAAAATAAACATACTAAGTATTAAGTAGTATTATTAACTTTTTTGAAGCAGCCCCAAATCTTTTACTTACCTAATGAACTTCAGATGGAATTTTGGTAATTGGAAGATTTGAGTATTAATTAGATACCTAGATACTCGTATTATTTACTTGCCTTTTATTAACATGCCTATACAAGCAGAAATTTTTGATTGATTCGAGATGTTTGTAACAGAAGGGCTAAATAGCTGTATACTGTACTGTGTAAATCTACGCATTATAGTTACAGTTTGGCAAAAGAAAGTGTTTATAATACGTAGATTGAAATTCAGGTAATTTTAATGTATCATAGGCCAATGTTTCAAATTGTTTTTGCCAAGCTTTAAGTGATTATTCAGACGACAACGAAAAATAAAATAGTGAACATTGTAATGAATTTATTACTAATTATGTTCAATAACAGTCTTATAAACCTAAAATAAAGCTATCTTTTAGTGTTAGCAAATCCATCATTATTTTGTCTGTCCTTACAATTGATTTCTATTACAAAATTGTATTGAATACATATCAAAATTATCGCACCCTGCTGGTTTTGGAACTGTGTTCTCCAACTATCGCGGCTGGGCGCTTTGCTACTAAACTACGAGAGCACATCCACTGAGACGATAATTTTGATACATATCATCTCAACTGAGCACATATACCTACACTCTGTATTTACAAAACGCTAAATGGCCCAGAAAATTCGAACATACAATGTCCTCAATTATATACCTACCCTAGATTAACAAAATGTGCTATTTTTCATCACGGAAAAACCACGAGGAATTATTGGGCCATGGGAGATGGCAGAGTTGCCCCTAGCCGTGTTTATAGCGGGAACCACCCTCTGCGCGCCGTCCAGTCGTATAACCAACACAGTATATGCACAGGAGTTTCCTCCACTTCGCTACAAAGTCTGCACAAGCCTGTGTCCCGTTGCTTGAGGTTAAACATAATATTTATGAGAAGACGCCTAGAGCAACTACGGAACGTGGGCGATTGGGCCCCCATAACCACGAGGTTTATTAGGCTGGGAGGTCGGAGGGTTGCCCCTAGCCGTGTTTATAGCGGGAACCACCTCTGCGCGCCGTCGAGTCGTATCACCTCCCCGTTGAGCATGGGGTTCTCTATGATGCTGGTGACGAGGTGCGCGAACTCCGCCGGCCGGCCGAGGCGCGACGGGAACGGCGTCATGCGCTTTATGAACTCTATCATCTTCTCCGGTAGATACATCACTAGCGGCGTTTCGAATACTCCTGCGAAGAACAAAAATATTGCATAATATACAGTAGAAACTCAGTTGAACGGATTTGGGATTATCCGGACTTTCAACTGCGACCAATTCAAATACCTGCAAGTCGAATTTATTAAAAAATTCGGCGGCGACATATAACACTATATTACTACAAGTGGCCATCCATAAATTACGTCACATGTTTGAGGGGGTGAGGGGGGAGAAACAAAAGTTGTTACTTTAAATGTAAACAACTATAGGCCAAGAGCGATATGGTATTTTTTAGGGTTCCGTACCCAAAGGGTAAAAAAGGAACCCTATTACTGAGACTGTCCGTCCATCTGTCATCAGGCTGTATGTCTTAAACCATGATAGTTACAGACTTGAAATTTTCACAGATGATGTATAATTATGTTGCCGCTAAAACAACAAATACTAAAAAATAGAATAAAATAAATATTAAAAGGGGTCCATAGAACAAATGTGATTTTTTTGCTTGTTTATGCTTGATATTAACAACGGTAATAGGTAGACACTTTAAATATTGCAGAATATTTTGTTATATATTTACTGTAGAAATAAATAGCTGAACTATAAGAAAAAAAAAAATAATTAAGGGGGGCTCCCATACAACAAACGTGATTTTTTGTTCCATTTCTATATGTTGCAACGTAACATTTGTTGCTGGTGCATTAACATCATAATTATGTAGTCATTTACCTGGTGCTATAGTCATAACTCGGATCCCCTGAGGCGCTAGATCCCTAGCTATAGGTAAAGTCATGCCAATGATAGCAGCTGTAGAAGCAGCATATCCCGCTTGTCCTATGTCACCCTCGTACGCTGCTGCGGCAGCCGTGTTAATTATTACCCCTCTTTGGCCGTCCTCTGTTGGTTGGTTTTTACCCATCAACCCAGCTGCTAATCTTATTGCATTGAATGTTCCTATTGTATTTACCTGAAACAAAAGTATTATGAAATCAAAGCATCCTGGAGTCTGATTGCATAATTAAAACATACTCATTGTTATTATAATCGTGAGAAAATTTTGCCCCCTGATTGGCTGACATAAATCAGGGAGCCAATCAGTGGGTAGAATGTGTTTGCGATTATTAATGATGATTACATTTCTCTCATACAATCGCCTAACAGGTTTGTTTTCAATGCTCAACAGCTTAGTAATTTAAAATATTACGCATTACTAACATTAACACATTTAGTGAAATGTTCCAATCCACACTCCTTGTCTTTGTTAAAGTTGTACACCTGACTTGTTTGTGCAAAACCCGCACAATTGACAAGTGTGTCCAACCTTCCAAACCTTGTCTTTGCAAGCTCTAAAGCCTTTTTGACATCATCTTCAGATGTTACCTAAAAAACAAACACATTCATATTCATTAGTATTTAGACACAAGGTTACAATTAATAATTGATTTCTGAAAAAAATTTAACAGTTATTAGCCGTGAGTGTAGATTTTGGGTTGAATCAGACTGAATAATTTAAGTTTAGGTACTTGGAACTTTGAAGATGGCATTGGTTTTTTAATAATTACCTAATATAGTGTTTCTAAACAGTAATAGCACTTGTAGAAGTGCATAAAAAAATGTTTGTAACTCAATGAAACTACAACTACTGAAGCCAAACTGTTTCGGTATGTAGATAATAGATATCTTTATAGGTACCTTATTTCTACCAGGCAAACAAAACCTTGTTGCTCTAATATTTTCCAATATGCTTTTGAACCAATGTTCTGATATCTGCAGGGTACTACAGAACTGTGTTTAAGAGCACATTCTGAGTTAATGAACATAATTTTATTTTATTTTATTTTTATTTTATTTATTTGGCAATTAGAACAAGTTGTAACTAATACAGTTAAGGGTCTTAAATACTAGGTTTTAACTCTAATTACAACTCTTAATATAATTGCACATAGTAAAAGGAAGTTTCGAAAATAACAAACATGCGGGACGTTAAAAGAAAACAACGCTACAAAATACTAAAGAATAAAGAAATAAGATAGAAGAATTAATAATATGTTCTTGATTCTATAAACAATAAAAGAAGATAAAAATGAAATTAAATGAAGTAGAGCAATAGAGTAGATTCATGGTAAACATTGTTCTACTTTATTACTCCAACCATCTTTCTATAAAACGCAGAGTATCTGTGATCGAAGACATCAATAGAGCTTGAGATCTCATTGTATGAGCGACACATTCTTGTCAGAGGATTGTAGTAAGATGTATTATTTTTACAAGTACCAAGTATAAAGGTCTTATTATCTCTGCGACTTTTAAATTTAATATTTAAATTTAACTGAGATAGCAGGGTGGGGGAGTCTATGTTCGAATGCATTATTTTATGCAGGGTGAGTAAGTCTTGTCGTTTGCGACGGATATGCAGAGGGGTCATATTAAACTTTATTAGACGATCAGCGTAAGATGGGATTTGTCTGGAGAGCCCGCATCGATAGGAGAGTATCCTAAGACATTTCCTTTGAACTGCCTCGATATTGTCCGAGTGTACAGCATAACTGGGAGACCAGATCACTGCACAGTATTCCAGCACTGTTCGCACTAATGTTTTGTACAGTAATATATAGCTTTGTGGGTTTTTAAACAATTTCGTGGTTCTCGCTATGAAACCTAGATTTTTAGATGATTTGTTTATGATACTAATGTAATGATCACGAAAACTGAGCTGGTCGTCAAACAAAACGCCGAGATCCTTTACAACAGTTTTTCTTTCTAGTGAATGATCATTAATTTTATAATCATGAGTAATTTTCAATCGTTTTTTAGTAAATGAAATAACAAAACATTTAGATACATTCAGACTCATTTGATTATGTTCACACCAATTTAACAATGTCAACAAGTCATTCTGTAAATGCAGACAGTCACATGGATCTTGTAATTCACGGAATGATAAGTAAAAATGTTCTTACACAGCCAACACAAACATGTACATCTTCTCCCAATGCTTTCGCCACCTCATGCGCCCTTGTGCCTTGTATATCCAGTATCACAACCTTCCCTCCATTCTGTACCAGCCTCTCAACAGCCGCTTTGCCAAGACCTGAAGCCCCACCGGTCACCAAGCTCACGAGACCCTAGACAAGAGGTTATGTTAATGTTTACATGATAAAACCATTGAAATGACAATTAAAATTTATAAAAATATTACCTTAAGCATTATTCTGGATGATTGTTACAGGTCTTAATTAGAAAACAACTATACTATCACAGAAAACTGTTTAAATTATATTACAACTTTGCGATAATCTCTCAAAGCTTAGACAGAATGATGACAGAAGTCAGCTGTCAGATGCTTGTCAGATGTGATACAGATATAATTATTTGTTTGGATACAAGTCTCATATTATATTTAAAGAGGTAAAAATGATCATTTTTTACTTATTATGCTGCTGCTGCAAATGTATTAAATTAATGATAGATTTTAAGATGCTATAAATATAATATATTACAATATTTAAATCAAAAGATATTCGGAACTTTCATAGGATGAAAATGCCGGACTGGTTAACATAGAGTACCTTTGAATATAATATGGTTAACTTTACGTATAGTACATGTATCCGATTTATAGCAAAACAAAAAAAAAGAAAATCAAATCAAACAAAACATTGCGGATTGCGGAAATGGAAAATGAAAATGGAGGTCTGAAATCTGAATTTTTATCGGCTTTTCCGATTTATTATTCCACTAGGCTGTATCACTGAGTAAACGAATTGTGAAAATTGATTGTCGATCGGGACTGATCGTTTGTGGTCGGGTTTGATTTGTTTTCATCATACACTAAATTAGGACGATATAAAAGCAATCAGTTGTGGGCTTCCTACGATTTCAATAAAACCTTCAGCTCGATATATTGGGGAGTACGATGGCTAAAGTGGAGCAGCCCATTTTCATTCTACCCAAGAAGCGCAACAGCAAGAAATCGATAACGACTGCTGGTCATGTTGATCACATTATCACCGTACAGGTATAAATCTCTACCTTATACTATATTTTAAATTATAACATACTAAATACTTCACATAGAGGTCGCACTACCGGAGCTGTTGTTGTTAGGCAGGACTTATCTGGTCAGAGCGCGAGTGACGACATATTATAAATCTATGATACTTAAAGTACTTCTCACTTGTAAAGTAGATTCTAAAAATCGTGGTGCTAGCTAAAGGTGCTGTTATAAATTCATAGGCTTTGTAACTTATTTCCAGGGAGTTGGAGACAATGAATTGCCAGCAAAGTATAAAAATGGACTGTCACCAGTATCCGAACATGTTATTAATGGCATCATACATTCAACAATGGACGGGCTCAAGTCCAACATGAAGATAAACCTGCCCATCATCAATGACGTAAATAATGAAGAAACGGATGAATCCAATACTCACTCAGACCAGAAGCTGCAGAAAAACGGATACCAGAGCCTTTCGACTATCAACAGCAGCCGTGAAATAATAGACTTGTCACCGATATATGAAAATTCATCAGATGCCTGCTCCAGCCATGGAGACTTGAGAGAGCTTAATGATAATGATGTGCAAAAAAGCTGCAGAATCTTAAACTCTGAAAATAACGAAAGCTCTTGCCCCACCCCCAATAGTCTGTCTCAAACTCAGTCTGAAAATAGTTTTGAAATGGGCCCATTAACAGATAGCCTCAAAAACAGTGCTAAAAGGCGAAAAAGAGTAAACATTGTGCCAGGGATTGTCGAAACTGACAATACTGACACAGAAATCACTGCTCTAAGAGTAGAATCGGAAGGATCAATCTCCCCTGAATGTTCTTTGTCCGAAAACAGAGATGGGTACTTAACTATGACTGGTACTATCAAAAGGGGTAAAAAGAAAGGGCAGAATGTTGATGTAAAATTAAATATATCAAGGGAAGAGCTTGAGATTATTGAAGCTGCAATTGTGGCAGAGGAATACAATAAGATGGATATGTCAAAGTGTTCACTTTACAATGGGCCTCATATATTTCTCTTCAGCCTGATATGCATTCCGTTTGTTGCATGCATATCTGCTATGTACTCATTCTACATGGGAACAATGACGTGGTACAATATATTTACACATGTTACCGAAGACTTGAGTTGTTTTAAAAAGGTGTTATTGGCACCGATAGTCATTTTATCGTACCCGTTTTTGATAGTCATTTTTACTGTTGGGTTGGGGTTGTATGCTGGCATTGCCCAGCTCACTTTCAGTGGTGCCAACTGGCGGAAGGATGTATGTGATTTTGAGAAAGGCTTCTACGGTTGGCTATGCAACTTCCTTGGTATGTCTGAATGTAGCCCGTATGAGGTAGTTGTATTAATGGATGTGAAATCTTAAACTTGGGATGGATATATGCATTCTGTGCCATTGATTGTAAGTTTTTATGCATATCTTAGAATATTCATAAATTTTGTATACGAGAACCATAGACAAAGGCTTTGAAATGAGTGTTTTTGTGGGTATGCCATTATACTGTGTATGTCTGTCAATAAGTGAATACTTTTAATATTTAAATGATTTGGTGAAAGATACATGCTTAGTGTTAGGTATTATAAGAAACCCATACGTAATTGTTATGCCATCAGTCCAACCAAAACTATATTTTCCATAACCAGATTCAAATTAGATGAGTAGGTATAATAATGAAAATGTTTTATATTTCAGTTACGATTTCTAGTCAAAGCTTAACTTTATTTTTAGTACAAAGAAAAAAATGATTATTTATTTTACTGTATGGAGTGAATGTATGAATCTTTTTAAAAAATATGAAGTAATATTAAAAATGTATTGGGAACAAAGTGGGATTTTGCCAGTTTATACCACATTTTGACTTTGTATTTTAATATTTAATAGTAGTTTTAACTTTAGGATTATTATTTATAAAATGCATTTTATTCAAAAACTATTGACATAAATGTATTCAAAAACAAAGTATGTTTGTTAATAATATAATGGAAAAAAGTCTTCTGTTGCACAAATACCTCTATTTTTATATCTTATATTTTTTCTATCATCTTTTTTTATAAATCTATATTGATTTATATTTTATAAAAGTTGTATAATCCATGAGTAATTATGTTATTGTATTTTATTCTACAGTGCTTTTGCCATAAAATTAATGAAGAGAGAGAATTTTTATTGTAAGTTATTTTGCATTCCTGCTAATATTGCAATTGACAACCAAATGGTGCAACGGTAATAGTCCTGCGTTCTGTGTTGGGGGTTATGGGTTTGATTCCCACAACTGAAAAATATTTGTGTGTTGAGCATATATTTTTCAATGTCCTGGGGTTTTTTTAAACATGTCATTTTTATGAGGAGTACACATAATGGCTGTTCTGTAGCTTATTTTTCCCTAGTTTCAAAAAGCAAGTGTTTTGTTGTTAGCTGCTCTGTACCTAAGAGAAAGTTAAGTAAATTTTACCATAATAAATATAATATTAAGATTGATTCCAATAATCATAATAAACATGAGACTTGTATTCAAAAATTATACTGTAGGTACTTGGTAGACATTTTTATAGATGTTGAATAGAAAAATAATAAACAGACACAGTGTTGTAAAACTAGATAGGGCTATAAGAATAATGTATTCACTACAATTATTGTGATCAGCTAAAATTCTGCCCCATGATTGGTTCAATATGAAGCATATACAAAAATAGTAGGGGATCCCCAATAAAGGTCGACCTTCCCCGAGCTGTTTATTGGATGAAAACTATTTTATATCCAATTAAATATGACAATAAATATATCGCAAGTGGGTTGCCTAAAAAATTTCAGTCCAGGATATGATTAATTAGGAATTAAAAAAAATCCATTGTAACATGAACTCGTATTTGTTAGAGTTCCGTTGACATCTTAGTTCAAATTAGATTGGATGAGCGATCCAGGTCGTAAATTGCAATTGTGCTTATTTACCTACGATTTTTTATCTGTTAACTTTCTTTTGCCAAAAAATATAGAGCAGAAATACTTTCCTCAGCCAGGAAAGTATTTCTGGCAAAAAGCACTATTTATAACATCCAATCTAATTTGAACTACGATGTCAACTAAACTAACAAATAGGAGTCCATGTTACAATGGTTTTTTTAATTCTTAATTAATCATACCCTGGAATGAAATTTTTTAGGCAACCCACTTGCGATATATTTATTGACATATTATTAAATTGGATATAAAATAGTTTCATCCAATAAACAGCTTGGTGAAGGTCGTTGTATAGCGGGATCCTAGACCAAAACCAATCAGTTTGAAGATTGAGAAATTTAAAATAAGATTCAAACGAATTGTATTGCTTAGCAAAATTTATTTGATAATCATATTCTAACGCTTAAGCAAAATGATTTAAGTTAGGATATTATACATCTAGATGTATTTATTGTAACAAAAACAACATAATCATGTTTATAGTATCTATACTTATAATAAAACTGTAAAGGGTCGAATTCTGTACATTGAAGATATTTTGAAAATTTTTGTTGGAGGACACTATTTAGTCGATACTGAAGCCAAAACTGTAATTTGTTTAATTTTTGTCTGTCTGTCTGTCTGTCTGTCTGTCTGTCTGTCTGTCTGTCTGTTTCACGACCGCGCATCACGGCTAATCCGCTGGATGGATTTAAATGAAACTTGACATGATTATAGTTCATACCCCGAGGTAGGACATAGGATACTTTTTGTCCCGAAATTCATCATAGTTTCCCTGGAAGACGGCATCAAAGTCCAAACGTTTTTTAGTTATAATTCATTAACGCGTTGTCCGATTCCATTCATTCTTTTTTTGTTAGAAAGGAGGTTCTTTAAAGATTATTCCATACAAATCTTATCATCATCACTTTTGTAGTTCAGAAATTACAGACATCAGAACCTTTAAGTTCAAGTAGGTAGGTGACTTGAAACTCGGAATGCACAAAGAACCTAGGACTAGGACGTAGGGCTCAAGTAAGACTGGAGTACCTTTACAGCCGTAAATAAATAGGCTTAGCAGGAGATTTTGTATGGTTTAAAATTTTTCACTTTTAGGGTGAACAAAAATCATTTAACTGGCGTTATCGCTACGTTATACCGTATAGCGCCATCTCTACAATTTATGTGAAACTTGAATGTAAAACTCTGAGATAGGTACTACCGAATTTTTTTAAATAAAAATTAACTGTCATGTTATTTACTGTTTCCTGACTTTATATTAAGATGGCACTGTTAACACATGAACAGATTTAAACTTTATCATCCGCAATATGGAAAGGGTAAGATAATGGTTCACAAATATTTTTAACTCTTAGATCTTATCGATCCTAACCGACTGACTGTCATCTAAGGTCTTTTTATATAGGTCTTTTTATAAAAAAATATATAGCCATTGTCCATTCTGATGTTTTGGATTGTATTGAGATGAAGCAAAGATTTTTAAAAGACTCTTATATTATGTTGGGCTGGGGAATATTGTTAGTAGAGTAATTTATCCCAGTGGTACCTACCCGGCCGAACTCTGAAAGAAGAGTTCTACCACCAGTACAACTTTTCACATAGTTTAATAATTTTTGACATATTTCGTGGTTTCAGAATAAAAATCACAATGAAAAGGACGATTTTAACTGTCGATATTTCGATACATTGGTACAAGTCGTGGTCACGTAGTGACCACGACCTGTGCCACTGGGTTTTTATTCTGAAACCACGAAATATGTCAAAAATTATTAAACCATGTGAAAAGTTGTACTGGTGGTAGAACTCTTCTTTCAGAGTTCGGCCGGGTAGGTACCACTGGGATAAATTACTCTACTAACAATATTCCCCAGCCCAACATAATATAAGAGTCTTTTAAAAATCTTTGCTTCATCTCAATACAATCCAAAACATCAGAATGGACAATGGCTATATATTTTTTTACGTATAAAAAGACCTTAGATGACAGTCAGTCGGTTAGGATCGATAAGACCTAAGAGTTAAAAATATTTGTGAACCATTATCTTACCCTTTCCATATTGCGGATGATAAAGTTTAAATCTGTTCATGTGTTAACAGTGCCATCTTAATATAAAGTCAGGAAACAGTAAATAACATGACAGTTAATTTTTATTTCAAAAAATTCGGTAATATCTCAGAGTTTTACATTCAAGTTTCACATAAATTGTAGAGATGGCGCTATACGGTATAACGTAGCGATAACGCCAGTTAAATGATTTTTGTTCACCCTAAAAGTGAAAAATTTTAAACCATACAAAATCTCCTGCTAAGCCTATTTATTTACGGCTGTAAAGGTACTCCAGTCTTACTTGAGCCCTACGTCCTAGTCCTAGGTTCTTTGTGCATTCCGAGTTTCAAGTCACCTACCTACTTGAACTTAAAGGTTCTGATGTCTGTAATTTCTGAACTACAAAAGTGATGATGATAAGATTTGTATGGAATAATCTTTAAAGAACCTCCTTTCTAACAAAAAAAGAATGAATGGAATCGGACAACGCGTTAATGAATTATAACTAAAAAACGTTTAGACTTTGATGCCGTCTTCCAGGGAAACCATGATGAATTTCGGGACAAAAAGTATCCTATGTCCTACCTCGGGGTATGAACTATAATCATGTCAAGTTTCATTTAAATCCATCCAGCGGATTAGCCGTGATGCGCGGTCGTGAAACAGACAGACAGACAGACAGACAGACAGACAGACAGACAGACAGACAAAAATTAAACAAATTACAGTTTTGGCTTCAGTATCGACTAAATAGTGTCCTCCAACAAAAATTTTCAAAATATCTTCAATGTACAGAATTCGACCCTTTACAGTTTTATTATAAGTATAGTGACCACGACTTGTACCAATGTATCGAAATATCGACAGTTAAAATCGTCCTTTTCATTGTGATTTTTATTCTGAAACCACGAAATATGTCAAAAATTATTAAATCACACGAAAAGTTGTACTGGTGGTAGAAATCTTCTTTCAGAGTTCGGCCGGGTAGGTACCACTGGGATATAATACTCTACTAACAATATTCCCCAGCCCAACATAAGAGTCTGCTAGAAATCTTTCCTTCATCTCAATGCAGTCCCAAGTATAAGAATGGGCAATGGCTATATATTTCTTTACGTATAAAAAGACCTATGACGGTCAATCGGTTAGGACCAGTTAAGACCTGAGAGTTAAAAATATTTGTGAACAATTATTTTACTCTTTCCATGTTGCGGATGATGAAAAAAAAACGTGGCACTCTGGGAATGTCCACAAAAGTGAAAACTTTAATCTGTTCATGTCTCAACTGAACAGCGCCATCTTAATATAAAGGCAAGGAACAGTACATTACATGACAATTAATTATTATTAACAAAAATTCGGTAGTAACTATCTCCAAGTTTTACATTCAAGTTCCACATAATTTCTAGAGATGGCGCGATACGGTATAACGTGGTCTTAAATTCATGATTTTTGTTCACCCTAAAAGTGAAAAATCTTAAACCATACAAAATCTTCTGCTAAGCATATTTATTTACGGCTGTAAGGGTAGGTACTCCAGTCTGATTTGAGCCCTTACGTCCTAGCCCTAGGTGCTTGTCCATTCCGAGTTTCAAGTCACCTACTTGAACTTATCGATAAAGGTTCTGATGTCTATAATTTCTGAACTACAAAAGTGATGATGATAAAATGTATACGGTATAATCTTTAAAAAACCTCCTTTCTAACAAAAAAAGAATGAATGAAATCGGACAACGGGTTAATGAATTATAACTAAATACAAATTTTGACTTTGATGCCGTCTTCCAGGGAAACCATGATGAATTCCGGGACAAAAAGTATCCTATGTCCTACCTCGGAGTATGAACTATAATCATGTCAAGTTTCATTTAAATCCATCCAGCGGATTAGCCGTGATGCGCGGTCGTGAAACAGACAGACAGACAGACAGACAGACAGACAGACAGACAGACAGACAGACAAAAATTAAACAAATTATAGTTTTGGCTTCAGTATCGACTAAATAGTGTCCTCCAACAAAAATTTTCAAAATATCTTTAATGTACAGAATTCGACCCTTTACAGTTTTATTATAAGTATAGATAGCTGTTGCCCGCGGCTCCGCCCGCGTGAATTACGATTTTTTTTTACATATCCCGTAGAATTCCTTGATTTTCGCGGGATTCTGGTGTGATGTTGTACAGAAACCTGTTCTTACTTCGCACGGGTTATCTTGTGGTGATTTAGAAAACCCTTTTTTTTTTAATAAAAAAATATAAAGTTTCATTAATACGTAGTTGAAAGATCAAAAGGACGATTTTAACTGTCGATATTTCGACCCAATGGCACAGGTCGTGGTCACTACGTGACCACGACTTGTACCAATGTATCGAAATATCGACAGTTAAAATCGTCCTTTTCATTGTGATTTTTATTCTGAAACCACGAAATATGTCAAAAATTATTAAATCACACGAAAAGTTGTACTGGTGGTAGAAATCTTCTTTCAGAGTTCGGCCGGGTAGGTACCACTGGGATATAATACTCTACTAACAATATTCCCCAGCCCAACATAAGAGTCTGCTAGAAATCTTTCCTTCATCTCAATGCAGTCCCAAGTATAAGAATGGGCAATGGCTATTTATTTCTTTACGTATAAAAAGACCTATGACGGTCAATCGGTTAGGACCAGTTAAGACCTGAGAGTTAAAAATATTTGTGAACAATTATTTTACTCTTTCCATGTTGCGGATGATGAAAAAAAAACGTGGCACTCTGGGAATGTCCACAAAAGTGAAAACTTTAATCTGTTCATGTCTCAACTGAACAGCGCCATCTTAATATAAAGGCAAGGAACAGTACATTACATGACAATTAATTATTATTAACAAAAATTCGGTAGTAACTATCTCCAAGTTTTACATTCAAGTTCCACATAATTTCTAGAGATGGCGCGATACGGTATAACGTGGTCTTAAATTCATGATTTTTGTTCACCCTAAAAGTGAAAAATCTTAAACCATACAAAATCTTCTGCTAAGCATATTTATTTACGGCTGTAAGGGTAGGTACTCCAGTCTGATTTGAGCCCTTACGTCCTAGCCCTAGGTGCTTGTCCATTCCGAGTTTCAAGTCACCTACTTGAACTTATCGATAAAGGTTCTGATGTCTATAATTTCTGAACTACAAAAGTGATGATGATAAAATGTATACGGTATAATCTTTAAAAAACCTCCTTTCTAACAAAAAAAGAATGAATGAAATCGGACAACGGGTTAATGAATTATAACTAAATACAAATTTTGACTTTGATGCCGTCTTCCAGGGAAACCATGATGAATTCCGGGACAAAAAGTATCCTATGTCCTACCTCGGAGTATGAACTATAATCATGTCAAGTTTCATTTAAATCCATCCAGCGGATTAGCCGTGATGCGCGGTCGTGAAACAGACAGACAGACAGACAGACAGACAGACAGACAGACAGACAGACAAAAATTAAACAAATTATAGTTTTGGCTTCAGTATCGACTAAATAGTGTCCTCCAACAAAAATTTTCAAAATATCTTTAATGTACAGAATTCGACCCTTTACAGTTTTATTATAAGTATAGATAAAGACTGATGTATTCTAGTCACTATTGTGTCCATTTTCTACATAATAAAATATTTAAAAAAAACTAAAGCTTTTGCACTAAAATGTCTAACACATAATAATTACAATTAACTATGAACATGTTGATTTTTATGGTGATGTCTCTTTTGATTGGCTTTGTTCAGGTTTAGGCTGTTTGCTTTTCAATTCAGTGTCAATTCTTTCTTTAGCTCGAACGATTTTCGATTGTAAATAAAAAGAGCCACCCTTCGCCTTGTCGTTTGCGGTGAAGAGGTGTTCATAGCTTTTCCTGACTTTTTCTGGGTCTAACTTCTCTATATTAAGTATTTGCATAGCTTCTTCTAGTGTTAGCCCCGTGGAGGCGTTCGCCGCAGCTCGTCTCGCGCCTTCTGGTCCACCCCCGGCCCGTTTTGCAGCCTCCTGCGACGCACGTAATTCCTGCTGCAGAGCGCGAGCAAATGCCCTTCCCACAACCTGCGCTCCAAGCACAATTATTTGAGCTATATACTTTGCCATGTTCTGTTTATATTTGTAAACAGAATAATGTCTTCAAACATCACGATATCACTAATTTTTTGAAAACTATTCCATTATTTTCATATTTGAGGTTATATTTTGGAAATAAATAAAGACAATTATGTTGATAGGTGTCACTGTCAGTGTCAGCTGTCAGTCATAGAGTATATAAGCAGTCAGCTGATTCTATAAGGGCTACCGCAGTCACGGAATGGCATAGTCGGTCAAAAGGTCAAATTAGTCCAAAAAATAAGAATAAGTTACATAAATTCCCACGCTGAAAATCGGTAAAATTGTTAAAATATGATTAAAAATAAAATTTGAAAGTTCCCCATTTTTCCTATGTATGGAAAAGTTTTATTCAAGGTCAAAGGTCAAAAAAATGAGTTATTCACGATTTTTAGCAAAACGGTAAGGTAACCTTACCGATTTTCAGCTTGGTGGGAATTTATGTAACTTCGAATGTCTAATGAGTAGCAAAAGATTTCAAGTTTTACCAATTTCATACGTATTTGTATAAAATACAACATGAGTTGCTATGTTTCAAATTAAATTTTTAAAGTGTTTTTAATTGTCGTGTTTCTATAATAAACAATATTCAAGGATCAGTATTTACTGACGTCACGCATACAATTTAAGGCTCCGCCCTGAAGTCGGATTTTTAATTTGTCAAAACTGTAAAATGGCGCTAATGTATGCGACCGACAGCGGTATGTGCTGACAGCGGTACCAAAACGTAGGTATGACGCGCGACCGGCGACGCCATATTTGAGAAATTCATTTAAATTGGCTTCAACATACCATAGTCACATATTTCCCGTCCTCTTAGCGTAGCGTGTTGCGTCCATACCCAGGAAATTGTCAGTCTTTTTGGGTGGGTATATCCGCCATCTTGTGTCGAATTGAAATAGCCAATCACAGCCATCGGCCAATCACAGATAGGCACCAGACAGCTGATCAGAAGGGCTGCTCTAACTATCTATCGATATGGAAATATTATCGATGTAAGTAGTTCGTGGTTAGTCATTAAAGATTTGAGAGAGCAAAAATGAATGAACATAACCTACCGTTAAAAACCTACTGATAAAAATTAATGGCTAACGGTTTTGAAATCGGTCGCCTTGATGCAAAGTAACGATTATCTTAAGAACATACAGTATTACGAGTCGTGTACATTTTTCTCCGGAGATGCAAAATTATTCTTTTGTGGAATAAATACCTACCTACGTTAAAAATAAAAAAATCTTGCTGTCCACATGTCACCAACTGACAATAATTATTATCTGACGTAACCATGACACACAATACACATTAAATATACTGTATCTGACGTATAATTCAAATAACATACTATCTAATATAATATTGTAGTAAAAAACAAATTAGTTACTTACAGTAGTGTCAGATAATTTACATGTAATAATAGTATTATGATTAATACACGACGTGATGTATTAGGCTCTTCGTTAGTTATCGAGAAATATTCTTTTTTTTAATCTTGAGGTTACAACTCCTCTTTAATCCTCAGTTTCTCTCACCCATTTCAAAGCTCGGTCAACGAAGTTTTGCGGGACTCCTATTTCTGGGTGGTCATGATAATAACTACCAATAAAGATCCTATTCGTCACCTAATTTGTCGGGGTTCTCCAAGTCCCGAGCTCGCATCGGTCGCTCCCGGATCCTAATATTTGTAACAAACATCTAATCTGCAAATAGCGTAGATCTGTAGTAGCTGAGACTTCCAGTTCAAATGTTCAAAGTTCAATGTGGCAGCCATTTTTTAAATTTTGACCACAAATTACATGTCTTTGCTTGCTGCAATGGTTTTTGTAATTTAGTCATTTCGAGATATGAACAATTATTTTCTTAAAATACAGTCCCGCCAAACTGACTTACAGTTGTTACTTAAAAGTTGTCAGACATCGATTTTAAAGAAATTAATCATTCATGAAAAATCTTTAGAAATTTTCACTCTTTACAATTTGAATTTCGAAAATTCCCGTCTTTGTACAGAATATACAAATATTCTGTAGATTCATGACCTAATAATATGAACCTGAGTACTAAATTTTACATCTCTACGACTTTTAGTTTTACCGGAATCCGTGGAACAACGAAAATGCCTCACTCCTTTATTTATATTATTATATAAAATTTACGGAACCCTTCATGCATGAGTCCGACTCGTACTTGTTTGTCTTTGGCCTACTCTCTGTTTCTTTTTTATAACTTTAATCTATAATATTATTGTCTATTGCGTGTTAGTATTGTCTATGTATTTATGTCAGTTATTAGGTTTTGTGGGTTGTGGTCAGCAATATTATTATAATATTTACCTGATGTGCTGAAAATTTTATTTAATTCATACAAAATAAATTCACATCTCCGGGAAAAAATAAGTATGCGTGGGTCTTCTCGTTCTACTGAATCTCCCTTAATTCATCGTAACTTCAAACTAAGGCGACCGGATTAAAACCAACAGCCAATACTTTAACAAATCCCGCGAGACCAAACTATATCTATTCCTGAAGCCTTTTCCTCTATTATAAAAGTTTGCAATAGATAATAGCTATAGAAAAGTTTTAGTTTCTGTAAAACCCCGAGATTTTTTCCTATCTACTCAGCTATCACAAGCATAGTATGAAATTTATCGATAACGGTATAATAGTAGTCACATCATTAGTACTTTGACATGAAGCAATGCGCATGTCAAAGTGCTACACTTTATGGCGGTTTTTGCCACCCCGACACATATAGTGATAAGTAAACTATGGCCTCTCTATATATATGTTTAAATTCTCTAAGGTTGCGTTAGGGTTGCGTCAAGGTTTCGTCATTGATGGTAACCAAAGAATATAAATATGGTAACACAGTTTGAATGTCTATTGGTAAAATATTTGCCATGCCGTGACCAGTGTGCGGTAGCCTGGGCGACGGGTACTATCCGGGCGCGAAAATTCAAATTTTATTTAGTTTTTCGCTCATAGTGGGCTAATATACATCGAAGGCTAATGAAAATTTGTTTTGCGGGCACAACATTTATGCATCTACTTGTTTTTAATATAAACTCTGCGCAGCAATACTCATTTACTTCATAATGGTTCCCCGATGGCTCGAAATCTGGGAAACTGCAAAAAATTATCTTTCGGGAACCAATATGAGATGAGTGGGAACTTTCGAGCGAAGTTTCTTTTAAAAATACCTACGTAGATGCATAAAATGTAGGCCCGCAAAATGCATTGCCATAAATCTACAATGAACAGTCTAATATTTGCGAAAATCTAAATAAAATTTGAATTGCGCGGGCTGGTAGGGTAAAGTCAAACCATAGTCAAACTTTGATTTATGAATTGAAAGTTGCTTGAAAAGGGACCACTTTGACACTTCAACTTCATCGATTTTGACAGCATGCTACATGTCAGATTTTGTATTTGCCAAAGAGGATTTTGCGATGGCCAAGTGATTATATACTCTTTGGCGATGGCCACGCTCGAAGCTGATTGATTTGTATTTTTGTTTTTGATTTCCGGATTAGAATAATTCGCGACGCCGTTCAAGCAAGATACATCAAGCCCAGGAAGGCGACTTCAGCTTGCAAGCCAGCAGCTGAAGCCCTTGCAAGATTTGAAACCAACTACAACGTTCAGCGAAAACAAGACATCAAGATGACTCTGGGTACTTACAATAGACACCAATATGCGCGTAAAAAGTGTGTTATTTTTTTATTTTAATTTCTACCTTCGTGTCTTCATATTTAGCTATTTTTTACGTTATTTTGATGATTTTTAACAGGCGAGCGGCATTGGAGGCAGCTTTCCCGCAGGGCATCCGCTGTCAAAAGTGCTTGGAATATGGGCATTGGAGCTACGAATGCAAGGGCAAACGCAAGGTCCTGGTGCGTCCCTCGCGAACGCAGGTCCTAAAGAAGAACCTGAAATCGAAGGAAAAGGAAAGTGATTGCAGGTATTTCACATTTTCCTTACAAGCGATATCTGCTGTGAGCAAATTGTTGAGATTTAGGTAAAATTAACGATTTTTCAATATTAGCATATGGTGAAATTTTGTATGTACCCACATTTTTTATATTGTAACATGACTTGTACATCTTTCATTCATTCATTAGCTCAATTTAGTTTAATTATATTAAATAATAATTTGAATGGTAAACAGAATAGACAAATCACCTTAATAGTGATAAAATGTCTCCTAAAAAGATAGTGCTTCATTTCTGTTGCAGTAATTTGAATTTGGAACCGTTGAAACTGTAATCTCATTTCTGTTACATTAATTTGAATTTTTAACTGTTGAAACTGTAATTGCGGTGAAGTACCAATAACTTTTTTAGTTTCATATAATTTGGAGTTATATAAATAGTTCCGGTAAAACTCTAAAAAAAATTTGCATGCTTACCTACCCAACTTTGTATCCAACTAATATATAAATGCAAAAAAGTTTAAGTATGGATGGATGAGTCTTTGTTATTCTTTCACGCCGCAACTACTGAACCGATTTGGCTGAACTTTGGAACCTAAATAAATAAATAATATTTATTTGAAAGAAACCCAAATTACATTGTTCGTTGGACTCCTGATAGCATAAAGTCCAGATTATCACATAGTTATTTTTATCCATGAAAGTGATTATGTTTGCAGATGATGTTTCTATTATTATTCCATGCACAAATAATACCGATAATTCTTTAAGGATCAATGCAGCGCTAAGTAATATACATGACTGGCTAATAAGTAATAACCTGTGTCTCAATTTGAAAAAAACTAAATATATGACATTCAAAAACAAAAAAATGACAGCATTAAATAATAACGTGACATGCTGCAACGAAAATATTGAACAGGTATCTACCATATCGTTCTTAGGTATGCACTTAGATGAATTCATGACCTGGAGTACACACATAGACAGTTTATGTAAAAAAATAAATAAATTTGTTTTCGCTTTGAGAAGTCTTTCTAAAATAACGGACAAAAATACAGCTTTATCGGCATATCATGGCTATGTAGTCTCAAGTATCAGATACGGGATATTGCTCTGGGGTAATGCTTCAGATGTAAACAGAGTTTTCCTAATTCAAAAAAAGTGTATTAGAGCAATAGGTAATAAGGGACCAGTAGATTCATGCAGGCCTCTATTTAAGTTCCTTAAATTATTAACTCTGCCATGCATTTACATTTTTGAAGTTGCGTGCTTTGTAAAGAGGTATAGGTGTGAATTTTTTGAAATTTGTGGCAATTTTTCAAATTTTAACACGCGTTATCCTAATAAAATTTATTATCCGCCAGTTAAAACTGCCCTAAGGTCAAAAAGTTGCTATCATATGATGATTAAGATTTATAACGGGTTGCCTACATTCATAAAAGAATTGCCATACATAAGGTTTAAAGTAAAATTATATAACTGGTTGGTCGATAAGTGCTTTTATTCGGTTAATGAGTTCTTTGCCATGAAAAAATAATTTTGACTTATTTTATTTTAAATTATTATTATCATTGCTAATTCTTTCCCGTGTTTGTAAGTAATATTATTATTTTCTCCTCTAAAATTATTATATTTGCTATAATTAATTATAATATTTTCATAAATTTAAAATTAGCATAAGTTTTTACATATTTGCATGTCAATATTTGTTGACTGAACATGTATTTGTAATCATGTACAATGTTTAAGCAAATAAATTATGATTATGATTATGATTATGATTATGATTATGTGAAAAACTGAAATTCATGCGGGCAGAGCCATGGGTAACAGCTATTTTGGACAGCTGTGTTTTAGTGCTTCTTGGGATTTTTTTCAGACAAGACATTTCACATTTGTCTTTTGCACTTGTCCAATACACAACATAACATCAAACCAAAAGCATAGACTTTGGTTGTTTAATTTTTTTCACTGACCTACTTTTTGTGGAGTGCTTAGGGCTAGTCGTAATCTTTACCCTTGTTTTAGCAATGGCAAATGCTCTATACCCAACAAGAAGAAGCGTGGTAATGACTCGGATGGCTCCGGATCGGGTAGCAGTTCGTCAGACAGTTCTTCAGACTCATCGTCTGACAGCTCCGACTCATCAGACAGCAACAGTGACAGCGAGTCTGGGAGTGACAGCGGCAGCAGTAGTGGAAGTGGCAGCGATTCTGACTCTTGCAGCGACTGTTAATTTAATTAAATTTACGAATTCGACGTTTATCTTTAGATTATATTAAGAATTATTTTAGCTTGTGCAAATCTTTTTTGAGAACTTTTTTAAAATTCAATCTTTAAGATAGTTAAAAGCAATGAAATAATTTGTTTGGTTATTGTTTGTCTCATTTTGACAAAGCCCAAAAAGATTTGCACTAAAGTTAGCTCTCTTTACATTATTACGTGTATGTAGAACTTTAATTCCATTTTCGTATTCCTGAGTTTTTAATGCAGTCTCTCTCACACATTTCTAGTGCAGGTATTTTTCTTTACTTTTCTCCTATTTTACTCTTATCTTTAATTGCGTTTCCACTGTAGCAATTTTTATGGTCAATGCTGGTCATTAAAAAATAGGTTAAGTTATTCTAGGGTCAGTACAGACCGAACTTAAAACATACTAGTTAGATATAATTGAGCTTTAATAAAGTGTTTAATAATGAAAAACTTGAAGAAAACCACGAGAATTTTTAAGCAGTTGATAAGTTTGTTCTGACCCTTAGAGCAATAGAATTAATAAATAAAATTAATAGTATTTTTTTTAATATTAAAATATTTGAACTTCATTTGTTATCTGAATGCTAATAAACAATTTAATTGTACCTTCTATGACTTATGTAAGTTGTGTCTAGTAGGTAGTTATAATTTAATGATTAGTCATGTAAAAAATGTAAGTTTTAATAATTGATATTTGTTGTTTATTGGTGTGATGGTAATGAATTTTATTATTTTCTATGTCGAAAGGATATTAATTTAATATTTTAGGAGTAATATTTAAAAACAGTGTAACTCCTAGACTTAAAAATGTAGAATTAAAAGCTGTAAAATATGCTTAACGTAGTTATTGATGTAAGTACTTCAATTTAAATTAAAACTGTCTTCATTTTAATAAGTTTCAGACTTCATTTAAATTTCAGCAGTACATAAGTAATAAGTAAATGCAGGGAGTTAGATTGTTTTTATTTAATGATTTTTTTTAAAAAAGGATGTTTTATTGGAAATTTGATAAATAATTTATTGGATATGAGGAAAATAAATAAACAATTTGGATATATTTTTTTATTTCATAATCATTATCTGACCTAAGTCCCTTTTTATGGTAACACACCAAAATGTTTTTTACACCATGCAAGCAACGAATATATAATATTACTAGCTGACCTGGCAAACGAAGTTTTGCCCTTGGGGATTTAAAAAATAGTTGAATTGAGATTTAAATTATCCTATCTCTCAAGTTGGATCGAACTGCACATGGTGTGCGAATTTTATTATAATCGGTTAAGTGGTTTAGAAGTCCATTGAGGACAAACATTGTGACACGAGATTTATATATATTAAGATTTTAATGCAAGTTAGTACAGTCCGCGAGGCGTAAGCTGAGCTTTGCATTAGTGTGAGTTTACATAGATAGTGTAGGTGTAACATTGGCCTAAAGCGCGGCGCGTCCCTTGCTTGGTATTAAACCGGTTTTTACTGCTTTTTGACAATCGGCCTGAGGCGCGGTGCGTCCATCGCATGACGCAACTTCTCCGCGCACCTTTTGTCTGACTCTACTTTTAGTGATCACTCACACAAATGCAAAGCTCAGCTTACGCCTCGCGGACTGTACTTGACTGTGATCTCACCTAATGGTAAGTGATGAATGATGATGCAGCCGAAGATGTTAATGCACTAACTTGGAAAAGGGGTAAGTAAAGTCAGCCCAACGGTTTCTACACAGCATCGCACCGGAACGCTTAATCGCTTTGCGGTACAATGTCTGTCATTCGAACTAGGAATTTAATTTTGCATACAAAAATTTCCTTTCTTTTCAATGTACATTTCCTGTCATACTGATTTTATTGACAAGTGCAACTTGTTTATAACTTTGGAATTCGGATGTTAATCACAAAAATAATAATTGTAGTAGGAGCAATGATATATTAATATATATATAGCTGCTTGTGCTGATTCACTGACTCACTGATTGATCACCTCTCCTGAACAATTTTGTATGAAAAAAATTTTTTTCAATGAACATTTCATATAGAAGGGAAAAATTCATTCGGAGGAAAAATACGGAGAGAGCTGATGATTGAGGATTTCGAAGACGGATCAAGAGCACAGCCAGGGTATTGGAGATAGGTGGGGGGTGCTCGACCAAATGTCACTCGAAATGTCAAACAATTGGCAGCTAGCTGAAAAAAAGTTCAAAATGGCGGATTCAAGATGGCCGCCATACAAACTTCATCGGTGTCCATCTCGAAAAGTATAAAAGATGGAAGAACGGTTTCTTAACAAGAGTTGATTAGGACCCAAAGGTCTATTCGACGGATAGAAAAAAAAGTAAAAAAGGCGGAATTTATATTTCCATAGAAAATGTATGGCGGATGTTGAAGAGGCTGAAAGTTGGACGGCAAATAAGGAGAAAGACGGCACGCGGGCCACATGTGGCCCGCGCCACCACGCATCCTACTAGTTATAATATATAAAAAGTGATCTATGAATGTGGAGACCATATTCTATATTAGGGTATTTGCCGGTATTACAGAATAAAAAGAATTCCACTCAAAAAAAGAATACGTATTTATTGCTTAAAAAATACACAGATGTCATAGAAAATTTGAACTATCAATTACATACGAATAACTGAAACAATTTGTACTTTCTAGGCAGGTTATAATAAATCTCACATTATAAGGTGGGCATATTAAATTATAGCTTGGCAACTTCGTGCGGGACCCTCCTGCGGGGGGAAGGGGACACTTCTCTGCATGTATACGTTACCGTGTCCCCCGGCCGTCTGTCACCCCGCAGGAGGGTTTCGCACGAGGTTGCCAAGCTATAAATAGTAGTATAGTTGTGACTACAGGGTGGCTATTCACTTAATGCGTCGGCTACATTCGTGAAGTGAAATGTTTAAAACGGTCATGGCATTTACGTATAAGCAGACCATATAGAAATCAAACATTTTTTGCAAACATTGAAAAAATAATTTTACGACTATAAATAAATTTAACATGTACACTCTACAGCATAAAGTTTAATGTACCCGCATAATACGATCACGCTTAATACGATTTCGCGCATAATACGCTATTTTACGCTGCAACTTGAGACATGTTTTCATACATTTCATAACGCTTAATACGCTTTCTCGCTTAAGACACGTGTTTGGTCTGGTCCCTATGAAATCGTATTAAACGGGTTTTACTGTAGTTCAAATCGTAACATGGTCGATAACCGTAAACTTAAAGGATAATGCCGATTCTTGCATGAAAATTGGGCTATACCTTGCGTCTTAACTAAATCATCGGTAAAACAAATCAACAACCATTAACAGGGAATTTCTAATAATCTGATTTTCTAAGTGGTTAATTTTCTAAGTTTTATTAGTGGCATGGCGGTTCTACATGTTTCGAAACGTTTAATTAATTTTGTTATAATACTTTTAAACCCCTGTTCACATTTCACTAAAATTAATATATGTGATATAAAATTTTGAAAGAAGATTCTTCATACATATGTGCTTCATACGCAGAGTGACGCAAATATAGCCCATTTTCTGTCATTCTCCTTTGCTGTGGTTTGGACCATAAAGTTAATTCATCGTATTTCCTATGTTGAAGTATTTACAATTTTACACTCCAACCAATAGACGTAAAGTTAATTTTTCAGTGTTAATTTTTTATTTAATTTCTGGTTCACTCATCACTGAGTTCATCACTGAGTGTGTGAAACCGTTACACGAATAGCCTTCTGATGTTACCTACTTAGAAATGGCACTGATTTAAAGAGGCAGTTCTAAATAGCAGTTTTGATAAGTTAAAAATTAAAAATGGCATGTTTAATAACCTAGTTCAGCAGTTAAAACTAAGCAGTAAAGTAAACAAAAATGAGTAATAAAAAATAATGAACTGGATCAGTGAATATATAATTGAGCAGGAAAATAATTAAATGGGTGGTAAAAAAAATTGAACGAGCGGTTACGCGTGGGCAGTAAGAAATCGGAATTTGTCGGTAAGAAATCTCATTCTAAGCAATTCTATAAACAATGAGGTGGTAAAATACAATAAAAAAAACAGTACTTAAATAGTAATGAAAAATTAAATTACTTTTGCTTTGACTGAAGGAATGGTAGGTCTAGGACACGGGACCCGTTGCGGGGGGGATGGGAGGGGGGTGAGGGGGAGGGGAGGGGTAGGGGGAGTCTACCCCCCAAGCCAAATCGTACGAGGCCTAATACTTTTCGAGAAATATTTTTTTGAAATTAAAAAATCTTCACCTCTTCTCATTATTTATGTCTTTAATCTTCTTAAAGGCCAGTCGACGGAGCCCCGCTTCGCGGGGCTCCTATTTCTGGGTGGTCATAAAAGAAAATAACCACTCAGAAGGATGGCGGGGCCTTGCAGGCCCCGCCATCCTCTTCGTCACCTAACCCAGCCGAGTCGGGGTGCCCTCAAGTCCCGAGCTCGCTTCGCTCGCTCCTGGACCCTAAGTCGTTTGTGCAGTGATTTACGAAAGTTAGTCACAGTGTGATACAAATCTTTCGTAAAAATATTAGCAAACTGGCAAAAAATACGTAAACATAACCTAAAAAAATGTGATTTATAATAATAATTTTTCTTATTATTTCTCGTTAATTTGAGTTATTTACGAAAGCTAGTGACATTGTGAAGTGTATTACATAAAAAACTTTCGTGAAAATACCACTCGGACAAAAACTTCCTTTTTTGTCCGAGTGGAATGTTTTTAGCTTCAACTGGAGGTACTGCGTACTTCAGAGAACCTTTAAGAGAAAAGGAACCGCTCATTCCATCATTTTTACCGCTCATTCAGTTATTGGACTGCTAAATTATTTTTAGAATTGATATTGTATGATAAAATAACCGACTAATTGCTTCTTTATTACTGTTCATGTTTTACTGTCGCAATAATTAATCAACCGCCATTAAATTAAATAACTGCTCAATATGTTTTCCAACTGATCATAATAACATCTCGAATATTTAAATAACAGCTCAAAAAATTAGTTCCCCTTAGAAATTAACTTTTCATCTTGTCACATAATAAACATTCATAAAAATTCGAAGATGTTATCGAGCTGCTTGAACTCCTAACAGTTGCTACACAGCATCGCAACGGAATGCTTAAAATGTTTGGCGGTGTATATTTTGCCGGTAGGGCGATAACCAGGGCATTAGCTTATTTAGGATTACATCCTTTCCTGGGTGTGACATTCGGTTATTAATTCAGGGTATAATCCATATCCATTCCTAATTTCACCCAAATCGTTTCAGCAGTTGCGGCGTAAAGGATTAACATACAAACTATATAATATTAGTGTGATGTATCAAAATATTCTTGATGCAGAAGATCGAGTATGAAATCTGCGCCCTTAGCTAAATTACTCATGTAGATGGCTTATTCCATATCTTAATGGAACAAAATAAAAATAATACTCCGATCGAGAAATCATCAAAGATACATTCTCATACATTTTTGAATTGACGGCAAGGGGTTAGTGAAATCTTTCATATAGGGTCCTAGGGAAGTGAGTTTTCAAGTTTACATAATATTATTTAATTTTTTTTAAGAAGCAGTTGGCACGTCTGGTAGAGTATAAACAACAACTTTTTCGAATATCCAGAAGATGTAGATGGATGGGTTTGAAGGCTGATTATGTTGATCTGTCTCACTCGCTTCATGAGATCTCTATCTAATATCTCGGCCCGAGAAAGTGTAAAGACCCCTGATGTAAGTGACCTTGGTGCTTAAAAATGTACCTTTACTATTTTTAAGAAGCAGTTGGCAGTTGGCACGTCTGGTAGAGTATTAACAACAACTTTTTCGAATATCCAGAAGATGTAGATAGATGGGTTTGAAGGCCGATATGTTGATCCGTCTCACTCGCTTCATGAGATCTCTATCTAATATCTCGGCCCGAGAAAGTGTAAAGACCCCTGATGTAAGTGACTTTGGTGCTTAAAAATGTACCTTTACTATTTTTAAGAAGCAGTTGGCACGTCTGGTAGAGTATGAACAACAACTTTTCGAATATCCAGAAGATGTAGATAGATGGGTTTGAAGGCCGATATGTTGATCTGTCTCACTCGCTTCATGAGATCTCTATCTAATATCTCGGCCCGAGAAAGTGTAAACACCCCTGATGTAAGTGACTTTGGTGCTTAAAAATGTATCTTTACTATTTTTAAGAAGCAGTTGGCACGTCTGGTAGAGTATGAACAACAACTTTTTCGAATATCCAGAAGATGTAGATAGATGGGTTTGAAGGCCGATATGTTGATCTGTCTCACTCGCTTCATGAGATCTCTAATCTAATATCTCGGCCCGAGAAACCCCTGATGTAAGTGACTTTGGTGCTTAAAAATGTACCTTTACTATTTTTAAGAAGCAGTTGGCACGTCTGGTAACGTATAAACAACAACTTTTTCGAATATCCAGAAGATGTAGATAGATGGGTTTGAAGGCTGATTATGTTGATCTGTCTCACTCGCTTCATGAGATCTCTATCTAATATCTCGGCCCGAGAAAGTGTAAAGACCCCTGATGTTGGTGCCTAAAAATGTACCTATACTATTTTTAAGAAGCAGTTGGCACGTCTGGTAGAGTATGAACCACAACTTTTTCGAATATCCAGAAGATGTAGATAGATGGGTTTGAAGGCTGATTATGTTGATCTGTCTCACTCGCTTCATGAGATCTCTATCTAATATCTCGGCCCGAGAAAGTGTAAAGACCCCTGATGTTGGTGCCTAAAAATGTACCTATACTATTTTTAAGAAGCAGTTGGCACGTCAGGTAGAGTATGAACCATAGAGCAGAAACAGAGGAGATGTTGTATTAAGATTTCCCTATGAAATATCGAGTGACATTTTGCGGGGTGAGGGGTTGTGGAACGCCGCCCACTTCTCAATTTTCCATCTGCGGGTTAGTAGCAAAACTACTCGCTTAGCGACCTAACATCGATATATTGATGTCACTGCATAGTTCAGCTATCTCACACTAGATGTCAATAAGTGTAGAAAGCAATGGGACGTACTCAGAACTTTGAGCTTCAAAAAGTTTGTGTAATAAATGAATAAAATAAGGGTTAACATTTTTACTGATTTGTATGTGTACTTACGTACTTAAAATTTCTAAGAAAGCAAAAAAATTGTATTGTTTGGATTTTTAATTTTAATTGAATTTTAGTATTATTGGATTTTTAATGTTAATATCGAGAATTGTATTGAAGGAAAATGAAATAAGTTTATTGTACGTAAAATAAAAAATCACACGTGTTACTGTGTGTCATTCAAACATTAGTTTTTCAGTTATAAAATTCTTACTAACACTTGTATTGATGTAAATCTAAATTAAATAAATAAATAAATAAAAATAATAGACAAATCATTATAACGAACATAATTTTATTTACAAAATTCAATTACCTGAGAAAATAATAGTTTTAGTTAGTTGTTGTCTGTTGGTTGCCCTATCGTTTTGTATGGTTGCGAAATGCTTAAAACGAATATCGATATATGGATACGAATATCATTAAAATGGCAAGAACAAATCTTTGTATATTTAGTCGGAGTCCAACCCTGTCTATTCATTTTTGTGATCCATTGTTGTTTTAAATTATCATCCGATGGAAATCTAAAAAGAAACATAAAAAGAAATGAAATGAATTAGGTTCTAAATTATCATTAATATGGATAAAATGATAATTTAATATTGGAAGTTCTTTCAATTGATGAACAGTCACGGAGAATAATATATATACATCGGCAGAACTTTGTTACTTAAAAATATTTGCTATGAAAATGTTATTTCATACTGACCATAGCCGTGTATTATTCAGTAAAATTATTTTATTCTAATTACGGCCCTGGATATTTGGTACGTTGAAAATACTTAACGATAGATGGCGGCCCGTTCACAAAATAATTATAAAAACTACTAAGGCACTGTTTTGGCGACTAAAAAGTATTTTAGGACTAAATGTATACTTTAGTTTTCGGTATCCACGAATGATTATTACAATATACTAATGCGGAACATTACGTACTTATATTTTTAATACACAAAAGTTAAGCCATCTAGTGTCAAGTAGTATAATTTATACTTGAAAGCCGAGAATTTTCTAGAAATATTTTAATAATTACGTATAAAATTACTTACAAATGAAATGTGATACCATTCATAGCATCAGAACGTCTGTCTGAATAACTTTGACACGATAAAACACAACACTTCATCCTTTTGTTCTTAAAAACGCGAAAACAGACCGATATTACGAGTCTCAATATATGTGAACCTGACGAACGCAGACAGCATACTAACTAAGGCCCCGCCCACAGTGATGACGTCAGGACCTAGTTGAAAATCACAGTGCACAGTTGCTTAGGCCAACTCCTCTTTGTTTCTGCTCTATGGTATGAACCACAACTTTTTCGAATATCCAGAAGATGTAGATAGATGGGTTTGAAGGCTGATTATGTTGATCTGTCTCACTCGCTTCATGAGATCTCTATCTAATATGTCGGCCCGAGAAAGTGTAAAGACCCCTGATGTTGGTGCCTAAAAATGTACCTATACTATTTTTAAGAAGCAGTTGGCACGTCTGGTAGAGTATGAACGATAACTTTTTTCTTTGCGTCATAGTTAAAGTTGTTCATCTTGAATATCCGGCTGCTGTAGAAGGGCTTGAGGTCGGATATGTTGATCTGTCTCGCTCGCTCCATGAGGTCTCTCTCTGATATCTCAATGGTGGACTGCGAGTGGTTGTGGAGGCCCCTCATGTAGGCGAGTTGATCCATCGTCAGCTGTCGTAGGATATAGTATAGCAGCTCGCTGTGATCTTTCTTGTATGAGAGGTACTTTTGGAAGGTCTGTAAAAGAAATAAATAATTCAGGACATTACATACCTACAAATAGATAGATAACTTGAGGACCGAATGGCGTAGCGGCGGCGAACCTGCCTTCAGCGTCGGAGGTCGTGGGTTTGATTCTCACTACTGGTAAATGTTTGTGTGATGAACATGAATGTTTTCCAGTGTCTGGGTATTTTTACACGACTGCCCAAAAAAGGAGTGTAATGTTTTTAGGGTTTATGTACATATGTATGTATGTGAGTTTCTTTATTCCACCATAACTTCTGAACGGCTGAATATATTTGTACATTATATGGGGTATCGCTAGAATCCTTACAACATTCCGTGTAACATAAGGCTATATTTTTTTGACAAAAGTCGTTTTACCCCAAGGCAGTCGTGTTTTTTAATTTTTAAATTATTCAGTATATTATATTTATGTATATTTATTATCAGTTATCTAGTACCCATAACACAAGCTATCGCTTACTTTGGGGCTAAAAAAATAGCTTGCATTATGGCGGGTATAACTGATAATAATTAAACATAATACTAGCTGACCCGGCAAACGTTGTCGGTTGTTTTGCCATTAGGGATATTATAAAAAAAAAGTCGGTGAGAGAATGCCCAGAATTCGAACCCGCGACCTCCTTATGAGAGGCAGAGGTCAGAATCACTGAGCTATCACTGCTCTAAATAAAATTAGAATTTTCGCGCCCGAATGGTACCCCCTTAAATCCTACATCCAACATTGTCGTATGCATAATTTAACGTGAAATCAACGGGTCTGCCCGCGAAATTCAAAATTTTCGTGGTTTTTTGCAATTTGTACGCTAATTAGACATGATAGGCTTATGGCAATCAATTTGCGAGAATGGCAGTATCATCTTTACATGATTGTATCAAAATCTTTGCATAAAAATGTGTATCCTAGGATATTAGTCCGAGTATCGAGTTTTATGTGAGTAACTCGCTAATCTCGGACTAATTTCTTTAACTCGACACTTTCGAGCAGAGATTTTTATATAAACACGTGAAGAAGATATTGGGATTATCGCAATTTGACGGCCATAAGCCTATTATGTCTTATTAGCTTAAAAATCGCGAAAAACCACGAAAAATTTGAATTTCGCGGGCACACCCGTGATGTGCTCCTTAATATCGATATTGAGTCGCCTGTGTCCGGTGACATCATCGGGCATCGAGTTGCAAGCCGGCGACGGCGAAATTCGCTAGATCATCGCATTCTTGTGTGCCTCCGTGCATTTAACTAGAACTTTTAAATACAGCAGTAGCATTGGTGTGGTAAAACTTTAGTGACAAACATAATCTTACAAAAGGGGAGATCATAGATTTTGGTCGTTGCTCGCGCTCCGACTAGATAGAGCCCTTCCTAGCAACGACAGCTCCGCAACTTTTACTTGTAGTGTGTGTCAATTTAAAATTTGTATAGGTATGGTTCGCAGATGCTAGTGTGCTTGAAAAATTGTGTAGTTTTGTTTGTGTGCATCTAGCTTATTATAATTAACATCGACGCACTCTGTAATATATTTATTAATATTATGTAAATATCGTCTAGTATGTAAGATCTGTAAATATGTGTGCACACATTATGCCATAGTAATATAGACGTTATTAGTTATTAAGTACCAACGTTAGCCCGTGTCAAATTATCTCCGCTAACACGCTAAGCGTATCCTTTTGCACAAGGTTACGCAAAAGGACAACATAAAGAAGTCCAGCCCCTAGATTATCTAAGGAAAACGTATTCATCGTTATCGTAATCGTTTACTAATTTTGCCCGCTGATTGAGTTCTTGATTCGCGTCAACCAATCGCGGGGCAGAATTCGATAGCAAATGCGATGACGATGAATACGTTTTTCTTACGCAATCGGACCCCAGATTTTAACCGTCGTCGGGATATGTGTTGCTGCTATTTGTTATAAGATACGATTACCAGTTGGGAATGGACGATGTTGAAAGGGAAATGGGAATGGACGATGTTGAAATGCCAAAAGCATGAGCCCCTGTGTAAATAGTGGACAAGTTAAGCAGTTATAAGTAATTTGTAATAACATATTTTGATATAGTTTAGAACTTTTACGTGTGTTTTTTATACATTACGTGATATTGTATTAGAAATACTTTTTTCTGTTTTAGTCATTAAGGTAATATTAAGATAGTATTTAAGCACATTTGTAAATACATCAATGCATTACAAAGCAGTATTAAGTCTAAAACTCTAGCAGTCGCATTAAAACCTACATCAAAGATGATCCTGTGTATTAATTATTTAACATCAACAGACCCCCTGCACGCCTTAACACTGGCGCAGTGATAGGACGTACCTGTCTCAGGGCGTGCAGTGATAGGACGTACCCGTTTCATGGCGTGCAGTGATAGGACGTACCCGTCTCAGGGAGAGCAGTTATAGGACGTACCCGTCTCATGGCGTGCAGTGATAGGACGTACCCGTCTCAGGGCGTGCAATTATAGGACGTACCCGTCTCATGGCGTGCAGTGATAGGACGTACCCGTCTCAGGGCGTGCAGTTATAGGACGTATCCGTCTCAGGGCGTGCAGTGATAGGACGTACCCGTCTCAGGGCGTGCAGTGATAGGACGTACCTGTCTCATGGCGCACAGTGATAGGACGTACCTGTATCATGGCGCGCAGTGATAGGAAGTACCTGTTTCATGGCGCGTACTGATAGGACGTACCCGTCTCATGGCACGTAGTTATAGGCCGTACCTGTCTCATGGCGCGCATGACACTGTACTTCTGCGTCTCCACGAAGCTCTCCAGCATGGTGCGGATGGCCAGGTTGACGTCCTCCTCGTTCACTTGCACCCGTAGGTGCATGCGCGCGTGCGCTTCGCTCATACGAATTACTGGCGAAGTAACAAATGATTACTAAAGTATTGTCACTGAAATATTACGCTTCAAAACCCTTATTCAATTTAATTATATTGAAATATACACAAGGTTATGCCATACAGTAGGATAATCCTACTAGTCTGATGGGCACTTATGGGCTAGGATAAGCTAGGGGAGATCTTTTCGACGAAGCGTAGGGGGCCTTAAAAAAAACACTTTTAAACAGTGTCAACTAGCACATACTAAAGAGAATGTCTAACCTGATTCAATATGTCTGACAGTGATCGGCAAGCTGCCGGTGGCCAGGGATTCTTGCCGCAGCTGGCTGTACATTTTCGCCACTTTGTCTTGGTCCATATTCTGTAAAAAATATTTTTTCCATAAACTATTAATGTCTAGCTTTTATGAAAGCGCTACCTACGCAAATTCTAAATTAAGAATTACATTAATATCGGCTTGGATGCTCCGAATTCCACGGACAGTGCACAGAACCAATGCAAACAAATAGATTCTCAAATTGAACTCAAAATAACCTAAAGGCTATCTGCAACCTACCTACATAGGATTCTTGAGTAGGACTTTGGTCACATTGGCCGAGAAAAAAGGCATCCTGCCCCTAGATTGTCTAAGACAAACGTATTCATCGTTATCGTAATCGTTTACTAATTCTGCCCGCTGATTAGGTTCCTGATTTGCGTCAGCCAATCGCGGGGCAGAATTCGCTAGCGATTACGATAACAATGAATACGTTTTTCTTACGCAATCAGACCTCTGGAGAAGATGGTTATCACCGGCAAAGTGGAAGAAGTGACGAGGACGGCGGAGCCCGATGCGTTGATCAGATCAAGCTCATGGAGGATCTCACCTGCAGTTTGGGATGCACATTCTCGCGAGCGTACACTATGTATTTCTTCAGAAGATCCTGCGGTAGAATGAAGTCATCGTCCGCCGTGGTGTCTTCCAACGTTGTGCCGCGCTGTGTGGGGTGGTGCCTTATGTGGGAGCTTACTACGAACCTGAAATAATTATACTTGTGTTGAAAGATTACATTGATATAAAAATATTAACATTAGCAACATGAAATCTGAGCATAGATCAGGAAATAAAAAGGTAATTAGGAAATTTGAACATGTTGTGAAATTCGAACACATGTTGAGATTTGTCTACATTCATATTTCTTTGTGTTAATGCACATAACACAATAAGTATTGCTAGCACATCAGCCCCTAGATTGTCTAAGAAAAACGAATTCATTGCAATCATTTTCGAATTCTGACCGCTGGTTGGGTTTCTGATTTTCCAGCCAATCATGGGGCAAAATTTTTTAACGATTACGATAACGATAAATACGTTTTTCTTAGGCAATCAGACAACAACGATTTCACAGATTATAGACTTAGTAGATTATTGTTAGACCTCCTAAAGGTAAAGGGTAATTTAAGAGTAACACTTACTTGGCTAAATGTGCGTCTTGCATGGGGTCGGCCTCGTCCTTCACCACACAAAGCACGTCGAATCGAGACAGGATGGGTTCCGACAGATTCACGTTCTCCGTGAACGTGAGCGATGCGTCGTAGCGACCGCCTATTGGATTCGCCGCAGCTATTATTGAGCACCTAAAATTATAACAATCAATATTAATCAATATGCTAACATCTGTGGCTAACATAGTCAAATATTTTAAATTCTTTAAGTTTAATTCTAACAAATGTAACTACAAAATTAAAATAACTAATTTCATGTATTATGCATGCATATAACTGCTGCTGCTGCTGTGGATTGTCACGCGCAGTACGCTTTAGTTATCTACGTCTGCGAGAACGCCAGGGAGCGTTCAGATTGTCGTAGTCGATTTTCAAAAGCAGGGCGTTTTCCTCTGTTCGGTCACGTGGTTTGTCCATACATATTTATCTACTGTCGTGAACTCTAAACGGCTGTTACTTTGTCTAGCCCCGCTGATGTGAAAGAGAAAATTAGTGTGCGTCACCTGGCATGCAGTGAGGTGACGATGCCCGCCTTGGAGATGGAGATGGACTGTTGCTCCATGGCCTCGTGTATGGAGGTGCGGTCCTGGTCGTTCATTTTGTCGAACTCGTCGATAAGGCACACTCCTCTGTCAGCCAGCACTAGTGCACCGGCTTCGAGCGTCCATTCTCTGCACACCAATAAAAATTTTAAGACAAAAAAGAATGCGTAAGTGGCGAACACTCGGTTAGAACGAAGTTCTTTTTGTAGTATAAAAACTCGTTCATTAAATACATACTGCGTTGGCGAAGCGCTTCAAGCGCCAGTTCTGTTTAAAAACTGTACTAAAAATTTAACAAAAGGTATCTTTAACTACTTGCTTCATACCTCACTGCGGAACAATATTCATTTTTTTACGTAATTTTAGATTACGCGTAAAAGAATGAAATTTATAAATACTGCGTAGAACTTCGTCAAGATTTACGTGACAGAAAAATCTATTTTCTTGTGCCTAAGTATCTATAATCTACCGTCCGAAAAGGAACTTCGTCCCAATAAAAATACAAAAATTGAAATATAAGCATTAAGTAGTTAAGATTAGGGAATATTAGGGTTTTAAACCCAGAGACAAATCTATTACTTTTCAGTCATGTATAGTAAGCGGCGTATAAATAGATCCATTTACAGAACTTATTTATTGTCAACTGAGGTCCGGGCATATGAGGACGCTGCGAGAATCGCGTAAGTCAATGTGTGAGATATACCTACCTGTGTAGACATGCGGCTTCTTTGGGTCGACTTAGTTGCATTTACTATGGAGCTGACACAACTTTACTGATAGTCACTACTTAACTACGGGTATATCCAATTGTCCATGCAAAAACTCACATTGATCCCTTGTTCTGTTGCAGCGAGCCAACAAATAAACACACTTTCGGATTATTATATTAATGAGAAATTAAGGATAACATATTTATGGAAGCCTGGGTATTTTTGTCACATATTTTGGCTTAATAAGGATCTAAAGTCGCTATTATTGCTTCAAAGAAGCAAAATGTGTTTACCTTGTGGTGGGGTTCTTCCTAACGTACGCCGTGAGACCGACCGCGCTGGCGCCTTGGCCCGTCGTGAATATAGCGCGAGGAGCAATCTATAACAAGTGGACCAAATCATTTATGAGTAATTTTTTTTAAACACAATACACAACATACACAAGGCACAATAAATAAAAACCGTAATTATGATCAATAGGAAAGCACGTATATTTTACAGGAAAAATAAAATCAACTCTCTAATTAATACTTTTTGGATATTAACAATGAACCTCTGAAAACAAAGTTAGGTTTGCGGTTCGCCAAGAAAAGTACTTAGGTACTTACTTTCAAATTATACTCGAGAACTCAATGAACAAAAGTAATTCCTTTAACGTTTTACTTCTTTTATAGTATGAAACCTTCGGTGTGCGAGGGACGACTCGCACATGGGCGGTTTTTAGGGTTCCGTACCAAAATGGTAAAAATGGAAACCTTATTTTTATTGCAATGATGTTGGGCCGCTATTATGTACATTGTACAACTGTTCTTAACATGTCGATAGTTTTAATGGTTACTGAAATAATCGACTGTCACAGATAGACAGATGAAGTATGCACCCATAAGGGTTCAATTTTTACGATTTTGGTACAGAACCCTAAAGCCATACCTTTTCTGTATACTTCAGGAACTGTGATTTAGCCGTGCCGGGGTCGCCGCATATCAGCACGTTGATGTCGCCTCGCACCTTGTGCTTCTCGCCTGTAGTAATAAGTCGTAATTTACAGTAATACCTTTTCACTTCTAGCCAATTTATAAATTACTAAGGTGTTTCGGCCCTACCAGCCCGCGAAATTCTAATTTTATTATTTAGTTTTTCGCAAATATTAGACTAACTACAAATTGTAAGTTTAATGTAATGAATTTTGTGGGCTTAATATTTATGCACCTACATGTTTTTAATAGAAACTTTGCTCTCACCTCACTCACCTCATATTGGTTCCCGAAAGATAATTTTTGCAGTTTGCCAGATTTCGAACTATCGGGAACCAATATAAAGTAAATGAGTATTGTTGAGCAGAGTTTTCGTTAAAAACATGTAGATGCGTAAATATTGTGCCCAAAAACTCATTGCCATAAGCCTACAATGTATAATTAGCCCACTATAAGCGAAAAACTTAATAACATTTGAATTTTCGCGCCCAGATTGTACCCATCCTCCTAAAGGTGGATGAGTCTTAGTCTGGCGCGAAAATTTAAATTTTATTTAGTTTTTCGCAAACATTTAATACTCGTACTATCCTACTTTAAAAACACTCGAATTAAAATGACCCTCTTTACGATGCAGTTGCATAAATAGCTATTTTATATAACCCTGTATATCGTGTGCATGTACCTGGGTTTTTAGGTTCCCCTCCAAACAAAGCCAATGCTAAGCCCCGTTTGATGTAATCGTGCCCGAATATAGACGGAGCGATGCTCTTCACGATGCGGTCGCCGATCTGCGGGTCCTTGGACAACTTGACGATACTGGCGATGTCATCGTCTGTCAGCGACTCCACTATGTGCTTACAGTCCTTCACTATTATGTAGTTGGCTATGATCACTGTGGCGAATACTGGGAAACCCTGAAAGTTATATATTTTTATTAATAAATTTGCTAAAATAGACTTTTCCATTGATTCCAAAAACAAAAAAAAATAGCGTGCGGAAAGGTATTGTTTTCCGCGCTAGTGTTTTTTGTTTTCACATAAATTTAAATTTTAAGTGCATGAACGAGGCTTTCAGTCAAAAACTATTTAACTTAATTAGTTAAACCCCAAAAAAACTGACAAGCATAAAATTATAAACCTTTCTTTATTTAACCTTAAAACTAAATTCTTAGGTTAGTTTATACCTAAGTAATGTTGAGTCGCTTTCAAATAAAAACTTTCAAGTTAGGTTTACAGCGTTAATCGGAATGTACTATTTTTAACAGACTTCAAAAAAAGGAGGAGGTCAATTCGTCGGAATCTTTATTTTTACACACTACAAGTTAGTAGTTAGTAGCAATCTCACTAGATTGTAAGTGACCGTGCAATTGAAGATGTTATCATACTAATATGGCAGAGGTAGGTAGCATGTGGTAATTGTAACTGGATTTTTATAGCTGTTTTTATACTAAAATCAAAATAAATAATTTATGGAACAACAATATTTTTTAATTACAAATTAATTATTCTCTTCTCCTTCAAATATTTCAAATAAAAATCGCACTTAATACAAAAATGTTTGTGACCACTGTCACCAGGCAAAGAGGTCATTGAACGAAATTCTTAATATTCAGCGACTGGACTTTAATAACTAATCTTACCTGTTCAGTATTGAGAGATCCATCATAGTTATTGGTGTATATCCCGGTGAGGTCGACTTCATCCCCGGGCTTGCACCGGTCGCACAGATCGGCTAGTAAGATGCAGTCCTTGCTGCGCGGGATGCGACCTGCGGGGATGCGCCCCGGAGACTCTTGGATGGTGACCTTTTGGTAGTTCCTGTATATAGTTTGCTCCATGTTTACCTATAACAGAATTTTTTTGTTTTTGATTTTACCATAGATATGATCAAACTCTGGTTAAATTTAATTATCAGGGGGCCTAACACCGTGACATAAAGCAATATTATTGTAATATTGTTTTGAAATTTTCATACAATGTCAGTATGGAAATTTTAAAACAACATTACAATAATATTACGATAGGTCACAGTGGTAGGACCCCAGGACGATTTTATATCTCTTCCTTATATTAAGACAAGTAGTATAAAACGGTTTAAGTTTGGTGAAACAGGACTTTTTCTCTCGCTGGGGACGGCGGGACAGAAAGTGACGTATGGCGTATACGTTAACCATGCCTCAAATGAGAAAAAAACCCTTAGGCCAAATAGCGGTTTTTAAATTAGTAGGTATGTAGTAAAAATCGGGTTCACACCAGTGGTCGAATTGAACTTTTTCACGAACCGGAACGCTATCCCTTCACAGTACTCCTATTCATTTTTTTTTAAATTAGGTCTTTTAACTATGAGGAGAAAGTATTTTTTATCTATTAGAAGAGCCACAACTTTGCAATAAAATGTACGATCTCAATTATTTAAAAACCAGTGTTCGGAACGCTCTGAGAATAATTTTCACGAAACGGAACACTGATTTCACGAACCGGAACGGTGATTTCACGAACCGGAACGCCGTTCCGGTGCGTTCCGGTCCAATTCGAACACTGGTTCACACGCTAGAGATTCTACGAATGATACGGAAAGGTATACATTTCCGTCTACTTACGAGATATCATAAGACATTATATTATCAAATAATAATTTTAAAATATAATGAAATTTTAAAAGGAGCAAGAACCGAAATTTATGCTGATTCTTCTTGGTGAAGATCTATTGTTATCCGAACTTTGAGGTAGTTTGAATTCTCAGAAACTCACCATAAAAGGCCCGGAACTCTGACACTCAGGACAGGAACCTGGTTTGACCTCAGAGTTCTGTGACTGTACAAACGGCCCCAGAATGTATCCACATCTGTTGCAGTCGTACTTCACCACTGAGAGCTGGGGCAACACGCCGGTGGTCGCTGTTATCACGCCCAGGGTCCTCACGAGCTGGTTCAGATGTAGCTTCCTGAAATTAATAGATTACATCAGTTTATTACATCAATGTAAGTTGTAGATTTTTTAAGGAGCACACCACGGGTGTGCCCGCGAAATTCAAAATTTTTGTGGTTTTTCGCGATTTTTAAGCTATAAGACTTAATAGGCATATGACAGACAAATTGCGGGAATCTCAATATCATCTTCCTGTGGTTATATAAAAATCTCTGCTTGAAAGTGTTGAGTTAATGAAATTAGTTCGAGATTTGAGAGTTACTCACATAAAACTCGATACTCGGACTAATTTCCTAGGATACACATGTTTATGCAAAGATTTTTATATAATCATGTAAAGATGATACTGCCATTTTCGCAAATTAACTGTCATAAACCTCTGATGTGTAATTAGCGAACAAATTGCAAAAAACCATGAAAATTTTGAATTTCGCGGGCAGAGTCGTTAATTTCGCCTTAAACTCATCCTAAAAGTTACAAGTTGGTACTTGACTGTGATCTCATTTGATAGTAAGTGATGAATGACTGATGATGCATCCGAAGATTTAATCGCACGAACTTGGAAGGTGTACGTAATTCTTTGGGTGTGAATGTTGCATCTTTGCTGGGATGATGGTAACTAGTCACGGCCGAAGCCTTTCACCAAACCAGACTAGGGGCATTAACATGACCTCTTAGAGTGCTACCCCATTATTTCACATTTTAATAATGTTTTTTAAATTTTCATACTATGTCGGTATGAAAATTTTGTAACAGTATTAAAATATTACTACTTTAAGAGGTGGTGGTAAGGCCCCTGAACCAATTTAGAAAATATAAAATTCTAGAGGCCCGTGGCGGGAATCAAAGCTCTTGATCCCCCACTCATTGAGTGTGAGCCACTGTTAAAACTTAAAATGGGTTCCCACATAACAGGTATAGGTAGTTCAATCCACGAAGACGCGCATCACTTCATCCTAACTGCTTACAAAATGGCATGAAACATATGCGATTGTGAGTTTAGCAAGTCTTTATGGATTGAACTATCTTTATTTTTGTGGGGTCTCCACAACAGATGAATCAACGGTAAATTTAGTTCATTTATAAACAAAGATTTTTTATTTACTTCACATACCTAAAAGTCCTCAACTCTTCAATAAGCGGCAAGTCCGCAATGCGGACGTGTATCTCTGACGTTACGCGCTCGTAGCTCGGGAATATCTGCAGTACGATCTCCTTGGCCACCTCATCGAAGATCTGCAGCATCTGGAACGGCGCGTCCGGGAGGAAGTACGCCAGGACTTGCTCCCGGCGCGCCAGCACGTCGAACTCCACGTGGAAGGACGCCTGGTTGTGTTCGCACATGCGACGAATGCGCTCCTTATACACAAACTGGCCTTTACTGTTGGTGTATGTCCTCAGAAAGTTTTTGAACCTGAAGAGAAATTTATTTTAAAAACTCTGCCTATTAAAATAATGGAAATTTAATTTTAAGAATACGTAAGCACTTTGTGAATGTGCTTCTATTGTAGTTAGATTTTGATATAAATTGGATCAATAAGGACAAATAAGGCTGGCCAAACAGAACAGAAAGCTACTAAGAAAGGATTTTAGATTTTTTTAGTTTGAAGTTTTAGATTTTTTTAGTTAGAAAGTGTCTAACAGATGGACAGTTCCATTCTGTAGTCCAGTTTTCATTTGTTGTAAGTGTAGAACCCTACAAATATTTTACCTGTTAGCGATCTCAGTCCGCGGCCCCAACATAGATACCCACTCCTTGGTGGAGTAGCCCTTAGTGTCTTCCAAGTTCTCAATACTCTCGATACCCTCCTCGACTTGTTCTTCAGCGCCAGTGGCAGCCTTCTCCGCGGCTCGGCGGCGCTTAGCGCGCGGCGCATCTCCACCCTCTTCGTCAGATTCATCTAAGAGACAAAAACTATGTTTGATGATGATGATTCATCTGGGGATAAAACACCATTTCTTAAAGCTGTATTGTTGTGATATTTTCAAACTATGTTTGTATGGAAATTTTAAAACAGTAGAGATGGTGGTACGGCCCCTGGTGATGACAAGCGGCCAGACTACTTATTTGGATCCAAAAGCTTTTTATCTATTTTCATTACATAAAACAATGTTAACTTACCATATAACAAGTCTCGATCATCCCTCCTGGTTCTGCCTTCATCCCGGTCTCTCCTCTGCAGCTCCCGCTCGACAGCAACGCGGTCTCCGACAGACATCGCATCATAGTCTTCATCGTCCAGGTCCTCCGCATCGTACCGGTCCAACGCCGGCATTGGACGGTAGTCACTGCAATATGCACAGATTAAATAATGTCAATAATGACATTCTGAGTATTATGATTAAAAAAACACAAATAATATTATGCACAAAAAAAACCCCACCATGCATGACGTCATCTACAGGCAATCATAAAAATAGGCAATGCAAACGAACCATATCACAACTTTTTTTTTTTTGAGGTTTCTTATGACCGACCTCTTGAAACCACCCACTCAAGTTGCAAAAAATGCCAAAGTGTTTGTTGTAAATGCCATATGCCAAATTATTGCCAAATTGTTTATTGCACCTCTGCATCATCCCAAACAGAGGTGAGCGCTTTCCTGCATTTGTGAGGCATTTTTTTGGCTTTATCATGTATCACCTTTTTAATAGTTGAAATGTAAATATGAACTCAGACTTCTATTTAAATATTTCCCAAAGCACGACCATCGAATGAAATACTTACGCTTCCATATTATCACCAAACAGTTCCTCTCCATCCTCCTCTTCCTCATCAGGATTATCCCCGAGGATGGTGCCCTCATCCTCGAACATCTCAAACTCACGTGCTGGTGACGTCACTCGTGACCTTGCGTCATCTCTATCAGAAGGTGTATCAGGGATTGGTGAGCTCTAAATTAAACAGATTAAATAAAGCTTAACTTAATATTAATATAGCTGATTAACATCTAGTGGAGGAACATATTTTGAACTTTCTTGTATGGTCTCACCTTTCAAACAAAAAAAAAAGTTTGGTGAGATGGTTATGCGGTTCATCAGTTGCCACAAAGGCATATTTGTCTTTTCTTTGATCAAAGAGGTAACAGTGCCAGCGTGTTGAGCATAAATGATCAGTTGGACAGTGTATAATATATTGTGTAAATATTAAAATTTAATTTTATTAGATCATGTTTGTTTAGATACTCGTATGGGCATTCATCATTACCAAGCATTACCAAGCTCAGGTATGTAATACTGTGATAAACTGCTCAAAGCAATTTAGTCATAGTGTGTTTACAGATTCTGAACTCTTTCTAACGAAGTTTTACAGACTGATTTAAGTCAGGGTTATATTAAAAAATACAAATGCAAAACTAAGACTCCACTAATTAACAAATGTTAATAGATAAAGCGAAGAAAGTATTTTGTTGTTTTTATAATATGGTTGTTGTTGGTTATGTTTTAACTGATCCTTATTTTAAAAATATTATATTACTATAACGAACAAGGTATACAAACCATTTTCGTAAATAACTATTTCACAGTTCACTCAATACCTACAGTTGCTAAGAATATTCCTAAAAAACTTTTATTTTTATCGAAAAGCAAAGGCTTGAATTATTATTATTTTTTGTCACTGTCAAAAAGCGCGCGAACTGCGAAGCATAGAATGATAGAACACTCAACACAGATCATGAGATCACTTAAGTCCATAGATTAGTTACTATCTTCAAGGCATGGCAGTTCTTCTTTGCATGGAAGAACCATGGAAGAACAGCCACAGACTACACTCCATAGACTCTACGAAGATTATTTCATAGACAATAATTTTATGACAGTTCTCTATTGACAAGTGTCATTTGCATTTTGACATTGACAGTTTACGTGGAACCATTGCCCGGACCGTCTGTGTTATTTGTTTTTTATTTTGTAAAATCGTAACTTTGCAAAACGTTACATAAATCAAATAAACACCCGTGTACTGTGGTTTTGAGATGTGCACATACAATTTTGCAGAATTAATATGTCGGCGTGGTATTGGCGGATGATTGCGTTGAAAGCGGCATTCGTGCTTACATGTTTTGTATCTTACATTCGAGCTGATGCGATTCAGAAGTTACCTTTTTGTAATCCTCACACCGCGAAGGATGGCTCAGTTTATACAGAGTAAGTTTATGGCTTTTATTTTAGCAATTTCCATAAAAAAGTAAAAGCTTTTACCGACCTAAAACATATAAATAAATGTTAAAACAAATTCAACTATCATGATAAACTATAAATAAAATTAGTAAATATCTGTTATTTAACTTTGCTATGAACGAGAAATATGTATGACAATTGTAAAAGCTATAACCTAAACTCTAAAATACTCCCAAGACTTGTTCTATCATAGTATTTGCTTAGTTTGAATATTTTTCTAGAATAGTAAAATATCCAAACTTGACCTTAATAGCTTATCTTTTGACCTAAAACAATTGTTTTGTGTGTATACCTGTTTCGGTAAATACTTAATCAAATTACAAGCTCTGTACTTATTTGCTTTAGAACTTTAGTTGTGTTGTGTACATGATGCATTACATTGTTACTATACTATTTGTAATAATATTTTTATACTTCATAGGAAAACTTGCATGTAATAACATTTAAAAGAGCAAGTGTGCCAGTCTTTCTTAGTGCAAACCTGCCTTCTGAACCTGGAATGTTAGAGTTTTAACTTTTCATAAGTGCCTATTATTTAGACCTATGTGAAAAATCAAGATTTTGATTTCCATTTTCTTAATATTGTTACAGTTTGGTGATTGTGAGCTCTCTTGATGGAAGGATTACAGCGTTCTCCACAGAGAATGGCATCAAAGTGTGGGCACTCGACACCCAGCCATTGCTTTCATCCAATTTACATCATGTTGAGGTATCTTTTTTTGCATGTAAATAATTTGTTCGCTCCAAAGATTTAAATCGCTAGATGGGCCCTTAGCCTACATTGTGTACATTAAAAACGTCCACAAACATGTAGAGTGAGTGCTCTCAACATGCTATAGTTTTACTTGTGACAGAGAGAGTGACGCCGTGTCACACACAAGACAAAAACGTGGACGTTTTCGGTGGTTTAGGGCTCATCTAGCGATTAAAATCTTTGGTTCGCTCTTATAAAGTACATTGATTATGGGTAATATGTCATTGTAACCCGAAAAAGTAATCTGAAGTATAGGCTTACAAAGATAAAGGAGCTATGTGAAAGAAAAAACAAGAGATAGATAAGACAGGCAGCAGTCATGGTAGGCTGTAGGTACATTACAGCTAAAAGTCAGGAAGGGCCTTTTATTCTTTAAAAATCTTTCACAGTGTCCTAGGGGACTTTTCCCCTCCTTCAAGAAAAAAAAGTATAGTAGGCTTCATACAACAGACCCAGTGCATACAAACAGAATACTATATCAGTGCAGGTGACAATCATGTTTAATAGTAGTACAAAAACAATAGTGCAGACAACAATCATTTTGGCTCAATTTAAAAGCTGCTTAATACTATACTTATCTGTCATTTCTGTTATTACCTTATGCCATAAACCTGCAAATGTAGTCAAATTAATTTTGAAAATGGCAGTATATGCAACATGTGGTGTAAGTGGCATTGTGAATATGTTAAAGTGATTTACATAATCACATTATCATATGAAATATACTACATAGTAGATATTCTCAGAAAGGAAGTTAGCTGCAGGAACCACACTGTCATGAAAAAAGTACATTATCTTATAAAATATACTACTTAGATATTCTCAGAAAGGAAGTTATCTGCAGGAACCACACTGTCATGAAAAAAGTACGCTGCTGAATTCATAATTTTTAACATGAGCATGTATCTTTTATTTACTTTGTAGGTACCATTGAACTCTATACTATATTATTATATTGCCATTTACCATTTACTGGAGTAGCTATATTATTTGTAAGAGGGAGAACCCAATTGCCAATTCAATTGGGTAAAAAAGGTAATTCTGTGACCCATGGCACCTTAAACTGCTTCAAAAATCAATTCTGTATGTTATTATAAATTGATAATATAGTAATATAATCAGTCATGTATGTAGAATATAACGAGTGTTTTTTGAAAGAACTGAATATTAGCGCTCTTTTAACTTGAAATATGCAGTACTGTATGAAAGTATTAAGTTGATGTAAATACTATCTATGAGTCACCTATCCAGTTTTACTCTACCTTATTTAATTAAATGCTTTCGCCTGCATGCTATTATGTATGAGTCATTTCTAGTTTTACATGAAGTCAATAGTCAATAGTCAATAGTCAAAGTCTTTATTTCACATAGGCCTAGCATACAGGCACTTGCGAACGTCGGCATGACATTTCTTGCATAATAATGGTGATAACTACAAGTCGACTTAAAACTAAGTTTACGAGGGTTCCAAACGCGCCCTGCCGCTGAGAAGAAGCCCACAACAAACTCAGCCGGGTATTTTTTTTTTATGTTATCACCATTTAACAAAATAAGTATAAATACTAAAAATAGGCTAGCAACGACAACAGAGCAATCTACCACTTATCAGTCAATTCCAAGGGTTTGTGTCGCTAATATAGTCCTTAATATTGTAATATGCCTTTTGAATGAGTTTAGGCTTGACAAACCCTTTGAATTTATTAAGTGACATTTCAGATACATGATGTGGTAACTTATTATAAAATCTTATACAGTTGCATGCAAATGATTTGCTAATTTTAGATAATCTTGTGCTGTTTAACACGAGCTTATGCTTGTTCCTGAGATTAATGGTATTCAGGTCACATTTCTTAGTAAACTTATTAATATTCTTATGTACATAAATTATATTTTCATAAATATATTGACCATGTATCGTCATAATATTAAATTCTTTAAATTTATCTCTGAGGGATTCTCTTGGACCCATTCTATAGAGGGAGCTTGGTGTTACCAAAGAGGTTTCTTTCTTTCATTATGGTTGAACCTGAATCGAAAAAAAAAAAAACAATGATTGAAAATAAATAAATAATAATTGCTGTTGCGCGCGGCTTGGCCTGAATGGATTTTGGTTTTTAAAAAACTTTTCAGAGCAATTCTGTCATACAAGATTTTTGATAAGGTTTATATTTAATATTTATATAGACGATTTTTGATTAAGTTTATATTTAATATTTATATACGGTTTATAGAGGGCGCTACGTGCCCCTTCTTTTTCTAATTTAACAGTATAAAGCTCTTGAAAAGGAAGTTTTTGTCGCTTTTGCAACTTTTTCATTGATGCTCTGCTCCTATTGGTTATTGTATTGGTGGCATGGTGTTATACAGCCTATAGCTTTCCTTGATAAACAAACTATCCAACACAATTTTTTTTTGGTTTAAATTATTATTTTATTCCTAATACCTATACATATATCACTAGGATCAACACATTACATAAACAGACTTGTTTCCAAGGTATATTGTTAGTGCAATCTGCCTATAACTATAACGACAAATAGTTTCTTCAAAATTCTATGAAAAACCTGTATTTTTTGCAGGACATAAAGTACTGGTAAGTCTGTCTTGCCTATCTGTATTTCTACATTGATTCAGTAATGAACTTCTACACTCACAAACTTACATCTTTTCACATTTTTTTTTTTTTGCATTAATAAAAGACTTAACATTTTTTTTCAGCTCACATCAGGCGGCAAATGGGTTCGGCTAGTGCCATCTCTGCGTGGCACGCTGTACAGCCTGAGCGGGGACTCGATAGAGCCTTTGCCATTCGACGCTGAGCAATTGCTGTCTTCCTCTTTTAAATACTCCGAAGATTTGGTTATAGCTGGTAAGAAGAACCTTATTGTTGTGAACTGCTTTGGGGGGCTAAGTATTCATGTAACGTTTTCACACACTCAGTTTAAAACAAGAAATAAAATAAAAAAATAATTTACATTCCTTGGTTTAGACTTTAGAATGTAAAATTTAATGTACTTCATCAGCATAGGAAATTTCACAAAAACACTGCCTCAACCTTATCATGCAATGTGAAAGTAATTCCACGATTGTCGACAATGTTGCGTTTTGAACAACATTTTTTTTACAATTTTACACTCCATGGCAATACCCGTAAAATAAAATTTTCAGTGATCGCAAAAATGTTTTGATTACAACAATTATTTAGGTGATAAATTTTTTCTCTAAAAGACCGAAAACGTAAAATTAGTGTAATCTTTGAATCATAATTCACGTCATATTAATCATGGCTTTCAATTTAATTTTATCTTTCAGTTAGCATAATAAAAATTATCTTATCCAGTATGGCTGTTTTGAATTGAAATAAATTCGTTATTGATTACTTTAGTAGACAACAAATCTAAATAAAACTAAATAAACTGTGTGCTTAACTCCTACGATTTATCTATTTAGACTTAAAAAAATAATGCACGTTTAAATACAAATTTTTATAGCAACTTATTTATAGATATATATTTTTTGAAGGTCTGTGAGATTTTAGTTAGTTACGTCGTATACGCCTTACGCCCTAGTCGGCTACTATATTTTTTTTTGCCGCCAGGCGCAAGAGAGACGCTATGGGTGGGAGTGGACGCGTACGACGGCAAAATAATATACGAGTGCAGTTCGAGCGGGTGCAACAGCGAGCAGCAGACGGCGAGCGCGGGCCGAGACGTGCTGGTGCTGCGGCGGCACTCCAACACCGTGCGAGCGTTGGACCCGCGCTCCGGGACTGAGAAGTGAGTATAATCCGCTTAAGAGAGACGCTATGGGTGGGTGTGGACGCGTACGACGGCAAAGTCATATACGAGTGCAGTTCGAGCGGTTGCAACAGCGAGCAGCAGACGGCGAGCGCGGGCCGAGACGTGCTGGTGCTGCGGCGGCACTCCAACACCGTGCGAGCGTTGGACCCGCGCTCCGGGACTGAGAAGTGAGTATAATCCGCTTAAGAGAGACGCTATGGGTGGGTGTGGACGCGTACGACGGCAAAGTCATATACGAGTGCAGTTCGAGCGGGTGCAACAGCGAGCAGCAGACGGCGAGCGCGGGCCGAGACGTGCTGGTGCTGCGGCGGCACTCCAACACCGTGCAAGCGTTGGACCCGCGCTGCGGAACTGAGAAGTGAATATAATCCGCTTAAATATAATAGGCAAGATGCAAAACATTGAAATACAAGTCAAGTATTTTTATTTGTCATCTTCAAATACATTTTTTGTTTAATTCCTCAATATAAAATAATGATGGTGAAGATGAATAATTTATAAAAGTTAAAAAATAAGAAAGTAAAAGAATAAGAAAATTCAAACAACCCTTCATTACCTGTGGAAGTGGAGCACTATTCCTAAAGACTTGTAGAGGAAGATCAAAGAAGGATGGATACGTGTGAAAGGAGCGGATTGCACGTTGATAGTTCTAAAATTTTCTGCTTCTTCTATTTTACGAAGGTCGAAGTCGCTACTCGTCTATTCGTAATATTAGGCACCAATGTGTCGTCACTTGGTCCCCAGATGGAACTTCAGTGTAGCGGAACATCAAATGGCTCTGAGCCGCCAGTGCGCGGGCGCGGCCGACCCTCCTCGCCCGGTCACTATCGCAGTCGCCTTGCCGGAGGGCGTGGTCGCCGTGAGGAGGAGCGACTCCAACCTCCCCTTGTGGCAACATAAGGTACTTCTACCGTTGCTTTTGCTATTCGCTCAAAATCACTTTGTTTTTTACGCTATACAAGTTAGTACTTGACTGCAATTCTCACCTGATGGTAAGTGATGATGCAGCCGAAGATGTTAGCGTACTAACTTGGAAGGGGTAATTTATGTCACCCCAACGGTTTCTACATAGCATCGTACCGGAACGCTAAATCGCTTGGCGGTACGTCTTTGCTGGTAGGGTGGTAACTAGCCACGGCGAAAGCCTCCCACCAGACCAGACCTAAGCCAATTTAGAAATTATAAAATTCCAAAGTGGTCCGTGGCGGGAATCGAACCCGCGACCTGCCACTCGAATCCGAGCGTGCGTCCCCTGCGCCACGGAGGTCGTCAAAAGGTTTCGTCGTTTAAGTGTATGTATGATTCTTACTTCTTCAAGTCGCAACTACTGAACCAATTTGGTTTTTGGAATGGGGATAGATTATACCCTGGATTAAAACATAAGCTACTTTTTATCTCGGAAAAATACATGGTTCATACGGGAATTTCAATTCCGGAGTTCACGAAAATTTGTAAGAAACCGCACGAAGCTACTATGGCATTCGGGAGGTGTGACGTCACAATTTAATATTGCTATCTCTGTCTAATCAGAAATATTTCAATGCATATAATTTTTTGTTATTTGATCGATTTAATTAGCAGGACTGATTAATTTGTTTTGCTATTATCCGCTACTTGAAAGGATTCTGTATGGTGCAATATGCAGGAACACCATCCACATGAAACACCACACACAATTTTCTATCACTTTCTTCGACGCACGTTTCGTCCCGACACCGGGACATCCTCAGGAGATGTTGACTTCACAATGCGAAATCGTAGAGTCGATTTAATTAGTTTTTTCAGTGTTCGTCATTATTTTTATCCTACTTTATAATAAAGTCATAAAAAATTGGAGTAAAATACCCAATTATACTATAATGGCTACCGAATATACACAAAAAAATCATAAAAATTGGTCAAGCCGCTTTGGAGAGGTATTTTTACAAGCACTGAATATACTAATACAGAATCCTTTCAAGTAGCGGATAATAGCAAAACAAATTAATCAGTCCTGCTAATTATGGATTTCCGCAAAATAACGCCTGCTTCCATTCAATATTTAGCACTGTGATATATTAGTTGTGTATGTTTAGCTAGATGCGCCTGTAGCGAACATGTGGAGGCTTCAAGGAGGGATATTAGAACACATGGACGTGCTGTGGGAGGCCGCACAAGCCATCGCCGAGGCGAACCCTGCGGTACCCTCGCTGTACTTAGGAGTGCACGACACACAGGTAAACTACCCTCAGATTATTTAATTTCTGATTAATAAAATGACCGTTATGTTAAGCATAAAATTTCTCTGCTAAAAGATTTTTGAAAAAGCTCTCAGTTTTCTCTTATGTTTACCATGTGTACCAAGACAAAGAGTAAAATGTAAAATGCTGAATGGCGCAGCGATAGCGAACCTGCCGTCTGCGTCGGAGGTCGTGGGTTCGATTCCCACTACATTCATGCTCATCACACATTTTCCAGTGTCTGAGTGTTTTTCAATATATTATATTTATGTATATTAATATGTATATATATTTATCAGTTATCTAGTACCCATAACACAAGCTATCGCTTACTTTGGGGCTAGATTGCATTGTGTGTAATGTCCAAACAAAAAAATATCCAATTTATTGTCCAGTTGTACATCCAAGAGAGCACGATGTATGCGCAAAAGATGGCAACGTCGGTGTCCGCGAGACCTCTCCCGTGGAAGCTGAAGCAGTCCACGCCGCTGCTCACCGACGACACGGCGCTGCTGCCGCCGCAGGACACCGACCCCAACGCGCTCTCCGTTGTGGCTCTACAAGGGAACTTTGGGAAGAAAGGTCTTTGTTAACTCAATTCGTTTCATATAATCCCTATCCCTATCCCTACTAATATTATAAATGCGTAAGTAACTCGGTCCGTCTGTCTTATCTGTCACGCTTTTAAAATCTGCTGTTTTCGGGAAAAATAAAATTATTTAGTTAAAACGAATACTTTAGAAGTACAAAAATATTTTTTGTTAAGCAGAAATACTTGTTTTATACAACCGAAAAAAGTAATTTTTAAAGAAAATATATAAAAAAAAACCTGTTTTATGTGGTCTGGGCTATACTCAAATATACCGTACAGCCCAGCAGTAGCCCAGGGCTCCTGCATTGATGAAACATCTGTAGATATCAGTATTGGAATAGCAATGGCGAAATACGCTACGCTAAGAGGACGAGAAAGATGTGACGTATGTTGAAGCCAAAAATTTCTCAAATATGGCGTCGCGCGTCATACATTTCGGTGCCGCTGCCAACAAATACTGCTGTCGGTCGCTTACATTAGCGCCGTTTTACAGTTTTTAATTAAAATCCGGCTTCAGGGTGGAGCCTAAAAAATAAAAATACATGCGTGACGTCACTTATCCTTTATGATATTGATATATGTTTAATCAATGTAGAATACCAACCAAATCTTTAAATATTTTCCCCACAGATAACACAGGATTCTTCCTCTACCTCCAAGAAACCTGCGACCAGGCGATCCAAGTGGGCGAGGACACGTTCGACGGCCCCGAAGTGGTGCTCCCGAACAGCAGCGACGATCAGCCGAGCGACCACCACCACGTGCATGTCCACGTGTACTCGCTCTGGTTCTGGTGGAAGGAAGTGCTGCTCATCGCCGTCAGCTCGGCGCTGCTGATGAACCTCATGATCTGGCCGCGGTTCTTCGCCCCTAAGATACGGTCTTCCACACCGTTGCCATTGAACCAAGAGGTAATTTAGACCATATTACTTTACTAATGGCGGTTCCCAATATTCGATTTATCCATGGTTTGCCTTACTAGCATAGCTGGGCACCGTTAATCAAATAGTTAACTTCGTTAATCGTTAATCCGTTACAAAAAAAGTTAGCTTCGTTAAACGTTAAAGCGTTACAGTTCGGAAGAATTAACGCAAGTTAACGTTAATCGTTAATCCGTTATTATATTATGTAAAATTGCATTTTAATATTATTACGTTAGTGAACTAATAAAACCTGTTGGTCAAGGTTCTGGAAGTTAACATGTTAGGAACAAATGACATGGCCGGATTCTGCCCTGGAAAAAAAATATTCATGGCCATCGACAAACAGTACGTCATATTAAAGCTTATAATTATGTCTTTACAGTCGTTTAATTTTTATGATCTGAAAACTAGCGAGAGACATAATATCAGCATAACAACTTGCAACAAAATGCGCCTAAATAATTTTAATAGCAATGATTTTTTATTAAAAAATGATGCATATTGGTTATGAACTCATTATTTATTGAATAGATAGGCGTTATTTTGCGGAAATCCATAATCAGCAGGACAGATTAATTTGTTTTGCTTAACAATTTCTTCGACGCCCTTTTCGTTCAGGAGATGTTGACTTCACAATTGACTCAACGATTTCGCATGTTTTCAAGTAGCGGATTATAGCAAAACAAATAAATCTGGTCCTGCGAATTAGTTAAGTTAAGAGATTTTGCCACAGAATTGGCACCATTATCCGCTAATTCAGCTAGCAGACTTTGCAATATTCACTACAGTACCCGGCAATGAATATTGCACATCGACCTAGTTGGAAAGAGACAATCGGTCAGTTTCGGCTTCGTAGAGCGTTATCTCTGTCGCACACTACCTATACTGACAAAACGTCACCGTCATAGATACCGGACTGTTTGTATTTCGTGCGACAGAGAACGCTCTACGAAGCCGAAATTAGCCGATTGTCTCTTTCCAAAGATCGATGTGCAATATTTATCGCCGGGAACTGTACCTGAAAATGATACCCATTTTATAATATATCCTGTGTCACAGGTCATAGTCGTGGAAAGGCATTACGAGCGGCCTCCGTCGAACAATGGCACGGAGTATTCGGGGAGATACGAGAACGACTTCACTCCGCTGCGGTGTTTGGGGAGGGGCGGCTTTGGCGTGGTGTTCGAGGCGAGGAACAACATTGACCACTGCTCGTATGCTGTCAAGAGGATTACTCTGCCTAGAAGGTGAGTGTTTTGTCGTTATGATGACGTAGTTTTCTATACAGTGTATTTTTAGGGTTCCATACCAATTTGATGAAAATGAAACCCTTTTTTAATTGGTAGGTATAGTTTAGGGAAGTTCCAAATAATTCAAGATACAGTGAACCTGTGTCAGGAACTGTGAATGTTTATTGTGAAAACAATTTTGGAATTTCTAATTTTATCGTTGAGCGTGAGTTATTTACAGAAATTAACCAAATCGACAAAAAAATGTGCCATAATTGTTTTCACAAAAAAAGATTCCGTGATTCCTAAGAGAATTTCTTTGTGTCTTCTATTGAAATTTCCCAAAACTGTCCCCGTTAAAAAGAAAACCTGTGAAAATCGTTTTTTAATTGTTAGGTACAGTTTAGAGAAGTTCCAAGTAATTCAAGATACAGGGAACCTGTCTCGGGAACTGTGAACGTTTATTGTAAAAATAATTTTGGAATTTCTAATTTTATCGTTGAGCGTGAGTTATTTATAGAAATTAACCAAATCGACAAAATAATGTGCCATAACTGTCTTCACAAAAAAGATTCCGTGATTCCTAAGAGAAATTCTTTGTGTCTTCTATTGAAATTTCCCTAAACTATCCCCGTTAAAATAAAACCTGTGGAAATCGTTTTTATATGCGCAGGGAATCAAAACGCGAGCGCGTTCTGCGCGAAGTGCGCGCGCTAGCCAAGCTGGAGCACGAGCACATCGTGCGCTACTTCAACGCGTGGCTCGAGGAGCCTCCGCCCAACTGGCAGGAGCAGAGGGACGCCTACTGGATCAGGTAATCTGATGAGGTATTACTACCACCAGTTGTTTAAAAGCCTGTTGCAGGAAGAAATTTAACTGTCCTGGCCTATTATAAGAGAAATGTAGACAAAGACGGAATACAAATACAATATCTGTTTTTTTTTGCTGTTTCATATACCAGGAATATCCGGTGCGATGCCTTGTACGGAACGTTAAGAGCTATACTAACCCCTTCCAAGTTAGTATGATAACACCTTCTGCTACATCTTCATTTACCACCAGATGAGATGCAGTCAAGTACTTGTATTGAGTGAAAACAAATATTCAACCTCACCATTAAGCCTCATCTGCAAATATCTGTTCCACGTGGCAACAGAGAACTGGGCGGTGCATCAGCAGTACTGTCGGAAGACTACACCTCGCCCGCGTCTCCGGCTGAAAAGTCTCCGGCGAAGGGCGGCAGCGTCACCCTCAACCTGCACAAGGGCTTAGACGATTGCGTTGATGCTCTCGACTATGAGAAGAAACTGGTCGAGCCTAGGCGACACCGGTAAGTCATTTCCTAGTAACAAGCGGGTAGTTGGAAATAGACTTATGTTTGTCATTTCTTCCGCTAGTGGCGCTAGTGTGTTTGTAGACCTGTCAATTATATTTTTTTATAAAAAAATACCTTATAATACTATCATACTAAAACACTCGAAATTAATCACCAAACAGTTCAATCTTATCCACCAATGATGATATATATCATAAAGAATTTGCATCTCACTGACAGAAAACTGGTATGCAGCAACGTGGCGCAGCCCAAGCGAGTTACAGAATAACTTCTCAAAATTAACCTCAGCTATATTGCGTGCGTACGTGGATGCGTGGGTACATGCGTACGTGCGTGCGTACATGGATATGTGCATGCGTGCGTGCGTTCGTACAGAAAAGAAATAGTTCCAGTTTAATTAAATTATCCGCAATATGGCGAGGGCTATTAGTTTTCTTATCGGGCTATCGTAATGAGATAATTACCAGGATAATCTACCAAATCTCATCTACCCAAGAGTATTTAGATTACAAAAACTTTTAACAGGTCTACACGCAATATCGCACAAAGCATGCCAAAAACTTCTTCTATAGAAGGAAATAATATAAAGGTTCATTTTAAAATTTGATCTACTCCAGGGTTCTCCTTCCACAGAGGGCCTCAAAAGTTAAATAAGAACATAATACCTATATTGCAGATCACTCAGCTGCAACGACTCATTCAGTATAGTGTTCAGCGAGAATGGCTCCAAGGACCCCCAAGTGACGTCAGCGACCCCCAAGCACAGCAGTGACGTCACATCCCCCAACATGCTCACCAAGAACGCGGGGAGCGCGGACGAAGACTCCTTCATAGTGTTCGAGAATTCTCAGAACCTTTCTGGGTTGTCAGAAGCGAGGAAGGATGTTTCTAATAAAATATTAGAGAAGATTAGACAAAGTGAGAGCTTTGCTAAGGATAGCAGCCTTAGTAAGAAGAAAAAGGTATACTGCAGTTATTTTTGTTTAGTAAGTTAATAAGCAATTAAGTGACCGTGTGTTAGATGTTATTTATGTTTTACAGTAAAATTTTACAAGCTTTTATTTAACTTGAAATGTTTCAAATATGGAATATCTTGCAACTCAATTTTGAAGTAGATATTTTCGACCGATTGTTGTAATGTATACACGTTTAGTTTGGACGACATTATGTACATGAATACTTGTGTGACATCATTCTAGATCCAACATGGTGAAACACCCAAAATGGCGGATTAGTTATTTTAAATGCACTCCTACAAAATGGGTATCAAATGAAAGGGTTTGCCGAGGATAATACGAATAAATTGTCGTAAAAGCGTATTAAAAATATATGTATATTGATAACTTATTTTAATTTCATATTTTTGTGGTAAAATTTGATGACCAGGACATGGTCGTGTGGTATTGGTATTGTAGGCTGCCTTCCGAAAAAAAATTTTTTTTTTCAGAAAGGTCATACACGCCACTGGTCTTTGGACATGTGCGTCCGTCCGCCTGAAGAGAGCAACCATCCTAGTGGCAGCAAGATGTACCTCTATATACAGATGCAGCTGTGCAGGAGAGATAGCTTGCACGATTGGCTCAGGAACAACCGCACGTGGGACGCTAGGAGGGATCAGGTAACAGCGAGGCCATATTGTGAATCCACTGCGTAACTGACATTTTTGTTCCATGGAACACGACTTAATGTTCTATGGAACAATCGTGAACTACTCTGCTGATTTGCATACTTAATATGCTAGTTCAGTGAGTATTGCAAAAAGCAACTTGTAGTTCAGTAGCAGACTAATTCTTGCAGGCTTCTAATTTTCTACTCGTAACTTGGCAAGGCTTAAGGCACGAATTCACTGAGATACAATTCTTCAGATACACAGCTTTTTTAAACTTCACATAAATGACTTCCGTCAACAATGTTGCAGTGCTCCCAATCGCAAATGAAGAGTAGCGTTTACGACAAAAATCGACGTGTTTCTGAAAGAAGCATTTTGTAAACACTTAAATTTTGTTTCAGAAACTGCGTATCTGAAACATTGTATCTCAGTGAAGAAAATTATTGACATCTATTTCATATATAGGATAAAAAATGCCAATTTTAAATTGGTGTTTCCCAATAGGGTATTTAGTAATATTCTCCTCCACGTCACTCTATACAATTTTCGTTTTGCGAGAAAGAGACAAAAGAAATTTCAATTGAAAAAGTTACACTTTTGATTTGTCAGATAAAATATTTATTTTTAATTGATGTCATTATTTCTAACCTAATTTACAATAAAGCAGTAAAAAACTGGAGTACAATACCTTATTATAATTTCCAGATCAAGACCCTGTTCAGTCAGATAGTGTCGGCGGTGGAGTACATCCACCTGGCGAACCTCATCCACCGCGACCTGAAGCCCAGCAACATATTCTTCGCGCAGGACGGCAAGGTGAAGGTGGGCGACTTCGGGCTCGTCACCACCATGACGGAGAGCTCGCAGGACGGGGAGCACCCGCAGGAGCTCAACGCCCACGGCTGCCACACGCACCAAGTTGGTGAGTCAACCCTCCACCACCCATAGCCCAATCAACTTGCGGTTGGGTCGAAACACGGGAGGGCACCCGTTCGGTACTTGCTCTTGATGTTTTCCCGGGGCGCCTTCTTGACTTTCTTCAAATTGTTTCCAGTCGCTGCGTCCTATGTGTTCAATCTCCCCATTCTGGAGCAGGACGATCCAAAAACGGACTTGCCTCGTGCCGTAACTGTCCACAGCAAAGATTTTGTGTCTTCAAGCCGCTCCGCCTCTTATGCCACGCGTGCGCGAACTCCCGTAGCTTTCTGAAGTTGACCGCCAAGCCCACGAGATCATAACAAACTGGACCGGATACTGGTTGGTGGGCAGTTTGACAGGCTTTTATCACTAAAATTAAAAGCGCGAAAGTTTTTTATGTGTGTCAATGTATGTGTATATCTATAACTGATTCTCGCCGCAACTACTGAAGATTTGTTGTTCCCGCAGGTTATCTGGTAGCCCCTAAATCACGAGCTCGGATTTGCGAGTAAATAGCTAGTTATTAGATAAAAGTAGGCATCACTTTGCAGAAGTCCATAATTAGCAAGATTCTGTTTTATCGTCTCTAAATTAAGCGCATTTATAAATCTACTATCCCTTTCTCTATAGTATGGTTAGAAAGGGATAGAACTGTTTTAAAAGATCGCTGCTATCCCTTTCAACCTGCCGCTTTTTCGCTGAAGGCTCTTATTAGCGCTTTCGAGTGATTTTATCACATGTTTATTGCCCAGGAACAAGCCTGTACATGTCCCCGGAGCAGCTGCTGGGGCGGCAGTACAGCTACAAGGTGGACATCTACTCGCTGGGGCTGGTGCTGTTCGAGCTGCTGCACCCGTTCGGCACGGAGTACGAGCGCGTCAAGTGCTTGCGCGGCGTGCGCAACGGCAACTACCCGGAGCCCTTCCAGCAGAGCTACCCCAACGAGGTGAGGAACTAGACGCAGCTGGGGCGGCAGTACAGCTACAAGGTGGACATCTACTCGCTGGGGCTGGTGCTGTTCGAGCTGCTGCACCCGTTCGGCACGGAGTACGAGCGCGTCAAGTGCTTGCGCGGCGTGCGCAACGGCAACTACCCGGAGCCCTTCCAGCAGAGCTACCCCAACGAGGTGAGGAACTAGACGCAGCTGGGGCGGCAGTACAGCTACAAGGTGGACATCTACTCGCTGGGGCTGGTGCTGTTCGAGCTGCTGCACCCGTTCGGCACGGAGTGCGAGCGCGTCAAGTGCTTGCGCGGCGTGCGCAACGGCAACTACCCGGAGCCCTTCCAGCAGAGCTACCCCAACGAGGTGAGGAACTAGACGCAGCTGGGGCGGCAGTACAGCTACAAGGTGGACATCTACTCGCTGGGGCTGGTGCTGTTCGAGCTGCTGCACCCGTTCGGCACGGAGTACGAGCGCGTCAAGTGCTTGCGCGGCGTGCGCAACGGCAACTACCCGGAGCCCTTCCAGCAGAGCTACCCCAACGAGGTGAGGAACTAGACGCAGCTGGGGCGGCAGTACAGCTACAAGGTGGACATCTACTCGCTGGGGCTGGTGCTGTTCGAGCTGCTGCACCCGTTCGGCACGGAGTGCGAGCGCGTCAAGTGCTTGCGCGGCGTGCGCAACGGCAACTACCCGGAGCCCTTCCAGCAGAGCTACCCCAACGAGGTGAGGAACTAGACGCAGCTGGGGCGGCAGTACAGCTACAAGGTGGACATCTACTCGCTGGGGCTGGTGCTGTTCGAGCTGCTGCACCCGTTCGGCACGGAGTACGAGCGCGTCAAGTGCTTGCGCGGCGTGCGCAACGGCAACTACCCGGAGCCCTTCCAGCAGAGCTACCCCAACGAGGTGAGGAACTAGACGCAGCTCAACAATACTCATTTACTTCATATTGGTTCCTGATAGCTCGAAATCTGGGAAACTGCAAAAAATTATCGTTCGGGAACCAATATGAGATGAGTGGGAACTTTCGAGCAAAGTTTCAATTAAAAACATGTAGATGCATAAAAAGCAGGCCCGCAAAATGCATTGCCATAAATCTACAATGGGTAGTTAGTGTAATATTTGCGAAAAACTAAATAAAATTTGAATTTCGCGGACTGGCGCCGTGTACGCGGTACGCCAACTATTTCCTAATCGTGAACCAGAGCACAGGTGGCGCCATCTATCGGAGATAGCTACAGTAGCGCACATGTTTTAATATGGGGTATCGTTTCAGACGGAGGTGTTGAAGCTGATGCTGTCGGAGGATCCGAGCCGAAGGCCGACGGCGAGCGGCGTGCGCGCGCGCGCCCCGCTCTACCAGTGCACCGACGAGCAGTTCCACTTCACGCTGCCCACGCACGTCGCCTGCTGAAATGAACTTTATTGTGTCATAGCTAGAGTCGCTATTTACCTAAATAATTTTGCTTTTAACTTTTTGTAACTGTAAAGGTACTATTTGATGTTCTGTGTACCATAATGATGAAATACGCTGCGCTAAGAGGACGGGAAATGTGTGACGTATGTTGAAGCCAAAAATTCCTCAAGTATGGCGTCGCGCGTCGCACATTTCGGTACTGATGACAGCACATACCGCCGTCGGTCGCATACATTAGCGCCATTTTAAAGTTTTGACAAATGGCTTCAGGGCGGAGGCTAAAAATGTATGCGTGACGTCAGTAAATGCTGATCCTTTAATATGTTTAATCAATGATACCAATGCGTTTTAATTTGTAGTCATTGATTTATAAACTAAGGATTGTGGGTCAGCGCTAAAAAGTGTCCGAACCGAATGACATACGAAACGCGAAAAGACATACAATCGCACTTCAGTCTCGTATTTGAAAATTAGACTGTATAGTAATGGTTCAAGACATAAATTGTTTTAGTTTGTTTATAAAAATACACATGTACCCTCATTCATAAAGGTTTTCTCAGGACACTTTTTTCGTGAATTTTGTATTACACTCGTCGTCCATAGATTAATAAGCCTATGTTTGTAGTAATAGAAGTGATATTAAATGAAGTAACGCTTAAAAGCCAGTGTTAATGTTAATATATCTGTCCGTATGAGGCTTTTACGTTGCCTTATTTGATTAAAGCAATACAATTTTAAGTATTCATTATAAAATCAAATTAGATATAGTTATTTAATGGAAAAGACTGGTGTAATGATTGGTGTTGGATGTTTAGTATGTAATGTTGGTTGAAAGCCATCCGAGATGATATTTTGTATACTCAAGATTTCTTTTTAAACTTACAATAACACTTTCTCTGTCAATAATAAGATAAGTTAATATTTATAACGTATTTACCTACGTCTTTTCAATCTAATTTACGTTCCAAGTTTTTTTTGATTCCTTAGCTAACAATTTGTAGCCAAAAAATAATAATTAAAGCAATTAACTCACATTTTCGTTATTTTTTAAATGTACCTACATAGTGTAGTACAGGTTATGATTTTTTAAATGGTTATTAAGTCATAGTAATTATTAAGAAAAAATGTAAATATGAAGACATTGTACAACAATGTATGAAATCACAGTTATAATAAAGTGTTAAGAGTCAGAAATGAAACACGTCTCACCAATCGCACATTCAATTATATTTTCTAACTTTTTAAATATCACAGTAATTACAAATTAATCACGGTAACACTTTGCACTGGTACACGACTGATAATGCCTGCATGCCTCGCCGCTCGCCCATTTTATGGACGCACACTCGTCACGCCTCCCTCTCGCCGCCTCACCTCGACCAACTTCGACACTTGTCGGCTCTTCTCGTCGCACCTCCGGAATTGCTCGTTACAGTCGGCCATCCTGTAACAATTGCGCCGCAATTGGCGCAGAGTACACTTTAATTCTCTAGTAAATCCATTAAGTCAATCTCAGGTTTCGATTGCCTCAATACTACTGTTGCAACACGGTTAACTGTTAAGAGCACGTTAATGACACTACGGTAAGTTCCCCCCCCAGAAAACCTGCAGAAACAATGACGAGGCTGTGAACCTTACACTCAGTGCTCTCAATTTCATACATACACACATCATCACGTCTCAACAGTCCCTTAATAAAAATCCCCTTAAATTACCACCAAATCTCGGCCCCGTGGATTAACTTGACAGCCAAAACCACACCTGCTTAGAAGTGCCACAAAACCAACCAGGACAATACCTAGGCAGAGACGAACTCTCAAATCAAATGATGGACATGAGATTACTTCTCTAATCTGATAATGTCAGTCTAATAATATCGGCCAAGTGACAAACCCAAACTCCAGGCTCAAATTATTAACTCAACCTCATAGTCAATCCAAAGCAAAACTATGTGCAAAACTATCCTTCAAAACGTTATCCTACAAAACTATCCTGCTCAACACAATTCTGCTACACTATCCTGCTAAACGCTATCCTGCTAAACGCTATCCTGCTAAACGCTATCCTGCTAAACGCTATCCTGCTAAACGCTATCCTGCTAAACGCTATCCTGCTAAACGCTATCCTGCTAAACGCTATCCTGCTAAACGCTATCCTGCTAAACGCTATCCTGCTAAACGCTATCCTGCTAAACGCTATCCTGCTAAACGCTATCCTGCTAAACGCTATCCTGCTAAACGCTATCCTGCTAAACGCTATCCTGCTAAACGCTATCCTGCTAAACGCTATCCTGCTAAACGCTATCCTGCTAAACGCTATCCTGCTAAACGCTATCCTGCTAAACGCTATCCTGCTAAACGCTATCCTGCTAAACGCTATCCGGCTAAGCGCTATCCGGCTAAACGCTATTCTGCAAACGCTAAACGCTATCCGGCTAAGCGCTATCCGGCTAAACCCTATTCTGCAAACCCTAATCTGCAAACCCTAATCTGCAAACCCTAATCTGCAAACCCTAATCTGCAAACTCTATATGTAAACTCTATATGTAAACTCTATATGTAAACTCTATATGTAAACTCTATATATAAACTCTATATGTAAACTCTATATGTAAACTCTATATGTAAACTCTATATGTAAACTATAAGTAAACTCTATAAGTAAACTCTATAAGTAAACTCTATAAGTAAACTCCAATGACGACCGCAACCAATTAAGCTCAAAATATGAAATTCCAGTTCCCATTAAAGTCAAAATGAAAGCTTAAAGAAACGCGGTTTAACTCATCGATAGAAGTTGCAATCTGATTTCGAACTCTAATTTAAAACCAAGTGGCCACCAAGTCTAAGCTCTTCCAAAATTGAAGTTTCAAGCAGACTCCCAACGGATAATGCAGTCTAAAACTGATAAACTAAACTAATTCAAACTTAAGTTTCTTAATTGCCAAAATACTAAACTCAATGTAAATTTGCTAAACGAAATTCCAAAGTTATAATACCGGCTAAGACTGATTAACTTAACTTTAACTCAAAAATATAAATCCAACCTAAAAGTCAAAACCTCTCATCTCATCAAAACTCATGGGAGGACTCGCCAAACGATAGCTAACTATTAAATTTAAGTCGACAGAAGTAAACTCCTAACTGATAACTATAACCTAACATGGAAATTAAAACTCAACTAACTTATCCAAAGATACTCTTTCAAAACGCTAAACGAAACATTAAAGTTACTCTCTACACTCATGGTGGCCGCACTATGAGACAGAACCCGCAATACTAGTAACCTCCCATTCCACCAAGATACAACAAATCAGGTTTCTGCTCGGTCACGTCACTGCCCCTTCAAATCAAGTCCCTGCTTGGCCACATCGCCTCCCGGTGCCAGAGAAGAGAGACAGAGCAGCGCAATGCAAATAAAAAGCTTCATATAAGCTTTGAATCAAGCATCGCTCAACAAGATCATAAGACTACTAATTTAGATACTAGGTACTCAACATAACAGGCTGGAGTCTCCTCCGCATCGAAGGACTCGCGAATGATGCCTGAGCAGCGACCCTCCGCCGCATAACTGCTGGAGTTGCTTTCCTTCTCTGATGATGCATCTCGGATACCAAGGCTCTCTCGAACGCAGCATAGTAACTGTAAACATAAGAACATTTTGAACACATGTGATTGTGTGTAATGAAGAACTGTTTGTCAGGTCTGAATGTACGCTTAGGCCTGTCCTCAACATAATTGTTCACAATTCCTACATTCATTTCAATCAGCCGTTAACTTGTAATCCACTCTTTTTATACGCGTATCCTCTTACACAATCCATCCACCTATACGTTATCTTCCTTTACATTATTCTTTGTTACACCTACGTGATTTTCAGTCTACGTATTATATGGCCCGTACCACGCTAACCTTTACTCCTCATTTATTAATTTTATCGGTAACAAGTGCTACTTTAAAACTTTCACTAACATACGTGTCCTTTGTCCTATCCATCCTATCCATTCTCATCACACCTTACATCTATGTCAAATTTCACCAGTCGTCTATACTTCACCTATCTCTTTTACTTCCCAAAACTTTGACCCACCCAACTGAGATTACCCTCTTAATTATTCCTGTAAACGATTTATTTCCTACCGCTTTATTATACTCACAATGTAACCTACTCATTTTCCTCATTACAAATAGCTACACGTAAGAACTCCTACTACTACTATCGTAAAATCCTGATAACCTCTTAACAAACAATCGACTCGAGCCTCTGTAGTAAGACACATAAAATTCCCGCCATGCTACACTTGCGAGAAGTCTCAATCCTCGCTCACATTTACAAGCACGTACAAACATACGCGTACATACACGCACGCAAATAACTTTTGTTTTAATGTGTCATTAGATCCTTTATACCAAAACTGTTAGTACCAAAATTTACGTTTTCTACCTTATCCCAACAAAACTACCTTCTAAGATTTTATTAATAAGCTTTCAGCTTTATTCGCTGCTTTAAGACTCATTTGCATAGGTACAACTCTGAAAATTGATACGATATATAATTTCGACTATATTGGACGGCTCTTAAATTCTACAAATGTACTTCCCGTCTACTAGTATATCACGCAACATTTTGATCACTGGTGGTTGTTAAATTAACTCCCTAGAAAACTACACAAGTACCTTCATAAATAACGTATCTGAACTCATATGATCACACAGTTTCACACAATTTTTTTACTGTGAGTTAAAATGAACACAGTGCCCGACGGTATAGTAGTGGACTATGTCAAATGTTTAATATTTAAATCAAAATAACAATTGGAACAAATACAGCTCACCAGACACGCCATCTGGTTGATGACATCACACATTCCGTGACATGACATCATATACACGTGGAGACACGTGGCCAGCGCACAGATGCAGCTCCAGCATAGCACGGCGAGCCAACATGCACGACGCGACACGCTGACCAGCGCGCAAGACTCATCAGTTCATCAGTTGTTCATGAAACATAAAAACAATTAATATTAGCAACGCCTACGTTACATTCTCGTTGTAATATTGGAACGATCATACATTACCAAAAAGCTTCTTTAAATCATACGTTCAGTCTCAGGAATCCCAGCCCTCGTTATTGCGGTATACCCGCGCTCATATCTTGTTCCACTTTGAATTTTTTTTTTATGCCACGTAAAATGCATTGAAAACTTTCAGAAGTCATTCACTTGATTTTAGCTGTACTTTGGACGAAACAACCACACTTATAGCAGATACTGCCCGCTTCCTTTTTTGTTTCCACCATTACAAAATGTCATCATCAAATGTACCGTCAAATCTTCTCACAAAAATGAAATTGCAATGTATACTATGCTGCCGCTGTTGCTAATCGGCTTAACAGAGTACACGCCTGACCCCTTATTGTCACTCCACCGATAAATCTCACTCAATCTTGTAAATCCTCCTTTTCACATATATCACGGTTTTCCGGGTTACAATCGGGTACAATTTAGCAATTATCATATTTTCTTCCGATTTTTTTTAAAGTACCCTCAAGTAAAAATTATTCCACGGCTTTTCTTTCTCACGTATTCATCATGCATCGCCTTCAAGCAATTTTTGAAACGATAACTACTTTCATCGGCACTTACATGAGACTTTTCGCTGGGTGTCCAATTTTCTTCAGTTTTTCGCAACCTCTTTGACGTCACGTGACGTCACATGTTCCCGGCTTTTCGCTTCACTGTGGGTGTGGTGAACAGTATCCCACTTCTGACTGTTAAGAGTCAGAAATGAAACACGTCTCACCAATCGCACATTCAATTATATTTTCTAACTTTTTAAATATCACAGTAATTACAAATTAATCACGGTAACACTTTGCACTGGTACACGACTGATAATGCCTGCATGCCTCGCCGCTCGCCCATTTTATGGACGCACACTCGTCACGCCTCCCTCTCGCCGCCTCACCTCGACCAACTTCGACACTTGTCGGCTCTTCTCGTCGCACCTCCGGAATTGCTCGTTACAAAAGTATGTACGTTTGTAGGGAATAGGTATACAGTCAGAGATAATGTTATAGCTAGACCGCTATAAACTTGGCCCTCCCATGGTCTGCGGAACGCGGGGCGGGAGCTACTCAACCACAGATGTCTATTCTATGGATTAAACATTCTATACAATTCAGGCTAGGTTCACTGTGGATCCATAGAATAGGGATCAATGCACTCTACTAATCAGCTGTCAGAGACTGACGTGAATTACGCTACACACGATGATATTAATCTTGCGATGTGGATAATGATACATACTCAAGAAAACACGATAGGCGAATTCTCAAGATGCGAGTCATTACATCGTATCGTGTATAGCCGATCGCACACGCGCCCCTCGTCCCGCAGACCATGGGAGGGCCAAGTTTATAGCGGTGAAGCTAGAGTATTATTTTAATATAGCATAGTTATAGATACTTTTGCTGCTATTATACTTTGAACAAAACATTTTCAAAATATTACAGTATTTTATTATGTGGTGTGAAATAAAAGCATTCATAGCCATTACTAAACCCTACTTTGATAGTATTTTGAACCTTGTTTAAATATTATACAATATCTTACAATACAATAATATTTTAAAAAGATTCAAAATAATAACTATCAAAGTAGGGTTTAGTGATGGCTATGAATGCTTTTAATTCACACCACATATCAACAGAGATGTCAATACAAAAACTACAGTGAATAGTTTACAATTTGGCGGCTTTATCGCTGCCTAGATCCCCTCCAGACAACCTATGTTGAAAAAAGATTTATAAATAAAAATATACTGCAAGGCCCTTTGTCCTTAGCGTTTAAATATTGATGGTTAAAACTGTGTATTTTAAAAATATTATATTTTTGGTCGTCTAACTTTGTATACCAATAATAACTCATAATTGTTAAAACTTACTGCCTGACGCGAAACCCACGCTAAACTATATTTTCAGCAATAGCCATAAACATATTACACAAAATAAAACTTTTTTATTACTCAATCGTTAAGTTTCATGAGGTAAAAAAGGATATGTTTAAGTTTTAATTGAAGATATGTATAGGTTTTAAGGAAATTATTAATAAATGAATTTAAGAACATTTTGTAATTTTATTTTAGATTTGAGATGAGATTACCTCTTATACTGGTAAGTCAAAAACTCAATAAAAAAGGATAGTGCTTGATGGTAATGGAGAGTGATAAAAACGAAGAAAGTTATTAAGGAAAAAAAAGAATAAATATAACTTTTATTATAAATTAGGTATATATTTAAAACAATATAAGTTTTCCAAACATTACTTGCATTGCATTATAATATACAATACTGTATATAGCATAACATTTTCTAACGATTAAACAGCAAAAAATCGCTAAAAAAATCATCCCTAATTGGATAAAATAGGTCACGCGATCAAAGCTGTTATTTTTAAAATAAATCTTATATCTATGAAATACTATTTGTAACAAGCTCCTAACAGTTTGCACCAAATTAACATCTTAAAACACTATTTAGTACATTTTGTATGAAAATTAAATACTTATTACTGATAATACATAACTTACTTAAATACTCGTAAGAAACGTATGCACTTCTAGCAAAAATACGTCAAATTGTAATGCTTCAAAAAATTAAACTTATAATATCATAACAATAAGTATATTGTATTGCTATTAGGTATCACATGAACAAGGTAAAAACGAATTCGTTAGTTTTATATACAATTTGCTAATGGGCTGTGGGCCGTGGCTAAGGGCTAAAGTCTTAGTAAAATAATGTTGCCACATTTACTATAATATTAATAAAATTCTTCACTGCTGGTAAAACCGTTTTAAACGGATTTTTTCCACACTCAATTAATTTTTTTTCTATACTATTTTTGAGTCGATTAATATTTTTTATTTTATTATTTCCTCCATCATTTCTTTGATCTATTTAAATACATGATGGTGCCCATTCGAGTTTACACAATCTCAAAATTAATTCACACAAGACACTTTAAGAACATCTCAAGAACTTTGAAGAATCAATTAAGAGACTCTAAAACAAAATAAACTCTAAAGGGATTGTTATTTGGATATGATTCTGTGATTATTTTTATCATTCTATTTGAGTTTATAAGTGTCTTTGTATAATATTTATTAATTAATTATTAAAATTTAAAGTGACGGTCGACACTTACATCACAGCCGCCAACGCCTTAACTTCATATAATATCACTATGTGATGTTTTATCCAACTAATGTTACAAACGCGAAATAATAACATAATAAATATTATTATTATTATATTACAAAATAAAAAGTTGTGTAATATTATTATTTAAATACCTTCGCAGTTGTCAACTCCGATTGAAACTATGACTTGTATTGTTGTTCTTCAAGAAACTGGGCGTCTTTCCTTCTTTAACTATTCTCAAAGCTTGCAAAACTCGCGCCGTATCCAATTCTTTTTCCGAAGCCCGTTCATTGTCTAAGCAGATTTCCGTCATCCTCGCGTTGAACTGCTCTATGACTTTGACCCTGTAGTCTATGGACGATGCGACGGGATTTGCCGTCAACCACAGATACTCTAAACACGGTAGGTTACAAATATGTTGGACCTCCTCAATATCTGTTATTAAGTTGCAACTTAAGTCTAAACTTTCTAAAGAGTACAGCTTCGAGAAACCTTGTAACGTCTCGATTTGGTTTTGGGATAAATCTATTTTGACTATATTGCCTATTTTTGCGTGCCAGTTCTCGCATATACTGAATCTGTTCATGGATAGATTGAGTTCCCGTAGTTCGTGGAGGCAGGTGATGTCACATAGCTCGGTCAGTTTGTTGGATGAAAGGTTCAAGTGCTGCAGTTTTGGCACCAACTTGATCGCCCAGTCCACTTTGTTTATGTTGTTGCTTACGAAGCTTATTGAGGACAGTTTTTTCCATATCTGTAAATGAACAGGAAATGTGGTTTTATGAAATTACCAAGAGAAACTTTAAGACGAAATCAACGACTCTGCCCGTGAAATTCAAAATTTTCATGGTTTTTTGCATCAGAGGTTTATGGCAGTTAATTTGCGGGAATGGCAGTATCATCTTTACATTTTTTTTTTTAATCAATATAGGCTTACGCTAAAATTGATTATATCAAAATCTTTGCATAAAAATGTATATCCTAGGAAATTAGTCCGAGTATCGAGTTTTATATGAGTAACTCGCAAATCTCGGACTAATTTCTTTATCTCGATATAAGTATTAAGACCATTTAAGAACATGTGAAGCAACTGACTTTCAAGTTATTACTGATTTTGTGTGCACATGCCCAAAAAAACGCATACAAAATTGAAATGGCTCTACCGGGGAGGGGGTGAGGGGGCGCCCCCCCCCTTTGTGGGGGATTTTTTGCTTGTAATTAGCTATAGAACACTCCCTTAAATTATCGCTAGTTCGATCCCGGACACACTGTATTAGCATTATATTATTCTGGTGGTTATTCTTTTATTATCAACTATTACAACATAGTACGTGCTGTGCTATGTGTTAATGCCAAGCATGACCTGCATTGGACGTTATCTAAGCTGGTTAGGAACAGATGCTATATTGAACTCTGACTCACAAAGTGACTTAATTAGATAACCTAGAAATAGCAATATTTTAATTATTACTATGTGGTCCTACTAGTCTGCCTTGAAAAGAAACTGACTGAAAACAGGATAAATTGTATTATTCTCCAATCATCAATTTTTCACTAAAAAAAATTGAAATGTGACTGATAAATTAAAAATTCACTAACATGAATTCTTGTTTCACTTTAGTGACATGTTTAGCATATTTATTAAACGGATTAGAAAATATTACATTCTTCTGACTGGGCAAACGTTGCTTTGCCATTTAGGGGTATGAAAAATAGCTTACCAACCAAAAGCTTACAAAAATGGGCACACAAATTTTAATATACTAGAAAGACACATACCACACTGTCAGCTAGACTAGATGGGTCTTTATGCAGTACGTCGACTAGCAGGAATTCATTCATTGATACCACACTCGCAACATGCACAGATAGACTGCACAGTGTTTCACGGAGACTGCCTGAAAATATATACAGTCATAAACATAGCTTTAACGTGAAATCAACGGGTCTGCCCGTGAAATTCAAAATTTTCGTGGTTTTTTGCAATTTGTACGCTAATTAGACATGATAGGCTAATGGCAATCAATTTGCGAGAATGGCAGTATCATCTTTACATGATTATATCAAAATCTTTGCATAAAAATGTGTATCCTAGGAAATTAGTCCGAGTATTAAGTTTTATGTGAGTAACTCGCAAATCTCGGACTAATTTCTTTAACTCGACACTTTCGAGCAGAGATTTTCATATAAACACGTGAAGAAGATATTGGGATTATCGCAATTTGACGGCCATAAGCCTATTATGTCTTATTAGCTTAAAAATCGCGAAAAACCACGAAAAATTTGAATTTCGCGGGCACACCCGTGGTGTGCTCCTTAAGTCGACTTGTAGTTATCACCATATGCAACAAATATCATAATGGCATTTTACAAGGGCCTGTACGTTAGGCCTATGTGAAATAAAAAAAAAATTGAATTTTTTGATTTTTAAATTTTATACATACTTTCATCTATGAAGTTGCAAAGTATCTAACTACCTTTTATTGGTATTATAACAAGTAATGGATGATTGCCATGCACGCAGTATAATTTAATTTTAAGTTATCACTAACAGGCAAAATGGCTGTTTACAATACTGACACAATTGCACCTATTTAGCTATTTATATACATCTAACTGTGTCTGTCTGACAATCGGTTTTCCACAAACCCGATAGGAACTATGAAAAGAATCCTGGTTAAAAAGTAGCCTATATGTCATTTTCAGGGTAAAATGGTCTGTCTTTCAAATTTTAACCAAATTTACTACTTCACTTGTATAACAAACTTCATAATTTTATAACATCAGCCCCTTAATTATGTAAGAAAAACATATTCATTGCTATCGTAATCGTTTAGATTACTTAGAACTAATATAATAGAGAAGTAGGTTTGCTACTTCTAATAATATAATATGTAGAGAATATTATATTAGAGATAAGATAAAACTTATCAACCAACCAACACTTTGTATGCATCCCATAGGCACTCCGAGTATCTTCAAATCAACCAAAGATTTGAACGGTATGAGATCAAAATGCAGGTCATTTGGCACTATGTTGCTAGTGCCCAGCTTGTCATAGCTCCCCTCTATGCTGAGGAACGTCACTTGGGAACAGAAGTCCAGAATGTGACTGAAGTCGTACATCTGATCTTGTTTCTCTGTCGGTGGGCATGCCATTTTATATCTCTCACTGATTGCGTGCAGCTGTAATAATTTTTTAAAATGGTTTAGTTCTTACGTCCTATTATTATATAATTAAATAAATCTAAAAACGAACGCTCTTTCACTTTTTAAAATTCATCATTCTTGCAAAATTCACTTATATATGGTTTTTTTCAATTAGTGTGGAAAAATATGCATGTGTAGTGTCAGTACTATACATAGGATATTTCTGAAACTTAAATAATAAAGATTTTAGTCAATGGAAAATTTTAATCAATAAAATATAAACTATTAAAATTGTATAGAAGGCATGATATGCCGCTGACTCATACATCTATCATTAACCTTGGAGTTTGAAATCTGTTAATATTCTTGTTTGTATACTAAAAAATAGTACTTAATACACACTTTGTTTGAATAAGATTATTATCAAGTCAATACAAACCTCTAGAATACTAAACTTATGAGATTTTTCACTCTCCAACAGTTTATCGCCTTCTAAAAACAGCTTCTTTGCCAGGTCTTGTAATAAAAAGAATATGTCATACATTTGGAAGTCCAAAAAGTGGGCGAATTCACTTGGCATGGTTAGTTTTAAGTAGTTGAACACATTCTTCAAGTATTCATTCAACGCTTCTCGTCTCTGTTCGACGAATTTCGGCGTTTTGTTCCGTATGACTTTTTTCGGTGGCAAAAGGTCTTTGGCTACGCCGTGGTCGTTTACCAGCTTGTCGTGGAGTTCCACAAAGTCACTGTACCGATGCAAGACGCTCCAATGCACAGTTCCCACGTTAACAACTATTTTATAGAACGTAACATTTTCTTTCGTGGAGGCTTCGATTACGTTCACGGTGCTCTCGTTCTTATAGGTCACGAAGGAGGACATTTTACTCGATAGTCGATTTACTAACTCCACTGAACGACAGAAAAGTTTTTACTGCACTGAACAAATTGATGCGATCCGCTTAGCATTTCGTGGGAACTTGAAGCAATCGGTAAACGTCCGCGTTCCGCTAAGGGAACAGTTAGAAGTTATTAGAACGGATACGTAAACAATTTACAAAATAAACCCACAATGGACCGCGACTCTTAGTATTCTGTGCCGCGACTTCCCAATAAAAAATAAAAATCACAATTCAATATTCATATCAAATTGACATTGACACCTGACAAATGACATTTGATAGTTTTATAGAATGTTGCCATGAATAAAAACAGTTTATTTTTGCATATAATACCACAGACCTACTACACTTAGACTAGCAATCTGCGTGGTTCTAATACAGATACACAGACCAAGGAATATCTTCTGTGATTTCATCAATATTTTTTGAAATAGAGTTTATAAAAATATAAATATAAAGGCACGGGGGTGCCTTCATCATCAGCGGCCGAGTCCATTGTATGTTATGTGGGTAGGCGGGCGAGGAGAATTAATTAAAACTTTACATTGAATCAACGAAATATAATCGGAATCACACACAGGTTAATTTAATGACACTACACACAATAGGCACTCCACCGAACACGTAGATTGATCACGCGATGCAGACGGATTCGTCCTGCCTGCCTCTCGGTTTTCACGTGGTTGCACACTAGCGCCCGGGGTTGTGCCAGAGTGGCAAGCCGCGTCAGCTGTCAAATGACCACAGACAACAGACGAATGTCCGATGCGTTCCTTGCCACTCTAAACAAAGATCGACGCGCCGTCACGGCCGGACTGACATTCGCGCGCCCTCGCGCGTCTGCTCGTGCCCAGGTATATCTGCAAAGAAAAACACAGCTGAAGTACACAGGGCATGCTCGCCCATCCCTGATATTTCACTACTATTACGTCATCTCTAACGTCACATCTGTTCATTGCGTCAATTACCCACATACTGGAGCGGACAACTGACCTTCAACCAGCCACCACCTCAATGTAATGACATGGTCCCGCCAGCGTCCCTTCCACCAGTAACGAACGTCGCACGTTCACACGCTGCCGCAAATGAAGTGATCCGGAACCTCGACCCGCATGAGCCAGTCCCTTAGACCATTCACTCGCCACCCAGCACGCACATACAGTACCAAACCAGTTTGAAGTGATCCGGAACCTCGACCCGCATGAGCCAGTCCCTTAGACCATTCACTCGCCACCCAGCACGCACATACAGTACCAACCCAGTTTGAAGTGATCCGGAACCTCGACCCGCATGGGCCAGTCCCTTAGATCATTCACACTGCTCACACACGCGTAGCAACCAAGGTCAGAGTCAATAATAATCAGAGTCAAATCGCTCATCGATAATAAACCGATGTGAAATACACGAACACAGTATATACATTACGAGCACATAGCATTTCACTAACCATTTACTATTCATCACGTTCGGAGGCAGAGAGGGTTTCAGAGCTGGCGGTCATAGTGCGTGAACTAGACACCGACACTGTGTCACTATTATCATCAGATGATACCGCCTCGATTTCCTGACCGTGGACTGCCGCCGTCTCGGCCTCCTCTACGTTATCAATTAAGGAACTAGCCACTTCAGCCAATCCGTCGTAACCTACAGGTACTGCACGTAGATTTTCATGTGAGTATTTATAAGTGCGGTTAGACCCATCAACGTCTCTAAGTTCGTATCTATCGTGATCTAAAACTCGAATAATAGTAAACGGACCTCTGAACTTTCTCTGAAGTTTGGTTTGATTGCGCTCGCTACACTTAATAAAGACGAAGTCACCTACAGAGAACGGTTTCACTTTTGCCCTACCGCGGTTGAAACGTTCAACTTCCGATAATGCTGCCTTCCTAATATTTTCAGAAGCATTTCTCCGGATTTCGCCTAAATCTAGACGTGTCTCAGGTTCTGTTTGCTGTGATAGAGCAGAAATCCCTAATGACTGCGCTCGAGTACCAAACATTAGTTCCGTTGGTGAATAACCAGTCACTCTGGACTTAGTACTATTCAGTGCTAATTGTACCTCGGGAAGTTCGTCACGCCACGTTTTATTCGGGTCGTTCTCTACTATTGTGAGTAGACATTTTAGAGTTCGCATTACCCGCTCTACTTGGCCGTTGGCTCTACTGGAACCAGTAGCAATTAGGTGGAGTTCTATACCGTGGTCATTGCAGAATTGCTTGAAGTCCGCACTTATGTAACACCTGCCTTGGTCCGCTATTACACGCTTCGGGGCACCAAAGAGGCAAACTGCTCTTTTGAGAGATTTAACTGCGCTCGCTGCATCGAGTGCAGGGGTGTAGTCTAAAAGGACATACTTTGTGAAGGCATCGATTATGACAGCGGCATATTCTTTTCTGTCACTCTTTCCACTCAATTTCCCTGTGATGTCAATATGTACAGTGTGCCAAGGTGTTGACACTTTAGGAATTGGATGTAGTCGGACTTGCTGCGCTCCTGAGCATCCTTTTGATGCTTTACACACTATACATGAGTCTACGAACTTACGCACTTGCTTGGACATTTGTGGGAACCAGTATTGCTCATATATCTTGTCCAACGTCTTATCTGCCCCAAGATGCATAATTTCTGTGTGTGCGTGATTAATAAGAGTCCAAGTCAGGGATCTTGGGACAACTGGCAGCCAGAAACTGTTTTTGTTGCGTTCGATTTTCCTGTAGAGTATCCCTTTCCGTACATCATAAGTGTGGGCAACGTCTTCCGGTAGCTCATTGTTACGGTGCTTGGTGATGAGATCCTGTATCTCATTATCTCTTTTCTGTTCCACCGCTAGCCAACCTTGATGTAGCTCAATGAAGTGTACCTCTTTATTATTCTTAGGTACTTCAGCTGTCTCATTTATTTTTGACGAACCAGGCAGCGGCTCTGAGACGGGATTTCTAGATAGATAGTCCGCGTGACTCATGCAACTACCCTGTTTGTGGACTATATCAAAGTCATACGCCTGCAAGAATGCCCACCATCGGTGAACTCGAGGGGTCAAGTCAGTTTTTGACTTCGATGCTTTCAACGAGTTGCAGTCTGTAAAGACTGTGAAATGCTGACCATAGAGGTAGTGCCGAAAATTCTCGACAGCTCGAACGACCGCCAGGGTTTCTAACTCATAAGAATGGTATCGTGATTCCGTGTCGGTCGTTCGTCGGCTGAAGTACGATACTACATGGGGTACTCCATCTTTTCTTTGGATCAGTATGGCGCCATACCCTTCAGAACTCGCGTCAGTATGTAGCTCAATGGGTGCATCACGATCGGATATTGCCAAAACCGGCTCAGACGTCAGTATCTCCACAATCTTTTTGTGAACTTCATTATGTGCGTCTGTCCACTTAATCGGACCTTTCAATTTTGTTAGTGGGTATAATGGACCAGCAAGGCGAGTGAAATTTGGTATGAATCGTCTGAAATACGATGCTAGACCTAGAAACTGTCTAACGTGGGAAGCCGTTTTAGGGGTTGGAGCGTTCACCAAAGCCTGCACTTTCCTGGGGTTTGGCGTGACTACCCCTGCTCGCACGACATACCCTAGGTAGTCTATCTCCTTTTTCATGAACTTGCACTTATTTATGTTAAAGGAAAAACCTGCGTCAGAAAGTGCCTTCAAGGTCCGGTCCAGACGTTCTAACCCGGTAGATACATCATTTGAGTAACACAATACGTCATCCATATATGCTAGTGCTACCTTATCTTTTAATGGTCCTAGTGCTGTATTTATGCATCTCTGGTAGACAGATGCAGCGTTCCTCAACCCAAATGGCATCGCTAGATATTCGTACTGACCATCAGGGGTCACAAATGCTGTTCTCGATATACTGTCGCTATCCGGGTCAATTAATATCTGGTGATAGCCTGAAGCCATATCTAGCGACGAAAAGTAATGCGCACCATGAAGGCGATCGATTTGTTCATCAATTCTAGGTAGAGGGTAATGCTCGGGGCGAGTATTGGCATTGAGTTCCCTATAATCTACGCACATCCTATCTGTATTATCCTTTTTTTTGACTAGCAATATAGGGCTGGCAAATGGCGAGTTACTTTCTCGAATAATACCCGCTTTTAGCAAAGCTGCCACTTTCTCGTTAACTACTTCTTTCTCAGCGGGCGCCAACCTATAAGGGCGTCTCTGCACAGTCTTATTTGGGTCGATAGGGTCTATGCGAAGAACGCCTGTCGTTACACGTCGCGTTGGCACACCATCAATGAAAAACTCCCTATACTTATGTAAGATATTGATCAATGCTTGTTTCTCATCACCTTGCAAATCGGTATCAATAGTCATGAAATCAGATTGAACGGGTGCATCTGGCACGTTGACTTCTTTTCGGGAGGTAAAAGTGAGCTGATCGTTGTCGATGTGGACGTGCAAGCCATTCCCCAATATATCTCTACCCAGGATCACTGATTCCGCAATGGTGTTGTCAGGTACTACATGAAACAGCACGGTTAACGAAATGCTTTGAACATTGATGGGACTAAGAATCTGAGAGACACACTCAACGTTTCCCCGGCCAATTCCCGTTAGATGTACTAAATCACTCCGCACAGTACCAGCAAATTTATTGGCGAAGCTAGCAGTTACCAGCGAGCAAGCAGATCCACTATCAAAAAGAAAAGAAACGGGCTCACCGGATGATGTAGTGAGAGTGCTCCTCGATGATTGGCGTTCACACACGTGAACCTCCTTAGCCGCTTGTGCTCCGCCGCCCTTCCGGTCTGCACACGCGGACGCCACGTGACCTGGTCGTCCGCACACGTAACAGGTGACAGGTCTTGCTGTGACTTTTGACGTTTGGTTGAACGCCTTGGTTGAAGTATCGGGCTCTTCTCTCCGCTTCCGGCAATCCACGGCCTTATGTCCCGCCGTGCCGCAGCGGTGACATGTGCCGGCGAAACGAAGTTCATTAAATCGAGCTCTTTTCGCATCAAAGTCATGGCCTTCGCCACCATCATGCTTACGCTTGAGCGAAACGCCGTTGAGTATACGTAAGAGTTGAGCTCTAGCAGTCACGTTATGAGAATGGAGCTCGCGACGAATCGTGATGTCTTTTTGGCACAGAACTGACGCAACAAACCCGGTAATCATATCTTCGGACATTTCTATCCGCGGAATGCGTTCTATAATGCTCCAAAGACGCGTGGCAGCCTCAGATGCCGTTTCCTTTCCGCCAATTTGAAATCTTAATATTTCATCAAAATAGTCCTGGGGTAACATCGGTTTTGCGAATTTCGCTAGAAGTAATTCCTTTATTTGAGGCCATTTTAACTGTGAAGCCTGCAGCTTCGTTAAACATGTCGCGGCTCGACCTTTGAGGGCCCGCGTAAGCAGCAATAATAGTTCCGCACCTTCTAACTTGCGGCTGTCCACGACGATTTCAGTTACGTTGCACCATCCTTCTATGTCTGCTTCACTATCATCAGGGTCAAATTTAATCAATTGCGTTGATTCACGGCTCGAGGATTGCGGCTGTGCTGCGGTCAACAGCCGTGATATGAACATCTCCATTTGATCCATCACATTCGATTCTTTCGCTGACGTAGTAGTTCTCGTCTCCTCTGATCTAAGCCCTTCGCATCCCACTTCTGATAAAGGCACGGGGGTGCCTTCATCATCAGCGGCCGAGTCCATTGTATGTTATGTGGGTAGGCGGGCGAGGAGAATCAATTAAAACTTTACATTGAATCAACGAAATATAATCGGAATCACACACAGGTTAATTTAATGACACTACACACAATAGGCACTCCACCGAACACGTAGATTGATCACGCGATGCAGACGGATTCGTCCTGCCTGCCTCTCGGTTTTCACGTGGTTGCACACTAGCGCCCGGGGTTGTGCCAGAGTGGCAAGCCGCGTCAGCTGTCAAATGACCACAGACAACAGACGAATGTCCGATGCGTTCCTTGCCACTCTAAACAAAGATCGACGCGCCGTCAAATAAAAATCTTTTTCAGTATGTGTCATTATTAGTGAATAATAAACACTGTGTAAACACCTAATAGCATTCATAATAAAGCAAGTAAATATTTTTTAAATACTAGCTGACCCGGAAAACGTTGTTTTGCCATTAGATATAAAAGTAGCTTCGTTACGAATTTCTTCCTGGTCATTACATTTTTACCTCCGCGAGCCAGGGGGTTATACAAAATATTACACCAACGCTTTGCAGTTTGCACTCACAGAATTCACTCATCATTATAATTATTTAAAAAAAGCTACTGAGCTTCTTTAGTTCGTTATTGGTCCATAAATTGTTGTTGAGTGAATTGGGTATGGAACCTTTATAAAAAAAGGATCATAAAAAAATTTGTGTTTCGAAGTCGGTTAAAAAATAAAAAAACGGTCCACTATTATTCACAACTTTATTTTAAGTAAATGGAGATTTATAAAATTAAAATTATTATTACAAATAATTTATTTATAAAATAAATTTTATCAAACTTGTGCAAGTTATTCAAATATCCTTACAAACAATAGACTACCTTCACGGGATATCTGATACGAGCAGATTCGACTTAAGACCACACAGCCGGTGTCCCAGATTTTGAATTCATGACTGTGTTGGTGCTAATTTGGCTGTACCTACACTAAGGCTAAAAGCACGTCCCGCCCAAACGTCCCGCCCAATTTTTGGATTTTTCGCAATTCGTAAATAAATAAAACTGCGCAAGAGCGGTTTAATCTTCACATGTTGACATTAAAATCTTTGCTTAAGTTTATTCCCGATTCCCGAATTGGACACTTTTTAGTAAATAGCATTATTAACATTTGAAGACGATTGTACTGCCATTCCGCAATTTTATTGGTATAGAGTATGTAATTGAAAAATAAAATATGCGGAAAACCAAATAAAATTGGAATTTGACGCGGAAATTCGAGCGAAAAATGTTGCCAGTTTACTGTATGTTGTATGTACTATGTACACTATGTTGTTCCATCAGCAGCCACCTTGAGAATTTTGACAAATGGCGCTACTGATTGCTTGTATGAAAAAAGTTTACGGTACATAAGTGTTCGGAAGGCCGCATCCTCAGGTTCATATCTAGCCCGAGCGGTACAGCGGCGCGGGGTATGACATTCATACTTGATTTACTTTGACATCGTTGTACAGTCTAATTAGCACCAATATTATAATAGGATTCATTTTTAGAAAATGTCGAATTTACCAACAAAAAATATATGACTCCTGCTGCCATCTATTGGCCAGTAGTTAAACTACCGAGCGAAGCTCATTCACCTAGATATTAATAATTCTTGAGAACAAAATTAAGTGTTAAAGATATTTTATCTACGAAGTCGCGCCCCATCCTGCAAAATTGCTTGTTTCATTCGATTTCGTGGATTAAAATATGTATATTGGGGGCTATCGAGCTTAAATTCGCTTGAGAGGAAAAACTCATTGATCTCGCGGGATTGATGAAAACCGGAGCAAAAAAGCTAGTAAACAATAACAGCAGATCGAAGCTCCAAACATGTTCACAGAAAGGGTAGCCCCCTAGGAAACAGTATATTATCTAAGAAAAAAAAATAACTAAGGAAATCACAGATTAAAAATTTTAAATGTCAGTTTTACATAATAATTAATTCAAACAACAAAAACGCAGTGCTTCTAGATCGTACTCGTAGTAAGCATGAATAGAACATGTCAAAATGCGATTTCTACCATTATTACAGTTTTAAACTGGGGTAAAATTTTACATCACAACACTAAAGCATGGAAGCCGCCGTTTGATAGAAATCAACTTATTAAATACGGACCAATACAACGTTAAATTGTCACCAGTCTCGCGATTGGTGCTTACGTGAGTCACGCCAGCTGTGATTCGCCAATCCACCTATTGTGTAAGCCACGCGAATCGAGCATCTAACTGACCCAAAAAAAAGTATTTTGAGTGTAAACTTCATGCTTTAGTATAAGATGGGAATTGTCGATTTTTAGTAACTTACTTACTTATTAAAAAAAATAGTAATTGATCGAAGCTATGAATAGTAAAATCGTAAAATCATATTTAAATTACACGATTTTCCTATAAAAATATTTTACATAATAATATTTTATAATCTTTCTATAATCGTTACATTCCGTGGACGGAAAAGGACGTTACGACAAAGATTTTCACAAAAATACAAACGTATTTTTTGTTACAACCAAGACCTTAGCTATTCTTCCACTTGCTTCAAACCTTTTCGGTCCAGTAACAAAAAAAAATACAAAATTGTGGCCATGGTTTTTAAAATTTTCACCACATATCCCTTTTGTACACTTACTGGCAATAGTCAGACATCAAAAAACAAAAAAGACGTGTGGCACTCGGAGACTGCCGCGGTAAAGCTATTGCATGTCATTTTTTACCAACTTCGTTACGGAATTTCTGGATTCGGTCTCCACGCTCAAGGCCCGCGATAGAGTGGGCCTTGAGCGGAGACGGAGTGGACGGGTGTTAGGTTATTTTCGTTATGGACTTTCTGGATTCGGTCTCCACGCACAAGGCCCGCGATAGAAGCTATGCAATAGCTTAAAAAATTGACGGCCACTTTTTAACATTTTTCGTCTTTTATGTCACTTCATTTTCTTCATGCCACTTCATTTTTGTAATAACAAAACCTAAAATATTTTGATAGCACATTAAAACAATAATCATTGCACAAATAATGTAACAACAGTACACATAAAACAATAAAAATCAATGATGGCGTGGTTCGTAACAAAACTATAAATTAAATTCCGGCTTTGAGAGAGTTTTAAAGTTTTTTTTGTACACCCTACAAGTTAGTACTTGACTGCGATGTCACCTGATGGTAAGTTATGATGCAGCCGAAGATGTTAACGCACTAACTTGGAAGGGGTAAGTATGGTCACCCCAAGCGTTTCTACACAGCATCGCATCGGAACGTTAAATCGCTTGGCGGTACGTCTTTGATGGTAAGATGCCACGGCTGAAGCGTCCTACTAGACTAGACCTGAGACAATATAGAAGTTATAAATTTTTAAAGTGGCCCGTGACGGGAATCGAACCCGCGACCTCCCGCTCGAAACCGAGCGTGCGCCACTGCGCCAGGGAGGTAGTTAGGGAGTTTGTAGTGGATTCTTCTCAAATGACATGGCCGGATTCTGCCCTCGGAAAAAAAATTCATGGCCATTGACAAACAGTACGTCATATTATAAAGCTTATCATTATGTCTTTACAATAGTTTAATTTTTATAATCAGAAAACTTGCGATAACAACTTTCAACAAAATGCGCCTAAATATTTTAAACAGCAATGATTTTTTATCAAAATATCATGCTTATTGTTTACTAGCTTTTGCCCGCGGCTTCGCCCGCGTGAATTTCGGGGTTTTACAAATCCCGTGGGAGTCCCGAGGGAGGAAAAAAACAGCATATATGTTAACCTAACTTCAGAAACACGATTGGATAAAAATTTCTAGACAAAAAGTTCTCCCAAAAATTGCTCCAAAATCTCAATTTTTCTAATTTCCATCGAAAACTACGATGGACATAATTGTAATTTTTGTTTTAATTTATCGGTAAAAAAAAATTCCCAAAAACGCTCAGAACGACATTTAAATAACTGGCTTAGTTTTTGAAGTAATTGTGTAACTAAAACACACTTGTTCAACTAAAACACACCCTTGTTCAACTAAAACACACTTGTTAAATGCGTACCTACAGTGCTATGTTCAGAATGCCTACATCCACATTCCATTTTCACATTTATAGTGATAATATCATCAGTTTTTGCCCGTGGCCCCGCCCGCGTCAAATTCGCTATATCATGAATCCTAAGGGAAACGTCATTTTGCCGTTATCGTTCCCTATTCCAACCTTTAAACATGCTTTCAAGCAAGTTCGCTTGAACAATCTATCTATAGATGTAGCTATAGATTGCTCTAGAAAAGTTGGTATTTTGAGTATCCCACGGGAACTACGGATTTTTCCGGGATAAAAAGTAGCCTATGTTTTAATCCGGGTTATAAGCTACCTATGTTCCAAATTTCAGCTAAATCGGTTCAGTAGTTGAGCCGTGAAGGAGTAACAAACATACACACACACAAACTTTCGCCTTTATAATATTATTAGGATGAACTAATTATTTTTTCATATTAAAAAGTTTAGAAAATGCGAGTAAACATTTTGAATTGCAATTTTTGAATAAAAAAATCATTGCTATTAAAAATATTAGTGCATTTTGTTGCAAGTTGTTATGCTAATATTATGTCTCTCGCAAGTTTCCTGATTATAAAAATTAAACTATTGTAAAGACATAATTAAGCTTTAATATGACGTACTGTTTGTCAATGGCCATGAATATTTTTTTTGCATGGCACAGCTCCATACAAGTTTCGGCCATGTCCTTTCATCGCATTTTACTCTCTCGGTATGTAGTAGAATTTTTTTTATCCTCTATAATATGCTTTAAGAATTTTATACTCGCAAAGCAAGATGAATTAAATTAAGTTTTGTTACATCCGTCCCTACAATAATAAAGTCGAAAATTAAAATGTAATTATAAAATAAAATTTAACATACAATTGTGATGTTAGTAAAACAAAAACAGTTATATAATTACAGTACATGATTAAAAATAATAATTTTCTGAATTATTGCACTGTTAAAAAATAAAACGTTAGAATCTTATTTGATTAATAATTATTTACTTACAATAAATTATAATAATCCAATTGTTTTTGAACATTATAAAATCACAGTTCAAAATTACGATCATGGCATTTTGATTATTAAAATTATTTGCAAAATTGCATCTTCTCTTAATTATTAAGTGTGATGTTAGGTACTTTTACAGGCATCTACGTCTACCCTACAAGTTCATTTTGTGGGTTGAAAAGGTTTTATTTGTTTAAAAATACTAAATTTTCTAGATTGAGGCATCCTCAAATATTCCTAAAGACAAAGGCATCATTCATGGACAATACTTTTTGTAATGTTCCCTACAGATGCACTGGACAGATTTGTCGCTTTACAAAATATCTACACTAAATTAAATTGACATGCCCAAAAATAGTGCAATTTTTTCTGAATCATTTACGTGGATGAACATAACACTACTCTTTAGGCTACATCTTCAGTAATCGGATATTTTCTTAGATTGTATTTGACTATCCTAAACATATCTTTTTCTATAACTGGGCAATGATGGCTCCACGTTCAAGTCTTTTTAAATTCATTCATCTAGACGTGTGATCGCGTACAATATTTTTCAGACATCCTAAAAATTGCTAAACGCAAGATAGGATATGATACTCTTATTTTTTTGCGTACAATATTTTTCAGACATCCTAAAAATTACTAAACGCAAGATAGGATATGATACTCTTATTTTTTTGTGAACCTGCCATCTAAGGCGGTGGGTAACAGTCATAATGCCACGGTTCGTATGTACGTGTCATTTTCGTAGTATTCGGCTGTCCGACTTACAGCCGATTGGCCTGCTTCTCAATTCTCGTTATATACGAGCTATAGCTCGTACGTAGCTCTCTGAACCTCTGAACCTTTTTTTAATGGCATGGAGTTCAGAAGTCTTTTTAAATTCATTCATCTAGACGATCGCTTTAGGCATCCTAAAATGTAACTAAACGCAAGTATCGGATACGATACTCTTATTTTTTGTGAATCTGCCATCTGAGGCGGTGGCTAACAGTCATAACGCCACGGTTCGTATGTAGGCGTCGTCCTCGCAGTGTTCGGCAGTGAGTCGCAAGGCCTGCTCCTCATTGGTAGACACTTTACTGAACCTTTTTTGTAATGGCTTCAAGTTCAAGTCTTTTTAAATTCATTAATCTAGACGTGTTAACGCTTTAGGCATCCTAAAAATGTAGCTAAACGCAAGTATCGGATATGATACTCTTATTTTTTGTTAATCTGCCATCTGAGGCGGTGGCTAACAGTCATAACGCCACGGTTCGTACGTACGTGTCGTTTTCGTAGCAGTCGGCTGTCTTGACTTACAGCCGAATGGCCTGCTTCTCAATTCATGTATATAGCTCGTACGTAGCTCTCTGAACCTCTGAACCTTTTTTTAATGGCTTCGAGTTGAAGTCTTTTTAAATTCATTCATCTAGACGATCGCTTTAGGCTTCCTAAAATGTAACTAAACGCAAGTATCGGATATGATACTTTTATTTTTTGTTAATCTGCCATCTGAGGCGGTGGCTAACAGTCATAAGGCCACGGTTCGTATGTACGTGTCGTTTTCGTAATGGTCGGCGCTGAGTCGCAAGGCCTGCTCCTCGCAGATCGCGGCCAGCTCCCGGAGCCACTCGTCCAGTAAGACGGCGTTGAGCACGGTCCGCAGGGTGATGGACTGGTTCCAGTACACTTCCTGGGTGAAAATCGGCCGTTTTTGTGCGGGCGAGTTCAGTGCGGTGTTTTGTGCGGGCGAGTGTTGCTGGGACGGCGACACTGGAATGACAAGTTTTATGTATTTTAACTGGCTGATCCGGCAAACGTTGTTTTGCTATTAGCGACATAAAAAATACCTTACGACCTACCTCTCAGTCCTACCGAACATAGACAGAAAATTTCATAACTATCGGTCGACCCGTTTCGAAGGAGTTTGGTAAGAAAAATTAGCACGAGAATTTTATATATTACAGAAGAAAATAGTTTATAGAAATATTAAGTTTGGTCTAGGAAGTAGCTACATTTCCAGGGTGCTTCATCTTTTTTTGGTATTTGACCGATAAAATTATATTTTTATCATACTTTTATCATAAAATTATATTTTTATCATACTATTTTTATATGAAATTTTATTGATTCGAGTGAAATATCTAAAAAGTATGGTGAACTCACTCGACGCCTTCCTACTGAACATATTGGAGAAGCTGGAGGATAAACTCCGTCGCTTGGACTCCATTCTTCGGAACGGTGACGAATCCTCACCCTTCTGTGCCGGTGAGTCTGATCGTTGCGTTTGACCTGCAAAATAAATAAATAATCTCTTACTTATCAAACAGTGATAGTGCATCGGTTCAGGACTCTATTTTGCATCATCTAAAGTTTTACTTCTTTTATAGTATGGAACCCTCGGTGCGCGAGTCCGACTCGCACTTGGCCGGTTTTTTTTTATTAATAAATACATCAGGACATTGCACACATCGGAATCTAGCCCCAAAGTAAGCGGCACCTTGAGTTATGGGTACAAGAAATCTAATAAAAATACACATAAATACAATGTACAGTCGACTCAGAGTTAGCGAGCGAACTGGGTAAGCGAAAAAACTCTATAAATGAGAGTATTTGTCGTCATTTTACCCTCTTCACGAGAAAGAAAAAGAAATATCGATCCATTGAGCTAGGTTTGACTGTATGGAATAACACACAGACAAATGAAAACATTCATGCTCATGTACAAACATTTTCCAGTTGTGAAAATCGAACACACGATCTCCGACGCAGACAGTAGGATCACTACCGCTACGTCATTCGCTCGTCAAAACAATGTTCTCAAAGGTGTATGAAGCCCGCCAACCCGTACTAGAACAGCTGGAAAACACCTCTTAGTTTGAAAGGAGATCCGTGGAACATAAAAAGGGTACTCACTATCATCGTTTGTCTGCGCCCGCGACTTCACCAGCGTCATTTCTCTCTGTATGAGGAAGACCCTCGCCTTGTCGACCAACTCGCTGCTGTTGGCCAACCCGTCCGTCAACTCGTCCACTTCTTCTTTCAATCGGCTAAGTATCTGTGAAATTTAGATTGTTTTTAATGTGGAATAAATGTAACTGTCAGATGAGCTGCATGGTAATACATTTTTTGCAAGCTACCGAGTGGTCCAGATTTTTATTTAATTTCCTGTTTTCATCATTTTCATCAGCATCATCCCAACCTGCGGACGTCCACTGCTGAACATAGGCCTTCCCAAGCGCGTGCCACCACACCCTGTCCTCATCTTTCATCCAGCCGCTTCCCGCCACCCGCTTTATATCGTCGGTCCAGCCGGCTGGAGGTCGCGTCACACTACGCTTACTTGTACGCGGTCTCCAACCTGTTGTACCTAATTACAGCTCAATCGGTCCATAAGATTTTTGGAAAGGCAGTGACAGACACGTGGGAGAGGATCCTTTGATCCGTGGGAGAGGAACATCTGAATCAGCGAAGGCAGCAGAAAGCTTAACGCCTTCTTGAGCATAATTCCCATGAAGTGCAGTAGATATGGACGGACTCCTTTCTTCTCTGAAATCTAGTATTGTTCGGTCTGGTCTGATGTCTTTTTCTAAAATACCTGGAACAGCGAAGGCACGTTCGGCTGGTAGCTGCGCCCACGGACATAGAAGAAGTGACGTCAGCAGATGCGAGGGCAGCAACGCGAGCTTGCACAGCACGCCCGACTCCCGGCAAGTGATCGCTACGTCCGCTTGCCAGAAGCTCGCCGCCTTCTTGAGCAGACTGCTTTGCGGGGCCCTTAAAGACTCTAACATACCTGGTACAGCGAAGGCACGTTCGGCTGCAACTGCGCCCACGGACTTAGAAGCAGTGACGTCAGCAGCGGCGTGGGCAGCGACGCAAGTTTGCACAGCACGCCTGAAACGCGGCAGGAGGTCGCCACGTCCGCTTGCAGGAAACTCGCCGCTTTTTTGAGCAGGCTGCTTAGCAAGGGTCCTGGAAGTCATGAATACTATTAAGTCACATTTGCGCAACAAACCGTTCAGAATAAGGAAAGGAATAACCACGTCTTGCTTGCAAACCTCAAAAAGTAATTGCGTGGGATTGAAGAAGAATGCAGAATGACATCCAACAAGTTCAATATTCTTGCAGTTCAGCGAATTCATTGTTATTGTAATCGTTTACATATTCTGCCCCCTAATTGGTCCCCTGATTTACGTTCGTCAATCGCGGGGCAGAATTTGTAAACGATTACGATAAAGATGAATTCGTTTTTCTTACGCAATCAGACCCCAGGTACCCAGAAAGAACAGCGTTACAATGATTAAGTTCAGTTTGGCAAAAAAGAGTAGAAAAAGTGGAGGCGTCTCTGTCGTTACAAAGCCGATTGAAATTCAAATATTGGGACAATTCATAGCAAAAATAATACTTATAATACTTACAATTTCAAAATATTCAATGACGTATTGAGTTAAGGAACTTAACAAGTTTTAGTAAATTATAAGTTTCTTACGTTTCAAGACGTTTTGCCAAGCTTTTTGCCACAAACGGGGGGCTTAAAATTGAGGTGAATTTGTATTTGAATTATATTACTCACCGATCAAAGTGTCAGCACTGGCCCGCCAGTTGATGCAAGGCATTTCATCGCACTCCCCGACGTCGCCCTTCACAAAACTCTTCCTAAAAGACTCCTCGGCAAAACCCTCGTCCTCGTTATCATCGACCCTGTACAAACTATCGTAGCCGCTGCTTTCACCGATCGACGTTAAGCTGTCATGCTTGCTATCACTAATACATTGCTGGCTCGCTTCTTTGCCGGTGTCCACGACTTCGATCAGAGAGTTCAAGCTGTGCGGTTCTTTCTCTGAAGTGTCGCTGTTCTTCAACGTGCAGTAACCGCTGGTGGAGAGCGACACGAGGCTGTCCTGTTCCTTGGTAAGGGGTGTGTCCGCTTCTTTTATTTCCCTCGTGGAGTTGTTGTTGGTTTCTGGTTTGGGCGGGATGTTGTCGTACTTGGAGCTCCAGTTGGCGCACGCGATCGTCCTCGACACGATCTCAAATCGTGCGTCGCAGAGATACGCGTGGTAGTTCCTGTACAATGTCTCGTTTGGATTCTGTAAATGGTGTAATACCATTAAAAATCTCTGCAAGGCAGAATGGACTGGGGGTATAAATTTAATCCTCCGAAAAAATGGTGAACTAGGGCCATTACAAAACGCCCAAGGTTAGAATGGATTGGGGATAAAAATTTAATCCCACAGAGAAAATTGTTAAGTATGGGCATTATAAACCTCTGTAGGGCTTGAATGGACTTGAGATAAACATATAATCCCCTCAAAAAAATGTGAACTAAGTTCATTAAATATCCTTGCAGGGCAAGAATGGGCTGGAGATAAAAATCCCGTGATTTTATCCTCTGACAAAGGATCAAATCTGTAAAGTACTTTTATCGTGAAGTAACAAAAATACACACAGAAATTTTCGCCTTTATACAACACAGACGCGAGAGGAGAGAGAAAGAATATAGGCGTTTTCAAGATGCGGTGCTAGCGAAAATTGTTAAGTGTTCTGGAATCAATTACGGACTTTATTAACGTCTATCTTCCATGATACAGGTTGGAATCCCCACTTGCTTTAGTCACGGGGCTAGATGTAACAGTGTTTTTATTGAATTGTTAATCGTAAAAGAAAGCTAAATACCAACACAGACCCCACGGGCCACGGCACATCGCCTATCAGGGTATTCAAATAAGGGTAGCAATGGATACCAGTGTATGAGAGGTCTTATGACAAAAGGCAGCTATTAAAGGTGAATAAAGACGTATTATCAAACGTGTCACTACTACTGTCTGACAATAACGACTAGTCTGGCAAGAGTAGCGAAGTAAAACAAATTATGCAGTTCGCAAACTTACCCCATAATCAAAATTGACTTCATGGACTAGATTGTTCATCGCTATATCATTGTGTACTCCATTGGCCCGTCTGTTATCATCATCCCTTTTATAATCCAGAACCCTTCTTCCACTTAGGGCCATCTCGTCCACCCACTCCCTAGTCTTTTCCAAGGGTCTAGAACAGCAGTTAGGGCTAAGTCCTAGGAAAGCCACAGCCGCTTCCCTGTAGGGCTCAGGATCAGCGATCTTGTTCCTGTATGTAGCCATAACGTGGTTTCCATTCAAAAGGTACTTGTATATCAGTTCTAGCATCACATCTTCGCAGTTTATGTCTATGAGAGTTTCCATTAGTGATAACGTTACTAATGACAGCTGAAAATAGAAAAAAATCTTACAAACAATTCTGGGGTCTGATCGTGTAATAACAAAATTTCAAAATGAAATGAAATTTTCATTAAAATCTTTCTTCTAAACTATCTTTTAAGAGAAACGTATTTATCACCGAGTTCCTCGCCAGTTTTTCTCGGTGCCAATCTGATTTCTTATTGCTAATGAAAATCTTTATTGTTTACACCCTGAAGGAAGGTCAAAACTACCGGCAAGTTCCGAAAGCAGAACCGAGAAGAACTGGCAAAAACTCGGCACTTGTCCTTTGCAAACTAACATTAAATATAATTTTCTTACAGAATAAAAAATAAATTACAACCAGTGTGCAGAATTCGATGCCGATTAAGATCAATACTACATTTATCTTAAATAATTAGGGGTTATATTCAGCAATGCAGAGTTTTGAATAGGAACCTTAGCCAGCCGCATGTCAATGATTGTCCATAGATTGCGCTGGCTGTAAATGTATGGAGGAGTTCGATTCGTTTGTGCGATGCGAGTCAACTCTAAATTCGTGCAAAAACTATACTAGCCCCTCTGGAGTAAACCTAATCCACAGGAACACCTTAATTTTATATCATTTAGGTACTTATTTTTTATTTATTTAGAAAAATAGGGTCGCCTTACCTGCGAATTGCCTTCCAATCTTCCCAATAAAACGTTCATAATTTTAACTCCATCGTATTCATAGGTGAAGAGAAAATGCAGGACCACTCTGAGCAAGCCTCCAGGCGTAACACACCGCAACAGTAGTTCCAGATAGCACATAGCCGTCGCCTGCTCCGTGGCTCCACTCTGTAAGGGGCCCGCTCTCTTCTACCATCGTGTTTCGTGGCCACGAGCGATAGATGGCGGTCGAGTGACAGTTATTGAGGGAACGAGGGTAGTTTGATTTCTTTTTAGTAATTTTAGGTGAAAACGTTAGCAAAACAAGGTTTTATTAAAGGGATTAACTTTGAGATATGGAAGGAGAGTAAACAACGTTGGAAACTGGCAACTACTGAGAAAACTGCGTGTAAAAAACTACTAAAGAATATTTTTACGGAAATTATTGTGTTAATATCAAAAACAACTGGTGCAATATTAAGCAAAAAAATTATATGTGAGTGTTATCGACAAACTTATCTTACTATCAAAAGAGGGTGGGTTCTGGTTCAGTATCTAAATTTCATTAATATTCCTAATAAATAAAAATGCAAACCAAATTTTCCCAAAAATAAAACTGACCTATTTGCATATAATGGAAACGGTAAAAACCCCAAAAAGCAAAATGAAGTTTTTTTTTTTAATTTAGTAAACCAAATACATGTCATTTAAACAAAGTTATTTGAAAATGTGATAAAGCAAAACTCAAAACCCTTGGAATTCTGCACGCAAAACGAATTACGTAGAAACAATTTAATAAGCAATGTATGAAACTCCCATGAAGCGGTAATAAATGAAAATGGGACTTGGGACGATGGTCGTAGAGTCTACAATAGACTGTCACTGAACCGTGCGACCCGGCATGATGGCCGAACCAATATAAGCACTGCCATAACCACACGACACGAAACCCTGATGCCGTCTACAGACTCACGCCGAGAACCCCAGTGAATACCCGAGAAGCGTGAATATGAGTTTCTCGCCGTCTCGTTCTCGCGCGCCTGTTCTACGATCGGCGCGGCGTCTGTACTTTGACCCGAGACAAGGATTTCTCTGATCACAAGTGACAATTCAACTGAGAGTGTGGAAAGTTTGTATGTTTTTTCGAGAAGTCTCGGCAAACTTCTCGTCGAAATTTCTCGCCGCGAGTCTGTAGGGGATATGATAGTCTCGTATAAGTATAATTCGGATAAAGTTTTGGATGCTTAAAATTCACGCTACAAATGGAAAAAATTAGTGCACGAAAATTCCCAGTTTGATTGGGATTTTTTTCCAATAATTACTGATATAGATATTATTATTATAAATCACTTAATATTGTTTATTATGTGTTTGTTATTTTTTAGCAGTTCCCGTTTGTAGAGTTTGAAGTGTTATAACTATTTTATTATAATGTTCAACTGGATCTATACCTTTTAATAAAGATATTATTAAAAGGTATCGACCCAGTTTAACAATGAAATTATAACAAAAAGCCTCCAAAACTTTGATTCAAACTATACTACTAGGTCACCATAAGTTTGCACATTGTGTTAATGACGTCATATCGGCAATAGCCAATCCGCAATCGCAATTGGACTAACCAGACTAGGTCTCGGATATTTGTTCTATGGAACCAACGTCATCTCATTTTGTTCCATGGAACAAATGGGAAATATTCATTTTAGCGAGGCGCAAACTTAGTGTAGCCGAGTATCTTAATATAATACTGTATTATAATACAATATTAATTAAATTTTATAATAAATAGATATACAGTAAAAAAAAGCATCAATAATTGTGTTAATATTCATTTGTGTCGGAATATTTAACAATATTATTTAATTATTAAAGTAGCCGTTAATTTAGTACAATAACTATATTACGTAAAATTATAAATATTTTAGTACTACATATAATTAGGTAATAGTATTAATATATATTATTATAATAAAAATATTATTCTTGGTAAATATCAAGCAGTTATGAGTATAAACATGAATAAAAAAACTCCCAATGAATTATGATGAGACGATTATAAAAGAAAAACAGACGTCACACATAATGAGGTAATTAGTTGGTATATGTTACAGTCCGTTCATTGTAATTTGTCTTCTAACGTTATGTTGGAACAAAACAATAGTGCAACATGATGTTCCAAGGAACAACAATAGTGCCAACATGACAGAAGAATGTTTCAGTGAACAGTCTGTATTCAAGTCACTAATTAGCAAACCAACCCAACAAATGTAAATGAAAAAAAAACTTTTTTGCTATACCACAAAAACGGCAAAACTCGACGTAGCTGTAAGGTTTACCTGTAAAAGCGCCGGCCCCATAACTGGCACCAGGAATCCTTGGTACAACAAATCCAGCAGATGTTTTCTGATCAACGGGTGTGCGACCTGTTGTATAACAATTACAATTGTATTCGGAATTTATTAAAATCAATTATGAATTTCATTTTTGTAATGACATTGGGACACTATTATGTGTAACTATACCAAATTTCATGTCACTAGCTATAATATTCAGCTATAGAAGCTACTGAAAATAAAATCATGGTGACAGAGACAGACCATTTTTATGATTTTGATATGGAAACTTAAAAAAGTTACAATAATCACACTGTAATATTACAAAGGAGAAAGTTTGTATGTGTGTGAATGAACAGATTTGGCTCAAAGGAGACGTTTATATGAGCTCTGGGTCCAGGTCTATGTACGGTATACCCCTGATCACAAAACACAACACACACACACAATTTTTACCAACATATTTTTTTTTAAATGGCTTTTTCGGTTGTACGAAATATGTATTTCTCCTTTTAATTGCAACACTTAACTGTTATTGCCAGAATAAAAAAAATAAAAAAATAACAAAGATTCATCATGGCGGTAACATGTCTTTCATTGTGAATTGACATTTAACTTTAACAGAAATATCCACCATTGAAAGATTGTGTTGTGATTTGCGTCAAATCGTACGACGCCATATTGAAAATTGATCATGTAAATAATGAAAAAAAATATTTTTGTACAACGAAAGTATTCGATTTAACTAAATAATTTTATTTTTCCCGTGAACAACAGATTTTTCTAAATTTTTTAAGATAACGTACAAGACCTAGCCCACTTTGAAACTTATATCGGAAAAATCCATGCTTCTCGTGGGATTTATGAAAATAAAAATTGAAGCGGGCAGAGTCTTAGCTAGTTAACAATAAAAACCTGCGCGACAGCATTGCAGAACTCCAGCGAGTCGATGAACAGCGTGAGCTTGTGCACGGCGTTCACGTCGTCCGGCGTGAGCTTCACCGTGGCGCCCAGCGAGCGCGGCAGCAGCGAGTACAGCCCGCTCAGACCTGCAACCACGCCACTGACATGTACAGTCCGACAAGGCTCTCTTGGAAATTAAGGGAGGGCGTTGTCGCAAAACAAAGGCAGCCATAAAATAAAATCTCCTTAATTTTACTTCAATTTTAGTTTCAAATAGGGAGCAAAAACAACATAATATACAATAGTGATATACTGACAGAGCGAACTATCAAACAGTATATAGCACAAGACAGCGGCGTTAGTTCAGACTTTAGCCACGCGCCAAAATAGCCTTGTCGCACTGTATCTCTGGATTCATGATTCCATACGTTTGACAGTTCATTTTTTGTGCCGATTTGAAGCGCCTCCCCCGAGCGTCCACGGTACTAAATTGACATTTGTTGGAAGTGGACCGTCGCTTTGAATGTCATTTGATTTTAGTTTCATAGACGCTCACGCCAGGTTACGCAACAATCAGCGCCAAAATGGCGAAAATCAAGTGTGTTCATTTTTACGTTGACAGACAGCTATCCAGAGTATATTCTATATACTCTATGGAGATCAGTGAACCACGCAAATTAAAAACAAACTGTTGTGCAAGATAATAAAATAACTTTTCCAAACATGTTTGGAAGAGCATTATTTTGACAACCTTTTTTGGGATAGATAGAAATTGCTCAGTATTATTATTTGCGTCGTGGTTTAGCGATCGATTAAATAATCATACTCATATCTTTGTATTATTTAAAATGTGACTTTCTTTCAATCTGACACATGGCAACCAAAGAGGTAACTTCGCAAAGGTTTTTCCAGCATAGATCTAACGATGGACGCCCTGTTGGATTGTCAGAGATGTTAAGCAGATGTTACACTGACCTGTAGCAAGTATGGGGCAGGCGTTGCCGGTCAGCAGACAGTGCGCGAGCGGCGGGCACTTGGCAGACATCTTGGCGCAGAGGAGGAACGCGTCCCTCGCCACGGAGCCCGCGGAACCCTCGCGGTGCACGGAGATAGCAGCATCGTCAGAGATGTTACACTGACCTGTAGCAAGTATGGGGCAGGCGTTGCCGGTCAGCAGACAGTGCGCGAGCGGCGGGCACTTGGCAGACATCTTGGCGCAGAGGAGGAACGCGTCCCTCGCCACCGAACCCGCGGAGTCCTCGCGGTGTACGGACGACAGCAGCATCGTCAGAGATGTTACACTGACCTGTAGCAAGTATGGGGCAGGCGTTGCCGGTCAGCAGACAGTGCGCGAGCGGCGGGCACTTGGCAGACATCTTGGCGCAGAGGAGGAACGCGTCCCTCGCCACCGAACCCGCGGAGTCCTCGCGGTGTACGGACGACAGCAGCATCGTCAGAGATGTTACACTGACCTGTAGCAAGTATGGGGCAGGCGTTGCCGGTCAGCAGACAGTGCGCGAGCGGCGGGCACTTGGCAGACATCTTGGCGCAGAGGAGGAACGCGTCCCTCGCCACCGAGCCCGCGGAACCCTCGCGGTGCACGGAGATAGCAGCATCGTCAGAGATGTTACACTGACCTGTAGCAAGTATAAGGCAGGCGTTGCCGGTCAGCAGACAGTGCGCGAGCGGCGGGCACTTGGCAGACATCTTGGCGCAGAGGAGGAACGCGTCCCTCGCCACGGAGCCCGCGGAACCCTCGCGGTGCACGGAGATAGCAGCATCGTCAGAGATGTTACACTGACCTGTAGCAAGTATGGGGCAGGCGTTGCCGGTCAGCAGACAGTGCGCGAGCGGCGGGCACTTGGCAGACATCTTGGCGCAGAGGAGGAACGCGTCCCTCGCCACCGAACCCGCGGAGTCCTCGCGGTGTACGGACGACAGCAGCATCGTCAGAGATGTTACACTGACCTGTAGCAAGTATGGGGCAGGCGTTGCCGGTCAGCAGACAGTGCGCGAGCGGCGGGCACTTGGCAGACATCTTGGCGCAGAGGAGGAACGCGTCCCTCGCCACCGAACCCGCGGAGTCCTCGCGGTGTACGGACGACAGCAGCATCGTCAGAGATGTTACACTGACCTGTAGCAAGTATGGGGCAGGCGTTGCCGGTCAGCAGACAGTGCGCGAGCGGCGGGCACTTGGCAGACATCTTGGCGCAGAGGAGGAACGCGTCCCTCGCCACGGAGCCCGCGGAACCCTCGCGGTGCACGGACGATAGCAGCAGACGACCAATTATGAATCTGTAAAATTAAAAAAAAAAGACTGAGAACTGCTTTTACTGCTGATTTTGAAACGGTTCGTAATTATTAGAAATTGCATGCTTGATGCCACTATAAAGTGACCGCAAAAAGAATCCTCAAAATGCAACAAATTTTGACGTAATAAATTATTATTTTATCGTTTCATTCAGTTTCCTTCCAAGTTGCATCCTATTGTTTGTCTCAATCGTTAAAACGGGCCTGTTATGTTTTTACAAGTATAAACCGTTACAAAAACATATAGCCGAGTGAATAGTGATAGTTAACTTACTCTGCCTGAGAACCATTTTGCGTGTGCGAAGTGAGAAAGAAAAGATCGATGAATTTCATGTTCTGCATCAAAACGACGCACAGCTGATTCAGTACGGAAACCAATTGACCTGGGAAAAAGAGAGTCATACTTGTCTGCTGTTTCAGCACCTTCTGATAAATGACAGATAGCTTAAAAAGGAGTTTTGTCACTTTATTACTGTATATCAAAATATAAAAAAGACAAAACTTATAACTAATTAAGCTATCTGACTTGTCCAGGCTTTTGACAATTTTAGATCCAGACAATTTCCCTTTGTCACTAGTGTCATTATTCGGCGCCATCTTGTCAATATCTAAGTCAAAATGGCGAAGATTACAAGAACAGTGTTTTGAAATAAAATATGTTGATTGTTTAACCCAAAAAGTGCCTTTTGGTGATGATAAATACTAGTACATTAGGAGGAAAGCATTATAAGAATGGACAAGAAGTTATTTCGTAAACATTCATTTAACAGCAAAGTATACAATTTACAGCAAAATATTTAATTTGGTTCGCCGGTTACCTTTTAACCTATAGGACAGCAAAACATCGAAAAAGCTTCCACCCATACAACATAGTCGACGTACCAAAGAAGTGTACAAAGCGATTTGATTCGTCGTTCCTGGGGGCCTACCACCGTGACTTACAGGAATATTATTGTAATATTGTTTTGACATTTTCATACAATGTCAGGATGGAAATTTCGAAACAATATTACAATAATATTTCTTTAGGTCACGGTGGTAGGCCCTCTGATACACACTGCTAAGGCACTCTCTTTCCTGTCACTTACAAACTGGGCGCCTCCAAATCAAGAGTGAATAGGCATCTTCTACGCAAGTTGTTCCACCTTAGATTATCATCACTTTCCATCAGGTGTGATCAAGCGCTAGACTATTTAGTTTAAAAAAAAAGTAAATAGGTTCCTACCAGTATAGGCAAGTAAATAGGTAAAAATTGTGATGTATAGCTGTGCCCTGACAGGGCACTGTATTGCTTGTACTGGTACACATGATGCAATGTATAAATAAATAAAAATGAATAAAATATTTACCATAGGATCTATATGTATTCTAAAGCTAGTATGGTATGTAGCTATACTACCATGGCATCCAGTACCCACTTACGACTAGCGACAAAGCGAATCCATGTCCAATGTCCAATTAATGTCCAATCTGACCTCAAGACTAATAAATATGATGTGCACTTGTATTGCACTTATCAGGTGGTGGAAGGCCCACCTAAGAATCGTACTATAAATATGAATATGTACAAGCTTGAAGTCAATATTATGAGCATAATGGATTCTGGGCTCACTTTCTAGGTTAGGCGGCGGTAACTGATTCCTAAATCCGCTGAGAAGTTTCAACAGGGGCCGCAGAAACGGTTCGGCTGCTATCACCTGAAAACACAATATTATATTGTCATTTTCCGTAGCGTATTTAATAAACAAGTAAGGTCACCTAAGCTAAGCACATCCGCCATCTTATTTGTTACCAAAGTCGCTTACGAATTATCATCAGGGGCCGTACCACCGTATTGTTTTGACATTTTCATACAACGTTAGTATGAAAATTTGAAAACAAGATAACAATAATAATGCTATAAGAGATGGTGGTACGGCCCCAGACCAGTTTTACATTAAACCATCAATTCCGAATGATATTTCGAAAATTAATACAACATTATAAGGGGATGATGTAATTTTTATTTCCGCTAAAGAAGAAAATAATGATATTTTATCAATGACGAAATACGATACGCTACACTAAGAGGACGGGAAAAATGTGACGTATGTTGAAGCCAAGAATTTCTCAAATATGGCGTCGCGCGTCGTACATTTCGGTACCGCTTACAGCACATACCGCTGTCGGTCGCTTACATTAGCGCCAATTTACAGTTATGACAAATTATAAATGATGCTTCAGGGCGGAGCCTACAAATACATGCACATGGCGTCACTAAGTGCTGACCCTTTATATGTTTAATCAATGTATTTCATAGATACCTGAGAACTATAATGGCTGATGAGGTTTCCGAATAGTTTGAGTTGCTCAAGTCGGACAGCATTTTCATATCTGTAACATATCCAACATTTTGAACTCAATTTCTTGAAGGAGCATATCACGTTTATAAGACCCTTAAATTACCCTATACATACCCTATACAGACCCTAAAATTAAAAAAAAATACATCCTACTCTAATAAGTATTATGATTTTTCTACACAGTTTTGTCATATTTACCTAACGAACCCAGTATATATAATAGACAGTAGGATTCTTTTGTATCCAAAAATAAATATATATGTCACAGCCAAAGCGATTAATCCGGATATTATACATATCATCTGGCCATTATTAATAATGTCAACTCAATTTAGAAAAAGTGATAATTGACATAGAATTAATCACATTAACCAGCTATTATCTATACCATCTTCGAAGACTTGGATAATGTAATAAAACAAGTATGGATAAAGATTATTTACCTGTTTACTAACTTATTTATGAATGTTTTTATGTAATTCCCTTCACAATGTCACGAGCTTTCGTAAATAACTCAAATTAACGAGAAGTAATAAGAAAAATTATTATTAAAAATCATAATTTGTTAGGTTATTTCAGACGACATTTAACGTATTTCTTTGCCAGTTTGCTAATATTTTAATGAAATAATAGTATTGATACAGGGTCTAGGAGCGAGCGAAGCGAGCTCGGGACTTGAGGGCACCCCGACTCGGTTGGGTTAGGTGACGAAGAGTGGTTATTTTCTTTTATGACCACCCAGAAATAGGAGCCCCTCGAAGCGAGGCTCCGTCGAACGAGTCTTGAAAAGTGTAAGGGAAAACTAAATTATTAACCTTAAAATTTTAAAACTTAAAAAATTATTTTACGAAAACTATTACTTTAATTAGTATTTTAAGAATTTTAATTATTTTAAGAATCAACGTAACAACAATTTAGTCAGCCACGGATCACGCCACGCGGCAGCGGGATGAAGAACGGGGGGGGTTTTACAAGCCAAATAGACCGTATTATCACTTTCGCCAACTGTGACCAGCGCCTATGAATAATATCCAGATAAAGTGATTAATTTATCAAATTGTCTAGTCAATTTGGCTATTATCCATAGTAACCAGTCATTATTAATAATAGCTGTTTAATCACTATGACTGTAACATATACATTTTTAATTAGCAACAGTAGCAATTTATTGATAACGCACACAAGCGATATTAAGACAAGAGAAGTCATTGATATGATTATTATTATCAATTTTATATGATTAATTTTCTATATATACCAATATATCTATATAGACCAATATAATCTTTATTGTACAAGTTGATAAGGGGAATTGAATTTTATTACATACGTAGTTAATAATATTATCAATATCAAGTATCAATATTCTAGAAATAGGAAATATAAAAAAGTTCAAACTCAATGAAGTAAAAGTGAACCAGGTAGCAATAATATAGACGCTTTCGTACTTTCTGCTACTAATTTATATTTTTGTAATACTAAAGAATATACTTATTCCTTGTTAAAATAATGCCCTACTTATTTCTAGGGCAGATAGCTAATTAATTAAGCATCATATCTGTTTAATTGATAACGTGTTTTCTTATGTTATGATTTACTTTATGGATGTTTACTATTGAGTACAATAAATGTATACTAAACTACTCTACATTACATGAATACCTACATAGAAATCACACCATAAGAAGACGGATGAAATCACACCTTAAGGGTTCCTAGTTTTACGGTAGGAAACCCTAAAAAAAGTAATTCACACAATTTAAATGATAAAAATAAACTGTAGCTTTAAAATTTACTTTTCTAAATCCTCAAACCAAATTTTTTACAAATCAAGTACTTTGTTCAAATAGGTAATTGAGTTGCACAATTATAAAAGCTCACTCTGCAGCAAAGCGCGTCTGCAGCGCTGCAGCGCTACTTTGTTAATCTATGTAAATAAACGACGCGCGGCCGCAGCGACAGTTCATCGATCGACTAGTGCTATTTTATTTGTACAAATCGAGCAGTGTTTTTTCGTCAGAGTCCTTCGTGAAACTATGTACAACACTACGATTCTCAAACCTAGCGGCAGAAGCGCGGCTGCAGCGCTGCAGCCGCGATTCACTTTGCGGCTAATTTGAAGGCGCCCTTAATGAAGCAAAATTCTATGTTAAGTTATTACAATCTCCAATGATTTTGAATTTTTAAACCACTGTTTAGCGTGGGAATGCGATGCAGAATTGAATGTAATAGTAATTAGTAACCTAATAGTATTTATATTTACTATTTTTACATACAACAGAGCAGTAGTATGGTTTTCAAACAGTAAATTGCATCGCGTGCAAAAATATTACGGCTAAGATTTTCCACCGTTAAGATTTTGGCACCACTTAGCACATTATACGCTTTTATAATTGTTTCATATTATCTTGTATCATTTATGAACGATTGCTTTTCGTGTTATCAGCCAATAAATAATAGTAGTAGATACTCGTATGTTAGAAAGCAACAAAGCACTATCTTGCTCGTACAAATGATTCAGACAGGAAATTATATGTGCTACTACTACTAGGAACATAAGTTAACAACAAAATTATAGTTATAGTTTTTTTTATTTAAGAGTTACAATCGCAACGTTCTTATGTGCGAATTCTATAAAGGTGTCAAACGGGGTAAGAATGGGGTAAGGAAGCGATTGAGAAGTTCCCAATTGTTTCTTTTTAGCGCTTACTTGTGTAAAGCCGTATTATATTCTTGTAAAGCAGCTACTTTAGCGCTTATATACCGCTTGTGTGCCACTTAGGATAACATTATAACGTATTCAGTGAACTTAAGATTTTAATTTCTTTAGTGTGTGGTGCATCTCATACACATAATTGGTGACCCCGACGTGATATGAACACGCAACCTTCTGATATCCGACAATCCGAATACAATGAATGAAACAATTTGTGTGTTTAAGGGTAGACGTTATTAAATTAAAGATGTTCTTCACTGTAGTTATTGTGGTACTTTATTTTGAGAATAATATGTGCGGACTGTAGTTACGCGTGGTTTTGGAGCCCGCCGTGCCGTGAATGCCGAATAGCGTCCCCTTGTGTGTTGCGCCGTGTGCTGACCGCTGACCGTCGCCCCCGCGACGCTCCCCGCCAGGCCCGGCGCGTTCAGTAACCGAGTACTGAACATTGTGTGGTTTATCTAGTTTCTACTGTATTGGACACTCACTTGCCAGTACACGTGGCCCACTCGAACAGCTTGTCGAGCAGGTTCTCGCTCAGCAGGTACTCGAGGCAGGACGCGGGGCTGGAGTGGCGGCTGATCTCCCTGGCGCGCGCCTCCAGCACCAGCAGAGTCGTCAGCTGCTCCAGGTGGTTGACCACGCCGAGCACGTCGTCGTGCAGGTGTTGTGGCTACAAGACAAAACAAAATAAAGGGATGACTCATGCTAGACTCGATCGCAAAATGTATTACATAGGGAACTGGACTCACCGAATCATGTAGCATGAATGGTTTCATATCAAATGCTTATGCCCGTTTGCACTAACATTTTAAGTGACACCTAAGCCATTAGGTGACAGTTTTCACATACAACAACTGGCTTAGGTGTCACTTAAAATGTTAGTGCAAACGGGCATTAATCTTTGGGCACACAGCGGGCGCAGCGCTCTGCGTTAAGTGCCAGTGCCGAAAAAAATATATACGCTTGGAGCTCCTAAAACTCGACGTTTATCTGTGGTCACTTGCCCCCTTGGGGCCTTGCTTAACAATAAAGGAAAACATCGTGGTGTTTGCATGCCTTCCCCAAAACCATCCAAGGTACGCGACAGATATCATCTAGTATAAGTAACGAACTCTGCAAACGCCATCTTGCTTAATTTATTGATGCAGTCCAATGCTCAATTACCTGCGACTTGACTATAATCTCGTTCGCCTGTTGCCAGTGCTTGCAGAAGGAATTGTAGCACGCTTGTGGCTCGTAGTCGTGGCGCGGATCCAACGTACGTGACAGCCATCATCTAGCATCAGTAACGAACTCTGCAAACGCCATCTTGCTTAATTTATTGATATAGTCCAGTGCTTATTGACCTGCGACTTAACTATAATCTCGTTCGCCTGTTGCCAGTACTTGCAGAAGGAGTTGTAGCACGCTTGTGGCTCGTAGTCGTGGCGCGGATCCAACGTACGCGACAGCCATCTCTAGCATCAGTAACGAACTCTGCAAACGCCATCTTGCTCAATTTATTGATATAGTCCAGTGCTTATTGACCTGCGACTTAACTATAATCTCGTTCGCCTGTTGCCAGTGCATGCAGGAGTTGTAGCACGCTTGTGGCTCGTAGTCGTGGCGCGGATCCAACGTACGCGACAGCCATCATCTAGCATCAGTAACGAACTCTGCAAACGCCGTCTTGCTTAATTTATTGATGCAGTCCAATGCTCAATTACCTGCGACTTGACTATAATCTCGTTCGCCTGTTGCCAGTGTTTGCAGAAGGAGTTGTAGCACGCTTGTGGCTCGTAGTCGTGGTTGCGCGGATCCAACATACACAGACAGCCATCATCTAGCATCAGTAACGAACTCTGCAAACGCCATCTTGCTCAATTTATTGATATAGTCCAGTGCTTATTGACCTGCGACTTAACTATAATCTCGTTCGCCTGTTGCCAGTGCATGCAGGAGTTGTAGCACGCTTGTGGCTCGTAGTCGTGGCGCGGATCCAACGTACGCGACAGCCATCATCTAGCATCAGTAACGAACTCTGCAAACGCCGTCTTGCTTAATTTATTGATGCAGTCCAATGCTCAATTACCTGCGACTTGACTATAATCTCGTTCGCCTGTTGCCAGTGTTTGCAGAAGGAGTTGTAGCACGCTTGTGGCTCGTAGTCGTGGTTGCGCGGATCCAACATACACAGACAGCCATCATCTAGCATCAGTAACGAACTCTGCAAACGCCATCTTGCTCAATTTATTGATATAGTCCAGTGCTTATTGACCTGCGACTTAACTATAATCTCGTTCGCCTGTTGCCAGTGCATGCAGGAGTTGTAGCACGCTTGTGGCTCGTAGTCGTGGCGCGGATCCAACGTACGCGACAGCCATCATCTAGCATCAGTAACGAACTCTGCAAACGCCGTCTTGCTTAATTTATTGATGCAGTCCAATGCTCAATTACCTGCGACTTGACTATAATCTCGTTCGCCTGTTGCCAGTGTTTGCAGAAGGAGTTGTAGCACGCTTGTGGCTCGTAGTCGTGGCGCGGATCCAACGTGCGCGACAGCTGCCGCGCCAGCGTCAGCGACGTGCTCCGCAGCCAGCTCATCTTGCCAGCTTGATTATATCATGATCACCTACAATATAGAAAGTCCCTTCAAGAGTTGCAATAGTAGGTATATGACACAAAAAGATGAAAGTTTTTATGTGCATGTATGTATCTGTAATACTACCTTTTAGTAAAATTTGGATTAACACTTAATAATATAATACTTTTATCCTGGAAAAATCCATGTTTCCCGTGAGATTGTTAAAAATCCGAATTTTACGCTGGCAGAGCTGCGTATTTTAATAATTAAAAAAGAATATTCTTTGTTTTGTAAGTGCTATTTTATCTCACTGCAAAATGGGACTCGAAGGGCAAAATTTAGAGGCAAATAGTCTGTCTATTGGCCAGCAGGTAGTGGAGAATTAAATACTTATTAAACACGTTCAGGAGGATGATACTGTTACCTACAGTAAACATTTTATAGTTAAATAAATAGATGTAATTCAACCTAATTAAAAGATGAGCGCATACATATAAATTGTAAACATAGCACACTCATTTGTATAATTAATGGTGGCCCCTGCCATAGTTTGAACTCAACTAGTCATTATAAGGCAGTAAATTATAGCTCATTAGTCGACTGAAAGCGTTATCAATGACATTTAAATATATGCCAAGATATCCGTGATAAATGATGCAAATATAGCCCTCAGAACTGCTGCGTACTAACATACTAGTATAAGTAAGTAAAGATGATAGTTAACTCAAAAAATGTTGACTCAAAATCAATGAAGCATAGTAGTGAAAACATTGGTTCATTAATGAATTTATCCTGCATGTTTGATTCATTTTTTGTTCAGACAGTATTGTTTACTGCTGAGCCCACAAAATATTTTTTTCAGTCTAAGAAACATAGACAGAACAAGGCATACATGCTACTAAGGTGCACTGGTGTATTGGGGCAACACAAAATCTAGTTGGCTTTCTCAGCAATACTCTTAGATATCCTAAGTGACCTGAGAGGCCTCCTAAGTTTAAGCAATAGGCCCGCCTTTGTGCTCACTTTGTTCCATTATATTGTGTTTTGTTTGTCTATCTGTATTTTTTCTATGTATGTGCAATAAGTTACATAAAGTTTCTGAAGTGATCTGGCAGGGCCCAAATTGGCAACTTCATGTGTAATGGAGAGAGCAATCAACACAGAAGTCCCAGACACCAAACAAGAAGAAGAATTATTGTGCTGAATAAATAATGAAGGTGATAAATAATGAATCATAAATTAACCATCTGATATCACTGAAAATAGAGAGACAGATAAAACACAATAAATGCAAAGGTGGCCTTATTGCTTCAGAAATCTCTTACAGGCAACCTTTGATAAGATTTAATCAGTATTTTACCAGAATTTATTGATATGACTCTTGATAACTAAAGTTTAAATAATCGCAGACAAACATACATACATACGGGCTGAACACAGAACCTCTTTTTTTTAAGTCAGTTAAAAATATTGTTTTGTACATGTCTTAAAGTCTGCTGCTAAAGTCAAAATGTTGTTTACAATAAGCCATAACTCAATATAACTCCAAATATCTATATGAATAAGATATTAACATACAAAGGAGAATGACTAAAGGTCAAAGGTGATATCAAGTTTTCTCATGAACCAAAACCAAAATAGTCTCAGAAAATAAAATAGTGTTTTTTAAGAAACATTGGCACTAAGAATTTGTTTTTCATATCCAGAATATAATTTTGCATACAAAAAGTTACTTTCTTTACAATGCACATTTCGTGTCATACTGATTTTAATAAGAAGTACCAATAACTGGTTTCTTTGCCTATTAGTTTAGAATTTGGATATTAATAAAAAATAATAATTGTAGGAGTTAATGTGATGATAGTAGTCTATAAAAATAAAGTTCGGGTTTGATTCAGTTTGATTCGGGAATCCATACATCCATGGTCACTAGTTACAAATGATAATGCTCAGCAATATCATTCGTAACCAATAAACAATCGTCACTCTAGGAATATAAGCTAAACCCTGTGTGAACAATTGAAATATATAACAATAACACAAACAACTATGAGTGAGAACTTTCATATCAATTTCACTAGTCTATGTAATGGCTCAATTATTTTATAGACACATCTTCTCAGGCTTTATGCAAGAATATAAAATTACTGTGTGAACTTTTTTAGTCAATTTCAAAGAATATAGGGTTTTCTTAATGGACAACAAAGGAGGCTATGAATCTGACACATGGTAGTTAGTGAGTACACATAATGGAAGCTTTCCAGAAGGAACTAACATTCTACTAACATTACATTTTCTAGCGATGCTCTGCTCCTATTGGTCATTGTTTGATGTTATATAGCCTATAGCCTTCCTCGATCAATGGCCATTATCAATCGTCCAACGCAAAACAAAATTTTAAATTTGGACCAGTAGTTCATTAGATTAGCGCATCCAAACAAATACAAAGTCTTCAGCTTTATAATATTATAATGGATAATGGACTAGTATCTCTCATGTTTTATTATGGGAATATGATGTCATAAACTGGTTTTACTTTTTTAATTCTGTTTAAAACTGTTTTTACCTTTAATGGGCTAAAAATTAATTTCAAGTGCTCAGTCGCTTTTGACGAGTGATTGATTTACACATCCAAATATGTCTGCAAACTTTCACATTTTATAAATGAGTAAAAGGATAAGAATTAAGATGTATGACTTTTTCAGTAAATACCTATCTACTTTCTCCCAATATCTAAGGTAAGTATTGATAATTATTCAGTTTTTATTAAATTTAACTAAAATAACAGGTTTGTCTATCGAGCATCCTCTACGATGATGTCAAATTACAAATAACTACAAAGGACCTTGACATTATGACTTGTCCAGAATCAAAGGCTAAAATAACACCAACAAACATGCTACAGAAGATAAACCTAAAGGACAAGAGTTTAACGTAAGTTTACTTACTATAAGGAAGACCGTCAGGTCAAAAATAGACGCAGCAGCCACAAAATAACCACAAGTTCTCAGTGATACATGATACGTATTATTTATCGACAAAATTTATTTTCCTGTTCCATTCAACTGACGTGTTTTGTCACTTTTTATTAATTATCACTTCATCTGTTACAGTATTAACGATGTTTAGCAATGATTTCCTGTTAAAAAGCTTGAATCTCTGTAAAAACGATCACGAATTACGTATCACAAAAAAAAAGGCAAAACAACCATTTTTGAGCACGACAGTTTGACAAATGACAAATGTGAAATGATAAAAGCCATAGATAAAAGCCAAAGACAAAGTAAATATAAGGACAGGAAATTGACAGTCTTATTGGGTGGGTATATCCGCCATCTTGTGTAGAATTGAAATAGCCAATCACAGCCATCGGCCAATCACAGATAGGCACCAGACAGCTGATCAGAAGGGCTGCTCTAACTATCTATCGATATGGAAATATTATCGATGTAGTAAGTAGTTCGTGGTTAGTCATTAAAGATTTGAGAGAGCAAAAATGAATGAACATAACCTACCGTTAAAAACCTACTGATAAAAATTAATGGCTAACGGTTTTGAAATCGGTCGCCTTGATGCGAAGTAACGATTATCTTAAGAACATACAGTATTACGAGTCGTATACATTTTTCTCCGGAGATGCAAAATTATTTTTTTGTGGAATAAATACCTACCTACCTTAAAAATAAAAAAATATTGCTATCCACATGTCACCAACTAACAATAATTATTATCTGACGTAACCATGACAAACATACACATTAAATATACTGTATCTGACGTATAATTCAAATAACATACTATCTAGTATAATATTGTAGTAAAACACAAATTAGTTACTTACAGTAGTGTCAGATAATTTACATGTAATAGTAGTATTATGATTAATACACGACGTGATGAATTAGGCTCTTCGTTAGTTATCGAGAAATATTCTTTTTTTTAATCTTGAAGTTACAACTCCTCTTTAATCCTCAGTTTCTCTCACCCATTTTCAAAGCTCGATCAACGAAGTTTTGCGGGACTCCTATTTCTGGGTGGTCATGATAATAACTACTGTTTGCGCTTTACGCTAGCATTCCGGTTTATGCTAGGCCTATCGCGTCGACGGCCTGCACGCCCCTCTCCCGCGAGCGGTTTGCGGCCAGCGCCGCGCGCGCCCCGGCCGCTTGGGCTCGCCCAGTCCGGTGCAAAATCCCGACGGAGTCGATTGACTGTGCGTGCCGCGTTCGCCCGCGTGAAGTCGCCCGCCACGCCGCATCTCGCCTTCTTACGAGCCCGATTTCTTGTGCTACTTCGTTTGCTGTGTTGTCCGCCGCGTCATTCTAACGCCGCGGGCCCCTTTGGCTATCCGGAATACTGTTTTTTGTGCTCCCGCGCCACCTGGAAATCACGCCGCCGCGGAGCCGCTTCGCTACCCGCGAATTCGTACCGCCGCCGCGAAAGATCCCTCAAGGAGGGCGAGTGTGTTCCTATTTGCATTTAACACAGCAGGCACCACACACCACATTTCATCCTACACGAACACACTCCCCGGATTCCACGTGCTGGCTGTCTCCATGCGTCGGTAAGTACCTAGTAGTAAGTCACTCTGTGCCGCGGGATTAAACCCAGTGCAAAACGCCTAATAAAATTTTTTGGCGGGCCTTTTTCGACCCGCCACCGCCGCTGCCTGTGAGAATCCGCTGGACTGCTCTGATGGGCCCGGCAGTTGCCCGCTGATTCATCGTGCACAGGCGCGGTGCGTAATCATTTTTGGTAGCAACGAGCGCGGTTTGTCTACACCTCGCTTTGCGTTTTGCGCTGGTTTTGCCCGCCGCGCCGTTCATTTTCTGCGCCGCTGGCATAAATCCCGCTTTCCGCCACGCGCCGCGTCGTTCGCCGCGCTGTTAGCGGAAATCCCGCAATCGCCGCCAGTTCCGCTGCGTCAACGCCGCGTTTCGGCCGCGTTCCGATTATTATAATTATAAGTTTAATCTTTATTTTAAGTTTTGCTTGCGTGCCGGTACCGCCCGCTCGCCGTAATTTAACACGCGTATCTACTACGGTCGCGCCGCTTTGTTCATTGCGACTACGATACGACCGCGTCCGCGATACGACTTGTTTACTATTGCTTTAATTTTATTATTGCTTGCACTCGCGCCGCCCGCCGACTTGCCGGCCGCCTTTTCAATTTATTATTGTTGCTTTATTTTTACATTTTGTTTACATTTAATTTGTTAGAATGTCCGCGAACATAAAAAAGCTAGCTGTACAGATACAGTCTGAGCTTCGCTGGGCGACGTCCGCCGCGGGTTTGATAGGCCGCGAAGATAGATCCGCCGCCCTATTACACCGAGCGGACCAGGTGCGGACTCGGCAGGCCTCTGTGGAGCAGGCCTTTCAAGACCTGCTCACCCTCGGTCCCGAACAGGAGGTACTGAGGACGGCTCAGGCCGATTACGACCAGTTCTTCGAACTGATGGACTCGGTGGTGGAGGCCGCCCATGGGATCCGGACCGCCGCTGATGAAAGGCGTCGAAGTGGCGCTTTTAGAGACTCCCCAGCCGACCGCCCACACAGCCGGCATTACTCGGGAAACTGCCCACGATCGAGCTGCCCAAATTCGGTGGGCAGCTTCAAGAGTGGATGGGCTTCCTGGCGTTATTTGACAGTCTGGTCCACGCCAGGAAGGACCTGTCCCCCACCCAGAAGCTGACATACTTACTGTCCTCGCTACAGGGCGAGGCCCTGGACGTGGTGCGGCACCTCGACCTCTCGGAGGAGAGCTACCACACGGCCCGGGAATTGCTGGCCAGGCGTTATGAAAATGTGCGCCGGTTGGCCGACGCACATGTAGCCCAGCTACTCGCCTTGCCCGCCGTCACCGGGGTGGCCGGCCTCAGAGAGGCCTTGCTAAACCCTTGCATTGTGGCCACCAATGCTCTCCGTCGATTGGATCTCCCCGTCGACCAGTGGTCCTTCTTGTTGTTGCACATAGTGCTCTCCCGCCTGCCGTCGGAGCTTAAGCTTCGCTTCGAGCAGCGCTTCGGAGGGGACGGTGCAACCTACCTGCCCCCTTTCTCCGACCTCCTGAAGTTTCTGGAGCAGGAGTGCCTCCAGGCCGATAACTCTGGAGTTACCGGCCCTCGAGTGGCCCCTGGGAGGTCCGAGCATGTCCGAGGGGGTGGGGCAAGGACTGGCCCTTCGACGGGGACCGGCCCCAACCGGCGAGGCCGTGGAGCCGACGCCAGAGAAGGTCGCCGGGTGTCGCAGTACAGCGGGGCCGTGGCCACGAAGCCCCCCCCCTGTGCCTATTGTCGGCACCCCGGCCACCAGGTCTCCTCGTGTCCGCACTTCCTGGCCAAACCGGTTGCGGCCCGGAGAGATTACGTGGCGACACGCCAGTGGTGCTTCTCGTGCCTGGGCCAGCATCTCGTAAGAGACTGCCCGCGCCAGCGGCCCTGCCCACATTGCGGCGGTGCCCATTCGGCCATCTTGTGCGCTAACCGGAGTGGTTCCGGTCGCCGGGACGTTGGGTCGCGCACCCCCCCATGGGCGGGGGCGCTCGATCGCGCACCCCCCCCATGGGCGGGGGCGCTAGTCCTGGCCACCCGGCCAGTCCCGTTAGGCGTTCTCCGGTGGACCACCAACCTCCTAGTGGAGGTAGGGGTTCCGCCCCCCGGAGGAGGGCTTCACCCCCCCAGGGGGGGGTCACACCCCCCGGGGGAGGGTCACACCCCCCTCGCATTCTCATGACGGGGGTCTGACGGCCGCTCAAATGAGCGTCGAACCGTCTAGATTTTTGCCTCCCCTCCATGTGTGGACGCAACTGGAGCGCCATCCACCCGTGCTAGGTCGAGGCGCTCCCTACCACGCCCCGGATGCTAGCCGCATGGTGCGACCCCGGGTTGGTTATGCCGGATGGTCCCCACGTTGGGTACCCTCCCCCTCGCTAGCAGCGCCCCAGCCGGAGTACCCCCGCCAGTGGGCTCCCGCTGGTGAAGGCGCGTCGCGCTAGGTGTCCGCCACCCTAGCTGCCACCTAGCCACCTCCCCTGAGACTTTGGATCTACAGCAGTCAGTATGCCAGACCATACTTTTGTCGACTGCCTCAGGGAGGTTAGGGTCTCGGGCTACAGGAGTGGCTCTCCCTTGTGGCCTCACTTCCGAATGTTAATCGGATTTCGATGCCTCGTTGCTTCCTACCGCCCGGAAGGTGCCACGCCAGTCTCCACGGCTTTTGTGATGCGTCCGAAAAGGGGTACGCAGCCGTGGTCTATTTGCGGACTGTCAGTGACACCGGCGAGGTCGCAACCCACCTTGTCTTGGCGAAAAGTAAAGTGGCCCCAATTCGGTCACGCTTGACGATACCCAAATTGGAGTTGTCTGGAGCCGCTCTTTTGGTGCGCCTTCTCAACCATGTGCGTACGTCCCTCCTATCGATCGTTGACCTGACGGACGTGTACGCCTGGTCGGACAGCGAAATTGTCCTTTGTTGGTTGCGAGCCGCTCCCCACAACTTGGAAGTCTTTGTTGCCAACCGGGTTTCCCAAATCCAGAATTCGGAAACCCCGTTGACCTGGAGACATGTGCCAGGGGACCTGAACCCTGCAGATTGTGCTTCCCGCGGATGTGAAGCTTCCGACCTTGTCAACCACTCTCTTTGGTGGGGCCCTGACTGGCTGACTCGGAATGAGTCCGCCTGGCCTCAGAGTAGGTTCTCCGAGCCCGATGTGTTACCTGGCTTGCGAGTCGGAGTTGTGGAAGATAAGCCAGCCAATTCGCTGAGCTATCTTCAGGAACGCTACAGTTCCCTTGATAAATTGATTGGGGTGACGGCTTGGATTCAGCGCTTCACCCACAACGCTCGGAACCCACGCGACAAAATGTCGAACCCGGTCTTGTCGCCCCTGGAGAGACAGGAGGCCCGGACCTTTTGGATACGTTTGGTTCAACTGGAGCATTTTGAGTCCGCTATTGAGACACTGAAGCGAGGTTTACCTTTGAAAGGCTCGCTCGCCCGCTTAAACCTCTTCCTGGATGACGCCGGATTGATACGCGTCGGTGGACGCCTCCGGAATTCTGATTTACCCTATGGGGCACGTCATCCCTTGTTGCTTCCGAACAATAGCGCTTTTGTAAAATTGTTGGTGACGCATTACCACGTCAAAAATGCCCACGCTGGCTGCAACGCCCTTTCGGCCATATTGCAGCGCGAATTTTGGATTTTATCGGGACGACGCTCCATCCGAAGCGTCATTTTTAAGTGCATTCCGTGCTACCGCCTGAAGGCCAGCACCATGCAGCTCATTATGGGGGACCTCCCCACCGACCGTGTCGTGGCTTCGCGCCCTTTTTCGGCGGTCGGGACGGATTTTGCGGGGCCGTTCTTCGTCAAGAGCTCCAGCCTCCGCAATGCTCGTTCCCTCAAGGCCTACCTTTGCGTTTTTGTTTGCCTGGCTACCAAGGCCGTACACTTAGAACTGGTGAGTGCCCTCAGCACCGAAGCCTTTGTAGCCACGCTAGGCCGCTTCGTTTCACGCCGAGGTTATCCGCACCTGATCCGATCGGATTGTGGGACCAACTATAAGGGTGCCGATAGATATTTGAAGGAAGTCGTCCAATTTTTGAATGAAAATAAGATAAGCCTCGGCACGGCAATGTCCAAGATGGGGATAACTTGGACCTTTGACCCGCCAGCTTGTCCCCACTGGGGCGGGATCTTTGAAGCCGTCGTCAAGGTCTCAAAGACGCATCTCCGACGCGTGATAGGTGAAACCATTTTGACTTTTGAAGAGCTCGCTACCGTGTTTTGTAAGATTGAGGCTGTCCTCAATTCTCGGCCACTCTGCCCCTTATCGTCCGATCCCAATGACCTGGAAGTTTTAACCCCCGGTCATTTCTTAATTGGTGAACCCCTTAACGCCCTGCCCGAGTACCCCTTCAGGGACGTGAAGGTCTCACGGTTGTCTCGTTTCGAATTGCTACAGCAGATGACCCAAAATTTCTGGCATCGTTGGTATTTAGAATATTTGCATCTCTTGCAGCAGCGCGTTAAGTGGTCCGACAGGACCGACCCACCTAAGGTTGGTGATCTTGTCCTAGTTAAGGAGTCTAATTTGTTGCCTTTGTGCTGGCGTCGTGGACGCATTCTTAAATTGATATATGGATCCGATGGGGTTCCCAGAGTTGCCGAGGTAATGGTCGGAGATTCGGTTTTGCAGCGAGCCGTCTCTTCCTTATCCCGTTTGCCCATTGGTTAGTGGACCCCAAATCCTTGGGTCCACTGGCGGGGGTGTTTGCGCTTTACGCTAGCATTCCGGTTTATGCTAGGCCTATCGCGTCGACGGCCTGCACGCCCCTCTCCCGCGAGCGGTTTGCGGCCAGCGCCGCGCGCGCCCCGGCCGCTTGGGCTCGCCCAGTCCGGTGCAAAATCCCGACGGAGTCGATTGACTGTGCGTGCCGCGTTCGCCCGCGTGAAGTCGCCCGCCACGCCGCATCTCGCCTTCTTACGAGCCCGATTTCTTGTGCTACTTCGTTTGCTGTGTTGTCCGCCGCGTCATTCTAACGCCGCGGGCCCCTTTGGCTATCCGGAATACTGTTTTTTGTGCTCCCGCGCCACCTGGAAATCACGCCGCCGCGGAGCCGCTTCGCTACCCGCGAATTCGTACCGCCGCCGCGAAAGATCCCTCAAGGAGGGCGAGTGTGTTCCTATTTGCATTTAACACAGCAGGCACCACACACCACATTTCATCCTACACGAACACACTCCCCGGATTCCACGTGCTGGCTGTCTCCATGCGTCGGTAAGTACCTAGTAGTAAGTCACTCTGTGCCGCGGGATTAAACCCAGTGCAAAACGCCTAATAAAATTTTTTGGCGGGCCTTTTTCGACCCGCCACCGCCGCTGCCTGTGAGAATCCGCTGGACTGCTCTGATGGGCCCGGCAGTTGCCCGCTGATTCATCGTGCACAGGCGCGGTGCGTAATCAACTACCAATAAAGATCCTATTCGTCACCTAATTTGTCGGGGTTCTCCAAGTCCCGAGCTCGCATCGGTCGCTCCCGGATCCTAATATTTGTAACAAACATCTAATCTGCAAATAGCGTAGATCTGTAGTAGCTGAGACTTCCAGTTCAAATGTTCAAAGTTCAATGTGGCAGCCATTTTTTAAATTTTGACCACAAATTACATGTCTTTGCTTGCTGCAATGGTTTTTGTAATTTAGTCATTTCGAGATATGAACAATTATTTTCTTAAAATACAGTCCCGCCAAACTGACTTACAGTTGTTACTTAAAAGTTGTCAGACATCGATTTTAAAGAAATTCATCATTCATGAAAAAACTTTAGAAATTTTCACTCCTTACAATTTGAATTTCTACTACTCTCTGTTTCTTTTTTATAACTTTAATCTATAATATTATTGTCTATTGCGTGTTAGTATTGTCTATGTATTTATGTCAGTTATTAGGTTTTGTGGGTTGTGGTCAGCAATATTATTATAATATTTACCTGATGTGCTGAAAATTTTATTTAATTCATACAAAATAAATTCACATCTCCGGGAAAAAATAAGTATGCGTGGGTCTTCTCGTTCTACTGAATCTCCCTTAATTCATCGTAACTTCAAACTAAGGCGACCGGATTTAAACCATCAGCCAATGCTTTAACAAATCCCGCGAGACCAAACTATATCTATTCCTGAAGCCTTTTCCTCTTTTATAAAAGTTTGCAATAGATAATAGCTATAGAAAAGCTTTAGTTTCTGTAAAACCCCGAGATTTTTTCCTATCTACTCAGCTATCACAAGCATAGTATGAAATTTATCGATAACGGTATAATAGTAGTCACATCATTAGTACTTTGACATGAAGCAATGCGCATGTCAAAGTGCTACACTTTATGGCGGTTTTTGCCACCCCGATACATATAGTGATAAGTAAACTATGGCCTCTCTATATATATGTTTAAATTCTCTAAGATAAAAGCAAAGGGCTATTGACAATGACAGATGACAAATGACAATATCATGTAGTAGGTAATGACCTTAGAGAATTTAAACATATATATAGAGAGGCCATAGTTTACTTATCACTATATGTGTCGGGGTGGCAAAAACCGCCATAAATTGTAGCACTTTGACATGCGCATTGCTTCATGTCAAAGTACTAATGATGTGACTACTATTATACCGTTATCGATAAATTTCATACTATGCTTGTGATAGCTGAGTAGATAGGAAAAAATCTCGGGGTCTTACAGAAACTAAAGCTTTTCTATAGCTATTATCTATTGCAAACTTTTATAATAGAGGAAAGGGCTTCAGGAATGGATATAGTTTGGTCTCGCGGGATTTGTTAAAGTATTGGCTGTTGGTTTAAATCCGGTCGCCTTAGTTTGAAGTTACGATGAATTAAGGGAGATTCAGTAGAACGAGAAGACCCACGCATACTTATTTTTTCCCGAAGATGTGAATTTATTTTGTATGAATTAAATAAAATTTTCAGCACATCAGGTAAATATTATAATAATATTGCTGACCACAACCCACAAAACCTAATAACTGACATAAATACATAGACAATACTAACACGCAATAGACAATAATATTATAGATTAAAGTTATAAAAAAGAAACAGAGAGTAGGCCATAGATAAACAAGTACGAGTCGGACTCGTGCATGAAGGGTTCCGTAAATCAATATCAATACATATAATAAATCTGTAGAGGTCGAATTTCTGTACAAATAAAAAAAATGCTAAAAACGGAGTCAGGGGGATGTAAGAAGTGAAAGAGAACTAATTTAAATTTTTTTCAAATTTTTTGTTTCTCTGTTTGTCTGTTTGTCTGTTTGTCTGTTTGTCTGTTTGTCTGTTTGTCTGTCTGTTTGTACGGGCTAATCTTTGGAACGGCTGGACCGATTCCAACGAAATTTTGTGTGATGGTAGCTTATGTCCCTGGTCACCATAATATGTAAATTATCTGACACTACTGTAAGTAACTAATTTGTGTTTTACTACAATATTATACTAGATAGTATGTTATTTGAATTATACGTCAGATACAGTATATTTTAATGTGTATGTGTGTCATGGTTACGTCAGATAATAATTATTGTTAGTTGGTGACATGTGGATAGCAATATTTTTTTATTTTTAAGGTAGGTAGGTATTTATTCCACAAAAAATAATTTTGCATCTCCGGAGAAAAATGTATACGACTCGTAATACTGTATGTTCTTAAGATAATCGTTACTTCGCATCAAGGCGACCGATTTCAAAACCGTTAGCCATTAATTTTTATCAGTAGGTTTTTAACGGTAGGTTATGTTCATTCATTTTTGCTCTCTCAAATCTTTAATGACTAACCACGAACTACTTACTACATCGATAATATTTCCATATCGATAGATAGTTAGAGCAGCCCTTCTGATCAGCTGTCTGGTGCCTATCTGTGATTGGCCGATGGCTGTGATTGGCTATTTCAATTCTACACAAGATGGCGGATATACCCACCCAATAAGACTGACAATTTCCTGTCCTTATATTTACTTTGTCTTTGGTAATGACATGTCACATGACAGTAGTATTAATGCTGCCATTATCTGTCACTTGCTAGTTTACTGGCGGCAATTTTAATTTAATTTTTATATTTTCATTTATTGATTTATTTAAATTATTTATTGCTGTTTCTTCCTGATAATTCTAATGATATAATCACCTCATATGCCATATGGGTCAAACTTACTAAGTAAGAGACCAGATAAAATTGGGGTTGGTTGGCCGTTGGACCCAACAAGCGTTGAAACATTGAACTTCATTTTGTGGAGAAGGAGCACACCACAGGTGTGCCCGCGAAATTCAAATTTTTTGTGGTTTTTCGCGATTTTTAAGCTGTTAAGGCGTAATAGGCAGTCAAATTGCGATAATCCCAAGATCATCTTTACGTATATATACTAATAGGTAGGTACCAATCTCTGCTTGAAAGTGTCGAGTTAGAGAAATTAATCCGAGATTTGAGAGTTGCTCACTTAAGAACTCTTTACTCGGACTAATTTCCTAGGATAGACATTTTTATGCAAAAATTTTGATGTAGGTCAAATGTAGGTAAACATGTAAAGAAGTAACTGCCATTCTCGCAAAATGACTGCCATAAGGTGGCCTATTATGTGTAATTAGCGTACAAATTGCAAAAACCCCCGAAAATTTTGAATTTCGCGGGCAGAAGACCTGGAATTAAAAAAAAGGTTAGTTACTTAATCATGGCTTGTGAGAGGTTTCAATGCCCCTACATCGTAACTGTAAGGAAAGAAACTAAATCAGGTTTGTTTTAATATAAAAATATGCTAATTTAGCACTGCTTTTTAAATATTTCTTTGCAATTATCACTGATCAAGTTGTATTTTTGGGAGTTTGTGAGTGCGCAACTCACAAACTTGTGATAGTAAAGTAAAGGTCGATATCGTGTGGTGAAAAGTAAAAATACCTAAAGGAAGATTAAAGAAAATATAGGTGAATTGCATGAAAGAGGATGAGAGGATGCAAAGAGTATATAATCACTACGAGAGCAAGGGCGGATCCAGCTTTGGTGCCAGGGGGGGGTCACAGTTGTGGTCAAGTCATAAGAAGTTATAACTTATAATTTAATTTTGATACTAATTGATACAGGTAAAAAGTAGGTATGTATTTTATTAATGTGTATAAGTAGGTACTGTACTTAAAAAGACCTATCTTTAAATAAAAGAGCCAATTTTTAACAGACTTCAAAAAAAGGAGGAGGTTCTCTATTCGTCGAAATCTTTTTTTTTTTTTAATCTATGTATGTTCACCGATTACTCGAAGACGCGTATACCGATTTGAAAAATTATTTTTTTGTATAAGAGGGTTTTGTTTCCAGATGGTCCCATTTTAATCAGGTCAGGATCTGATGATGGGATCCTGGAGAAATCGAGGGAACTCTTCAAATTTTGGTAGTATACTTAAAGCGAGTTGGGTATTTTTTATAGTTACTGGTGCATATGCTAGCAGATACTGATTTGATGACTAAAGTCATCAAGTCAGGGTCTGATAATGGGATCTTGGTGAAATCGAGGGAACTCTTCAAATTTTGCTAGTATACTTGAAGCGAGTTGGGTATTTTTTATAGTTACTGGTGCATTTGCTAGCAGATACTGATTTGATAACTAAAGTCATCAAGTCAGGGTCTGATGATGGGATCTTGGTGAATTTGAGGTATCTCTTCAGATTTTATAAACACACCTCAAGCAATTTGGGTATTTTTACAACGCCTTGTGCATTTTATTGTTTTCCACTAAAAAGTATAAAATAAAAATGGGAAATGGTTTCCAAAAAACCAACTTCAAATGCCACTACAAAGAGTGAAATAATTTTTATTTAAATTTTAGGTACCTACACCAATTCGAAGTCGGGCGATAGTCTATGACTTCGTCATTTCTTCGCACATCAAGTAAGTAAGAAGGACTATTAGGGATTGTATGAAACATTGCCCGACTTCGAATTGGTGTAGGTACCTAAAATTTAAATAAAAATTATTTCACTCTTTGTAGTGGCATTTGAAGTTGGTTTTTTGGAAAGCATTTCCCATTTTTATTCTTTTACGTCTTCTTCCGAAACGCATTATCATTTCATCTATTTCAATGGGTACGTTTTTCGGACATGGAGACGCCTTAACCAGTCTTAGCCACGATTTGATTTTTCTTAACAGTGTAGAATGAACGCGAGCGAAGCGAGCTCAAAATTTTTACATTTCACAGGATAAATCACTGTTTATTCCAGTCTTGAATTTAACATGGTATGATAGTGAGATCCATATTTAATAAAAATTTTATAATCATTTTTAGGCGTAATAGCGCCTTAAAATCGCAAATATGCCCGAATGAAGTGAACAAAAACTTTATATATATTTTGATATTATCTGGATATGCGAGCGAAGCGAGCTCAAAATTTTTAAGTTTTTTTATTCGTTTTATAATGTGCTCCATCTTTAATCTTAAATTTAAATAATATAATAATTTTTAGGCGGAATAACATCTTGAAATCGCAAGTAGTCCTGAATAAAGCGAACACGAATTTTATATATCCTGACAACTATACTGGATATGCGAGCGAAGCGAGCGCGAAATTTTTAGTATTTTTTTTCTGATAAAGTCACAACATAACAAAAAGATATCAGAGTATATACATATTTTGATAACTGGATATGCGAGCGAAGCGAGTTCAAAATTTTTAATATTGTTTTATTTAGTCTAATTAAATAAATTAAAAAATCACTATTTATACCAGTCTCGAATGTAACATGATTTGACAGTGAGATCATCCATCTTTAATAAAAATAATATAATAATTTTTAGGCATTATAATTAATAACGTCTTAAAATCACAAATATGCCCGAATGAAGTAAACGCGATCTCTATATACATATACTTTGAGAACTGGATATGCGAGCGAAGCGAGCTCAAATTTTTTAGGTTTTTTTTTATTTCGTTTTATGGTTTGGTCCATCTTTAATCTTTAATTTAAGTAATATAATAATTTTTAATCGGAATAACGTCTTGAAATCGCATATAGTCCTGAATGAAGCGAACACGAACTTTATATATTCTGATAACGTCATACGCGAGCGAAGCGAGCGCGAAATTATGTTTCTTTTTTACTGAAAAAGGCACAACATAAAAAAGATATGCGAGTGAAGCGAGCTCAAATTTTTGACATTTTCGCATGATAAATCACTAATTATTCCTTAACCTGAAATGACCTTGTATACATCCGAGCAATCAAGGTCATTTCGTGAAAATCCGCCGTGGAGGACACTTAGATATCTAAATCATTTTTACGTGAATATAATCTCAAAACCCAAATATATAGGAGATTAATTAATAAAAAAAGATTCCAACGAATTGAGAACCTCCTCCTTTTTTTGAAGTCGGTTTAAAAATCAGTAAATAAGGAGGATTGTTGATAAATCAGGAAATCTCCTGGGAAATTCAGAGGTCATCAGATAAAAGGTCGCGGTGGCGAGGTAAAATTGAAATTTTCGATACTTTAGATCACTATTAACACGTTTGACAAAAATACCATATAAAACATTATATGTAACAATTTTAACTATTGGGCCATATAGGTTTTGGAAGGCCCAGGGGGGGGTCATGACCCCCATGACCCCCCCCCTGGATCCGCCGATGTACGAGAGGATGCGAGTTGACGTCTACTTTTGTCAGTCTTATCTTAAGGTTGACGTCTAATGCAAAGGAGTCAAGGACAGAAGTATAGGAAACATGTCGAGGCGGGATTTTTTTCCTGAAAATGGCATATTTTTCATATTTTTCTTTTTCTTTAATTTTTTACATTACCTAGGTACTACAAAAACTTCAAACATGATAAAGTTAAAATTAAACCTAAAGGGATTATCCTATTGGCAGCTAAATCTACATGAGCTAAAGAGCTCCACTCAGACTCAGACTACTTCAACAGTCAGTGATTCAGGAGAAAATTTGTATGTATGATGTAACACGATCATTATTGAGAATAATTCGCCTATTATTACTTTACTATCGAAATCTAATAAGAATAACAATGAGTAAATGCAGGATAAAAATGTAGGTACATACGAGTACGGTGTATGAATTAAGCAAAATACTTAACGCCTCTACCATTACTGAGTTGTGTCTTGATGGGTCATCCCTCATCAGTATCAGCAGCAGACTACAGAATGCTGCTGGAAACCACAAAGCTCAGATATCTTTCTTTGTTTTTGATGAAATGTTACATACAAAACGAGGCGTGCAAATCGATAGCAGCAAAGTTGCACTTTAAGGAATCTGCTTCAGGGCTAAACAAAGTAACAGTCGTTTAGCGTTAACGACAGTAGATAAAAAAATGTATGGACAAACCCCACGTGACTGTAGAAAAACCACGTCATCGAATAGAGGAAAACACGCTGTTTTTGAAAATCGAGTAAGTAAGTATGACAATTTGAACGCTCCCTGGCGTTCTCGCAGACTTGGAGATAACTTTAGCGTACTGCGCGTGACAAGCGACAGCAGCAGCAGCAGTGAACAACGCTACGCATAGATTACATTCTGCTTTCATTTGATTTGTACTGGCGTCACGTGGTTTTTCTACAGTCGTCAACGCTTCGACAAGTCACTTTGTCTAGGCCCGCTGAATTAATTACTCTTAAATCTATCTTCAAACCGCACAACGGATGAAGGAGTTAAACATATAAGTTACGCGCTGAGAACTATCATTTCAGTACATAGTATCTCTATGGAACTAATAGACATTTGCGGTATTTAAATCTAGCCGACAACTACATCACTGACTGCGGCGCAGGTCAAATTTTAGACGAGTTAACATAATTCCCTTTGTCTTATGACGAAGATGTAGATATGCGACGAAGGCGTTTCGAATACTTGAAACGTAGAAATGAGCTGTATGAAAAACATTTAGCTCAATATCGAAGTTGATACACGCAAGTCTATGGCATTTAAGAGAAGAAAAACATCTTCGACTTCTGTAAAGCAAAGCAAGTCCTAGAAGAGAGAAGGAGCTAACACACTCGGATGATGACGAGAACTTTATAAAAACAAAATCTGAAATGTTGACTGCAGAAGTTTTAGGTCCTTTTGAAGATCCTTTTCATCCAAAATCAATAAAATATCTGGGTCACATTCACAGTAAGTATCGGAATTCGGAAATATGATCTTGGCCTATTTAAATTTGGCTTTTAATAATGTATCTCATTTGAGCTTAGTAAAGTTGCAGAATACAATATCAAAATGATTACAGAAGCACTGAAAAAGGACTTCTGAAAATTGTTATAGAAGGGAATAACTTACCAATTTCTTACCCAAAAATATCTCAAGTCGAGGAAATAATTACAAAAAATATTATTAATTACTTAAATACCTATAGGTACGGCTATAGCCGCAAAATTTTAGAAATTCAATGACAGCGGAGGACAAGCCGAGTAGATAAGTTGTGAAAACAAAATAAAATTTAATGCTGATAAAATAATAATAACGCTTATTGCTGGAAATATGATTTATTTAGCAAATAAGTATGTTTATTTACAGAATAAAATGCTTTGTTTTATTAACTAAATTATGTTTTGTTTTTTGTTATTAATATTAGGTACAGATTATTAGGTTACTATACAGGTATATTATGAAAATTGAACACACATTTTGGTAACTTTCGCCGTATTACTTAACTCCACATCTATGCTTAACATAATATTTTCGTTATCACTTGAAATGTATATTGTTTTAGGTAGAAAAAGTACTACTTAAAAATAATTTTCTATATATTATTTACTAATTAAATCTACCTAGAAAAGTATAAAATTTTATCAAAATTAAATTAAAAACTAAAAAATTAACGAGTAAATTTAGCACCAACAATTTCATTTGTCAACGTTTTTGCTTCAAGCATTGTAGTATTTACTTACTTAACATTAGTCTGGCAGCTTAATACTTTAGAGTCCATTACTTTTGTTATAATAATTGTATTGTGATTGATCAATTAGGTGGGAGGTATTCTCTGTTAGGTGGTGTGGGGTAACTGCTGTCGCCTGTCCCTTGAGGCCGTGTCGTGCTTGGAGGGAAACTGGGCCCTGACGGTTTTCCTGATGGATAGCCTGTTCCTGGCTGAGAGCCAGGATAACTCGTCGTGCCTTGTGATCCTGGATAATTTCCAGCAAAATCGGGTGCACGCTGACCATCTATACCGGGATATGATTCCGTAGTGCCCTGCGGTTCAGGGCTACCAGGGTAGGAATCGGACGGTGTCTGTTGATCAGAACTGTCGGGGTATGATGGCGTTTGCCCTTGCTGTTCAGGCTGATTAGGAAAAGGCCCTTGAGGTCTGGTGCTACCAGGAAAACTAGGTCTTGAAGCTTGAGGACCGGTACCAGGATAGCCGGTAGTCTCTTGAGGCCCAGAACCAGTAGGGCCTTGGGGACCAGTGCCAGGGTAGTCATTTTGACCTTGGGGACCGGAACTAGGGTAGCCAGATGGGCGTTGGGGACCAGTACCAGGGTAACCAGTTGGGCCTTGTGGACTAGCACCAGGGTAGCCAGATGGGCGTTGAGGACCAGTACCAGGGTAGCCAGTTGGGCCTTGGGGACCAGCCCCAGGGGAGCCAGATGGGCGTTGGGGACCAGTACCAGGATAGCCAGTTGGACCTTGGGAACCAGCACCAGGGTAACCAGATGGTCGTGAGGGTCCAGTACCAGGATAGCTAGTTGAACCTTGGGGACCAGCGCCAGGGTAACCAGATGGGCGTTGAGGACCAGCACCAGGGTAGCCAGTTGGACCTTGGGGTCTAGCACCGGGGTATCCAATTGGGCGTTGAGGACCAGCTCCTGGGTAGCCAGTTGGACTTTGAGGACCAGCACCAGGGTATCCAGAGGGACGTTGATAACCAGGATAATCACTGGGAGCTTGAGGACGTGCGCCAGGAAAACCTGGTCCTTGAGGACCAGTTCCAGGGTATCCACCAGGGCCTTGAGGTCCAAATCCTGGCAATCTATTTGGGCCTATAGGGCTAGCACTGGGGTAGCCTCCTGGACCCTGGGGACCAGCTCCTGGATACCCATCTGGTCTTTGAGAAATAGCCCCAGGGAATCCACCTGGGCCTTGAGTGCCAGGCCCAGGGAATCCACCAGGTCCTAGAGGACTAGCCCCAGGGAATCCTGAACCAGACAGTTGCGAGCCAATTATGGAGTAGTCATAAAGATTTGCATTAAGTTCGAAAAAGTTAGGGGCAGAGTTACAATCAAACTGGTTCCACCAAACACAAACAAAAAATTCTTGCGAGAATATGGTTCCATTAGGGCACAGGAAATCATACGTTTTATTATTAGCGCAGACATGGAAAACTTGGCACCTAGTCTCGACATCGGCATAGTAACCAGGGTAGGGCTGAGCATCACATCTGAAGGAAGTTTCTGGGACGAAGGACAGGATAGGATAATCTATATCTGGTTCACCGGGAATCGCCGAATAGTCACCGCCCTCATAAGTACCATCATCAAAACCAGTGCCGCCTGGTCCAAAGCCAGTTTGGTCAGGTTTAAATCCGGGTGCTCCAGGTCCGAAGCCGGGACGACCTGAAGTTTGACTTCCAAAGTTTCCACCTGGCCCTGGGTAATTTCCACCTTGTCCTGGGTAATTTTCTCCTTGTCCTGGATAGCTGCCACCTTGACCTGGATAACCTTGAGCTGGTCCGCTTGGTGGTCGGCCAGGAAAACCTGGTCCTTCTGCTCCATTGGGACGCTGACCTTGGTAACCTTGACCAGCTGGTCCGCTTGGTCGTTGACCTGGATAACCTGGGCTACTTGGTCCACTTGGACGTTGACTAGGATAATTTGGTCCACTTGGGGTTTGACCTGGATACTTTTGACCAGGATAGCCAGTTTGAGGACGATTTCCTTGGTTAGGTGGTCCTGATGGGTAACCAGGTGCAGAACTTGGTCCGGAACCTGGATATGTTTGCGAGGTAGGTGATGCAGGGTAACCGCTGGTGGGACTCGGCTCATATCCTGGTCTTGAAGACGGTGTTGAAGGGCCGAACGGTTTTCCTGGTTTGTCGTACTCGTACCCACTTTGTGCCACTGCTAACGCCAGCAACACTGAAAAAAAAGAACGACTATGTTAGATGCTATTTACAAGCCAAAATTTTATTTCGCTGGAAACTGCAAGTCAAAATAATGAATACGTCATATATGATATTAGTACCTGGATGACCGAGCTTCGCTCGGTTTTTTTTGTAAATTGTAATTTGGAGTAGAAACTATATTTAAATATGAATTACATAGGTACTAATGTAATGATGAAATATGAAAAAATATTTTTCGATCTTATCGACATAATAATAAAAAAAAATATGAACTCGTAAGTATGGTTAAGGCGAAATCAACGACTCCGCCCGCGAAATTCAAAATTTTCATTGTTTTTTTGCAATTTGTTCGCTAATTACGCATTTGTGAGAATGGCAGTATCGTCTTTGCATGATTATATCAAAATCTTTGCATAAAAATGTTCTAGGAAATTAGTCCTAGTATCGAGTTTTATGAGAGTAACTCGCAAATCTCGGACTAATTTCTTTAACTCGACACTTTCGAGCAGAGATTTTTATATAAATACGTAAAGAAGATATTGGGATTATCGCAATTTGACTGCCATAAGCCTATTATGTCTTATTAGGTTAAAAATCGCGAAAAACCACAAAAAATTTGAATTTCGCAGGCACACCCGTGGTGTGCTCTTTAAATAAAAATCACGAGTGTAATTAGTTTAATATTTATATATTATACTAATACTTAATTTTTTACATTACATCAACCAATTACGTAAGTTATTTTATTTCGAGTGTTTAAAATTATCGCTGCCAACGGGACTTGAACCCGTACCCCCTAGCTATCACGGCTCACGTGCCCTGCCAATTGTGCCATGGATTATCTTGCTCTGTGGATGGCACGATAATTTTGATATTGGGAAACTACGATTAAAAACCAATTTCAAAGACCCATTATTTCGAATGGAGCTAGCTTTGAACGAGAGAATACCACCTTGCCCCTTTTAATGTTGTGCCCGCAAAACTCATTGCCATAAACTTACGATGTATAATTATTAGCCCACTATTAGCAAAAACTAAATAAAATTTGAATTTTCGCGCCCAATTCGTTGACTCCATAAAAAAAATTAGTATTAAGTACTTCTCGTCAATAGATGTCAGCAGAAAGAGTCATATTTATTGTGTCTTTAAAACAGTTGGATGCCTGGGCCATTATAATAGTATTGCTATTGGCCAATAGATGTCACGTTGTTTCCTAGTTTTCAATATATCGAGAAACAATATGAGGTAAATGAGTATTGTTGAGCAGAATTTGATTACAAATATGAGATGCATAAATATTGTGTATAAACTATATAAACTTAGGATGTATAAGCCCACTAAACCAGAAAACTAAATAAAATTTGAATTTTCGCGCCCAGTTCGTTGACTCCATAAAAAAATTAATATAACTTCTCGCCAATAGATGTCGGGAGGAGTCATATTTTACCTTTAGCATTATAATATTATTCTCGTTAAAACAAATGCCGGCCGCGGTCATTATAATTCGTTTCACTATTCGCTAATAGATGTCATGTAGTTTCCCAGATTTCAAGCTATCGGGAAAAAATATGAAGTAAATGATTATACCTGGTTGATCAAGCTTTGCTTGGTAATATCACAGCCACTCTCCAATAGATGGCATCAGGAAATTACCTTAATAGTTTAACTTTTTGCCAATAGATGTCAGGAATAGAGTAATATTTTTTTTTATTGTAAATACGACATTTAAAAAAAATGAATCCTAGCTAGATCGATTTATCGCCCCCAAAACCCCTTGTATACTAAATTTCATGAAAATCGGTGCAGCCGTTTCCGAGATCCAGATTATATAGAAATATATATACAAGAATTGCTCGTTTAAAGGTATAGGATATACAAGAATTGCTCGTTTAAAGGTATAGGATACGGAAAACGTTTTGGTTTATTTTATGTAAGTTTGACTGTCATTGAGATCTTGATCAATGGTCAGTACCTATTCAACGTCACTACGCTATTTCGTGTGTTAGAAAATTATACAAAATTGAGTCAACAGGTTTCAAGGACAGGTAGATTGTAAAGCTGTTCAAAAATACATAAATAGGGTTATTGCAAAATCAAGTGACTCGGAAATTATTACCAGTTTTCATCTCATTTCCTCCCCTTAGAACAATGCAATGGTTCGTATGACAGATTTTAGGTTCGTATGTACCTACAGTATGACAAGGCTATCTTGGCGCGTGGCAAAAATCGGAACTAACGCCGCTATCTTGTGATAAGTTGTTTGATATATCGCTTTGTCGGTATATCGCTATTGTATGTTGTGTTGTTTTTGCTTAATATTAACTAAAAAAACCGGCCAAGTGCGAGTCGGACTCGCGCATCGAGGGTTCCAATAAAATAAGTAAAACATTGAAAGAATCACTTTTGTTCATGAATTTACGAGTATAATTTTACATGTAGGTACTTTTGTTGGCGAATCGCAAACGTAACTTTGTTTTTGGTGGTTTATTATTTGTTTCGTGACAGTATCCGGAATCCATCTTGAGTCAAGCGCCGCGTTTTCTTGCCCGAAACCAGCTTATATCTTACCCCTCCGTGCATAGCGCCCTCTGATGCATCCTGTGTAACTTGTATAAGCACCGTGTAATCTTTCGTCATTATAGCGTCGTTTTTCGCGCCGTTCATATGCCAGCAGTTTTAATATTCCTTTGCGAAAAACTTAAATTTATTTAATAATTAATAATTTAATAATTAATAATTATTATTATAATTACTTATTTAAATGTTTTAAATTTGTATATTTAACCTCTCCGTAAATGGAGAACCAAAGTGTATGTCAGGAAGTGAATCCTAAAAAAATACGAGTGCGTTCTCCATAACCGAGTTCCAGTGGCGGAGGTGAGTGTTGGAGTGGAAGACATCGAGGGATTCGCGAACCGTGAGTTACGTATATTTCAAAATCTATTCGATAACCGGCATTGTGTTTAACCAGTATCAAACAACATAGAGAAACGGTACATATAAATTAAAATTTACGTAATGGGTACGTACTGGCTTAGCGGCCAACTGGAGGGTACTTTACAAAATGATAAACATGTTTCATTATGGGTACCAAATCGTTTCGTTTTCCTAAGATATTGTACTACCCCGGATTCGGATAACTTAAAGTAAAATAATTAAAGGTTTGTGGCCGCGACTCTAAAAAGAAATCGTTGCTTCGTCAAAAATCTTAGCATATTATTTTAGTATATTTGGACAGTGATTCCGAAAAATCCTTGAGTCCGTATTCTTGAGTTCAAATGCTATTTCTTTGTGTACCCACATTGAAATAATTAACAAGTAGTTGTAACTGGTATGCGGCATGAAAACTGATCTTATCATTTAACGCCGTAAACTTATTTTAAATCATACTGCTAAGAATTTTCATCGAAGTTAATTTTCGTATTAAATACCTAATACTTTGCAATCTATATGTAAGCATTAGTCCAGTCCGAAGCTTTTGTGAAAAGAGGAGGGGGAGGGGGCAATCAAAGTAACTTTTTCTTTGCGCCCAACTCCTAAGACACGTAACCAAACCTACTTCTACTCTAACCCTAAACTACTACTACTACTACTATACTAGTAAACGATCCCTTGTCAAAAATTTTTACTTGAAAGTAATGGCTAACGGTCATTTTACGGAGGCTGCTTTATAAACAAAATCAAGCGTTTTTGACTAATTATAGTGCAGAGTTAAAAACGTATCAAACCGTTAACTACGCGCGCATTCCATTATTCTAAAGCCGTCGTTGATATTATCACTGGTCCTTTTTCCAATGCGTTAATATTGTGATAGACACTAAATCTACTCGCGATGTGTCTTTACAAATTGAACAAGATATTGGAGGCAACAGTACTGGAGCACGAGCACCCACACTTACTCTCAACATTCTCTCTGGTGCTCAAACCAGACCAGACATTTTGCCCAATCGTAAACCTGAGTCAATTTAACAAACTAGTAAAGCTGTTTAGTTTCTTTAGTCGCTTTCATGTACTGAGCTTTCCTTAAGACTACTAGATGGCGAATACAGATTTGAGTCAAACCTATTTTCGCGTACATACATAGCTCCGCATCGCTGATTTCAATCAATTAACATCGAAGTTCGCTCAAACATCGCCTACTTCGGAGGACTTGTTTAATCGTTCGATCTTGCACCAGCACCCAAGACGATTGCGTCATTATCAATTCGGGTAGAGCATATCTTCTACGACGTGGTTCGTGGACTGAACAATCATAAGTCTGTGCTGACTCCGACGCAATGCCTCGAGTTTCTCGGTATTGCCTGGGACCCAAAACGCAAACGCAATGTCCCTGTTGGAGCCGAAGTGCCATAACGCTATCGCAAGGCATTTCAGCAGCAACAACGCATCGCAACAGTGGTCTCTCAAGCAATATCAATTTCTAATGGTGAGACTAAACTTTGCGACGTTCGTAACTTGAAGAGTTAGGCTTTGCTGTCGCGCACTGCAATACTATAGCCGACGGCTGACGAATGATCACTACTTTATTCCAACGCAATCACTCAATAGCAATCTATTACGAGTCGAGATTACTTTCACTATCAAGACTGCGATTATTGGGTTGAACAATCTCAAGTCTGTGCTGGCTCCGGCGCAATGCCTCGAGTTCCTCGGTATTGCCTGGTACTCAAAACGAACACAGTCTTCGCCTAAGTTTCTCCAGCAAATGCATCGAATTTTATCATTTCTGGTTAAAATAACGTGCATCTTATAGCTCAATACTTCCAAGCACAGAAACAAAGCGGAAGTGGACATTCTGTCTCAGCAGAAGGTTTACACAGCGGGGCATCTGAAACTACAGCACCTACAGCAGTCATATTTCAGATCAGGGGCAAGCCAGAGATAGACCTGTTTGCGCCGAAAACAGCTTATGAGGTACAAAGGTACGTCTCAATGGATGATCAGAACGTTCAACACCATAACGCATTTTACCACCAGTAGCGCTGCATGCTAATGCTCAGCTACTTAAGCAGCGGAAGTTACATAATAATTGCTCCGAAATGGGACAGTGTTTAGGAAAGCACATGATCAAAACAGAGCCTTACAGCTCCTGTACTCGATTGTGAATCCTGCACTCATGGAACCGAATAGGAGCAGGAGCTGTTATTGTCAAACTAGCGAAGACTACAATCAAATTGCACTCTATCTGCCGCAGCTTCGCAAAAAATCATCGTTTCCGTCTATAAAATGTCAATATTCAAAATCTATCTATTTGACAAAGTAACGCTGATTCATTATCAAAATTGTTTATTTAACCATATTCTATTAAAAACAATTTCTTTCTTAGACAATGACTGACATATACATTACAATACTTATACAGCTACGCATCGCAACAGGGGTCTCTAAAGCAACTTCAATCTCTAACGGTGAGACAAAGCTTTGCGACGTTTGTAACTTGAAGAGGTAGGCTTTGCTGTCGGTTTTTACTGTTAACTTCAGGTCATTGATGACCTCATATTCATATTCATTTATCGATCTTAAACTGTTACAAGATTATATTACAAGAGTATAGTACCTTTGCATGCAGATAATTAGTTCTTAATCACGTCAGATTTTAATTTTAGTCCGTATTATTTTACAACTGATCATTTATGAATAATAATTTACATACAGTTAACATTTAAATTATTCATTCTCTTAGATACTACAGTAAAGAGGATTTTATCTTGTTTCGTTATCAAGCTTGTTACACTTTAAATATGTAATGAAATGAGTGACATTTCATTCATTTGAATTTGCCGCGCTTCGCGTATCAGCTGTCGCGTATCTATGATATTGATCTGTGTCGATGATTTAAAATGGCGAGGGACGCTGAAATTGTTGTGTGCATTTTTGTCGTAATAAAAACTCATAGAAAGAATGTGATTGAGGACTCGAGATATAGTGAACTTTAAGTGTCGTTTCTTTGTTATTTCAGGTGAGATAGAAGTGTAATTGTCGTAACTTGATAATAACTAGATAATTGTAAAATAAAACAAAACTTGTAATAAAACAAAACTTTGTTATTTCAGGGAAACAATTTGTGTTTAATTTTGGAGATCTTCAATGTCTTATAAAACGACATTTTTGTGAACTAAAAGAAGATGGACCGGCTTCAATTTGAGTTTACAATAATAGCCTCAAATGATGGCAAATCAAATGTATTAGCTATAACCTCAATATCTACTGAAGAAGGAAAATGTTATGTTTTACCCGAGGAACTGAAGCCGGTGAGTCATCATACATATATTGTTAAAACGAACACTTTCACAAAAGTAAAAAATAGCATTAAAAAAAGACACCAGAGTAGAAAAGTATGGATAAAGTTGGATGAAAATCTAAAGAAGACATATGTAGATGAGGAAGGTAATATGCAATTTTTAGATCAATATTTAGATGAAGTGAGCACAACACAAGCAAAGGACAAAAATGACACTTTGCAACAAATCTTGGAACAATTAATAGAAACTACAACTAAGAAAGAAAGTCAACATAACTTAAAACATATCTCAGAAAAATTTATTATTGAAAAATTCACAAGCAAAAATCCTAATGCGATGCAATGGATAGAAATTTTTGAAAAAGAGTGTGCGCGCTTTAATATAACAAAAGATGAGACAAAAATAGATATTTTGAGGTTATTTTTAGATAAACCTTGTTTGGATTGGTATAGCTCGATGATCATAAAACTAACAATAAATTCTGAATGGAGTGAATGGAAAGACAAGTTTTTAGAAACTTTTAAAAACCAAGGATGGGACATAGTCACATATGCTCTCGCATTTAGGTATAAAGAAGGACAGTTAATTGATTATGCCATAAAAAAAGAACGGCTTTTATTAGATATAAACAAATCTATAGATTCCAAAACAATGATAGATCTTATTGCAACTGGTTTACCTGGATTTATCTTAAATAAGTTAAACAGGGATGAACTCAACAACACTACTGACTTGTTCAACGAGATAAGAAAATATGAAGGCACGATGTATAAGAAAAACTCAACTAACATAAAGAGCAGTACATTTTATAATAAAAATAAAACTTATGAGAAGAAGTCATGTAAGACTTGTGAGTCTTTGGACAAAGGGATTAGATATCATCCGGAGGAGTCATGTTGGTTCAAGAAAAATAAAAATGAACCTGAAAAAGATCTTAAAACCAAAAATGTAAACAATAACTCCATAATTGAAGTAGACATAAATACTGAGAAAAAAACTAGTAAGCACACCATTAATCAAAATCAAGCTTTTATTAGAAAATAAACTAGAAGTGAGTGGTATTTATGATTCAGGCTCACAGATTTCTATAATAAATTCAAGATTAATAAAAGTAAAAGAAAAAAAAGATGATGTGAACATAGCATACATGAGAACGGTTAATGGTGTGAAGAAGATGGATGGCTTGATAACAATAAAAATTAAAATATTTGATTTAGAAGAAGAGGTGGATGTATACATAGTAGAAAATGAAGATTTTGATGATTTCATAATCGGATTAGATATGATAAAGAAATTCAGATTAACCCAAAATGAGAACTTGCAGATAGAACAAAAGAAAATAACAAATAAAATAGACAGGATGTCTAAAGATAACAGAAATGAAGATAATAATATAAAAAAATATACAGTAAATTTCAATGAACACATACAAACAGAGGAATTTATAAGTATGACAGACCATTTAGATAATCAAAAGAAAATTGAGATAGAGAAAATTATAAAGGAATATAAAACAATATTTGCTAAGGACAAGTATGATATAGGTTCAGTTAAAGATTATGAAGCTCGCATAGATTTACAAGTAAATAAATATTGTAGTAAAAGACCATACAGATGTACAATACAAGATAGATTAGAAATTGAAGAGCAAATATCGATGTTACTAAAGAACAATTTAATAGAAGAATCATACAGTCCTTTCGCTGCTCCAGTGACATTGGCGTTTAAAAAAGGTGAAAATAGAAAATCCCGTTTATGTGTAGATTTCAGAGAGTTAAACAAAATAGTTATACCACAAGCTCAACCATTTCCTTTGATAGATGATCTAATTATTAAAACTAGAAATTGCAAGTATTTTACTACACTAGATATAAACTCAGCATTTTGGGCAATACCATTACGGGTGGAAGACAGAAGTAAAACAGGATTTGTCACACAAGATGGCCACTTCCAGTGGACCTGCCTCCCTTTTGGCTTGAAAACATCACCAGCAATTTTCCAGAGAATCTTAAGCAATATTCTAAGAAAACACAATCTCACAGGATACTCTGTTAACTATATTGATGATATTTTGATATACTCGTCTACCTTTGAAGAACATATAAGGCACATTAGAAATGTATTAGAGGCAATAATTAAAGAAGGCTTTAGACTGAAGTTTAAGAAATGTACCTTTGCTTCAGACTCAGTAAAATACCTCGGCCATATAATTCAGAACAATTCAGTAAGACCACTAAAAGACAATTTGATTTCAATAAGGAACTTTCCAACTCCTAAGACGCAAAAGAACATCAGACAATTTTTGGGAAAAATAAACTTCTACCATGACTATATACCAAGAAGTGCAATTATTTTAGATCCATTACACAATTTATTACGAAAAAACGAGAAATTTGTATGGTCAGAGAAATGTGAAGAAGCATTCAATCTGATAAAAAGATATTTATGTTCGCAACCGGTCTTGGAAATATTCGACAAAGACTTACCAATCAAAATCTTTACCGATGCATCTTTGGAGGGCATTGGAGCAATATTAAAACAGACACAACTAGATGGTAAAGACAAACCGGTGGCATATTTCTCAAAAAAATTGAATGAACATCAAAAACGGAAAAAGGCTATATATTTAGAATGTCTTGCTATGAAAGAAGCTGTTAAATATTGGCAGCACTGGCTCATCGGAAAACAATTCACCATTTACTCAGATCACAAACCTCTAGAGAACATGAACATTAAATGCAGGACAGATGAAGAATTGGGTGATCTCACATACTACCTATCTCAGTATGACTTTACCGTAAAATATATACCTGGTAAAGAAAATGTAGAAGCAGACTGTTTGAGCCGAAACCCTGTATTAGAACCAGAAGATAACAGAGAGGAAACATTGAGAATAGTTAATTTAATACAAATAAAAGATATAGTTGAAGACCAAGAGAAAAATGAAACAATACGAGAAAAGAAACAAAATTTAATACTAAAAAATAATATCTATTATAAAAAAATAAAGAAACAGGAAAAGATTATCCTCTCAGAAGAATTTAGTAAAAAACTTATAAAAAAGGTGCATGAAGATTTATGCCATATTGGGATCAGACAACTGCAGAAAAAAATAAGTTCAATATATACGGCTATAAACCTAACAAAAAATATCATAAATATTTGTAAAACATGTGAAATATGCATAAAAAATAAATCAAGATGTCAAAAAAAATTGGATTAATGTCACAACTGGGACCAGCTACCAAACCATTTGAAATAATGTCAATGGATACTATTGGTGGATTTGGAGGATCTAGGTCTACAAAGAAATATCTACACCTTTTAGTAGATCACTACACAAGATATGCATTTATTGCGACTTCGAAAACCCAGAATGCATGTGACTTTATAAATTTAACAAAGAAAGTACTAGAGACAGATGAGATTGGAATTATCCTGACAGATCAATATCCGGGCATAAATTCAAGAGAATTTAAACAATTTTTGCAGGAAAATAATATTAAACTAATTTTTACAGCCGTGAATACACCATTCTCGAACGGCTTGAATGAAAGATTAAACCAAACAATAGTAAATAAAATAAGGTGTAAAATGAATGAGAAAAATAATAAGAGAACATGGACAACACTGGCAAGAGAATGTATACAAAAATATAATGAAACAGAACACTCCGTTACAGGTTTTGCACCAAAATATTTACTGGATGGTACAAATGTCAGTATTCTACCAAATGAATTCAAAACGATGGAAAAGGAAGACAAGTGGATTGCTGATAGAAGATTGGCATTAGAGAATACAATAAAATCTCATGAGTATAACAAGAAAATATTTGATAGAAATAGAAAAATGCAAGAATTTAATGTAGGAGACAGTGTATATGTAGAAAATGGAAATAGACTGAATAGAAAGAAATTAGACGAATTAAAAATAGGCCCTTTCAAAATAATAGAGAAAATATCGAATTCCATTTATAGGATTGATACAGGCAACAGAAAAACAGAATCAACATTATTTCATATAACAAAATTGCAACCTGTCATAACAGAGGCTGAAGAAGATGAAGGAGATGATAATGAATATGAAGATGACTTATAAGTACATTTTACAGATATATTGCTTAGAATTTTCGCTCTTAGGGGGGGAGATGTAATGAAATGAGTGACATTTCATTCATTTGAATTTGCCGCGCTTCGCGTATCAGCTGTCGCGTATCTATGATATTGATCTGTGTCGATGATTTAAAATGGCGAGGGACGCTGAAATTGTTGTGTGCATTTTTGTCGTAATAAAAACTCATAGAAAGAATGTGATTGAGGACTCGAGATATAGTGAACTTTAAGTGTCGTTTCTTTGTTATTTCAGGTGAGATAGAAGTGTAATTGTCGTAACTTGATAATAACTAGATAATTGTAAAATAAAACAAAACTTGTAATAAAACAAAACTTTGTTATTTCAGGGAAACAATTTGTGTTTAATTTTGGAGATCTTCAATGTCTTATAAATATATAAGGAGACTAGTTCTGTGTTCAGCTGGTGGGTCTGCATCTGATAAGTTCATCAAAGATTGGGCTAGAATGTCGACTTCAAGACATCTTTCTAACTCCGACGCAACGTGAGTCCAAACTCATTAGAATAAGATCAGACGCGAAACTCTACACAAGTCATTCTTGGAGCTTTAGTGCCATGCATTACGCAAGGCATTTCAGCAACAGCATTGTACAACTTCAAATCAAATCTTCGAAACATCTGTGCAGGACCCGCCGCAATGCCTCGAGTTTCTCGGCATAGTATTGTAAGTATGGGACGTTAAACACCACGCAATGTCTCTGTCGGAGCTAATGTGCTAAATGCTGTCGCAGCGTCAGCTTCAACATCGCAAATGGTCTCACAAGCTATATCATTTTCTAATTGGGAGACTATAGTCAGGTTTTCTATGCAATATTACAACCTACAGCTGCCGAAGTATCATACCTCTTACACCACACTCTAAATAGTCTATTAATAATTTGGCAACCTTATTTATTGGTTTCGCCTAAAATTATTCGTTTTGGGAATCAATTCAATACTCCCTAAGCTAAGGATAACTATTTTAATCGTAATATTTTGTTCTTCTCATATCTCATATAGATTTCAATGCTGTATTATAAAGTTATATCTGAACAATAAGTAATATTATTATTAATGCTAAATTAGATTATACTGATCATGATTACTTCATTCTAAGTAACACACATTATAGCGCCCGCTTCGCAGCACCAGGTGATAACAAACACATCACTCAAGATGGATTCCGGATACTGTCACGAAACAAATAATAGAGAGTTTTAACTACCAATAAAACTTACCTATTATTTTTTCAAAACAGTATCCGGAATCCAGGTAAGGTCTACCTGGTGCATCTCGAGTTCTATAATGACGAAAGATTACACGGTGCTTATACAAGTTACACAGGATGCATCAGAGGGCGCTATGCACGGAGGGGTAAGATATAAGCTGGTTTCGGGCAAGAAAACGCGGCGCTTGACTCAAGATGGATTCCGGATACTGTTTTGAAAAAATAATAGGTAAGTTTTATTGGTAGTTAAAACTCTCTATTGTTACTATCCAAAAAAGTATAATAGTTAGGGAGTTGATTTTATTTTTCCTGTAAAATATACATTAATATCTATTGATTATAATTATTTCAGATTTTTCGAACGATGAACTTCGGAGATAAGGGGGGGGGAACGGTATTTTTTTCGACAGTTTTCTCAATAAATCAAAAACTATCAGGCATAAAAATGAATAAAAATCGGTTTTAGAATACACATGTAACGCCCTTTCATATGATACCCTACTCAATATTGTTATTTCATTTTTAAAATTCGAAGCCCCGGTTTTCCCCCCTTTTTAAATAAAAATAAAAACAATTTTCAGTGTTTTATGATTGCAATGGCGTTGGGTCACTATAGCCTAAAACTATTCTAAATTTAAAAGTCAATAGCTTCTATAGTTACTGAAATAATCGAGTATGACAGACGGACGGACGGACGGACGGAGAAAGTCTCACCATAAGGGTTCCATTTTTACTAAATTGGTATGGAACCCTAATAAAACTAAAATTGAGGAGATTTTTATTTTCTGGCTGCCTTTGTTCTATAACAACGCCCTCCGGACTGTACTTTGTGGTTCGCAAATGACATCGCGTGCGCGGTGCGACCGACTCATTTGAGTTTGCATAATGCAGAACTAATAGGTACGCGGTACCTACGCTTAGCATGAAAATTATTTTAGTGGGATGGGCCTAAGAATTTTTCGGAAATTGCCCTGAGCTCATAATGAAAATTCCACACTTAATAAAAGTTAAGTGAGTGATACGAGACAAAAAATCTACTCAAAAATGATACGAGTACTATAAAATTAACAAACAATAAACATTTTTAAGTATTGTAGATATTTACCAGATTTGGTAGAAAACACTGGAACTTTTAGTTTAATGGCAACTTTGACAAACGGCGTTAGGTAAGGGGGATGGGTAGGTATACTATATAGGTACCACTCGGCCCCGAAAATTCACATCATATTTAGTTTTCCGCTAATAGTGGGCTAAATATACATCGTAGGCTTACGTTACGGCAATGAGTTTTGCGGGCACAACATTTTATGCATCTACATGTTTTAAATAAAAACTGTGCTCAACAATACCTACTCATTTACATTAAATATTAATATATACCTACATTATTATTGGTTCTAATAGATGGCAATCTGGGTAACTGCAAAAAATTAGCTTTCGGGAACCAATATGAGATGAGTGGGAACTTTCGAGCAAAGTTTCTATTAAAAACATGTAGATGCATAAAAATTAGGCCCGCAAAATGCATTGCCATAAATCTACAATGCGTAGTTAGTCTAATATTTGCGAAAAACTAAATAAAATTTGAATTTCACGGGCTGGTAGGGCCGCAACACCTTAAGGGAAATTTTGTTAGTTCTACTACCTGCCTACTCCTCCATCTCCCATCTCCTTCACGTGAACGAATTTCGTGATGGGAACTCACGATGCAGCCTGCAGGTATGGAACAATAAACTAGGAAGCAAAACAGTTTTCTACTATTCTACTCGAAATAAACAGTAGTTTTACTTTAATGTAGGTATTTTATGGTATAGGTAGGTACACTTAGCGAGGAACCAGACCATTCGGGAAATTTTGTTGCAAGTTATTCTAAGGCCCAGTTTCCACCAAAGCTAAGCGGAGCTGTGTTTGAGTGAACGAAATCTGATTGGTCATTGGTGGTGAAAACCGGCCCTTAGGTTGCAAAGGTTATAAGTTTCAACAAAAAAGAACATTTAGTAGGTACATATTCCTAAATTATTGTAATATTAATGTTTAATTAGGTAGTGAATATTCAGCCTAAAGCCCTAAACTGATGAGGTTTTACTATAAATAAATACATACCTATAATCAGCATATACTTAATTATCATAGAGATCCAGCGACGACGTTTATAAATCTATGTTAATTATTATCTATACTCATTAAAAAATAATGACATGTATTCCGTAGGTAAAGCCAAGGTATAGCAAGGTATACCTAGTAATGAATGGTTAGGGCTAACTACTACTCATCAAATGAAACTCGTTAAACTTTAGTTAATAACATATCTACGTGCACTAATAAGTGTATGATTTATGATATTAATATTTATAATTAATGTTAACGACAATATCATAAATTATTGACTCTTAGCTATTAGCTTTTGCCCGCAGCTCCGCCCGCGAAAATATCACGACTAAGTATTTATATACATTAATCATTTTGTTGTAGTACAACAATTACTTAGTCAGTTCTTATCAGTAAGAACGTAAATGGAACGTAAAATTAAATATTTATTTTTATTTATTTATTTATTTATACTTTATTGCACAAAGAAACATAATTATAAGAAACATATACTATATATAAGACACGTGATGCGCAAAAGGCGGTCTTATTGCCATAGGCAATCTCTTCCAGACAACCTTTTCCTTCTGGTGAGAGATAAATGAATATAGTGTAAGTGTGGGCTAGTTGCACATTGGGTGGAGAATAATAAATATTATACCAATTAATATAGTTTTACAAAATATACATAATAATATATACTAATACATATACATACATAGTAAATACAAATACATATTATAAAAATAAATATATACATATAAGTATCTCATATAAACACTGAGTAGTTAGTATACCTATAGCAAGTAAAAGTAGAAATCTACAACATTTGTGGAGTTTCGTATGCTAATTAGGTACGAGGGTTCGACAGGTAAAACTCATATAGACGACTTTTGAAAATAGAGAGGGATTTTGAGTGTCGTATTTCAGAAGGAAGAGCATTTCACAGCGTAACTGCCTTACAAGTAAATGAGTTAGCATAGAAAGAAGTGGACCTTTTTGGAGCATGCAGACGGTTGTCCTTACACGCCCGAAGGTTTTGTCGCTCGATGTTGGCTCCAAGAAAAGTGAAACGCTCTTTTAAGTAAGAGGGTGAATTCGGGTTATAGAGGATGGAGTATAGGAGAGTGAGTACATGCATGTTACGACGCTGTCTTATGGGGAGCCACTTTAAGCGAGCCCGAAATTCGGACACATGGTCAAACTTACGTAGTCCGAAGATAAATCGAATACATAAGTTCTGAAGGCGTTCCAGCTTATTTAACTGTGCCTCAGTTAGATTAGGGTAGCAAGAGTCAGCATAGTCCAGTAGTGGTAGAAGAAGTGTTTGTGCTAGGGTAATTTTAGTTTTCGTTGGAAGAAAGTTTTTCCACCGTCTTAAGCATCCCACTGACGCAAACATTTTTCGGCTAACTTCAGATATCTGAGGGTCCCAGGACAGGGAGCGGTCGATAATAATGCCAAGGTTTTTTACCGCTGGACAGATTTCAAGAATGGAAGTGCCAAGGCGGATTGGCGGCAGGTTGTTTACAGCGATCTTCTGAAGCTGCTTACTACTACCTAATAGGGCGATCTGGGATTTTGTTTATATCCAGTAGTTTTGATTTATATCCAGTAGATGCCTATCTATCAAAAAGTATATAGGTACCTTAAGCAATAATTAGTGTCGTGTGTCTTCTAACATGATGATTATGCCACTGGTGTTTACTGTTTACACAGGTAGTTAAATATTTGTATTTGCTATACATTCGAGTCCGAACTGTGTGTGTTAGTTTTCTGTTTTCCAAGGCATGAATACCGCATCTCAAGGAAACTAAGTGGCTGCTCTAGGTATGTCATTACGCCTAGAAACATTAGGAACAAAGAGCCGACACTTGGTCTAATGCTGTACACATTCTTAGCGTTGCTTGCTTTCTGTGTAATAATTGGTATTTCTTTAGTAACCGATCTACAGGGGACTATATTGGTCCAAAGATTTGAGAAAGATACCTGTTTAAATTTATTCATGGTAATGTATCAAATCAGTGAGTGAGAGTTAGCCACGACTAGAACAAAAAAAAACAAATTGTTTAAAAACAATTTTGAATTTAGTTTGGATTTTTGGAATTCGACACTTTCCTGGATTACCATTTCCGACACATTGGATCAAAATTTCTGTTATCGTGGTTTTTATTTTTTGCCCGTTCCCGATAGCTCCAAATATGCACAAAATTACCATTTGGGAACCAATGTGAGGTGAGGGGATTTTTGAATGTGGCGGGCTAATTTTACCCACAATGGGTAATGGACAAAGACGCTGTCAAGTGTCAACCGCTAGTATTAAAGTGCCTAAATGGCCCAATTAAGTCTAGCTAATTGTTACGAAAAGCATGCCTCTTCGTTGTTATTTAACTTAGATCTTGAGATTATCGCGAAACAAAAGCTCCTATCAAACATTATTTTCCCCAAAATGTATGAAGATAAGAATCTAAATAAACTTAAGTAGCCAAATTCGAATTCAGTTCAGGGTTGCCGTGCTGGTTGGTTACATCTTTAAGTGATGCAAGTTGCAATCCACAATGGCTGCCTTTGTGTAATTGAGATGATGTGATACTGATTACCCGTATGAAAGCTTAAGGTCCTGTTAGATTTCAAAAACTACTAATGTTATAAAACTGAAGAGTTTGTTTGTTTGTTTGTTTGTTTGTTTGTTTGTTTGTTTGTTTGTTTGTTTGTTTGTTTGTTTGAACTCGCTAACCTCTGAAACTACAGGCCGAATTGAAAATATATTTTTGTTGGAAAGTCTATTTATCGAGGAAGGCTATACATAGCTAGGGTGTTAAATAACATCACGCTATGACCAATAAGAGCATCAATGAAAAAAGTTGAAAAAACAATAAAAAAGTTTTCCTCTTATGAAGTCGTTGTCAAGTACTCTTAACTCTAAAGTCTCCTCCCAGAATGTGAAAATTTTAGGAAAACCATTCATTAGGTACTTATTTTAATGCTAAGTTATATACCTAGGTACCTATTTTCCTCTTATAGATCTTTCGTAGGATGCACTACATAAACTGTTAACGTTACACAAAAATTATGTATGACGGATTGTTCTCTACTAAAAGTTAAAATAAAATTGGCCACAGTATATATCTATCTTTTGAGGTTGACTCATTATAAAGGGATTTGTAGAAGCCGAAATTGATGCGGGCAAAGCCGCGCGCAACATTTAGTTACTAATGATGTCCTCACTCCTCATGCAATTTTGACGACCCCCCTAGCGTAGTGGAGCGCGCTTGGATTCGATTAGAAGGTCGCGCGTTTGATTTCCGCCATGGGCCTCCATTTTTAATTGGCTCAAAACCCTATCAGCAAAGACGCACTGCCACCGATTTAGCGTTCCAGTGCGATGCTGTGTAGAAACCGCTAGGGGTGATTTCCTTACCCCTTCCAAGTTAGCATCTTCTTTCACCATCAGATGCGATCCCAGTCGGTCACAAAAAGTTAAAGTAGAAAATAAAATTTAATACTTCAATACGATTATACCGTTTGTTCACCATAACCGTAACCGAAACCGACACCGAGATTATTTAAAATTGAGATCAATATGGCGAGACGAACGCGCAATGGACAGTGGACACACGCCTTAGACAATGTTCAGTCGAACCTGCGTTAGACTATATAATAGAGTTAACTTTATAGAGTTTTACCAATAGAGTTTTATTGACTCAAGAAAACTCTATTGGTGAGAGTATTTGCCAGGTCCCTCGCCCGAGTATTTAGTGAGAAATCTTTTTTTTTTAACTATACAGGCTAGCGCTTAACTATGATCACACTTGATAGAAAGTGATGATACAGTATAAGGTGAAAAACGCTTGCCTAGGAGATGCCTATTCACTCTTGATTTGAAGGCGCCCGGGTTGTTCGCTTGGGGTCACTTGTTATAGTGACCTCTATAAGAGAAAAAGTGATCCCGGTCCCTTAAGCTCTCATTTAACCAGGGTTGCCTGTATAAGTTAGGCGCCATCTTCTCGTTCTCTATGACGTTTCTGTGACGGTTGCGGTGGGAAAACAGTCGTAGCTATTCGGGTAATACTCACAACAAAACGTCGACAAACGTAGCATGGTGTTGGTGCTTATCATGTGCCTTAAACTAAACCTGGAAAACAAAACATATTCATTTTAACATAATCTTCGTTATCAACAACTAATGAACTATAAATACGTAGGAGTTAGGAAAGATTTGTTTTGCTATAATCCGCTACTGGAATAGATTCAGTATGCCGTATGGTACAATATGCAGGAACACCGCCCACATGTGACACCACCCACAATTTTCCAACGAGTCTCTACGATTTCGCATTGTGAAGTCAACACCGCCTGAGGATGTCCCGGTGTCTGTACTAAACGTGCGTCGAAGAAAATGTTGGAAAATTGTATGTGGTGTTTCATGTGGACAGTGTTCCTGCTTATTGTACGGTACAGAATCTATTCATGTAGTAGATTAATATAGCAAAAGAAATTTATCTGTCCTATTTATGGATTTCCGCAATATAACGCCCTTCTATTCAATATTGAACAATAAATGTTACAGTAAAAACTAGGAGGGCAGTAAACGTTAAGTTATGCTAAGCTCATTTTTAAAAGTCCAAAAAGGTTTTTAATTTCTATCCATTTATTTTTTGTTTGTTATAAATCTACTGTTTAAAGTGACGAATAAGTCGTTATACCCCTCCTTATTGCGTGGTTGGGTAAAAAGAAAATAATTATAAAGTAGAGAGACGATACGAAAACTATTTTGAAACTCGAAAACAAATTGAGTTAAAACCCCGAAACTGTACAGTTCGAAATTTGAAATATTCTTAATCTTTATACTTCTGTATAAGTTATCGCTAGACTGATATTAATTTATTAAAATCATCATTTGGAAAATACAAGTCTACACTATCACATGCTGTTGGAGTATATTATTACCTCCGGAGTAATTTTGTACCGTACACAAAGCACACTGCATAATGCACTGTTTTTTGTCTAATTCATTTGTTTACCATTATTCGTAAGGGAAAATTGCGTGAAAAACGGTTTCATTGCCCATTATTAATTATTCGCATACCTAGCCAATTGCCTCGCACTTACTTGTGAGTTAAGCATACCTATCATTAAATTCTTTATTTTGGTTATATGTTTGTTCGTACAACGTATTTCTCACAAACTACCTAAAGGCAAAGCCCGAATGGCAATAATTGTTCCTAGATTATTATTATACAATGAAATAATATTTTAACAATTTTTCTTAAAAAAATATCATTTTTATCAAGCTAGTGAATTGTGAATTTCATCAAAATCTGCAAACAAAATTTACGTGTTTGTTAAATTCTTAAAAGTTATCACTTTGTCACTAATGTAAATTGTGATTGTGATTGTAATTTTTGCTTCTAGGAATATAAATATTTAAAAAATACTTATAGTTTTTAATTTAAAATTATTATTCTATTATTATAATAATACGAGCGTTTATTGCAATTTCCTAAATAATTTCAAATTTAGCTGTTGTACAAATTCAAATTAAAATGCGAATGAAAGCCACATATTATATACCTTAGTTGTTTTTTAATAAAAATGCGTACTATTTTACCCTAAAAGTAAGAATAATATTAATCGTAGATATCAAAGCAATTTTGAACGTAAAGTAACCTTCTAAAGTAAATTCTTAACACCTGCAAGATTAAAATCCGTGCACTGGTTCAATATTTAAACGCATATTATAATTTATAAGGTAATAAATAAATAGGCATTTGGGCGTTAGGCGGGCAGATTTCCCAAGCTTTAGGCCGCCCAAAAAAAACTAAACACAGTTTACATTTCAAGGACAATTTTACATCTTGAAGTTTCGTAGAAATCCAAACTTTTCCTCACTTTTCACGATAACACTTTAACAATTTTTGTGCTTACGAATTCACTCGCAAAATATGTATCGGTTTTGATATTTGGGTGTTTGCAACACTTTTCTAACTCACCGTTCACGTACGGAGCGCGAGCGTGTTGGCGCAAACTGTACCTGAAGGCGTCTCGGCGAAGGTTTTTATGCCGTTCCCAGCGAACCACCACCTCTTGAAGGGATGGATGGCACTCGAAATAACAAATGTAAGCGATTTTGCAAATAACTGGGTCAACCTTACGCTTTGTGCGATGTACGTGGCTCCGAACATAATGATTAACACGTTCGTCGAGATTTTACGTCGCGTTCATCATTGCAATTGCAATCTCTTTCAACTATAGTAACCATTTGATTAGTGCATGCCATTGTACAGGATGTTATGCTTGTTTATAATCTTGTGATCGCACCCATTAGTCGAAATTCAATCGATTAATTTTGACTTTCTACATAGGAATATTTAAAGGATATAAATAGGGGGTGCAATTTTTTACTTCCCTTTCAGTTTTTACATACAGGTAAGGTAATATAATGAAGCCTTAATTAAGGGAAAGCCTTAATTAAGGGAAAGGAAAACTCAACAGGACCGAAAAAAACTGGCCAATTGCGAGTCAGACTCGCGCACCGAGGGTTCCGTACCAGAAAACTTAAAACCTGAAACGCCTCTCATATCGAACCGCAAACTTAACTTTGTTTGTTGAGATTTATTGGTAATACCAAAAAAGTATACTAGTAAGCCACATATATACATACCAATACACATAATTTCCAGCTGTCTAAGTAATAGTAGAATCCTTTTCCACGGCGTAAAATCGGCAAAAAGAAAAGTGAATCTGGTAGATGGGAGCATCTATGGCTCTATGCCATCGATACCTAAAGGTATTACAATATATATAGCTGCTTGTGCTGACTGACTCACTGATTGATCACCTCTCCTGAACATTTTTGTATGAAAAATTTTTTTTTACTAATCATTTCGTATAGAGGGGGAAAAATCATTAAGAACAAAAATATGGAGAGAGCTGATGATTGAGGATTTCGGAGACGGGTGAAGAGCACGGGAAGGGTATTGCAGATAGGTGGGGGGTGTTAGACCAAATGTCATTTGAAATGTCATCCAACTACCAATGAGCTGAAAAAAAATTCAAAATGGCGGATTCAAAATGGCCGCCATTCGAATTTCGCCGATATCTCGGAAAGTATAAAAGATGGAAGAATGGTTTCTTGACAAGAGCTGATCAGGACTCAAAGGTCTATACGATGGATAGAAAAAAAAATCAAAATGGCGGAATTTATTTTTCCATAGAAAAAGTATGCTGATGATACTTTTATAGGCGGGAAGACAGCACGCGGGCCACATGTGGCCCGCGCACACACGCGCCCTACTAGTTAATATATATATAGCTGCTTGTGCTGATTCACTCACTGACTCATTGATCACCTCTTCTGAACAATTTTGTATGAAAAATTTTTTTTTCATGGATGAGGTCGTATAAAAGAAAAAAATTCATTCGGAGGAAAAATACGGAGAGAGCTGATGATTGAGGATTTCGGAGACGGGTGAAGAGCACAGCCAGGGTATTGAAGATAGGTGGGGGGTGCTCGACCAAATGTCACTCGAAACATCATCCAATTGGCAGTTAGCTGAAAAAAAGTTCAAAATGGCGGATTCAAGATGGCCGCCATACAAACTTTATCGGTGTCCATCTCAAAAAGTATAGAAGATGGAAGAACGGTTTCTTGACAAGAAGTGATCAGGACCCAAAGTTCTATTTGATGGCTAGAAAAAAAATCCAATATGGCGGAAATTTTTTTTCATAGAAAATGTATGGCGAATTTTGAAGTGATTAAAAGTTGGTAGGCAATAGAAGGGAAGACAGCCCGCGGGCCACGTGTGGCCCGCGCACCCACGCGCCCTACTAGTTACTATATATATAGCTGCTTGTGCTGATTCACTGACTCACTGATTGATCACCTCTCCTGAACAATTTTGTATGAAAAATTTTTTTTTCAATGACCATTTCGTATAGAAGGGAAAAATTCATTCGGAGGAAAAATACGGAGAGAGCTGATGATTGAGGATTTCGGAGACGGGTGAAGAGCACGGGAAGGGTATTGCAGATAGGTGGGGGGTGTTAGACCAAATGTCATTTGAAATGTCATCCAACTACCAATGAGCTGAAAAAAAATTCAAAATGGCGGATTCAAAATGGCCGCCATTCGAATTTCGCCGATATCTCGGAAAGTATAAAAGATGGAAGAATGGTTTCTTGACAAGAGCTGATCAGGACTCGAAGGTCTATTCGATGGATAGAAAAAAAAATCAAAATGGCGGAATTTATTTTTCCATAGAAAATGTATGAGGAATATTGAAGAGACCACGAGTTGTAAAACTTGAAGTGATTTGATGCGGTTTTTTGGAAGACTACCAGAGAAAAATATGGAATGAGGTGATGATTGAGGATTTTAAAGACAGTCAAGGAGCATGGACAAGGTATTATAGTTAGGTGGGGACTGCTGAAACAAAAAATACTCGGAACTTCAGGCAATTGGCAGTGAGCTGAAAAAAAAAAACAAAATGGCGGATTCAAGATGGCCGCCATACAAATTTCGTGTTGTTCTATCTCGGAAAGTATAAAAGATAAGAGAGTGGTTTCTTAGCAAGAGGTGATCAGGATCTCAAGTTCTACGGGATGCATGGAAAATAATTCACTGTGGCGGAATTTATCTTTCCATGGAAAATGTACGTATACTATGAGAAGACACAATGATCTAGGATTTGGATGATGATTGAGGAGAAACGGGCAGTTCGAAGAAAAAAATACGCTGAACCTCATCGGATGAGGTTCAGCGTATTTTTTGTTCGAACAGCCCTTAACTATCTTTAAAACCATGACAGTGCTTCTTGGTAATTTATTCAGCTCACGGCCAATCGGATTCCAATGGGCGATGGAGATGACGGCGAAACCTTTATGGGCGGGAAGACAGCCCGCGGGCCACATGCGGCCCGCGCTTCCACGCGCCCTACTAGTATACTCTATAGCTACACTATCTAACACATGTTAAATTACATCTCAGCTATTCAATCTCTAGGTAGTGAAAGAATAGACACCAATGTCGGATAGATAGATACTCAATTCATAATCAATTTATGTATTCGGTAACCACATTGGCAAGTTCCCATATGTGGATTGCGGATGCACTGACTGACCCCTTCGTGATCTTGTAATATAGGATCTTTTAGAGATAAGAGAGAGACTACAAGACTTATCACACATACCTCTTTACCGAAGTCACGCTGATGTTTCATCACGAAGGGCAAAATTAGACCTAACAACTGATGTTTTAGGATGATATTTGTCTGGTGGGAGGCTTTGGCCTAGGCTAGTTGCCACCCTACCAGCAAAGACGTACCGCCAAGCGATTTAGCGTTCCGGTACGATGCTGTGTAGAAACCTTTGGGGTGACATAACTTACCCCCTCCAAGTTAGTACGCTAACATCTTCGGCTGCATCATCACTTACCATCAGGTGAGATCACAGTCAAGTACTAACTTGTGTAGCGTAAAAAAAAAATATGACCGCATTGCAGTATGTCGTATGATATCGCGAAATTATGGGATGCATTGCATTTGACATGGGCAATGGGCATGCGTATCACTTAACATCAGATGAACGACCAGTTCATTTCATCAATCTTCAATATAAAAGAACAATAAAAGAGTGAAAAAGTAGGTGAACTCGTTCAAAATATTATAGTAAGTCGTAGAAAAATTAAAAAACGGTCGGCAAGTCTTTCTCATATCTCACTTTAAAATTTCACCCTCCATTCATTTTTACGATTGCTAATGGAACGAAATAAAAAAAATTGAGGTTGAAAGTTGTTATAGACGAGTCACGTGGTCAATGTCATTATGGTCAATCAATTTGATATCATAAATTTTGGTCCAATAGAGCAATCGTAGGAATAATAACTAAGGCTGCTGGAATCTTACGTTTATACTGGACCGCGCTGACTGGACAAACGTTGTTTTGCAATACATAGTATGGGGATGATGAGGCTTAGGTACCTACGACCTATTCTCAGATATTCATACCGAATGTAGGCAAAAATCGGTTAAGAAGTATGGTGACAAACACTGGGACACTAGAATTTTGTATATTAGAGAAAGATGTAGTTCAAAATAAATAAAGCATCCTGTATACTGTTGATGACAGATTATTATTAAGCGAGGATTATTATTTGGTATAAATGACAGTCTTTAGCTAGTTCTGTTACGGTATCAATGCTCGCAAACACATTATACATCAGTGAGTGGAAAGCAAGGGCAATATTATCTGTGGCAAGGGGTTCGTTCTGCAATATCGCATTCCTTGATTTTTTATTTCTTCGATACAGGTAATTTAATTGAAGATTCCGCTCAATAAACTTCGAACTAAGTAGCGATCTTACGAACTTCGCCTTCACTGCTTTTGAGCGGATGGTAGAGATAACATACTTTTTTTCATAACATACTTTAATGTTAAGTGACGATATAGCAGCCTCCCACCAGCATTTTATCCTAGTCCCACTAAAGTGGAATGGATTAGTATAACTTTAAACGGTTGCTACACAGTATCACACCGTAATGTTTAACGGCGTAGACGTCGATTTAAGCGTATTTAGTGACCTGCAGTTTAAAAACTATAAAGAAATTTACTTTAAAATTTAAATATCATTTTGGGTCTAAAATCGCTGTGAAGCAGCTAAACACGGTTTGATAAAAAAAAAATTCAATAGAAATTTCTCCCAAAAATTACTCCAAAATATCATTTTTTTTTATTTTTATCGGAAACTACAATGGATTTAATTGTAATTTTTGTTTTAATTTGACGGTAATAACCACAGACATGTATACAAGTAATAACTTATTTTTTTATTAATAAAAAAAAAGTTATGATTAATACTTATAATTTTAAACGTCGTTTTCTGATATAGGTATTCTCAACGCAATGCTGCCTGTCGAACCCACCAATGTATTGGTAAGAGTTAGAAGGAAAAAATAAATCAGTGTATCCTCTCAATCACTTGGCGGTGCGTATTCGCCAGTACAGGTAACCGACGACGGCTGAAGCCTCCCACTAGACCAGACCTGAGCCAATTTAGAAATGATAAACCGACCCGTGCCGGGAATCAAACCCGGAACCTCCCATTAAACCCCGAGTGCGTTCCACATAGTGTCAGGGAGGTCGCCACATCCGGGTGAAATGTTGGAAAAATTTCTAGGTCGCCGATAACAGCAGAAGATCATTCGATACTTAATAGTTAGCTCACGATTTGTTCAAACACCGATGAGCGCATTATCGATCGATTATTATATAAATCCAATCATGTTCCAGAAACAGCCGTCATTTCTGTTTCTGTACAGATACATTATCACTGAAGTTTGGGTTAGCGCAGACATGAGACTTATTTGGATTGAATTAGCCTTTGGCGGTTCTGAGGGCATTAGGGAAATTTCCCTCCAGGCAGGTGTTATGCCTGGGGACCGCTTGTGATCCGAGCGTGTGACGTCAGAAGTTGTATTTATAGAACGCTCGTCGAATGCTCTGTCAGCGATACCGGGTTGACTTGGGTGGACTGCGTGCCGGCGAGGTGTGAGTGACCTTCGAACCGGGAGTCCGTTGATGATGCGGCGGCGCGATCAGTGAGTCGATCGGCGGTGAGACGTGTCGCGGTGACCAGTGAGTCGGTCGGCGAAGACTGGGAGTCTGATGCGAGGAATGAGGTTTGCGTGTTCTTCATCTTTTGGGTTGCAGCCCCGACGGAGATCTCGGCGCCCGTATCGACTAAGAGGCGCTCGTTGCTGTTGCGATCGTGGATGCAGAGGCGATTGCTGGTTTTAGTGACACCGACGTCCGCCACGGTCGGTGTCGGAGTTAGTTTTCCAAAGTCTTATTTCGTTTCGAACACGGTGAGTTGCATCTTCGCGCGTTGTCTCCGAACTTGTGGTTTCACTACGCCATAAGCCCAACCGGTCAACACTGCGGGGCGCCAAGTGATTTTGCGTCTCAGTGTGATGCTTTGTAACAAACGTTAAGGGTTACCAACCCCTTCCAAGTCCCACTTAATATCAGGTGAGATTGCAGTTTAAGTAGGTACATATATTTCAATCCACGAAGACTCTCCCCACTCTCTTATGTTTCATTCGATACGTATGGAGTTTGAATGAGTGGGGCGCCTTATCGTGGATAGAAATATCTAACTAACTTATAGTACGTAAAAAAATAATTAACGGTATGACAAGTGTCAACATCTGATCTCCTGAGTGAGGGCGAAACGTGGGATCGAAGACAAATAGTGTTGAAGGGTTTGTGTTGTAGGTACTGCGAGATGTCATACAAATTTATCGAATATCTAATATCAATAAATCAGTGTTATATAGTATCAAAAACGGTTTTTAGCTGTAATGCCACAATTGCCAAGGCTAATAATACACTCGTGATAATTTGTTACTTCTTAGTAAAACGATGCAATAAATTATGTTTCCGATAAACCAGAGGTAGGAAATAATCAGCCATTAGCTTAAAGTATACCCCGGAATACATAATAGTACCTACTAAAGGTACAGAAGCTCACTCGGCAAGATTATTTAAAAAAATAGCGCTGACACAAAAAAAGTGCAATTCAATTCGCAATCACGCCTGGGCACGCCTCCAAAAAGAACTTCTTTTTCTGTCGCGTAACTTTATCGCATTCGACGTAATAGGGCTACCTCGTCATCGGGCGCACGCAGCGCGTAAAATAGACCGTACCCGAACTAACGCGAGCAAAGTATTCGGCGCGTGGCGGCCATCTGAAATTATATAGTACGTCGAGACGCCTACCTGTATTTTCTCGATCACGTGATAAGTGTACCTGGCCTGACTATACTTACTATAGAGGTAAAAAGGCAGAAGGCTTCTGTCTTTGTTTGGACTTTTTGTCGGACCTCGCAATCAAACAGTCGTGTGTCTGTAGTCTGTCTAAGTTCAGGATGACTCGAAACAATCGATCTTGTGCAAACTTAATAACAAGAATTTGATCGCAAACCGAGATCCGTTTAATTAAGATTTTGCGACCGAGTCAACAGTAGAACGACTGTACTCTACTTTAAAAAGACTTTCCTTCTTCATAACTTATTGTTACTCTCAACTTCATGTATAGTGTATACCGAGTTTTTGCTTTCCATAAGACTTAACGGTTTTTTCCTGTAGGAGATTCTTGATCACTCTAGTTTTTTCTAACATGATATACTATACTTACTATAGAGGTAAAACGGCAGAAGGCTTCTGTCTTTGTTTAGACTTTTTGTCGGAGCTTGCAATCAAACAGTCGTGTGTCTGTAGTCTGTCTAAGTTCAGGATGACTCGAAACAATCGATCTTGTGCAAACTTAATAACAAGAATTTGATCGCAAACCGAGATCCGTTAATTAGGATTTTGCGACCGAGTCAACAGTAGAGCGACTGTACTCTACTTTAAAGATACTTTTCTTCTTCATAACTTATTGTTACTCTCAACTTCATTTATACCGAGTTTTTGCTTTCCATAAGACTTAACGGTTTTTTCGTGTAGGAGATTCTTGATCACTCCAGTTTTTTTTAACATGAGGATGCATTTCGCATCAATTCGAGAAAACACATATTATGATACTAAACAGGATAGTAATTTATGAATTCTAAAGCCGGTTCCCAATATTCTATCTATCTTCTATTTGCCCTACTAGAGATATCAATGTGACATAAGCTCAACACAAGTTATGTCAAATTTCTATCTCTAGTAAGGCAAACCATGGATAGATAGAATATTGGGAACCTCCATAAATGATGGTACGAGTTGGTGTACCTATATTAAAATTAATACACTCTTTGTAGTGGTAGTAAAAATCGGCTTTTTGAAAAGAGTTTTTATAATTTATATCGTGAATATGGAAATAGCTTACTTACCCCAGGAAATGAATGAAGGTTTTAATGTTATATATATTAACCCAGTTAATAAGAGTAGACTCCTATACTGGGTTGATATAAAAATCATTATAAAATAACAGACAAACATACCTACTTAATTAAATTTTATATATCTGTGTAAAACACAAAAGATCGAGAAAGAGATAAATATTGGTTAAACTAGATCACTGTCTCAATTTAATTACTAAGCTTTCAAAAGTTTCTTAGTTTCACTTTTTACTAAAAATATTACATTTACTCTTTGTTCTCTTTAAAGCTAATGTTGCAAATGTTGTGGAAACACCAAAATTTTAGATTTATTGTAGATTAAAATGTACTCATATTTCATATTTTGCTTTATCCATCTAATTATGTTTCGTCATAATTCGTCATTATTAGCCATTATTTATCTACGAAACATTCAATTTTTTTTCTTAGAAAAATCATTCAAATCATTGAATTATATTTGACTTGAAAATAAACTATAGTATGTACTTGAAAGTTCAGGTTTACATAACAGTGTTAACAATATGTACCTAATCATAAATGACCATCTTGATTTAATTAAGCAATTTAATCTAGATGCCTTGTTTGTTTGACCCGAGACCGCCCTCAATGCTCGTTTAGTAACATCACAATAAACTTAACAATAACGTAATTTTCACATAGATAATAGATTTGTTATTAATCTCTTTTAATTTTAATTTAAGTGCAACTCCACAGCATCTTGTTGGCTTTCGACATATACCTACTTACTGTACCTACGTAGCAATGTGTCAGCAATTTGTCAGCAGCCGTATTTTTACACGACTGCCCAACAAAAGGAGTGTAATGTTTTTATTTTAAGGTTCATGTATACTGTATGTATGTATGTATGTATGTGATGTTTCTTTATTCCACCATAACTTCTGAACGGCTGAACAGATTTGGACATAATAATATGGGGGTATCTTTAGAATCCTTAGATCCTTCCGAGTAACATAGGCTATATATTTTTTTTTGAAATAATTCGATTTACCACAGCGCAGTCGTGTTTTTTAATTTTTAAATTATTTTTAATTTTCAAATTGTTTGCTTGTTCTCAATTTAATTTCACCACCTTGTTGATGCCTATGTCAAATTACTGATTTCTAGTATTAAAAGTCTTTGCGCTAAACCGTCAGCGGGCGGACGGACGGACAGACAGACATAGCGAAACTATAAGAGTTCCTTGTTTACCATGTAACCTTAAAAATGTATGTATCCATTATTATTATATTATCTAAATCACACATGGAATTACACTATGTAGTAACTAAGAATGTCTGATACTAACCTCATGATGCAAAATTATTCATGTTGTCATCGAACTTAGAAGCCTCAGTCATTTACTTTGGATACGTTATGATGAGCCTATTTACTCACCGAGATACCTCGCACACAAATGTTTTATTTGAGTTATAGTAAAATACACCTTACCACAATACAATAAAGTTGGGTTTAGAAATGAATACAGGCTTGCAGATAATCTAGTTCAGTTGTCAATGAAGTCATAATGTACCTACTTACCTAGGGTATTAACGTATGACCTAAGAACTAAAGTCTTAATCAATAATCGACTAGTATTGAACTTCGACAGCTGCTGTATTAAGTATGGGTCTTTGACTCGTTTGGTCTTTGTGGACAGAGGATTTTTAAAGGTTATATTAGACCTATTTGACGACCTCCGTGGTTGAGTGGTTAGCGTGCTGGTTTTCAAGGCGCCGCCATCTCTGAGGTTCCGGGTTCGATCCCCGGTCGGGGCAATGTAGGAAAATAACTTTTCTACATTGTCTCGGGTCTGGGTGTTGTGGTACCTTCGTTGTTTCTGATTTCCATAACACAAGTGCATAAGCTACTTACTATGGGATCGGAGCAATGTATGTGATGTTGTCCTGTATATATTTATATTTATATAACTAAGCTCGCCCATCCCTGCGGCGCGGCGATTTTTATTAAAAAAAAAAATCTACTCATCTTTATATCAGCCTGCGGACATCCACTGTTTGGCCATTTATTTACTCTATGGTTTGGCCTAGGCCACTACAGTCTTCTTCATCCAGCCCCTCCCCCCACCCCCTTTATATCATCGTCGGTCCATCGGGCTTGGAGGTCGACTAATCAAGCTATGATAAATAAGTAAATACGTTTTCTTTCATAGCTACGAGTGGTTTAGATTTTTATCCAGCAGGCGAAACCATACCTATGACATATTAGCGATGGTCAACGAAAGCTATTGCTCAAATGGAGCGAAATTCAAACGACGTATGAGAATGACAGCTGTCTGCGCGAAAGTCACGTGATAAATTGATCGGATATGTCATTCCCATACACTTTTCGATTTTTGTTTAATTTGAGCGATCGACAGCTCACTGTGGCGATCGAAAATATTTCATACTAGCAGTTGCCCGCGGCTTCGCTCGCATGAATTTCGGTTTTAACATACCCCGCTATAATGAGCCAACCTTAAAAGATAAACATGTGGTCTTGCGGACATGTTTAGACTTTTTAAAAGGAACATTGCAGCGCACCCAACGTAAGCTCTCCAAAAGGAACAGCTTTACCCATCATTTACCCATTTTGCAACATTTTCCTTTAATGTTCCGCTCCTATTGGTCGTAGCGTGATGTGTACACAGTCTATAGCCTTCCTCGATAAATGAACTGAACGAACAACACAAAAAAACATTTTTCAATTCCCACCAGTAGTTCCAGAGGTAAGCGCGTTCAAACAAACAAACAAAGAAACTCTTCAGCTTTATAATATTTTATGGTTACGGCTGCTGTTTGCGCTGACTATAATATAACCTTAGGTAGCCCTAAGATGCACTTATTATATCAAATAGACTTTAAATTGTACCTTAGATATTCATAAGTAGGTAACATCCGATGACAAAGCCATGAGTTCTTAGTTTTACATGGATATTTCGTGACATTTTGACACGCCGATTGATATTATTTCGAAATACGATGACGAATCCGAAACTAATGTAAGTAGGTATGAATTTGATGACTGTTCCTAGGATTCGAGAATCGTTATTGAATCGACGTCTTGTAAATTGAATTAGCTACGTAAATGATGTTTGTTTGACGAGGAATGCTTGGGAACTTCTGAATATAGGGCGATACCTATAGGTTTGTTCATTACAATATGCAGATATTATTGTAATTTCTTTAATTCCTTTTATAGTGCCTATTCGGATTTAGTTTATCTCTGAACAAATTTGAAGTGTCTTATGATAATGCCCATTCTTTCCCATGGGAAACACTTTGAAAATAATAGCACTACATATTTTGAAACAAATCAAATTAATTGAGAGATGTTATAAACCCAAATAGGCACCAAACCTAGATATATGCTTGTCTCAACACTTTACCTACTTCTTGGTACTTTTTTCTTCATAGAATGATCTAGAATGATTGAAATATAGGTTACGTATAACACGAATGCACATAGGGATGTGGAAGTGTGAAAAGTTGGAACCCACGACCTCCAATTCGAAGGTACACTTCTGAACGGTTGAATTCCCAGCAGTAGTAAAATAATTATTAAAATAATAGTATTAAAATAAAATCGAGCAGTTATGTTTTAAAAAGACATTGTCTTAACTAAATACGTATTAAAGATGGAAACGAACAAGCTACTTTATGTAAGTAGATACCCCTAATCGGTTGCTAGTTGTCACTCAGAATCATAATGCTTTGTATATAATTTTCATTTATTATTATTATTTCATATATATTATTTCTATTCTCTCTTTATCATTTTGCAGCTTAAGCTTTCCTCCAGACTAAAGACTGTACTTTCATGTTGGGATTTGAAACCAAAACCTTCCGCAAGCTGAGTCTAAATGAGCCTTTTATTTATCCTATTTATTAATTAACTCAGTCTAAGGTCGAATTAAGTCGTGAATTTCAAAATACAATCCCTTTATTTATTTAGTATCACATAACGGATGTTCCAAACAAACATGTAATACCTCTTAACGATTAGGGTGACCATGTTGGTTGTAAACCGTGATTAGATAGGCCCCCTTAGTAATTATTTTATTAATAATGAATACATATACAAAATTATAATGATGAGCGTTTGCCAGCATTAATTAACTAATAACAATGAATAATTAACTTCTCTAATAATATATCTAAAAAATATATACGAGTATATTTTCGATTGCAGTTAAAAAGGCACGCCACTCGCGCGTTGATGTCTTTTGTTCTGTAAAATATTAGCGTAGAAATAAATATCTTATTTTCAGTTTTGTATGAGTTACTTAAGATTTCGTTCCTTCTATGACTATTATTAAACAGTCGCTGCCCATGGGGCATTAAAATTGGGAAACAGCTACCGTCTGTTGCGATCTCTGATTTGCTTACGGGATTTACGGCAAGCTTGCTGGGCAGCAGCGGGCAGTATAATACCAATTATGTGTATGTATGAAAGAGACCGAGTTATTTGAGAGAAAGGGAAGAAGAAAGAGGTATGCAAGATTGTCTACGTCGCGATGCCGTGTGAGCGATGTACAGTGACGGAATGAAAAGGTTCGTCAATTTTCAAATAGATTCGTTTTCACTAGTCGATTACTTTGATATGTTGGTATAACTGACTCTTGCATTACTAGTGCAAGCAATAATCAACATCAAGGTGACGAACCTTTTAATTCCACGACAATACGAAAGAAGTTAAAATTAGTATTACGTATATTATTACAATAATCCCGTGACTTTTCTTTTGAGCTACTTAATCTCTCATATATATCTTAAGCTTTGTCATACATATCCTGGATTCTAATTTTAATTCGATGCGTTTAGTCGCGAAAGAATAGACATAATGGTGCCGCTACTCTCAGCTCACGTATTAACGAATGTATAAATCTAGCTCGATTGGGCATCACGTCGCGGGTAACGAGGTTCGGAACACTTCGGAGACACTGTTGAAAGGAAATACTGGCGCTGTATTACAGTTCAATCAATGTTCAACTTTGGCCTCACTCTCATTCGGTGCTACAGTCTAGACTCTGGAGCATCATTATAATGATTGCTAAATACTTCGTCTAATTGTAATTGGTATACAAGAACATCAGAAGCTAAAATATCATTGTGCAAACAAAGCCGTTGCAAACTCACAAACTTTCACATTTATAATATTAAACAAGTAAATATTTTAATTAAAAAACAACACGAATAACCTGTGGTAAAACTACTTTTTCCAAAAAAATATAGGCCATGTTACTCGGAATGATGTAAGTATTCTAACGATACCCCATATGTCCAAATCTATTTAGCCGTTCAAAAGTTATGGTGGAGTAAAGAAACTCACGTGTTACTTGTGTGTATGAAAAAAAAAGTTTTCATTCAAGACATTTTTGCCAACCAATACAGATAAGGTACTAAAAATTATATCAACGTTTAAAATTAAACGGGGTTAAGATACGTATAAATAGCGCGACCTGCAATATCCAAGCAAGGAACAATGTGAAGACGATCTGTGTAACACCTCGCGTGAGACGATGCTATCACCTGTGACGAGCCTGGTTAAAGACGCTCGTCCACCAGAGACCCGCTACGTTGCGTTTTGTTTTGTGCCAGTGGCATCCAATTGCCATACTTATTCCGCATCATTTTGAGCATGTTCTAAAACCATGTTTTCATGCATGTGTATCTGTACCTTGTGATATTCGATACTAACCTGGGCCTCAAGTCTACTAAATATAACAATTACATCTCAATAGTCACTCAATTGCTACATTATTGTTATAATTTACCTTTAATTTACTGATTTTGCTAGTCTACTTTTTCGATCGTACGTCAATTATAACATTGTTATAAGTACTTAGTAGGGGAGCCCAAGAGGAGATTTTGGTAGTGACTCGGGCGTCGTGGGGATCTATTTTATTTTCATTATTAGATGCTAAAAAAATCATTATGATGTATGCTGACTACTGAAATAGCAAACTTCAATAATAGCCTCTTTTTCATTTTAGCACCAGCTATTTGCAATGCAATATCATAGTCACCTAATGAACGATGAATGACAAGTCAAGTTTTTTGCATCATAATTGGATCTCAGTTGGATTGCCAAAAAATGTTAAATTAGCAGACTTAGGGCCCTGCAACTACCTGTTTGACGGTTTTTCTGGCGCAGCTGGCTGGATATCTCGATCGATTCCCACTACGGGGCACTTCGAAATTTTATTTTTTGTAAATTATTAGCTAAAGTCTAGTCTGGTTAACCAGTTACCAGCAAAGTCGTATTCCTTCGCGCACAAAATGATGAAGTGGTAAGAAAAGTAAAGAAAAATATAGCATTCAATATAGAAAAATAATGTAGAGTGGTGTCGATGTGCGCTAAGCCTAAGCTAAGCACTCGGATTCGCTTGAGGTCACGCGGCTAGCTCAGGGGTCACGAAGTCGTGTGGAGCTGTCACTGGCAAGTGAACTTATCGACGAATAGACAAATACAGCTATAAGTTATCCCCTTCGCACACGGCTCGTAAGCGTAAGCGTATCGTTATGACGCTACGCATAACAATATGACAATTACGCCTCCTACGATTCGCTGCAACACCGCTTCATGTTTGAAAATACTCGTACTACTCTCATCGTACGCGAGGATTACGCTACGCTTACGCTTACGAACCGTGTGCGAAGGGGCTACAGAAGCCAATGTGGTCATGCTGCTGGATTTAAGCTCAGCTCAGGTTCGATTCTCAGGTAGTTCTGCACTGCTGGTTTTTATTTCTAATGCACATCAAAACGTTTATTTTATCACATAACTTATGAAAGGAAATTGCCAGAAAATGGGCTATATTTGCGTCACTCTGCGTTTGAAGCACGTACGCATGAAAAATCTTCTTTTAAATTTTAATATCGCATATATAGTATTTATTTTAGTGAAATGTGAACAAGGGTTTAAAGTATTATAAAAAAAAGTAATTAAACGTTTTGAAACATGTGGAACCGCCAAGCCACTTATAAAACTTATTAAATTAACCACTTAGAAAATCAGATTATTAGAAATTCCCTGTTTATATCTTACTAATCTTTTTTTTACATAATATTGAGAATATTTCTAATGTTTTACCGATGATTTGGTTACGACGCAAGGTATAATAATGCCATGCTTAACTTTTGGAATAGATTAAGACGGTCTATGATTTGTAAGGTCCGAGAACCTTTTAGTAGGCAAAGTACCCGAGATTACCCATCTTGGAATACCACGGGTACTACGGGGCAATGCTGCCACATAGTGGGTACACGTCTCAAAAGTTACAGGCCACATAGTACCCGTCAATAAAGTTACAGGCAAAAGCTTAATAATATAATGCCATGCTTAACTTTTGAAATAGATTAAGACGGTCTATGATTATGATTTGTAAGGTCCGAGAACCTTTTAGTAGGCAAAGTACCCTAGATTACCCATCTTGGAATACCACGGGTACTACGGGGCAATGCTGCCACATAGTGGGTACACGTCTCAAAAGTTACAGGCCACATAGTACCCCTCAATAAAGTTACAGGCAAAAGCTTAATAATATAATGCCATGCTTAACTTTTGGAATAGAGTAGGCGGTCCGTGATTATAATTTGTAGGTCCGAGAACCCTTTGGTAAGCATAGTACCCGAGATTACCCATCTTGGAATACCACGGGTACTACGGGGCAATGCTGCCACATAGTGGGTACACGTCTCAAAAGTTACAGGCCACATAGTACCCGTCAATAAAGTTACAGGCAAAAGCTTAATAATATAATGCCATGCTTAACTTTTGAAATAGATTAAGACGGTCTATGATTATGATTTGTAAGGTCCGAGAACCTTTTAGTAGGCAAAGTACCCTAGATTACCCATCTTGGAATACCACGGGTACTACGGGGCAATGCTGCCACATAGTGGGTACAACCGTACACGTCTCAAAAGTTACAGGCCACATAGTACCCGTCAATAAAGTTACAGGCAAAAGCTTAATAATATAATGCCATGCTTAACTTTTGGAATAGAGTAGGCGGTCCGTGATTATAATTTGTAGGTCCGAGAACCCTTTGGTAAGCATAGTACCCGAGATTACCCATCTTGGAATACCACGGGTAGTACGGGGCAATGCTGCCACATAGTGGTGTAGTCTCAAAGTTACAGGCCACATAGTACTCGTCAAGAAAGCCACAGGCAAAAGCTAGTTAAGTATAATGCCATGCTTAACTTTATCAATTGAGTACGATGGTCTGTGATTATGATTTGTAGGAACCCTATGGTAGTTTACATATACCGTTATTACGAATTGAATTTCCCATTCCCATCAATCTTATATGTGAATGTTTGCAAATGCAGAATTATTTTGCAATCGCCATTTGCTAGTCTTTTACTAATATTTTATGTTAGTGAGAATTGCATTTTCTATCCGAAGAAATACAATTTTCCGTTCTATTATATTTAAAGTCGGGAAAGTAAAGAAAACAGTAACATTTTTAGGTACTTAGAAATTGGATTTTTTAACCTTTGGAACCTTGGAGATATAATAAAATTATATATTATATAGTAATCTGGGCCCCAAGTCTGCTATAACAATTACATCTCAATTGCGCCATTATCGTTATAATTTACCTATATAATTTACCGACATTATAGTGCACAACTCACAAGTGAGCACACAAATACAAGTGCATCTCTATTTCCTCACTAGCTTAGTCCAATGTGACGGCAGCTCGACACGTTTAGAGAGAGATCAAGCGAAGAACCGGCGGCTTAACGTGCTTTCCGGGGCACGGGGCTGAATCACCGCCAATTTCCAAACTCCGAACTGGTGTGAAGAATTCCTTGACAGCAAAACTCAATACAGTTATATAGCGCGTGATATATGCGGCGCCATGATGAGCGCCGAGATTAATTGCTGTCAAATATTCATTTTTCGAGTTACAGTGCGACAAGGCTATTTTGGCGCGTGGCCAAAGTCTGAACTAACGCCGCTATCTTGTGCTACTGTTTGATAGTTCGCTCTGTCAGTATATCACTATTGTATGTTATATTGTTTTTGCTAACTATTAACTATTTTAAACTAAAATTGAAGTAAAATTGAGGAGATTTTATTTTATGGCTGCCTTTGTTTTGCAACAGCGCCCTCCTTCAAGTGCCAAGAGAGCCTTGTCGACTGTACTACCATAAGGGGCGCCATCTTATGTGCCACTTGACAGATTAAAAATAGTCACCCTAATTTTGTAGATGGGGCCAGTCGACATATCTAGGTCTCTATAGGTCTAGGTAGGTTTTCTAGGTCTGCGTTAGTGCACAGCCTGCTGACAGTGTTTCAAAACTACAGTCACGTCAGTCGCCTCACCTATGACACGCGGCGATAGGTAGGAAAACTCGAATTAAAGTATCATTTGTGCGGTCGCGCATCTATGGAAACAGTTGCGCATAGTATCATTCATATGAAATTGTGTTTGTTTGTCCTTCAATCACGCATTTGAAGGATAAACAAACGTGTAGACGTCTTTTTAAGAATATTGTTCGGTGAAGTATATTTAAAGAGATATAGTAAGATTTAAAGAGAAGGAGTGCAGAAAGCTAAAATTATCTATGACGGAGTTTTAGCCGATGGACGTAGCCAAATAAATACTTGTCCTGCCAAATATCGTCATGATACAAAAATCACATTTTTAGGGTTCCATACCAAATTGGTATGGAACCCTAAAAATTATGTAGTTGATGCATAGTGAGTATTAATTTTCCCATGCATGTTGTCATTAAACGTTTATATAATAAGCTATAATAATACTACAATATAAAAGCATTGATCACCCAACTGTAGGCATGAAACACACGAAAGGCGGATAGAGGGCGTTCTGGAGCCAAAGCAGGATTTTGAGAATCTACTTACTAATTTACTTAGAGGATATTAACGATTATTACATTTTAAACTCAGAACTTTATATTTAAACAAATAACTTATATTATTAAACTAATATATTAATTTAATTATTAATTATACTCGTAATACGGCCGCATTACGATACTGTTAACGCTCGTCATTACTATATAGTTATAGCTGCTTGTGCTGATTCACTGACTCATTAATCACCAATCTCCTAAACAATATTGTATGAAAAAAAAATTTTTGACGTATACTGTCATATAGACGGGAAAAATTCATTAAGAACAAAAATATGGACAGAGCCTGAGGATTTCGGAGACGGGTGAAAAGAACAGCCTGGATATTGAAGATAGTGGGGGGGGGGAGTGCTCGACCAAATGTCACTAGAAATGTCATTCAATTGGCAGTAAGCAGAAAAAAAATTCAAAATAGCGGCCAAACTAATTTCGCCAATATCTCGAAGAGTATAAAAGATGGAGGAGTGGGACAAAAAGATCTACGTGATGAATACAAAAAAACCAATATGGTAGAAAAAAATTTACCATTGAAAATGTATGTTGAAATGACTAAAAGTTGGACGGCAAATAGGGGGGAAGACAGCACGCGGGCCAAAAGTGGCCCGCGCCCCCGCGCTTTCTACTAGTCTAATATATTTCTTTTAATACGAAAATGGCTCATGTCCACATTCCAAACACCTAAAGGTGGATTGTTGGAAGTTGAAGAAGAAAACCGCGGCCTGCATTCGTCTGATAACGGACGAGCGCAGGTCGCGGTAGCATAAAGTGGGAGAGGAAGTATCGGCAAAGCTTCTGCAAACGGGTAGTAGAAATATATCTTTGTCATCTAGATGGTGTTTGATACGAAATGAGTTAAAAATGTGGTACAGCCTGGATGAAAGTATTTACAGTGGTGAATATGAGACGTAATTCCGAAGGGTCCCATTTTTTCGTTTTTGCCCCGGAACGTACCCGGCCCACTTTCTACGTGTGTCGAGGTTTACGCATAGTGGCATTGGCTTCTAAATCGATTGTGAACCGTGCGAGCGCAAATCGAGTAAAAAAAATCGATATTGATGCAGATATCGATCTATTGTTCAATTGTTCTGTACGTAATGACTCTTAATTTTAGTTAACTCCGGAATTTGACGTTTCGAAATATTCCCTGCACTTGGGAATGTACGGTAATAAGATATACCTACCTTGAGTTAAATAATATAAGTAAAGGTATCTCGTTACAGAGTTGAGGTAGGTAATCAAATATTTTTGCATACATATTATATCTTCTCGAGAATGCCTCCATTTCTGACACTGTTTTTTGCTCACATTTCTCATATTTATTCAAGGTCTATAAAGTAGGTAAGTACTGATAGCCTAGTGGTTAGACTAAGCCTAGATTTTTCGATGCCCGGACTTCACCTAGGCACGCATCTCTGATTAAGTTTTGTTTTGACAACGCCAGTGATATAGAGTACCTAATCTGTGGTTTTGACCTTGCACTTGACGCCGATGAAAAATCATGAGAAAACTACCAGTTACGATTTCTCTATAATATTCTAAGTTCCCTCTAAGTATAGACTGTAAAAAATAAAAAATATAAATAAATATAATGCTGCTCGCGCGTTTAAGTCTTTTGTATGTGAAAAATATTGGTTTATAAAATCTAATTATTAAAAATTATTTTGTAAATGATGTTTTTTGACTTAATTCTTTTTTGAAGCAATAGTTTTTCAATAATAAAATGTTACTTTTTCAATCCCTTTGAACGTCGATCTCTTGATATATGTATGACACATAAATACTTAGGTACCGTGGTTACAAACACCAGTGCTCAGCAATCACGAGCAATCGTGAGCTAGCACTCATTACTGCTCGAATACATCTTCAATATTTTTTAATCACCTTATTTATATCACAAATACATATGGTACATGAAACTAAATTTTTTAAATTAAAACTAGCTATTCAATTAAATTATAGCTAAGTAAATTAAAAACTGCATATAAAACTAAAATGTTATATTAATCTAGTACTTAGACAGCTGTCACGGAATTGTTCCCAAAATGCTGGCCCCATTGCCTCGTTGTATTGCTAATTCTTTGGGCAAAGTAGAAGCCAGGATTTTGGTCACACTTCAATCAACTTTAGGTGCCTATGTATCTTGCTTTTACAGTTGTTCCTTGGTGCATATAACTAGGGGTCTAGCTTCAATCGTCAACAACTTAATAGAATATTCAGTGAATGCGACTATATCTACTCTAGGTATTAGATAAAATCTTACCATATACGGGAAGATGTACCCAGTACCCGTTTGAACGAAGCGTCACCCTATTTGATGCAACATGGGCAATTATTTGAATTTAAAAGACGCATTGCTTGAGAAGGCCAAGGGTAGAGTTAAATAAAAAAATTAAAAATTCGACCTCAGTAAATTAAAATAAAATGGGTAATAAAATGCGAACAAATTCCTTACTTTGTAAGAAAGTTAAGGGTTTTTCGATAAGGTTTTTTTGTTACTTTTGAAAAATTTAAATGAAAATCTTTATTTCTCACACAGGCCTACAGTAAAGAGTAAGCGAAAGAGCGAATTTCTTGCTAGTTTTTGTGGATGAAAAACTGCCTTCCGAACTTGGCAGTAGAGTTTTAAGTTCATTACAGCTTAGTTATTGTATTTAGACCCATGTGAAAATATGTAGATGTTAAATTTTACATGCTTTTATGAAAATGAAAACTTCTACCGCCTAGTTTGAAAGAGCAGGTTTGCACCCAGGCAAAAAACTGGCACGTGCTCTTTTATAATGACATCGTTAAAAATGACATTTTTAGGGTTCCATACCAATTTGGTAAAAATGGAACCCTTATGGTGAGACTTTCTCCGTCCGTCCGTCCGTCCGTCCGTCCGTCCGTCCGTCCGTCCGTCCGTCCGTCCGTCTGTCACACTCGATTATTTCAGTAACTATCGAAGCTATCGACTTGAAATTTAGAATAGTTATATATAGGTATTAGTGACCCGACGTTATAGCAATCGTAAAAATTTGAAAATTGTTTTTATTTTTATTTAAAAAGGGGAGAAAACGGGGGCTTCGAATTTTCAAAATGAAATAACAATATTGAATGGGGTATCATATGAAAGGGCGTTACTTGTGTATTTTAAAACCAATTTTTATTTATTTTTATGGTTGATAGTTTTTGATTTATTGAGCAAACTGTCGATAAAAATACCGTTCCCCCCCCCCTTATCTCCGAAGTTTATCAATCGAAAAATCTGAAATAATTACGATCAATAGACATTAATGTATATTTTACAGGAAAAATAAAATGAACTCCCTAACTATTATACTTTTTTTGATAATAACAATAAACCACCAAAAACAAAGTTACGTTTGCGGTTCGCCAACAAAAGTACCTACATGTAAATTATAGTCGTAAATTCATGAACTAAAGTGGTTCTTTTAATGTTTTTCTTCTCTTATGGTATGGAACCCTCGGTGCGCGAGTCCGACTCGCACTTGGCCGGTTTTTTTATTATGTTATAGGTATTATGATTAAATTATGATATCTTGTGAGCAGACGGAAGCGTATCCCTATCTACCTATATCATTCCAAGAATGTCTATCATATAGGAATTCCTCGATTGTTTAGTAACCCTGATTTACTAGATAGGTACATTTTGACAGTTACCTACTTAGCAAAAGTACATTTTTGAAAACGGCGTTGGCCGTTGCTATTTGCTGCCGACTAAATCTTAATAATAATTAGTAACTATGGCGACATCAATCTTCTACTTCTACTCTACTACTTATATAAAAATAAGTCGGGTTTTCTTCCTGACGCTATAACTCCAGAACGCACGAACCGATTTCCACGGTTTTGCATTCGTTGGAAAGGTCTCGGGCTCCGTGAGGTTTATAGCAAAGAAAATTCAGGAAAAATTAAAAAAAAATTAAAACATGTTACATAAAACGAAGCCATCTGGTGGCGAAACGGAGTTCGCCGGATTTGTTAGTCACCAATAAAATCGTGGAAAGATACGAATTTCAAACCCACCTGATCGTATCTACTATGAAACATGACTTGTGAGTTACAAGACGTCATGTTCAGTCTCATTAAAATAATAACCATACGAATATTGATTTTGAGAGCTCCCTACAATACAAGCAGTCGGTAAGATTGCATTCATTCGGTGTTCGTAACGAGATTCGACAGCATTGTTTTGTAATGGAATTCTCGATTATATTTCGTCTGTGCATAGATTGACCTCATTGTTCTGGAATTTTTGTCTATATTATCTTTAAAAATTAATATTCTTGAGCTATAGCAGAGAATATAGTGCCTAGCCAGGCCAAGCCAGGTCCACTTATGACGTGATCGAGAAACTAAAGGTAGGTGTCTCGACGTAATTAGTAATTACAGACGACCGCCACGCGCCGGATACTTTGCGCCTGATAACAAAGTAGCCCTAGTACGTCGAATGCGATAAAGTTACGCGAAAGAAAGAGACTACAACAGACTACTTTGCGTTCGTTGCGTGTTCTTTCCGGAGGCGTCGCCAGAACTGAATTGCACTTTTTGTGTCAGCGCTAGAGTCGCTATTTTTTAATCATCTTGACAAGTGAGCCTTTTAGGTATTCCGTGGCCAGGCATGCGACGCAACAATGATTGCGTTTTGACTACATTGATGTAGTTTTAGAACAATTATTAATTTTAATTTAAAATTAAATCAGTGTGCGCAAAAAAATATTTGACCTTTTTAAACATTTCACTTCACGAAATGTAGCCGATGTGTTACGTGAATAGGCCGCCAGAACAGCGGGTTTCAAGTCCGCGTGGATAGCTCCAGATAAAGCGGCGTTCGGGCGTCATGTGCAATTATTTCGCACGTCATCGCGTCATTATTTGTGCGCATGCGCACTTCAGTGGCCACTGGCGAGGTGTCGCAAGCGCAACTGGTGACTGGTGTTGCCTTTGTTATGATTGTACCTCTTTGGCGACAAGTGGTACACGCTCGGGTTGGAGTGGGAGGGCGCCGGTTCGATTCCCGCCACGGGCCTCTTTAGAATTTTACAATTTCTAACAATGATTTCTAAATTGACTCAAGTCTGGTCGGGTCAGGCTTCGGCCGTGGCTATAATTACACTGTAGTAGCAAAGACGCACCGCCAGGCAATTGAGCGTTCCGACGCGATGCTTTGTAGAAACCCTTGGGGTCGGTTACTTACCCCTTCAAGCTAGTACAATAAGGAACCTAAGTATATTTTACTTAGCTGTAGCTTCCTCGCTGCTGGCTGACGAGCGCTCGCCGGGGCTGTACTTACGCTTTGCAATGTCATACGATACTCTGTACTGCGCTGACTACTGATGCAGCCATTAATCTGGGTGACCGGTATTTTCTCTGTTTTCCAATAGATGGCAGCAGGAGTCATATTTTTAGGTATAGGATATAATATGTATTAATCTTTTCTTTGTCATAAGAGGCAGATAGTATTCTGTGTTTTAGATCTAACTATGACTGTATTATACTTACTTGATGGCAAGATAAAATTTTCCAAGATGTATAGTTGGAGACTTAGAGCGCTAATTCAAATGAGTTATGGATACGGTAGCTATGAGGCCCTTAACCCTAATTGGCTCTGAGTGCCTACGCAATTATTCTGTAATGAGAAGTCTCTAAGTCTAGGTTTTCTATGAGTAATTTGAAATTTTTCGCTTACAAGATTTTACTTTTGAGTAGGTACCTACTGGCGAATCAAAAAATTTATGGGAATGATGTATTTAATCGACAAATTGGTCACGCTCAGAGAGAGATGCCCATATATGACTATTTATAATAGATAAAAATAGTCAAGATAGGCCCATCCGAACATTTTACGTAAACGTTCTTCATACAAGAAAATGTAGCACTATCCGTCGAAACTCCTGCGAAATACATGTTTATTTTTTTATCTATGTGTCTGTGGTCACCTTGCCTGCAATATTATTATTAATTAAAAAAAAAGAAATAGGTCTTTACCTATCTACCTTTACTGACTACTGACGGGGGAGTCATTTTTGCTCCCATAAACTGGCGACATTTTTTCGCGCTGTTCGCCCTGTCCTTAGTATACAAGTCTGTGCTATTTATTTATTATAGTATTTTGACTCCTTATTAAATAATATCATAAGGCTTCTACAAACTATACTACAGTACTGTAGCAAATTGTAAAATAATAAAAAAGGATATCAGGCCCTTCGTGGCGATCTCTATCGCACTTATGGGATTTACAGGAGGCCGCCGCCTGTTACTTACGTATTTTTATATTTTATTACATTGCATAGTTTTACAGGTATAGAACAAAAAAAATGTAGGAAAATAATCAAACAATTGTTTTACATATAAAATTTAATAATCGAGTCAGGGTAAAACCAGCGAATCACTAGTAAAAATAAAATATACATGCAGTGTCGTCCGCTTACGTACTTATATCTACGTATAACATAGGTATATGACTAAGCCGAAATGGCCGAACTTAAGAAATTAAAAATAACATTACATTTTGCTTTTTTTATCAGTATAAAAACAATAATAATGTTAAAAGTCGCTGAATTAAAATCCATCAATCAATTAAACAAAATATTTTTAGTCTGTGCTCAACACTACCGTATAGGCTGTGTTACTTATTTATGGTTACTTAATGATAATACATAATATAACCAAAATTGTTATTATTAAATATATGAACATTATGAATTCTTAACAACTACGAACCTACTTTTACGGTAAGACATGTTTATTTAAATATTAATTAATTGAAACAATCGTTACAATATAGTTTCATTTGTTAGTGTAGAATAAATTCTGTAATATTATTTTCTGTTATGGAGTCCATTAGTAAAGTTCATCGCACATTACAATCGGGTCCCGTCAAATGCTAATTTTATTTGTTTTTTTTTTCTCAAAATGTATACCAACAATCCATTGCACTATAGGTTTACGGCAATAGTATTTGCAGAAATTCTAGTATCATTTTATTCACATACTTAAAATGAACTAACAATTAACATAGTCTTTACAACAAATTCTGAAAATCGTTGTAACGAACAAAAGAACGAACGAAACAAAAGTTACTAATATTTAAACCTTTATTGTTATACCTTTAAAATTTGCGAAAACAGAAATATAATTTGAATATGTTGAGGTGGGTCTTTGCTAGTGAATCGAGCACGAGCCAAACACAATTCGTCTAGTGTGGACCGACTTACAAGCCTCGAATGACTTGGGTACAACGACGAAGCCGAAACGGCTCCGCTCGTGCTCGGTTCGTGCTCGATTCGCCTAGCGTAGAGCCACCTTTAGCAGGGATTGTGCAAGTGTACAACTCATGTAGATATTCACATCATTCGCACTTATACTTTAACTGAAAAAATTAACGTTAACGCGTGCGTTAGTTTATAGTAATATGCGATCACCTTTAGTTTCGATATGCATGATTCCTATTCCCTACGTTAATTTTCTTTAATTGTCACAATCTAGCACCACATACTTATATTAGTGTAATGAAAATTAATAATTCTATTAATATAAGGTGGGGTGTTTTAAGAATTCCGAAAGAACTTGTCCGTAACATTTTGTTTTTACCTAACTTCGAAAAAGGCAATGATTACGTGTTTAATTCAATACGTAAAATAGATTCACATTCATTAAGGCCGCACCACACTATTTTTCCTTTTCCTCCATAGACATTTACGCATTAACTAATAACAGTAAAAGTACACACGTTATATGGAGTTATATCTGTGGAAGTTGAGTGACTTAAGTGGCCTGTGAACTACGATGTCTCCATAAATGCAAAATACTAAATCATTTGTAATTCGTGTATATTTCGATCATGTTGTGGTATTATTCGGATTCATATAGTAATAATCTATGCTCTTGCTATGCTCCTGGCCATATTTGGTTCGGAAATACTTCTTTAAAACGAAATAATAATCAATTTTGATCAAATTTTTTATAACTTTGGTCGAGTTCCGTAATACCAAAAATTATGAATGAAAACTGTAACTTTCTTTATTAACTGGAGTTTTTCTTTAGCTGGACCATAAAAACTGTGCTCCTGAAACAAATAAGCAGAAAACATGTCCTCTTTGACATAAAAATAAGCAAAACTAAATTCGTTTACAATTTCGTTTAACAACAGTATTTCGGAACCAGATATGGCCAGGAGCATAGATTATTACTATACGAACCCGAATAACACCACAACATGATCGAAATATACACGAATTACAAATGATTTTGGTATTACGTTTGTATGGGAGACATGGTAGTTTAGTAGTATTCACAGGACTCTTAAAGGTGCCATTTTTTTTTTGGCGTACCACACACCATTGCACTATAAGGGTTATACCCTTACCACGATAAAATTGACGTCTCGTAGCCCGTCGTGAGCACGACCTGTGCAACTTGGTCGAATTGTCTAATCGTCAATTAAACCGTAGTACAAATAATGTCTTTGAACCACGAAGAAAGTCTAAAATCATTAAGGCTCAATTTACAATGCGGCGGAATGGAATGGAATGGAAGCGTCAATTTCGCCTCATGACGCGAGAATTCTCTGGAACGCTCGAGTATTCCAGTTTTGTAAACGCTTGGCATCGCACTGCTTTGACCGATCCAACCGACTCCCATTCGCGCAATTTCCCGCGGATTCAACAGATGGCACCGATGGAAGACGTTCGACTTCTTTTTAGCTCTTATTGAATATGTATGTTATAAAATTAACATAAAGTTCATAATGCTATGTACATTTTCGTTGGAAAAAGTCACTTCCATTCTATTCCGCGGTTGTGTAAATTGGCCCTAATCGTAATCATATAAATTTTGGAAAACTGTTTAAAAATTGTTAACTTTGACAGCTACGGTGTTGAGCGTGGAGGTAACGGGCAAGTGTGTAGCTAGGGAAATTCTCAAGAGTGCTCGAGGATTCTCCGGAAGACGCTTGACTTTTATTTACTCTTATTTAATTTGTATGTTATACAATTGCCAAAAAGTCGCTTCCATTCCATTCCGCAGCGGTGTAAATTGACCCTAACATTTAATATGATATTGAAAGATTGGTTAAAAATGGTCAACTTTGACAGCGACGGTGTTGAGCGTGGTGGTGGCGGGCAAGTGTATCTGGTCCCAGTCGGTGCTGAGGTGCGCCTCGGTGTCCGTCGCCTTGATCGTGAGCCCTAGGGAGGGGACCGCGTTGGCGCAGTGCGGCAGCCGCAGCGTCACCGGCCGCAGGAACACCAGCCCCTGCGGCCCGCACATCACTAGCGGCGACAGCATCGCTTCACCTGACAGAATAATATTGTACTTTTTATAAAGGAATTTGATTGCGTGTCCGTCACAAAATTCTGCTCCCTGATTGGCTGGTAAAATTTGTACGCGATTTTAGCCAACCGGGGTGCAAAACCTTTTGCATATAACGATAAATAAGTTTATCTTGCACACTTAGGCTGAAGAAGAACAGCAGGGTTAGTACAGGTTTTTGTACGAATTTCGAGTCGACTCGCATCGCACAAACGAATCGAATTCCTCCATGTTTACAGCCAGCGCCATCTATTGACAACCACATGTCAGCGGTTGTCCATAGATGGCGCAGGGTGTGTTTGTGTGAAGCGAGTCAACTCGAAATTTGTGCAAAAACCTGTACTATCCCTACTGAGCTGTCAAGTGTCATTTTCGCTCACTCACTTTACAAATAGTGGTAGTGTTTTAGAGCGAAGCAATGATGTTCGTGCTGTTCTTATTCTGAACTTATTTATCGTATGTTATATGTGATGTGATTGAAAGAGATTAATTTTGAAAAAGAGATGATTAGATTTTGTGCCATTGAAGACTTCACATCATCTATGCGATAAAAACATCATATCTACACAAAAAAATAGCATTGGAACTTTTGTTCCCAAAAATACTTGTTGTAAAATAGATATTAGACTTTGAATAAAAAATAAAGTAAAATATTAAACTTTATGTTGAATAGAATAATTGCTTTGATTGCCAATTTTTAATAAATAACTCAAAAATATACTTATAAAGCTTTTTTGGTGTAGGTAACTTAAAAGCATAACACAAACAAAATTTTTCATTTGATTTTACAATAAATACTTAATAGGATGAATAATTTACAATGTGCAAAGTGTCATATTAATAGACTTGAGAATACATGACACAAAAAATGTTAAGTAAAAATAAAACGAAACAAAAGTAATAGTTTTGAAGAGTAAAAGGGAACAAAAACGAAACACACAAACACACATCGCAACACGTTAATGCACAATGTTAGCAAGCAAAGCGTATAGAACACAAAATAGTAAAAACAGATCATACCAAGCACCATACAAAAGACGAACCCAAAAATTCCTTGGAAAATAAACAAAAAATCCTTAAACCACAGAACAAATACAAAAAAGTTTACACTGTAGTCTTAGCACAGGTTTGCTCACAAGAGAATCGCAACCATAGACTCGTTTTCGAATATCGTAATGGTATAACGTTCGACAAAACATCTATATAATGTATTTTTTTAATTTTCTGCTATATGCTACTTGTTTTAAAATCTGGTAATTTACCGTCAGCTGTCACGTTAGCTTCGATTGTTTTAATTTCACAATAAGGAGTGCTAGCTGTAGCTATAGCATAATGATAATATGAACATCTATTGTTAAAAAACTAGGGCTTTAAAAAACATTGGATGCAGCAGTAAGTGATCTGGTCTAACCGCTAAATTCAACGGCAGCATGATCTCCGCATGATTATATAAATATCTTTGTTTGAAGTGTCTTACTTAGGAAATAAGTCCCTGAATCGACAATAATGTGAGTTACTTTGAGTTTTTAACTAATTTGTACCTAAAAACAAAGTTCTATTTGTTCACATAACCCGAACTTAGAAGTACTTAATATGAGAAATCAAAACTCTGCCGTCACGTATACGCAGCCCAATTCAACCTAAAATATAAGAATCCTAAGCTTGTAAGTCAAGGTATTCTTAGATTATATTAGAATAACTACCCTCTTAGCTTGTACGGTAACATAACATTAAATTGTGAGTACGCAATCCTGTACTAACGATACTGCTATATACACACTTTCACTCGATGCCAAACACGTTTTTTTTGTTTTGCGCAAAATATACAGTGCACAAACATTTGCTCAAACATTTGTTCAAACCTAATATCACATTGTTGGATGTAGGTGGCACTGGCGTCGTCTCCTTTCTTCAACCTTTAGGTACGAGTGTATTGTTTGGTAGAAACTGCGCAAAAATAACCACAAACGTTTTACCCAATGTTAGTTATAAACCAAATGGACATTAAAACACATACTGTATATTAATAAAAATGAAATTAAATGATTTAAAATAATTTGTTAAACTAAATAAGAAAAATGTGCAGGTGACTGATCTTGGTTGGTTAGTAATTTTTGTTTAATATTATAAAAGAGCCGGACTATTCTACGAGTGTCTCATGCATTTAACATGCAACAAATATTCCAGTAAATATCAAATCCACATAAACTATGTCAACATGTTGTGTTTCACAAAACATTCTATCACATTTCCATTTACAATTTTACACCCAATATTGGTCCCGCATTTTAAAATAATCCATTCCAGTCGCAAACTTTAATTGCCAATTAGTAAGTGCAGTCTAGGCTACTACATTTATCGCGTGCTTCGTTACAAAAGCATTACCGTTATCCATATCGATGGGAGGGCCTCCCACGCGTTGGCTGAGTCGCGGGTCGGACACAGTAAAATATATCTTTTGCTTGATTCCCGGAGCTATAGCTTTGGGGGGAATTATTAGTGACACGCCCCAATGTCTGTCTTCTAACACGCCTCCTTCACTGTCGAATATCCCCCAAGTCGTTTGGGGTCCATCGGGCTCTACTTCCTGAGTTTTATCAGCGGAAGTACTAGCCAATGACGTTTCAGCTGTGACTACTGTATTATCGTTACTTATAACAGTAGTTTCGTTTCTGCTTGTCGATACATTTTCATTGTCTTGGCTGCTTTCTGGACTCTTTTCTAGAATTTGTTCACAGAAAGTTACCGCGCGATTGGTTTTTGTTGCGCGTTCCACTGAATCTTGAGACGTGTACGGCGTACTTTGAGGTTTGTTCTCAAAATTCATGCTACACTCAGACGCATAATGCGTCTCCATAGATGTGGTGGATTCGTAAGGTACAGGCGGTGTTGTAACTTTCAGTGCATTTGAAATGTGACCAACCGCTTTACCATGCAATCTTGGTGTGTACTGAGGTTCGCCTTTTAAAATTTTTGTCTCCGCAATTTTTTCTTTTTCAGCATCAGTTTTAGATTCAGTCAGTCGTAATTTTGAAAAGTCAATCTCTTGAAAAGTCTCAATTTCACCGTTGAGTGCTTCAGCTTTTGTCTGGTATATCGGATCGCGCCGCACCAAATGATTAGCATCGCTCAGCTCATAGGGGCTATTTCTTGCACTAGCATCTCGGCTGATAGGTAATGGCACATCTTTAGCTTCCTGGTGTGATTCATATATGACACTGTCTTTTAGTTCTCGCTTTGAAACATACAATGGTTCTCTACTTTTCATAGAATCACTCTCATTCGCTTCAAGCCTAGTCTGATAAATCTTTTCTTTTTTAGCTTGGTTCCTTTGCTTTATTAGCTCTAATTTTTCTTCCAGTTTACTACCGTAAATTTGCTCTTTATTTGCCAAAAGTGCTGCTTTTTGGGACAAAATTTCTTGTTTGGTAACATATGTACATTCTGCTGATGCAGGTCTTACGTGCTGTGGAAAATCAAAAGAATCATTTCTCATGCTGTAATTATTATCAGAGCAACTCGACTTCAGTTCAGGTCGAACTGAGTATGGAGATTCGGTTTGGCCAATTCTTCCGATCATTTCGGATCTAGTAGCATAGGGTGGTTCACTCATACTTTTAGTCATGGGTGACATTCTCCCCTGATAGTTAACTGGCGTCTGTAATCTTCGATCGGGTCTTACTGCGTAAGGGTTTTCGGCCCAAGACGTACTCGGCGGTGGTTCGTACGTTCGTTTACCATAAATGGGTTCTTTGCACGTGTATGTACCATCCATTCTTTGTTTAAGCATTTCTTCTTTAGTATTATATGGCGACTCTGAAAATCTTTGACGCAACATATCTTCTTTTGTCGCATAAGGACTTTCCGATGTCATTCTTTGTCTTAACATTTGTTCTTTGCTAGCATATGGAAGTTCGGTATACAGAGGATCACTTTTTCTCGTTACATCTTGTTTTACAGCGTAAGGATTTTCCATTATTTCACGCTTAGTAGCATACGGATCCTCTGCCATGCATTCGGCTCTCGTAGCATACGGCGGATCCAATAAGGGCATCGGTAAAGTCTCTTCATTCCCATACGGGTTTTCGAAGCTCTGATTCGATATTTCTGATCTACTAGCATAAGGATTTTCAGTTGAGGTATCATAAAGAGAAGCGTAAGTTCTTCTCGGCTTAGGAATAGGGTCATACAGAGTATGTTCTTTGCTTTGGTATATCGGTTCTGGAGGTAGCGGTTGAGTAGGATAAAACGGTTCATGTTTTATTTGCTGCTGTCTTTGGTAGATAGGATCTATTTTGGTAATCATATTAAAGCTGGAGTTCGGGCCATAAGCGCCTCTCCTGTTATATTCTATGAGGGAGTTCTGCCTGCGCAGAAGAGGGGTAACTTTGGGTTCGGTTTCTATTTCGCACATCGAGTTCTGACGTCTCAGGTTTTTGAGGACAGGTTTGGCGTCGTAATCTCTTATCGTACAAATGGAGCCGTTTCTGTCGTCGCAGAAAGAGCTCTGTCGCTTGAGGATCGGTTTGAGGACGGGTTTCTCGCACGAGGACGAGTTGCTGCGCTGCAGCATCTGGTTTCGTATTTGCGTGTTCCTCATGTGTACAGTCAGATCACCGAGATCTGACTTCTCTCGTCGCAGCATGGGTGCTTGCTGCTGCTGCTGGTATCTCTGCTGCAAGTCACTGTCACACAGTGACTTCTGTCGAGACACTTTTGAACTTTTCGTTTTGGAACGGAACAAGTCGAGTACGGCGTTTTTAATGAAGGACGGTTTTTTGGATAGTTTCTTTTTAGTTTTGGGTGAAAACGTTTCGTCCGGCTCCACGCTTGAGTTCATGGCATCGGAGGAGCTGCGGAAACCCATAACCAAAAACCCCACTTAGTTACTCAATGATACTGATATGTGGACACGACAGATGGTTCAATAGATAATATTGAAGGGAGCATATAAAATGTTTCACAATATGGCTCGATTTTTTTTTAATATTGAAAAATCTGAAATGTCCAAACGAATAATGATAAAATCTTTAATAAGTGATGAATTTATGAATTTGATGAAAGCATATTGAAATAAATGTCTCTAGAGAATGAAAATATACTATAACACAAAATACAGTTAAGTGAGTAATCTAAAAAAATGAATCTTTAAGTTGTACACTACAGTAATATATTTAAAATAGTAATCAAATAAATAACACAGATAAAAATAATGTTGCAAATAATAACAGAAGGAAAGAATAAGATAATACAGAAGAAATACGCTGTATCTAATGTAAAAGGAAAGGACAAATTAGTTCAATATGCTTTGAATAAACAATTGCACTAAAATGCAGACACGCACTGCCAATTTCATAATGTAATACTACTCGTTACATACGTTAGAACATACGCCCCGACATAAGATATATGTTACAAATATATACTGATACTTAATAACCACATACGATACCATACTAATATTGTGGCCCGACAAGACACTGTTAGTCGTTGTGAAGCGATCTGTGTTTGCATGTTAGAGCAAATTGTACAGGGGCTTGAAGAGAGGATTTCCGTTGAATATATTCGGAAACATGCACTGAGAAGTAGCCTAACATAAAAACGTTTTAAACAGTTTTATTTTACCCAAAAATAATAATAATGCATCAGTAGAACATTCATCCATAATAAACTCTGGAAGGCAGATATTATGCTTAGAATCAAAGAGATTAGACAAAGAGGTCACTGATTTTGCTTGGTAGCCTTGGTTACCGATTCATAATTATTCTTATAGCATCCGGGAAAAATGTGTGCGAGATCAAAAAGATATCCTGTAGAATGTCTAAGAATATTTCTCTGAAATAGGTAAAATTCGTGTAAAGTAAGATTTGATAGAATTTACAAAATGAAGCTAAATAAAACTGTTTAAGTGACAAAATTAAATATTTCCTAAATTTTGGTGTTTTGTAGAATGGCCCTACAATTAAAGTGCTAGATATGTTTATGGTACCTTAAATTGTGCATATGTTGGGGTTTTCTATAAAGCTCGAAGGCGGATCCTCGTTGTTCCCGGCTGCCTGCTAAATCTGAAATCAAATAGTAACAGTTACAAAGAAGTTTCACGTATTTTAATACGGAAAAGCAAGATGGCGGCAGGCTAACGCCATCTTGTTTTTTGTAAAAAAAATAAGATGACTATCGATTTGGACGAGATAGATTGTACCCTGGATTAACGCAAAAAAAAGTACCTTACTTTTTGGTATTTTTGATACCCCGGAAAACACGGATATGAAAATGAAAATCTTTATTTTTCACATAGGCCTAAATAATATATAACGGTGGAGTTTTGGCTCTTATGACAAGTCAAAACTCTACCGCCAGGATCGAAAAGCAGGTTTGCACCAGAGAAGAAATGGCAAGAAACTCGGTACTTGCTCTTTCCAAAAATGTCATTTATTTCAATTTTTCTTATATTTAAATATGAAAAAATTATTACATAGCTTTTAAGATATCTCGTGAGGAGATGGAAATATATTCCTATCATATCATACCACAATACTATCACAATATAGTTACCAATAAGGTGTGGGTTGTGCGGTAGGTTGATGGCGCGGTGCGAGGGCGGGCCGGCGTAGGGAGGCGACTGTGTCACCATCTGACCCCCCGCGCCGCCCGCGCCGTACATGTTTTGCTATATGAATGAAAAAAAATATATTAAATAAAACTTAATATATGCACACAAAATATAAATAAAATTAAAAAGAAATGTAACCTCCATAACATTAAACTTGGAAGTAAAAACAAACTGGTTTTCGAAAGCGCGCGAATAACGAAAATAATTAGATCCTTTTCATGTAATTGTATTCGATTTTATAATAAACTACCATTTAACGTATTCGTTTCCCTCACTCAATAAGTTCAAAGCTTTTGTCGAGCCGAAACTCTTAAATAAGGCACATTAAAGTATAAAAGACTATCTAAAGCCGAAAGTTCAAATTTTATTTAGTGTTTCGAAAATAGTTAAATATGAATATTAATTATGGTACATGATACACTATAGGCTTATGGCAATGAGTTTTGCGGGCATAACTTATTTACAAGGTAAACTTTCGTCAAAAATACTCATTTATTTCATATAAGCCACGAAAGCTCAAAACCCAGATTATTTCATCTGTCCCTTTTTCACAAAACATTATGTTAATGAGAAGTGTGACGTCACATTTACATGAAATTCGACCGACAATGGCGCCTCCTTTTGCTACTCTTTTTTGCCAACCTGTACCTGATGGTATGGGTGCGCGTGCGGCGGGGCGCGGTGCGGCTGCGAGTGGGAGTGCGCGTGTGAGTAGTGCACGGGGTTGCCACCCGGAACGCCCCCACCCGCGCCCGGGCTCGACACGGCCTCCATGCTCTATAAAAAAAGTTATTTGGTTTGAGAGACTGATGCTTGTTTTCACTAACACTTTAAGAAACGCCTAAGACGATAGGTGACAGTTTTTACATACAAAAACTGTCACTTAAACGCTTAGGCGTTTCTTCAAGTGTTAGTGAAAACGAGCATTACTCCAAAAACACGAAATTCCACGTGAATGTAGGTTCAAAAATGGATAACAAAGATGGATTCAGGATAATTTTCGTGTCCAACTAGTATCAGTAGGGTTAGTACAGGTTTTTGTGCAAATATCGAGTGGACTCGCTTCGAATAAATGGAACGGATTTCTCCATACAAACATTTTTAACTAAGATCCGGGCCCTGGCTGTAGATGTGTGAAGAAAACTGTTCCGTTCATTCGAAGCGAGTCGTTTTGAAAGTTCTAGAAAACCCAGGGGTAGAACAAGTTCGATTCGTTTGTGCGACGAGAGTCGACTCGAAATTCTTACAAAAACCTGCATTAAGCCTGCTATACTAACCCGAATGACTCCAAAATTAGTCGGGCAAGACTTTTCACGTGAGTTTAGCCGTGTTCACCTTTTTTTTTATTATGGGGGGAAATCTCCACTGAGATATCCAATTGGATTATGTGGGATTTTTACCCACTAAAACCCCCTCTGACATCCTCAGCGCTCATGTTGGAAACCTCCGGGATCTTATACGAACGCACCGGAGGCTCCCTTGCGCAACGCCCGTTAGGCTCACCTCTGGCTGACCATTAACATTTGCCACTTTCAGGCAAGATTAGGGTCGCTTCAGTTACATTAAACGCTTTGTCGCTTTGAAACGGAGAAGAAAATAGGATATAAAATAGAGAAGGAAACACTATCGTTTCTCATTTCCCAGAAGGAAACGCGGATTTCAATCTTAGAGTATGGCACAAAAGTGGCGAAAATGATAATAATATATAAGAATAGAACAAAATAGTATTGCACACAGCCTGTAAACAGACAATATAGATCTCAAGTGTTGCAATTATCGCCTAGCATAATAGCATTCACCGGGATAAAAACTGAATAAAGTCTGGGAACAATAAAAAAACGACTTAATTAAATACCATATAATATACATAAAATAATCTTACTAAATATAAATAAACCAGAAAGAAGTAGCAACACCTCCGATATACGTCGGGGCACACTAGCGTCTTCAAGACATTGGAGAAATTAAAAAAAAAATCTTGAAAAACTTTTCATGCGGGTTTATTAGCTTATGTCAACCACATGTACGGCACATACCCCGTTCCTCGGGTGCGGCGGGTGCTGGTGCGGCGGGAGCTGGTCGGGCGGGCGGTAGTGCTTCGGCTTGGGCGGCGGCACGGGCTTGTAGGGCGGCGCGCGCCCCGTGTAGTCCGCCTGGGAAGCCGAGTTCGTCCGCGCGCTACGAAAGAATTCATGGCTTTACATGATAGCTGAATGTGTCACTTGTCAGCACCTTTCTTTGTAATCTTCTAGTATATAAAAATCTCGTGTCACCGTGTTTGTACCCAAGTGCCCGAAACAACTCGACCTTTTTGTTAGATGTTTTTTGCACGCATTTGGTGCATGGGAGTAGCGAGTAGCCAGGATTAAGTATCGGGGGTTCCAAGAAAGTACATGAATATTTGAAGAAAATATTAATTAATTTGATAAGAAATGCGAAAAATTACGGTAGATCTTGACAGTAGGTTGAAAGCTATTTTTGATATCCCTATATGACAAACCAGCGTTTACCGGTCTGCTAGTATTTATCTCATATTCTGCACATTTCTACGTCCATGATTTGGTGGGTCTGAGTATTTCAAGTCGTAAACTATTTCATACGTCTAAATGGCAAACCCATGTTTGCCCGGTCAAATATTCATATATATATATAGAAAAAATATGAGAGGTCTGAGAATAGGTTGTGAGCTATTTTTCATACCCTAAAATGACAAAACAAAGTTTTCCCGGTCAGTTAGTACCTCTATAATTAGTAGCAGTAGTGTTTTTAGTATTGTATGCCTGTATGAAAATAGGGTTATTATAAAAGCTTGCTTTTTAATTTTAAACAGCGGAGTTGTTACCTGTACTTAGCATGGTCATTAGTGGGCACATTTGGCAACGAGGGCCCTCGCGCGTGCATCGGCGTAGTGGGCACGTTGTGAGCGTTGAGCGAGTTGTGAGCGTTGTGGGCGTTATGAGAGTTATGGGCGTTCTGCGCGTGCGGGCTGTTGCCGTTCATGGGCGGCGGCCTGGATTGTGGTGTGCGGTAGCTGTCTGGTGGTGGCCTGAATGTTACAAGGATGATATAATATATATTATGACTGCACACTGTTAAGCATGAACAAGAACTAAAAATTAAAAATACATCTACCCAAGGCTTTAATTTTTAGATATCATAATATTGTCTTTTTGTATATATTTTCTTATTTTTGAATACACTAATTTTTGCCTAGTTATCAACCTACTTTAAAAGGACTTTCGACGGTGTTGATGTTTTTTTAAGCTATTGCATAGCTTCTGTCGCGGACCTTGAGCGTGGAGACCGAATCCAGAAATTCCGTAACGAAAATAACCTAACCTAACCTAAGAAGTTGATAAAAAATGCTATGCTTTAGTAATAGCTTTACCGCGGCAGTCTTCGAGTGCCACACGTCATTTTTTTATTCATTAAGTAGGTATGTGTAAGCCAATAGAGGACGAATTATTTCAACATTTTCAAGAGTTGATGTTGGTTTTTTTGTAAAAATTTTGTATTATTTTTATGAGACTTTGTTGGACAAACGAACACGTTGCATATCTTCTCTTTATTTAAATTCATAGACAACTTATGGACTATCATATAATATACAACTTAATAAAAGGCACCTGTAGTTATTGTCTGGGGTCCGGTTGTAGTCGAGGGAATTGTGCTCGTGCGAGTTGGAATTCCGCTGAGGGCTCTGGCCAGGCATCCCTGCTGGGTTCGAGGGCGGAGGCATGTCCAGTTTACTGCCACAGAAGGTTTACACATTTTTATGCCTTACCACAGACAACAGGCAATCCGATAGTACTCAATAATCTAAGCAATAAAAAATAATGTTATGTGCTACGCGATAGGAAGAGTTTTAGGTTCAACTAATCTTTAAGCAAAAGGCAGTGTTGCAACACGAATTGTACCTTATTGTAATCTTTAAGCAAAAGGCAGTGTTGCAACATGAATTGTACCTTATTGTGTCGTCGCTAGAGTAGCTATTGACTTAAATAATTTCGGCCAGTTAATCTTCTATTAGGCTATTTGTGATTCTGCGATGTACGCACAGCTTTAGATCACACTCACATGGTAGGCGGCGCAACTTTGAGGTCGTCGGGCGCGTTGGGCGGCAGGCGGCACGAGCCCAGCGAGTTGTTGTTGGACGCGTTGGTATTACCGGTGTAGTCGTAGTTCTGCGACGCGTCGTACGAGTTCTGTTGAAAATAATATAATAATTAATTATTTACTAGAATTTGCCTGCGGCACACAGCAATAAAAGACTAGCAGGGCTCTTTCGGGATACACGGTCTTTGCTTTAGTGTGAGACTTGGGTGTATTACGACTTTAAAGTTGAATATAAACACACTTCCCCGTACGGCCCCGATGCAAATACGGTCAGCTCATGTTATTAATGCCGGCCATACCTGCATACACCATCGACATCGCGATTGGATCAAAAAAGGTACTAACCACATTGAGTAACTATGTACTAACGTACTAGAGTCTGCGTTTATGACTGTGTCACAGGTAACAGACGCGCTGCGGGCGCGATATGAGTGACGTGAGGTCGCCGTCGTTGGCGAAGGAGCAAAATTTTTATTTGAAGTGTCCTCTCTTGTTACTCAATGACTAACCATGCTTCGTTGTAGCACGAAAGTATACGTAGCTAGTTTAGAGCAATTGCTACTAACATTTGTACGAAGTGTCTGCTAGTGACGACGGTGCTTATTTGCAAGCAAATCATTTTGAGTATGCTCTAATAGCATGCTTTTAACGAGCATGTGTATTTGTACCTTTAGAACTGACCGTGTGTGGGCGTGGATTGGCATGATAGGTCTTACTATCATTTTGTTACTGATTACAATGAATACTTTCTTTACAAATCTGGCAGATGATAGACGATCACTTACCGGGTTGTTAGGATGTCGATGCCTGTCGAGCGAGCCCTGCCCGTGCGCGGGTCGCGCGCTGTACGTCGCCGTCTCATCGTTTCCTTCTTTGGGAGCCCCGAACAGACGCTCTTGGGCACTCGGACGGTTCTAAGCGAAACAAAATGAAAGATTTTTAACTTATTTTTACGTCTCACACCATACAATTATTTTTTTTGTATCAAAATACAAGAAATTATTTAAACAATAAACTTATATTTAATATTTGATGAATATGAAATCTTTATTTTTCGCACAGGCTCAAAAAAAAAGATTCCGACGAATTGAGAACCTCCTCCTTTTTTTGAAGTCGGTTAAAAAATCAAACTCTACCGCCAGGTTCGGGCGGCAGGTTTGCACCGAGAATAACTGATACTATATTGTTTTACTATACAGGTTGCTCCAAGAACTAATTTTTAAGTTTATAATTATAATTCGATTTTTGTTAATACTGTATTTTTCAGTTTTCGAAAGATTAATTAATAGCTGCTTAGTAACAACTAACAATACAAGGTGAAAAATTTATGGTTTTCGATGTTAAGCAGGGTGAATCAGTATCAGCAGTACTATCGAATTACCTACACTGTTTCGGAAAAGTAAGCATTTTTATTTTTATTGCAAAAAAAATAATCGAGATAAACTCGAAAATGTGATAAGTGATAACCAATAGTAGTGACTAAGCGGTAGGTACGTGGCGTGTAGTACGTGTACCTCACGCCGCGAGCGCGGCGTGCGGTACTTGTGCGGTACCTACCTACTACCTACTACTGGTTTGCGAATTTATGAAAACAAAATTTCTCGAAAAATAAATTTTTTATTTTACTACTGGAGTCAAAATAAATTGCAAAAATTAAAAGTACTGCGAATAGCGATTCACCTCGCCTCACATTTAAAACCATTTATTTTTCACCGTGTATATTCAAGTGTTCATTTTCCATCGTTTATACATTTTAAGTCTTGAATTTTTGAATGGAAGCAGGCGTTATTTTTCGGAAATCCATAATTAGTACCACAATCTGATTTGTTTAGCTATGATTCGCTACTTGCAATGATTCTGTATGGTACAATATGCAGGAACACTGCCCACATGGAACACCACACACAAAATTTTCCATCACTTTCTTCGACGCACGTTTCGTCCCGACACCAGGGCCCCAAGCACATCCTCAGGAGATGTTGGCTTCACGAAATCAACATCTCCTGAGGATGTCGAAATCGTAGTCAAACTCTGGACTCTACGGTTGGACTCTACGTTTGGAAGAAAGTAGACTCTTGGATTTTTACAAAACTAGTACTTACCGGAGGGTTATGCCTTAGTCCGTGGTGCGGCCTATTGGGCGGCGGCGCGGGCAGCAGAACGCCGCCAGCCGGCCGCGTCACCGCCGCTTGGCTGCGCGGGGGCAGCTCCGGTACTGAGGGACGACCCGAGCGCCTCATTATTCCATTACACACTCTATTCACTATAGTTTAAGGCTGGTTTTAATTTAACGCACTTCGTGAGGCTTACAACTTTTTGGCATTAGGTAATTAGCTCTGGCCCGAGGTCCTTTAGTTCGAAAGTTTGAAAGTAAAATGACCGTTTACTATCGGGTTTATAGATGTTTTCCAGAGAGGGGATGAGCCTAATCCCGAATAAAACGATAAGAGAATTACCAGTTTTGTTTCTTTGTTATTATTCTATCTATTGTTCTAGAGGCCAGGTAAGCTACCTTAAATATTTTTACCTGATTGTAGTTCGGTTTCTTACGATGTTTTCCTACACCGTTAAGCAAGTGATTTTAGTGTCCACAAATTACTCCAAAAAGTCATAGGCACCCGAGATTCTAACTTATCCCTTGATAAAAAACAGAGATTTCAACCAATAAATAGGCTTTCACTGGCTAATTATTGCTGTTGATTACTACTTATTTAGTTATATTCCAAATCATCATAAGTGTGAGCGTTTCACTAGCATTGTAGGTACAAAGGCTGAAAGTACACAGCGCAGACCTCTGTATAGAGAGAGGATAGAGGGGAGATAAAGTAACCCGACAGAAATAAAACATAACATTTAGGTTAATAGCGACGTAGATAGAAGCACTATTGCGAACTGAATTGTTTTTATTTTATTGTCAGCGCTAGAATCTCTATTTTTAAAAATAATTTTGCAGAGTGAATCTTTGTACTATTAAGGGCCAATTTTTCAATCACCAGATAAACGTTAACTGAGGAATAAATATGACATTTTGTCAGATTTTGTATGGCAAATGTTTCTCAGATCTTTGCCTCAGATCTATCTCTCAGATTTTAGTGTATCTAGAGCATATCTAGAGATTGATAAATCAGCCCCAAAGTAAAACTATTCTGTGGCTCTGCGAAGGAATTAAGACTATGAATTTTTTCAGGTAGCTGTGTAGTGTCGAATATTACCTGTTCCGTATAAAGGCGAGTGCGGCGGCGAGTGCGTCATCGGGTTGCACTGGTAGGGAGGCGCCTCGGTGCCGGGCATCTGGTTGTGGTTCGGCCCGTTGCTCTGGCCGCCGTTGCCGTTCGCAAAGCCGTACTTACTGTCGTAGCCGCCTTGCTGTTACAGAATAAACTTTGAGTTAACACTCGAGGATTCTCATGCAGTCTATATTTTGAAAGTCAAATCCACTTAGAACTTACTAGGTAAATTCGGTACTTTTTCAGTTAATGGTGTCAATTCTGTTTTGCTCTAAACTAAACTAATTGTTTGCAAATATTGCTATGAGCCCTTTCAATATGCTCACCACGGAAAAGGATAGCACTATTTTTAGACGCGTTAACTTAATTTAGTAAAGAGATTTGGAAAAATAGAATTTTCACCAATGTCACACTTTTCCTTCTCTAAAATCTTATCTGGCAAAAGGGATTTTGATTTTATAGAGTAGAAAGGTATAAGTAGAGTAGACATAAAAGAACTGTTTAAATGAACTATTTTGCTATTACGAGAATGACGGATTTAGGTAAATTACACAATTTTGTTAAATTAATTTTATTCTTCAAAAATGTATCATAATAAATTAATCAAGTTAAAATAAGTTATTATATACCCATAATTACTAGAGTTATATATGTAAAAGGGGGTAAAATTACCGAGTACGGCGGAGGCACCGCGTCGGGTAAGTGATTCATGTCGTCATCGCGGTCCAGGTTGTCTTGTGTGGTAGCTATCGACGGGTCTGAGGAAGACTTCACCAGCCGCGGCGCCGGGGGCGGACTCACTTCCAAGTCACTTTCTGGACTTGACGCATACGATAGCCTGTTCTCCGACGTCGATGACATGGAGAACAAAAAGTCATCCGAAAGCGGCTCTGGCCTCTGTTTCCGATGTTCCGAATGGTCGCAGCGGCGTCGGGGTGGGTATGGAATGGGGTGATAAGACAAGACAAATGAATGATCGCTCAAAAAACGTTACAGAAACTAAAAACACGTTTAGCGTCTGTGATGATTAATGCAAGGTTCAATCGGAATCAACATTCAAATTATGGCGTTTGTGATGATTTACGGATCCTTTTCGGTTTCACTTTTCAAGTATTTTTAAGTTGTTTTCGTTTCAAGTTAGCTAAATTTGAATGTTTATTCATTATTATTCAAACGTGGTATATTACATTGATGTTTTGAACACTTTGTACAAAATTATTCACACTCCTATAAAAGTAACATAACCTAATTTTGGGGTAAGCTTGAACACAGGGATATAAAAAATAAAAACATATCACAATTCACAAGCAAATAAATATAAAGCAAAATAGTATTTAAGGAAGCACAACTAGTAAGTAGATATATCTGCGAAATAAGCGAAAATAAAATGAGAATTTGACATAATAAATTATGTTAAAAATAAACACAAGCAAAATAGCAAAGCTAAAGCGTCATGCAGTATTCATGTTAGAAGTTCAGTAAAGAATATTTCTAATGGTAACCATCATTTTAAAAATGAACTTAAGATGTAGTTAAATACAACCTAAATGCTCTTCCGATATAGGTTTCTTTATTGAAGAACCATCCCTTACTACCTCAAGTTCTTCCTCCTTACTGATCTTGTCTAACTCGTCCAATTTGAGAGTTGGCAACGAAAGGTTTTTGGTTTTGCTTAAAGATCTAACAGAAGCTGCCGGCAAAGTTCGAGATTCGCTAAATCTACTCGTAACACGGCTGCTAACCGGTTTTTCGTTACATTTACAATTTGGTATTCGACAAATCTGTCGCAGAGGCTTATCTAAAAGCGGTTGAGGCATTTCTTTTTGGAGACGCGTCTTCCATTCCGGCACTTCGTTACACATCTCTTTTTCATCCTTAAAGAAAACTGATGCCGGTCTGAATTGATCAGATATTGGTACAACTGAAATCGGCCTTTGCAAGTTTGGGATTGGAGATTTCGCAGAAGTCTCTAGAACACTATACGGCCTGAAAGATTGCGGGCCATTGCCTTTGCTGAAAATTTGCGAGAGCTCCGGACTGATGCTGGAGTTTTGCAATCTTGGATGGACTCTAGATCTCTGAGTCTGCCTATCATCATAAGGGTTAGTAACTACATGCCGGTTGCTGTAAGGATATGGAACTCTGTACATATTGTTAGGCATGCAAGGCGTTAATGTTTCCGAATAGTAGTAAGGGATGACGTGATTTCTGTTAGCGTCGAATAACTGGTCATGGCGTTGTTTAGTGTGTTTAGTGATAGAGTTTGATGGAGACATGTTTGGCGTGAGAGGCTTCGGTGGGGAAGGGGGGTAGAAGTTCATGGGATAGGAAATAGGACTGAAGGCGGGGTACGGGGAGGGCGGGATAGGAAAGTATATGTCCGACACCATTTCAACGTGCTACACCGCCGCAAGACAGAACAGAAAGAAATTGGTTAATATGCTTTACATAAATAAATAGATACGACATCAAAATTTGGGAGTGATCTAAAAATTTGGACAGAAATCTTTTAAGTGAGATAGCGATTCTGTTTTAGAGGTTCTAATTTAAGCGCGTGTAAAAATCTACTATCCCTTTAACTACGGGATATCACTAGTCTTTAGATATAGTTATATATCTTCCAACCATACCTTAGTGAAAGGGATAGCAGATTTGAGACGCGCTAATCTTTAGAGACTCTAACATATAGATTCGGTACCAATGTTCTCTTAGATTTTTTAAACCCAAACCTTCAGTATTGATAAGACCACATCCATATTTTTTGTATAGTTACATCTTCTGATGACATTAGTTCCCATAATGTATTCTCAAGCATGACACCGTTGACAAATGTAAACATAGCTCTTCAATGCAGCCTTTTGCACTAACTTCCCTACAGAACATCTAGTGCGAATCGAAAACATTTCTTACAAAAGTTATAGTATAGAAGGATTTCCTAGAAGTTTAATTGTGTTCAAAGTAGCCGCAGAAGATTAAAAATATAAATTAAATTTTAAGAAAAGTGATTATTTCTACTTATTTCATCTCAAGGATGTGGAATTGCCTTGCGAAGTATTTAATGCATCCCAAAATGATCTTATGAAGATTTTTAAGCCAACATTTTCCACATACTTAAGACCTAAATATCCATAAAAAATCTTGAACATTACTGTAGCAGTAAACGGAGCCCTTACAGTTTACACATAAAAGTCGCGGCAACTAAGTTTAGCGGTTGCGCAGTCGAAAATAAGGTGTCATTTGGGTTCGCGGGTATTCCATCCCTTTACGGCATTTCTGTAATGCGCAGAAATCCCCTACACGTTTCCTGACCGCTAAAGATAATTGACACGGCACATACATAGCCCACAGCCCCGAACAGTTACCCTTGGATCAGGAAGATCTGTCTAAACAGGTTCCAGCAGCAAACTGACCTTGGTTTCAGAGACCCACAGCTGGTGCTGCTGCGTGCGCTGTATGAGGTCGCACAGCTTGCTGAACCACGTGTTCTGGTTGGCCTCGCTCAGCGTGATGGTGTGCGTGAACACGTGGCCCCACACGCGCTCCATGTGCTGGCACTGCTCGAGCAGCTTCTTGGACGACTTGTGGGCTGACCTTAAATTGAAAAGCTCCATGGAATCAGTCTTAAAAAGTGATACCAATATGAATACAAATTATAATATGTATGTATGTATGTATATTCTTTATTGTATACTCAAACAACTATTTACTAAATTACAAGTACACAGAAGATAATATTGAAACAACACTTTATTTTTCCCAGATTCAAGGGCTCCTGGAAGAAATCTCTCCAGTAGAGATTTATAAGCTGTCCTTTGTGCACGTCTTTTCTTTGTATAATTTTAAGTTAAGTTTCTGGTACATAAATAAATAAATAAATAAATAAATACTGTACTGTACCGAAAACCTAAATAAACGGTATTCTTTAAGGGAATTGAGAGAAAATATATGATTCGCCATTTTGTGGCGGCAGCCATCATAGAACGGTTTTCATCAAACATTCACCTATAAAACAAAAAAATCTAAATCGGTTCATCCGTTCGGGAGTTAAATCAGATTGCCGCGCTCCATCACGCTGCGGATAATGGACAGACGGATGATGCCCGTCGACTTGGACTCGCTATACTCCAGGACCCTGTCTATATCTGAGGTTAAACATGGGAGCTTACTTTGGTAAACCGCTTCGGAGCTGCTTGATGATGTGCTTGTTGTCGGCCTTGAGGAAGATGACGATGGGTAGAACTGCGCGTAGTTGAGGCGGTCCACGGCGTTGGGCGTGATGTCCAGCAGCGCGTGCTTGCCGCGCTCCATCACGCTGCGGATGCTGGACAGCCGGATGATGCCCGTCGACTTGGACTCGCTATACTCCAGGACCCTGTCTATATCTGAGGTTAAACATGGGAGCTTACTTTGGTAAACCGCTTCGGAGCTGCTTGATGATGTGCTTGTTGTCGGCCTTGAGGAAGATGACGATGGGGTAGAACTGCGCGTAGTTGAGGCGGTCCACGGCGTTGGGCGTGATGTCCAGCAGCGCGTGCTTGCCGCGCTCCATCACGCTGCGGATGCTGGACAGCCGGATGATGCCCGTCGACTTGGACTCGCTATACTCCAGGACCCTGTCTATATCTGAGGTTAAACATGGGAGCTTACTTTGGTAAACCGCTTCGGAGCTGCTTGATGATGTGCTTGTTGTCGGCCTTGAGGAAGATGACGATGGGTAGAACTGCGCGTAGTTGAGGCGGTCCACGGCGTTGGGCGTGATGTCCAGCAGCGCGTGCTTGCCGCGCTCCATCACGCTGCGGATGCTGGACAGCCGGATGATGCCCGTCGACTTGGACTCGCTATACTCCAGGACCCTGTCTATATCTGAGGTTAAACATGGGAGCTTACTTTGGTAAACCGCTTCGGAGCTGCTTGATGATGTGCTTGTTGTCGGCCTTGAGGAAGATGACGATGGGGTAGAACTGCGCGTAGTTGAGGCGGTCCACGGCGTTGGGCGTGATGTCCAGCAGCGCGTGCTTGCCGCGCTCCATCACGCTGCGGATGCTGGACAGCCGGATGATGCCCGTCGACTTGGACTCGCTATACTCCAGGACCCTGTCTATATCTGAGGTTAAACATGGGAGCTTACTTTGGTAAACCGCTTCGGAGCTGCTTGATGATGTGCTTGTTGTCGGCCTTGAGGAAGATGACGATAGGGTAGAACTGCGCGTAGTTGAGGCGGTCCACGGCGTTGGGCGTGATGTCCAGCAGCGCGTGCTTGCCGCGCTCCATCACGCTGCGGATGCTGGACAGCCGGATGATGCCCGTCGACTTGGACTTGCTGTCCTCTAGCGTGCTGTCCATTTCTGAGGTGAACAATGGGGTCTTATATTAAAAAAAAAACTAAAACACATGTCTACTTTTTTGTTATAGTGCTTCACACACTAGGTATAATTATAAATTATAAGTTTATCAAAATTATCGCTGCCAACGGGATTCGAACCCGTAACCACCACCTGTCGCGAGTCCAGTCATAGGCAGTCTGCCTATGACTGGAAAACAATGTGTATCGAAATTATCGCGTCAGCGGTATTCGCTTCCATAGCTCAATCGGTAGAGCGGCCACTCGCGACAGGTGGTGGTTACGGGTTCGAATCCCGTTGGCAGCGATAATTTTGATACACTTATAATTTTATAAAACATTTGTCACCACTAGACCCAAGTTTCCAATTATATTTGGCCGTGGAACGGGAAACAATCATTGGACATGTTTTTTGTGGTGGAAAACTAGGTAGCTATTTTGAAAAATAGAGTTTATCTTGTAGTTAAAATAATACATTAATGTTATCAGGAACGAGTAACAAAAATTATTATTAATGTAAAATATTTATGCTATCAGTAGGTACATTGCAACCATTTATTGTGGACAAAGAAATACAATGTATTTCGCGGCACGGTAATGAATAGTTCTACCGAACGAGGTGATTAATAATCTCTTGGACAGACCGTGGAACCCGCGGAATAGGAAATTCGCGGACTACATTAAGGAATCGCTGCAATAGACCAACGAGGCAGCACAGTGTAATATTAATAATTGTACAGTCGTTTATCCGCCAAAGTAGAAAAGGGTAATAACATAATGGAACAACCCTCGATCACCCATGGCTCAATCAAACTTGCAATTTTGGGGAGAAGAATCACAGGAGCACGCTCGTTAAGTACTCGCCCTTAGCGCGTTCCCGGGGCGCCTTCTTGAATCCCTGCAAGTTGTTTACTCTCACTTCTTGTAATAAGCTCACTTTCTCCATTTTGGGGCAGAACGATACGATTACGAACTCGCCTCGCACCGTCTCTGTCCACAATAAAGATCCCCTGTCGTGCCACTCCAAGCCATAACGGAAAAATCTGAGAAGACACGAAGATGACTTACTTGGCGAAGAGAATTTGTCAGGACTCTCAGACAAAAGCCTCTCCCTCGCGATGTCGGCCACAGCGCCCAGCACTATGACAGGTCGGATGAAGCCAGGCTGTTTCAGCACCACCCTCTCGTAGGCCGGGAACTTGCTGATGCTGTCCGATAACACTACTTCGTCCCAGTGCTCCTGTAACCAATAAATCAGCAGCCAAATGGCTAACATTTGACTTATCTATTCTATTGCTACTATTCGATTTGGTATTTTTGAACGAAATTCAAAAAAATGTTTGAGAGTAACATATCAGGGGGCACGGCAGTGCCCCCGCCAAAGTCAAAGCGCGAAGCAAAACTGCCGTACCATCTTTACAGGAACCATTTCGCCGCATTTTCGGGCTCCTATTTGAGAACCTCTGGATAAGACCAGAACGCTGAAATTTTCGCTATCCAGTAAGCTATAATCACATACTTAAAACCCAAAATTTCAAGTCTGTAGGTCATATAGTTCCGAAGTTATGCGAAAGCAAAGTTTCGCATTTTCGACACTGACTGACTGACTCACTCATGATCATCAAAATAGAACTAGTACTTCCCATAAACTCAGAGAGCTGAAATTTGGTACAGAGTTAGGGTTTAATGGCCACATAAAGGGAAAACTATAAAAACTAGGATAATCGAAGATCTGGAGTACCTGGTGATCACTGCATTAATAACTTTGTAATTCCATATAAATTATATGAGATTACAAAGTTATTTATGCAGTTAATGTATCTAGAAAAACTGACAGAAAATCGAAGTATACCTTATATCGAAGCACAAAACATTTTCTGTATCCTCGACTTTAAAACAAAAATTTTGAAGTTTCTACAAAAAGAAGTGAAATCCCACCAAAAACATTCAGTAAAAAACTAGCCAAAGTCAAAATGGAGCTGCTTGTTTATCTCTAAAAAGTACTGAAATCTAGACAAAGTCGTGCCAAGTCTAAGGTTCCTTACTGCGATTTCTTTATTATTATAGTTAATGTTGTGTGACTTGGCCGTTGAAGACCAAGAACCGCTACTCATTGACGATGAATTCTGGCGACAGATTGGTGCAATGGTGTCATGGAGCACCTGGTTTGAAACCTTGTGTACCTTTCAACGGCCAAGTCACGCAACATTAACTATAATAATAAAGAAATCGCAGTAAGGAACCTTAGACTTGGCACGACTTTGTCTAGATTTCAGTACTTTTTAGAGATAAACAAGCAGCTCCATTTTGACTTTGGCTAGTTTTTTACAGAATGTTTTTGGTGGGATCTGATTGACAAATTGAGACGTATTAGAATTAAGACTTCCGTGAGTGGACATTATAAGGAGGAAAAAAAGGCTAAAACCCACGCAATATTGAGTCAGGACCGCCCGAACAGTTCTTTTATACTGAAACGACAGCACAGTACACAGCAATTAGCTGATCCAACATGGCGGCTGTATAATGTACATCTCCCTATACGCGCTTCCCCTCGTTGCATCCTCATACCGCACATGAGTTGATGCCCGAAAATATGTTTTGCGTAAAACATTCAGGTTTTGCGCAAGACATATTTTTAAAATAATATACCTTTCCAAGGCTCTTGCTCCGCCGGTGCGTGGAGCGCCGCCGCCTGAAGAAGTTGTGCTTGACGTCGCTGCCGGACATCTCCTTCTTGGTGGCGTTGAACTGCGCGGTGGCCAGCTCCTCGGCACGCGCTTTGTTGGGAATGGTGCCTTTCTGAACCTCCTGGTTGTTGCGACCTGCAAATAAACCAATGAACAGGACATTGTTACAGGATATTTATGTTTTTAGGTTTTACTGTTAACTTTTTGAGATATAACATAGATCAGGAAAACAAAAAATAATATCCTCTCCTCCACAGAAACTTTTTGTGTACTTAACACAAAAAGTTATATTTTTATCTGTTTCACTTTATCGCGCCGGCTAAGTTGCACGGGTTAGTTCTGTACGGTCTTGTTTACGCGCTGCGTGCGCCGGTCGTCTTTCTATGTTTACGAAACAGCCCTAATACGTAGAAAGAGATAAAGTTACGCGACAGTTACAAGACAACTTTAGGTGCATAGCGGAGGCGGTACCAGGCGCTGTTGCGAACTGAATTGCACTTTTTTGTGTCGCTAGTTCTTTAAATCATCTTGCAGAGTAAACCTTCCGTACCGCTAAGTACTATTATTGTATTCCGTGACAGATAACTACCAGCAAAGACGCACCGCCAAGCGATTTAGCTTTCCGGTGCGATGCTATGTAGTAACCATTGGGGTGAGTTTACTTACCCCTTTCAAGTTAGTGCGATAACATCTTCGGCTGCATCATCACTTACCATCAGGTGAGATCGCAGTCAAGTACTAACTTGTATAGTGTAAAAAAAAACTACAATCTTACCTGTCCGGTAGACCTGCCACGCGCCCACGGTGCCGTTGTGCAGCGTGTCCGTCACGTGGAACACGTCGCCGCAGCGGAACGACATCTCGCCCTCCGTGGGTTCCGTGTAATGGAAATGCGTCTTGATGAGGAACGAGTCTTACCTATCCGGTAGACCTGCCACGCGCCCACGGTGCCGTTGTGCAGCGTGTCCGTCACGTGGAACACGTCGCCGCAGCGGAACGACATCTCGCCCTCCGTCGGCTCCGTGTAGTGGAAATGCGTCTTGATGTGGAACGAGTCTTACCTATCCGGTAGACCTGCCACGCGCCCACGGTGCCGTTGTGCAGCGTGTCCGTCACGTGAAACACGTCGCCGCAGCGGAACGACATCTCGCCCTCCGTGGGCTCCGTGTAGTGGAAATGCGTCTTGATGTGGAACGAGTCTTACCTATCCGGTAGACCTGCCACGCGCCCACGGTGCCGTTGTGCAGCGTGTCCGTCACGTGGAACACGTCGCCGCAGCGGAACGACATCTCGCCCTCCGTCGGCTGGAAATGCGTCTTGATGTGGAACGAGTCTTACCTATCCGGTAGACCTGCCACGCGCCCACGGTGCCGTTGTGCAGCGTGTCCGTCACGTGGAACACGTCGCCGCAGCGGAACGACTTCTCGCCCTCCGTCGGCTCCGTGTAATGGAAATGCGTCTTGATGAGGAACGAGTCTTACCTATCCGGTAGACCTGCCACGCGCCCACGGTGCCGTTGTGCAGCGTGTCCGTCACGTGGAACACGTCGCCGCAGCGGAACGACATCTCGCCCTCCGTGGGCTCCGTGTAATGGAAATGCGTCTTGATGTGGAACGAGTCTTACCTATCCGGTAGACCTGCCACGCGCCCACGGTGCCGTTGTGCAGCGTGTCCGTCACGTGGAACACGTCGCCGCAGCGGAACGACATCTCGCCCTCCGTCGGCTCCGTGTAGTGGAAATGCGTCTTGATGTGGAACGAGTCTTACCTATCCGGTAGACCTGCCACGCGCCCACGGTGCCGTTGTGCAGCGTGTCCGTCACGTGGAACACGTCGCCGCAGCGGAACGACATCTCGCCCTCCGTCGGCTGGAAATGCGTCTTGATGTGGAACGAGTCTTACCTATCCGGTAGACCTGCCACGCGCCCACGGTGCCGTTGTGCAGCGTGTCCGTCACGTGGAACACGTCGCCGCAGCGGAACGACTTCTCGCCCTCCGTCGGCTCCGTGTAATGGAAATGCGTCTTGATGTGGAACGAGTATTACCTATCCGGTAGACCTGCCACGCGCCCACGGTGCCGTTGTGCAGCGTGTCCGTCACGTGGAACACGTCGCCGCAGCGGAACGACATCTCGCCCTCCGTCGGCTGGAAATGCGTCTTGATGTGGAACGAGTCTTACCTATCCGGTAGACCTGCCACGCGCCCACGGTGCCGTTGTGCAGCGTGTCCGTCACGTGGAACACGTCGCCGCAGCGGAACGACTTCTCGCCCTCCGTCGGCTCCGTGTAGTGGAAATGCGTCTTGATGTGGAACGAGTCTTACCTATCCGGTAGACCTGCCACGCGCCCACGGTGCCGTTGTGCAGCGTGTCCGTCACGTGGAACACGTCGCCGCAGCGGAACGACATCTCGCCCTCCGTGGGTTCCGTGTAATGGAAATGCGTCTTGATGAGGAACGAGTCTTACCTATCCGGTAGACCTGCCACGCGCCCACGGTGCCGTTGTGCAGCGTGTCCGTCACGTGGAACACGTCGCCGCAGCGGAACGACATCTCGCCCTCCGTCGGCTGGAAATGCGTCTTGATGTGGAACGAGTCTTACCTATCCGGTAGACCTGCCACGCGCCCACGGTGCCGTTGTGCAGCGTGTCCGTCACGTGGAACACGTCGCCGCAGCGGAACGACATCTCGCCCTCCGTCGGCTGGAAATGCGTCTTGATGTGGAACGAGTCTTACCTATCCGGTAGACCTGCCACGCGCCCACGGTGCCGTTGTGCAGCGTGTCCGTCACGTGGAACACGTCGCCGCAGCGGAACGACATCTCGCCCTCCGTCGGCTGGAAATGCGTCTTGATGTGGAACGAGTCTTACCTATCCGGTAGACCTGCCACGCGCCAACGGTGCCGTTGTGCAGCGTGTCCGTCACGTGGAACACGTCGCCGCAGCGGAACGACATCTCGCCCTCCGTCGGCTCCGTGTAATGGAAATGCGTCTTGATGTGGAACGAGTCTCCCGCTGGGAAAAATATCACATAATGGTACCCATTCTGTTGTACAAAATCTCAAAACTATAGATATTTCAATTCACGATGACGCGCCCCACTCTGTCAAACTCAGGGAGAATCGAATGTAACATAAGCAATTTTGACAAAGTGTGCCGCGTCTTCGTGGATTGAAATCTTTGAACTGATTTTACAGTTTTAAAAATAATGCTTATCATTTGAAAAGGAAAGGAAAGCTACTTTTTAGCCCGGAAAATCCAAAGATCCCGAGGCATTTATAAAAAAACCCTATCACTTACGCATTTGTCCGCTAGCGACGGCGTTGTACTCTTCGGGCGAGTGTTGCACTATGAGGTCTATCCGCTCCTGAAGGCTGAGTAGGAACAGCACCGCTTCCTCCCGAGTCACTCCTTTCATTTCCATGTCGTTCACCTACAATAGGACACGTCATCATCATTACAGACGGACAGAAGACAGAATATTTTTTCTTTAGTGTTCAGAACAGGTGAATTTGGCCAAAAAAAAATATGGAACGTCCTTAAAAATATTATAAATCATACAGAGTATAGTAAAAAGTTGTTGAATCTTCAGAAAACACCGCAGCTATCGGTTGGTTATATAAATAGCACAGATTTTAATAAATAGCTACTTTAACAAAGTTGGCAGTAATTTGGCTGAATGTTTAAAGGGTAATATCTAATCTTTAAAAGGCTTTAAAGGGAGATGTTGCCACATCTAAATTTGATAGTGTCAAAAAATCAAATTAAATCTTTTGTTTTGTTAGATACAGAAGAGGAGGAAATCAACAATATCATCATGAATTTGAAATCGACTGTGCGGTAGGTTGAGATGGTATCTCAAATAACCAAATTAAACGTCGTTAACCTATACTCATGCCTCCTTTAACTTATATTTTTAAGTGCTGCCTACATTACATAAACATCCGGAATAAAACCCACCGAACCTAATTGGACCTCCCACTTAAATGCAAGCATGCATGCATCAACTGTGCTAAGGAGGTCGTAAAAAGTTGTACTGGTGTTATCAAGTGGTAGCTGGACTTGTCTGCAGTATATCACAGATTTTAACTGTCTGCAGTAACTTGTCTGCAGTAATTAATAACTTATTAATTCCATGATAGCAACTAATTATTATATTACGAGTACTACCAATTAAGGTAGGATTATTTACTCCTTTAAAGTCAATATACGGCATAAACTCAGGTCGAATCTTCACTTATCATCAATGGAAAAAATGTAATTTCAAGTTAATTTTACTAAAAAATACTGGCAGTTTATTGTTATTATCTACTATAGACCTTAAGTTTCTTATAAACAGGTTGTAGCCCCTGCGGCTGCACTCCGGACACGAACACGCCTGATCTGTTGCCCCCTCATAGTCTTTGACCCACTGAGCCCTCTTTCTGGAAACTTATTAGCCGCGGCTCACACTAAAAACAACTTTAGACTAACCTTAAGTATCTTATCAGCAGGTTGAAGCCCCTGCAGCGCGGCGGGGCTGGTGGGCTGCACTCCGGACACGAACACGCCTGATCTGTTGCCGCCTCATAGTTTTTGACCCACTGAGCCCTCTTTCTGGAAACTTATTAGCCGCGGCTCACCCCTAAAACAACTTGAGACTGACCTTAAGTATCTTATCAGCAGGTTGAAGCCCCTGTAGCGCGGCGGGGCTGGTAGGCTGCACTCCGGACACGAATACGCCTGATCTGTTGCCCCCGCATAGCCTTAGACCCACTGAACCCTCTTTCTGGAAGCTTATTAGCCGCGGCTCGCTCCTAAAAACAATTCATATATTAAGGCGCTGTGATCAGTCAACTTTGGCAAATTTCTCATTGTTTTATGTAAAATCTACAGATCTTTTCAGTGTTAAAAAATATATGGATACAATTAAAAGTATTTTTGACATGGTGGCTGATGCCGAAACACGATTTTGCACTTGATAGCCGAAAATAATGCCAAAGTTGCCTCTGAAAAACATAAATCTGCATTTTCCCAGAAATAATTACATTAATTTTGGTGAAACTAAATTAGGTTGTGTGTTTTATTGTGACAGAGATAATGATCGTTTAAGATTTTTATATTTCAACCGCATTTTCTTTAATTTTAAATTTTCTTGTTTTTTCCAAACAAAAACTACCGTGCGACTTTCTTGTCTCTCGTATTTATTAGACAGTGACGAATCCACTGTTCACCGCGCTTTAAAGAAATCTAATAAATACTACAAATGCTTCATTTAAGATGAGAACATGCCCAGACATTTCAGTATCAACGCTTAGATCTAAAAAACTGATTTTTTTCAGAGGTTCTCTCGATACAAAAATAAAGTCTTTCAACATACAAACCATTATTTATGGAATATATTTAGAATTCAGTTAAATTAGCACTGATGTGATGCAAATAATGATCTAAGATATTAATTTGTACTTACGGTGGCTTATTTCTTTGATTTGTCATTCCATCCTCTTCGTAAAGTTGCCTTCTACTACTGTAGTAATCTGAAACGTAATTGTTTATGATTACGATAATGATGGATGAATTAATTCCTGTTTATACCCGTCATAGCTTATACCCGTTTTTGCTGCGGACAGCGACGTCCGTAACGACATAGAATGGGAATAGTGAGTGCTCACCCTCCCCATTCTATGTCGTTACGTATATAGGGAAAATAACCGAGAGAAAACAATTTTTTTGTAGAGTGAGAAGAAGGCGCCCCGGAAACACAATAAGAGCAAGAACCTCACAGGCGCCCTCCCGCAGGGTAGATTGGGCCATGAGTGGTGGAGGGTATTACCATCATTCCTAGGCGGCGGCGGCCTCGGCGGCTGTTCGTCGTGCGAGAGCGGCCCTCGTCTGTTGTCGGCGCCCCTCACCGGCGCCGCCACGTACAGGTTCTGCCCACTGCTGGAGTACGGGCTGGACATGGCCTCCCCACTGTTGGGGTACGCGGTGTGTGGTGTTGCTTCTGCGAAAATAATGTATATTATACACCGATAAGAATGCTGAGGCATCCGAAGGACTTATGTAAACCTTTTTCGTACAAGCAAACAGTAGGGCCATCTGCCATATTGAATTTAGAATAAGTAACATTACCTACTTTAGCTAACCATGCATTGATGCGAATTATGTTGTATGAAACTTCTAAACTTAACTAATTTGACGCGTCTAAGAATATTGACATCGTTTTAAAATACTCCGAAATGTTAAATTAAGAGTCCACTAACCCACGATGTCTCGCATTCATTCGTAATACCAAAATCATTTGTAATTCGTGCAAATTTCGATCATATTGTGTTGTTACTCGGGTTCATGTAGTAATAATCATATCTGGTTCCGAAATACTTTTGTTAAACGAAATTGTAAACGAATTTAGTTTTGCTAATTTTTATGTCAAAGAGGACATGTTTTCTGCTTATTTGTTTTGTAATAAAAAACAACACTATCTCACGTCGCATTAGTTCAGGAGCACAGTTTTTACTGTCCAGTTAAAGAAAACCACCAGTTAATAAAGAAGTTACAAGTTTTCATTCATAACTAGCAAACCCGGCGAACTCCGTTTCGCCACCAGATGGCTTTCCCGCTAAAAAGATTTTCCCGCTTTTTTGTTGAAATTTTTCCTGAATTTTCTTTGCTATAAACCTCACGGAGCCCAAAACCTTTCCAACAAATGCAAAACCTCGGAAATCGGTTCATGCGTTCTGGAGTTATAGCGTCAGGAAGAAAAACCCGACTTATTTTTATATACCTAGTAGATTTTTGGTATTGCGGAACTCGACCAAAGTTATAAAAATTTTGATCAAAATTGATCATTATCTCGTTTTAAAGAAGTATTTACGAACCAAATATGGCCAGGAGCATAGATTATTACTATATAAATCCGAATAACACCACAACATGATCGAAATATGCACGAATTACAAATGATTTGGTATTTTGAATAAATGGAGGCATCGTGGGTTAGTAGACTCTTAAGTAGTTCAGTTTAGAGATTTGGCACAACATAATTGACTGTCAACCAAACTAAACTTTTATATAGAACTACTAGCTGATGCCCGCGACTTCGTCCACGTGGGATAAAAACTATTCTATCTTTTAAGTTGGACCAAATGACAGATATTCACGAAGTTTGAACTAAATCGGTTCAGTTGTTTAGGAGTCCATTGAGGACAAACATTGTGACACGAGATTTATATATATTAAGATAAGATGCGTCATCTCATTTGGTTGAGAACAACTGCTTTATATTTCAGTTAAAATTGTTTACTTGAAAACCTATAACAAAGTTAAGTGCAATTGAAAGTTAAAAATGCTTGTAAAAAAGACGTATACGCACCTAAACTACTATAATTATTCTGGTAATTGCCATTAGTGACGGTCTCCTCCCGGATCAGCTCCCTCGTGATGACCAGGTTCAGTCGGTCCTTGCAGGACTCCACGAGCTTGCGTGCCTCCTTTAGCGTCATGGCGTCGGTGACAGCTGTATTGTTGATGCGCGTGATGACGTCGCCCTCGCAGAGCCCCTGCCCGGCCTGGTTGAGCTGCTCCCTCGCCCGCATCGTCAGCTCTTTGACGTAGATTTTGCATCCTAGGACTATGCCAAAGTCTGAAACAAAATATAAAATTCATAATTAAAAACTCATGCCCTTTTTTTGGTAACATCTTTGTCATAGTCATTGAGTAAACATATAAAAGATCAGCACGTAGTGACGTCAGGGCTCTATTCCTTAGGCTCCACCCTGAAGGCTCCATTTTAATTTGTCAAAACTGTAAAATGGCGCCAATGTAAGTGGCAATATGATGACTGTACTGTCAGTGGTACCGTAATGTTACGGGCGGTAACGACGCCATATTTAAAAATTTTTGGCTTCAATATGCGTCACATATTACTTGTCCTCTTAGCGTAGCGTACTTTGTCATTGGTCGTAGTTACTTTTGCGCAGGAGGTCTCGAAGGTACTTTGGATGCTCAGAGGGACAGTTCAGAATTTTATAGCTTCGGTACAGTTACGCTGCCCGCACTGTTTTTCCCACCACTTACAACCTGGGCGCCTTCAAATCAAGAGTGAATAGGCATCTCCTAGGCAAGCGCGTTCCACCTTAGACTGTATCATCACTTTCCATCAGGTGTGATCACAGTCAAGCGCTAGCCTATATAGTTAACAAAAAATGGGAAATGCTTCCCAAAAAACCAACTTCAAATGCCACTACAAAGAGTGAAATAATTTTTATTTAAATTTTAGGTACCTACACCAATTCGAAGTCGGGCAATGTTTCATACAATCCCTAATAGTCCTTCTTACTTACTTGATGTGCGAAGAAATGACGAAGTCATAGATAATCGCCCGACTTCGAATTGGTGTAGGTACCTAAAATTTAAATAAAAATTATTTCACTCTTTGTAGTGGCATTTGAAGTTGGTTTTTTGGGAAGCATTTCCCATTTTTATTTTATACTTTTTTGTGGAAAACAATAAAATGCACAAGGCGTTGTAAAAATATCCAAATAGCTTGAGGTGTATTCATAAAATCTGAAGAGATACCTCAAACTCACCAAGATCCCATCATCAGACCCTGACTTGATGACTTTAGTCATCAAATCAGTATCTGCTAGCAAATGCACCAGTAACTATAAAAAATACCCAACTCGCTTCAAGTATACTAGCAAAATTTGAAGAGTTCCCTCGATTTCACCAAGATCCCATGATCAGATCCTGACCTGATAACCATAGAACAACTTGGAAAATATTACTCTTTCTAATAATACTCAAATAGTTTCATGTGTCCATATAAAATTTGAAGAGTTCCCTCGATTTCTCCAGGATCCCATCATCAGATCCTGACCTGATTAAAATGGGACCATCTGGAAACAAAACCCTCTTAAACAAAAAAAGAATTTTTCAAATCGGTCCACGCGTCTTCGAGTAATCGGTGAACATACATAGATAAAAAAAAAAAGATTCCGACGAATTGAGAACCTCCTCCTTTTTTTTTTGAAGTCGGTTAAAAACAGTTTCTGAATTGGCTCAGGTAAATCGGGTGGGAGTGGGCTAATGTTAGGGGCATATAGTAACCCTTGGGGGATACTTATGCCCATAGCTGGGCATTAACTCGTTAATCCGTTAATCGTTAATTAACGAAGTTCACATTTTGATTAACGGATTAACTTTTAAGTTAACTTCTAAAAATGTTAACGGACACGGTAACTTCCGTTAATATGCAGAAGTCCGTTAATCGTTAATCCAATGCCTACTATTTTTTGCATTATAAAATGTGAATGTGAGTTTGTTACGCTTTTACGAAGAAACTACTTACGATCAAACTGAAATTTTGTACACATATTTTTAAAGTTATTGCGAAGTACATTAATTATTATTATTATTAATTATTTTTAATATTCATGATGAATTGTGAACTTCAACATGTTAGTGTTCATGAAGGGGAATATGCACCCTATGCCCGACATTTGTATTATACAAGTAAGTATTTTGTTTTTTCCTAACCAACCTAACTTCCAGACCCTAAACCAACAGGTTTTATTAGTTACAACTATATACTTAAAAAGGCAATTTTACATAGGTATATTAACGGATTAACGATTAACGTTAACTTGCGTTAATTCTTCCGAAATGTAACGCATTAACGTTTAACGAAGCTAACTTTTTTTGTAACGGAATAACGATTAACGAAGTTAACTATTTGGTTAACGGTGCCCAGCTATGCTTATGCCTTTCAAGTTAGAACGAAAACTTCTGCTTGAGTCAACAAACCAAGACTCATGAAAATATGACATAAGTACTGAAGTATCACACTTGTATCCAAAAGTTATTAAAACATGCCTGGCCTGCACTAGTCAGTTGCAATATTATGAAATGGAGACGGAATGCGCTTTGATACGTATTTTATTTATCTATTCTTAACTCTAGGCATTATAACCAAAGGAGCCCGGAAATACACAAGGCAATCCACTTTTTGCTGTGAAGTTTAGGCCGTACAGGATTTCCTTTGCCTACATTATTTTGATTAATACTTAAATCCGTAAATAGATATCCTGATATGGAATTCTAGATAAAACAAACGAGATTTATATTTTGAATAGAAATTCACGAAATGCCGCGGGACACTTCGAATTAATCGGTGATGGCCGCAACTGTAGGTTCAGCGTTGTACTACGATCAAGATCGCATAGCAGACTCGGAGAAATATTACTACCAGTTTGCTTTACACCACAGTCTCTGTACGAATATATTATGGTCTCACTTTGCTTCATCCCGTTTATCATTTATATAGTAGGGGATCCCAAGTAAGGTCGACCTTAACCGAGCTGTTTATTGGATGAAAACTATTTTATATTCAATTAAATCCTAATAATATTATAAAGGCGAAAGTTTGTGTGTGTGTATGTTTGTTACTCCTTCACGGCTCAACTACTGAACCGATTTAGCTGAAATTTGGAACATAGGTAGCTTATAACCCGGATTAAAACATAGGCTACTTTTATCCCGGAAAAATCCGTAGTTCCCGTGGGATACTCAAAATACCAAATTTTATAGAGCAATCTATAGCTACATCTATAGATAGATTGTTCAAGCGAACTTGCTTGAAAGCATGTTTAAAGGTTGGAATAGGGAACGATAACGGGAAAATGACGTTACCCTTAGGATTCATGAAAAAGCGAATTTGACGCGGGCGGGGCCGCGGGCAAAAACTGAATCTATTTTCACTATAAATGTGAAAATGGCCACTATGTAGGTTCTGAACATAGCACTGTACGCATTTAACAAGTGAGTTTTAGTTGAACAAGGGGATATGGGATAGTTATGCTATAATGCTATAAATAATGCATATTAATGCTATAAATGTGAAAATGGGTACCTGTATTATAGGTTCCGACATTACAACTGTTTCGCTATTAGCATTTTGTGTTTTAGTTGAGCAATGAGCTACAGGTTAATAATATTATGACTATGAAAACGGGTACCTATATGATATAGGTTCTGAACTAACATTTGTTTCGTTACTGACAATGTAAGTTTTAGTTGAGCTATGGGATATGGTATAGTAATTAGTAATGCTATAAATGTGGAAATGGGTACCTACCCATAAAGGTTCTGAAAGTACAATTGTTTCGCAATTTATAATGTGTTTTGGTTAAGCAATGGGATACAGGTAAATAATGCTAAAAAGAGGTGTTCCTGTATAGTTTCTGATATTAAAACTTTTTCGCTATTAAAAATATGTGTTTTAGTTGAGCAATAGAATATGTTATAGTAATTATGCTATAAATGCGAAAATGGATACCTACTTATAAGGTAAATGTTCTGAAATTATTTCACTCTTAAGCGGATACGTTGATTTTATTTTCGTCCTTCTCAAGTTCTCACTCTTATGAATACGTTGGTGGGTTAGGTTAGGTTAGGTTAGTATGCAGCGTTGCGGAAGAATATAACAGAAAAACGTTGCTTTACCTAATTAGGTACTTCAAAAACTAAGCCAGTTATTTAAATGTCGTTCTGAGCATTTTTGGAAATTATTTTTTACCGATAAATTAAAACAAAAATTACAATTATGTTCATCGTAGTTTTCTATGGAAATTAGAAAAATGGAGATTTTGGAGCAATTTTTGGGAGAACTTTTTGTCGAGAATTTTTTATCCAATCGTGTTTCTGAAGTTAGGTTAACACATAATATGCTGTTTTTTTCCCAGAAAATTCAGGACTCCCACGGGATTTGTAAAACCCGGAAATTCACGCGGGCTAAGCCGCGGGCAAAAGCTAGTATGTCAATAAATATATCGCAAGTGGGTTGCCTAAAAAAATTCAGTCCAGGATATGATTAATTAAGAATTTTAAAAAAATCCATTGTAACATGAACTCCTATTTGTTAGAGTTCCGTTGACATCTTAGTTCAAATTAGATTGGATGAGCGATTCAGGTCGCAAATTGCAATTGTGCTCATTTACCAACGATTTTATTATCAGTTAACTTTCTTTTGCCAGAAAATATAGAGCAGAAATACTTTCCTCAGCCAGGAAAGTATTTCTGGCAAAAAGCACTATTTATAACATCCAATCTAATTTGAACTACGATGTCAACTAATCTGTAACAAATAGGAGTCCATGTTACAATGGTTTTTTTTTTAATTCTTAATTAATCATACCCTGGACTGAAATTTTTTAGGCAACCCACTTGTGATATATTTATTGACATATTAAATAGGATATAAAATAGTTTTCATCCAGTAAATAGCTCGATGAAGGCCGCTGTATAGCGGGATCCTAGACTAATAAGAAAAATAGTGATGGGCGCAGTGGGTTAGGCGTGGCGGAATTTTACGAACTCCTCGTGAGTGTTAGTTTAATGGTGATGGGCGGACATCACGCGTCTTGACATGAGCGAGAGGTACTCCAGAGGTACTTATATTACCATAGCATGAACAGTTCGACTTACCTTCCTTTTTCCCGTTCCTCGTGAGCGCGAGTTTGATGGTGGTGGGCGCGGTGGGCGGCGGGGCGGGGGCTCGCCGTCGCACCACGAGCGAGACGGTCGCGCCGGACTCCCGGAGGACTTGCACCGCCCGCGCGTACTCCACATTCTCTAACGGTACGCCGTTCACTGAAACTATCCTGTCGTTCACTCTGAAATCAAGAAGAGGAATTTGGCTAATTATGTCTGGTTCATTGGCGAAAGAGGCTCTAAAACGTGGACGCTTTTATGACCGTGGTACGTCTGTCATCACTTCTAGCACTTATGCACTCAGGCCCGGTTGCTTGACTTAAGTAACTTGACATTGTTAAATATGGCGGCCTAACTCTAAATATCTTTCGAAGTAAGGGTCAGACCGCCATATTTAACTATATTGTTTCGGTTAAAGTCAAGTCAAGCGACCGGGCCTAACACTAGTTGGCGCAAGTTGAAATTGTTAAAAATGTCCAATAATAACACACTGGAGTAGGAGGTCGCGGGTTTGATTACGCCACCGGGGTTTTTAGAATCTAATAATTTCTAAATTGGCTCAAATGTGGTCTGGTGGAGGCTTTGGCCGTGGCTATAGTTACCACCCAACCTTTAGCCAAAATTTAGTGTTCCGGTACGATGCTGTGTACTAACCATTAGGGGGTTACTTATCGGAGCACATAGCTTGTAGGACCGATGGACGTTGGGGATTCAAGGTACTGGAAAAGTGGCCATGCACCGGTAAGCGCGGTCGACCCCCAACCAGGTGGACGGACGACATAAAGTCGCGGGGAGTCGCTGACGCTAGGCGGCGCAAGATCGTGGTGTTTGGCGGTCATTTCATGAGGCCTATGTCCATAGGCTGAAACGACAACGACGACGAAGTCTAATGAGTGTACATACTGTAATTTGTCTTCCGCCGGTCCACCTCGAAGCACGTCGGACACCGCGATGGAGGGGTCACCGCTGGCGAAGTGGGGGTTGTCGCGACCCCCGGACACGGCGATCCCGAACCCGTATCCCGGTACGCGGTTCAACCGAACCCGGTGTGTCTCCCAACCAGAGTTGCGTTCTGTTGTCTGAAATACAATAAAAAATATTTAATTAAAATTATATCGTCTAAAATCTATTTCCATGATGATTAAGAAATGATTTTATTAAAATAATTACTATACTAATGTTGCCTTATCCCTTCTATTGGTATACGTTTGCCTACACAACTAAGTTTTCATTAGGTTAGGTAAAATAGGTACTTTTAGTCTGACCAATAAAAACCCTGTCCAGTGGGCAATTCTTGTATCTGAATCTCGGAAACGGCTCGAACGATTTTCATGAAATTTAGTGTACAGCGGGTTTCGGGGGCGATAAATCTATCTAGCTAGGATTCATTTTTAGAAAATGACATATTTACTAAAAATATAAACACCGAGCGAAGCTCGGTCATCCCAGATATTATTTCTACGATTGCTTTTGGAACAAAATTAAAAAAGATGTATCAATTTGTGGTGATGATGTATCGATGAAAGTTTCTATCATTCTCATATATTTTTTAATGGAATGAAATAATTTATGGAAAGAATAATCGACAGGTTTCTAGGACGATCGTAGATAAGTCAGTCACGTGGCTGGCTACTGACCTGAACATCCCATTTTGTCATTTTATACAAGCGAACAATTAACATGATAAAGAGAAAGTACCACCATACGCGTCAAAGCCTTTCTGGGACACCGCACGCTTAAATATGAAAGGGCGTGTAATGTGATCTTCAAAAAGGATAATTGACACATGGACAAAGCGAGTCACGGAAACAATGAAACGAGTTGGTAATTTAGAATGTGTTTGCAGAATTACCAGATATCCCATTAATGTACTCACTATCTTACTTATCTGCTAAATTATTATAAACATGTACCTATAGATGTTACTTAATCCCGTTCCATTATCAATCTTAGAAATGGTAGAATTCCTAAGATTAATAACGGAATGGGATTCAAAAAATTTAACAGAATGACAATTGTCATCGATATAGATATCACGCGATCGATATTTGATACATACCTATACTTTTTTAATTTCGTTCCAATCGTAGGTTTGTTCCAATAGAATTAGGTAACATGGCTACAGCTGTTGGACAATACTGGTCATATTGCGGACAAAAATAGAACATTAATTTTTCTCTATATATATAAACTTCTTTCAATAATATACTGCCATGCAAATATGGCGCCCCCTGAATTTTTTTTATTTTACTAGTCAGGCTAAAGTACTCGTACCTACCAAACGGAAAGTTAAAATTGCAAGAAAGTAGGGTCTTCCTTCGATGATCATCAATAATAATAAAATTAATCATTGATGAACGAAAGGGATCGTCAATAAAACCTGAACATACCTGAATATATATATTGATCGAAGTTATATGTATAGTAATACGTAAACCAACAGACTATTTAGACAGACGTCATTGTAATAGGATCCAACCAGATTAGAAGACATGTCGCAAAGCCAAAGCTAACAAAAGGGTTTTTATGCAACGGCCGCCTTTATCTCTTGCGTCTGAAACGAGGTCAGCTGTCGAACAGTGTTGCAGAATGCAGATGGACGTCTAACGTTTCTACGAGTAAATTAATAGCTTAATTATGTCACCGAATATACTTTTAGATTACTTGCCCTAGATAGCCGATAGCCTAAAGTAGGGGACGATGTATAGATGCATGAAAAAATATCACAAGAAGTGTAGCTCATAGCCTGAGGGAACTATAGGAAGTTCAAAAATGTACCATAAATTTTAAGTGACATCCCTAAAAACAGCTGGTTCAATGTCAATGAACTAGGAATAATGAAAATGATATGAGGTTTGTTGATGTCACGGTCAGGGTTGCTAAATTTTATTTTTCTAAATGAAATAATATTTTTTTGTATTTAAAATAAAATAACTGGGACTTCTTATCACTCTAATGTGCTTCTAGGATCAAGTTAAAAGGTTAGCTGCGGGCACACTATACGAATTAACCCACACCTTGTATAATATGATTGTATGAAGACAAAATAAGGCAGTGATACTAGTCCATGCTCAGTGATACCGACTACTAGCATGAAGGTCACATCTTCATTTATGGACGTTATCGGCAGTTCTAAAGAATCATGAGATAGGTAGACTACTAGAACTTCCATGGTGATTAAAGCGTGTATTACAGGTACCTGTTTTGGAATAATTAATAGGTACTACGCGATTTGTTGTATGGTGCCACCTATGCTAGTTTGAGGCTTAAATTAAATACGATCATGAATACTTATTATCAAGTTGTAAACCTAACTTAAATAAGTAAGCCACAATTACAAGGTCTTATTTTCTACATTTCGTCAAAGACGGAGGGATGCCCACTGTTTTCCGTCATTTCTCATAAGGCTCAACTTACAGGCATTTTGAAATAGCAGACTCTACCGCCACACTCGTTAAGCTTTATTGCACTCGTAGATAAGTGGTATAATTAGATATTTTAACAGTATCAAATATACCAGGAATGGAAAAGGGTCGGCTGAGTCACGCATACTTCCAGCTATACCGATAAGGGATCCATCACAATTCTTTGCATCAGCTATCCATTGTTCTACTCGTACTGTGAATGTTGGTACGCATGACAATAAGCAAGATTTGTTTGTATCTCAATTCTCACAACAAAACTGCTAAACAGATTATGACGGTATTTTCTCGTACATAAATTGGAAGAAAGGTGGGGAAACCTGGGTAAAAACGAAGGTGGAAAAAAATGGTGAGCTTGACGATTCGTGAATTTTTATGCCCATAAAATTTTATCTTGGCCAAAATATTCTCAAAAGTGTGCTAAGCCCGCCAATTTCTGTGTGGATTGTGCCCATACCCTTTCTTTCTGAGAAGTGACTCGTCATCCGTGCTCATGTGGTGTGGTTTTGTGGTTTTGATTTACTGGTCGGGTGGTTTTTGAGATCTCCAGGTGCATTTATAATTTCTTTGGTTATAGAACTATCAATTTTTTTACAAATTACTACTAAATATGGCGATCGCGATAGGAGATAAGATAAAAAATTAGACAGGAGCTTGGCAATCCCAACGTGATCTCAGTAAGACAAAGAAAAGACTTTAGGCAGGTACCTTTCAATGGCAAGATGATTGGATTGATATTTAGTTAGCAAACAATGCTCGATCAACAGCCCTCAATGAGTATTTAAATTTTAAATGCAGCCCAACACACAGCTCAAATGAAGCTCAACTCAACGCCAAGTCATATCTATTACTACTTAATATTAACCATGCATTATTTACCCATCATTATGATTTTTTTGTCCCACTAGTTCAGTTCCTAAAAAAGCACACCCTTCGTCAATACCTACCATCAAGCAAGCGTTAGAACACCAGCTACCAATATCTAGATCTAGAAGGTATAGGTAAGGTCACTCGCAAAGAAGCCCCAGAACGTGTAAGATTACGCAGATTAGTCCGAGAAAGGACAGCAGCCACCGATAACCCAGGGACAATTTGATTAGCTAACTGCGTTACTACGCTTAACCAACTTTCCATTGAAATTCCTCAATAACGTCATGCTTTATAGTACTTCTAGTACAAACGAGTTGATTGGGGTAGACAAACCAAAGCGTAAGTACGTACGATACAAATCTGTGAGTTTTGCAAGAAAGCTAGAGGTCAGTGGGCTGATTCTGTATAGTTTAGTTTGTTAGTTACTCAGACGAAGACAAAAATCTTATATACCTATGCACTTTGCACAAGTTCGATTATCGTTAGCCTGGCACTCGAAGGGAATGTGTACACACACATCTCATCGTCACACATCATCTAGAGTCCGATGTTCGATTGTCGTGTAGGTATACACTAATACACCTCTGATTGAAACGCAGTTATGTGCGTTTTCAGAAACTTGAATATCACTTTATTAGCGGTAAAGAAAAACCACCTAGTGTGCGAAAACCTACTTGAGAGTACACGCCAAAGGTGTGCGAAGTCGACCTCAACCCCTATTTGGCCAGGGTGATGGGCTATGGGATATGGCCAAAACCCTCGGACTGAGACGATGTAGACTTATAAACCCTTGGTTTCCAAAATTGGGCAACCGAATACTTTGCGTAAACGAGTCCCATCATTACATTTTGAAATGCAGTTTAAAGATTTCACTTTACAAGGTGTAAATTCAATTTGTATTTAGGTATGTTTTCGAAACAAAATATGCTGCTGGACGACATGGTGCTGCTGAGCGCTTCGGTCTGTGGACTTAGAAAGCTACTGAGTATTTGTGAAAGCTATGCAGCTGGCCACGGACTCAAGTATAATCCAAAGAAGAGTCAGTGTATGGTCTTTCAGGGCGGGTCGAGGAAAATTACAGAAATGCCACATATTAAGTTAAATGGTTCACAACTGGAAACGGTGAATGTATTCAAATATCTTGGGCATTTAGTAACACCCACCCTGAAAGACGATGCTGACATTGAGCGGGAACGAAGGGCGATGGCGGTCAGAGCGAATATGGTGATCCGCAGGTTTGCACGGTGCTCTAGTGAAGTTAAAATTACACTGTTCAGAGCCTACTGCACTACATTTTACACCTGCAGCCTGTGGAGCAACTTTACGCAAAGATCGTTCAGCGCACTTCGAGTCCAGTTCAACAACGCGTTCAGGATGCTGTTGGGGCTCCCTCGGTACTGCAGCGCATCGGCGATGTTTGCTGAGGCGCGCGTGGATTGTTTTTATGCGATCATGCGGGCGCGAGGCGCATCGCTGGTGCGGCGGGTGCGGGAGAGCGCCAACAGCATGTTGACGGTGTTGGCCAATCGTTTGGACTGTGCATATTTAAATCATTGCTGTGGACTGCATGTTGGGCACAGGGACATACGATGGTGAATGTGTTGGTTTAATTTGTTATTGCAATTTGTAATTGTTAATGTTCATTGTGATTTTTAATTAATTATCTTTTGTGTATTTTTTAAAATGTGACATGTGTAATCAGCGGCTCTTTAGTATTTTTGTATGTAATATGGGTTTTAATTGCTTGAAATAAATTATTATTATTATTATTATTATTATTATTAAAATCCAAAGATGGAGTGTCTGTTGCATAATAGCCCAGTCATATTAGGTAAAAAAAGGGGTCAACCTCGGAATGAAAGATAATAAGCTGCAAATTGGTATGAACCTTTGTTTTGTCATTCTAAATGTTGTCTCAAAAGTCACAATCGTTATCGTGTCCGCGTCTCAAGATATTCAAGGTCAAAGGTCACAAAAATCGGTTTTTCGCGAATATCTGGCTTCCTATCGGTTAAATGAGATTTGCATTTATTATAAAAGTTGTAGGCTATAAAATTCCCTACAACTTTTGTTTAAACTTTTTTTTCATACGACCAACCGTTTTGAAGGTAGAGCGCGAAGTGCACATCGTACAGTCATATACGGCCTAATGCAAGGTCAAGCGTGAGTTATGGTTATCAGTACGTTATAAAGTCAATTATTTACTTGGAAATTATAATTATTAAACAATGCCTATTATTTATGTAAAGAAACTGAATTTCTTTAGTTAATTTGTATAGCGCTCTGTGGCCGGTGGGCGGCTGTTGTTGTCTGTGGTGTCAGTGCGGACAATGGCAGATGCCATGTTCTTGGACATTAGTTGCAAATTTAAAAATGTATGAAGTGATTAATATAAAACTAAATAAAACTAAAAAAGGAATTGAGAGTTGACTTGAATTGTCGTTTCTTTGATTTCAGGTATGTTGGGTTTGCAATGTTATTGTATACTTAATTACTCATGTGTATTATTATCTAATAAAATAAAAAACTTTGATTTCAGAGCAACGCCATTGTTTATTTAAAACTCCTGAAACAATTCCTGATTAAAACAGAATAATCTTATAAAACGACAATTGTAGTTACCTAAATATAATCAAGGAACATGGAAAAACTACGATTTAAGTTTGTGGTATTGGGGTCAACAGACGGGAAAACAAATGTGATATGTATAACCTCAATTGAAACGCCGGACGGGTGTGTTTTTGAGATCCCGGATGAGTTGAAGCCTGCAAGTAAGCACAGTGTTATAGTGTCATCAGACGTGTTTACTAAAATAAAAAATTCTTTAAAAAAAAGGCACCAAACAAGGTCCGTATGGATTCCTCTGACTTCGGATTTAAAGAAAATATACCTAGATGAAGGTGAAAATTTACAGTTTGGTGACCAGTATTTGGAGGAGATAACAGAAAAGACGATGCCTTCACAGGATACAAATAATAGCAACGTGCCACAGGAAAAGAATATAACGAAAATAGCGGAAAAGTTTTTGATTGAAAAGTTTTCAAATAAAACATCATGTGCTGACCAGTGGATTAATGAATTCCAAAGCGAGTGTGAAAGATTTGAGATTATAAAGGATCAAGATAAAATTGGAATTTTAAAACACCTTCTAGAAAAACAGTGCTTAGATTGGTATAGCAGTATGTTGATAAAAGTGACCGTGAACTCAGAGTGGGCAGTTTGGAAGGAAAACTTTTGTGAGACATATGGAAATAAAGGTTGGTCTCAAGTTAAATATGCCTTTACATTTAGATTTCAAGCAGGATCATTACTCGAATATGCTACAAAAAAAGAAAGATTGTTACTAGAAATTAATAAACACATTGATACCCAGACACTGATAAATCTTATTGTAATAGGATTACCAGATTACATTATGGATAAAATTGATAGAGAAGAAGTGAAATCAACTTCAAGCCTGTACAATGAAATTGGAAAATATGAACATATGGCAAACAAAAAGAGTTTCATTAAGAAGAAAAATACCTATGAGTTTAAAGAAAAATCTGAGAAAATTAAGCCGTGTAAAACTTGTGAAAATTTAAATAAAGGCAGTCGATTCCATCCCGAAGAGAAATGTTGGTTCAAAAAGACAGAAGATAATAATAATAAAAAAACCTATACTAAAGCCATCAACAATTCAGTGATTGATGTTGAATTGAATAATGACACAAAAAACTAATAACAACACCATTAATTAAAGTCAAACTATTATTAAACTCACAATTAGAAACTTTCGGAATATATGATTCGGGCTCAAATGTTTCTATAATACATTCTAAATTAGTAAGACTGAAAGGAGAAAATAATTCTAGATGTGATAATCTAACCACAATTAATGGTGTTAAAAAAGCTAATGGTTTGACAACTATTAAAATTAAAATTTTTGATATTGAGGAAAACGTTGATGTTTACATACTTGATGGAGAAGAGTTTAAGTATGATTTTCTAATCGGATTAGACATGATAAAAAAATTCAAATTGGTTCAAGATGAACATTTGAAAATAACCCAGAAAAGGAAAGAAATAGTTGAAGAAAAAATAAATTCCATAAATGAGGATATAAATAAAAACAATACTTCTAAGGAAGTGAAATATAAAAAAAACAATTCTTCAATAAATTTCAATGAACACATAAAAGAAGAAGATTTTCAATTGAGTATGGGTAATTTAAATATTGAACAAAAATCAGAAATATACAGATTAATAGATACTTACAAAGAAATCTTTGCAAAGGACAAGTATGACATAGGAACTGTCAGAGAGTATGAAGCACGTATTGACCTACTCATGGACAAATACTGTAGTAAAAGGCCTTATAGGTGTTCAAGTGAAGACAAAAAGGAAATAGAGGATCAAATAGCAAAGTTGCTTGACAAAAAGCTCATAGAGGAATCATATAGTCCATTTGCAGCACCAGTCACGTTAGCTTTCAAAAAAGAAGATAACAGAAAATCTAGGTTATGTATAGATTTTAGAGACCTAAATAAAATTGTGGTGCCGGAAGCGCAACCATTTCCACTGATTGACGACTTGGTGACGAAGACAAGAAACTCAAAATACTTTACGACGTTAGACATAAACTCAGCCTTCTGGTCTATACCGCTAAGGGTCGAAGATAGGAAGAAGACCGGATTCGTCACCCAGGATGGACACTATCAGTGGACAGTTTTACCCTTCGGTTTGAAGACTTCACCAGCTATTTTCCAAAGGATCTTAAGTAACATTTTACGCAAGTATAAGCTTACTGATTTTACAGTCAACTACATAGACGATATCCTTATATTTTCTAAAAGTTTTTCCGAACATATAAATCATTTAACACTGTTGTTAGAAGCTATAAAAAGGGAGGGTTTCAGACTTAAATTCACAAAATGTACATTTGCATCTGACTCTGTGAAATATCTTGGTCATATAATCCACAATAATACAGTACGACCAGTAAAAGATAATTTAATTTCAATAAAACAATTTCCAACACCAAAAACGCAGAAAAATGTCAGACAATTTTTGGGGAAAATTAACTTTTATCATGAATATATACCAAAAAGTAGTTTAATTTTAGAACCTCTTCATAATTTACTTAGGAAAAATCAGAAATTTATTTGGACAGAAGAATGTCAAACATCATTTCAAAAAATAAAAGACTTATTGTGCTCACAGCCGATTTTAGAGATATACGATCAGAATTTGCCAATAAATATTTACACCGATGCATGTTTACAAGGTCTTGGAGCAGTCCTTAAACAAACACAACCAAATGGAAAAGAGAAACCAGTTGCATATTTTTCAAAAAAACTAAATCAATTACAAAAACAGAAAAAGGCAGTTTATTTAGAATGTTTAGCGATTAAAGAGGCAATAAAGTACTGGCAATATTGGTTAATAGGGAAGTCATTTACAGTATACTCAGATCATAAACCATTAGAAAATTTAAATATTAAATCTAGAACAGATGATGAACTAGGAGATCTAACATATTATTTGTCACAGTATGATTTTAAAATAAAATATGCTCCGGGCAAGGTTAATATAGAAGCAGATTGTTTGAGTAGAAACCCAGTATTAGAGGCAAGTGAAGATACAGAAGAACAATTAAAAATAGTTAACATGATAAAATTAAATGATATTGTCACAGACCAGGAAAATAATGCAGACATACAAAACAATAAAATGAAATTTATATCAAAAAATAATATTTACTATAAAAAGAATAGGAAATGTGAAAAAATAATTTTAACAGAAGATTTCAGTAAAAGTCTTATTAAATCTGTACATGAAAGCATGTGTCATTTAGGCGTAAACCAAATGCAAAACAAAATTAGTAAACTGTATACAGCAAAAAATTTAACTACAAATATTAAAAAGTATTGTAAAAGCTGTGAAATATGTATAAAAAATAAAACAAGGGGACAGAATAGATATGGCCTCATGTCCCATTTAGGACCTGCCACAAAACCCTTGCAAATAGTATCCATAGACACAATTGGAGGTTTCGGTGGCTCGCGATCGACGAAAAAATACTTACACCTTTTAGTGGATCATTTTACGCGGTACGCTTATATTATTACTTCGAAAACGCAAAATGCTAATGATTTCATTAAACTAATAAATAAAGTAATAGATTATGATAAAATTGAAATTCTTCTTACGGATCAATATCCTGGGATCAACTCAAAAGAATTTAAAACATTTCTAAATGAAAAATCAATACAAATGATATTCACTGCAGTAAATGCTCCGTTTTCTAATGGCTTAAATGAAAGACTTAACCAAACGCTTGTGAACAAAATAAGATGTAGGATAAATGAAAATAATAATAAGAAAGCATGGACAACCATTGCTCATGAATGTGTGGAAATATATAATAGTACGGAACATTCAGTTACAGAATTTGCACCAAAATATCTATTACATGGTACAGATGTTTCTTTTTTGCCAAAGGAATTAAAAAGAGATAAAACTGAAGTAGAATGGATTACAGATAGGAAATTAGCATTCGAAAATTCAATGAAGTCACATAATTACAATAAACAAATGTTTGATAAAAACAGAACTCAAATTGACTTTACTATGGGAGATATGGTCTATGTAGAAAATGGCAATAAACTCAATAGAAAAAAACTGGATGAACTGAAGATCGGTCCATATAAAATTATCGAGAAAATATCTAATTCAATATATAGAATTAATACGGGTCATAAAAAGTCTGAGTCAAATCTATTTCATATCAGTAAACTTATACCAATATTAGAGTAAAATTATATAAATAAAAATATAGTGATATATCTTTGTATAATGCTGTAAAATTCAGATATCATTATAGTAACTTAAATATAAATGAAGAAAATTTTAATAAAAATTTTCCTTTTGATGGAGGGAGATGTAAAGAAACTGAATTTCTTTAGTTAATTTGTATAGCGCTCTGTGGCCGGTGGGCGGCTGTTGTTGTCTGTGGTGTCAGTGCGGACAATGGCAGATGCCATGTTCTTGGACATTAGTTGCAAATTTAAAAATGTATGAAGTGATTAATATAAAACTAAATAAAACTAAAAAAGGAATTGAGAGTTGACTTGAATTGTCGTTTCTTTGATTTCAGGTATGTTGGGTTTGCAATGTTATTGTATACTTAATTACTCATGTGTATTATTATCTAATAAAATAAAAAACTTTGATTTCAGAGCAACGCCATTGTTTATTTAAAACTCCTGAAACAATTCCTGATTAAAACAGAATAATCTTATATTTATGTACTAACTATTAATTATTTATATTTAATTAAAGTAAGTAACTTGATTATTGATTGGCATTATATAATGCTCCAAAATCTGAGGACAACATTGATCATTTCCGCTACACGCAATTCATCAAATTTACAAAACTAAATAAACCTGTACAACTGTCAACACTTCCACCAACAAGTGTAGCAGCTCATCAACACATAAAACGTGTCTACTACCAGATTCAAACGTGGTTAGGGAAGGACTTAGAACCTCAAGAATGGGGCTGGATGCTTGAAAATGAAATCCTGGAGCCCATACGAACGTTATTACCTCCAGCACCAGCCGAACTACTAAACGTAATATTTTGCAATTGCAAAAATGGTTGTGGTTCCCGCTGTGGATGCAGAAAATCAGGGCTACAATGTTCTTTAGCTTGCGGCCAGTGCAACGGACAAGCTTGCCTCAACGCTTCACTGTATCCAAGTAATCCCGATGAAGAAAATACATATGATCCCGATATTCTGGAAGGTTTGGAGATGAACATGACAGATAATGAGGATGATGACAATGAATCGAACATTTTTGAGCGACAAGAAGAAGAAGACGACGAAGAAGAAGAAGATAATTAGCTTCCATTTCCAATTTCATTACAATTAAAATCAACAAAGATACTTTTGATATTTGAAGTCACATTTTGATAAATGTATATTATGCCGTATTTAATAATAAATAAAAATATGTGTAAAATATGTACTCTTACTATCATTTTAACTTAAAATAAAACTAAAATATATAATCCAGAATTAATAATATTTTATACTTAAATAGTTAAATATGAATAATTATATATAAATAATCAAGTTACTTACTTTAATTAAATATAAATAATTAATAGTTAGTACATAAATAATAGGCATTGTTTAATAATTATAATTTCCAAGTAAATAATTGACTTTATAACGTACTGATAACCATAACTCACGCTTGACCTTGCATTAGGCCGTATATGACTGTACGATGTGCACTTCGCGCTCTACCTTCAAAACGGTTGGTCGTATGAAAAAAAAGTTTAAACAAAAGTTGTAGGGAATTTTATAGCCTACAACTTTTATAATAAATGCAAATCTCATTTAACCGATAGGAAGCCAGATATTCGCGAAAAACCGATTTTTGTGACCTTTGACCTTGAATATCTTGAGACGCGGACACGATAACGATTGTGACTTTTGAGACAACATTTAGAATGACAAAACAAAGGTTCATACCAATTTGCAGCTTATTATCTTTCATTCCGAGGTGAAAGCCCTAATATGACTGGGCTATAAACAAGATGTTTTCGATGATGCGTAGGAGTTCCTTTATGGGAACACATAATTTTACCACTCGAGGTGATAGGTTATCTACTTACATCGAATTATTGTGTAACATTCCTCCCTATTATGTCACATTAAAAATTAACGGATGGGTCACACTCACGTTGTCTGATTTCATTTAACTACTGAGATTTCTGTATTTTTGAAGTTCGACTTTCTGTCTAACGCTACAATACAATGACCAGTTTTAGACAACATAAAAATTAGAATGCTCCTAATACAATACTCCTCCTAATAAAATATTTAATAACCTTTTGTTTACTTTTTGATCAACGTTGCATTATTATAGCAACCAATCAAAGTTTATTTTAAGGTGTTGCGGCCCTACCAGCCCGCGAAATTCAAATTTTATTTTGTTTTTCGCAAATATTAGACTAACTACACATTGTAGATTTATGGCAATGCATTTTGCGGGCCTACTTTTTATGCATATACATGTTTTTTATTAGAAACTTTGCTTGAAAGTTCCCACTCATCTCATATTGGTTCCCGTAAGATAATTTTTTGCAGTTTCCCATATTTCGAGCTATCGGGAACCAATATGAAGTAAATGAGTATTGGTGAGCAGAGTTTATATTAAAAACCTGTAGATGCATAAATGTTGTGCCCGCAAAACTCATTGTCATTAGCCTTCGATGTATAATTAGCCCACTATGAGCAAAAAACTAAATAAAATTAGAATTTTCGCGCCCGGATGGTACCCATCGCCCTTAACATCATTTTTAAAGACCTGCTAGAAAATAATATAATATGACTTCGTTACGCATGCCGTGGGAAAAGTTACTCGTCCATATCTCAGAAAACAGATAATTATTTTTTTCCACAAAATTAACTCTCACGTTAGATTAATATCGCAATTAACATAAGTAAATACCTACCTAAATATAAAAATGTATGATGGAGAAAATAATTTAGAATGACTAAAGGCTTATGTGTGTTTTTGTCCTGTTTCTCCCTTTTTAATATAATATTATGTTATGTAGGAGTATGTAAGAGTAATGAGATATTTACATCATGCAAGATGCATGTGGCAGTATGCCTAGCCTACTCGTTATTTTTTTTATGTAGGTACTTAGGTAGGCAATAGGCATACCACAACCTTTGCAAAGAAAGTCTTGACAAAATGCCATATTGTATGAAGATTATAATAATTAAGTACAATGAGTGGTACCTACATTCCATACCTAAGTATGGAAAAGAAGTTTAAAATACGTTATTTGGTATAGTACATTGTACGATGTAAGTACCTACGTACATAAGTTCGTGAAGGTAAACTTAGAGCGAAGGTTCGCTATTGTAATTACTAATAGTACCTATCTGGCTAGGTAGGTACTTACAATTATTATAAATCTTACACGTCTAGGGCTGCCTTAGAAAATATTATTGCCTATTTATAAGATGCATTTATTCCTTGCACTGTTAAAAAATATGTTAAATTGAAATGGTTGACGCGCTGTGATTTGTGAAGTGTCGGGTTCGATTCCCGGCACTAAGAGTAAGGCGAGGCTGGTTGCCATTTTCCAGCCTTCAACGAAGGTTTTCTGAAATTTTTAAGTGTCTCGAATTTTTTTTCACTCTACTAGGTACCTATGAAATAGCTAGTAGGTAGGAAGTTATACAGTATAGATATAACGACGTTAGGAGCACTTGAGGTCAAAAATGTTGACTCATCGAGAAAAATGCATGTATAATCCGGTTAAGCGAAACCCCGACGATGTTAGCTGTAGTTATGTATGTAGTATACTTAGTTGTTACTTTATTCTGAGAAAGCTGCATAAAAATACGGCTTTACTATTTTAAGTAGAGACCTACTTTTGAAGGAGTCTCATAATACGGAATTAAAAAATAAGCCGAAATAGCTACATAGATACTTAGTATTGGGGTGGTATTGGGCCTATTAATATCATACTTGCCAGTACCTACCAACCACTTGTTAAAGAACTCCACCCTTTCCGTGGCCACAATGCATACGAGTATCTCTATCAACTCCGAAAAGTTAGGTAGGTAAAATGTGGCCCGAAGTGCAAAACCAGGGCACATATTTTGTGCTCAGGTAAACTGTAGTTTCTACTTTGTAGTCAGTAATTTCGAAAAAAATGTTCATGAAAGAAAAATGGACAGTAATTTTGTTGCTTTGAAAAAAAAATTCAACTACAATACAGCAGTTCTTTCTGAATAGAACTTCTGGTTTAAGTTTGCATTCGCAGGAAGACTATTCCCATTGGGAAGTCTTCCAAATTCAAAATATGTATATTTTATTATCTGTTAAGGGTAGTAGGTACCTACATTAAATAGACCTTTTTATATACGCGTTCAAATAATAACGTGAGTAAAACCTTATTTAGTTACTAGCTGTTGCCCGCGGCTCCGCCCGCGTGAATTACGTTTTTTTTTACATATACCGTAGAATTCCTTGATTTTCGCGGGATTCTGGTGTGATGTTGTATAGAAACCTGTTCTTACTTCGCACGGGTTATCTTGTGGTGATTTTGAAAACTCCTTTTTCTTAATAAAGATCAAAAGGACGATTTTAACTGACGATACTCTACTAACAATATTCCCCAGCCCAACATACGAGTCTGTTAAAAATCTTTGCTTTATCTCAATACAATCTCAAGTATCAGAATGGGCAATGGCTATATATATTTCTTTACGTATAAAAAGACCTATGACGGTCAATCGGTTAGGACCAGTTAAGACCTAAGAGTTAAAAATATTTGTGAACCATTATTTTACTCTTTCCATGTTGCGGATGATAAAAAAGACGTGGCACTCTGGGAACGTCTTTTAAACTTTAATCTGTTCATGTATCAACAGTGCCATCTTAATATAAAGTCAAGGAACAGTACATTACATGACAATTAATTATTATTAACAAAAATTCGGTAGTACCTATCTCCAAGTTTTACATTCAAGTTCCACATAATTTGTAGAGATGGCGCGATACGGTATAACGTGGTGACAAATTCATGATTTTCACCCTAAAAGTGCAAAATCTTAAACCGTACAAAATCTTCTGCTAAGCATAATTATTTACGGCTGTAAGGGTACTCCAGTCTGACTTGAGCCCTAACGTCCTAGCCCTAGGTGCTTGTCCATTCCGAGTTTCAAGTCACCTACTTGAACTCATCGATAAAGGTTCTGACTGATGTCTATAATTTCTAAACTACAAAAGTGATGATGATAAAATTTATACGGAATAATCTTTAAAGAACCTCCTTCCTAACAAAAAAAGAATGAATGAAATCGGACAACGGGTTAATGAATTATAACTAAATACACATTTTGACTTTGATGCCGTCTTCCAGGGAAACCATGATGAATTCTGGGACAAAAAGTATCCTATGTCCTACCTCGGAGTATGAACTATAATCATGTCAAGTTTCATTTAAATCCATTCAGCGGATTAGCCGTGATGCGCGGTCGTGAAACAGACAGACAGACAGACAGACAAAAATGAAACAAATTACAGTTTTGGCTTCAGTATCGACTAAATAGTGTCCTCTAACAAAAATTTTCAAAATATCTTCAATGTACAGAATTCGACCCTTTACAGTTTTATTATAAGTATATATAGATTTCAGTAGCAGTTCAAGGCAAATATAGCGCTCAAGTTACTACTAAGCTAGGCACTCCTTAAAGACAGGTTTTAAATGCATAGCTCAGTGTACATTAATGTAATATTACTATAATATAGAAAAACGAAAAATCCTGACTTATTCATTTACTGATTTATCCTCACGTAGCCCAAACTCTTAGAAAGAACGAACCTAGCTGAATATTTTTATGTTGAAGAGCTAAAAAGACAAAAATTCCTACGGGAACATCCGAACGGGTCAGGTAAGTAAGGAATAAATAAAAAAATCATCAAATGTAGGTACACACACATAAATTAAGAACGGCTGCGCCTATTTCGATAATTCTTATTTTGTTGGTGTTAATTATCTGTATTTCATACAAGGTTTGTATGAAATCATTTTTTTTTATTTATGTTTTGTCAAATTATTTATCCAGTTTTCGCGGGATGTGGACGCAGCCACAGGCAACAGCTAGTAAAATATAAACACGATTAAAAACCTGTAATTTTTCAAATCCAAAGTTATCCAACTTCATATCTGCGCCAAATTCTTTCATCAAAATATCAATATCACTTTTTACACATCAAACACTAGCACTATTCTCAAATCACAATCCAGTGTTTGAACTTTTGAAGCTATGTTTATTTTTTAAACACTATTCACAAAATAATGTAATAAACACACTTTATTCCAACCACTTGTCTATTCTCTCTACATAAAGAACGTGCAAAGAGGTTTTTGGTCCGACGATTTTTTTTAATTTAATATTCTTATGGCATGCCGAAGGTTCTATCGTAGGCGTCCGCTGATGACGCCGTGTCGCGCCATAATATGAGATTACATAGTACATACGCGATGCCTTCGTCTGCCTTGTTTAAAGTTCGAAGGCATTATAACGTCGAGTTCAAACAGCCATGGGTAGCGTTAATTTTTCAAACTAGACCACGTTTTTCAAACTCGGTCGTTTGATACATGCTATGGTCTACGCATTGTACAGGTGGTAACTGGAATGCTATGCAGAACACAGTTTTGTTTGTCCCGAAATTAGCGTAAACAGGCAGCATCAATACAAAGTATTGATAAAACATTTTACGAATTAGGTTTACTGACACATTGGCCTTGGGAAGCCGTACCTTGCGTAGTGCATAGCGTCTCTTTGTAGAGAAACATACGTAAATAAGATATTGCCGGGCTCGGGAAATGTTAACTTTACATTCTACAATTCGCCTCCGAGTGTCGTTTCATGCCCAAGTATACCTTTTTTTTAAGTGAAATTTTCTCTGGGCGCATTAGGTAGGTATTTTACGAGATGGGAAAAATCATTGAACTCGCGACATTGTAAACCGTGACCGACACCTCACGTAATTTCTCGGCACTTCCCGTGTGCTTTAATCTTTTTAACACACTTGTACCTATTACCTACCAACTTGACTGAGATCTCACCCGATAGTAAGTGAATCGGCAGCTGAAGATGTTATTGTAGACTAACTTAGAATGGATAAGTAAACTCATTCCTAACGATTTCTAGTTCTACACAGCTTCGCGCCGGAACTCTAAATCGCTTAGCGGACTTCTAAGAGTTCCAAATCGCAATATCAGACAGCCGACTCTTTAGGGATAGACCTAAGTACCTACTGAATCATTCTATCCTCAACCTCTAACATCAATGTCCCGATGTTCGGATAATCGAGATTCTAAGGCAAATCAATATAGAAACTAATCTCACATACGCACCTAATAAACCGCTATTTATTTATTTATTTATCTAAAACGGCACCTGTCGTCGCCGGTCGCCACCCGATACCGCGAAAGCCTCAAACAAATCGAATTCCAGCTATTTCACAAAGCTGTCGCGTACGCAGTAAACATTGTACGGCATCGCTATTCAACCAGTGATCCGATAAGCCGCTACAGACTTGACCAATTTTTGAGACCAACATAGGTAACACTACATAGAGATCATCTAAGTAATTTAAAAATGAACGTTATTCCGTTATTACATTTTTATTTCAGCGTTTAAGTTTAAACACGTGGAGGGGCGTTCATTTTTAGAATAGATAATTTATACGTAGGTATCAATTTCTAATCCGAGTTCGATTGGAAATAGGTACGTAGACTAAGGTTGTAATCACTAAAGCTTACAATATAACATTACACTAAAGCGAACTCTATGAATGGTGTCACACTAAATGAGACCATTCATGGAATGAGAGATGCTGATGTGTGTGTAGTGTAGCGTGTATCCTATAGGTACCTTTAAACAAGCAATTCTTGTATATATACAGGAAAATTTTTGGTCACCCTACTAAAGCCTATCAGCTGTTTAGGCAATACAAATGGCAGCGGTCGCTGACCTAATTTTTAGGGTTCCGTGAAGGGTGCCAATGGGACCCTTTTACTAAGCCTTTAGCAATTGATATTTAGGTAGGTACTTAGCTGAAAACGCACATAACTACAAAACGATCCGATTTAACCACTAGTATCCTAGTAGTTAATTAAGACGTCGGATAGCATTATTAGCACCACTTCAAAATATCAATTAACTATTCAGTATTTTCACAGTAGGTATTTTACAATTATGTTTGGGCGCTCCTCCCACGCGACATTCAACAAATCATCTGAAGCTCGGAAACGGCTCGAACGATTTTCATGTATTACGATTTTCAATTGAGTATACAGGGGGTTTTGGGGGCGATAAATCGATCTAGCTATGAATCATTTTTAGAAAATGTCGAATTTACCAAAAGAAATAAAAATATGACTCGTGCTGCCATCTATTGGCCAGTAGCAATACTACCGAGCGAAGCTTGAGTAGTCAACTAAAAACAGCATAATCAAAACTGTACAGCACATAACCCATATACGGCACATCCGTACTCAGATCCATAACAGCTCGTATTGCCTTCCATTTGACAGTTACGGTCCCGGTGCCAGGTTGGAACGTAAATTGTGAGTGCAAGTCGGTTCCGTCTGTAGAGACGTATCGTTATTCAGCCTGCAATCCAATACGATACGCATTTACCAATTTGCATACCCATGTAGTAATTTAGTTCCTATTATAAGCAGATAAGGTGCTAATCAGCATGTAGGACCAACCCACGCCCGCAAAACCATTTGTGGGTTACATACAGGGTTGCCACCAAACAATGTTTGTAAATAAAGTATGGGTAGCTAAATGAACTACTTATTATACACTCTCGCTAGGTACATATTATAATAAACATCACTTAATTTACTTTTTTACACACTACAAGTAAGACTGAAATATCCCCTAATATAGTACCTAAGTGAAGGTGCAGCAAAGATATTATCTTTACTTGGAAAGAGTAAGTGATCATTTAAGTGTAAAAAAAAAGATTCTGACGAATTGAGAACCTCCTCCTTTTTTGAAGTCGGTTAAAAAGATAATGTTCATAGTCACATATATATCTCTGCAATCTATATGATACAAATCACAAACATTGTTCAGGAATATAAATTACAATACGCTATGCATAAACGCATAGTCCATACAGCAGTTCCTGCCAAAATAGTTTCAGTCATCCTGCAGATATTTGGTTATGTAGGGTGCCGTAACCTAAGAGCACCCTTAAGTAGAGTAAAGGCTCAGAGAGGGATTTTTTTCATAACATAACAAACAGATACTTCCACTTTTGTATAAATGTATCTTGCATAATACTTAAGCTGAAATTTAATATAAAAGATGCAAAGTGGCAACCCTATTAACTTAGCATACAATAGACATTCTCTAGACTCTAGTCACTAGTCACTACTATTAAAAGTCAATAGTTGCAACCTACATGTCCATTTACACGTAGTGATTATATACTCTTTGTCCATTTAGCTCTAACGCCATTTACCATAAGGTGAGAAGTCCTATGCTCTGGTAATCAATACCCAAAATTATGATGCGAGGCGCAATGTTACCAGACAAGTTGAATATTGAATAAAAAACTTTGACATACAAATTACATACTGTGAATAAATGCTTAATTAAATCAAAAATGTTGATTCTTTCAGATAAGCCGAACTTACAGGCATTTATGAAAATCAGACAACCACCACGTTCGGAAAGTAGTTTTGCACCAAGAACACCATCAAAAAAACTCTGCACTTTCATTTGGGTACACATAAAGCAAAGTTAATCTACAATTTGATTTTAATTCCTTTTCGAGGATCAGTTCCAAGCACAGGTTTCCTTTTAGGCCCCATTTCCACCAAAGAGAAGTGGAGCAGAGCTGTGTTTGAGTAACCAATCAGATTTTGTCATTTTGACATCTCTGAAACGAAGGGGAGAGGAGATGACGAAATTACGAAATCTTAGAATTACAGCGGCCATAGCCTTCTGGTACTACATATTCAACAGCAGTGCAGGCTGGCAAGCTTCACATACCTTTGAGAATAAGATGTAGAACTTTTACAACTTTCGAATGCATGCCATCAATACTTTTGTCTACCATTAAAAACAAACTACAGTATATATGTGTAAGGGAAATAAATAAAAGATTAGGACTACATTAATATATATAATTTATTATTATAATAATAGTTACCTAAATATTGTTTAAACAGTGAGAATAGTTTGACAGTTTTACACTAAAAATAATATCCGACTGTAGCTTTACATACAAAGATAGTTATAGAAATGATGATATTAATGTCTATTTCTACCCAGTTCCACAGATCATGCCTATGCAGCATGTGTCTTCTCTTTCTAATTTAATCTACTTTTGTTGATCTCTTTTCTCTGTCTCTCTGTTGTATAGATTAGAAATACAAAGGAGATCAAATTATCTCTATACACACATCATAGCATCACAAGTAACAGCGAGACTGTGGTATAAGTGTGTCTTACACAAAACTGTAGTGAGACAAAGTGAGTAAAGTTTACTCCGTCCTTGACCTAAGGACTCTTTGCCCCTAGTCTAGGTCCAATTACTGCTGGATTATCTTAGAAGATGTTCTTATCCCATACATGTTACTTTTTTATACTTTCTGTATTTATCCACAGATGACAAGCAGAATGAACTCAAAAGTAGATTGTGTAGAAAAATGAACGCTAAAAGCAATAGCAAACAGAACTGTCCTCTTAAAAATAGCAACTCTTTGTTACTAGTAAACACCCATATATTTCGGTATCTAGCTTAATAAACTGGTGAAAAGCCTTACTCCTGACAAGTATTCAAAAAGTATATTCTACTCTACAGCCAAGAATAAAACAATGGAATCAACTCAGCCTTCAAATTCTGCATACAGACTGCTACTATACATATAAAAAAATATCAACATTAAAGCTCATCTTCTCTATTGAGGTATATTTATACTATACAATCCATCAGAATAAGTATTTTGCATCAGCAATTAATGTGAGGAACAAATAACATTAATACAAAACACATAACTTAGAAAAAGTAAATTGACTCTAAAATCAATTATTGTAATTCCAATATTATCACAAACAAATACATAACAGTGTCATTTCTAAAACAGCATAATGTTCAGAAATACAAAAACTGAATTCTAGACAAAACATTAAACTTGGTACCTTACCATTTAGTAATATCTAATATCATTAGTCTTCACTAATGTAATCTATAACAATACTAATAATATTCATCAATAGTACAAAACTATGTTTATTTATAACATTATTACTCAAATTGATCCATTTCAACAAAAAGAGTTTATATCACAAAGGTTTGGTTGGGTATCCAGCGATAGCGGCCAAATTAGTGCCTTTAAAATCAATAATGTCATCAGGATTCACCTTTAATTTCTCCATCAAGCTTTGTCTATCAAACCTGATCATGTTCAAGTTCACTTGCCTGATGAATTTAATTTTTTGTATCACATTATGTCTCAAACGGGCTGGTAACGTCTCCTTTAACATATTTTCTAACTCCTGTATCGTATCGGGAAGTGTGATGGAGCATTGGTCAGTTTCTATCTGCACCTTTGGTACACTATACCTGTTAAACGTCTGTAGCTTATCAGGGCATATGTGATGCTCGTGTGAACTGCCTGCAGCTTGGATAATATCTCCGTCCTCGTTGAAGACTACTTTAGTATTCAAGGCACACTTACATTCGTCTTCCAGGGCATTTTCGAGATTCCAATTCCTACTGGCACAGTCTTCGTCTAAGTTCAGCAAATGTCCGTATTTAGTCTCGATTTTCAATAATACTGACTTACATTTCTTGTACACACTTCTTAACTCTTCTAAATCGCTTTCTGATATTTCATTTGCTCTGTCCCTGGTGGAGGAATTGTCGTCTGATGAAGAAGTTTGTTTTTCCGCCTTCTTACGTTTTTTCCTTTTAGGAGGGTCCTCGTTGATGTTACTCGGTTCTTCACTGTTTTCGCATATATTAGGAGTCTCTTCGGCGACTTCTCGCACGTGGTTTTTCACAACAAGATATTTTTTTGACTCCATAGTTTTCTGGCCCAAAGCCACTGAGGGCTCACGTTCGTTTTGTATAATCATTTCCAGATATTTCTTGTAAATGTGCAGGCCATCACATTTAAATATTTATTTTATTCAAAATTCAAAAACACTTTTCATTCCATGTGCATTTTGACAACGACATTGACAGATTTTCAGACATGCTGTCAAATAAAAAAAAAACAAATCAAATAGTCATGTACGAATATAACGGTTTCAAGGTTATCGATGATTAGGTGTTAGAAATTCCTCTATAACTAGCAAAACACTTCCTAAAATAAGATAAACCTTTTCGCTTGTATCAATATGATTATTTTATATAACAAAAACAATCAAATTACTGAAAAGCTAATAAATAATACACACTAACTCCCTAAGTATAAATTATATCGATATCAAACACGACGCGATGGCGCGGGCAGATCTATTTGTGTCAGCAACATGGCCGCCGGCCGCCACTCGATGACGCAAGCGCGTGAGTGTTCGGATACGCGTACCTTTTCATAGTAAAAAACGTGGCATATTATTATGAAAAAACCTCAGATCACTCAAACACAGGAGATATCGAAAGGAGGCGTGGCCGGTGCGAACGCATCATGCTACAAAGGAGCTTGTTATGACTTTTAGCCGTCAGTCGCGAGTCCCCTTAGGTTGTATAAGGTAAATCAAAGATTCATCGATTTTGGGAAAATGCCTCATTGTTCGGTAGTTGTATGTAAAAATAAGAGCACCAAAGTGAATTACTCCAGAGATGGTATATCATTTCATACGTTAGTACCAGAATATTATTATTTTTGTGAGGTTTTTATTAAAAATCAGCAAACCTATTTGCTTGACAATTTTGTCAACGCTAAGTCAACATTTTTAATACAAACAAAAACCATTGCGCGCTTAGTACAAATAAATCAACGAATTAGCTGCGAAAACGAGCAATGGTTACAGCCGCTGCATGCATCCGTGAAGTAGAGATGCGACCTGACATGGTTTCGCCTTGTATATTGTCGATAGTCGACTATCCGACGCGACATAAAATGGTAATGCTCTTGTACGCCAATTGAAGAATAAGATATTAAATTTAATTATTATAACTTATTAATCTTATTATACAAATGGAATACAAAATTTATTTTTATGAATAGAAACTAGTTTTTCGAATTGTGACTATTTTCAAATTAGTTTATTAGTAGCCTTAGTTTCCATTATGAAACAATGTAATTCCCATCTAAGTTCGTTCGATTCAACCTTGTAACTTGTAAGTTGGACGAAACCAATGATGTAGATGAAACTGCGTTTTTGTATGAACAAGCCATATTTGACGAAGAAATAAACATACTTGTACAAGATATTTCCGAATTTGGTAGCCAGGTAATATCTTATATTGCGGGATTTGTAGTGCAACGTTTGATAAAAACATTAAAATGTGAGACGTGCTGCGGCGCTTTGATTGCAGAATCAGTACATGATAAACATCTGAGATTTATACAACTTAAAGATAAAGGTGGTCTCATATTTCCATCCAATGATGTTGTGAGTATATGTAAGTGGATGGAAGTAATTATAAAATCTTCCATTCTACCTTATGAAAAATTAACAGTGTCCTCAAAATATTTGCGGCAAGAACTTTTGGCCAAATCTTTACCACATTTCACAGGAATGAATCTATTTGCAGAAATAAATTTTCACCAATACAATCAATCACCAATGAATAATCTATTGATAATGCTGACTAAAGCAGTTATGGAAAAATATATGGATGTAAGACTCCATTATCTAACAAAAAACGCAACACCTAAACTCTCCAAGCGGCAAGTTCTAAATAAATACTTACATTTTACCGGCCAGTAATATTTTCTTAACTATGTAGGCTAGCATTTCACTGTGATCACACCTGATAGAAAGTACTAATACAGTTTAAGGCTGAGTTTGTTGTGGGCTTCTTCTCAGTCTTCTCAGCGGCAGGGCGCGTTTGGAACCCTCGTAAACTTAGTTTTAGGTCGTGAATGGTTATCACCATAAAGTGACCATGTAAAACAAAACGACGTGTCATAAGTGCCTTTGTATGTTAGGCCTATATGAAATAAAGAATTTTTCTATTCTATTCTAAGGTGGAGCGCGCTGGTCTAGGAAATGCACTGACGATTAACGTTTGTAACGCGTTTAAAGAACGAGGAATCTAAGGAAAAATATTTTTTTTTGTTTATGTTAATAATATTATTTATACACTCGTATCTGTAAAAAAAATATGAGAAAATATTATTTATGTGTGTTTCTTATTTGAACAACCATTCTACGCAATCTAATTTCGAATCGATTTATTTATCGACAACTCCATTTTTCATCTCTAGTTGTCAATGTGTGTGTACTATGCCCTTGTAGATACAGGATGAAACCACGCCTCTTTTTTTAAATGTGTGCTATTTTTATTGCATTGGTGTTTGAAAACTTTATTCTAGTAGGCGTGAAGAAATGTGTATGTGTGTTATACTAATTGTTTTTGTCAATGGCGTAGTGAAATTAGTGGAAGGGACAAGGAGACAGTTGGTCCCGAACAAAATATAGCATGTACGATATCTCCTGTGTTTGAGTGATCTGAGGAAAAAACATTTCTCTTTAAAATAAATTTAAATCTGATAAGTTGACAAAAACAAAAACGGAACTACTTTACCGTTCTATGAGGTAATATATTATATTATAGATCAATGTTACCGTTAACGGTTAAATATCGTTGAACTGTAGTTAAATTAATAACACAGTTGTTTCTAAGCTCACATAAATTAAATAACTACAACATCAGTTAACTCATTAACTTAATAAATTAAATTGATCCTTTAGAAAATGCATATATCTATTTACCGGTATTGGAACTGAATGGTGTCAAAGTTCTAAATAATTACTAGGGAGCTTATTATCATTCAACAGTACTGGTAATAATATTATTATGTAATAGTAATAGTCTAGTGGAATAAGGATTAATAAAATGCAATAAAATTTTTCTATCTATTTATATTTTTTATTGTCATAAAACATGATTTTTCCTTTTCTTTTTCTTTTTAGGAACTGCATCTTCCATAGATACATTGTTCTGTAAAATATCATCTTGGACACAATTTTTATTTTTCTTTTGTTTAATTTCGCAAACTTGGATTTCTTCTGAAACCAAATTCTGTACTTTCTTCTTCTTAGACTTCTTAGATGACTCATTACCTGGACTAACCTCTTGAGAGCATTCTGAGGAATTTGCTTTTGCCTCCAGCAATTGAATATTATTGAGACATTCTTGATGTTTTTTCTTTTTAGATTTCTTTACTTTCTGTTGTACATCAGCTGTCACAATTTCTGCTGTCTCTTGAGGACAAGCCAATAAATTTTCTCCTGTTGTATCTAATGATTCTATATTATCTTCAATACATTGTTGACGCTTCTTCTTTTTGGATTTCTTAACATTAGCCTGTTCAGGTACCAGTTCATCTGGCACTACATATTGTGTTACTTTTTGAGTACATTCAGTTATATTATTTTCAACTACCTCTTCACTTGGTTGTTCCTTCTGCTTTGATTTTTTCTTTTTCTTGCTTTTAATTTCACCATTTGGGCAGGAGTCACCCTGACTGTCATCTTCCTTCTGTGAACTATAAAAAGAAAATGGTTCATACCCGGATCCATTTTGTTTGCTTCCTTTTTCTGATTCAGTAGAGTTTGAAAATCCTTGAAAAGCATAATCTGATACTGAATCTTTTGATTCTATATCTGTGTTAAGAAGTTTTGATTTAGATTTAAAAGCGGCCATTTTGGTTTTAAAATAGTCATCCATGTTTCCTTTCTCTGTGAAAACTTGCTCTGTAATTTTGATAGTATCTTCTTTCATAACTTCTTCAACTTCTAGTTCTTTAAAGCTCTTCTTACCAAATATATTAGCCAAGTCTTTTTCACTGTAGCGGGACAGGTCTTTGCCTCTTGTGAACTTGTGATAGTGAATGCGAGCCTTGCTTGTCTTGGACTTCTTTTCGAGTGAAACACCACTGTGCAAGGTTTCGGTATTATTGTCAGCTGAAAAATTAATCACCAAAGTACATAAATTTTCGAAAATCATAATGATGTACAAAGACACGCTCAGAAGTTCTAATAATATCATCCTCTACGTAGAGATTCTCTAACATAGTATAATACATAATGTTATCATATATTAAAGATAATAAACAAACCACTAAAATTTTCATGAATGTTAGACCATGTTTAGAATTCAATCACCTCAAGAAAGTTTTGATCTCAATAAAATCTTAACCTCAAGTCAAACTTTGAACCACTGTTCGAGCGATATCTATTTTTAGTTCAATAATTTAATAAGTTGAGATATTAGGATACAAAAATAATAAAAGAAATATGCTATTCTTCTTATATTAAAAGGTTATAATTACCATTAGATAGGTTAGCGAGTAACGAATTAAAATCGTCCTCGTGTTTAGTCCACTGGTCGCTTCTGTCCTCGAAACCCAGACCTTTCTCATCGTTCTTGTATCTAGCCACTACGTGTTCCACAATACCATTTTCTTTAGCACCTAAACCCTTCCCAGAACTCCAGCCCATTCTCTCCAACATTCTTTGTCCGAATTTGTTGCTATCGTTGCTCCAGGCATTGTTCTTAGCGCGTAGATTTATCACTTTCTGTTTACGACGAGGTTCGGCCAACATAGACATGTTTATATTGTAAAAAATTAAATAATTTCAGAATAATTTATCAACACAACGTGCTCTTGAATGCTGCATTTTGACAACTTGTCAATGCTCTCAAATCAATAGACAATAAACGTCAGAAATCAACTTCAAAATGGACGACGCCTGGCGCACCAATGGCGACCCGTGACTTCAAGGTTGCTGCTCCACGCGCTGCGTTCCGTTGGTCCGTTCCACAGATAAGAGAAACTATTTTGCTGCCTGCGCGAAAGCCCGCCACACGCCGCGAGCGAGCATCGTGTACACCCACCGACCTGAAGTTCGTTCACAATAATTTATCTTTTTGGCGCGGCCCAACTGGCGCGGTTTTTGCTATATTGAGCTGAGATCGTAATAAACTATTTACGATCGTATGAAAATACTAGTTCAATAATACTGCATAATACTTAGTATTTAGTTTGTATTGTTGGGGATTAAAAAATACTTATTTGATCAATTCTTATTTGATAAATTTGATGGCTAAGTTTTGGTACTTTAAGTTTGGAATTTTTTTTCGCTGCTAGGCCAAAATTAAAATGGAACCTAATTTAGAATACTTATTTATATGCGACTAAATCATGTATAAATTATAATGTAGTTACTTGATACTTTTAATGATAGTCTGGTTGATAAAAAACATCAAACTGGTTCCACCCACAAATCGTATTCAATAACAACGATGATATAATTTTGTTACGATATAGGTACCACTTGTATACCACAGATACTATTATGGTATTCGGGTTTAGTCATAGGTTTACATAAAAGTATTGACGTTTTTTAAGTTTTAACTGGTAACTGGCAGGAAGTTGCATCTACCAAGCACATATCCCTGCCGCAGTTGGCAGCCTGCTCGGATTTGAGGGGAATTCCCGGGTTCAAATCCCTAAACAGATTTCACAGTCTGTAAAGAATAGACAAGGGACTAAGATTCTCTGTCCCGAAAAAGGGTTTTATGGGAATTTTCTGGAAACTCAAGTAGGCCAAAAAATTACCAAAAAGATAGGAAAATCATGTTCATTTTTATGTAATAGTGTGGTGTTATGTTAAAGATTTCTCTCCACCAGTCATTAGGCAAGTTGTCTCAGCTCGACTGGGCTGACCGGTTCCCGAAAAGTAAAAGTGCGATTTGATTTTCCATGCAACACACATTATGCAAATGCTTTAATGTGTGTACAATTTCTAGTTTTTCACTTGTCATATTTTGTCTGTTACAAGTTTGCCATGTTATAAAAGCTAAGTAGGTAGTGGTTCAAAACTGAGTTAATTAAGGGGCATGCGACGAGACTGCCCGTGAATTTCAAAATTTTGTGATTTCAATTTTTCAATTTTATTTATCGAAACAGGAAAATGTTGCACAGTACAAAATCCTTAAATCTAGTGCACAGAATATTTAGGTACAATTTTTTTTTAACCTGATGACATCATAGGCAGTCAAATTGCGGGAATGCCAGTATCATCTTTACGTGTTTATATAAAAATATTTGCTTAAATTTTCCAGCTAAAGAAAATAAGTCCGAGATTTTCGAGTTGCTTACTTCAAACTCGATACCTACTCGGAATAACTTGGTAGGATGGACCATTTTAAGCAAAGATTTTGATATAAACCAATTGACACCTGTAAAGATTATACTGCTATTCCCGCACTTTGACTGTCATACTCATAAGCTTAGAAATTGCCAAAAAACACGAAATTTTTGAAATTCGCCGGCAGAATCGTTGATTTCGCCTTATGATTAGTGAAAGCCTTACCATAATGAGTAACTTACAAGTTACATGCCGTTGGAGCCTTTTAAGGCGTTACAGTTTCCATTATCTACCCATGCCATAATTAAATATGCAGGTACATGCGACAAGATGAGAGTGGACCGGTCTTTTATGAAAGCGGTTGGTCAGTTCCCGAGAAAACGTCTGGCTCTACCTGGTAAAATATCTCCCAAGAAAAACGAGATGTACAAAGTATTAACATTTAATTCAGTGTTATAATATGTCAGATGTAGTTTATAGCGAAAAACCAAAACCATTTCACGTTCTGGCGCTGCGTTCAGTAATCAGTTCGCCTTACCTACTTGATTCCTGACATTAACCCCAACCTAATTCCTAGTAGAAAACTTCAGTAAAAAATAAAATACAGTACAGAACCTGGGCCCTGCTATCCCATATCACTACTTCCCTACTTATTAACCGACTTCATAAAAAAAGAGGTTCTGTTTTCGACTCGTTTGTTTGTATTGTATGCAGTAGGAATATCCGAGATTACTTATCTATTAAAGAAAATGCTCGCGTTACAGTGTTTGACAACTTTTTTCGAAAAGGCTTGACCGATTATTATTATGAAATGTTTTTCTGCATTCAATAGGTCTGAAAATAGGTCGTAAGCTATTGTTTTATTTGTTCATACCCTTAAATGGATTTAAAACAACGTTTGCTCGGTCAGCTAGCTAAAACTTCTTGAAAGTAGGTAGATAAATACAAAGGTCGAATCCACTATTCCATCGGGATTTGAAAAATCTAATCACGCAGGCAAAAGCGGGCGAAGACGTTTGTCTTCTTTTATTTCACGAAATGGTTTTATTGCATTGGTTCTCACTAGTTCCTAAATAAAACCATTTCTCCCAAATCGCCTCGGCGAGTTAGGCAAAACCATAAATTGATCAATTCTACGATATACTCGTATCTCGACACATATAGAAAAATCTAATCACGCAGGCAAAAGCGGGCAAAGGCGTTTGTTTGCCTTCTTTTATTTCACAAAATGGTTTTATTGCATTGGTTCTCTCTAGCTCTTAAATAAAACCATTTCTCCCAAATCGCCTCGGCGAGTTCAGCAAAACCATAAATTGATCAATTCTACGATATGTATCAACACATACTTGAGTACAGTCCGACAAGGCTCTCTTGGCACTTGAAGGAGGGCGCTGATGCAAAACAAAGGCAGCCATAAAATAAAATCTCCTCAATTTAACTTCAATTTTAGTTTAAAACAGTTAATAGTAAGCAAAAACAACATAACATACAATAGTGATATACTGACAGAGCGAACTATCACACAGTAGCACAAGATAGCGGCGTTAGTTCAGACTTTGGCCACGCGCCAAAATAGCCTTGTCGCACTGTAGATACATTACATTGAGTGAAATGGCAAGTGCGCGATCAAAGTTAATTTTGCAATGTGCAACTGCAAGGAAGTACTAATATAGGTGGCCTATATTAGCAATTTATACCCAATTCCAAAATAAACATGGCTCTCCTTCGGCTCTATACTTCTAGGAATACTATTCCTGCTTACTGCTTCAAATTGTTGTTTTATTTAGTTTAATTTGAAAACTTATTCTTCGTTATCGTAATCGTTAGCAAATTCTGCCCCCCGTTTGGATAACATAATTTCCTTACACATTTTAGGGGCTGTTTAAAAACATTTTTATTATTATACTTTAGGGGCCATAAGTACATCTTTTAAAGCAATAATTTTCCTACTGTTTTGACAATATTTTTAAGCTATGTTGGTATGGAAATATTAAAACAGTAGGCACTGCAACTCGGTGGTAATAGATAGGTACAAATTCAATTTAGTGCCAAACTAGTTGCCTTCAGAAAATCTTAAGAAAAGGTCAGACGAAACAAATATTTGTGCCAAATAAAAATAAAGATTTGACTTTAATAGCCCGTTTACCAAATCCAATTTATTCAAATTAATGAGCGAATCGGAAGTTTTTTACGTGGGAAGACAAGACCTCTGAGTCACTAGCGGCACCTGGCAGTTCTGCAATTTTGCACCATGACACAAAAATAGCCTACCTACCTGCTGAGTGATTCTTTAAGACGACGTTGCATCTTGGGTACTGATTGGTTAATATTTGCATTCTTTGTGCAGCGTAGGCGCCGACTGGCTTTTATTGGTTTCGTTGGTATGATTATTAATTTAAGGGCGATGGGTACCATCCGGGCGCGAAAATTTAAATTTTATTTAGTTTTTCGCTCATAGTGGGCTAATTATACATCGAAGGCTAATGGCAATGAGTTTTGCGGGCACAACATTTATGCATCTACATGTTTTTAATAAAAACTCTGGTCAACAATACTCATTTACTTCATATTGGTTCCCGATAGCTCGAAATCTGGGAAACTGCAAAAAATTTTCTTTCGGGAACCAATATGAGATGAGTGGGATCTTTCGAGCAAAGTTTCTATTAAAAACATGTAGATGAATAAAAAGTAGACCCGCAAAATGCATTGCCATAAATCTACAATGTGTAGTTAGTCTAATATTTGCGAAAAACAAAATAAAATTTGAATTGCGCGGGCTGGTATGGCCGCAACACCTTAACGGTGATAATTTTACTTACGAGAATCAGGAAAAAGTTTTTAGTTACAGGAATACAGGACTTATTTGTTCTAACTTAAAAAAATAGCCAAATATAGATTCAAGCGACCCATTGTGAAGAACAAATGTGCGGCGCGTTTTCATATTTTGGGTTCCATTCCCAAAGGGTAAGACGGTAAAGTCTTAAGGGTCACGGGTCATTGGGTCCCGTCTTACGTTAAAACGGGACCCAATTACAATAACTCGACTCGACAATTCGTGTGTCTGTCTGTATTTCATGAATTCACGGATGATGACATCAAATACTATTAAATAAATATTTAAGGGGGTCTCGTGCAACAAACGCGATTTTTTTATAGTTTTTGATTTTGGTGCGCGAGTCCGACTTGCGCTTGACCACTTTTTCATAAATCTTGTGGTTTTATCGATAAACAGGTACGGCAGACAGAGAGATGACTACTGAGACAAAACCGATGCTCAAGCTCGCTTCGAGTTACAAACACATCATTAGAGGTTCCTAGCCTTTGTCTGAAGGAAACTTCTGTATCTTTTGATATTTCGGGGTACTTTTCAGTCGCAGTAAATTATATAATAAAAAAAAAACAAGAGACCATAATTAGAGAAGTTAACGGTGTATCTCGGAGGCTGCGCGCCCGAGGCCGGTCCAAGGAAAATAAAGTAAAAAGGGTAAATTGGCGACCCAACCGCTTTGGCGACGACAGCTGCGAAATGGCGCGAAACTGGTTTCGCCTGGAGTCCATGACGTCATCTGACATGCGCCTTCGAATGAGCTGTGCGCGCAAAAAACGTATCTTCGAAACACGATGATCCATTCGATTTTACGGCTCTTTATTGATATGGCTTTGTCTGTACCTGCCTTTTGTTTGGTACCCACACAGGTACCCACTACCTATACTATATTATGTTATTGTTTTTAGGGTTCCGTACCCAAAGGGTACAAATGGGACCATAATATTACTAAGACTCCGCTATCCGTTTGTCCGTTTGTCCGTCTGTCACCAGGCTGTATCTCTTGAACAGTGATAGTTAGACACTTGACCGTGATAGTATTGTATACTTAGTAGTAGCACTAGGGCACAGCCAGGTCGATTTAAATGTTTGTTATTAGTAATGGATGATGGTAATAATGTTAGTCTATTGACTATTGAATATTTAAAAAAAACTTTACGACCAATCTTTATTTATGAGTTATAATTGAAAAACTCACTTTCACTAAGCAGAACTTGTGAGCTTTCTTTGAATCAAAGATGTAGAGCGAATGCATCAGTAACTCGAAACCTAGATCGTGCTTTATCAGTGAGTGTGTAATTACAGGAATCAACGCATCTACATTTGCATTGTAATCTAAGACGCCATTGTGCAATGTGGGAACCGTAATATTCAATCATAACATCATATCAATATAATGTTTTTTTTTTTCACGAAAGTCCCTTAAGGGTACTTTAGTTTCGCTACGATCTAGCCTAAAAGCTAATTAGTAACTTAATTTTAACTTAAACTAATATTAAAACTTATATCTAAGAATCTGTCCATTGACTTATCTTAGTCTCTATTGCAGTATTGAAGGCACTTTGTTCTTGTGTCCTTGATGATGCACTAGCACTAGTACTATGCACAGCACTTCACCTTCACTCACACTTACACTAACTCAAAAGGCTTAGTCCTTTTGAGTCTTCTTATAAGGTCCGTAGTGTCGAGGAGCTGGATTGCCTCCACGTTTACGTGATGATGCAGCCGATGTTCATGTGCTGCGGCATATCTTTGAATGATGATATCAACGAAGTCCATTTGAAGATCTCGGTGAATGTCTTCGTTTCTAACATACCAGAGTGCATTAACGATGCCCCTGAGTACTTTGTTTTGGAATCGTTGTATTATCTCGATGTTGCTTTTTTTGGTACAACCCCAAAGCTGAATACCATAAGTCCACACTGGCATTAGGACTTGTTTATACAACAGTAACTTGTTTTGCGTTGACAACGACGATGTTCTTCCAATCAGCCAGTACATGTTTTTGTACCTCAGCTCTAACTCTGCTCTTTTCTTCTTGACATGAGCTTTCCAGCGCAGCCTTGTGTCAAGCGTCATTCCAAGATATTTTGCCGCAATATAAGGTAGCAGTAGGGAAATTTCAGGTTCTATAGTATTAGATACTACCTCGTATAGATCGTCTAGTTTAAAAATGAACGCTCCTCTAATACATTATTCTTCAACGTAAACACGGGGAGGGCATTCATTTTTAGATTACACTTTCCATACAATGGAAATAGGTACCATCTAACTACCACCAACTGTTTTCCTACGTTCCTACATCAAAATTTCGCAACCACATTACCAAAAAATTCAGATTAACCTCCAATCCAGATAAGCATGAAGCTTATGTTCTAGTTCTTTTATTAGGTACCATCTATTAGGCATCAACCCCTTTTATGTCCCACAACTGGGCACGGGTCTCCTCTCAGAGTGAGAAGGGTTTCCATAGCCACCACGCCGGCTAAGTGCGGATTGGCAGGCTTCGAATAACTCTAAGAGCATTATATGGTGAAATCTGAGGTAAACAGACAAAATGATTTCCTTCACCAGTGACCTTACGGATATTAAGTTTCCACAAAAGCACATAACTCCGAAAAGATAGTGCGTGCCCGGAATTCGAACCCCCTGACCTCCTGATGAGAAGCAAGCTCGCAGAGGTCTAAACCTGTGGTCTAAATCAATGGGCTCTCAGTAATAATACCATTAGTAACAGTAATATTAATCTGTGCTTATACAGCAATGCCTAAATATTCATAGAGGAACCTAAACATTGATATGGGATCACCGTTTACTTCAAAACGTATACCATTCAAAGAACTACTCGGACGGTTGAAACAATACGAGCTAAAGATACAGACAATAATTTATTTGAAGTGGAGACCCTAAGGCCTAATCCAATTATCCCAATTATTTCTCTGTAGTTAGAGCTAGAGAGTCTGCATTCTTTAAATTCCATCACGATTTATTTCAACATATTAAGTAAGTAATGTACCACCAGACTTTAGGCAACAGATTCTCGTTTGAATTGATAAAGACGAAGAAATACATAACACTAAAGTCAAAAACATCAATTTCTGTTTACACTCTTGTAACGGCCTTGAAAAGGTTACGTCCCGCAATTCATTGTTCCTAAATGTTTACGTGTCCAAATAATTATGGCCAAGATACAATACGAAAATCATTTCAAAAGTTCACGAGGAGCTTTTTTCAAAATAGAGTTTAAGGGAGAGATTGGTCAAAAAGATTTAAAATAGACCTTTAGTTCCACATTGGGCAAAGAAGAAGAACTAACAACAAAGTTAATATAGGATACCAAATCAACCATGAAAACAGGAATAATTGGGGAGTCATTGCACTTATTCATAGGCAGGTATGCAACAGCAAACGTGTTTTGCCTCATCGATACCTACGACTTACCTGAGAGTCGCTCCGGACATGGTTCAAATTGTTCACGACTAGACCGTTGTCTCCCATCGGATCCATTGTCACTCATAATCCAACCACTGGGCGAACTTTATCACTGCACATTTCAGTCAGAAAACTCCGAAAATTTCCTATAGGTATTCAACAAAAAACCGAAACAAAACACAAAGTTACATCGAAAGCACAAAGCACAGCCAAAAGTTGAGTCAACTACAACACAATAAGTTAGGACAAGGATCCACGCCGCACTTATACTCCAAAAACGACTTATATTATTGTAGTAATGAGGAGTGTTAAACTTTTATACAGACTGCGGTCCATGGCACGTCCGTCCGATCCTAACTAAGGACGCCAGGCGGCGAAAAGTTTAACCGTGCGTGATTTCTCGGGACTTTCAAAACCGAATGGTCATATACGCTATCAATCTTTGCATACCAGAGTCGTGCGGTGAAACGGAGCTTATCAAGGGTCTGCTGGCCGCGAGAGAGAAAGGGACGACATAAAAGCAGGTACTCCGACCCGAAGTAGGCGAACAGTATCTACAGGTTTTGCTCCCACTACAAGGCACGGACTCGGAGAGGCTCGGAGCTTGAAAGTTAAGTTGTAGTTGAAAAACATATAGCTCTGCTCTGCGCAGCCGTCACTAGACAAGCCAGTTTTTACAACCGAGCCTATCTTTAAACAATCAGTGACCACTATAAACCATGCATTTCTCATCACATCCGCTTCCAATAACCTTACCTTCGGTATCAGTTCTTGGATGTTATTTATAGCTACGGAAATTCTGAATCTCAGGACTTGATCTAATAATTTCATACCAAAATTATGGTTTATGAACACATTTGCTCAAAAAGAAACGATTGACCCAATCGATCAATTCACCTTGTCCAATGCATCTCTGATGAAGGTCACAATTAAATGATCCTTTACGGAGACTAATGTCCCATGGAAAATTTAAAACATATCAGTTGCAACTTTAAACCATTGGTATAAAGTTGAAAATTTTAATGACGGAAGAATTTCACGGGACGGATTTTTTCCAATCTTAAAAGCTGTTCTACTAGTGAAACGCACACAGACACAAACAACTAAGCATCCTAGGGATTTTTACCTGGACTCTGTGCTCCTACGTTATTTATTTTTTACTTAATAGCAGATAGACGCGATTTTGCCTCGTGCGATTCTCTAATCTTACGAAAACACACATTTTGATTTTTGACCTGCACGTTTTATCCTTTAAGTTCTTATCCTTGTCAGCTTTTGTGTCATTGTTTCAGCTAAAATCTGTGATTTCAGCAAATATACTTAAAGATACAATAAGAGAACCCCAAAAACTAAACAAACAATCAAAAACATGGGTCAAAAACTACTAACATAGCAGGCAGTAGATCTGTGTTTGAGTGATCTGAGCAGTAGATCCACTCAGTTTCCTTCACCTGAAACTGAATGTTCAAATTTTAATCGAGGTTTACGAGTCTTGAACTTCTAGATTGAACGATATACGAGTATATAGTCCCCATAAAAACTCCAAAGATTATATGATCAATTTCATATCTCTTACGAATATACTCATACGTTATGCGAATGTTTTTGGGGATCCTATTCTTACTCGTATTGCGTATAAGTGACGTTAATATGTATTCTCATCTACATCAGGAAATTTTGGAATAGTACCTATTCTTAAACTTCCTGCTTGTAAATATTGCATCTGAAAGTAATCATTTCTAATACTATTACACAATACCATACGTCGGGCAATTATGTAGATTAAATAGTTATTTTCTAAAAGGCCGTATAATTATAGTGCCCCAGCTAATGTGTATGCAGTCCACAAACCTGTATGCTGGAAATGCAAGTGAAAGTGGTTGCGCAATCTGGTCTTATGCTTTACTTATGAGTTTTCGGCGATAAGTCCGAGATTTGATAGGTGATCCATGAAATCACGTTTAAATATAGTTTTCTATTGGTTTCCTGTACATGTTTGGGCATTCATCTCAATTCCTTTTTATGTCCCACTGCTGGGCACGGCTCTCCTCTCAGACTGTGAGTGTTGTGGCTATAGCCCACCACCCTGGCCAAGTGCGGGTTGGCGGGAACACACACCTTCGAGAACATTTTTGTGAACTCTCAGGCATGCAGGTTTCCTCACGATGTTTTCCTTCACCGCTAAGCAAGTGATATTTAGTTTTCTAAAAACGCACATAAAAAGCAACGCAAAGTCAGAGGTGCCCAGGATTCAAACCTGCCTCATGAGAGGCAGAAGTCAGAATCACTGAGCTATCACTGCTTACATGTTTGGGCATTGTCACTCGTAACCTAGAGGAATTATTGACCAAAGTGAAAAAAGTGAGATGAAGAAAACAAATTATGTGGACGAGATTGCGTCAGAAACTAAGGGAAAAAGACAAGACAAAGAAGAAAGTAGAAAAGGAATGAAGTAGAAAAGAAGAAGGTATAGGTATTATTGGAGAATGATCACTGTAATAGGAGTTACTTCAATAAAATAACAGTGCACATGGCGAGGTTCAGAATTCAATTGAGTATCTAATAAATTCCTCATATATCGTACTTTTCTATCAACTGCAATGTAGCGTATTTCGTCATTGACTGAAATAATAAAGTTATTCCCATAGGTTATTCCGGTTATTCCCTGGTCTGTGGTTATACATGTAGGAATTTACCTACTAAACCAAAATCATAGATCAATATATATTATATTGATCTATGACTAAAATAACAAAAAAGATTTCGTGTAAATTGTTTCAGTGATCTTTAATTAAAAAAAAAACTGTGTCAAAATTTAAGCAATAATCTGTCAATCTGTAACAATCACAGATTACTCATATGAAGACGTGAGCTTGGAACTTCGGCTTAGAAGGAACGGAAAAATAACCAACAACCATAGCAAGATGCCATAAGCCGGCTAGAATTGGTAGTCTTGATCACAGTATCAACTTTTTTTGTCTATCATCGCCACAATTATAGAAAAACCCTAAAAACCATGAGGCGACGGAGCTCACTGGCCATAATGGTACATAATTCCACCTATTATGTTTGTTTTTAATGGTAAATGAATAACATTATTTATTTATTTATAAAGTTCTTCATGCCTTTTCTATGATAGTCCGTTCAACCTTAACACTCATTACATTACATGCCATAACTTACAAAAACGACGCTGGAACTAAGTTCCTAGAGGAAAATATTGTACAACATTCTATCAGTCTATCATGAAAAGAAATCGACAAATTCTTATCACGACATTGTATTTATCGACTACCTTATTTATATCCAAGGAATTGATACTGTTTTATTTTCAGGCTTTATAATGCTTACCTAAATATACTCACACCTATTTGCATCATATTAAGTACCTACCAGCTTTTAAAGCTAAATTAATGCCCAAGTCTTCAAACCCGTGATATCCGAAAACTTTTCCAAAATGCTCGATAAGTTTAGAAGTATCAAACCGACCCGGCTGTGGTATCTTACTAGTTTAAAAGCCTTTAAATCTGCTATCAAAGACCGCTATGACGCTGTGAAGAATCTGGATGCCATGTTCATCAATCAAAGGGCAAATCTTGCGTATGCAGGTAACATAATTGTTATTTTTTTAACAGAAACCTATAGATCTATTTCTGAATCTACTTAATAATCCGTGGGTTTGAAATAATTAATTGATAACAGATTAATTTTCGCTGAACCGCTGTGATCGTCGTTTTTCATTATGTTTCGATAGGATAACCGAGCTAGACGTATGGGGCAAGAAACCAGAGCACATAAGAGTGCGCTCTTGTTTTACAAGGAACTAAGAAAACCCAAAAGGAACAGTGCTAACTACATAGTTAACTACCATCCTCTTGAGTCGAGATTTGACAAAATCCATGTTTTGTTTTAGAGTTTTCTTTCTCCTAGACAAAACGGAATTGTTAACGACCCCATTCCATACTAATTAATCATAATTATGATGTGTAGTTTGTAATATTCCGCACAGGTTTTGTCTGGGTCTCTGGTCTGGCCATTTTGTACACCTTAGGAGCTTTCGAACCGGAAAAAGCTCTCAAGGATTTAATGCCGTACCAATGCAAACCAACACTAAGAAGCGATTTAGATGTATGCAAACCACAGGAGAAGGCCCCAAAGAAACCTGTCAAAAATAAACCATGCTGAAACGCTATACCTCTACAATAAAAATCTGTTTGGTGCAAAATTTATAAACGAATATATAATTTATCCCGGCATATGAATTATGAATAAAAATAAATTGTTACTTACATGAATAACTGTACAATCTTTGACTTTTGTTTCCATAGTTAAATTTAATTAATACTCCATTTGAGAAAATGTAAGAAAGAGAAGTAGATAATTATCTATACTATTTAGCTGGAGAGTGCATGGCCTACTAGATTCTCAAGATTTCTTTCTGATATTTAGATAGGTTCTGCAAACCGAAATGGAGCAAATTATAAAATCTTTAATCATAACAGTCACCGTTGTTACTGCGTATCATTTTTATATTACCAACAACAAATAACTAACATAAACGCATGTACAAGACAAAAAATATAACTTTAGATATTAACAAGAGCAGAGAATATTGAATTTGAAAATAAGATGACATTGTAAAGATAACTTGTTAAAAGTTTCATACTTTAGTAGACGAATAAAGAACGAAATGAAGAACAGTGAGCACAGGAATAAAGCACATTAACTGGCAGGTCTTTCATATACGTAAGTATTATTGGAAAGAACCACTTTGAATAAAGGGATAAGGACTCTACTGCCGGACTCTCTAAAGAACCGGTATAGAGTCAAGTTGATTTAAAAAAAGTGCTCTTTTAAAAAAAAATACTATAATGTTATGCATCCTTAATTCCTTAGTACATTCCGTAAGGTTTCTGTAGTCTGTACAGTGTACAGTCTAAATACATGCGAAATACCTACAGACAGTCTTAATGAAAAATTTTTTTGTACAATTGTACTACAAACATTTTATATTCATAAAAATTTTAACAGAGACAACATAACATAAAACCTAAATCGGCTTCATTACATATTACTGAAAAGTTCAAAAACCTCAGCGGAGTTAAGTCCCGGCTTATGTTTAAGCGAGTTACGCCCGGATTGTCCTGGAATTTTCCATCCCGAGTTAGGTCGCGCCATGTTTTGTTCCGGGATAATTTCCGCCGTTTTGGATTCAGAGCTAACTTCTGCCAATTTAATTTCCGAGCTAAGTTCTGTCATTTTTGTGCACGAGGTATCTTCCCCGTGTTCTGCCATTTCAGATCCTGATGTTCCATTCTCGTCCATCACATTTTGAACAAGATTTAGTTGTTGAGACGGCTTAGACGTGTTCGCGCTACTCGAGGTCCAGCTTGGCAATGTAAAGATGCCCAGCGAGTATTCAATTAGAGTAGCCATAGATATAACCATACAGAAAAACTTCAGTTGTCCCTTTCTATCCATCTCATTTGATTAGTGTTAACCACGCTATAGAATTTCAGTTTCCAAATTGGGTTACTCTTGGTGTTTAATTTTTGGTGACTGACAACCAAATATTAACTGCTGCCAAACATACCTCAGATTGCCAAACCTTATGATGACATAATATTACGTAACATACTAACTCGTAGTTTGTATATAATATTAAGTCCATGCATTGTCCATGCCATTTTCCATGCTCATATGCTCATAGCTTGGCTCATAGCATTAATAACATTTTGACCCAGACATAAGTCAAAATTAGTACAGATACAAAACAAATCCGTGCATTGTAGATAGATCCGTAAGCATTTTTAGAGCAAAATAACTCTTTGATTATGAACTATTTCACAAAAATCTTTAAAATTTTTAAATGGTAGAAAAGCTACATACAATGGCAATCAAATGGCAACGAATATAATTCAATTGCTAACGTAATAATTTGGGTCAAATCTAATGGGATCTGCAAACATTAGGGGGCGTATCAATATGATTTAATTTGAAAATAATTTTGTAGAAAACGAAATAAAATATTCCTTTTAGTTTGCTGTTAATGAATAGATAACCAACAATAGACTTCTTTGAAAACTTAGTTCAACTTTGGTTCAACTCTAGTTCAACCAACTCATGTTCAACTTTATAAAGCTTTCGTGCACAGTAAACTGTCAATCCAAAGAGGTTCAAGATGGGTTCAAGAGAATCCAAAAAAAATACAAAGTTATCTGTCAATAAAGTTTCCAGAGAGTAGAAAATAGGTAATCAAATAATTGAGAGTAAAAAGAACAAAATAAATGGAAAAGCACTATAATTGAAATAATTAATGTATACAATCACGCACATCCACCCATCCTATTTTAACTGACCATAACCATGTTAGGAAGGAAATTGTTCGTGGATGGCGTGGTACTTTCCACGTCTTGCTTCGTGTCTTACAAGATCATGTCGTTACTCATTGAGAGATATCGAGAGAAACGCATCGACATCGACGGCGGGAAATAGCCTGCTGAATATTCAGTGAGTTGTACATAACAAACTTGCACGAAACGATTTTCTTCCACGTTTCTGATACGAACTGCTAAGGTGTGGAACGCCCTTCCAGCCCCAGTGTTCCCAGTCAAGTACAATCTGAGTGCCTTCAAAAGAAGAGTGAATACTTAGGCATTTTCTAGGCAAGCGTGCTCCAACCTAGACCTCATCAATGCTCTCCATCAACATCAGGCATGATTGTCGTCAAGCGCAAGCCAATTTTCAATAAATAAGAAAGGGAGTTTTTTTATGTATCTTTTGTTGAAAAAAAAACACACACACAAAACTCGATGGAAAAACAAACAGTTTCATCTGGTTTGCCATACTCAGATGTAATAGTTCATAATTATTGATAGTCAAGAAAATTAAAAAAAAAAACATCACTAAGTGTGCCTTCTGATGTAAAACTTGTGTATGCAATGAATTACATACCTTATATAAAGTTTATGATAAAAATAAATGAATAAAACACTAAAACTATAAATATTATTATTTACAAAATGAATGATTGAAAATGAATGAAAATTTGAATAGTAATAATATGATAACACAAAGACTTCATTAATTCAAAAAAAAAATCATCAAATTCCTCCCCCTTGAGAACACAAAGTTTCAAGATAAGAAGTGATATGTATTTGTATGATAACAAGAGTAATATTTTTAAAATAAACATGTAACTGAAAAATCAAAAATAAACTTACTCTTTTACGTCTCTTTCTTCCAGGAAAAGTGTTTAATGACTGCGGAGGGGGCGGTATATGGTAAAAGTATGGCGGAGTAAAAATAAAGTCCTCTATGCTCGGTTTTATGGATGCAGTCCTTGGCACCATGGATCTGACAGTGCCGTACAAGTTTCTGTTGTTCCTAATGCTGCCATACATATTCATCATTGCACCACTAGTCTAAAGCACAACACTATTAAAACAAGTCTCCACTTAAATTATAATGCGCAAATTTACACAGATTATATCAATATTTGTAATATTAAAAATCACACGCGTGTAAACTAAGTAGTAGAACTTATTTTTGAAATAAAAAATAAGCTACTGATTAATAAATTGTCTTGTCATTCATTCATAAACGAGGTCTCTAAACGATAAATATTTTCTGGTAATAATTATCCTTAGCACCCCATTATTGATAGTAATATTTTTTTAATGCGTGCGAGCGCATAGTGTTCTAAAATTGAAATGCGTCGGTTGGGATGCAGATTTGTACACATTCCATGTAATTATCATTGTGTATCTGCTTTTTACAATAGGCTACATCGAGCGCGACGTATCTGTAATAGGAGAAAAATGTACACGCATTGGCACGAGCGGATACACATGAATGGGTTTGAAAAGTTTGTCATCGTCGCTGTACAATAACTTGTGGAATACTAAATAGTGGGCGTAAAACCAGAGTTTATATCCTACTAATTACTTAGTATGAATGTGGATGATGGATCTTTTGTTACTCTTTCACGCCGCAATTAGGTACCGAAATTTAGCTGAAATTTGGAACATAGATAGCTTATAACCCGGATTAACACAGGCACTTTTGATCCCGGAAAAATCCATTGCTCCCACGGGATTAGCGGATAACCGAAATTCACGCAGACGGATCCGCAGGAATAGCCTAACCTAATCAATCAGTACAACATTTTAGACAACACAGATATTAAAAATGTAAATGTTTCTCTCGAAAATGACTGGAGTCCAGACCAAATAACTATACATAGTCAGACTACAATGAAGCTGCTTTTTGGTAATTTTATACAAATTAACGACTGTTCTTAAAATAAAGTACTTATTCAGAAAAGCAAAAACTACGTGAAAATAATAAATTGGCTATCGTGAAACATTTATCGTAGCTAGTTTCCTTAATTATTTTAAAAGCAAGAAGAAAAGAATGATTAAAATAATTACTTATTTACACATAGATGGTAGCAGGTAGCCGATATTGGATAATATAGGCTAACCAAAAAGGCTAAACCTGTTACAGTTTTGGTAGTATAAGAAAATAGAATTGTAGCCAACGATTTATTTGTAGCCAATATTTGATTACAGCGCCATCTCTTACACTATCGGTGTTCCATTTCCTTCGAATTGAAACTATGTTCGCCCGTGTTCTCAGTTCGTTTGAATTTTACGCACACTTCGCAGGCACGGACGGCCTTGTCCGCGAGAGAAATTAACGCCCGAATACAGATGGCGTTGAACGTCACTTAAAGTAAATCCTTTCTGAATGTATTTGAAAAAAATAAAACCTTGACAGAGAATGGGCTTCAGGAACGGGCAGAACATCTGGATATGCAAAATTCTGTCAAAATCAAAGTCAAAATGGATATACATGGTCAATAACAAACCTGAGAATAAAACAATAGTCGATAAAATGTTTAAAACGCGACAAAATATCAGTCGTCCCTCCGAAATGTTCAAAATTTAACACCACATATTATATGATGGCTGCTAGAAACTTGTACAAAGTTTGTTTGGCTTTAATTTTCAATAATGTACACTGCGCTTCCAACGCAGGTAAGGACAATGGGTTTGGGAATAACTACGTTTGGGCTGGATCGCTCGAGTCGGGCATGCAAATCGCAGTTCATCACAAAAAACCTGTGATGGTCATAATACACAAGTCCTGGTGCACGGCGTGTAAGAATTTGAAGCCTAAATTCGCTAATTCAAGTGAAATACAGGCGTTAAGTCAACATTTTGTGATGGTGAACCTTCTTGACGACGAAGAACCAAAGAGCAACAAATTTGCGCCCGACGGCACTTATATTCCAAGGTAAAGAGAAAGCTGAATGATATAATCTATCATCACAACAACACTTAAGAATCTACTCTATCAAATAGTGGAGTATTCTCTACCAAGCCAAGGCACAAATGATTACATATTATACACATTAAGAAATGATAAAAGCTTTGATTAAATTTCTTTAAATTCCTTTTTCATAAGGATGAATTTAAATATTTGAGGATCATAATTAGAAGATTCATTTTAAGTTTCAATTCTATTAAAATATCTTTTGTGTCAGTCATGCTCATGACGCGAAGATATTTGATTGATTGCTTGATTTACAAATTGAAATTACGCTATGAATTATGATACTCTTATTCGACAAGTTCAAAAACAGGAAAAGGTTAGGACTGACTCTAACAACGTACAGCTCAAAGCACTTGACTCTCGGACGGTTTAAGCTATTTTGGGATAGATACAGATATGATGCGAATTGCGATGTAACATCCATAAAGATTTTTTTGAAAACCATTTACTAAATGTGGTATATAGGGCAGTTGAGGAAAGGCGTTCGCTATTATACAAAGGCAATAAAACAATATTCCTAAAAGTAAATGTGTCATTTTTTGTTGTTACAGAATTCTCTTCATATCGCCGAAAGGTTTGGTCGACCGTGACATTTACAATGAGGAGGGAAGCAGCCAGCACAAATACTTCTACAGCAGGCCGGAACAAATCGCCAAAGCTATGAGGAAAGTTATCGAAAAGTACAAGAACGAGCAATTCGATGTATGATATTATTTATGATCCCTAAATCTTTGTACTAAGTCGATAGTAGAATTCTTCCGAAATTCTTTCTCCCTAGTCATATCTGCTCCAAAGACTAAAACCTTTGTATACGGGATAGAATTAATACGGTTAGTAACAGCAAAACCAAAAGTATACCTATTCGTGGGTTACAAGAAATACAAATGCTAAAATTTCTTTTCAGAAATAACGTGACAAACTGTCTGCGTAAGAACTTTTAATAGCATATTGGAAAAATCAATAAAATTTGTGATTAGATCATTTTGTGGTTTTTTAATGATAATCACATGTTTTGGGCTAATCAACCCCAACAATCTCTAATCTACATTCATCAAATCTACATCCTGAAATTCTAATCTACATTTCTAGGCCCAAAAACAATACCATTGTTATTTTGGCGACAGGATGTATATCCTACGGATGCCTTTGCATCAGGTCATAGATGGTTATGTTTCAGAATGTCGTTAAAGTGACAGGATTCCCAACTTGCCCAGACCTGCATGATTGTCTCAAATCCATATTACATATCCCTTCATCACCTAAAAACAATCTGAAGAGATTTCCTTCACTCATTTATGCACACTCACGATCAAATCAGGTTTCTGAAAAAAAATTCAAATTCGATAATACGTTGTTCTTATATTTAATCTCATCAAACTTTAATTGTAAACAGATCAAACCATTATTGCGTTGGATAAAGTGCGGGGGTACGAAAAAATTAGAATTCACGTCAATACCGCCTAATTCTTCCGCGAAGCAGTAAAAGCTTGACTTCACTGTGTATCGGTTTGAAAGGCACTATAGCTAAAGAAATTTCAGACACAAAGAGGCAGAAAAATATGGACGCAGTACTCGTACAATGCGTAGCATGACATTGGATTGGGCCGCACTGCAACTGATATGAACAAGCCTAAGTTTTATGATAGATAAATAAATAAATAAAATAGTTTTTATTCACCCAAAAAAGCTTATGTTGTAACTTAATATTATTAAAAAAAAACTCAATACAAAAGGTGGCCATAGACCTTAGGGAACCAAGGAGCAAAATATCAATAATAAATCCCCTTGATTCCCCGAGATCCGGGAACCTACCACTTAACACATTAAAACTAATTATTTGGCTGAACAGGGCGCTACCTCAGCTTGATGCTGCAGCCGGTGGGCTGCACCGCTGATTTTCAGGCAGAACCCTCCTAGGTGATGTGATAAGTGAAAGTCTTGCTCATTGTTAGCTTTAAAAACTCACATTTTCGACGACGGGTTCGACGTACATCTCCATGGTGTTGTTAAGCGGCGGCAGCGGCATGGGGGATGCGGCTGCCGACGAGCGCCGGGATATGCTGTTGCAGGAGCATTGCGACACGGAGCGACGGGAGCGGGGAGATTCTCTGGAACAAATTGTCCCGTCACTACCTCAATTCATTACCAGCCCACTATTGTGCATGGGTCTCTTCCCAAATTGGGTTCTAGGCCAGCCAGCTATTGCTGGCTAAGTAAGTACATATTTGCAGACTTCATACTCTTTAGTATCTTGGAATATCTTCAGTATTTGCATGATTATTTATTCTGCTAAAAACATTCATCGGATTCAAAATTGGTAGGTGGTAGAGTAATCTGTATGCCACACGAATTATCCAAAACCTTTCTTTCTAACTTCGCTCTTAATACAGATTTAACATTAGGAGATGGAATGGAAATCTATATATATAAAAGAATGAGGAATTTTGGTTTGTTCCACGGATTCCGCCTAAACTATAGGTCGTAGAGATCTGAAAGTTGGTGCCTAGGTAGATATTAGGTCATGAATTCGTACTAAGACGGGGATTCCAGAAATTCAAATTGTAAGGGGTAAAAATCGTACATTAAAGGGATTTTCCCATACAAAAGTGAATTTTTTTCGTTGTTCCAGGAATTCCCGAAAAACTAAAAGTCGTAGAGATCTGAAATTTGGTGCCTAGATAGATATTAGGTCATGAATTCGTATTAAGACGGGAATTCCAGAAATTCAAGTCCTAAGGGGTAAAAGTCGTACATTATAGAGATTTTCCCATACAAAAGTGATTTTTTTTCGTTGTTCCAGGAATTCCCGAAAAACTAAAAGTCGTAGAGCTCTGAAATTTGGTGCCTAGATAGATATTAGGTCATGAATTCGTACTAAGACGGGGATTCCAGAAATTCAAATCCTAAGGGGTAAAAATCGTACATTAAAGGGATTTTTCCATACAAAAGTGATTTTTTTTTCGTTGTTCCAGGAATTCCCGAAGAACTAAAAGTCGTAGACATCTGAAATTTGGTACCTAGGTTGATAATAGGTCGTGAATTCGTACTAAGACGGGGATTTCAGAAATTCAAATTTTAAGGGGTAAAAATCGTACATTTAAGGGATTTTCCCATACAAAAGTGATTTTTTTCGTTGTTCCAGGAATTCCCGAAAAACTAAAAGTAGTTCAGATCTGAAAATTGGTACCTTGGTTTTTATCAGGTAATAAAATCAATTCGTACTCAGGTTTTTCGGGGATTTTTGAAATCCAAATTTTGAAGTGGCCGCCATTTTGAACTTTTGCTACTGGGCCGATTGCTCTAACAATCGATATTTGAGTATCGCAACAAGCATGGAGAAGGAATTTGTGGTCAAAATTTAAAAAAAGTGGCCGCCATTTTGAACTTTTTTGTTACTGGGCCGATTGCTCTGAAAATCGATATTTGAGTATCGCAACAAGCATGGAGAAGGAATTTGTGGTCAAAATTTAAAAAAAGTGGCCGCCATTTTGAACTTTTATGTCACTGGGCCGATTGCTTTGAAACTCGATATTTGAGTATCGCAGCCAGCACAGAGAAATAATTTATGGTCAGAATTAAAAAAAAGTGGCCGCCGTTTTGAACTTTTTTGTTACTGGGCCGATTGCTTTGAAAATCGGTATTTGAGTATCGCAGCAAGCATAGAGAACGAATTTATGGTCAGAATTAAAAAAGTGGCCGCCATTTTGAACTTTTTTGTTACAGGGCCGATTGCTCTGAAAATCGATATTTGAGTATCGCAACAAGCATGGAGAAGGAATTTGTGGTCAAAATTTAAAAAAAGTGACCGCAATTTTAAACTTTTTTGTTACTGGGCCGATCGCTCTGAAAATCGATATTTGAGTATCGCAACAAGCATGGAGAAGGAATTCGTGGTCAGAATTAAAAAAAGTGGCCGCCATTTTGAACTTTTTTGTTACTGGGCCGATTGCTCTGAAAATAGATATTTGAGTATCGCAACAAGCATGGAGAAGGAATGTGTGGTCAAATTTTAAAAAAAGTGGCCGCCATTTTGAACTTTTTTGTTACTGGGCCGATTGCTCTGAAAATCGATATTTGAGTATCGTAACAAGTATGGAGAAGGAATTTGTGGTCAAAATTTAAAAAAAGCGGCCGCCATTTTGAACTTTTTTGTTATGGGCCGATTGCTTTGAAAATAGATATTTGAGTATCGCAGCAAGCATGGAGTAGGAATTTGTGGTCAAAATTAAAAAAAAGTGGCCGCCATTTTGAACTTTTTTGTTAATGGGCCGATTGCTCTGCAAATCGATATTTGAGTATCGCAACAAGCATGGAGAAGGAATTTGTGGTCAAAATTAAAAAAGTGGCCGCCATTTTGAACTTTTTTGTTTCTGGGCCGATTGCTTTGAAAATCGATATTTGAGTATCGCAACAAGCATAGAGAACGAATTTGTGGGCAAAATTTAGAAAAGCGGCCGCCATTTTGAACTTTTTTGTTACTGGGCCGATTGCTTTGAAAATCGATATATGAGTATCGCAGCAAGCATAGAGAACGAATTTATGGTCAGAATTAAATAAAATGGCCGCCATTTTGAACTTTTTTGTTTCTGGGCCGATTGGTCTGAAAATCGATATTTGAGTATCGCAACAAGCATGGAGAAGGAATTTGTGGTCAAAATTTAATAAAAGTAGCCGCCATTTTGAACTTTTTTGTTACTGGGCCGATTGATTTGAAAATCGATATTTGAGTATCGCAGCAAGAATAGAGAACGAATTTATGGTCAGAATTAAAAAACGTGGCCGCCGTTTATTATGGACAGACAGCGTAGTCTCAGTAATAAGGTTCCCGCCTTTTTCCCCTATAGGTATGGTACCCTTATTGAACTATATGAAACTTTTTGTAACGACCTCATATTTTCAAAACCGATAAGTGACTATAGCAGCAAGCACAAAGGAAGAATTTGTTGTCTTTAAATTATTAAAATAAATGGCAGTTAAGACAGGAATTTTGGTAATTAAACGCCTGAGGATGTAAAGCAGAGGTTCAACGCGAGCGAAGCCGCGGGCGTCCGCTAGTCTCTTATAAAATATTCATGATAGAATCGAAATCACAATCGCAATATCGGTACAACCGAAAATGCACCGCCCTCTTGTATTTTTTTACTATCAATACATATAATAAATCTGTAGAGGTCGAATTTCTGTACAAATAAAAAAAATGCTAAAAACGGAGTCAGGGGGATGTAAAAAGTGAAATAGAACTAATTTAAATTTTTTTCAAATTTTTTGTTTCTCTGTTTGTCTGTTTGTCTGTCTGTTTGTACGGGCTAATCTTTGGAACGGCTGGACCGATTCCAATGAAATTTTGTGTGGTGGTAGCTTATGTCCCTGGTCAACATATAGGATACTTTTCATCCCGGTAAAATAAAGAGTTCCCGTGGGATAGTTAAAAAACTGCAATTAATTTAACAGCTTTGTAAACAACAACTAATGAACTTAATTTAGTAAAATTTGTTATGCTGATACCTTATGTTGCCTCTTTAACAAAATATATATATAGTAAAACTTATTAATCCAATCGAGTTCCCGCGGGAAAGAAAACATTACAAAAACAGTTAGCAGGCGTCTTTCAAGTAACGGATTTAAATCAAATTTTATGATCCTACTTTATATATATGCCCGGTCAACATTTAAGATACTTTTCATCCTGAAAATTTTGAGACCACCCGTGGGATGTTTAAAAAAACCTATAGCTACTTATCTACGTAGCACAATCAAAACGGGGTCGAAATATCGACAATTTAAATCGTCCTTTTGATCGTGCAACTAGGTATAACTATACAAGATAACCCGTACGTAGCAGGAACGGGTTGCTACGTACACAGAACACACAGCACGATGACACGCCCCACTCTGTCTTACTCCATGCGAATTGAGTAACATAAGCGATTTCGATAGAGTGTATAAGTAGAGGAAGACCAAAGAAGATATAGGTAAATTGTGTGAAAGAAGATAGCACGTTGACAGGAGAGATTGGAAGAAGACTCCTTTACGGGTACATCGAACCCAGGGACCACTCATTTATCTTGGGAAAAATTAAGAAATTCCACGGGAAACATTTTTGTAAAAAAAACGAACTGCACGCGGGCGGAGCCGCGGGCAACAGCTAGTATTAATATAATAGGCTAGCGCTTGACTATTTTATCATTTATTACAACCTGATCGACAATGATGATACAGTCAAGGATGAAGCGCGTTTGCCTAACAAAATGCCTATTTAATCTTGCATTAAAAGTGCCCAAGTTGTAGGCAGTAGGAAAGACGGAGGCCGGGGGTATTCCAGATCCTTGCAGTGCTTATCATGAACGTGGTATCAAACCGTTTCGAACGTGTCTTTGTCCTTGTATGGCTGAATCTCTGGTTCTGAACCTAATGTTCTGAACATTAATGAACCTACCTTCTGTTTCTCCGACACACGTGTCGCGACTGTGAGCCCCGGTCGCATTTGCACCTGACAGGCACGAAGTATCCCAGCGTCAGTTGTGGAAGAGGTGCAGGTTCCAAGGAGTCACTGGAATCGCTCCACTCCGGCTGACTGAACGGGTCGATGTCCAGCGCTGACGGCATTTTGTTTCCTCGTTTATTCAGTATTTGAAATTTTGTAGAGTTCACAATTCACGGGTTTTTATTCACCGCTTTAATGTTTACGAAGTCCTCGAGCCAGGCCAGAAATTCAGCTTTTGCTTGTGTAGGCATTTCGTATTTGTTTTTGTTTTGTTGGTAAAGTCATTTCTAGCTTGCGTTTGGATTGATTGAACATTTCGCTATATTTTTTTAATATCTGCACACACGCCACTTGCACAAAAACATCATCAAGAATTGAAATGAATTTTAAAATAAGTATAAATAATTCTTGACTTTTAGGCTAACGTTCATTAGCACTAACATGGCACATTGTGAATGAAATAACATTTAAAATGCAACGTTTTTTGGCACACGTTTTTAAATGACTAATTTTTTCGTGCGAATGTTTAAAACAGTCTCAAATTCAACGTATAGGTACAGAGTAGAGCATTAACCTATTTGAAATTTGATAGGGTGTAAACAAAGTAAGATATGGAATTAGATTTCGGGTGCGTACTGGCAATTAGATATAAACTACTTCGATAAGATATGAGTTATGAGTTTATTCACGGCGGCTACTTGAAGAGAAATTCGGCAGCAAATTTAATGAAGACATTTCTAGAGGCAAGGAATTTAAGTTTTTTTTTTTCAAATAACCCTAAGTAAAAGATGGATATAAAAAACAAGGTTCAAAATGATTCGATCTTTTTCTGCAATGTCTATTTTGCCATGAATCTTGATATATTGGCCTTATAGCCTGTAGGCCAAGACCATCTTTCCTTATTTTATAAAAGCTAAAAGTTCTCAACGTATGTGCAACTATACTTAATCGTTATGCCCATCATTTTCATCTGTGTTAGAATCAAAATCAAATGTAGTATCATAATTCAAAAACGCTTCAAAGGCCCACTAAAAAAGGTACTTAGACCTACCATAAAATATTTGCTAGATCTGTCATAATGGCCAAAAAACCACGGCCAAAAAACTAACCTAAACAATTCAAAAAACATTGAGCTACTGGCTTTTTGACCCATGCCTATAAAATATTTAAAACCGGTACAAAACTACAAAAGCCGTCGCGTCCGGGACGTGAGAGCACGCGCAAACCCATTCGACCCGTGGTGGCCCGTGACTCACAAAGGACCGTTGATGCGTTTAGGGATGTGGTTTTTTAGGGCCGGTTTTTTGAGACATAGTTAAGTCAACCAATGGTTAAAATTTTTAACAAATGGTTAAATTTTTGTAGAAATCGTTTTTTGAGACATAGTTAGGCTAACTAATGGTCAAAAGCCCAACCATTTGTTAGAATATTTAACCACAGCACAGACGAGGGTTATGCAGATGGCGATAGTTAACTTTTGTTATAACATCTGTTCTTTTCAACTGTTTTTTGCTTTAAACAACATTTTGTGAACATTATTCGTTCAAGTGAGATCAAGACTAGAACAATTCGTGTGTTTGCCGTTTTCATAATGAACAATATCATCAAGATACTTCGAGAGTTCAGAGAGTTCATCTGATGATGAATTATTAACGGAATTCGTCCTAATGAGAAGACCCAAAGTGTTCAAACCGCGTAATTCGCCTCTGGACCATTGGGATGATGTCGATTTTTTAAAAAGATACCGATTATCCACAATCTTTTACCAATATTACCCATAATCTTTTACCAACAAAGTGAAGGATTTACGACAAACGTTAGCCAGCAGGGCGATCGGCTAAAAATGTATTAATCATTAAAGAACAGTATCAATGTCAAAACGTGATATTCAAGCGTTGTGATTGGTCAATACCTGTGTTTTGACATTGATACAGTTATTTAATGATTGATACATTTTTAGCCGATCGCCCTGAAGATTTTATGGTTTGGATTTATGAGAATTTGAGTGTAGATAAAGTAGTGTATGAAACTCTACATAATTAGGTATTAAAACACTCGTGTGATACTATTAAAAAACTCGCCTGCGGCTCGTTTTTTAAACTCACACTCATGTTTTAATACCACCCATTATGCATCCGTTTCATACACTACTATTAAAATCACCACGTAAATCCACAGACCACAACAAACATTCAAACCAATTCAAACTTCAAAGCTACGATCACGCTAGGATGTCACGATAATGTCATCTGTCAAATGTCAACGTCATTACACTGGAATCTTTAAGTATTGCCATAAAAATAATGACTCCCTACGAAAAATTATCTCAATTTCAGAAAAAAAAGTGTTCTTAGCAATGGCAATAGTATGACCATTTGTTAGTGCTAACTATAGTTAAAATGGCGATCAAAAAACGAAACCGTGGTTTAACCATTTGTTAGCGTCTTAACTATAGTAAACTTAACTAATAGTCAACTCTGTGTTGACTATGTCTCAAAAAACCGGCCCTTAGTTACGTATGAGAGGGTAAGTTAACGCTCGCTGGTACACCAACTAACGTATACGCGTGATGGTAGCTTTTACTTACTACTCTACTACTACCACAAGTCCTATTTTTTATTCAAAAATACTTACACAAGGAGAAAAGATGAAGGTTTCTATGTACTCGTATGTCTATTACAAGTACAAAATCAGCATGAAAAAATATTTAAAACAGAAAATAACAAAAACAGAAAATAATAAAAATGACATGACGAATTTCAACCATTATAGGCAGAATAAATACTGTGAGACAGAACCAGAAGATGACGAATTTCAACCATTATAGGCAAAATAAATACTGTGAGATAGAACCAAGATTAGAACTCGATCAATGAAGGTAACCGTCTAGACAAAAACAAAAAAAAGATCAGCAGAGGATTGAAGGGATTTAGGGGAAAAGAAACCTCCCTTTTAAAGTAGCATCTGATACTGCGTGTCTTAAATATGCTTCATTAAAGGCAGAAGTAGGATATCATTATTTTAATGACAAAATAGTAGATAAGTATATGTGAGGCAAAATTAACCTCAAGTAACATTTCATAATTTTAATGACTAAATAGTAGATAGGTATATGAGGCAAAATTAACCTCAAGTTTCAGATGGTATAGCTAATAAGGCGAAAGGAGCGCCTGATTTAGAACAAATATTGAAACTAAACAAAACATTAGAAACTATACATTTCAAATGAAGTTAACCAACATTTTGCATTTAGTATTCCAAACTCGTTACATTACTAACTTCGTCCAGCCTATTTTGAATAACTGACACAGCAAGCATTTAAAGTGGACGAGTTTGCTCATTTCTATTAGTATCTTATAGTAAATGCCAATGTCTTCTAAGTTCATTCAAGAATTGGTGGCGTGGAACGGAGGCGCAATAAAATCGAATCCAGTATTTTAGACACGAAGACATTTAGCATACCTAATAATGCACCTACTATATGCAATTTGCATACTAATTAATTATTATTAATTGCTTAATCCTTTTATTAATGCCCTTCTATCAAATATAATTGTAATTGTACGTTAAAAATCTACACCCAATAACAATAATGATGGATATAGGGGTCAGCTCATTCAATTTGAAATCGAGATTTTTTTAAAGTTTTATGAAAGAGAGATCTAGCAAAACAGAAAACAAGGAGTATCGGTATCTTAGCTAACTTTAAGCTGATAACACAATAAATAGATCAACTGTGAGCGACATAGTTCTCCGTCGAAAATCCATGCAGAAATTTAATTGAGTTTAGCAGTTAGATACAGCATACTAGGTATATTAGCTAATTTAATTTTGTAAGTATGAAAAACAAATCGTTCAGCATTTATGTTTATTTTATTATTTTATTTTATTTGATAGGAAAACTTACAGCTTATTAGAACAAATTAGCAGAGAAAATACATAAAATAAATAAAGCCAATTACAAGTTTTCACAACTAAAAATTACAATAAAAGGAAACAAAACTCACATGGACGCTATAGGTACATATACTTAGTTGAAGTTATATAAAAAAAGAAGAAGAAGGCCAACTTGTTTATAATATAATAAAGGTTTTACTAGAAATACTTTGTCAGAAACTGGTGAGTAAATTCATCGGCCCGAGCTGAACGAACCAAAGAATTCACCAGCCAGGGTTTTGCGTGCAGAGGTGGCGGTGGTGCAGAATATGTCAATTTTGTTACTCACTTTGATGATCTTATTAATGGATATGCAGGATCTCGGGAAAAATGAGTTTTTTCTAAAATTAGTTTTCGCAAATGAAGCACAGAAAGCAGAATGAAATCGAGGGTGTGAATTTGTGGGGACATTGAAGAACAACTTATCAAGGAGTGGCACACAATCAACTTTACTAGTTGCTATGTTCATCAAGTAAGTTATGTCACTGATATTTCTACGAGTTGCGAGCGGCAGCAGATGAAGGCGAGCACACAAAGCTTCGTAGTTCATATCACGCGGAAGTCTGAACCGAAACCTGAGAAAACGAACAAATTTCTTTTGGATTCTTTCAATGCGATGTGTGTAAACATCGTATTGAGGGTTCCAAATTTGAGAAGCGTATTCTAGGTTACTCCTAACCAAGGCGCAATAGAGTACTTTAAGGGTTTTCAATTTTGTGAAATCTTTTGATGACCTGATCAGGAAACCCAACATCTTTGATGCTTTATTAACGATTTGATTGATGTGCTTATCATAGAGAAGTTTATTGTCAACTATTACACCTATGTTGTAGTACATACCTATGCTTTACAGTATAAAAAGAAAAATGCTCGTGGATACATAGTACGCTTTGAGCTTAAATCGTAAATAGACTAAAAGCATTTTATTTAGCGCTCATTTTTTCCTTTATCTTCAGCCTACCCTTCTGTTTGTTGTACCTTTAGTTGGAAGTTGGAACGCTACAGCAAGCTTTGATGATATTCCTTTTAAAGTCCTATTTTGAAAGCGTTACGGTTCAAATTAAGACGTTCTGCCTGAACACACGTACTACGTAGGGCTAGCCAGGTGTAAAGTAAAGCTGGGAGTCGAGATGAATCACCGAGCATTGACTTCAGGCGCAGACGCTTTGGCAATCGATAGTCACCATTCAGAATGTCTTTAGGCCTTTGATAAATGAGATCACGCTTTGGCTTACGCGAATGTGTCCAATACATTTGCGAATTCTGATAGTCAGTATTCGAAGACTGTTCAAAGTTAATGGCTAGATAGATCAAGCCGTTATTAAAATGTACTATACCACATCGTCAGATTTTGATATATATTTTTTATGGATCTCATGACTCGTTAATATGGGTGATTTCTTAAAGAACTTCTCAAAAGTTAACCAATTTTTTTAATAAATCCTTAAACTTCTTAAAATTAAAAATTCAGGATTTTTGAAATAGAGCAGGAAAAATCAAAAATTCCTCTGAGGCAAATCGGGTCTCCAGATCCTTACAGAAGGCCTATGTCCACGGACGTCCAGGGGCCCTAAGAGATGTTCTCTTATTGTAATATTGTTTTAAAATGTTCAAAAAATAACGAGTCTAGTCTCTACCATACTGTTTACTCAGAAATATTAAGAACATCCTTCCAATATCAATTTACTTAATTAATCAGTTTACCAAAAGTTACTACAATATAATTCAATTCAAAGTTTATCATCTTAGGCGGCAGAAATCAAACTTAGCTAGGATAACTCAAATGGATTACTCGAGTGGCTTCAATTATGCTTCATTCACCAAGAGATTCATCAAAGAATACTGTTCGTCATCTAACATGATTAAACAATAAACAGAACTTTCGAGAATGCCCATTAGCATTTTTCGGGAAACTATTCTTCAGCTATGTCGCTGTCACCAGAAATACCCAATGACAACACTACGGCAATATTTTAGAAATCAACGAGTCATTTCTAAAAACATCGGATGTTCTGTTTTAAAAGTTCTGTTAACAATATCTGTTTAAAATTTAATAGCTAGTTTTAACTTTTAAACAGAAATAACATCATCCGAATATACTTTATTAATATAATCGAAATAGCGTTTATAATAGTAGGAACTATAGCATCATATTTTTAATAAACATAGTACCTAGGTAGTTACTTACTTACTGAACATGTAGAGAAATCGAAAAAAATTTGCATGTCATCATCAATCATCAATCAATACATATAATAAATCTGTAGAGGTCGAATTTCTGTACAAATAAAAAAAATGCTAAAAACGGAGTCAGGGGGATGTAAGAAGTGAAATAGAACTAATTTAAATTTTTTTCAAATTTTTTGTTTCTCTGTTTGTCTGTTTATCTGTTTGTCTGTTTGTCTGTCTGTTTGTACGGGCTAATCTTTGGAACGGCTGGACCGATTCCAATGAAATTTTGTGTGGTGGTAGCTTATGTCCCTGGTCAACATATAGGATACTTTTCATCCCGGTTAAATAAAGAGTTCCCGTGGGAAAGTTAAAAAACTGCAATTAATTTAACAGCTTTGTAAACAACAACTAATGAACTTAATTTAGTAAAATTGGTTATGCTGATACCTTATGTTGCCTCTTTAACAAAATATATATATAGTAAAACTTATTAATTCGATTATTAGGAACTCGATTGGGTTCCCGCGGGAAAGAAAACATTACAAAAACAGGAAAAGCAGGCGTCTTTCAAGTAACGGATTGAAATGAATGATCCTACTTTATATATATGCCCGGTCAACATTTAAGATACTTTTCATCCTGAAAAATTTGAGAGCACCCGTGGAATGTTTAAAAAAACCTATAGCTACTTATCTACATAGCTCAATCAAAACGGGGTTGAAATATCGACAGTTTAAATCGTCCTTTTGATCGTGCAACTAGGTACAACTATACAAGATAACCCGTACGTAGCAGGAACGGGTTGCTACGTACACAGCAGCGCATCAGAATGCTTAATTACAATATCTGGGCGTTGGTATCATCTCAGAATAAGATAAGTTTGGTTAGATATTACAATCCACGATGACACGCCCCACTCTGTCTGTCCATGCGAATTGAGTAACATAAGCGATTTCGACAGAGTGTATAAGTAGAGGAAGACCAAAGAAGATATAGGTAAATTGTGTGAAAGAAGATAGCACGTTGACAGGAGAGATTGGAAGAAGACTCCTTTACGGGTCCATCGAACCCAGGGACCACTCAATCATCTTGGGAAAAATTAAGAAATTCCACGGGAAACATTTTTGTAAAAAAAACGAACTGCACGCGGGCGGAGCCGCGGGCAACAGCTAGTAAATCATAATTTACCATTTAATTGGAGATCTAGATAACGGGGACGCAACAATTGGAATTGATTGATTTACGAATACATGCGGGTCGAAAAATGGTTGAACACCATAACGTAAAATTTCTCCGTCCCAAAAATATTGGGACTAAATTCAAAATAATATGTAGGAGTGGATTCATGTACCATGATCCCCAATTAGACTTGGAAAACGCCCCTCGGAAATAAATTAGGCACACAAATAGATGGCTCTTTTAAAGAGATTTATAAATCAAACTTAAAACTTGAATTATAGCCAGGGCAGCGCGCTTTTTCACTATACATAATTTTATCTACGGAGTAGGAAACATTTCCAGTAATTTCACCTGAATTTTTGTCCATGGAATGATTTTCGTTATTTCCCCGCAATTTAATGTGCAAGCTTCATAGATTCGTTTTTTAGAGTTTTTAGAGTGGGTAGCAGCGTTTTTTTTTGTTATTTTTCAAGAGCTTCAAAAAACTTTTTGAATTAAGCTATTTTTTATAGGAAGTAATATAAGGGAAGTAAATAAAACCCATAGCTTTTGAGATATTGTGTGTTTTTTTGGTTAAATTATTACTATCCTAGTAAATAAAATGAAACGACTAAAGTTTGTGTAGCGACGAAACAGAAGCAATAAAGCTGAGCTGAATGGCTTCGTGAACTAAATCGTTCTCCGATAATGTCTTTAGTTAATAGTTTGGTATACAATATACAAAATAGAATAGTCAGAGGCTTATTCACAGTAATATAATCACGGAAACTAACTTATTCTCATAGCTCTCTAAGTCTCTAGTCTCTACGCGATCTTGAATAAGACTATGATGGATCAAGTCTTGCGCTATCGGCCTGTAGCTAGAGTCAGGACTCTGGAGTGCTGTGGACTTTAGAGTCCACTAACCCACGATGTCTCCCATAGATTCGTAATACCAAAATCATTTGTAATTCGTGCAAATTTCGATCATGTTGTAGTATTATTCGGGTTTGTATGTATAGTAATAATCTATACTCCTGGCCATATCTGGTTCCAAAATACTTTTGTTAAACGAAATTGTAAACGAATTTAGTTTTGCTTATTTTTATGTCAAGGAGGACATATTTTCTGCTTATTTGTTTTGTAATAAAAACAACACTATCTCGCGTCGCGTTCAGGAGCACAGATTTTACTGTCCAGCTAAAGAAAAACACCAGTTAATAAAGAAAGTTACCAGTTTTCATTCATAATTTTTGGTATTACGGAACTCGACCAAAGTTATAAAAATTTTGATCAAAATTTATTATTATTTCGTTTTAAAGAAGTATTTCTGAACCAAATATGGCCAGGTGCATAGATTATTACTATACGAATCCGAATAACACCACAACATGATCGAAATATACACGAATTACAAATGATTTAGTATTTTGCATTAATGGAGACATCGTAGTTCACAGGCCTCTTAAGGAGTAACTCCTAACGAATCCCATGAAACAGAAGCGAAAGGAGTTAGGAGTGGGGTGAGCCTTTGTGGACTGAACTACCTATAAACGTTTCCAAAGATGCATACTCGCCTTTATTTAATGTACCTAGTCTGAGCATACTCGTAATTCAACAAATCACTTTAGAGCAGACCGTATCCCGTTTGATATGAATATATCTGTGTTTGGGCAGTGGTCAAGACGGTTTGGCTTTGAAATCACTTAGCACTTGCTCTTATTTACCCACTCTTGGAGTCTTGGGACTCAGTTGGGGGTAAGCTACAGATTTTAGGGTAAGTATTTAAAGCTACTACAATGTTGTTAATTTCTCACGCTTCGTGCATTATATTATTATTCAGCAAGTTCCCAGTAATACCAACCTTGGCGTTAGTTTAAATCTGCATGAATGAGAATTCAGCTCAGAGACTCATGAGGGTAGGTACTAAACCAGGTCACAAGTTATATTTACAGTACACACCCAATACCTATATTCTCCTACCTAACCACACATTAAGAGAAGAAAGCGGGAAAGTAGGATTAGACAATTTGGCAACCCTAGCAATATTTGACTCGGCTTAATCAGCCATATTTCTGTGTACCCTCGGCTGGGAAGGCTGATTTCTCACGCTCTACGTGTTTGCATTAACAAACTGACAAACAAACTTTAATCTGCCTAATGGACTTTACTGACAAGCTTCTCGGAGCTATCCGTAGCCAGATTCTGTTTATGTTGGACTTGCGTGCCATAATCTACTTCTAAAAGATTAGTCTAGGGTAAGACAACTCTATTATGGCTGGACTGTCCATTATACTCGTACCTAATAATTAGACATCTTTAAATCACAAGTTTTTAATTTATTGGGTAGCTTTTGCTTGAAAATCTAATTTCGATTTCGGTGTATTTTCTAGGTCATAGTAGTCTAATCTAGTCTGCTGCTGTTTTAATGCAAAAATGGAGAATCGACAAGTAAACGTAATTCATTCCCAGATTTGAAATTTATATTGGCGAGAATGAATTCACGGGCTTATAGATTTAAAATCAAATCATTTAATTGCTGATTTATTTTTTAAAAGAATAGCACAGACACAGTGACTGAATATGGATTAACAAGCACGAAATATGATTATTTTTGTTTAAAAAATTAATAGCATCGATTACAGAAACATTGACTCAGTAGTGATGTCCGCCTAAATAACAATAACGAATGATTTATTCGATCACTCAATCAATTTGTAACTGTACCTCATTATTTTATGATCTGAGTGACATTTGTAAAATATCGCAATAACCATACAAACATTACTTAAAATAAACTGCTTATTGTGACATTTACAAAATAATGGCGCTCAGTTGACATGAATAAAGTTCAAATTAAAAAAAAATGCGTCAGAAGAATGTCCTACATTTTCTGTGCGCAGTAAATATCGCTCGACCAAAAACACTTGCCCCTGGAGTATTAATTTGTAGGGCAGACGAAGCTTCAGATCTATATCCGTACTCCGTTGACAGGCCGCGAACGATGCTTCTACTGTCTAGAGACACCGGATACATGATAGACTGTACTGATAGAGAGATAGATATAGATGGCATTGGTTACTGGGTTAAAGTTGAAACAAAGTAAGTGCTCAAGTAACTCTACTAAAGTACTAAATGTATGCTTACATTTGACTGACAACTAAACTTCAGAATGACCTTCAAAGTTTTATACAGGTTTAGGTAAGTAAGATTTTAGGCTTTTCAAAATTATGAGAGAAGTAGGGTATAATGCTTACTCAATTTACTGACATGGAATTTGCTTATGTTTCAATAGGCTTTCAGTAATTACTAATGGAACCGTTTAAAAACTGTCAAACTGATACAAATAAATGCAGTTAACTGCAACACTGACTGACAGACTACACAGAAAACTAACAGTTGCGCTGGGACTAAAGACGGGATTTCATTCGGGCTTACTTGATTTGAACATTCACTGAATTTTTATTTATTAAACCAGAATTGCTTGAAATGCGAAAACCACCAGTAACTAAGTAAAACTACGTAATCGATTAAATAAATACGGAAATAAATGAACAAATAGAGCATCGAAGTATAGCGAAACAGAAAGTGGTCAAGCATCTAATTTTCACTACTCCACTCCAGGCTAGTTTAATTTTATTGACAGATTTATTGTTTTTGGTCTATTGCAGACTGCAGCTTTAACAAATAATTAACTTTGTTTTGAGATACGAGGGGATGCGATAGGCCCGTAAAATTATCGACTATACTCCCTAATTTAATTATCGACTTTATGAATAAAGGCAGTATTGAAATTATATCGTTGTTAAAATCTTCATCACGATGCTTATGAGTATAATGTTTTCGTTCAGATGCGTACTAATCTAAAATACAAGATGCATTCATTAGGTACATTTAGATCGCATTTAGATATACTTGTAAGTGACTAAATTACATAACTATCTACTATTGAACTTATCACATCTTTCAAATTCCGACGTAGATGATAATGAATCAATCATCAAAAACCCATTCATAACATTTAGATCACATCTGGATACAAATAAAACTGATCGTCTTTATTCCAAAGATAGCAAATTATTTATGTTTCTTATTCATTCATTAAAGATGCCCAAAATGTAAACATCTGTTTATTACTTTCATGAAACATTTATGATGTAATGTTTATGTAAACGCACATAGAACTAATTTTAATCTAAACTTCCATCCATGGACTTTGATGTTGTTGAAAATGTTTGCCAGTATCATAAATTCCTAATGGTGGGAGGGATCACATCGCTGGAGCTAACATCAAGACCGTATTATGCAATTTAAATGACTTAAGGCCGAAAGTATTATTAAACCAATCTATCCATTGTCTTATATTCATAAAATGTTATTTCCATAAAAAATAATAAAAGCATATCATATAAGTTTTTGAAGAATTAGGAAACATACAATTTCATATAAATATAACGCAATGTAACGCTAACTGTAGATAAATAAATAAATGTAAGCAATACAAATATAGTTTAATCATATGCATATTTAATTTGAATATGATCCGCAGGACAGATTAATTTGTTTTGTGATATAATCCGCTACTTGAAAAGCATCTGTATGGTCCAATGTGCAGTAACACCGCCCATTTGAAACACCACACACAATTTCTTCGACACACGTTTCATCCCTACACCGGGACATCCTCAGGAGATTCTGACTTACCAATATTATAGAGACTTCACATAATCGTTGAGATCTCTATGACTTCGCCATAGAGATCCAGCGCCAGCGACGACGTTTATAAATCTATGGATTTCGCGTTGTTAAGTCAACATCTGTCATCATAATCATCATCATCATCATCATCATCACACAATGGTGCGAAACCCTTAAAGTCATAATAAAGCAATGATAACTCAGTGGTTCTGACCTCTACCTCTCATAAGGAGGTCGCGGTTTCGAATCCTGGGCACGCACCTCTGACTTTTCCGAAATATGTGCGTTTTCAAGAAACTAAATATCACTTACTTACTGGTAAAGAAAAACATCGTGAGGAAACCTGCATGCCCGAGAGTTCACAAAAATGTTCTCGAAGGTGTGTGAAGCCCGCAAGGCGCCAACCCGCACTTGGCCAGCGTGGTGGGCTATGGCCAAACGCCTCTCAGTCTGAGAGGAGACCCGTGCCCAGCGGTGGGACATAAAAAGGGGATGAGAAGTCATATTAGGGTAATTCTGCGTATCTGTAGGCATTGCCTCCTATTTTATGTAAGCAAAGACGTTTTCACGTCGGAATCAATTGGAAAAAAAACATTCATTCAGGCGGAAATAGTTTATGAACCAACTCGCATTATCTGCTGTTATATTTATTTTTAATTGTAGTAGATCCAAAAGAAATATTTATTTTACAAAAACAAAAACTGAAGTCAAGGATGTTCAAATGAAAAGATGCGGATTGGCAGCCGACCAAAATTGTAAGTGACATTCGGAATATGTTCAATTCGTTCACTATACAGATACCACTCGCACGATATTCATTCACTCAATAAATTAAACTTTGCCATTACTTTAAGTGCTAACGAAATACTTATCGATATTGAAATGGAATCGATGCAATGTGCAACTGCAATTTACTAAGCGACACGTGTCAAAATAATTTTAACCGAATAGAAAATAACTTATATTCGCACTATGTAGTATAGTTAAGTAGGTATAGGTAATGACATCATCATACATGACACAATATGACAGATGGAACGTGCCTACTTACTAAAATGAAAATTGTGTGACGGTCAGTCACAACTTTTACAAAAAGGACGTCACAACAGCAGAGACCTAAATGGCGATCTAGTAAAAGATGACCCTACCCATAACTCATTGCGTAGCCGTACCCTACAGCGATATAATAATCGACATCGAAGAAGGGTATTATAAACCATAAAATACAGAAATCAGTCGAGTAAAATGGAAAGGTGAAAACTAAAAGGCTGTAACTTCAAAGGTAAAAAGTAAAGCCATAACTGAGTAAAAGAGTGAGCTTAGATCTAGAACTCCAAATGATTGTAAAATCATTATTAATGAGTCATTCGTAAAAAAGACGTTCGTAGATAATGTACCTACCTAAAATGTCATATTAATTATTGTAATATGCTGTAGATTTTGTTCTCAGTATGTCAAATGACTAATTCCAGCTATTTCTATACCTAAGCCCCGTAGAACATTAAGAAAACGGGGCGTGGCATAATTTAGTTACGTATAAAATATTATAATACCACAGTTCCGTACACAACATAATTAAGTCAATTAGGTATATACACTAAAATAAATGAAGACTAAGTCATCATCTCTATAATTTTATGTAACTTTAATCAAATCAATGGAACCGGTATACTAAGTTTATTATTTAATATTTGCCAGCCAATAGACGAGATGCATTTGGATCGTGGATTTGGACCTCCAAAATTTATACATATAATGTGCAAGCGAATACAAACACTTTATCAAATATTTCTCTATTTTGATTGCAAAAACATTGCAAAATCAAACGACTATCATAATTATGTCCCTATAGATTTACCTTCTGAACCCCATTCTATAAGAACGCTTTCACAGATAACTTCTTTTACCTGACATAACTGAGAGTTCTGAGACCTAATATTTAGAAAGAATCTGTAAAAACTGTGAATTGATATCAGAGCTATAAATATCAGTTTCCTGAAAAAAGATGCACTTAATTATTATCTAATCTTCAATGCATTAGAATCTCTATCTGTGGATTAAACTTAAATAAACAAACATTTTGACAGGATGTTTACTTTTTAGTCTGTTACTAATTTTATCTTACTCGAGGTTTTAGGATTTTAATATATTCGTGATATGCTTCCATTCATACTAGGAGGCAAGTCCTAAATTTCCAGGCTATTAGTATCTCTATGGCTATATTAGTGTTTACTATAAAATTCAAAGCGACCAACATGTTTATAGCGATATATTGTTCAATAATAATGGAGAAAACATAACCATTGTTAGGAATAGAATAGGAACTAACAATTAAGCAGTGTGCATTTGTCAGAACACCAGTCTGCGAATTTAATAATTTAGCATCCTTCCCCCAGGTCAATGTATTAACTCTAAATATAGTCGGCGCTTATTGCCATATTAGGTCTAACAAAACAAAACTCATACGAATGCCACTTTGATTTTTGCTGTTTTACAGAATATAATCACTTTTGCAATTTCCTACTCTGCAATTGTCTAGTTTAATAAACAATTTAATATGTCAATCACTATTTAATTTACTAAATAGCATTGAATTTTTTCATACGCTTCACTTTTATACTTTTAAAATATTTCGCAAATTGATTGCGGTATCACAGACATCGCATTGAAGTCATTCACTTTTATCACTCACTCATTGACCACTGTTTACACTTTCGATTTTCAAAAGAGCTTCCAATTTAACCGATCTGTGTCTGAAAACCTGATGTCACATCACTAAAACTTTTGTTTTTTTTTTAATAAGGGTTCGAATTTTGAAATTTTCATGACGGGTTCGTCATTCGGTAGTCGAATGCGTCAGTCGACGCGGGCCGACGCGGTAATCTACTCGCGCCGACTGGGCAGCTTTCGGACGTCTGCCAAAGAATCCACGACTGAAAAGCTATATTAATATGTGTGTATGTATACGAGATGAGAGTTTTCAGAAGGTTGATCCCGAAAATGAGTTATTTCCATGAATAATTCGGAACTGTTAACCTGGATTTATAAGCACTGCCACTGCACTAGCACAGTCTAATTGATCTATTACCATTTTTACTTTTTTTGTTTGGATATTTACTTGAACACTATTATTTTACTCTACGAATTCTAAAAGCTATTGTATTACCGAGAGTTGACATTAAATACATTGAAATAAATACAATGTTTCTTGCATTAATTGCCTGTTACAAACTTATTCATACAGAATTTTGGTAAGTTCGATGTATTAAACAATGGTTATCCTTGTACTAATAGTCTACATTTATTCTTTACGAAGTATCTCTCTCTTTAAATGTTTTATTTTCTTATTTCCTTCTTCCATCGACCACCTATCCATTAGACTTCCAATATATAGGTGAATGGTTGTCAATATAATGCGTTGTCCGGCGTTGCGTTAGTCAAAATACTCTATCTTGCCCTATTGTCAAAGATTCGTGATAGTTTCTAGTTTGAACCCATCCCTTACGCACACTTGTTCCTTTTAATTTACAAAAGTGGTGAAAATCGGATGGGATAATTTCTTCCTCTTTACTTACTGTCGACTGCCATTAAAGTACGCTAAAACTTAAATGTCACACCATCTACAAATTCTTAATGCACATAAATGTCTATAGACTATTTTTCAGCACTAATGTTATGTCCTACAGGCTAAAATATTACAAGGAACTTCGGCGTCTATACTATAAATCTCTTACTCTAAATTACTTGAAATTGACGGTATTAAAAGTACTTAGTGCTATTATATCATTATTATATTAACACAAAACTCCCAATGGAAAGTACATCAGATATATTTATCACATCACACCAATATTAGTAAGTATGTGTGTAAAGCAGTGTAAAGTGTTACGTTTGCTATCCTTCACTCCACAACTATTGAACCGATGTGGCTGTTTGACAGTGAGATTGACACATATATTTTATTCAGAAGAAATCCATGGTTTTCATGGGATTACTCAAAAACCAAAATTCACGTGGCTGGAGCCACGGACAACAGCCAGTGATATTTTAAAATCAATAAGGAAATTAAAAAAAATAAGTGAAAAATTACTTCATACTTTTTTCACATAGCGTCTACTGGGGATGAGGTCAGTCCTCTGGTTAAACATAGACTCCACTGTCACGTATCCAGCACGGAATTAATGTTTGGGTTGAACTGCAACAAAGCGGAGTGGTTCATACTCCATAGTCATACCCATTTCGCTGAATGGACGTCTTTACAAAGTCAGTGTTCAATGCATCTTTTATGATGGCAAGGGATTTGAGTTCTGGTCCTGACGCGTCTCGACTCTCGAGCAAACATTCGTCACAATCACACAATCTTTTATTCAGAGAGAGCTATACCTTAGCGGTTAAAAGGGTCGAGGCCGGGGGTTATAAGTGTGAATACTAGTTTACTTTTTTGTTATAGTGCTTCACACACTAGGTATAATTATAAATTATAAGTGTATCAAAATTGTCGCAGCCAAAGGGATTCGAACGCGCGACCATAACCTGTCGCGAGTGGCCGCTCTACCGATTGAGCTATGGAAGCGAATACCGCTGACACGATAAAATCGATAAGTACACAATTGTTTTCCCGTCATAGGCCGACTAATTAGGAAATTAACTAGTAGGACATGACTAGGACTAGGAAATTATCGTGTCAGCGGTATTCGCTTCCATAGCTAAATCGGTAGAGCGGCCACTCGCGACAGGTGGTGGTTGCGGGTTCGAATCCCGTTGGCAGCGATAATTTTGATAGATACACTTATAATTTATGGTGAATACTAGTGTTTTGACTTTTTGGTACGTAATACCAAACAAGTAATCATATTTGGATCAGGGGGCCTACCACCGTGACCTAAAGTAATATTATTGTAATATTGTTTTAAAATTTCCATACTGACATTGTATGAAAATGTCAAAACAATATTAAAACAATATCTATTGCTTCAAGTCACGGTGGTAGGCCCCCCGAACAAGCTTTTACGCGTTTTCTTCGTATTCTTCTCAGCATCAGCCCCTAGATTGTCTCAGAAAAACGTATTCATCGTTATCGTAATCGTTTACTAATTCTGCCCGCTGATTGTGTCCCTGATTCGCGTTAGCCAATCGCGGGGCATAATTCGCTAGCGATTACTTTAACGTTGAATACGTTTTTCTTACGTAATCAGACCCCAGTCCCTGGTGGTGTCCCATCTAGCACCGAAGTACTCAAGTACAAGACGGAGCAAACGAGTCCAAACTCGATGGGGTTGTGTCGTTTAACTACTGAGTTCCTATTGACATCTTCTGGCTCCATGGATAATTTTGCATTGACAATCGATTTACACAGCGTCCAGAATTTCAGCTCAATCGGTAATCGGGAAGTGAATTGTAAAAGTAAAAACAGTTTTCTGTGATACCTAAAAACACAGATTTTACATAACAACAATGATATATATAATATACTAGCTGACCTGGCAAACGTTGTTTTGCCCTTAAGGATATATAAAAAAAATAGATAAATTGAGATTTAAGCTATCCTATCTTTTAAGTTAGAGCAAACTGCACCCTGTGTGCGAATTTTATTAAAATCGGTTAAGTGGTTAAGGAGTCCATTGAGGACAAACATTGTGACACGAGATTTATATATATTAAGATAAAAAGGCCTCAATAATAAATCGACCAATCAGAGATCATGTTTAATATTCAGTAGGTGAATAATGTTTTCAATATGTACCCGGGTTAGAGTTCCTATTTACTATTCCATTTAACTGTTATTAAAAAAATCACTGAATAAATTGAACTCTGCCTTCAAATTCAATGCTCTAACTGCATGAAGTGCAGTAAACTAACTAAATTGGGATTCGACAGATCATAAAACATTTTATTACTACAACATCACGTATCATCGTATTTTCCTCCTTAAGCATTGTAGCCGTAAGGTATAAAATCCTATCTCCGTAAATCAAAGATTGGTTGCGGTTTTTTTAAACTTTGGTGTACCCGTAGATGGATTTTGCGCTCGGGTTGTTACGAATTTAGGACGTCTGTTTGACCTAGATCTGGTATAGGTTACCCATATCACTGCATCACTTGATGACGTAAGCGGTTTACTTAGCATTTCGTTTACTACATCAGTGAATTATTTCTATTTCTATCTTTTTCGTACTTAGTGGTCTCAAAGGTCACGATTCTCGACCATGTTGCGTTATGAACTAAGTTCACTTTTACGCTCTATGCCAATAATTAATTTTTCACAATGACGAAATACGAAGATTTTTTCAATAAAAAATATTTTGGTTTCAATCAAAGGTTTCAATATTATCTGGTTATATACGTAAACGCCTTTTCAAAAACCTTTCAAAAATTTAACTTCACGAAATGTAGCCGTTACATGAATTGCCTACCAGTTGTTAATTAATTCTTTCCCCGAATTAAGTCACTGCGAGGTCGCTAATAAAGGATTCCATCTGCATCCGACCGCACAAAAGGCCCAAGCCTCCCGGACACAAACTTTTTCCACGTGTAATTCATAAAGTTATACCCCCTGCCGGGTTGACGACCTTATAAAAGCCCGGCATAAACGACTGCACGACTATTAGATAGATGATGAATTTACATGCATTGTAAGCATCGATAAGGAACCAGAGGATATGGTCATGAGAACATTTGACGGAAACCTTCTTCATGCAAGAAAAATAGTAGAGTCGTCTGTCAAAATTTCTCACAATAACACACCAAAATATGGCGGAAACCGTCTCCATGCAAACGTGCCTGCATGCAGACTATTGACAAGGTAATGGATCTGTGGTGGAGGCCGCGGTCTATAGATTATACTGCTGTCGAACCGATATGATGATGGACTTAAGGATGAGCCCATCGGAACATTTTACGTAAACATTTCTTCATACAAGAAAAAAGTTTCGCCATCTCCGCATAATGATGCTTCTGGTCTACTTTGTAGTAGGCTGCAACAACGCTGGTCATCTCTCAACTCAAAACTCAAAATATCTTTATTTCACATAGGCCTCACATACAGGCACAAGTCAGTATCATATTTGTTGCATAAGAATGGTGATAACTACAAGTCGATTTAAAACTAAGTTTTGTCGACTTGTAGTTATCACCATATTCTGTCGAAATACCCGCTAATATGCCACAATATGGCGGAAACCGTGACTGTGGAAACGCTAAGTGCGGACTAATAACAAGTATAGTGTTCATTGGCGTGGACCGCAGTCCATAAACAATACTGCGGTCAGCTTACTACTGAAGCCGTTGGTGTCAAAACAAACAATTTGACACCAGTAAACTGGCGACATTTTTTGCGCTGTTTGCGGGTCCTGTGTATTGTAGTCTAATATTTACATGCATTTTAAGGCAGCTCGACCTCGCTTCACAACTTTTGTGAAAGGCCTACGGGAATGTTCAGAGAATGCGGAGCCTCGAGTGCGAGTTTTGAAGAGGAAAACTCGTCACATAAGTTGACGGTAATTGCATGAGTGGCGTGGGAAGTTTTAAATAGGATTCTAGTTTTAGAGGTTTCATAATGTGGTTCATAAGCGCATACTAGGAACTTGATAGTATAGTTAGCGTGCGATTCTGCAAAAATATTATTGCATCGACGAACTTACATCTTAGGCACTTGGTTAGTTTGGTGAATGCTTGCATCGGTCAAGTCGGGTAACCTAATTGGTTATTCTTTGCATCTGTTGTGCATCGTAGGCGCCGAATGGCTATTGATAGTTGACTGGGGTATGTATAACTTTATATACCAGAATAACCCTACAGACTGCCAGTGCCAGCGATGATTTACAATAGGTACCTACTCAGTTACGAATACTGTGCAGTCTTCCCAAATGATCGTTAATTCCAAGAACTGCACGGCAATTCACTGACACCAACTCGAAAGAAATAAAAGAACTCGAAGTCACAACTGTGAATTGACAGAAGCAACAGTCGAGACTGTTAAAATATAAACAGAAACAACAGGAGATATGTATTATATACGAAACCCACGTCGAAATAAAAACAACAAAGCCTTACAGAATAGCTCTATCTGTCTCGTCAATATTTTCAAAAACTAGCTTTGGTTCACGTCTCTCCTTATTTCTGTAGTGATCACGTACAATACGTATATTCTAAGCATAGCCATTATATTTCCAGTTTGTTTTTAAAAAAATTTTAAAACATAGTTTCTAATCGCAACAAAAATATTAACCTTTTAAGATTTAAACATAACATACATTCTAAACTTCTCTAGTTAGTGGTCACATACACTCATACCATAAGTAGCTTTATCTTGATCCATTTAAGAATCAAAATCGCTTGCCTCCAAACCCATTATACGCTATCTGATTGCATTTATTTTATCAACAAGAGCGCACGTGCTGCAAGTGAGTTCAGACTTACATAATCAAGCGACGGTTAATCGCTGCAAGGCACTGGATGAATGGGCTCTGTAAAGCTAGGCTTTGAACTCACAGGCTATATGATAATAATCGCTATGGTAAAATTCACTGCAGCGCACGCAGCGAAAAATCATGCAATTAAAATCAGGGTTTTGGGTGATTGGTGTCGGTTTCACCTGGGAATGGAAATGACATATTGGATCAACAAAGGACATGGCCGAAACTTGTATGGAGCTGTGCCCTGGAAAAAAAAATATTCATGGCCATCGACAAACAGTACGTCATATTAAAGCTTATATTTATGTCTTTACAATCGTTTTATCTAAAAACATGCGAGAGACATAATATTATCAGCATAACAACCTGCAACAAAATGCACCTAAATATTTTTAATAGCAATGATTTTTTTACTAAATAATTGCTGTTCAAAATGTTTACTCGCATTTTCTAAACGGGAACTAATTTTTTGAGCTGTTATTTAAATATTCGAGATGTTATTATGATCAGTTGGAAAACATATTGAGCAGTTATTTAATTTAATGGCGGTTGATTAATTATTGCGACAGTAAAACATGAACAGTAATAAAGAATCAATTAGTCGGTTATTTTATCATACAATATCAATTCTAAAAATAATTTAGCAGTCCAATAACTGAATGAGCGGTAAAAATGATGGAATGAGCGGTTCCTTTTCTCTTAAAGGTTCTCTGAAGTACGCAGTACCTCCAGTTGAAGCTAAAAACATTCCACTCGGACAAAAAAGGAAGTTTTTGTCCGAGTGGTATTTTCACGAAAGTTTTTTATGTAATACACTTCACAATGTCACTAGCTTTCGTAAATAACTCAAATTAACGAGAAATAATAAGAAAAATTATTATTATAAATCACATTTTTTTAGGTTATGTTTACGTATTTTTTGCCAGTTTGCTAATATTTTTACGAAAGATTTGTATCACACTGTCACTAACTTTCGTAAATCACTGCACAAACGGCTTAGGGTCCAGGAGCGAGCGAAGCGAGCTCGGGACTTGAGGGCACCCCGACTCGGCTGGGTTAGGTGACGAAGAGGATGGCGGGGCCTGCAAGGCCCCGCCATCCTTCTGAGTGGTTATTTTCTTTTATGACCACCCAGAAATAGGAGCCCCGCGAAGCGGGGCTCCGTCGACTGGCCTTTAAGAAGATTAAAGACATAAATAATGAGAAGAGGTGAAGATTTTTTAATTTCAAAAAAATATTTCTCGAAAAGTATTAGGCCTCGTACGATTTGGCTTGGGGGGTAGACTCCCCCTACCCCTCCCCTCCCCCTCACCCCCTCCCATCCCCCCGCAACGGGTCCCGTGTCCTAGACCTACCATTCCTTCAGTCAAAGCAAAAGTAATTTAATTTTTCATTACTATTTAAGTACTGTTTTTTTTATTGTATTTTACCACCTCATTGTTTATAGAATTGCTTAGAATGAGATTTCTTACCGACAAATTCCGATTTCTTACTGCCCACGCGTAACCGCTCGTTCAATTTTTTTTACCACCCATTTAATTATTTTCCTGCTCAATTATATATTCACTGATCCAGTTCATTATTTTTTATTACTCATTTTTGTTTACTTTACTGCTTAGTTTTAACTGCTGAACTAGGTTATTAAACATGCCATTTTTAATTTTTAACTTATCAAAACTGCTATTTAGAACTGCCTCTTTAAATCAGTGCCTTTCTAAACTTTTTAATATGAAAAAATAATGAGTTCATAACCAATACGCATCATTTTTTAATAAAAAATCATTTAGATATTTGTGTGAACGATCGAATCGATCGATCACAAAATAGTCGATTTTTGGACTAACTTCAAGCAAAGATTTTTATAACCAATACTGACCAAATAAGTATAATTTATATTTCATGGGCAGACTTCACTGTTAGCCTTCACTAATTAGTGCCCAAAGTGGAACTTCATCGATGCTATGTAGGTATTTTTATAGTAGGCGCACTGATCTCTATTCTATGGATCGCTGACTGTCAACGTAAAAATGAAGACCATTTTGGCGCTGATTGTTGCGCAACCTGGCGTGAGCGTCCATGGAACTAAAATAAAATGACATTCAATACGACGTTCACTAGCCACAAATGTAAATTTAGTACCGTGGACATTCGAGCGTGGCGCTTCAAATCGGCACAAAAAAGGAACTGTCAGATGTATGAAATGATTTATCCATAGAATAGAGATCAGTGTGTAGGCGGGTAGGCGGTTACAGGTCATGCAGGAAAGTGGTCAAAAGATAAAGCGATGCAGCGCTTTATTGTGCTAATAACAGCTGCAGCGGGGCGCAAACTGCAAGATCACTTTCATTTCATACAGCAGCGCGGGGAGTGTGTTTGAAAGGTAATTTAATACTGCAATTTATTCAGAGCTCTTAGTGTTTCCTGTGTTTATAGTATAGCTGTTCAATATAATGTCATCGGCGGATCCAGGGGGGGGGTCATGGGGGTCATGACCCCCCCCTGGGCCTAGGTGAGGTCCAGAACCTAGGTGAATCAATTGTTAAACATAATGTTTTATGGTATTTTTGTCACAATATAGATTTTATATAAGTGAGGACCTTGGAATATAATTAATGGATTTCTGATTGATTTTATTGTATATGATGTCGAACGAATTATTAGGGAACGAACTTCTCGAAAATTTTAACTTTACCTCGCCACCGCGACCTTTTATCTGATGACCTCTTGATTTCCCTGGAGATTTCCTGGTTTATCAACAATACTTTCTTGTTTAGGTACTGATTTTATTAATAAATCTCCTGATATATATATTTGGGTTTTGAAATTATAGTCACGTAAAAAATTATAAAGTTATCTAAGTGTCCTCCACGGTGGAGTGAGGTGAAGCATCTGCATTACCCTGTCGCTGGAAGAAGCTAGAAGCTTAAAATTTAGGTTTAAACTATACTTTAGGTTAATTGATTAGATATAGTGCAGGGTTTGTAGGGAGTCTCAGGGAGCAAAGATTATGTCCGCCTCATGCCTCAGGATCTTTGTTATGTTGGTAAAAAAAAAAACAGAAAATTTCGCGCTCGCTTCGCTCGCATATCGAGTAATCAATATTATAAAATTCGCGTTCGCTTCATTTAGGACTATTTTCGATTTTAAGACGTTATTCTGTCTTAAAATTATTATATTATTTTTAGTAAAGATAGATATCACTGTCAATCCTTGTTAAATTAAAGGCTGGAATAAATAGTGATTTATCCCGCGAAATCGTAAAAATTTTGAGATCGCTTCGCTCGCATTCATTTTGATCAAACTATCGGGCATAAAAATAAATAAAAATCGGTTTTACAATACACAAGTAACGGCTGATACCCCACTGAATATTGCTATCTCATTTTGAAATTCCGACGACCTTGTTTTCCCCCCTTTTTTAATAAAAATATAAACGATTTTCAATTTTTATGATTGCACTAATGGCAGGCCTTCATTATCTACAACTATTTCAAATTTTATCTCGATATCTTTAATAATTAATAAAATAAAGGGTTGTGAAACACAGGCAGACGGACAACAAAGTGATCTTATAAGGGTTCTGTTTTTTTTCTTTTGAAGTATGGAACCCAAAAAACGTAAAAAATTTTAGGTCGCTTCTCTCGAATATACAGTTATCAAAGTATATAATGTTCGCGTTGACGTCATTCGGGACTATTTGCGATTTTAAGACGTTATTCCATCTAAAAGTGACTATTTTATTTTTAGAAACGATATATCATACTGTCTTACCATGTTAAATTCAAGGCTGTAATAAATAGGTATTTATACTGCGAAATCGAAAAATTTTTAGCTCGCTTCGCTCGCGTTTGTTCTGAATTATTACGAAAAATCAAATAGTGGCTAAGAGCTTCAGCAGTTGGAGAACGTCTTAACCGGACTGGTATTTCTCCACGTCCATACTATTGAAGTAGATGAAGTGCTAATGCCTTTCGGGAGAAGACGTACCTACAAGAAAAATTGATTGGTAAGAAAATACCTACTTTTTACCTGTATCAATTAGTATCTAAATTGAATTATAACTTGTTATGACTTGACCACAACTATGTGACCCCCCCCTGGCACCAAAGCTGGATCCGCCCTTGTATAATGTACTACATAAACATTGAATAAGCCATTCATTTAGCTTAAACTTATCTAGCAGCTTTGCCGGGAAACTTTTCTGCGAGAGCTTTTGGAAATAATTTTGAAAAAAAAACGGTACGCACAATATTACTCGAACTATACGCGAACAAGAATTATAACATAATCGAGCAGCGAGCAATTTTTGGCGCCGAAGTCCGGTGGGGTTCTATTATACAGGTCAATAGATGGCGCTGGCTGTAAATGTTTGGAGTCATTCGATTCGTTTGTGCGATGCGAGTCGACTCGAAATTCGTACAAAAAAATGTACTAACCCCTTTTTTGTTCATAAGTACCTAGCTGTCTTGTGACGCGAAATCCAAACTATATCGTATTAATAGAATTTTTAGGTACCTACTTCAATTTACGATTTTTCGTACTTAGTACGTTAATCAATTAAAAAAAAAATATTATTTATATAGGTCTTTTTAGGTGTGACACAAAATTATTAACTGTATGGTTGCCAAGTTTGGAGAGCATACAAAAAATACTTACAAATAATAATGATTCATGGTTAATTTAAGCGAATCTTTTGTTTGGTTCAAACACTCGTCACATTGATTTACCACTAACCCATTCCCGCCTCGACACTAGTGACTCAATCGTTTGGTTTTATTTAGTTTGGTTTGGTCGTCTGGCGCCTCCATACACCACCAACCCAGTAGACGCCCATGAGCCGAGAGATCAACCGAATTTTTGCGAATCTATGAAGTGGTATGCCATGATGGCTGGATCCAAAGTATCCGTCAAGTAGAGCGAACCAAAGGGTCTTGGACGCAGGCATATCAGCAGAGAGGAAATCTATTAGTAGTATCTCAGGACTCAGATGACACACATAGTGAGTAGTATATGAAGAAAAGCTATCACTGATATTTTAGTTCACTGGTTCAGACTTCAGACCTGTCGTCACGTGGTCGGGGGTTCGAGGCCCGGGCAAATCCCGGGCACTTAGGTACCTCAGACTTTTCTGGGTCTCGTTATAACTGCAAAATACGTTGATAGAGTGAAGAGTCCGCATAAAACTGAATGTTGAAACAAGAAACCGCTAATGCGTTCCCCTTTTCGAGGCCCTGAAAACTCGGAAATTGCCCATAATTCACCCATAAAAGCGATCAACTCGCAAGAAATGAACGACTCACAACTAGAAATAAACTTTAGTCGTCTAAAGTTTAGTTCACTAAGCTTGGGGCGTTGGCTGTAAATGTATGGAAAAATACAGTCGCACATTCGAAAAAACCTGTACTAACCGTACTTTACCCTCCGTAGGCTCTCGAGTCTCGTCTGCAACTCACAGCATACAGTTTTTCACGAACTGTAGGAATTACTCGCATGGAGTCAAGAATCTAGCGTATACGTTGTCAATGACCGCCCTTTACTCGCCGAAGCATTTCGATGGCGCTAACTTCAGATTTATCGAGTTGCTTTTCTTTGAAACGAAATGAAAACACGAGTACTAATATTCCCGCACCCAGTTATACTGATGATGCTATACTCACTTGCCTTCTATTTGTTGCAACTTACAGAACAGTGGTATTAAAATATGTGTGCCATGTCACATGATGTAATGTGCAATGTGTGATGCGGTCCTTCGTGAGACACTGTATTCCGTATGGTGCCAAAAACTTTTCTCGTCCAGAGATGTGTCGCTAGACTAGTGACTAGACCTGCGCTGAGCTTACCGTTATAGCGGGTTCAATCCCCAAAGACGTGCTCCCCATCTTCACAATCGCCCATGTTTCATGCGATTTGAAAGGGGTGGGGCGGTTCTGTGTGGACCGAAACTACTATGGGACCTCCAGACCAGAACACGTCTGCCCAACGCCCGTTAGTTCTGCGACAGATACCTTTGCTAATCCGTTCGGCTATGGTCTATGTCAATTCCGTAGCACGCTGAGTGGCTTAGAACTTATGGACAAGGCCTGCTGCAGTGAGGCCTTATAAACTAGTTTTTCCTAAATTATTGTTTCTTTTAGCAGTTTCACTCTGGTCTACAACAACATCATCATATCAACAGACTCTACTATTCTACAAAGTATGCATGTGACAAAAAAATAAGCACTATGTTTTGCATAATCGTGTAATGGTTCTATTGGGATATCCGTGTATTTAAATGCTACAGATCTACTCGTATCAGTTTGTCACTCGGTCATCGCGGTATCATGGATTACTGTGTCAACGCTTCCTCTCCACGGTGTCGGATAGAAACAATGCCTCTTTGATACCTCTATAGCGCCTCTATACAGCCGACCGACGATTTAATGTCACGCTGACGACATAATCTTATTCAGTCATTTCAGTGTTTATACGGCCTTCAACCAAAGATTTAAATCGCTAGATGGGACCTAAGCCTACATTGCGCACATCAAAAACGTCTACAAACATGTGGAGTGAATGCTCTCAACATGCTGTATTAGTTTCACTTGTGACAGAGATAGTGACAACGTGTCACACAAGACAAAAACGTGGGTATTTTTGAATATTTAGGGCTCATCTAGCGACTTAAATCTTTGCCTTCAACCATCGATATACTTCTAAATGTTACATCTTCTACTAATACTATCCTATTAAAAGTTATGATTTTCCTGACAGTGGTTCAGTTGGTTTTTCTGGTTGATCCAAGCTGCTGACATACTGGGTGATCGGTCAATACCGGCTGGCATGACCTGCAAAAATATTGATAGCATCGAAGAAATTGTATCTGTGCAGGCTGCAGCTGATTGGTGCAATGCTTGCATCGGTCGAGCCGCGTAGGCACTGATTGGTCGATGTTTGCTTCGTTATGCAGCCAAGGCGAAGCACCTATTGAGTGGACGTGATGGCCGTTTCTGTGATTAGCGGCGATGTTTGGGCGATGCACAATTTTACTTACGAGAATCAAGAATCAGTATGCGTCTCAACGAAAGTACCTCTCACTTCTTTAGCTGAACAGCTGTCGACTGGAGTGTGACATAGCCCGTCCTATTAAAAGTCCTATATGCTCATTGGTGGATTTCTATTATGAAACCACAAAAATCTTTTACGGTTAATTGTAAGTAAGACTAATAATACAAACCTATTTAAATTATGATTCATCACCATGTTTTCTTTGGTATTCTGGTTGGTGTATCCTGTAACAAAAAATGTTTAAGTTAAAAAAAACAATTTTATTTTTGTTATTGACATCTAGAGTTAATCTTTATAGTTATTGTAAAGTTACCAAATGCGACGTGGTTTCGATCGCGGTGAACAAAATATGCGGTGCTTATTGGTAAACTTTTTCATCAAAGCCAATTTTATGACACTTGTTAATACTTGAATTACTGCCTGTTTCACAATCACGTAATAAAGTTTATCTGGTGATTGTGAAAGCCCTCAAGTTTTAAATACGTTCTACAATGGCCGCAAAGGAGATAATTAAGTTTAAAATGACCCCAAACAGGGACCAGTAGTCACAAGCAATTCTTATTGCATTATTGACATTCGTAACGCTAACGTCCTCTGTATGTCACATTCATTACCATTCATTGGTCATAAATCTTCGGCGTTTGGAGCTTCTTTTGAGTTTTATTGAAGGACAAAACTGTTAACGCAATTGGACCGTTCGCTGTAGCGACCAAATATGGGGGAGAGGGCAATATTATTATGAAGGTATCTATTTAACTAAAAAAAGAACTTCTAACCTTATCGCTGATAAGAAAACTCAGGATATGGGCATCCAAACTATTTACGTTAACTCTTTTACGCCGTCAAAATTCTATCGGTGGCTTCTGAGCGAACTACAGATTGGCCTTACTGTTGATGGCTAAAATAAACAATTTTTGGCACCGATAAACTAACAACATTTTTTCGCGCCGTCCGCCCTGTCGGATTATTATTATGTCTATTCCTTGGACAAACCGATATAATCCCATTCTTGTAAAAGTGTAATGTAATTTTTTGCATTACTCGTATACTTTTGTATATTTGTATAATGAATCATATTTTATTATTTATTTTTTAGTTTATAAATTGGCCAAAAACCTTGTAATAAGTACTTAAAGTTTTCAAATAATCTGAGTCGAGAACAGGTTCATCGTACTTTCCATGACTTATCTTATTCCGTTTTGCTTGCACGTGATATCTAAATAAAGTGGGTTTAATTTGTAGTTTAACTTCAATTTGATTATAATAGTTAACCTCTTATTCCTAGCCAATTGAAAATTAAAATGGTTTTTCATAATAAATTTCACACATTATCTCTACTAGGTATCTACGGACTTATATGTATAATATTTACTTCACCTACAAGGAGAAATTATTATTTTAAATACTTTAACAGCATTGGGATAAGATGGATTGGGACTTCAAAAGAAGGAGGAGGTTCTCAATTCGTCGGAACCTTTATTTTAAATTTTAATAATCTTTCCTAGTCTATTTATTTGTTTGAAACTGACTAACTTTCAAAAATAACTTAATTGTGAACAAACTCAGTTATTGTACAACAAACCTTGAATTTGATACTGTTCGCAATCAGACTGAATAACCTAGACTAGACTCTAGACAGTCTAGAGTCTAGACTGATTCGCGATAAGATTTTGTAAGATAATAATTTAAAAGACAATTGAGCAAGCAATTTAGTAAGGCGTTTACCAAAATTAAACTCGTGTAAAATAAAAGTAAACGATAGAAATTGATATTTGCTCTTTTCACCCAACATTTTAAGCGACAACTAAGCATAGGTGCCAGTTTTCACTTACAACAGCTCTTACCTAAGGGCTCCTGAGTGGGTTTGCGATAGATTGAGACAAAGGTGATGCCGATAAACTTTAGTAAATTTTGGTTGTGACTGAGAAGAAAACAGTCAAAGAATAGCTATAATTTCATAAGCACAGTGTTAAAAGATCATAATATATATATATGTATCTTTAAACTGTGTCATAAGTAAGTGTGGTATACTTAAATGTATCTTGAAAAAGTTTTGTATATTGTAATTTTGTACACTTTAAGAAGCCCAAATATGGGAGCTTATTGCTTCGGACTGAAAATAAGAACTCTCCTCCGAAATACCTTTTGTTAGTCTCGGCTTTTGTACTCGTGTGAGTACATCACGTTTACGATGCATTGTGTTTAAGTGTCAAGATTTGTTTACGTTGAGATGTCATAAATCGTTTCGTGCCATGTCCATTTTTCGTGCTCAGCGATTACCTATGTCCTATAGCACAGAATATCCTTAAAACTGTGTCTATAGGTATGTATTTTCGTTTTAGCCTGGTTATTATTGTAGCTTGGTTGTTGGTTATCTATACTTCTATACTTCATCATATTATAAAGAGAAAGCGTAACGATGTTTGTGAGTTTGTGACGTTGTAAGGGGTAATCTTTGGATCCACTAAACCGATTTTCAAAATTCTTTCACCAATAGAAAGCTACATAATTGTGGAGTGTCATAGGCTATAATAATGTGTTATAAAGGACAAAAATAGTCGATGGTTTTCCCCCTTTTTAAATATAAATAAAAGCAATTTTTAATATTTTATGATTGCAATGACGTTGCGCCACTATTGCCCTACAACTATTCCAAGTTTCAGGTCAATAGATTTAATAGTTACTGAAATAATCTAGTGTGACGGACGGACGAAGAAAGTCTCGCCATAAGGGTTCCATTTTAATAATTTTGGTATGCCTCAAATAAGTACTTAGTAATAACACAGGTTCTAATAATATTGTATGATGTATGTAATTCTAGTAACTTACACACAGTGTAATGCTGTGTCTCCCTGCGTTTTAACTGACGTAACAGAGTATGCAATTAGCATAACTTAGCAGTTTTACGATTTTTGCAATGCAATGCCTAGCAGTACATTAGCTGTGGAGTGCTTTATAGAAATGTTAAGGTAATGAACTAAGTGACATTTATGATGAATGAACTCAGTAAAGTATTAAATTACTGAGGAGGCCTGGCTTGTGTCTAGCAGCACTTGTATACTTAGGAGTCGATTTAAAGTTGAGAAGAGAAGTTGTACCAGTGACAATATTGTGGTGACGAGTTTTAAAAACTGTAAAGGTACATCATATTCCTTTATGTATTCGATTAAACGGAAACAAATAACAGTTACCTCTTAACACGACTGCCCAAATAACGAGTGTAATGTTTTTTAGGGTTCATGTTTATTCTATGTGAGTTTCTTTATTCCACCATAACTTCTGAACGGCTGAAGAGATTTGGACATATCATGGGGTATCGTTAGAATCCTTGCATCATTCCGAGTAACATGGGTTTTATTTGTTAAAAAAAAAGTCGTTTTACCACATGGCACTGCAGGCAGTCGTGTTTTTAGGGTTCCATACCAAAATGGTAAAAATGGAACCCTTATGGTGAGACTTTCTCCGTCCGTCCGTCCGTCTGTCACACTCGATTATTTCAGTAACTATTCAAGCTATCGACTTGAAATTTAGAATAGTTATAGGTTATAGTGACCCGACGTCATAACAATCGTAAAAAATTAAAAATTGTTTTTATTTAAAAAGGGGGTAAACCGGGACGACAAAATTTCAAAATGAGATAACAATATTGAGTGGGGTATCATATGAAAGGGCGTTACTTGTGTATTCTTAAACTTATTTTTATTTATTTTTATGCCTGATAGTTTTTGATTTATTGGGCAAACTGTCGAAAAAAATACCGTCCCCCCCCCCTTATCTCCGAAGTTTACCAATCGAAAAATCTGAAATAATTATGATCAATAGATATTAACGTATATTTTACAGGAAAAATAAAATCAACTCGCTGACTAATATAATTTTTTTGATAATAACAATAAACCATCAAAAACAAAGTTACGTTTGCGGTTTGCCAACAAAAGTACCTACATGTAAATTATACTCGTAAATTCATGAACAAAAGTGATTCTTTTAATGTTTTACTTCTTTTATGGTATGGAACCCTCGGTGCGCGAGTCCGACTCGCACTTGGCCGGTATTTTTATTTAAGTTTTAATCAATTAGGTACTTTAAAAGTTTTACTCTACACTTTAATTTTTACACCTTCGAATCACCGCCGATTTCCAAACTCCGAACGCTATACTACTTATTTAAATTGGCCCAACCACATGTAGTCTGAGGGCCCAACCTGGGGATCGAGCCTAGGACCTCGAGAAATGCAGTCGAACATGCTCACCAAAAGACAACGAGGCAATCATAAATACCTATAAAAGGCTACTAGGTATGAACTATGAACTATATAAAAAGCCAGTGTTTGTTTATACTAGGCGGTTTGGAAACGCCCGTGTAAAGTTTGCTGACCTTTTACAGCGTTTTACTATTTACCACCTTTTACGAGTGCACTTTAATTAACTATTACGTATAACGTATGTGTGCGTGTGTGTTGTTTTTAATTTAAGGTTATTGATCACGAACTTTATGCCTACTGTACGCCAGAATTTTGGTACTTATATTAGCATATTACTTACATACTTACTTCCTTTCTAATCACACTAATATTATAAAGGCGATAGTTTGTGTGTAAATTAGTATGTTTGTTACTGCTTCACGCCGTAACTACTGAACCAACTTGGCGAAGAGAGGATTGGTACAGAGAGGGATTAATCCTTGAATTAACACAAAGGCTACTTACTTTCCATCCCCAAGAAAATTTACAGGATTAGTGAAAAACTGAAATTCATGCGGGTAGAGCCACAGGCAACAGCTAGTAGGTATACATGGTGTACCTAGATGATACAAGTGTAGATAGATAGATAGATAAACTCTTTATTGCACACCACAAAATAAAAATATAAAAAAGAAATAAATTAAATACAAACAAACTTAGTACAATTTGGCGGCCTTATCGCTACATAGCGATTTCTACAATCTTGGTCATTGCACATGACGCTGTCATATACCTAAGCACGAGCCGCAGGCGAGCGCTGTAACTTTGCCGAATAGTACGATGCAAACGTATGGACTTCTTCAATGCACATAGCACACGCATATCAATACGAGGTTTTCCATCACATCCATGTGGAAATATAAGTACTCGTAGATACCTTTTTGATAATAAACTCTATCAATCGGTTATTTAGTGATGATGTAAAATTGACCAACAAACACACTCGTGGCTCAGCACGGAAATGCAGCCAACATTCTTGGTATACCATTCCAAGCGCACATGATTTGTATAGTAATGAACTAAGGTTACATTACTGCATACAAGAGCTTTTAAGGAATAAGTTTTATTATCCTTAGAAATTGAGGCACCCAGGAGTTGTCTCAACACCGATGGCAAGACGTAATGTCGGTATATCTTCCCCTAGGATCGTTGAATCCTGAGATACTTACATTAGGTAGTTAGGTACTCACTCGAAGGTTATTATTAATTAATAAGTTTGTTACTCCGTCACGCCGTATCTACTAAACCTCCATAACTTTATGCAATCCAGATGTCAACTAAACCAGTGACATTTGGAATGCACAAATATATTATACCTAAAGTTAACACGTAGGCTAAAAAATTTTGAGAACAATCGGGCAAAAGTTAGTGCGTATACCTAGTTAACCACTTTAGCAGGTAGGTACCTTCCTACTAAATTAACCCATAGATACTTGATTAGAACTACTGGTCGCACCTACAAATTAAAAATAATTAATTAGAATAAAGGGTTTACGTAGCCATTTAATTGTACAAATACAAATTGAAAATAATTTAGGTCAATGCATACTTAATTTCTTATTTTTGTGCGCCCTACATTATTTTATCTAGGAAACAACCTAAATTATACAACAAATAGCAAAATTATTTTGCAAGAGTAGACTAGGGATAAATGTCACACTATAATATTATTAAATTATTCTAATTTACGGTTACGAATACATCTAGTTCAAAACACCGGATATCATTAATTTAAAATTCAATCAATATAAAATTATGCTGTGTGAGTCTGTTTAAACTCGTTCGTTTCCTCAAAATATGACTTTTACTTTTTAGCATGTTAATAAGGAAACAACAACCAATGGTATGATATAACCAAAGATAAAATTTATAGCAGTGATAATGAGCACGTTTCAAACGCAAACAAGCTCAGTGAAAACACGCAGTCATGTCTTCATTAATTGCTTTTAAAGACTTGACCTAATTCACAACCATAAAGAAAATCTTGTTTATAATATGTATATATGCATGTTTGCAACCTTTGTTGTTTAAAGTTTGACTATATACTCATATTTGGATTAATAGTAGACAGAGCAGGAACTTATCACTTATAAATTGCTAGTCTTCATCTATTCCAAATTCATAGGAATGCTTCTCTGCCCTCAGCAGATCATGTTTAACACCCCTGCCAAGGTGGTACTGTTGTTCCTTGCGGCAACCGAACTTGATGGGAAGACATAGACAGCGGCGAGCACAATAGATCGGAGATGACCAACGTGCTACCGTGAGGAGTCCTACACAATCTTACCCTAGAGAAGATGAAGACAATTATAATCTCGAAAGGAAGAAAGAGTTTTTATGTATAAATGTCAGCTAAATAATAATAAACGGCGTTGAGTGATTACGGAGTTTTATTCCTGCCAGCTGCAATCTCTCCCGAGTCACCCTCAATATCCTGTGCCGATGATATTGATAATTTTGCATATCCTCCAGTCACTGACAATCAAAGCAACAAGCGGGCCGAACGCGAACGTAAAATGAAGTTCATTATCTATATTTGTTTTACATCCTTTATTTTGAATGCAAAATGCGGTTTACTCGGCGGTATACTGGGCGAAAAACTCGATCTTTCCAAGGAAAATGTTGTTAATAATGTCGTGGATACTTTGGGTCAACAAACTAAAGGTGTAGTTGAAGATTTGGGTGATTTGCTTGGTCCTAAAAAGAGAGATGAATCAAAAACTAATAATCAACCAATTGAGGAAAGTTTCGAAGAAAATATACGTAAAGATACAACAAACTCAGCGGCCACGAGTATTTCTACGCCTTCAACAGAGCAAGATGAAAATAAACGACCATTTAGTGCTCAAGAAAAACCAAAAAGCGAGGTAATTTCAGCCTCCGTAACTGAAGTAAACACAATTATAGAGGATACAATAACTGAGTCTTCAGTTTCTACAATTACAGAAGACATTGTTACTCAGTAAAATGAAATTCTATCTAATGACGAGTATTAAGAAAACGTACAATATTAATCTTTATAATGATCATATTTTACCCCATGTAACAAGAAAATTGCAGGTATAATAAATTCAATTTAACACATTAACCATCTTTTATTGGAACATAATGAAAATTAAACGAATAAATAATAGCATGGGCTGCAGTCATGTTAACATAATGGTTTATTTAACCTTTAACTTATTTATTGTTTGCCTATATTAGATTTTGGTCACGCTTAATATATTGTATACTTTAAAATGATATTTCTGCATTTCTTCCTATAGTATTGAACTAACCAAAAACCGTATCAGTTGTCTTGCGGTTCAGCAAGCTTTACTTAAACTACTGCATATTAGAATTAATACCATCTTGCTGTCACCATAAAGTTCAATAGTGCGTTCGTTTTTCCATCGGTTTATTTGAAGGAAACTAAAGTTTGATTATTATAAGATTTTGCAGTAGTGGTGTATTAATAGCTTGAAATGAAGATCGTGCAGATTCTTTGTTTGATTTATATGATTCTGAGAGCAAATTGTGCCATAATACCAGGAAAAGCTCATGGTATATCTCCTTCTCATTCAGAAGATCATAAAAGCATCGACACTACAGAATCAAATGTGAAAAACGTAACAGATTTCAACATTCAAGAGACCACTCTTAAAAATGAAATTATCTCCAACGAAAAATTGAACAGCCCAACAGATGCATTTGCAACAATATCATTGAATTTAGATAGTTCACAAAATAACAGCGGGGTTATAGAAATAGTTGTAGCAGACGGATGTCCTGAAGGGTTTGTAGTTACCGAAGATGGTTCATGTGTTCATACTTTGAGAACTAACTTCGATGGAGGATGTTTAAAAGGGTACGCTCGTGCTGAGGATGGAACTTGCCAGGAAATAATTTACGATTAATTTGTAGTTTTTTAGCTTGTATTTTATTATAACTTCTTCACGCGTTTTGAGTGAATGTATTAAATTCTGATCCTCTCACCAAAGTTTTTCTAGACTGTTGATTGCTTATTAGAGTAAAAAGTATGCTCATATGGACCCCTTTCACAGCAAAATACGAAAACTTGGGTCCGAATTAAAAATTAAGGCAATAAAAAAAATAAAATGGCTTGGTATAATAATATTATTATAATTTAGTTTCAGCTTTTCAATTTATAACTCCCTTTATTTATACTTATCTTACTAAGTTATCTCTGAGTTATCATTGCTTGAACAAAACAAAAGGTTTTACGCACCCGCGATTATGTTATGTTTAAACAATAATAACTCTCAAAGTTAGTAACTTACAGACAAAATGTTGGTGTTGTTGTATTGCATAACTCAAAAGCTATCGATTTACTACAAAAAAATATGGTCTTAGCGATCCTGTTTCTGCAAAATTTACCAATAACTTCAACTTTAAATTTTTTTGGGCAATGTTTTTTTTAGTTTCAGGCATTTTTGGCTGTGTTATTTTAACGTTTTACATTATTATTAGGTATCTAGCGATGGAGATTATTCTACCCAGTCGAATGAAACCATTTGTGAAATCAATAGACTTTTAAGTTATTACTGATATTGTGTGCACATACCAAAAAAAAACGCATACAAAATTGAAATGGCTCACACGGGGAGGGGTGAGGGGGCGCCCGCCCCTTTATAGGAAATTTTTTGCTTGTAATGAGCCATAGAACACTCCCTTAAAGTATCGCTAGTTCGATCCCGGACACACTGTATAGTTAAGAGAATATTATTAATGATTTTGGTAAGATTAAAGCCGGTAGGTACGCCAAACCCCTAACGGAGATTTGGTAAAAAGGTAGTAAATAATTTAATGAAACGATTTTGTTGCAATTACAGCATAAAGATATTTTTAATAGAAATATTCTCACTTAAGTTAGTGAAAAAATGTAACAATGTATAAGTAAGTAACACCTAACAATAATGAAAATATTTTCACGAATATTTTCATTGAAAACTCAAAATAGGAACACGCAAAAAGAGTAACAGGAAATGATGAGTTGGAAACACCGAGGTTTATACTGCAATAAAAACTATATCAAGATAAGTTAGTTGTTTTGATGAGAGCCCAGCTTTCATACAATATGCCATTATAATACCTACATTTATCTTACATGTTTAAATGTTGTCACGAAAACGGATCTTATGCTCTAGTTAAAAATGTAAAACACTTTTTTTGAAGAAGGAAACAAAATGGTCACTGGATAATCTTCTCATAGGCAAAAGGAATTAATTTCACGCTACGAGTAGGTAGGTATACGAGTTTTTTGAGAATTTGAAAATTTTTTTATGAGAATTTTACCGCAATAACTGCCATTTCTCGTTGCCACCGAGACCTTTACCTAATTATTATTATGGAAACAAAATTGATTAAAATTAGAAAAAAAACGTGAGTGTCGTGCAACAGTGGAACGCTCGGTTGGGTCGAAGTTCATAGTATATTATAATATTACATTTGGACTTGGACAGTAGTGCATGAAATATATTGCAGAGCTGCATTCGTGTTTACTTAATTATTTATTTAACCTTTAACTTATTAGTAGTTTGTCTATATATCAATTATTAATTATTATGACAATTATAAACTCTCGTATCAATCTCGGTCACTCAATATCCTGTGTACTTGATAATGATTAATTCTGCATTTCTTCCTATAGTACTGAACAAAGCAAAATCGAGAGCGAACGTATCGGCTCGTCGGTGGTTAGTGGATTAAAAACTTTAAATCAAGTTTCTTAACTTGATAAAACCATCAATAATAATTCATAATCCAAAACCATCTTGCTTTGTCGTCATAAAATAAGTTAAACGGTTTATTTGAAGAAAACTAAAGAGTAGTGGAATTAAGAGGTTACAATGAAGGTCGTTTTTACTATTTGTTTCATTTGTATGATCCTGAGTGCTAAATGTGGTCTAGTAAAGGAGTTTTTTGGGACGGTAAGCGACGAAGTGCATAAATTCGCCAAAGGTAACGTTTTCGTGAATACAGTTCATGAGATAGTGGAAGTTAAAAAAGAAATTATTACCGATTTCAGTAATGTCATTAATCCTAACAATTATCTGAAACCTAAAAATAATCAAGAATATTTTAATACAAACGCACCAAATCAAATAGAATTGCCAAATACAGATAATAACGAGTTCTCGTCAGTCTTCAAACCTACAGAAAATATTAATGTATTCACTCCACTGCCTTATAATAAGCCTAGTACTGCTTTAGTACACGAAAATACAAATATCAACGCGAATAAAGAAAAAGAACAATTCATACAAACATCAACAGAATCTATCAAACCGATAATTTTTAACCAAAACGGCAGTGATCCTGATATAACAGAATTTGGTATAGAACCGCGGATTGCTCGTGAAATATCTCCTTCTGATTTAGAAGATCAAAAAAGAAAAGAAGATGCTGGAACTGCGGAAACAAATATGAAAAAAGAAACAGATTTCAACGTTGAAGAGACCAGCTTTAAAAATGAACTTATCTCAAACGAAACATTGAACAGTCCAGACGCATATGCTAGTATAGCTTTGGATTTTGATAGCCCACAAAATAACAGCGGGGTTATAGAAATAGTTGTAGTAGACGGATGCCCTGAGGGTTTGGAAGTGGCCGCTGATGGCTCGTGTGATCTTCCCTTCGATGCTGGAAATGACACAAGACAAGAAGGCAAAAATAGAGCTAATTTCGTTGGAGGTTGCTTTCAAGGTTTCGCTCATGCTGAAGACGGAACGTGCCAGGAAATAATTTACGATTAGTTTGTATTTTTTAGCTTGTATTTTATAACACCAAAGATTGTATTCAGGGTTATAATATAAAGTACCAAATCGCTCTCGGCCTGTATTTGTCTTACGTTCTACGACTTTTTTTTACTTACTCTATAGTTTGAGAAATATCAAATATTCAATATTTTACAGAGACTCTATTTGTTCCTACTCTGGTGTTTTTACCTATATGGCTAAAATTTTGAAAGAAGATAGATGCCTGTGTTAATATATAGTATATATTAACACAGGCATCTTATAAATTATATAGACTACTTTTCATTCTATACTTTCTAATAAATTAATGGTTTTCTAGAGAATGATGAAAATCCGAATTTCATGCGGACTAACGGCACGGGTTAGTAAAGAGTAAAGACTACCTACATAGTTTTTATTGTAAAAATGGATAAATTAGTTATGTTTCGATGAGTGCCCAGCTTTCTCACAATATTTATTTAAAATTAATTATGCTGCTATTTTACAAAAATGCTATCACGCGGCACGCCATTGGATTTTTGCTATTGTTTACCACATTTTTCTGAAGATGGAAAGTATATGAACGGGCAAACCTCATAGGCGAGAAGAATTTCATACTAAGTACCTATAAAATACATGGGCAATTAGTTTATTGCATTTCTTATTGCCGTACATGGTCTATACAGCAATAAGAATGCAATTTGGCGTTGAAGACTCTTGTGGTAAGAAACAATATCGATTGAAATAAAAAAAACTTTAAAACTGTCTCATTTTCTTAACATTATTTCAATATCTCAGAATGACTATATACTTCTCAAATAGTTACGAACAATATCCTAAATTACTTTCCTCCTTAAAAAATATAACAGTGATACTAGCTGACCGCGCATACGTTGTTTTGCCCTTTAGGGGTATGAAAAATAGATAAGTACCTAACTTATAACTACCTCTTATTAGAATACCAAATGTACAAAAAAATTCATATGAAAATCGGTCACGCCGCTTTGGAGGCGTCTCATCACAATCACTGTGACACGAGAATTTTATACATTAGAAGAAAAAAGATAAGTATTAAGTAAGTATACAAACAATAGATAAAAATAGTAAAGATCCGATCCGAACATTTTACGTAAACCTTCTTCATACAAGCAAACAGTAGCGTCATCTGTCAAAATACCCGCCGCCGCCGCTGACCGAACTACCGCGTAGCCTTACTGTTGGTACTAATGACACCCATAAACTGGCGACATTTTTTCGCGCTGTTCGCCCTGTCTTTAGTATACAAGTCTGTGATACAAACCCATATCGCACATGTCACTTACATGTACCTACATATTAAGTAAACAACATCATTACGTTGTTTTCATACAGAGCAGTAAAATCTTGATAATATTGTCAGTGTGGGTGTATGTTTAGATATGTTTGAATACCTCTGTACCCACACACTACTGTGATTAATGATGAATGAACGACTCAGATGCCTCAACTCATCCTTCGTAAGTACCTACTTTTATATACGTGATGTCATTACTTAGGATTTCAAGTTTATAAGTACACAGACATATTAGGATAAAATAAAATAGGATATAAATTAAAATTTTACTAAACTGTTTTACGTAATTGTGACGTAAAATTGAAACTTACAGCAACTACGCCATTCACTAAATTGGATAATAAGGGAAAAACTTAGATATATCAGATCAAATATTTTTTTATATGAACCACCGTACCTAGCTGTTGAGCTTCTAATACGGAGTATGAAAAACCAAAATCTCTGTCACAGTCGTGCAAAACATTTGCCATCTAAATTTATGACACGTGTCGTGTCGTGTCGTGTCGTGGAAACCTACTTTAGGTCAAAAAAGTAAAAACCAATGCAGTAATTGAAAATTTGGGTGATTTGCTTGGTCCTAAAAAGTGTTAGAATAAAAAACTAATGATCAACCAATTGAGAAAAGTTTTGAAGAAAGTTAACGTAAGATACAAAAAGCTTCAGCGGCCCGGAGTGTTTCTACGCAAGATAAAAGTAAGTAACCGTTTCGGGCTTAAGAAAAAGCAAAAAGCGAGGTAATTTCAGCCTCCGTAACTGTAATTAAAGAAGGAAACAACAACTGAATCTTCTGTTTCTACTATTAAAGAAGAGATTGTGACCCAATAAAATATAATGGGATTTATTAACAATTAAAATAAATAATTCTTTTAACAATAATGTTTTACTCTGTTATATATACCACAGGGAAATCATCAAAATTATGTGTCCACTGTCCTAGCCCCCTGCGCGATACCCTCCGAAAATAAACTTTGTGTCAAGAATGATTTCTTAAATGTATGTTCTTTTAAGTAATATGAAGAAAAGGAAAAGAAAAGATCCGACTAGAACTGGAAAAAAGTTCTGGCTAAAACCTACAATAAGGTGTATTACAACTTAGATCTATTTCACCTTACCAAAATGCAACTAAAAAGAGATATTCAAAAATCACAAAGATAGTAAAATAGTATAAAACCTAGTCTTGAAAACACACACATACACACACATCTTTTTGTACGTTGTTATGTTGTAAAATCATTTTGTAATTTATGTAAGTAATTTAGTCCTTCGTTATTAGCTTGTCAAGTGTTACTTACTAAATTTACTAACATTTTCATTATGTTATTCTTATAAAACACAATATCGAGTATGATAATGTTCACAATTTACCGGGCTAATTTCAGTGAAATTATGTCACGATGCTAACAGCTAGTATAATAAATGCAATTTAACACTTGAACCGTTTTTTATTAGAAACAACAAAAATGGAAACAAATGCATTCTAGCTTGAGCTACAGTTACATGTTTACATGGCAGTTTATTAACCTTTAACTTATTTACAATTTGCCTTTATTAAATACATACATACAATCATAAACTCTTCAATCGATTTTGGTCACGCTCCATATTTTGTGTACTTCATAATGATTTACTCTGCATTTCTTTCTTTAGTATTGAACAAAGCAAAAACGAGAGCTAACGTATTAGTTAGCTGGCGGTTAGTTGATTAAACAGCATTATTTTCATTTACTTATACTACTTCATATTATATCTAAAACCATATAACCCTCATCATCAACAGTGCCATAATATTGGAGTTTCCATCAGTTTATTTGGCGGAAACCTAAATTCGGTAGCAAAATTTTGCAGTAGTGAAATTAACAGCACAATATGAAGATGAAGATGTTCATTCTTTGTTCGATTTATATTATGATCCTGAGAGCAAAGTGTGGTGTAGTACCGCAAATTGCTCGCAGTCCTTCTCATTTTGAAGATCCAAAAAGAAAAGAAGACACTGTCACTGCAGAAACAATTGTGAAAAAAGAAACAGATTGCAACGAAAAAGATACCACTCTTAATAATGAAATTATTCGTATCTCCGACGAAATATTGAACAGTCTAACAGATGCATATTATGATGGTTTAATATTGAAACTTGATACCCTACTAAATGACAAGGGGGTAATAGAAATGGCTGTAGAAGATGGGTGTCCTGAAGGGTTTGAAGTTGCTGCAGATGGTTCATGTATTTTTCCCTTCGATGGAAATGACACAAGAGAGGAAGGCACCCGTAGAGCTGTTTTCAGTGGGGGTTGCTTAAAAGGATACGCTCGGACTGAGGACGGACGTTGTGAGAAAATATTTTAAAATTTGTGCTAACATGAGAAGAACATCATAGGAAAGACGCGGCTTAACTTACTCGTAATATAGGTCTGCCCGACTAGTTTCCGATTTAAATAAGTGGCATTTGAAGTCAGTTTTTTGATAAGAATTTTTATTGACTTTGAATCAATAAGTAAGGTACATATTAATATTTTTGGTATATCCATCTATCAAAATTAGTAATACTTACGCTACAACGAAGAAGTTCGTTCATTGTAAGAGTACAATGAAGCAACATTCAGAGCAATTAGGCCATTCGCTAGATTGGACTAATCAAATCAGCGAATAGTCAGACTATTCATTGTTGTACATTTACTTTATAATATAATACTAATTTAAAGAATAATAAAATAAATGATAAAGAAGTGACACAGATATTTTGCATCAAATACATTTTGATAAAAACTACTTTAGCTGTTGAGTACGGAGTATGAAAAACAAAAATCTCATAAAGTAAAGCATACCTTCGCAGCTATCCCGAAAAACATATGCCATACCTACAGTATGCGATCATTCCACATATACGGTTACCCTTACTTGTTTTGATTCCTATGTTCACAGATTTTACCTGTGTTTAAAGTGATCTCTAGATTTTACCTATGTTATTCACACAGATCACTTTAAACACAGGTTATTTATCTTTTATACAAGCTAAGGCTTAAAACAAAATTAAAATGGTAAAATATCTATTTAGTTCCTTTTTATTGTCATCAATATGTCCAGAGGTCAGCGATTGTCATATATATTATGATAATATTATTTTTTTGGTCGATTGAAGAAGCAAGGAAATACGTATATACTCTACCAAAGTTTCCTAGATAAAAATACGCGGATGGCCATTGTCGGAAGCTTTATAGGAGTTTCCGTGAGTTGTTAACAAACAAATAAATAACGCAACGACACAGTGGGGTTTATTTAGTGATAAATTATGTGCAAATAATAAATCAGAGCAAGTTATCTCCCAACTAGAATAGAGAGTTCCCACAGACGGTAAGGAAGGCAAAAAAGGTTAATAAAAGACAGTTTCACCACCTGCAAAATCTAGTTCCTTTGTTTTCCTTTTCTCAAGGTTGCCTGGCAGAGATCGCTGCTAAGCGATAAGGCCGCCTTTTGTGCCTAAAATTAGTTTATTATGTACCTATTTCTGTTTTGTACAATTTCTTGTGTGGTGCAAATAAAGTGTATTTATTTATTTATTTATTTATTAGTTTATACGTGCCCAAAGAATAAACCGTATCGAACGAAACGAATGGTTGTTTTTATTGATTTTTTATTAGGTCGATATATTTTTATTAAGTAGATAATATTATACTTTATCGAACTTTAGAACAATATCCGCAGAATATTTTTTGAATTCTTTTTTAGCATTGGTATTTATTTGCACGGAGGCATTAGGCACGGATATAGGTAATATGGCATAATATAGTTGTAATTTGGAGAAGCAGCTAAAAAGCCAAACTTCACGTCTATCTGAAAAATATAAAGCCTTATTATAAATTATAACAATTCTTGCGTACTTAAGTAATTATTGCTGGAAATGTTTTGAACCCTTAGCTGGTCTACTTTGACATTTGAATTTAAAATATTACTTTTTCTTCATAGTCAATTACATTCTTACAGCATTCTTCTGTATTGAAAAGCGTATCTACGTGTTTACCTTTTTAACTGAATTCAAAAAATATCTCTATTCAGATTGTATTAGAATAAAATATTTGCTAACGAATAACGACAACCTAAATTCAGTCTGTTACGGTAGATGGTTACAAGTTTATTTTAAGAACCAACTCTGATGTTTTAGGCTTAAATAAACACTGGCGTGTAATTAAAATTTACGCGGAAAAGCTTAAAAATCGTTCAATGACCCAGGTTCAATGGCTACCGCGGCCAAACGATTTGACCACACTTTACGGTTTATTTAAGACGCCAAAACCAAAATTGAATACAATACACAATGTGAACTTTTTTTGGATTGCGTGCCGTAATCGCAATAAAGAGAACTAGATTTCCCTCTCTCAGCTGTCCGTCCGGACTATATTATATTAAATTATATTCCGAATTTAAAACAATTACATATTCAAATTAAATTTTCTTCAATTGCCTGCAATTCCGCCAGCGTGAATTTCGGAATTTTCGAAATCCCGTGGAAATCATGGACTTCTTCGAAATAAAAAGTATCTAATTTATAATATTATGTTAATCAAACTATCTCTTCTGTAGTTGCGACGTGAAGGAGTAATACACAATTCAGATGGAAAACATTCACAATTACTGCTTACAAACAATCTTTCACCTTTATAACATTAGCGTGATGTTCCTACATAAGAACCTCTAAATCTCCAAATCTCTAAAGAAAAAATCCTGTAAGTTATTTGTAAAGTGACTCTGACCTCGGTTAATACATTTAAGATTTGGACCTTGAATCGATTTATTATATATCTACAAAAAATGTATACAGATATAGAATGGAGTAGATAAAATAGTATTTTTTTTAATTGTAGTAGATAACTTGTAATTATGAGAAAATTGCTCTGGCCTATATGGTACAAAAGTCCACAGTTATTAAATAAGTATAGCTAAATGTGTATTAATAATGATTTATATAAAAGCTGTATTGAATAAGGGTCACTATGTATAGAACGTATACACGTGATGTATTTAACGTAGCGGTAGCGAACCTGCTTATACGTCGGAGGTCGTGGGTTCGATTCCCACTACTGGAGAATGTTTGTGTGATGAGCATGAATGTTCTCCAGTGTCTGGGTGTATTTCAATATATTATATTTATGTATATTAGTATGTATGTATATTTATCAGTTATCTAGTACCCATAACACAAGCTATCGCTTACTTTGGGGCTAGATTGCGATGTGTATAATGTCCTGATACATATTTATTTATTTATTATTTATTATTATTTATTTAAAGGTACTTATACGCAGATAGCTAAATAGTCTTTTATTGCATCACTGAGATATCCCACTTGATTAATGAATTGTTTCAATTAGGTGTAGTCCTTGAGGCTTGAATACGTGAATTTGGATTCATTAAATCTAAACAAGATTTATTAATGAATCATCCAGCCTCTATACATCTTAAGTTGGTTCATAAGTTGGCATTTTGTAATGAGAGGTGTTTGCAGCCCCCGTGCCTTGGAGAGACAGAAAATAAACAAAAAAAAATCTCGATAGAAAGTTTTCCCAAAACTACAATTGATTTTTATTTGGGATGATAATAATAATTTCTAGAAACTCTTAGAAATATTTTTATGAGAACTGTTTTATTTTTTTAGTAATTAGGTAAAGGGCATTGAGTTACTAAGTATGTACTATGGCAAAGGGTATTTTTTCTGTAAAATTCTCCCACAATGCCGCCTGCTCCACCCACCAAGGTATCCGAAAGAGTGATGGGGACCATTAATAAAATCTCTCTACGGCCTTAGGCCGTCGGCCCTGCGCTTGATCTCTCTCCGGACGTTCGGATCTATCATCCTATCAGATTATGAGAAAGAGGGAACAGGGATTGCACCTGTCTTTGCGAACACACTCGCGGACGTTCATATCAGAATATCTTTAAATTGTGTTACACGTTGATGAAAACTCGACAAATTTTTCACCGTTTTTGGAAATAGATTAGTACCTAATGAAGATAATCGTGTAGCTACGAAATAAGATGAAGCTGACTGTGAAGAATCTTGGAAGAATCCCATAGCTAAAATCAACGGAGTTTTTGTCTTGTTGTCAAACAAGTTTGTTAAGTTTCCAACAAAAGAAAAAAACAAACCAAACCGAGCATTTACAATTTAACTTATCTACTGAATTTTTAATATCTCCCATAGTTATCCGCAATTCGTTACAAAATGCTCTCAAAGACAAAACACGCGATACCAACATTCTTCGCCACATTGCAAGATAGATACGATGCAATAGAGAATTGTAAAAAATATATCGATATTATTATCGAAATGTCGATAGTTTTCGCAATTTTATATGACATAACATAATAAGGAAGTACCTTATATGGAATAGGATAATAATATACCTATTCATTCGGCGCGACTAGTTTAGTATTTATAGTTAGAACTTTTAAAAATAATGGATTTCCTATTGCTATATTATCATTTTAAAACATGCTTTTAGGCACGTCGCGAGCTCGCTCTTATATACATATAATACAATTACTTACATATAAGTTAACAAAATTCTTCCTAATAACTAGTTAAGTTAAAATTATTAAAACCAACAACAATATCAAATGTTCTTTTCCTGTCGTTCTCTATTCCTATGTCATCGATCATGCCCATAAAAATTAAAAATGCATTGCCCTTGAAATTGAACTAACAAGTAAAACATTGGCGGTAAGCGTTCAACGCTACGGTAGATTACTATTAGGTATTCTGTGCCTAAACAAACAACCTAACATACAAACGTGTTTAAAACAAGATGTGGCAGATGTGAAAATTCAATTAAAGGTGTCGGTTACGGTAACAGTGTGAGGTGTCGGTAATAGTGTCGCGAGTTCAATGGCTTTTACCTATCTCAAAAATGTCCAACTTTCCTAAAAAAATTAACTTAAAGAATTCGGTACAATGTTTTATCGATACTTTTTGACCTCTCCGAACATCCCTAACTATCTCACAAATAGACGGGTTCGATAGAATAGATTCCCATGTCGGATTCTCACGGAGCGTCACACCCCGTGAGCGCGGTGGTAATAGTGGTAATAGTTTAAACGAGCCAACTTGACCGGCCTTTGACCCCGGCACACAAGGGCTATCATTCCGTGTTATAGGGGAGAGTGGGTAACAGTGGATCACTTTTTTTTTGAAGCTTCACAAATCCCAAGTTTATGCCTAAATAATTAATCTATGATAATTAACCACAAGATATGTCCCTAATCTACAAAAACAAGTGCAATTATTGGCAAAAACGGCATAAACTTATAAGTTATAATAACAATTAAAAAAAATGGGAAACGATCCACTGTGACCCGTGGATGGGTCACTTTGGATCTTTTCATGGGTGACAGGGAATCGCTTGGGGTACACTGGATCTATTAAAATAAGTTCAATAAAATACTACTATTCTACATAATTATTTATTTATTTATATTCTAAGACAGCCTTCTTTCAGTCTTATAAAAATTAATTAACAAATGTCTTACAAATTATGCGAGTATAAGGAGACCTAAACTAATCAACATTTTGTTTAAATAAACAACAGTTTTTCTCCTTTAATTGCCATAAAGCTCTCTTCTCTATTCAAATAAACATATTTACTTCTTTAGTAATCATTAACAAACATTTAATACGAACATTGTTGATGCTAGCTCAACTATTAAACATAAATATATTTACTCCTCGAGTAATCATCTCGCTGCTCTTCCTCCTTTGCGTGGACCCGCTTTAGGTAATCCTCGTAATTGGAATGGACTTATAAATTCCTTTTCAATACTCGTTGAAGTACCAGCTACAGTCGAAGATGGAGTACTAGCTGTCGCTTTCGGTAATTCGTCGTGCACTGGAGCATTTTGTATTGGCGACAAAGAATTGCTTAAAGGCATTTCAGGAGTTTGTGGGATGTTTCCGGTTGGCGTTCGAGGGGGCTGCAGAACAAAAGGCAGTGGAGTTTTCATTATTTCCCTGTCGTTATCATGAGCATCATTTTCATTAGATTGTATAAGTTGACTTGTTCCAGGACATGGTGACGTTAACAGTACTGATGATGGAGTTGGTGGTCTAATATTCTCGTTTTGCTCCTCGAAGATTGTTGGTTATATAAGTTGGCTTGTTCCAGGACGCGGTGAAGTTAACACTGTCGATGTTGAGGTTGATAACTTGAGATAACGTTGTATATGTAATAGCAGTCGATTTAGCCACAGATCTTATTGTTCGGCCATTAGATATAAGTTTCAAGGCGTTACTCATCTGTTCTTCAGTGTGAAGACCGATACTGGTTTTTCGTACCCGATTGCGAGGCATTGTTACCTACGAACCAATCAACCAAAAAACCATTTAAATTTCACGCTATATATGTAATTTCAACTTGGGTCACACTGGATCACAGTCCACTGTGACCCAAATGAAAATTATTCACTGTGACCCATAGGCCGTTACGACAGAAAAAAATATTCAAAAAATAACTACTTATACCCAAGCCAAAATTACATTACCCACAACGGATTTAATAAAAATAACAAGTTCAAAACATACAACTATCATTTATATTTATTAAAGGGTTGGGAATACGACAAATTTCTAAATTACGTAAAAAAATACTTTCGTACTTACCTACTTGCCTGCGTGTCACAGCACGTGATTCCGCACGGCGAGCGCGGCGGTGACTGGCGCGTGCGAGGGGGGTATCGACGAGCAGTAGCCACGCGTTTGCTTGTATGTGTAAAGCATCACACGTAAGAATTATAGCGAATAATCCACTGTGACCCGTGATCCACTGTTACCCACTCTCCCCTAGCCACATAATCTATTTCATATTATGAAATCATGAAATAATAGTCACGCGTGAGCTTAAGAGTATCGTCTAGTGACTAAGCATGGCGTGAATAGGTGTTTTCAAAAATGCTATCTAAGCTCGTATAGAGAGAAATGAAAATTCCAGAGCTAGGGCTACATTTTGTTCTTGAATTGCTTCGGGTGATAACGTTTTTACCCCCGAAAACGTTTACCAACTTGAACTACTTCGGTGTCATTATATTCAGTACACTTTAATCTAGGCTTGTACGTTTTACTTTTTTAGTATTTTAGATTATTTAAATAAAAAATATTTTGAGGAAGTTTTTTGGTACAAAATATGGATATTTAGACGCCACTAACTATTTCTTTAAAATTAAAACGTACGTTAAGTTGTAAAATTATTTTTTCAGTATTCACAAAAAATGTGTTGATTTCGAATGCCATGATGTAGCCATAGCCAGTTCTTTTTCTTTTTCGCTAGGTACAACTGCACTCTTGCCAGAGTGGTGTAGGTCACCAGTCGGCAGAAACGACACGTTTGACAATTCTCTCATCTCTAATGACTGTGTTTCGTAAGCACTATTGCAAGGGGACGTCTACAGCTGTCGCCTTTATTTGGTCCATCTTAGGAGCAATCTGTCGCAAGGTGAAGGGCCTTCTACTCTTCCTTCTTGTTCTTTGCACAAGATGTGCGATGGAAACATTGTCACTTTTAGCCAGGTAACCAAGGTGATTCAGAAAGTCTTAGCTTGATGCCGAATTCCAAGTTCCACAAAGGATCTGTCGGCCCGAAATGGTTTTTAGGAAATAAAGGCTCCCGAAAAAATCTACAGATCCGTGGAATTTTAAAGGTCAAAATTCACGTGGAATTCGTGAGCTAGTAGTTACAGACTTAAACTCAACATTTCTTGCAATTGAGAGAGCTAAAGAGTGATCTCATATAGAATAGCAAGCCCAGGAAAGATCTTTGTGTTCTTCGCAAGACATACGAACGAGTAGCTTTCCGAAGCGGGATAAAATGTTCCAAACACAAAAAATCCCAATACCCACTATGAGATTGATTTCCACCCGAGAATCAAAATCGTCTTGCACAGCCAAACCTGCGCTATGCTAGAAATATACTATCCCAGTACCACTGAGGTACTTAAAAGAACTACAAGTAAAAGTTTCGACCAATGGGTACGATACTAAAAATACTACTATGTAATGAAAGCTACTACATCACTTAAATAATCATAATGTTAAATCTATTCGTATCAACTAAAACAAAACACAGTTAAATGGAAATACACACGTTATTTGAGTGAAATTACATAAAGAAGCGGGCAGCTGTGCAAAATAGCTCCGATAAACTCTACAGGCAGATGTTTTGAAGCACATATGCTTTTAACCAAAACGCTTTTTTGTGCAAAACCGGCGCATTTCAAAACAACTGTACTCAGTACTCACTTGTTCATCCTTACGCTGCATTTTAGTTTAATAATATGGAATTTAAAACCATTGCAGAATGCAGACAGACATTTCGTCTTCTCTTCTTGTGATGAAACGCCATTTTTGTAACGGTAAGCAAATTGAAAAGGTGTGTTTTAAATGATGTACTGCATTCAACATCAACTGAATAGGTACAGGTGATTTTAAAGACGACTGTTTTTTGGAATAATAATATGAAATATCATACGAACTTTTTTTTGGAGAACAGGTGCATTTAGGAAAACATGCAACTATTTAAAAGTTTGTCTATAGTAATTTAAAGGAGGTAAGTACATCATAAAGAGTGAAATTGACTCTATCATCATATCAATTTTCTCTTCAATCTACAGCAGCCTTTTATCTCGCTAGTAGGTTCTTAGCTCGTTAGGCAGGGCTTTGAAAGGGTCCTTATCCTATTAATTAACTGTATTTGAGTTTGAACATGAAGATATTTTTATCAAAGGCACGAGATACTAGATTCCTACTGACTTTATCAAAGGGAGTAAGGGCTAAGTATGACGCTTGAATCTACATGTAACCAGTGTCCCTGCTACTAAGGACTTCTTCAGGTAATGCGAGGGTTTGTTTTTGAAGAAACCCTACTTTGTAGGGTTCGACCGAGATTCTGAAGGGCTATTGTGGTACGTTTTAACAGCTATCGTAATCGTAAACGAATTTGAGTTTGAGTTGAGTGAGTAAATTATTTATTTTAACAACGTTAATTTTTATCATGAATTGGTAATAGATATTATCAAAGGCAATTTTGGTGATTTTCATTTGTGTATGTATTGCTCTTTTATTGCTTAATTCTACTTCAATACTTAGTTGCTAAGTAGGTACAAGAAATTCGTATCCAACAGATTCAAGAAATTATATATACCTTCCTATGAATAAAATAGAAATTCAGTCGATAGAATTAAGTAGAGCCTTTGGATAAGTTTCAACTTTTATAATCTTGAGTCTTGATCGTCTGCACGATCTAGCTTCTTTTTTAAAATTTCATTTTGTATAAAGTGTTTAACTTCATAGTCTACAAGAAAACTTTTGTAGAAATGGACTTCATAAAGGACGTCTCACAATGAAATTTTAATATCTATAAAAATAGAGTGCTAAAATCTTATCACGTCCGCGACAAATTAATGCACGTTTTGCAATCATAAAGTTATTTCATAAAAAGCTCTATATTCAACGGTGTTTCAAATAACCCGACTGGACACTGAGCGGTGTATCAAATTATGAATGTAAGCAATTTACTCAGCGTGAAATGCTGAGATGTGTCTATAATGTGATATCTGAGCCAGGTACAGAGGCAATCTGCAAAAACTTGTCACGAGTCTGTGACGAATCAACATATTATTATGTATACGGTACTACTGGCTATAGGGATATTATTGATGAGGTGCTTCTTTTAGGCGATTCACCTAATGCGTCGAATACATAATATAGTGAAGTGAAATGTGTAAAAAGATCATGGCATTTACGTATATAAGCAGAATATAATTCAAAACGCAACATGGTCGAGTATCGTGAAATTAAATTTACGTTGCACCGTGCACGAAAAAGTTATAAGGCAGTGTATTTTCTATATTGAAGTTAATTAAATTTTACACTCTAAACCAACGACTGACGTAAAATTAATTTTTCAGTGTTAATTTTTTTTTATTCATTTCTTGATTCACTTCACACAGCGTGTGAAAACGTTACGTGAATTGATCGCCTAATTTATTATGGAGGAGGTTAAGGCCAACAAGGGGTTGTAGCGCTACAGGGTAGGATAGACATTGGACTACCAAGATATCATAATAATATCATGCTTTATTTTTTAACCGATTTCCAAAAACAAAAACAAAGCAGAGAATATCAGGATATCAATTCCATTTTGTTTCAAATGCAGTGTTAGCTAACTTCCCCAATTCTTGACCATTTTCATAGCTTTGTTTTATTGAAAGTGTTTAAAGTTTCAATATAAGTATATGATAGGGAGCTTCGTCTTCACCTGAGGACGATGTTCGTCCAAACCATCGTCTATTAATTTTACTCACTTCAATATATCTTTTTTGGAATATTTTTTTCTAGTATAAGAGTTGATCACTAATATCTATGGTTCTAATTTTTTTTTAGAGTCTCTTAACTTTAGCGTGTTCAAAATAGTTCTTTGGAACTATCCCCCTCACAACCGCGCGAGTGATTAAAAGTGCTATCCTTACTCTTCTAAAAAGTTTCATGGAACATAAATATAAGTCCTTATCACACAGACCGTTGTGATTTGTGAAGGGGATATAGTGCTATTTTTGTACGTGCTAAATATAAAGATTCTAAAACAGACAAGCTATAATATTTTTGTTAAGTAAGGTCTAGGTACCTACTTAATTATTTCAATGCACAAAATAAAGTAGGTATCCGATAGCTGCAATCTGTATAATATTGTGATTGCAATAAATGACACCTAGTTGTTTGTTTAGCAAGTAATAACAACACAGGAGAGTTATCTAACGAATCTAGGCTTCCAAGAAGACATGTCTGTTATGATTAGAGTTCTCGGAAGGGGCACGGCGAGAGTCACACAATGATCTTTTAGCTACGCGACTATAGCGGGTTCGAGCAAAGATTTAAATCGCTAGATAAGCCCTAAGCTCCAAAAACGTCCAAGTTTTTGTCTTGCGTGCGACACTTTGTCATCTTACACACACAGCGACTTAAGAAATGGTGATTTGGTTACGTAAATGACTTCTATGTAACGTACGTAGAAGTATTTGGGTGACGTCTGATTTACTCAAACGCGTTCACTGTCACACAATCACACTACTACTGCATGCTGAGAGCACTCACTCGGCATGTTTGTGTACGTTTTCGATGTGCGCAATGTAGGCTTGGGCTCATCTAGCGACTTAAATCTTTGGATTCGAGGTATTTTTTTGTGTTGTTTGGCTGTGCAGTGCGGTACGGTTGACAGACAAGAGACAAGAGGGTTCATGGGGAACAAACTATCGTATTGCTTTTGAGTTTTGAATTTTTGGGTCTGGTAAATTAAGATTTCTTGAACTTTGCAGATACTGTGTCCAACGAGGCATCCATTTATAGATGCTTGCACTTCTGCTGAAGTGACTATCTTCAGGGACAATGTGCCCTGAGTTTATGGCAGATACTTAAATCAAAAAATGGGAAATGCTTTCCAAAAAACCAACTTCAAATGCCACTACAAAGAGTGAAATAATTTTTATTTAAATTTTAGGTACCTACACCAATTCGAAGTCGGGCAATGTTTCATACAATCCCTAATAGTCCTTCTTACTTACTTGATGTGCGAAGAAATGAGGAAGTCATAGACAATCGCCCGACTTCGAATTGGTGTAGGTACCTAAAATTTAAATAAAAATTATTTCACTCTTTGTAGTGGCATTTGAAGTTGGTTTTTTGGAAAGCATTTCCCATTTTTATTTTATACTTTTTAGTGGAAAACAATAAAATGCACAAGGCGTTGTAAAATACCCAAATTGCTTGAGGTGTGTTCATAAAATCTGAAGAGATACCTCAAATTCACCAAGATCCCATCATCAGACCCTGACTTGATGACTTCAGTCATCAAATCAGTATCTGCTAGCAAATGCACCAGTAACTATAAAAAATACCCTACTCGCTTCAAGTATACTAGCAAAATTTGAACCCACGACCTCCGACGTAGAAGCAGGTTCGCTAGCGCTACGCCATTAGGTCGTCAATATAAATATGCACCAATAAAAAAAAAAATATATAAATATAAATATGCACCAGTAACTATAAAAAATACCCTACTCGCTTCAAGTATACTAGCAAAATTTGAAGAGTTCCCTCGATTTCACCAAGATCCCATCATCAGACCCTGACTTGATGACTTTAGTCATCAAATCAGTATCTGGTAGCATATGCACCAGTAACTATAAAAAATACCCAACTCGCTTTAACCCCTTATAGGACGGCTCATACAAAGTGGCCAGTAAACTGGACTGTTACGTTAAGGTCGAAATTAAATACAGTTTTGTTCCGAAGTTCAACCTTATGCACTTTTCCGACTTGTGTTGAAGCACGCTGGCCTGTAAGCTAGCCAGCGTTCGTTTTAGTTGCGCGCTCAAGAAATTTCGCGCCATTTTTCACGGTGGCCAGTATACTGACCACTGTGCGCCCGCAGCGTAGTTTTTACTGTCACCGCGCGAGTGCAGGATGTTTTTTGATGTGCTAAAGTGAAAATAAATATGTCTGGCTTTAACAGGTGAGTAAAACTTATTGATTATAGTTTAAGCTTTAATGTTATTCCCAATAATGATATAGTTTTATAATAAAAATGTGATTTATGAACGATTGAATGCCAGTCGGTCTTTGAGAAAAACATAACCTAAAAATTACATATGTAACTTTGAACTACTGCATAAAGTTTTTGTTTTGGTGTGATCACTTGAAATAATATTATTTGCAATATAATAATAAGCTTTTTTTTATATTAATTAATAGATTAATCACAACCATTCTGGTTCGGTAGTTATAACCCAAAATCCCGCCAGTTTTAGTACTTTTTTCGTGCATTTTCGTGCCAGTGTTGAAACGTTAATAAAAATCTTTTAATTTTATATTAACAAACGAAATTTTCTTTGCTTTAGAAAAAGCTACACTTACTCGGAGTTGGAAGCACTTGATGAAGACCAGTGGAATGATTTTATGGGCATCACAGATGACCAGGCCGTCCATTCTGACGTTGGTGGTGATTCTGTGTTATATTTTTAGAAGAGTTTTTGTTTTGTTATTTCTAAAGCTAAAACAATGAATATTTGTAGATTTTTTTAATGACTGATTAAGATTTTATAAAAATAGGATTAAAAAGTTTATTAAATTTAAGAGGAAGAATTTTCTGTTAGTTTTATATTTTTGAAAGAAGAAATTTTGATTTGTAATTCCTAAAGGTAACATAATGAGTATTTGACAATTTTACAAACCGATTAAGATTTTATAATTATAGGATTTAAAAAATTATTAAATTTAAGAAGAATTTTTCGTTTATAATATGTATCTAAAGTTAAAACGATGAATATTTTTAAAAGAACTTTTTGTTAAAATGTGATTATTTTTAGAAGAAAACTTTATCGTAACATAGTTCAAACTATGGAAATGTGATTATTCATGTCCTGAAATATAAGGCTGATGGCTACGTATTGTTTTTTTATTCTATTTCCTTCTAAATGTACTTTTTTTGTGCATGTCCAGTTTACTGGCCAGTGAACTTGCCGTGATAGTGAGTGGTGCAGATCGGTCAGTGGCCAGTCTACTGGCCACTTGTTTTTTTGGATTTTCTCGAAAAATATGCAGTCTAGATTTATTTTACTTTGACAGTGTTTTTTAATTCGGGCCAAAAAATATATATTACTTAAAATAAATTGCATATTAAAAAAAAAGTCAAGGTGACCGTTAAAGGGTTAAGTATACTAGCAAAATTTGAAGAGTTCCCTCGATTTCACCAAGATCCCATGATCAGATTCTGACCTGATGACCATAGGACAACTTGGAAAATATTACTCTTTCTAATAATACTCAAATAGTTTCATGTGTCCATACAAAATTTGAAGAGTTCCCTCGATTTCTCCAGGATCCCATCATCAGATCCTGACCTGATTAAAATGGGACCATCTGGAAACAAAACCCTCTTAAACAAAAAAAGAATTTTTCAAATCGGTCCACGTGTCTTCGAGTAATCGGTGAACATACATAGATAAAAAAAAAAAAAAAAAAAAAAAAAAGATTCCGACGAATTGAGAACCTCCTCCTTTTTTTGAAGTCGGTTAAAAAGGTCGTCAGGTCATAGGACTCATTGCCGCCATTCATAGGTAGGTAACCCAGATAGGTACACAAGAACCTTTGAACCCCTTTCAAATTTGAAATTCCTATGACTAAATTGATGGATGGAAACAGATAAGGCCTGTGACCTGTCCTACGGCCTAACGGTTAGGCCAGGCCAGGTAACAGAACCAGCTCAAAAATCAGTATCTACTTACCTGCAGGATATCACACTAATATTATAAAGGCGAAAGTTTGTGTGTATGTTTGTTACTCCTTCACGCCGCAACTACTAAACCGATTTGGCTGAAATTTGAAACATAGATAGCTTATAACCTGGATTAAAACAAAGGCTACTTTTTATCCCGGAAAAATCCACAGTTCCCGTGGGATATTGAAATGTGTTAAAGACGTCGATCAATGCATGTATGGATACTTTATTTCTATACGTCTCTAATGACTCGCAAACTAATGGAGAAAAGATATACTTTCCACACATTGTATCAAACGTAACACGTGACTGGATGGTGACCATCTATTTTACAACCTACTCGTAGGCTGCGACACAGATCAGAGAAGTACCTACCTACGTTACGAAGTCAATTATCTAGATGCGAATAGGACATAATAACAATTATTATAGCAATTAGCATCAGTATTTAGCACGTCGACGTATAGGTACACCTACCTACTTGTATAGATATAGATAGTACCTAGGTACCTGGATATACCGGCTACCGGAGAAGGATAATATAATTATTGTTCCATCTTATTTTTTATTACTCTGTTTCCTGATTGTTTTTGCTGTTTTCATAAGCATTTAGCCTAACGTTGTACTTGCCTATATTAAGTTAATACTTACTTAGATTAAGTTATGTAATTTTGTATGCTTAGAAACTAATAAATTTCTTTCTTCTTTTTCTTTCTCCTTATTACAAAAACTGCATGGTTATCTCTATATACATATTATTTACCTATTCCCTTCCAAATGATGGATGTTTTTTACATATTTTGGAGTCTTCTTCCAAATATGTAAGTAAGGTACGGATATTGCTTCAAAGATCAAGTTTTTTGTGATGAAATACGCCATAATGAAATGATATTATTATGCAGAGATGATATTATTATTATATACTTGCGTTACAACTACACAACAACATTACAATATATTTTGTTGGTAAGTGTCTATAACTAAAGCTACAACCTATAATAAAGTCGTTAGCTGGTAAAATGAGTAACCAGTAACCACATAATAGGCGATTGATTCTGAAGGCGAGGTCGATTTGATTTCCGAACGCACCCGTATCGCGCATTCACTACTATAGACTATAGAGTAATGAACCACAATGAGCTTACGATTTTACGGTCATTTCAAATTGTGTATTTGAATCTAAACCTAAATCATTTATAATAAAGTCTATTTATGTAAAGCGCGGCCTTTCATCTCGAGTTCTCCCCTTCTTTTGGACACTCGACATGCAATTTTTCAATCTATCTCGTGTTTGGGCGAAGTTCCGTGTCTCTTTGCAATTAGATTGTAAAGCTGACTGGCAACTGACTGGTATTGTGTGGTGCAACAAAACGGGCAATTTGCAGAGATTGCAATGGAATATAAGTTGAAGATTTCAACTTTTCTTCAAGACAAGATATCAATAGAGTCAGTGGGATTGTCCATCGGCTGAATCGACGACTAAAGAAGATTGGGTAGTATCATAAAGTATGGCAGTGGTAATTAGTTATTAACAGTACAGTAACAGTTATTTTTAGGGTTCCGTAGAACGGGACCCTTTTACTGAGACTTTGCCGTCCGTTCGTCTGTCTATCATCAGGCTCTTATCTCTTGAATATGATAGCCACAGGATTGATGATGAATTTCTGAACAACAGCTGATACTAAATAAGGAATAGAATAAAACAAATATTTAAGTAAGGGGGTCCGGTCCCCATGCATACAACGAATGATTTTTTTGGTCGTTTATAAATTTGGGCAGGCTATAGAGGATTGGTCTTGATAGGACTCAGCACGACTCGCACTTGAACAAATTTATTTGAGCTTACAGTAACTGAATTTGCTATAGATAAGCACAATGACTTCTATGTATCCTACCATAGAAGTCATTGGATAATCATCAACTAATATCCACACGAGTTCGTGCAGGGTGGAGTTACGAGTAGCGTAAGGACTTATTTTTGCGATATCTTTTCCTTTCCTATTAACTTAGTATTAAATAACTAGCAGCCACTAGTTATTGAGGGTAGCTAGATAGTTGATCATCTTCGTATGGTACTTAAGCATAAGTTGATACCAAAAAACACGGCTGAGTTGACTGTGGGTTCTTCTCAGTGCAGAGGGCGTTGGAAGTTCAAATATTTGTTACCTACTTAAATACTCGTCTCATACTTAAGTATTTATACAATCAATGGCGGGATTTACGTATGCACTAGATACATAAACTTCCTTTATACTTCAAGAAGTGAGTAAAGTTAGGTGCCTTCTAATATTCTGTTTGAAGTTCAAGTAACGTACCATTGATAACGTATCGCCGGTCATTCATAAGCTCCTTCGCCAGTTTCGGGCACTCGTTGTAAAGAACCGTACACAGATCTCTCAGCTTGGTGGCGCTTTGTTTACCAACAACCTCTATGAAGTAATTACATTTGTCACTGTCTACCGCACTGGTGATCACTTCCAAATCATTCACGTTAAAGATACCCTTCTTGACGAGAACGTCTAGCACGTTGGTGTCGCACAGTTCGCGGAGCAGCACCGCTTTGTGTTGCGACAGACTGGCGCATACGTCCATCGCGGCTGCCGGCGTTCGACTGACGGTGACGGTAAAACTCACAAGCCAAAAGTGCGGGTTGACTTTGTATACCCATTGCCGGTAAGTTGGTGATGGAAAAAAATGGGTAGGTACTAGGTAACCCATTCAATGGGTACGTTCATTCAGAAAGACAGATTGTTATAATAGGCAAGTATATAGGGCTGGTCGTTTATTGTAGTAGTAGGGTAGGTACTTCGTACTGAGTTACGACTTTCGAGAAAGTCATATATAATTCTAGAACTTACTTGGTACTTACCTACCTATTCCAAAAATTAAAAATATCTTAATTTCACATAGGCCTAACTTACAGGCACCTATGAAAGGTCTATACGATATTGTGATACTTATTTATGTACCTATTGGGTGATAGGTAACTACTAAGTAGGTACTTAGTTGACAAGGTTCTAACGCTGCGAAGAAATCCACGACAAACTCACCGAAAAATCCAATCCATCATAAATTTGAGTAAAATATCTCATGTAACCTATAATATGATTATTCAAGCTGATATAAGTTACACACACAATACGTCTTTACATACTTCATCTTGTCTTTGTAATATTATTATGATTTTCATAAAGTATGAATTAAAATCTGTGGTATGAATTAAGAATAATATAGAAATAATTATCCCATCGCCTGCCGTGTTATATTAGCAAAATCTTCTGTAAAAAGTTTTTCTTGTTAGTTGTTACTTGTTACACATAATATAGCCTTATAAACAGTGACGAATATTGAAATTCAAGTTTTAAAAACTAAAAACTTAGCTAAAACAACAAAAGTTTTAATATAATAATAACGCGTAATATTACGAAAGAAAACAAAATTTTGCAACGCTCGCGCTAGAGAATCAATCACCAAAGAACCATCAATCAAGTATCAACAAGGCTATCTTGGCACGTGGCCAAAATCGGAACTAACGCCGCTATCTCGTGATACTGTTTGATAGTTCGCTCTGTCGGTATATCGCTATTGTATGTTGTGTTGTTTTTGCTTAATTTTAACTAAAATTGAAGTGAAAAGGAGGAAATTTTATTTTCTGCATGCTTTTGTTCTATAACAGCGCCCTCCTGACAAAGTCATTCAAGTGCCAAGAGAACCTTGTCGGACTGTTCCTAACCAAGGGACCATACATAATGCACCAAGTTCAAGCTTTCTTTTTAGAATACTTCAACTTCATGACAAAGATCCTTGGACATTCCTTGGAAATCAATGCATCAAAATAGTAAACACTTGTGGTATACACGATTATTTTTCAAAAGGACAGTGCCGAGTTTCTTGCTCGTTCTTCTCAGTGCAAAACATCTTTCCAAACCTATTCCAAACGGAGCCCATCACAGATCACTATATTAGTTACTACGTAAGCCCATAACGTGAAATCAACGGGTCTGCCCGCGAAATTCAAAATTTTCGGGGTTTTTTGCAATTTGTACGGTAATTAGACATGATAGGCTTATGGCAATCAATTTGCGAGAATGGCAGTATCATCTTTACATGATTATATCAAAATCTTTGCATAAAAATGTGTATCCTAGGAAATTAGTCCGAGTAACGAGTTTTATGTGAGTAACTCGCAAATCTCGGACTAATTTCTTTAACTCGACTTTTTCGAGCAGAGATTTTTATATAAACACGTAAAGAAGATATTGGGATTATCGCAATTTGACGGCCATAAGCCTATTATGTCTTATTAGCTTAAAAATCGCGAAAAACCACGAAAAATTTGAATTTCGCGGGCACACCTGTGGTGTGCTCCGGAGGTGTGCTCCTTAAGTAACCACAGATTCAGTCACAGATCTCAGAGTGATGACCAAAGACATGACGTAATGAGTGGTGACTTCACCTATTAATATATTTTTATCCAGTCATACAAGATATGTACATAGCCCTTCCTTGGCAGTCAGGTAAAAAAGAGGTTTGAATTTGAATTTGTTGATTTCAGATGAACTTCCCGCCGAGGCGCACGCCACAGTTACGCTCTTGGAAAATATTGATCAATTATTTGATGCTCTGAATGCTGACACTCCAGATTTACGAAGAGGGAAGGCGACCTCTACAAACCTAACAGATAAATCGACTCATTTAAAGTTTTTTGAAAAAATGAAAAAATTTATTTTGGAAATGAATTTTATAGGTTCAAATACGCCTCCACCATCTCAAATGGGATGGATACAAACTATGAATGCTGTTGAAAGACTTTGGAAAAACTTAAAACGTTTGGGAATAACGGCTCGATCTTTCGACACGTCGCCTTAAGGTGTTGCGGCCCTACCAGCCCGCGAAATTCAAATTTTATTTAGTTTTTCGCAAATATTAGACTAACTGCACATTGTAGATTTATGGCAATGCATTTTGCGGGCCTACTTTTTATGCATCTACACGTTTTTAATAGAAACTTTGCTCGAAAGTTCCCACTCATCTCATATTGGTTCCCGAAAGATAATTTTTTGCAGTTTCCCAGATTTCGAGCTATCGGGAACCAATATGAAGTAAATGAGTATTGTTGAGCAGAGTTTTTGTTAAAAACATGTAGATGCATAAACTTTGTGCCCGCAAAACACATTGCCATTAGCCTTCGATGTATAATTAGCCCACTATGAGCGAAAATGTAAATAAAATTTGAATTTTCGCGCCCGGATGGTACCCATCGCCCTTAATCAGGATCCGCTTGAAAACTGCTTCGGTTGCATTCGATATCACTGTGGTTGCAATAATAACCCAACTATTGAGCAGTTCATTTCTGGAATCAAATCGGCCATTTTAAACAATTTACGCTATGTTAGCTTAAAACAAAACTGTGCTGATGACACAGCTGTTTTGACTGATAATTTAAAACACTTTTTGCTGCCTTCAGAACAGCAAGCAAATGATGTCTGTGACAGAGACATAACCATTAATTTAGAACCCATGATTACGGATGCAACCGAAGCTATAGAGCAGGCATCTGCTGAGGCACAAGCATGTGCATATGTATGTGGCTTCATTTATAAAAAAATAAAGCGAATTAATTGCAATAACTGCAATAGAATATTTCTTAATGAAACAAATTTAAATGAAAACATTCATTTGTTCACATCATTTAAAGAATATAATTCAATGCACAGCAGTTTAAAATATGTTAATGTTAATTTTGTGCATTGCGTGGAAGTTTGTGCCTCAGCAGTTAACATAATTTTAAATTCAGAGGCATGGAAAAAAAGCATCAAGTCTAATATAACGTCTGCTCTATCACAGGTGGATTTTGATTTTTTAATTGACTGTCCCGAGCATTTCACAGCCAACAAAAATCACATTATGATTTCAACATTTTATATTTGTACCAAAAGGTTCATAATCCTAAAAAATAGAGAATTTGGTGAGGAAGAAAGAGCAAAGTCTGTACAAAGAAAAATGACTATATTACAAAATAAATAATTTGTACCTAGTAAATTACTATTCTTTCATTTTGTCTTCTTGTTGATGAAAATCGCTGAAAGAATTAAAAAATCCGTGATATCCTGTTTCTTTGGAATTTAAAAAGAAATTATATCAAGTTATTATTAATATCGGTGATCGACTGAAAACATTATTTAATTGATTACTTGATTTAATTTCTTTTTAAATTTCAAATGAAAAATGATAAATTATTTTAAAGTAGTAAAGTACTAGATGTAGATATATTTAAAAACCCCGCCATTATATAGGTATTCAAAAACCCCGCCATTCCTAGTTTCCTTTTAATCCGTGCGGAAAAAATGGCGCTAGTAATATAAGTGTACGTCGCATTTTTTTTGTATGGAGTTACACTTCTTCTCTCGGTAGAGAGTATTTATATTCTTTGTTTTTATCCAATGAAGGTTTTCCACAAAATCTTTTCAGAGCAATGTACAACGAACTAAAGACAAGAGAGATCAGATTAGGTCCATGTCAGTGAACCATAGATTTCAGAGACCATAGCCATAGTGATATAGTCTGAAGTTCGCTAGATTTGCTTTTTCTGAGTGCTGCAAACGTAGTGATTATATACTCTTTGAGTGCTGCTATGTTTTATGTCTATGCTGCTAACCTCAAAGTTAAATAGTAAATAAAACAAAATTAAAAATATTCTTATTATTTTACTAGCAATACATGTTTTGTGTGTGGAAATAGGATTAAATCTGTAGTATTAGTGAAATAAAAGAGCCAACGAATTAATATGGCTCCAAAAACAGTTAATGCTGCAGATGGTAAGATGTATTGTATTTACATTCCCTTATTTTTATTTGTTTCCTTACCTTATCATTAAATTACGTTAATGTTCTTTTATCTTATTTACATTACCAGGGGCCGTACCGCCATCTCTTATAGCAGTGTTATTGTAATATTGTTTTGACATTTTCATACAATGTCAGTACGAAAATTTTAAAACAATATTACAACCAACGAGCTAAGAGCAGTCGTGGGTACTATGTAGTCCTCTAAAAGATCCAACTCACTTAGTCCGACTCCGCTTTCGAATCTGATTCCTTTTATCGATTCCGACTCCTCTTAATGATTCCAACTCCCGTGCGACTCCTTTAGTCCAAAGACTGAATTAGTCCTATTGATTCCGAATCCTCCTAATGATTCCAACTCCCGTGCGACTCCTTTAGTCCAAAGACTGAATTAGTCCTAACAATACCTTTATTCACCGAACCTTTTAGACTCTCGGAGGAACGTTGTGTCGAATCGCGAGAGACGACTTACTGAACTACTTAACTATTGCTTCCGAATAATTCCTACATTGAAAATACTTCTACAAAATTTATACTTAAGTTAAACTGCCTTATAATATGACAAAGTTTTTAGATAGGACTTTATTTTAAGTACCTATTAGTTATTAAAATTATAATGTCTGTTTTTGAACTTGTATTTTTTCTAAAAATGGACCTAACTTTTAATATAAGTTATTACTTACGTAATTTTAAATTCTTCGTAAAAATAAACAATAAACTATAATAACACAATATGTACGAGTAAAGTTAAACTCTCTCTTTTCCATGAAAAGTGTTAGGTAAAATAGCAAACAGCTTTGCCACATGCGCTGGCAACTTCGGTTGAGCTTACTGCCTCACCTTAAAGATTTTTCATGGTGACTTTCAGATACAGACTCTGGTTCAGATTCTGATAGCGGGTCCAGTGGTAGTCATAGCAAGAGTCCCAGCCCAGCTCCTTCTGGGAAAGAGGGCAGTCAGTCTCGGTAAGAATCAGTATTAATCTGCCTCATAGTTCCTATCACTGCTTAGTATTGGCAACCTTCTTGATGCAGTGGTATAATTTAATGGCTCAAAACATGAGATTGAGTTTTCATTCTAAAATAGTTTTGCTTCATTTTAAATAATTGGACAATTTCGAGTTGGGCTAGCGCACTTAGGGGTCCTGTACTATCAAAACCAAATCTAACCAAAACACCTCTGCCCACCAAATTCATAAGATAGCAAAAATTAAGTTTGTCGTATGAGAGCCCCCTATAAATATTTTTTGTATTTTAATTTGACTATTTATTTTTAAAGTGAATATGAATCTAAATATTTTGATAATATTTTAAGCATCTACCTGATGCTGCTATCAATATCAAACAAAACAAGCATTAAAATATTAATTTTAATGTATTTTTCAGTATTTGATGTTAAAGCGGCAACAGAAATATGTCATGTGTGAAAATTTCAAGTGTCTAACTATCACCGTTCAAAAGATACAGCCTGGTGGCAGACGGACAGACAGACAGATCTTCGACGCACGTTTTGTCCCGACACCGGGACATCCTCAGGAAATAGTGTTAGATTATAGCAAAACAAATTAATCTGTAATGCTAATTATGGATTTCCACAAAATAACGCACCTGTTTCCATTCAAATCCTAACTTGATTAAATTGTGACAAATCTTTAATTTCAGGTCTCCCTCAAGAAGCCCACAAAAATCTGGAAGTGAATCTCCAAAATCAAACAAGTCTGGACGGTCTAGGCGTTCAAGGAAATCGTCGAACGCTTCCAACGTTTCTCGTAGCAAATCCAACTCGCCAGCTGGCTCCCAGAGATCGGGGTCTGCTCACAGCAACAAGTCTGGCTCAACCAGCCCCAAGTCCAATGCCAGCCCAAAATCCCAAGCCTCGAAATCACCCAGAGTTTCTAAATCTAGATCTCGATCTAGAAGCGGTTCAGGCAGCGCACGATCCCGTTCTGGCAGTCCAAAATCCGGAGCGCAAAGTCCAAAATCACGTTCACAAAGTCCCAAATCAAGATCACAGAGCCCTAAGTCAAGATCGCAAAGTCCTAAGTCCCGATCCCAAAGTCCGAAATCGCGATCGCAATCGCCCTCTCCCAGTCCAAAGTCCCAAGGCGCGAAGAGTCGATCGCGTTCTGGCAGTCCTAAAAGTAGGAAGTCCAGGTCGAGATCGGGAAGTGCTTCATCAAAGTCCAAGAGTCCTGTGAGAGCAGATGCTGACAGCAGATCAAACTCTCCCAACCTTATGATTGACGATGGGGAAGCCAAAGAGAAATCTCGTAGCAGATCTAGGTATGTTATGGTCATTTTCTTTTAAAAAAATGTGTTTGATTACTAATTTAGATCAGTGTTTTCTTTGAATGATTAAAGAATACTACAAGTGACTCTGTTTTGTTGGTCTTCTTTTGATTTTTTCATTGATTTTATGTATTTTTTGCAAATACATTTTCAGATCAGGGTCCAGACACTCAAAATCAAGATCCAGAAGTAAATCAAAGTCCAAAAGCCGTTCAAGATCGCGTTCAAAAAGTTCTAATGCTTCAGAAAAGGGTGATGGTTAGTAAAATAATGATGAAATTTTCATAATTTAGTAGTTTAGGTTCACTGCAAATATTTTACTTATTAATAATATTGGTGTTTTTCTTAATTTGATGCATAAAGTAGTAAAGTATGCTGACTTTATTTCTTTTTTTATAAATATCTCTACACAGTAAAAAAATAAATGACAGAATCTCTCCACATAACCCCACATTTATTTTATACTAGCTGTTGACCCCAATTTTGTTAGCGCAAAACTGTATGAACTGTCTTTACCCATGTATAAATATGTTAGTTTCATTCAAACCCTGTTGAGCTGTTGCGACAAATGAAAAACAAAACATGAAAGAACAAAAATAGAATTACCTAAAAAAGGTGGCTGCATGGTACCACCTATTTAGTTAATTGAAAACTTGAAGTGACTCTATGACTTAAGATTATTAACAAATATCATATTGACCTTTTACAACAGCCTGTACGTTAGGCCTATTTGAAAGAGATATTTTGAAATTAGGATTTATATAAAAATCTCCTTTCAATTACTTTTAGCGGACAAGAAGAAAAGGGCAGTTCTATCAGACTCGGAAAGCGGTGGCGAAGGCTCCAAAGGCGCTAAACGTAAGAAGGGCTCTGACAGTGGTTCAGATACTAGTGCGAAGCCTAGCAAAAAGAAGTCCAAGCAGCTTGTTGACTCTGATAATGACGATGATAATGCAGAGAAACCTGACACTGGTAAGAACTGAGACAGATCTTACTTACTCATACATAATATTGTTATTTGTGTATAATGTTTGACGACCTCCTTGGTTGAGTGGTTAGCGTGCCGGTTTTCAAGGCACCGCCATCTCTGAGGTTTCAGGTTCGATTCCCGGTCAGGGCAATGTAGAAAAGTAAGTTTTCTACATTGTCTCGGGTCTGGGTGTTGTGGTACCTTCATTGAAATGAAATTGAAATTGAAATGAAATTTATTTATTTGTTTCTGATTTCCTTAACACAAGTGCATAAGCTACTTGCTAAGGGATTGGACTTGGAGCAATGTATGTGATGTTGTCCACTATATATTTATACATATATATATTTAAAAAAAAACCACTGAAAAAAAATCTTCTTTTCTTGTGGTTGTCCTTGATTTATCCGTTTTCAATACAACTGTTTGACTAATGTGGCTAGAATTAATCAGCGTGGGTAAAAATCACACTTAATCAAATCCACTTACAGATTGGATTTGTAAATGGAGATTCCCCCAACTGTAATAAAAAAATTTAAAAAATGTACCAAAATACATATATATCGCAAAAGCATCTATACTATAATAGTAACCATTTTAAAACCGCTTTTGTATTTGATAAGGACTCTGCGAAGTCTGGACGCTTATAAAAAAAACCTTTTCTTTTTCAGTAACGGCCGACGCTCTGTTTGGTGATGCATCTGACATCAGTACAGATAACGAAGCAGAAAAGGATAAGGGCTCCGAGAAATCGCGGTCTCGATCAAGGTCACGATCGCGCTCCAGGAGCCGTAGCCGGGGGCGGTCTGATGACGAGAGACGCTCTGGTGATGAAGCTAGAGGCAGTGGTGATGAGGTAAGGATATATCAAGCGTAATTCATATCTGATGATAAAACACATCTGATGATAAAAGCCTAGTTATAAAACTTTTGTACAGGAAATAAAGGTTTCTATTGTATACAGTATACAGCATGCGCACCTAGATATGTCTCTCTAGTTTTGTCGCTCTATTTTCTCTGTCTATCGATATTGATCAGAAAGAGAAAAGAGAGCGATAAAAGTAGGTATAGATCACCAATCTCCATTCTATGCATTAATCATTCTAGATACATCTGACAGTTCCTTTTTTGTGCTGATTTGAAGCGCCACCCTCGAACGTCCACGGTACTAAATTGACATCTTAGTGACCGTCGTTTTGAATGTCATTTTATTTTAGTTCCATAGACGCTCACGCCAGGTTACGCAACAATCAGCGCGAAAACGGCGAAAATCAAGTGTCTTCATTTTAACGTTCACAGTCAGCGATCCATAGAATGGAGATCAGTGGTGTAGACAATAGACATATCTCACGCGCATCTTAGGCATGCTTATCATTTTATAGCGGGAACCTAAAGACAAACCCGAAGAAGAAGAAGAGGCGGAGATCCCTGAGACGCGTATCGACGTGGACATGCCCAAGATATGGACGGAGCTCGGCAAGGAGCTGCATTTCGTCAAGTTGCCCAACTTCTTGTCCGTGGAGACGCGGCCTTACGACCCCAACACGTATGAGGACGAGATTGATGAAGAGGAGACCCTGGATGAGGAAGGTCGAGCCAGGTGAGGAATTATTCTTTTTTAGGGTTCCGTATATCTAAATAATTTGTCCGGTGCGAGTCAGGCTCGCACACTATATTAGGAAAAGTTAAACTATAAGGCCCGGTTGCCACTTAAGCGGAGCGGACTTTGAGTGACCAATCAGATTTCGTCATTTCGACATCTCTCCTCTGAGTTTCGGAGATCCTCTGACTTGGGTCCAAGGAATATTGCTCGTACACACTTTTTTATTTTTTTGACGACCTCCGTGGTTGAGTGGTTAGCGTGCCGGTTTTCAAGGCGCCGCCATCTCTGAGATTCCGGGTTCGATCCCCGGTCGGGGCAATGTAGAAAAATAAGTTTTCTACATTGTCTCTGGTCTGGGTGTTGTGGTACCTTCGTTGTTTCTGATTTCCTTAACACAAGTGCATAAGCTAATTACTAAGGGATCGGAGCAATGTATGTGATGTTGTCCACTATCTATTATTTATCTATTTATTATTATTTATTATGTTCTTCCGCAAGTAATATTGAAGGCCGCTTGCAGAAGCCAATTACGATAGTAAAATTGCTGGTAGTGTTTACGGTTCTGCAAGTACTTGCTGAATAACTTGCCAGAAGTTCTTGCTAATCTAAACCCTGCTTTATTTTATTAACATCTCGGGTGGAGATGGCATCATGTTCGTCATCATCCATTTTTTTACACGACTGCCCAAAAAAAGGAGTGTAATGTTTTTAGGGTTCATGTATGTATGTATGTATGTGATGTTTCTTTATTCCACCATAACTTCTGAGGAACTCAGAGTCGAGGAGCTGTTCTGAGGAACACCTTTTAATCTAAGAGGTCCCCAACTGCCGTATGAATTTATCTGTTCAACTAAAATAGCTTGTTTTTTACTTTTTAGTTCGTTTTATAACAGGACAATCGTGTTTTTAATTAAATTTTTTAATTACTTATTTTTATTTGTACAGATTAAAACTGAAAGTCGAGAACACGATCCGCTGGCGCGCGTCGTTCGACAAGGAAGGCAACGCCATCAAGGAGTCGAACGCGCGCATGGTGAAGTGGTCCGACGGCAGCATGTCCCTACACCTCGGCTCCGAGATATTCGACGTCTACAAGCAGCCTTTGCATGTGAGTCGATGATATCATAGTTTATTTTGACGCTAGAGTCTGTTCAGATAGAATTATCGTAGGTTTTGGGCGCGCTAGTGTGATTTATTGAAAATATCTGGGTGACCGAGCTTCGCTCGGTGGCCAATAGATGGCAGCAGTAGTCATATTTTTTTTTTTAGGTAAATTCGACATTTTATAAAAATGAATCCTAGCTAGATCAATTTATCGCCCCCAAATACTATATACTACATTTAATGAAAATCGTTCGAGCCGTTTCCGAGATCCAGATTATATAGAAATATATATATATACAAGAATTGCTCGTTTAAAGGTATAATATATAAAATAGTACATTTCTGTGGTGGGATTCGAACGTGCGATGTCCAGCTTGAATCTGCATACTCCTTAATGCCATACGCAGCGACACTACTGCCTTACCAAGCGTATGAGTCCAGTCATGATGACGATAATGATGATTGATGCTGTTCTTCACATTGCAGGGCGACCACAACCACCTGTTCGTGCGGCAAGGCACGGGTCTGCAGGGGCAGGCCGTGTTCCGCACCAAGCTGTCCTTCAGGCCGCACTCCACCGACTCGTTCACGCACAGGAAGATGACGCTCTCGGTGGCCGACCGCTCCACCAAGACGTCCGCCATCAAGATACTGTCGCAGGTCGGCAGCGACCCCGACGCTGATAGGAAGTACCAGCTGAAGGTGAGTGTGTACAAGCTGTCCTTCAGGCCGCACTCCACCGACTCGTTCACGCACTGGAAGATGACGCTCTCGGTGGCCGACCGCTCCACCAAGACGTCCGCCATCAAGATACTGTCGCAGGTCGGCAGCGACCCCGACGCTGATAGGAAGTACCAGCTGAAGGTGAGTGTGTACAAGCTGTCCTTCAGGCCGCACTCCACCGAGTCGTTCACGCACAGGAAGATGACGCTCTCGGTGGCCGACCGCTCCACCAAGACGTCCGCCATCAAGATACTGTCGCAGGTCGGCAGCGACCCCGACGCTGATAGGAAGTACCAGCTGAAGGTGAGTGTGTACAAGCTGTCCTTCAGGCCGCACTCCACCGACTCGTTCACGCACAGGAAGATGACGCTCTCGGTGGCCGACCGCTCCACCAAGACGTCCGCCATCAAGATACTGTCGCAGGTCGGCAGCGACCCCGACGCTGATAGGAAGTACCAGCTGAAGGTGAGTGTGTACAAGCTGTCCTTCAGGCCGCACTCCACCGACTCGTTCACGCACAGGAAGATGACGCTCTCGGTGGCCGACCGCTCCACCAAGACGTCCGCCATCAAGATACTGTCGCAGGTCGGCAGCGACCCCGACGCTGATAGGAAGTACCAGCTGAAGGTGAGTGTGTACAAGCTGTCCTTCAGGCCGCACTCCACAGACTCGTTCACGCACTGGAAGATGACGCTCTCGGTGGCCGACCAGACCTGATAGGAAGTACCAGCTGAAGGTGAGTGTGTACAAGCTCGCGCGGCGAGTCAGGGTTGACTACACTAATAAGAAAAGTCTAATAAAACGGTTATATCGCTACATAGCTTTCTAAAAACATAGCATTCCCTGTCAACGCATATTGAATTTTCCGTGTTCTGTATTACAGAAAGAAGAAATGGAACTCCGAGCAGCGATGCGCTCGCGCGCGAGCGGCCGCCCCAAGCGCCGCGCCGGGGCCGCCAGCGGAGGCCGGGGCGCCGCGAGGCACGACGACTCGGAGGACGAGGGCGGAGTCTCCCTCGCCGCTATCAAGAACAAGTACAAGGCCGGACAGAAAGGTGGGTGCTCAGATGCACGCACGACGCACGCATGTTTGTGAACATGTACTCAAAATATGCCCGCTAATTATAGAAAAATTTGGTATCACTTTTCCCATGCGTGAACAAGTTGAAAAGGTGTCGGTTACACTACGATAACAAGGTTCCAGTTCTGATATTGATATCCATGAGAAAACCATGTCTTAAATTTTTAATTGGAAAGGATGTATTCAACAGTAGTTAATGGACGTATATTATCACTATTATGTATTTTTCCTTTGTGTCCCCGCAGCGAGCGCCGGTGCAGCCATCTACTCATCGGAGTCGGAGGGCTCGGACGTGGAGACGCACCGCGCGCGCCGCCTGGACCGCGCGAAGGCCCTCAAGGACTCTGATGATGAGGGCAGTGAGGCGGGCGAAGAGAACACCCCGCAGAAGAGCCAGAGCGACTCCGCCTCGGGGAGCGGCAGCGAATAAGTACACGCCCCCCAGCAGTGCATGGGCAGGGGACTGTTTTGTCCCGGAGAAAGGACAAAACTTTCATCGGTTTCCACTTTCTTGTTTATCCCACCTAGCATGGGCACATGGGTGGAGAAAATACTCCCTCGGTTAAAACTGGTTTGACTTTAATTATAGTCTAGGGGGGTTTATGTCTTGTGAAATGTCAAATAGTGATAACTTTCTGCCGTTCCCCTTTGGCCATGCTAATGCTCGGTTTCACCAACACTTTAAGAAACGCCTAAGCCAATAGGTGACAGTTTTCACTTACAACAACTGTCACCTAAGGGCTTAGGTGACTTAAAATGTTGGTGAAAACGAGCATTAGGCGACTATTTTCTCCCCTTTCAGAGGATAAAATCGGGGGAATACGATTTTATCCTCTGCCCATGCTAGGCCCGTGCAGGTTATTAATCCACCTCAACCACTGACCTCTATAATTATACTAGGACGCTGGACTAACTATTCTATATAATTGACAGTTCCTTTTACAGTGCCGATTTGAAGTACCGCCATCGAAGGTCCACGGGACCAAAAGTTGACATATTTTACCGTAGATTTTATATGACATTTTATTTTAGTAACATTGACGGTCACGCCAGCTTACGCGAAAATCAGCGCCAAAGTGCCGAAAATCAAGGGTCTTCATGTGTTGGCAGTCTGAGATCCAAGGTATAATAGAGGTCAGTGACCGCAACGAATGATCTTTATGACTATCTGACTCGGCAAGCATTGTTTTGCCATATATTTAACATTTGCTTGACTGATGCTCGTTTTCACCTACAAACTTTATAATTTAAGAGTTGTTGTAATTGAAAACTGTAACCTATAGACTTATATGTTCTATGAAACTCAGCAATTGTCGGTTAAAACGAGCATTAATGACGTAAACTGGGACCTTGGGGCTTACCACCATGACTAGCAATATTATTGTAATATTGTTTTGAAGTTTTCATACAATGTCAGTATGGAAATTTTAAAACAATATTACTTTAGGTCACGGTGGCAGGCCCCCTGGGCCCCTACCACCATCTCTTTAGCAGTATTATTGTAATATTGTTTTGACATTTTCATACAATGCCGGTATGACAATTTTAAAACAATATTACAATAATACTGCTATAATAGATGGTGGTAGGGCCCCTGATTGCGTAAGACGACACGACATAATCGTTTGCAAATTCTGCCCTCCGATTGGCTGACGGAAATACGGGAACCAATCAGCGTGCAAAGTTTATAAACGATTACGATAATATGAATACGTTTTTCTTACACAATCTGGGGGCAGCTCGGCAACTATGCGCTAATTAACTGTGCGGGAATTATCTACTATATAAAAATAAGTCCGGTTTTCCTTCCTGACGCTATAACTCCAGAACGCACGAACCGATTTTCACGGTTTTGCATTCGTTGGAAAGGTCTCGGGCTCCGCGAGGTTTATAGCAAAGAAAAATTAAAAAAAAGAATTAAAAATTAAAAAATGTTACATAAAAGGAAGCCATCTGGTGGCGAAACGGAGTTCGCCGGGTTTGCTAGTACTGTATATAAAAGCCAATGAATAATGAATTCCCTTTTTAAATGTTTGTTATTCGTTACTGCTATATTGAAGGAAATAAAAATAGGTACTGTAAGTAAACCTTCATTGGATGAAAAACAAATTTCAAATGAGCATAAAGGTCCAGCAGCATCAGGGGGCCTACCACCATGACTTAAACCAATATTATTGTAATATTGTTTTGACATTTTCATACAATGTCAGTATGGAAATTTTAAAACAATATTACAATAATATTACCTTAGGTCACACTGGTAGGCCCCCAGCTAGATACATGACACGCTTATTCTATTATTACCATTGCATTGACTAGGCTTGTGTAATGAAATTCAGAAATGTTTGGGAATGACATATCCAGTCTATAAACTGATCTCACAAAGTCACAAGACTCTCTCTCTCTCTAAAGTCACAAGACCAATTTTTTTTTCTCCAGATCCGCTCTTTAGCTGTGGTCAGCGCGCGTGTGTTTTTTGGTGTGATTTTTTCTTTCGCTGAAAGAGAGCGCGCTTGTCGGTAGGGGACAACGAACGAATTCACAAAACTTGTCTCCTGCTCCTCCAATCCTCGTGAAAAAAGCGAATAAACTTTACCAAGTTGGTACAACAAGCCAATGAAAAACAACATTATTACACGACTGCCCAAAAAAGGAGAGTAATGTTTTTAGGGTTCATGTATGTATGTATGTGAGTTTCTTTATTCCACTATAACTTCTGAACGGCTGAGTAGATTTGGACAAAGGGGGTATCGTTAGAATACTTACATCAGTCCGAGTAACATAGGCTATATTTTTTTTTGGAAAAAGTCGTTTTACCACAGGGCAGCCGTGATTTACAATTTTTTAATTATTTGCTTGTTTTTATTTCGTTACACGAGCGTACCAAAAGCAGTCATAAAAATAGAATAGATAAATATACGGCTGCAGACCTGAGTAAAATAATAATTTTATTATCTATTATGTTCTTACTTTTAATTTAAATTCTTTAGATTGATAAGAAATGTAAATAGGTATTTTAAATAAATAGATAAAATATAATTAAAAAAAAATCGTTATTATTTCACGTTATTATACGCTGTAACCTATTCAAGTTAATACTTTATTGTGAAAAAACAATTATTGCAGGCGTTGTGCAAAATCAAAACCAATTTTATTTTCACATAGGCCTAACTTACAGGTACTTATAAAATGTTAGACTCTCCACCGAAATTCCCAGAAAATTACGGGAGTTCATTAATTTATAAATAATAATAGTAAATATCCAGATACTGTTTTTGTAAACCAATTCTCTACAAGGCGTTTTTTTATGATGTTTTCTGGTAACTGTAATTTTCCTTATCTCACACCTGAGCAATCTTATATTAATTAAAATAATTAATTATCATAAATCTTCATTATCATGTATTACTTCTAGGTAAACTTCTCCTCTATACACAATTTTGGCCACAGCTATGATTGCCCAAACTCCTTCATCGTTTTTTGTCACATTGGGAATACGGAAACCACAAAAATCCAAATAGAATTTATCTCTATCGTAGAATCTATCGTAGTCTTTAGGTTTGCCATTTTCGAAATGACCAGTCCTTGTATCTGGTTTAATAATTTCACATGTTTCGAGCTGATTTATTTGGTGTAGGAAGCGTGGTTCGAAAGTTTGGCCGGGAATTAATTGAACGTTTTCAGCGAAGACTGGCAGTGGTTCTGAAAAAAACAATCAACCTTTAAGGACTATCTGATAGAAAAGAGAATGTTCTTATTATATTTTCTTTGCCGGTTCCCAATATTCTGTCTTCCATTTGCCCTACTAGAGAAATCAATATTTAAGCTCTATACAAGTTGTGTCAAATTTCTATTGAATATTGGGAACCGAAATATTAGACTATCTACACATTATAGGCTAATAGCAATCAATTTTTGCAAAAACAATATTATCACAGCTAGGTTTTTTTATTAATCAATAATTTCCATTCACATATTGGTTTAAATAAGATCATTTTCTGCAGTTTTCCGGATTTGGATCTATAATTGGAAACCAATGTCAAGTACCTAAAATGTTTTTGAGCAAAGCTTTTGTAAAAACTAAATTATTAGTAAAATAATAATTAGTAGAACACGATAGCCATACGTACATTGAATACAATACAATTTACACAGCTGTTAAGAGTAAGTAGTAGGTATAGATATATATGACATGATGTTGAAATTGGGAATACGTGTATGTCGTGGCAGACATACTTTATGTATTTTGCCGATATAAATGTAGTAAATATAGCCGTATACACATCAATGTAGCTGTATGTTTTGTACTATTTTATTCACTTACCAACTATTTCGACAGTAATAACCCGGAACAACTCCGTCCAATCCCCATCATTTGTTTTATAATACGTACTAAGCACCCAGTTTCCATGATCTTCTTCACTTAGAGGACCAATTGTGAATTCATTATCCTTGATAACATAATCAGCATCTATTAGAATATGTCTATAATTTTCAAATTTCCTGATTTCATTTGATCCATATACCATTGGTGGAGTTTTAGCTTCTGTCCAATTCAACTTGGGATATTGTACCGTTGTTGTACAATAGTCTCTTATAATATTTGTTGTATTTATGCCGAGTTTCGTGCTATCACCGTTTGGGTTGCTCAAATAGTGCGCGTGAGGGACAGGTCTTGCGCAGTTTACTATCGGCGCTGATATGACGACGGTGTCGCCTAATCCCGCTGATATAAAACCTGATTCTAGTTCATGCTTGCACTTGCAACCTGTAAAAAAATCTTCTTTTTAGTGTTCCGCACCTCAAGAAAAAAACGGAACCCTTATAAGATCACTTTGCTGTCTGTCTTTCTGTGTGCCACGACCCTTTATTTAACAATCAACCTCTATGTTGAGGAACTAATCACTTAAACAAAATTGTATTCCAAAAGACGACGATCGGCCCGTGCTTCGTGTCGTGAAATCCTTTCTTATTCCTTGTCTACATTAACAACCTTTGAGCAATATTACAGCTTTTTAGGTTTGAGTTTGGGCTAGACGATGATGAGCGATAATTGAGTCAGGAGTGTTCTAAAACATGTTAATTTCAACCGTACATATCAAATCCGTATCGTCATTGGTAAATAGATATTTATAATTATTTAAAATATTTTTTTTATATTTTTTTAAGATACAGCACATAGTATGGCAAAAAGAGTAAAAAAAATATCGCCAATTGGGTCTTACACTACTTTTGAATTTGATTAAAAATATTACTTTATTATAAACTAGGATAAAAATAATAACGTGCAGTGAAAGAAATATTAAAATCCAACGAAGATTTACAAAGTTACAGGCGTTTAAACTTTGGAGTGGGGGGATCTTCTATCCCTTTCTCGCAAAACGAAAATTTGTATGAAGCCGCACGAAGCTACTATGGCATTGGTAAGGTGTGACGTCACAATTTCATGTTGCTACCTCTGTCTAATCACAAATCTTTAAATGCTTATAACTTTTTTGTTATTTGATCGATTTAATTAGTTCTTTCAGTGCACGTCATTATTTTAATTCTACTTTATAATAAAGTAATAAAAAAATTGGAGTCAAATACCCAATTATACAGGCGTACAGGCATAGGTACAATAAATTAAAATAAAATAAAAGTAAATTGAACATAATATTAATATTTAGAATGTTACGAGTAGTTGTGCCTTCAATACTGATCAAGAAAACAGTTTCTTTCTATCTGAGATCAGTCTTTAAGATTTGATGTCTTATAACATTATAATGTAGAGTCAAAAAAGTTTTATTGATTTCATTAACTCGTGTATCGATTTTGCCAAGCTAGGTACCTATACTTTAACATAGAAAATAGTAAATGGAATAAAAAATGAAAATTGGCGTGAAATTCATTCTATTGGAATATCTTACTATGTTTACATTGTTACTTACTGATTAAGATGTAGGTACCTACCAACTTTCAACATCAACTCTATTAAAACACGCACCGCAAAGTGATTAAGAGTTCCGGTGCGATGCTGTGTTAGCAAAACGTAAAGGGTTACTTCATATTTTTATTTTAGAGTTAGTACGATTACATCTTCGAAGGCATCGGTACCATCAAACTCTACCAGCAAAGATGCACCAAGCGAATTACGGCCGTTCCCAATATTCTATCTATCCATGGTTTCCCTTACTACTTAGAGATATAAATTTTTCATAACTTGTTTGGAGCTTATGTCACGATATCTCTAGTAGGGATAGAAGATAGATAGGTTATTAATTTCGGCCGTTAGAGTTCAGAGTTACTCCATGTTTATATAACCACTTCAACTTGCCATGTCCGAGTTAGTACCATTCACCACCACCAGTTGGCAGTTACCATCAGTATGGTACTATTATAGTCTTCTGTGCCATCACTTGATTAATTCATCACCGTCACTTATCACTCACCATCAAGTCGTAGGTACGTCTAGCTTGGCAACTTCGTGCGGGACCCTTCGACGCGGTAACGCATACACGCAGAGAAGTGTCCTCGCCCGCTAACCGCTGACATCTAAGTTACTTGCCCCCCCCCGTCTGTATCCCCGCAGGAGGGTCGCCCACGAAGTATCCAAGCTATAGTGAAATCCCTCGTATAATACCTGCCATATCACTGTCACTGAATTCCCTCGCTTCCGCACACAACGATATCAGTGAAGATATAAAAAGGACTTTATCACGCGCCTTCATGTCTTCAGCGTTACACACTGACTGGAAAATACTCATAAAAATTGACATTATACACTATCAGTGAAACGGTTTTTATTGGGTTGATAGTAAATTAGTGTTTTCGGCAAAGTATAGGTACGAGTTGGTAGCTGTTTAGATATGTAACATGTACTTATGTACATTTTTGCTTATTCAGGTATTCAGGTCTTTTGGTATATGTATTTAGCTGTTATTTTACCGTTCCAAAAATTTGTATTTACCATTTTCTAAACGAAAAATTTAAGAGTCATTAAATTAGGACTTAGGTGTTGTAGGTAACTTGGTTACATGCATCCTATCCCTATGGTTAGGTAGGTACATTAATATATGTGCAATACTACACTGACATAATAAACTAAATACATGAAGCGAAAACTGGAGTTTGTGAGTGCTGAAAGCGAAATTACATTAAGTATGTAGGTACTTAGATACATTAAATTACCTAATTAAAATAAAACATTCAAATACTTATTCACGTTCTTATCTTATTAACAAGTTCTAAACACATATTATAACAATCAAAGAATACAAATGTACAGTCATAGGTATAATAATAGTCTACCTAAGTAACATGGGGATGAGAGTCATACAAATTCTGATACTAAAATTTTTAAACCTATGTAGTATAATCTATGCTAAGTAATATAAACAATAAAAATTGGTCAAGTGCGAGTCGTGCTCGCGCACTGAGGGTTCCGACTTCCGTACCATCACGAGTATATTCCCTTTTCTCTATAGTATTAAAGTAAACTAAACACCCCTGCCCACTTAAATTAAACCCGAGCATAAAAATCACGTTTATTGTATTATTTGAGCCACCCCCTATTTTTTTATTTTATTTTAATTAACTATTTATTTCTACAGTAAGTATATAACTAAATATTCTCTGTTACCGTCTACTTGTTACCGTTATCAATATCGAGCAAAAACAAGCAAACAACCCTTCGGGTACGGAACCCTAAAAATGTATCTTAAAACCAAGCAGCTATTATATCAGCTCAGATTTATCGTAGTGCTACCGCGACATTTTTTCGAGATTTTTTTTCCAATCGTGTGCTTCAGAGTGAATATTTAAATAAAAGACCCAAAATACATGAGGGTTTTTGAAAGTAAAATTTTGTCTTTATAGTTTTTAAACTGCAATTCAGTTGAAAACGACCGTTTACGCCGTTAAACAAATACCTTGACAGTTCTACTCTCGCTATATACCTACTGTTATTGCGTTACCCTAAATTAACCAGCTTACCTAATTACCACACCTTTAAGATAAAATATGAGTTATGACTGTTTTTACGGTACCTAAGTTTAATTGTAAGGCAAACACACTGTATACGTACGTACATACAATTTAAAGAAGTGTTTGAAAATAGCACAGCCACAGATAATATAATACTATACTAGGCACAGCTATTTTAAGATTGGCGCAGGAGACACCGTGCTCGGATTTGAGTGGGAGGTCGCGGGTTCGATTCCCGCTACCGGCCATTTTCGAATTTTATAATTTCTAAATTGGCTCAGGCTCAGAAGGCTTCGGCCGTGGCTAGTTACCACCCTACCAGCGAAGACGTACCGCGAAGCGTTCTTAACTCATGCCTGCGGCTACGTTCTTACACTTTTTCATAGGACTTTCGTGAAACTTTTGTCAAAATCGGTTTAGCATTTCCAAAATTTATAGTGCGTAAAGAGATGGTTATTTCGAAATGACAAACACTTTAATTTTATAGTATTTATATTTGTATACTACGATAGCGTTATCGGCCAAATCGATAAGCCCATCGATTATATTTATCTACATCTGAGAAGTTGTTTTGGCAAGTTTATAGTTAGTGTAATGCTCTGATACCTTCATCATCATCACCTTAACCTGCAGACGTTCACATTACAATATACACAGCTGCTCGTGCTGATTGGCCACTGACTGACTGACTGACTCATTGATCACCTCTCCTGAACAATTTTGTATGAATTTTTCTTTCACGGATGTGGTCGTATAGAAGAAAAAAAATCATCGGAGGAAAAATACGGAGAGAGCTGATGATTGAAGATTTCGAGGACGGGTAAAGAGCACAGCCAAGGGTATTGGAGATAGGTGGGGGTGCTCGACCTAAAATGTCATTTGAAACGTCATCCATTTGGCAGTGAGCTGAAAAAAAAATCAAAATGGCAGATCCAAGATGGCCGCCATACAAATTTCATCAGTGTCTAATTCGGAAAGTATTAAAGATGGAAGAGTGCTTTCATGACAAGAAGTGATCAGGACAAGGCTATAGAAAAAAATCGATGGATAGAAAAAAATCCAAAATGGCGAAATTTATTTTTCTATTGAAAATGTATGGCGAATATAGATTACAAATGGAGGAGATTTTTGTATAGGAGGTGAGACAGCACGCGGGTACATGTAGCCCGCGCCCTAGCCCCTAACGCACCCTACTATAGTTAGTCTTAGTTTCGACCTCAGACTACATTTCGACATATATAGGCCAAGCGAACGCTGTCACACGCTGAGTTCTAGCCGTATGACATATTGCGATATTATTGTTATTCAATATAAATGGTTCAAAATTTAAAAAAAAACCGGCCAAGTGCGAGTCGGACTCGCGCACCGAGGGTTCCATACCATAAGAGAAGTAATACATTGAATGAATCACTTTTGTTCATGAATTTACGAGTATAATTTACATGTAGGTACTTTTGTTGGCGAACCGCAAACCTAACTTTGATTTTGGCGGTTTATTGTTATTATCAAGAAAAGTATATTTTTTTCGACAGTTTGCCTAATAAATCCAAAACTATCGGGCACAAAAATAAATAAAAATCAGTTTTAGAATACACAAGTCACGCCCTTTCATATGATACCCCACTCAATATTGTTATTTCATTTTGAAATTTTTACCCCAACCCCCCCCCCCCCCCTTTTAAATAAAAATGATTTTCAAAATTTTATGATTGCAATGACGTTGGGTTACTATTACCTAAAACTATTCCAAATTTCAAGTCGATAGCTTCGATAGTTACTGAAATAATCGAGTGTGACAGAGACGGACTGACGGACGGACGGAGAAGTCTCATCATAAGGGTTCCATTTTTACCAAATTGGTATGGAACCCTAAAAATGTATAAGAATGCATGGAAGGCACGTTATGAATTTAGACATCTTTTTCATATTGAACTACGTCCCACTTTCATTCCATCTATCATATCGCAATATGTCAAAATATGACCATTACTTAGAGCTTGCCTTCATGTCGCCGCTTTATATCGTCGCGCGCGTCGGTCCAAAGAGCTGAGGAACGCCCCACATTACGCTTAGGACATGTGTTTGGTCTCTACTCTCTAACTCCAGGATTTTCCGGCTCCAACAGCCATCGCCCTTACGAGAAGTGTGACCTGCCCACTGACACTTCAGCCTGCTAATGGCTTGGGAGTTGGGCTATATCGATGAAATTGGTACTCCTGTGTCCTGCGGATTTCATCAATTTTCTGATCATACCCTTCAGGATTAGCAAAAACCGCCTATCACTAAATAGGTAGATACAACACCGATTCATGGTAACGGTGTTGTATAGGTAGGTATGTTAATTTTTGCAGTCACCAACTTATCTTGATTATTTGACAATGACGCTATAGTATAGTAGTGTTAAATAAAACAGAATAAGGGTTCCATTTTTACCATTTTGGTATGGAACACTAAAAGGCAATCTTTCATAAAGATAATACCTATCTACAAAGGAAATACTTTGGCTCCAATTTAGTCCATTTGAACAGTTGGTGGCATTGTTGGAAATATCTTTAGGCCAAGGTTTCGACTCGGGTCGTGAATGAGACAATCAGACAATTGTAAGAAATATGATAATATACTTATGTATATTATAGTCAATGATCTATTTAGTAATCAGATATCCATTTATTATAGTGTTTTAAATACTATTGCTAAATAGTCGTTGCCGGTGGGACAATGGAGCTATTATGTAGAGAGAGTCAGCATCACGGAAGAGTGGCGCTGGCTTCGATCCAGCGCGCGTGCGTCGACACCCGGGTGTTAATGTTGGGCAGCAGCCTGTCAGCGCAGCCGCGCGACCACGAGAACACGCCCACCACCACGCCGTTGTGCAGCAGTGGACTACCCGTGTCTCCCTGGAATTATTTCATGAGAATTAGCTCCATTCTTACTGAATTCTACTATAGAAATGATCCTATGAAGTAAAGGTGGGTTTACGCTAGACGAACCGAGCACGAGCCGAACACAATTCGTGTAGTGTGGACCGACTTACAAGCCTCGAACGAGCGCGCTGCGAGCATTTCGTTCGTGCTCGGCTGCGTTCCGCCTGTTGTCGGTTTTTGACGAACACAAAGGGATTGGAGGACAGTGATCGTTGTAGATTCGTTGTACGTTCATACTTGACGCCGCGAACGACAAAGCGAAACGGCTCCGCTTGTGCTTCGCTCGTGATCGGTCCGTCTAGCGTAGACCTTAATAGAGGTCATATAGACACTTGCCACACACTGTCCTCGGATACCAATGTCCAGCCAGCCGGCGCACAGCATGGATTCGACGACGGTGAAGTTCCCCGTGGTGTTCCACCGATCAGCGCACACCCTCTGGTCGTTCACCCACAGCTGTACGTGGCGGAGCTCTGTGGAGAGTGGCCCTGTGTCCTGAGAAAGATACAGTTCTATATCCTATACTATACTTGTCTACATATTTTGAAACAAATACAAAACCTAGCTTTGTAGGGATTCAAGAAGGCGCCAATATCATAAGTCGGTACCTATATCTACCGAATGGGCCCCTCCATGTGCTATTTTGTTGTTGAAATAATAAACTCAAGAGTAGCAGTAGACAATAAGTTGCAGTTGACATCACAACTCATATATGGTGTCTCAGCAAAGACAGAAACTTTAATGTCATTTCCTACATAACCTAATTGGCCTGCTATCTATACTCTGAAGCTTACCTAGCTACCAACATACATGGCACATCATAGGTACCTTACAGTCCGACAAGGCTCTCTTGGCACTTGAAGGAGGGCGCTGGTGCAAAACAAAGGCAGCCATAAAATAAAATCTCCTCAATTTTACTTAAATTTTAGTTTAAAATAGTTAATACTTAGTAAGTAAAAACAACATAACATACAATAGTGATATACTGACAGAGCGAACTATCAAACAGTAGCACAAGATAGCGGCGTTAGTTCAGACTTTGGCCACGCGCCAAAATAGCCTTGTCGCACTGTACCTAACTACCAAATCAAGCCCGGAGAAATCTTGATAAGATGTAGGTACTCACATTGGTAGCACCCCAGCCTATAGCCACGACCTGATCGTTAGTGCGAAGCCGGTACGCTCCACCGGCGATGTACGCAGGCTGTACCGCCGCGGTGAAGCCTATAGCGCTGGCAGTTCGTATCACAGCCACGTCGTTGGCTCTAGTGCTGCTCGCGTACTGCGGGTGAGGCGTGATGCGACTGATGATGTAGACCAAACCACCGGCTGCGGAGGACGTTGAACCCACTCTAGCACGCCATGAGAGGGCTGGGGTGACCCTGGAAACAAAAGTAATTTTCATAGGTAATATAAACTCGCCGGCATATTTAGCGGAACATAAAAAAAAGGTCCATAATTAAAAAAATATGGTTTTATTTTAAAATCTACTTACTACACTTCTTTTGTTATTTAAAGTTTCATTTGTTTTTACTTAAAATGAGATCACATTAAGAACAGATTTTGCGAGTAAAGGGTATTTGTGAAAAATGGTACATTTTTGAACTTTTCATGTAACCTGGAAAAGTGAAATTTAATATTAAAATTACAATTAATTAAATTAGAAAAATGGTGATTAATATCGCGTATTTCCTCCACGTGCTCTTATTAAAGTTTCTACCCGTCTAGGCATACTGAGAATGATGTTATCGATGGTCTCCTGGGATAGTCTCCGCCATTCCTCAACTACGGCGATTCGCAGTTCTCCCACGTTGGCAGGAGCTGGAATTCTGGACTTAACTTTTCTTTTCACCAAGTCCCAAACGTGCTCTATTGGGTTCATATCCGGTGATCTCGCCGGCCACTCCATAACAGTGATATTCATATCATTAAGATAAGCTTGAGTTACCCGAGCGGTATGCGGCAGAGCATTATCCTGCATAAAAACAAAATCGTCACCGATATATGGGGCAAACGGTACGACATTTTCTTCTAAAACTTCTCTGATATAGCGGTCTGCAGTCAGACTCTCTCTGTCAATCACTACCAAGTCTGTGCGAGCTCCCAAACAAATGCCCGCCCAAACCATTATTGATCCACCACCGTATGCAACTGTAGTTTCAAAATTTGTCTGAATGTATCGTTCTCCTTTGCGTCTGTATATTCTTTGCCTGCCGTTAATTTGATTTAAGAGAATTCTGCACTCATCACTAAACAATACCTTACTCCATTGGTCCGCGTTCCAAAGTCGATGTTCCTGAGCAAAAGTTAACCTGTTTCTATGATGATTTACCTCGAGCCTTGGAGCCTTGGCGGGCACAAATGAACCCAAACCAGCTTCTTCGAGCCTTCTTCGTACCGTACGCTCACTTACGGTTACACCCCGCACTGCTTCTAACTCATGTCGGGCTTGGACGGCCGTCAAACGGGGGTTCCTACGTACACGAAGCCGAATGAAACGATCATCCCTACTCGAAGTGCGTCTTTTTCTGCCTTGTCCTGCTCTTCTCACATAAGTACCGGTCTCCCTGAACCGTTGGATACTGCGATGGATCGTTGAAACTGGTCGACGAAGATCTCTGGATATCACTCTGTAGGTTTGACCATTTCTTCGCATTTCGAGTGCCCTGGCAATCTCCGTTGGGGCTAAGTCATGGCATAATTCAGTCATCAACTCCAGAAAGATACGCGATTAAAAAAACTAACAAAAAACAGTATTTCAATGAAATTTTAAATCAAACTCAGAAGGAAGAAATACTCGAAGTTCGCTCCAGATAAGGTGTATTTGAATAAAATTAAAACAATTGCATAAAATGTGATGTTCAGTTGTTTTCTTAATTTGAAAATATTTCTTTTTAAATTAAATAACGTATAAACCAGCCAGCAACTTTATATGATACTGATATCAAACCTTTTTTTTATGTTCCGCTAAATATGCCGGCGAGTTTATTAAGTATATACCGTTCGTATATAGTTCGTATATAGTTTGTAATTGTATGTAGTGCCTCAAACTTATATCTGTACAAGTACCGCCGCGGTGTAAGTTCTAGTTTTGGCCACCGGGTCATAAAAGTTCCAGCACTATACACGATTAGCTGTAGTGGAATTTGCGCAAAATAGGTGACCCTAGAAACAAAATTGATGTTCAAAAAGCTATAAAGTGCCCACAAACTATCTAGCCTGGTGCTGTTAGCGACACTGACTCAGTGCCTGTACATACCTATCTTACTTCGGCGGCGGTACCTACTTGTGGTATCGCCGGGATGTTAGTTCCAGTTTTGGTCACCGCCGGGTCCGAAAAATTTGTAACACCTGTGTAGGGGCATTCCTCACATAGGCTCGTGTATACTCGATGCATTATAAGGACAAGCCCTATGAGATTCAAGTTAGTTACGTTCTAAACGCGTTGCACAGCAGTCGTCTTACTTCACCTGTAAACTTGTACCTATGTTAGATTTATTGTGTGTTAATCTTTGTAGTTGTTCAACTGAAATTAAAATTAGTTTTTATTGGAGTCTATCGTTTTTAATTGAGCATATTCCCCAAGACAGAATTGAACACAGCCGCTGTACAATCAAGTACCTAAAACCTGTATAGTAATTACATGTTGAGATATTATAGTCCAAAATGCTCAAAAAATGTGGAACGCTTCACGATTTTGCGTGTCATCCTTGCGCAGGGGCCATGCTAATCTTCTCTGTATCGTTCCAATTTTAGTATATGTACTGCCGAAGCGAGTACGACAGTTATAATGTTTGAACTTTATATATATCGTACAGTTAAAAAAACTTCGGTAGCGTGAGTTAGAACTTACGTTAATATATCAGTGAATGCTAACTTATTTAGATTCATACTACTTTTTTATTTTTTCTTTCAATATATGAATCATGATCGTGAAATTAAAATTGTAATAAAAATCATTTATAGACTAAATAAAAGGAAAATGAGTTGACATTATTTTTGAATGCCATCAACGCCATCTATTTCGTCGATATAAAAACTCAACTGCTAACGATGACATCTAACAGTGACATCTATTTTAAATCTGTTGCACTACAAAACGTCAAAAAAGGTGCAGTGCTTCAAGCATCCTTCAAGTAACAGTACATAAAATATAGTAACAGTAACTTTCAATAGATGGCGATTGAAAACTTTGATGGAAAACAATAATAGGTAATAATTATTATTTTGGTACTTGAAACAACCGAGTTGACTACCAAGATACATCATACAACGCAATGCATTATTTTCGTATGTTTGAGATAAGTATAATCCCACCAAAAACATTCTGTAAAAACTAGCCAAAGTCAAAATGGAGCTGCTTGTTTATCTCTAAAAAGTACTGAAATCTAGACAAAGTCGTGCCAAGTCAAAGGTTCCTTACTGCGATTTCTTTATTAGTATAGTTAATGTTGCGTGACTTGGCCGTTGAAGGGTACACAAGGGTTCAAACCAGGTGCTCCATGACACCATTGCACCAATCTGTCGCCAGAATTCATCGTCAATGAGTAGCGGTTCTTGGTCTTCAACGGCCAAGTCACACAACATTAACTATAATAATAAAGAAATCGCAGTAAGGAACCTTTGACTTGGCACGACTTTGTCTAGATTTCAGTACTTTTTAGAGATAAACAAGCAGCTCCATTTTGACTTTGGCTAGTTTTTACAGAATGTTTTTGGTGGGATTTCACTTCTTTTTGTAGAAACTTCAAAACATTACAAAATATTTCTGTCCGTTTTTCTAGATACATTAACTGCATAAATAACTTTGTAATCTCATATAATTTATATGGAATTACAAAGTTATTAATGCAGTGATCACCAGGTACTCCAGATCTTCGATTATCCTAGTTTTTATAGTTTTCCCTTTATGTGGCCATTAAACCCTAACTCTGTACCAAATTTCAGCTCTCTGAGTTTATGGGAAGTACTAGTTCTATTTTGATGATCATGAGTGAGTCAGTCAGTCAGTCAGTGTCGAAAATGCGAAACTTTGCTTTCGCATAACTTCGGAACTATATGACCTACAGACTTGAAATTTTGGGTTTTAAGTATGTGATTATAGCTTACTGGATAGCGAAAATTTCAGCGTTCTGGTCTTATCCAGAGGTTCTCAAATAGGAGCCCGAAAATGCGGCGAAATGGTTCCTGTAAAGATGGTACGGCAGTTTTGCTTCGCGCTTTGACTTTGGCGGGGGCACTGCCGTGCCCCCTGATTTTTAAAACAAAATGTTAAAAGCCAACATCACGCGGTGTTCCCAGGCGGTCACCCATCCAAGTACTGACCGCGCCCGATGTTGCTTAACTTCGGTGATCGGACGAGAACCGGTGTATTCAACATGGTATGGACGTTGGCGATTACTTAGTTAAAATTACTAAACATTATTCACTCCTTTTAAAAAAAAAATTGCATAATTATTTTACCATTGATCTCTATTCTATCAACTGACTTTTTGACTGTCAACGTAAAACACCGCCATTTTGGAGCTAATTGTTGCGTAAACCTAGCGTAAACGTCTATGGAACTAAAATAAAAAAAACCGGCCAAGTTCGAGTCGGACTCGCGCACCGAGGGTTCCATACCATAAAAGAAGTAAAACATTGAAAGAATCACTTTTGTTCATGAATTTACGAGTATAATTTACATGAAGGTACTTTTGTTGGCAAACCGCAAACGTAACTTTGTTTTTGGCGGATTATTGTTATTATCAAAAAAAGTATATTAGGTAGTTAGTGAGTTGATTTTATTTTTCCTGTAAAATATACATTAACTATTGATCATAAATATTTCAGATTTTTCGATTGGTAAACTGCGGAGATAAGGGGGGAACGGTATTTTTTTCGACAGTTTGCCCAATAAATCAAAAACTATCAGGCATAAAAATAAATAAAAATTAGTTTTAGTATACACAAGTAACGGCCTTTCATATGATACCCCACTTAATATTATTATCACATTTTGAAAATTTGTCGACCCGGTTTTCCCCCCTTTTTAAATAAAACTAAAAACAATTCTCAAATTCTTACGATTATTATGACGTCGCGTCACTATTACCTATAACTATTCTACATTTCAAGTCGATAGCTTGAATAGTTACTGAAATAATCGAGTGTTACAGACGGACGGACGGAGAAAGTCTCACCATAAGGGTTCCATTTTCACCAAATTGGTATGGAACCCTAATAAAATGACATTAAAAACGACGGTCTCTACCACTGATAAGAACCTCAGGATATGGGCATCCGAATGATTTACGTAAACCTTTTTCGTACAAGCAAACATTAGCGCACTACACACTATCAAAATTCTGTAGGTGGCTGCTGAGCGCACTACTTAAAAGCGTGACCTTACTGTTGGTGGCAAAACAAGCCTTTTTGGCACTGGCGACATTTTTTAGCGCCGTCCATGTCCATGGTATATGTCTACCAAAAAATGTCAATTTAGTATCGTGGACCAAGGAATCACTATATAACGTGGACCTTTGAGGGGGGCGCCTCAAAATGTCAACGAATAAAATTAATAATAAGCAGGACAGATTAATTTGTTTTGCTATAATTCGCTACTTGAAAAGATTCTGTAACCTGTATGGTACAATATGCAGGAACACTAGTCACTACTCACTACCCACATGAAACACCACACACAATTTTCTAACACGCACGTTTCGTCCGCATTCTACGATTTCGCATTGTGAAGTCAACATCTCCTGAGGATGTCCCGGTGTCGGGACGAAACGTGCGTCGAAGTGTTAGAAACATGTGTGTGGTGTTTCATGTGGGTAGTGTTCCTGCATATTGTACCATACTCATACAGAATCTTTTCAAGTAGCGGATTATAGCAAAAAAAATTAATCTGTCCTGCTAATTATAGATTTCCGCAAAATAACGCCTGCTTCCTTTCAATAAATAAATAATAATCAAAAAATCTCACTGGTCATTAGTAACAAAGCATGAAGCGGCCGAGAGGATCGCCGTGCTGCTTAGAACGGTGCCACCGCAGACTTGCTGAAAAGTTGTCGCGTTGATCTCGCTGAGGAGAGCGGCGGCGAAAGGGTACTGCAGGATATCTGCTACTTCGCCGCCCGCTATGCGCTGCTGTATTGAATATGCTGTAGATAGATAGATAGAAAGATAAAAAATTCTTTATTGTCCACCAAAACAAAGCGAAAGAAAAAACAAATAAAATAAACAGCGAAACATATGTACAAATATGGCGGCTTCGCTACACGACGATCTTTTCCAGGCAACCATCGGCTGACTGGTATGTGCTTTAGGCAATAAATATCATAGTAGGACTCTTATTGCGGAGTTCGTCAGGGTATACCAATGACCACAGCAGTGACAGTTAATTCTATCGTATCGTGAAACAGTGTACTTACCTATAGGTACATATTACACAAATGCACAATGACAATTTGTTTTACGTAAAGTAAATTATTAAGAAAACTTAAAAAAACACGACTTTCCTGTCTGAGGTTAAACGATTTTTCAAAATATAGCCTATTTTACTCGGAATGATGTAAGGATTCTAACGATACCCCATAAGCCCAAATAACTTCAGTCGTTTAGAAGTTATGGTGGAATAAAGGAACTCACATACACAAGGTTATTTTGTTCTTTCTTGTGTGATTTATTACTCTCATACATGCATACAGCATACATGAACTCTAAAATCCTAATAAATATTCCTTTTTTGGGCAGTCGTGTAAAATCAGTTATTGACTTACTAAATCTTACTCACCGTCAATATTTGAAATTATAAAAATACAAATCACTGAAAAAACAATTAACGATTTCATCGTGATTATCAAAATAATGTCAATTTGGTACTAATAGAGTAAAGTAGGTAGGTATAGCACATCGTAATCTATGAATATTATCTTGTAAGAGCTTAATTAGTCTTTTATCATAATTTTGCAATTATTCGATTGTTATCCTAGTATCTAGTTACGTACCTACCTATATCATATATACCAATGTGAAACTCTGATAGAGACATACTTCCCAGGATGCAAAATCGGACTGAACCAATGAAAAGAACACTACTCCCTCAGAAGAAGACTGGGAAGTAGCAAACAAAATAGACACACAGGACAGGGTGCGATGGGCTATAGACAGCTTCCACCCTTTCAAAGCTGCAGGAACAGACAACATTTTCCCGGCACTACTACAGTGGGCGAGCGGGAATCTGACACCATGGCTGGCGGATATCTACAAAGCCTGCATAGCCTATACAACCAAAGACATGGAGAGAGGTAAAAGTGATCTTCCTTCCAAAACCTGGCAAGACCGACTACACTCAACCCAAATCTTTCAGACCAATTAGTCTTACCTCCTTTCTGCTGAAAACACTGGAAAGGCTAGGTGACAGATACCTACGAGACGGCGTAATACATCATATACCGTTACATCGAAACCAACACGCCTACAGCACAGGCAAATCGACTAAAACAGCTCTACACACAGTTGTGGGCAAAATAGAACACAACCTGGAGAACAAAATATCAACGCTGGGAGTGTTTGTCGACATCGAAGGTGCCTTCGATAAAACAACTTTCAAGAATAAAAGATGGAAGAATGATTTCTTGACAAGAGTTGATCAGGATAAAAAGGTCTATTTGATGGCTAGAAAAAAAATCCAATATGGCGGATTTTTTTTTTTTTGATAGAAAATGTAGGGGGATTATAATTGTCGGCCTATATGTATAGGCGGGAAGACAGCCCGCGGGCCACACGTGGCCCGCGCCTTACTAGTCTCTTGATATAACTGGCAAGTCTCTAATATGTTCCACATTTGGTCGTATCGGTCTCTTTGGCTTCAATTTACAAACATGTAGATATATAAATGTTGTGCCCGCAAAACTCATTGCCATCAGCTTTCGATGTATAATTAGCCCACTATGAGCGAAAAACTAAATAAAATTTGAATTTTCGCGCCCGTATGGTACCCATAAGATGGGTGAGGAGCACAGTATTGAAGATAGGTGGGGGTGATCGGCCTTATGTCATTCAAAACGTTATCCCATTGGCAATGAGCCATAAAAATTACATTTTAAAATAATTGAAAAAAATCCTGCTGAATAAACTAAGTACGGGTTCGAACTCCGAAGGAAGCTTTCAAAGAAAGTTTAAAAAACTCAATTATTAATTTAATTTTTAATTCAATTCTTACTGACTGAACTTTATATTGAAAACGAAAAAAAACTTCATTTTATTCAATGTACCTAGGTAAATATTAAACACAATTTACATATTAAATTATTTATTATTATTAAAATGATAAGACAAATTCGTCAACAACATTTTTACAACAATATTAAAAAAAAACGACAATGTTATGTGTCATAAACATTTAATATTTTAACAAATTAACTATTAAAGCATAAATAATTTTGTAAGTACATTCTCTGAATTAAAAAAATTGAGGGTATGCGGAAACGAACGATACGTAAACCTTTTTCGTTCAAGCAAACAGTAGCGTCATTTGTCAATATTCTATAGGTGACTGCTGAGCGAACTACAGCGTGGCCTTACTGTTGGTGGCAAAACAAGCATTTTTGGCACCGATAACTGGCGATTTTTCGCGCCCTGTCCAGGGTATATGTCTATTAGTACATAGGTAGGCGCTGACTAAAGGTCGCGTGCTTATTTATGGATTGCGCTTGCTATTTTGAGTAACTACTTAATCGTTAAAAATTAATTAAAACTAAGCGCAAAAGTGCTTAGGCCAGATTGTAGTTTGGCCTAAGCACTTTTGCGCTTAGTTCGGCTTAGGGTTTAACTCTAATCTTAATTTGATCCTAAGATGAAAGTTTTAATTACTCAATATCAATTGAAACTGTAGCGAACTTTTGTCCATAAAAATCGCCCATATCACGCATTGAACATTTTACATCAACTTTCTTCACACAAGAAAAAAGTAGCGCCAATTGTTAAAATTTCCGCGAATACGCCGCAACATGACGGAAATCTTTCTTGTGGAAACTCGGACTGCGGACTAATAACAAGTATAGCGATCTGTGGCGAGGACCGCGGTCCATAGACAATACTGCGGTCGGCTTACAATTGACGCTGTTGGTGTCAAAACAAACATTTCTGGCACCAGTAAACATTTTCCGCCTGGTCCTGTGTATAATAAGCATTTTTTCTGTATCTAGATACACGAGTCTTCCCAGTAAACGCCAGTGTAAACGCATATGTAAAGCCTCAAAAAAAATGGAATTCGGCAGGCTTTTAATGAGTCATGAAATGAACTTTAAGCGGCCACCGCGGTGTTCTTGCTGGCATCGCCGGCGTCTTGCTGGACCCTCTTGCTGACGAAGCTGTTCCGGATGGCGCTGGCTCTGGAGTAGGTCCACTCCCGGTTCTTCTTGGGCCCGATGAAGCTGGCCAGCAATATCATGCACATACCAATGGTCATGACGATTATCCATGCGCCTGGTATGCGGAATTCTGGAACAATATTTAGTATTTTTAAGAACCTATTAAAGTTCCAAGTTTTTGATTTTTTTGTTGGTTGTGTACTGATACTGGCTCACATATCAGCTTTCAGTACTTCAGGAAGTATCTAAGAATTTTGATGATCATCTATGAGTGAGTGTAGTCAGTGACGGAATCGGGGTTTCTACGATGTCAATAAAATATAATGTAGGTATAATGAAAGTATAAGACTTATGAAATTGAAATTTAAGTCTACTATTGACATCATATCGCGAGAATTTTGTGTTCTGGAATAGTCCCAGCCCAAGTTATGAGGTTTCATAAAAACGACGAAGCACTTCGAGAAAAGGTATCTAGGTATAAGTGCCCTTGCGCTTCGCTTGACTCTTCTTGGCAGGGTCGCTACCGAGGCCCCAGTTATTAAAGAAGCCGGGGCTATGCCTATCGCGTTTTCTATGGTGTTTAGTGTGTTCAGTACTTTATCAATGTACTCGTATTTGTAGTTACGTAGTGAGTAGATATGATTGATCTATTTTTCTATTTTGGCAGTTATCGAGAATATGAAATTTTAAGGGTTCCGTACCCAAAGGGTTAAAACGGTAAGTACCCTATTGCTAAGATTTGGCTGTTTGTCCGTCCGTCTATCCGTCACCAGACTGTATCTCTTGAACTACACTTGAAATTTTCTCAAAAATAAGGTATTTCTGCTTTTCGTAATTGCTTGATTTTTGACGGGCAGATCCTTGCATTTTCCCTTTTTGGGGGTTAAATAAACTCATTTCAACAAACTTACGCATGGACCCTCCACCCCCACCGCCTGGAGGCGTGGGGTTGGGAAGGGCCAGGACGATGTCCGTCGTCCGGGTGATCTCCGCGTCCTGCCCTTGGACCTTCGCCACGATGGCCCAGGGGTGCTGGTCCAGGCTGGAAGGGTGGTAGATGATGATGGCGCAAAACCCTCGCGACAGGTCCGAGAAGGTGTTGATGTTCGGGAACTTCGGCGATGGAAGATCAGCCTCAAGGAAGCCTGGTGAAAAGAATAAATCAACTATATTATTGTCCCTGCACATTGCACTGGCCACAACCACAAAACGCCGCCACCATCCTCAATTTTATATGGCCACACCAAACACGGTGACGCTGGTGGCCACCACACTCGCACATAAATCTGCTCACTCACGAATCCAGTCACTCCCGCAGTTCTCGTAGTTACGGGGAAATAAACGAGTCTGATAGCGAAATTGAAATTTCTGTGGTTTCTTGCAATTTGTACGCTAATAAGACATTTACATTACATGCCTCTAATCGTAATATGCCATATGGCTAGCGCGCCCGGCTTGATCTTGTGACGATATCCTTATAGCCGACGTCCGCTGTTGCTCAAAGGCTCCGAAATGTTCTCCAACATGAACGGTCCAGCGACTTCCCGCGGCCATCTTAATGTCATCAGTCTGCCAACACTACGTTTTCCCTTGCACGGTCCATCAAGCACTCTGGGTCTCCAACTTCCTCCGTTTCTAAGAGCTATGTTTCCTCTCCTCTGTTCTCATTTGGTCACGTAGATACTTTGAGCATAGCTCTCTCCGATACTTATGATTAAAACAATACCTAAATGTTATATATTTACCAAGTCCGTCGATGCGGACGAACCGGCAGTACTCCAGAGGCCTTGTCTGCTCAAGAACTATTCCTTGTAAGGTCAACTCGTCTTTTTCATTGTCCATATGCGACGAGACCATCATGGGATCTGCAAAATAAGATGATGAATCAAATAAAGTAAGGTATGAAAGAAGATGCCGAAAAAACATTGTCAAATCTAAACCAGAATGATGAAGACTAATTTTTTGCTTGTCTTCGCTTAGAGTCGACGTGGCAACTCCACACTCCGGAGTCGGACGTGGCGAGCGCTGGGAACCTGACGCCACACTCGCCAGCGTCGAGCCCTGCACCCACGTGTATACCTTTGACAGCGACCTCCGTCTACCGACGTGTATACCTACCTTTGATAGCGACTTCGAACCTCGCGCGCTGCTCCTCCCCCGCCGGGTGCAGCAGGCCGACGTGGCAACTCCACACTCCGGAGTCGGACGTGGCGAGCGCTGGGAACCTGACGCCACACTCACCGGCGTCGAGCCCGGCGCCTACGTAGGTGGCGAAGTCGTGGGGGTCCGCTGAAATCACCATAAATATATATCAGGATATTGCACACGCTGCAATCATGTCCCAAAGTAAGTGACAGCTTGTGTTAACCCCCGACCCACTACTGACTAATCAATCATTTTATTGTATGGAAAAAAAGTGTAGAAAAATATCATGGCACCAACCTTTTATAAAATATATTGAGTTTTCAAGGTATTTAGCCATTTTTATAAAGAAGTCAAATGAAATATGACGTCACCTGGTGAAACGTTGAAGATAGTGCCATTCCTTGCACGGAAGTAGCAGTAGCGGATGGAGGCATCGATGGCGCAGGACATGGTCACACTATCGCCCGCCACGCCGCTGACGATCGTTCTTCTAGCGGATAGAGTTGGCTCTGAAAATTCATAAATTCAAAGCTCAATTTTAGTTTATTCAATTAAGTCGACGAACATCCACTGCTTGCCAGTTGCCTAGACAAAAGCCTCCTGCAGTGATTTCCAACCTACGCGGCCCTTTGAGGATTCGTACTTCTAATACTTAAGTATAAGTATCTAAAAGAGCAGGCAAGACAGAGCATGTGGTTAGGCTCTTTAGACGCTTTAGAATAACTTACTTCTCATCAACTCGGCAACAATTTCAGGATCCCTATCCAACGGTGCGGGGACGGGGACAGTGAGGAAACCGAAGTAAGTGTCTCCTTCAGTCTCAATCGCACATCGCCAGGTACCAATATCATGTCTCGACAAGTTTGTAATCCGGATACCGCAGTCATGTTGGTGCACACCTGCCGAGTAGCTGCGGATGCAAGATAGTAACATATAGGGCAGATATTGACACAACTGAGATAGTACGTTTCGATATAAGTGCGCAAGTTTGTCATTTCTTTACGAGACCCGGGCTATTGACCCGCGTCAAAGTGGTATAAGGATGTGAAAAAAGGTACTTGGATCCAGTTCCATGCCAGCTGTACCGGTCCTCCGCCACTGCTTCCGCGGCGATCAGGATCCGGTCGATTGGACTGCGGAATTTGCACGAGCGCACCGGGTCCATTATATTTGTTGTTAGGACACAGGACAAAGTGGCTGTCTTGGCTTCTGGGTCCACGTTGGCGTGGGTGCTAACGGCGGGTCGGATTGCTGTAATTTCAAAGAGTTCATAATTAACAAAAACAGACAAGTACATGTGGGCTGAACTTTTTTAAATTCACAGATGAGAGAGTGAGAGAGATCCAAATGACATTCAAGTACTGTAATGGTCCCACCAATAGCTCCAATGGTACTAGTATCACTGGGGGTTTCACAGGGGGTACCCCGGTAAGAAACACAAACAGGAATTATAAGACTAAAGTGCCAACAGAATAAAATAAAATGAACACCCCTTTTGTAGAAAAGCTATTTTTCTTAATGTTGTTGCAATAAAATTAAATTACCTATGCTAAAATAGTTCAATGGGATACATGGTGCTAGTAGATAAATAATAATAATAACATTAATTGTTATTGTAAAAAGTTTTCTTCTTTTTAACATATCGATGTTTTTAACTAAGTAATTTACTCGAGATACAAAAAATGTACCAACCTTCTTTTACGAAAACCATATAATTCATCTCTTCAGTAAGAACTTGTCCCGGTAGTCCAACACTGATCGTCCAAGTGCCTTCATGTCTGGATTTGCTCGCCCTGTCCAGTCTGATTGTGCATCTCCCGAATCCATCAAAAATAAAATAGTTTTCTGGACTCCTGATTCTGCAGTAGATCGCGTTGGCAGGGCCAATGGTTACATTGACTGGTCTGCCTTGAATCCAGTAGAGGACATCGGGGTCATCTCCAGATGGGGCGTCTGAATATTACAAGAATATTACTAAAACGTCTGACAAAAATACTACTTACTAGTTATTTATGTAGATTGTAGATGCAACTCCAGGCTGTATGGTACTGGCACTAATGCCCCCGATACTTACCCTTCTATTTTGGAATACTTCCCCGATTTTATTATCATAAAATTGTTCACTATGGAGTAAGGAACATTAAAATTTGAAAACATTACATACTACCAGTTAGAACTTTGCAATCTCAGCTCGTACTACATCGCTTGGCATCGTGCCTTTGCCGGTAGGGTGATAACCAGCGGCTGAAGCCTCCCACCAGATCAAACCCAATTCGATCAAATCGCATCCAGTACCTCCCGCTTAAATCGGAGGACACAGTCATTTGCGCCAAGAAGTATATTAGTTAAAAAATCTAACGACACATATAGTTACCATGAACAGTAACACGACTGACGGTCTTATAAACTATCTTGTCTCCTAATTCATAATGAATTTCCCATTCGCCGTTGTCCGCTTCCGTAGCGTTCTGAACTAAATAGCCACAGCTGGTCGCAAGGTTGAGATTGATCACATTCTCGGGGAATGAGCCATCGGGTGCCAGAAGTTTGCAAGTGCTGACATCGGGGACTTTGATGAATCTCTTCAAGCGAACATAGAAATTGTTTCCTTCTCTAACGCTAATATCGGCTACTTCAGTGGTGTTTACCGAATCTGAAATCAAAGTTATAGTGATAACTGATAAGTAGGTAGTCAGATAGGCCTGATTAGACCTAAGCCTGAGTAGGCCTGCTCCGTAACGCATTATTATGGTATTCTGCGTCTAGGTGGGATGAAAATCTTTGGAGTGCTCCCGCCAAGAGGAGCTAATGCAGAAAAGGGTATATTTAGTTCAGAAAAGGACAGGTAGATTGCCTGGTTAAGTCAAGTCGAGACCCTGTGCTCGCACCTATTTTGTTGCACATGGTAATAACACAGTACAGACATCGTTTTATTGTGTATGGCCGAAAATAATACTGAATTTTGAAAAGCTGTAGCACAAAAGTTGTTAGTTTTAATGATAGAAATTGCAGGCCAAAAGCACTTTGGAATTTTTTATTTAACCCTGTATAAGTAAGATAATAAGCTAACTCAATATTAGTGTTACAAAAAAAATATACTTGCCTTCAACCCTAATCGTGAAGGGTAATCTCCTTTCTATTCTGTGTGAATATTTGGTTCCCGAGGCAATTAGCAACCACCTGCCGATAACATTCGGAGATGATACTCTTACAACAGCGGCACAGAATTCTTGTCGACCTCTCCAAACAAATTCCGTAGCATTGAAACCAACGGGTATATCATGATCACCACCAAGATCATCATTATCATTAATATAACCAGAAATATTTAATTGTTCGACGTCGATCGTTTCTCCATTCGGTTTAATGATTCGACAACCGTCATGTTCGCCGAAAGCAGGATCGGGTACAGATAAGTAAAATCTCTCGCCTATATTCTTCGCCGGGATTGTGAAGTATCTCTCTCCCAAGGTGTAATGCTCTGAAATCATGATTTAAAATTAAACGCAATTTTAAAAATACTTATTTTTAACCGACTTTAAATAAAAATGAGGTTCTCAGTTTAATGGATATGTTTGTATCTAAGTTTGTCCGCGATTATCTCGGGTTCGGCGAAACCGATTTTGACGATTCTTTTTGTAAAGATGTAATTGTGTTAAACTTATGCTCGTTTTCAACATTTTAAGGGTCACATAAGCCTTTAGGTGACAGTTGTTGTAAGTGAAAACTGTCACCTATCGGCTAAGGCCTTAGCGTAGCGTATTTCGTCATTGGCTAAGGTGGTGAAAACGAGCATTAGAAGAACAAAACGGAATTTTACCTGTGTATTCAGTATGATTAAAGGTGACATTATACTGCTGGATCCGCACCGTGCCTTCATCAGAGGTCGCAGTCAGGGTCCACAGGCCGTCATCTCCGACGTTTTGTATATCGACCCTCGCCCGACAACGTGAAATATCCGTATCGTCCAGTTTTTGGAACCTCTCATGAGATCCGTCGTTAGGTTTGAATTCAATGATGTATCCTTGAGGTCTCGTCAATTGGCATTTCGTCACTACATCATTGAACGTCGGGACCTCTACCACAAGAACATCATCTCCAGGGTTTATAATCGTTTGTATTGGTCTTGAAGTCTCAGTACTTTCAGTAGTTTCAGAAAACACACCTGGAAACATGGAAAAATGTTGAAATTAAAGCATTTGAGTAATTTTTGTAGTAACTGCTATTAGATGTAGGTAAGTGGTATGTTCTCCGAAAGGCTTGTTAGATGTGGATGTCTGTTGCTAAGGAGCTAGGTGACCTGCGGGCCTAGACAAAGTGACTTGACAGTAGAAAAACCACGCGACCACCAGTACAAAACATACGAAAGCATAAATGTACTCTGTGCGTAGCGTTGTTCACTGGCTGCTGGTACTGTTGTCGCTTGTCACGCGAAGTACGCTAAAGTTATTATCTACAAAGTCTGCGAGAACGCCAGGAACGTCAAAATTATCGTACTCGATTTTCAAAAACAGCGTACGTTTCCCTCTATTCGGTTACGTGGTTTGTCCATACATTTTTGTTACTTTGTCTAGCCCTGCTGACCGGAGCAATTGCGCAAGAAAAACGTAATCGTATAAATAAAATCTGCCCGCTGATTGGTGGAATCTATTGTTTCCATATTCTTATATTTTACTGCCATAAGCCTATTATGTCTTATTAGCCCTAAAATTGAGAAGAACAAGAAAAATTGAATTAGTGTACGAATGGCAAAAAAAAAACCACAAACATTTTGTATTACGCGGGCGAACTCGTCGATTTCGAATTTTCGCTTTCTTACCTACTCTTACCTACTACACCGGGCGTCCTTTCCGTTCTCGTTCAATGCGATATATTATTATGTATAATTATAATTGTTAATATTGTTTTTATGAATGCAAGTTTCGCAATACTGACACAGGTATCTGACTATCTACGTGGATTGCTAATCGCTGTCATTATCGGTGTCGTTATTGCGATAATAAATAAGCTCATTGTGGGAAAATATGTGACGCGAAAAATGCTGTCTGTTGAATTGAGCTACACTATATTGTACAGTACTAGGCGCTTAGCTAAAGACATCTAACATATCTAGATGTCTTTGGACTTCTTAGCTGTTGCTGCGGTTTCGCCTACAAGAATTTTTGTTTTTACTTTTTACACGACTGCCCAAAAAATAGGTGTATGTATGTATATGTATGTATGTATGTGTATGTATGTATGTATGTGTATGTATGTATGTATGTATGTGTATGTATGTATGTATGTATGTATGTATGTATGTATGTATGTATGTGTGTATGTATGTATGTATGTGAGTTTCTTTATTCCACCATAGCTTCTGAACGGCTGAATAGATTTGGACATATGGGGTATCGTTAGAAGCATAGCATTAAGCATTACATCATCCCGAGTAACACAGGCTATATTTTTTTTGGAAAAAGTTGTTTTACCACAGGGCAGTCGTGTTTTTTAATTTTTAAATTATTTACTTGTTTGTAGAACTTTTAAAGGAGAATAATGTCGTCATACATGAACTTTAAACGTTTACGCACGCAACTAAAGCCCTTCAAAGGGAACAATTTTCCAGTTTTCGCAACATTTTTCATTTCTGCGCCGGCCATTGGCCGGTTTTTGCTATTGGCCATAGCGTGAGGCTTATAGCCTATACGCCTATAACCTTCCTCGATAAATGTTCAAGCCAACGCAAAAGTAATTAGGTATAGAAAAAAACCTGACTGCCCCGTTACAAAAGTCTTTTCCAAAAAATATACCAAAAAATATACCGTAAGTATAGCATGTTACTCAGAATGATGTAAGGATTTTAACGATACCCCATTAAAACCTGTGTACCCCATATTATGTTCTAATCTGTTCAGTAGTTATGGTGGAATAAAGAAACTCATTACACATGTACCTACATGATCCCTAAAAACATTACACTCCTTTTTTTGGCAGTCGTGTAAAAAAAATATGTCATGATCGTTTTTCGAGTTTTATTTTATGCTATTTTTGGCGCATAAGATAAAATGTTTCGTTGCTTATCTTAATCTAGTACCTACCCTATCTAGTACCTACCTACCTAATTCAAATGTCGAAAAATACTTCAATATTATTTTTACTCTCCACTCAAGTACCTATAGGTAGGTACTTAGATATAAAATTTGCTGTCACTTTTTGGGATCATCACCTCTATCACGGCATCCGTCAGAGAAAGAAAGATTTTGGCAATTACCTAGGTAGGCTAGGTTAGGTTAGGTTAGGTTAGGTTACCTACTTAGATATATAAAAAAAGATTCCGACGAATTGAGAACCTCCTCCTTTTTTTGGGGTCGGTTAAAAATTCGCTGTCACTTTTTGGGATCATGAAGGCATCCGTCAGTGTGAAAAAGATTTTGGCGATAGTCAACCACATTATCCAACTGCAGATTTTATTCACGTATATCCGACTTTACTACTTGTATTTTATTCGTAGGTACTTTTTGGGATGCTGATTTCCTCACCTATTTTGTCTAAAGGAGGAGGAATATCATGTACGAGTAGGTAAAAACTCGAGAAGCTAAGATTTTTTAAGTTAGATCAAACTGCACACTGTGTGCAAATTTAATTAAAATCGGTTAAGTAGTTTAGGAGTGAATCACGGAAACAACGTGACGCGTAATTTATATAATATATTATTAGAAATGTATTTATTAATTTATAAATAAAAATACGTAAGATAGGTTGCCTATTAGTAGATATAATTAACCAAAATTTGTACACATGTTGTCTACTTATGTAGGTATTTAGCCGACTACGCCAGGACTCAGGAGGGTTATATTTTAAAAATACTGTTTAAATACCTAATATGAACTTAGATACTAGATAGTATACCTAAGGCTAAGGTGAGCTACGGGTAAATTAAGTGATTGTGAAAGATATAGCTAGGTATCTACTATATTTATTTAGCACAGAAAACTATTATTATCTTTCATTATCTGTTTGTAATATGAGTAGGTTTCATACCGATAACCTACCTGCCGGATTTACAGGCTTTGTTACACTAACTTGTAACGTGTAAAAAAAAATACAACGGAACATCTTAATATATATAAATCTCGTGTCACAATGTTTGTCCTCAATGGACTCCTAAACCACTTAACCGATTATAATAAAATTCGCACACCATGTGCAGTTCGATCCAACTTGAGAGATAGGATAGTTTAAATCTCAATTTATCTATTTTTTTTAATTACCCCTAAGGGCAAAACAACGTTTGCCAGGTCAGCTAGTATTATTATAAGTACCTAGTTTGATACTTAGTTATTTTATTGACCATAATTAGTATAGATATTTTCTTTGATATTATTAATTGTATTTGTAAGTCTATTACCTACATAGAAATAAAAAGATGATATACAAAGCTATTATAGAGGCGCTGCTTACGTGAATTAAAATAATCGCGTTGGAATCATGGATTATTCCGGGATCAAAATTGAAAATGATTGCCTAAAAATGATCCAAGCTAGATATGGCGGTAAAGAATTGACTTTTCATAAGAGCTTATATCTTAGCCTATGTGAAAATTATTAAAGATTTTCATTTTCATATGATTAATCTGTATTCCAAATATCAGCTTTATCGGTTCGGTATGTTTACTTATATGTATATTGTATATACCTTATAGTGCCAGATACAGAAGGCTGCAGTTTGTACTAATACATTAAGTAAGTAGGTACATTATTGCATTGTTCACGTTTCAAGGCTGTTGAAGAGACGTCAATTACTAATGAGAAATAATGACGTTAACCGACCAGTTTTAGCAAGTAGCGGGAAATGAGAAAAGCTTTTACTTGCAATGCACGCGATATGCCTAACATGGAACCTGCTTGTAGTCTCATAAAGCTAAACACTGTGTCTACAGTGTATAACTGCAGTGTACATAGTGTACCTAATTCCTTCTGTATATACATTTTTAACTCTTGTAGTTACAGTTTCTACTCTACACGTTGTTTCTATACTCTAGGAATCACGGACAGCCCTCTGTGCAGAGCCTGCATGAAGGAGGACGAAATACCGGCACCTATGCTATTATAAAGTGCACTGGAGTGTCAGAGCTCCTCAACAACACTCCAGTCTCCAAGATATCCTGTGCGAGCTGGGAAGCCTCTTCGGATTCTGGAGTGAGCTCGGCTGGCTGAAGTGATCCGGTGAGAACCCGCATCCACGACTTCACACGCAACGGACGAAGAGATTTCGGCCAATCGCGGAAAAGTTCAAGGGACAGAAGAAAGAAGAAAGAAAAACACCTATTATCTACCTAACTAGAGTTCTGAGATACAAAATTTTCCTGACAGAATTCGTATCTGTCGATACCGTACCAAACAATAAGGTAAGGAAAACAATAAGGTAGGTAACCTGTACATATAAATAACAATAAATGGACTGATAAGAAATCTGTATGAATAAAATTACAAAACAAATAATCATGAATCGTATTTTATATTTGAAGTGATAAGCCACGGAGGTGATTAGTCGTATGAATCGACTAAATAGTAAAGCCTACTCAGTCGCAGGCTCTATATTATAGTTTTAAGTCGACTTATATTAGCCAGGCTTTACAACGCGTTGTTTAACGACACAGAGCCTACAACTTACAAATTATAAAAAGATCACGAGATGTCCAAGTTATTGGAGGTTTTCAAAAGTCACACAAACACAAAAGTAGGTAGGAAAACACACCTGTAAGTAAAACAGCGTACACAACAATCCCCAGGTGCGTCCGCATCATGTGGCGACACACACAACACTGCGTCCGCGCAGATCAAAGGCAACTGATGGAAAACGACCTCGCGACGCTCGATCTATCAACCCTTAATCGGCACCTGGAAGGAAAAACACTGTAAGTCAATGTTGGGTCCCCTATACCAACTCTGGTTGCTCTCTGAAATTAGTTGCAACTAGGACAAGACGCGTGAACACCCCTGATTATAGAGCCCTGACTCCGGAGATATCAACAGGTTTTTTAACGAGTCGGTTCGTCCGTTGATAACAGCGTGCGGGCTCACAGTCAATCCCCGGATGGCACGACTTCAAATGAAGCGCCGCCCGGATGCCCTCTTAACTAGGACAAATCTGGGGAAACCCTGGAGGAAGACAAATTGGCAACCCTGCCTTAAAGGAAGGAAGGGCAAGCGAACACTTAGAATGTGAGTTCTACATACGTACGCGCTAATTCTAAGAAGAGACGAGATATTATGATATTCCCTCTATATGGTTGGGACCACATAATACCATAATAGTGGGATGAACGATGCCGTATCTCAAAAGGACCAGCTAAGGGTTTCCTTTTCTCTTGGTAGTTGGTTTTATGACCAAGTAGGTACTAAGAGTAAGAGACCATCAGACCAGTAAATGAGTTCTATTTGTAGATATGCTTTAAAAAAATCTTGTCTTTGGTAAATACTTATCTACGCCATATGACTTGGATACCTTTACTGATTCTTTACGAGAAGAGTCTTTAATCTTGACTGGCAATCAGACAGACAACTGACAAAACTCAGAAATGACTCAGAATGTTCTGGAGAAATGTAACTAAGGAACGGAGATGGTTTTTGAAAAATGCTGGATGATTTAATGCTCTGAAACGACGTTATTCTGAGATGGTTCATATTTCATAAGCTTTATTTCTTTAGAAAAAAATGCATTATCATCATAATTATATCCAATAATTTACCAAACTTAAAAAAAGTTACAATATTATTCCTCGCAAGTATTAAGTATCTTTGTCATTTAATCAATAGTCGAATATTATCAATTCCAAATTCCCTTATCGATGTGATGAACGATGTCCCCTGATTAATCTTTGTGAGCAATATTAAGTATTTTTTGTTTGTCTGAAGATAAGATACCTAGGTACCTATAAAAGTCTGATTAATATTTTATTATTATCATAGAGTAGTGATTATGAAGGCAGTCCTCCATTCTACCATAGAGTCATAGTCAAAAAATGTCTTCGAGAAATTTCTCCACCCCATTGTGACACAAGGGATGGCTTATATTTTATGCAACGAATCAGCCTGGTTGTTCAGCGCGAGAATGTCTTTTCACTTGTGTTTGCGTGATATTTTTATATTTAGAACACCTAAAAAATTATTGCATCTAGAATAAGTTAGAATAATATTTCATCCCTGATCCTCCTTTTACCAATGTACCTACCTACGTGATAAAACCTAATATATCACCACGGACCATCTATCAGCATATCTAGTATCTACTAGCATATTATTTTTATAGTAATAGTATAATTGGTTTTGCACTTACCTAAGTTTTTTTATTTAATAGCATTTGCACAGAACACACTTCTGGCACTTTTCATGGGGAAAAAGTAGTTTAAAAAAAATACAGGCTTTAAATTTTCCTGCGTAATATTTTATTTTTGTATTTAATTATGTTATGTTTTAGTTGATAATCCAGGTTTTAACACTTTTTGTAGATCTAAATAACTTTGTTTATTATAGCGCAAAATAGCCGACCGGTTTAAATGAATTCCTTGTGTTTACTCTCAAAATATATTTGTAGACTGTAGAAGCACGAGATTAGGTAGATATATACTCGTATGTAGGTATTTATATCTTAAAAACAGTTTCGGTTCTTCACGAGTTTAGATAAGGATAAAAATACATTTTTGTCACACAGTCATTACGTTTTAATATCTGGTACACACGATGAGTCTTAATTAATTTTTTAACGACAGCGTTTTAGAGGTTAAAATACCTTTGTATTAGTAGTTAAATCACAGAACACAACTGAGTTAAATAGGCAGGCCGGTAGACTTACGTAAGTATACTCGTACATTCGATCTTGAAACTGTTTTCCTTGTCGATACACGCTTCATTATCATTTTATTATACAGCTAGTCAGCTATGTATACTATTTAAAATTTGGTAAGTAGGTACTAGTTTTGTATTAGTACATTCACCTACCCAAATGATTGTTTTAATTTACTCATAAGTATGTAAACAAATATTACATAGCAATATTTTTATTTACCCCAGCGAAAGTTTTCAATTTTAATTCTGGATGTGCAATTTGCAATCATATAAGGACCTCCTATAAGGCTCCCAGTGTTATAGTAGGGTGACGAGGTATCTTGAGGTCCTAAGGATGTCAATTTGACTAGTTAAATTTCTTTTATAAAGTTTTTTAAATAACAAAAATATTTGTAAGCAATATCATTCACCATTGAATTGCATGTATGCTAACAACAGGCGTAACAGAGTAAGGCCCGGTTTTCACCGGTGCGGAGCTGTGTTTGAGTAACCAATCGGATTTAGTCCATTCGACATCTCCTCTCCCCTCAGTTTGGGAGATGTCAAACTGACGCAATCTGATTGGTTACTCAAACACAGCTCCGCTCCGCTCCGCTCCGCTCCGCTCCGCACCGGTAGAAACCGGGCCCAGTGACTTGAGTAACAGGTGCTATAAAAAATGTTTTAAATCTCTCAAACAAAGAATGTTGAGACAAACGAGACGTACACCTGACGTAAGGTGATAATGCGTCCTATAATTGAGAAATCGGTTGAGGAGTGAAAGACAGCGGAGTGAAGGAGAACATAATATACACTTACACACCTATAAACTCACCTCTATAATATTAGTGTGATCACAAATGTATACCAATAAAATATAATTAACTGCTTTTGTCCGCTGTTTATCTAAATAGGGGGCACAACAGCATGTTATTCCACCACTCACGCGAGTGCACATCGCATGCACTGCGTGCTATTCACGTAAGACGTCGCCTACATTTCGTGAAGTGAAATGTTTAATAATATACGTTACCTAATTAATTAACAAAAAAAACCGACTTCATCTCTCATCAAACTACTGATGAATATACATCCTTTCCAACTAAACATTTAAGACTTATAATATGGTTCTCTCGTGGATACCAACATCAGAACTAGACTAAATTTAAATGGGCCACACGGGTAGCGTCAGCTTTCTAATAAAAAAAAGAATCATCAAAATCGATTCTCCCAGTCAAATGTTATTGAGGTAAGAAACAAAAAAAAAACAGTCGATTTGATATTTGAGAGCCTTATTCTTTTTTGAAATAGGTTGAAAAGGTCATGGCCACAGATTTTAGTCATGGCATTTACGTAAGCAGGTGATATTGAATTCACGTTTTTAGCGAACACTGTAAAATTAGTTTTAAGGCTATTCGCATAAAATTGAAATTTGTGCAACATGTCAGACGATAGGGGAAAATTAAATTTACATTGTTCGATAAGGTTGTATGATTGTATTTCCTATTTTTATTTTTATTTCTTGATTCACATCACTCAACGTGTGAAACATTACGTGAATACTTAGCCCCTAGTGCCGCGCACTGGCGTAGAAATTATTCGCGGCAGTGTGGTGTGCCATGTGCCCTTGACTCCCCCCCCCTACTCTGCCCCACTGTGCCCCACTCCTCAAGTCCTCACGCCTCCCTGTAACTTGGCAGGGTTGTTGAAAGCTTTGGTGCTAATTATATCATAATAATCGTATGATTTAGCTCTTCCAACCAAAAATGACATAAATTGTGTAGTACGCGTTGTGGACTGGTCTTCTAGGGCATGTCTCCAGCTCAGGTAAGTTTAGGAGTTATAGATAAAAATTTTCTCACAACGCGTCAACAAGTGAGAGTCTATCACCCCTGCCCGCCAAATTCAAAATGATGCAAAGAAACCATGTTAGTTGTATGAGAGCCCTGTTAAATATTTGTTTTATACTGTTTTTTAGTATAATTTGTCATTATAGCGGCAGCATCATCTGTGAGAATTTCAAGTCTGTAGCTCAAGAGATTCAACTCAAGAGAGAACGGTTCAAGAGATACAGCCGGACAGACGGACGGAGGGATGGACGGACAGCGAAGTCTTCGTAAGAGGATCCCGTAAACAACCTTAGGGTACGAAACCCTAAAAAGACAAAACTAACTCACGGCATTTAAACACGCGTCAACCCTTTATAATTTGAAAAATCATTGACAATATAGAAAATCATTGCTCTCTTATTTATAATAAAATTTTCCGCATAATATACAGCCGGACAGACGGACGGAAGGATGGACAAACAGCGAAGTCTTCGTAAGAGGGTCCCGTAATCAACCTTAGAGTACGAAACCCTAAAAAGACAAAACAATACTAATCTGTGTCAATCAATACTTTAAAAGTTTAAAGGCATGGCTTTGACGTATTTAAGTATGAAAAATCTATTCACAGATCCTAAAAGCTTGTACAAAACTAAAAGCCCCACCTCTTACCGTGTCATCAACCCTGTTTACACGTCACTTTCCCGAGGGTAAACAGGGTCACCTAACTTTAGCGAACTCACGGCATTTTAGGGTTGGATAAACATGCGTCAACCCTTTATAATTTGAAAAATCATTGACATAGAAAATCATGGCTCACTTGTTTAAGCGAGGTTTATAATAAATTTTCCAGATTTTAGATCAAAAATACCTGTAATATTGAGCCTGAAAACTAGACGCTACGGCTTACCTAGGTATTAAAAAAGCAATGCAAAGTAAGTACTATCTAGATACAAAAACTTTTGCGGATATTGTAGCGTAGATAGGTTTCCATTTGCCTACCTCTGCAAGTGAATTTTATTTTATTTCTTTGCGAGGCTGTTTTTAGGGTTCCGTAACCAAATGGTTTGCCATTTGGTTACGGAACGGAACCCTTATAGATTCGTCATGTCTGTCTGTCTGTCTGTCCGTCCGTATGTCACAGCCAGTTTTTTTAATATTTATTTTTATTTGTTTCCGAATTACATAATTAAGAGACGCCAATAAAAATGCAAATCAGCATAACACAGTTTGAATCTGTTTTTTGTGATGAAATTCACTACCTATGAACGAAAACTTGTGGCCATCTTTTTGTAGACGAAAGTAAGAAAGCAAATCGTCATAAAAACCTGTTGACAGCTCATTCCACTTGAAATGAAGTAAAAAAAAATGTTTGTTATTGACATAATATCCGATCGACAAATTAATCTCGCGTGACTTATTGAAGAAACTACTGATTATTCTCATAAGTCATACCTACGTACTATTTTGAATTTCATTCTCTAAGTAGGTACATAGATAGTTGTTATTGAATGAGCGATTGACCTAAGTTTCTATGACTATCGTAGATAAGCCATAGGTATGGCTTAGGCTGCATTTGAGCCGTACACGCGAATTTCAGACGAAACGGCATAAGCAGATAAAAAATCCTTTCAAAGTTGCGACAATAATCCTTTATCCAATAATAATTTGATGAGATAAAAACATCTCAGAAAAACATCTAAAAGCCGATAGCTAGGTATCATAAGTAATCACTTTACACTTGAAGTTATCACAATAACATGCTGCAGACAAACATTAAAGTCGCGATATCCTTTCGCCTCTCTCCACTTTAAAAGAAATGTGTAAACGGCCATGGCATACACGATTTGTATGTGGAGCGAAACTAAAGAAATACAAAACAATCCCAGAACAAACGAATTTCTCTCTTATTGCTCAAGATATAGAGGTTAATAATCTGAGCAGGATGTGACGTTCTTAAGACCTTTGAGACACATGAGGGGCATGTCGACCGGCGCAGGCATGGCAGTTCCAACTTCCATGCTCGATTCCAGTGGTGCCAGATTAGGCGAATTATCGCCATTTAGGCTACCTCGGGGGGTCAATCGGCGACCAAAAATCCCGATTGGCTACCGGTAGCCGTTTAGGCTACCTGGAAAATTGAAACGGGCGATTTTAGGCTATCTACCAAAAAATATCTAATAATTTCTTTGACATAAGTACGTTACAAAAGTTTCGATACAAACGTATGTAATATCAGGTTCTTTATCTTTCCATGCTGTATGCTTTCTCATACGTATTGCAATTACTATTTGTAGGAATGAGATGGAGTCTGGAGATACATAAGTACGTTTGACACCATCGATATAAATCTTTGTTTGACACAATAATCTTTTACAATACTTTATATTAGCCGGACAAATTAAGTGACACTTCGATAAGATGCAATTGCCCAGAGCGACGGAAAGTTACGTTACGTACCTATCCGTATCAATTTCATTCGTGTGGTTATTAACTTTAGAATAAAATTTGAATTTTTGCGCCTGGATGTTAACTATGGTATTCTGTATCTCAATGTCTTCATCAAGTTTTTTTATTATAAAACATAATTTTTTTTATACATTGAAAGATTTTCTACAAAATTTTATTTGAATGATAAATTAAAGTAGCAATGCATAACGAACTATAGAAACAGTTATCATCACTGCAAGTGTAAATAGTAAATACAGAATATGACCCCACCATAAGTTAGTTTGGTAATATGTACCTACTCACGAAAAATATATATATTTCTTTTAGCTTCACGTTGTTTTTTCTTTACGTGTCTTCATTATTTGGGTCTTAAATATAGTTCTGTGAGATAGTTTAAGGAGCACACCACGGGTGTGCCCTTTAAACTAGCGAAATTCAATTTTTTTGTGGTTTTTCGCGATTTTTAAGCTGATAAGACATAATAGGCATATGGCAGTCAAATTGCGATCATCCCAATATCATCTTCACGTGTTTATATAAAAATCTCTGCTCGAAAGTGTCGAGTTAAAGAAATTAGTCCGAGATTTGCGAGTTACTCACATAAACCTCGATACTCAGACTAATTTCCTAGGATACACATTTGTATGCAAAGATTTTGATATAATCATGTAAAGATGATACCGCCATTCCCGCAAAGTGACTGTCATAAACGCCTTAAAGTTTTAGGCGAATTAGGCTACTTGTGCAAAAAAAAAATATTGGGCGAATTTAGGCTACTCAGCAGGCAAAATTGGGCGAATTCAATTGGAAAATATCTGGCAACCCTGCTCGATTCACGTCATCAGTCAAGTACAGAGTCGCGTGTGGGGAGTACGTTTTTTCTGCTGCTACTACTCAAACCACTATCAAAAAGTTCAATTAATTACCAATTCACTTAAAGCCACTGTGTTATCTCTGTGCTTCGTTAACTACGTTCGTCGTGTCTGTTTCGACGCAAGCATCACGGATTTCTTTCACTGTGTAAGTAAGAATAGCTTCTTCTCTTGAAAGTTTTGGAAAGTTCTTTTGCAAACATAAAACAGAATACTCCAGTTGTATTTAAAACCTTGTCGTACCCTTGATTTCCGTTGCTGGTGTCTTCTTTTGAACTTGATTGACTACTTTAATCTACTTCTTCGTTACCTCCTCTATTCTATTTCCATGAATATTCAATTCATTGTGTGTTGTGTTTAAGTATATAACTATCATGTAAGTGTTAATTATTGTACTGTTACTGGAAACCGCCATGACTAATCTGTGGTTAGTTGTATTTATCAAATATTTATAAGTGTCTAGTTTGTTTAGATGTCGGTTAGAAGTTAGAACTTCAACGGCAGCCATGCTTCTCGCTCTCAAGTGATAAAATAATAATGTCAACTGGCGAATTAATTAGCGTTGATGCTATTTTTGTCTGCTAACTACACAATACCACCATTTATATTATATTTAATTTTATAATCTGGAGCCGACATTTGAAAATGATCGTCTGGGTTGTAAGACACATGCAACTCTTGTATAATATGAACAATTTACATGTTAATATGGTTTAATAATACAACGATCTACCCGCGAAATTCAAATTTTATTTACTTTTCGTGATTTGTAAAGCTTAATTTTCAAAATCGCTGGCAGAATGCAAAATCACCTTTACAGTTAAACCTGCGATAATGATTCCGACGTTCCCAATAAAAACCTTGACAACAAGGTGTCCAGTTTAGGAAATTAGTCTGAAGATAGACTAATTTGTGAGTAATTTCACTTCAAACTCGATACTCGGGCTAATGTCTTAAAATTGACGCTATGAAAAGGTTTTAAAATATAAACATGTGAAGACTGAAAATGATACTGATATTCCCACAATTTTCATGCCATAGGCCTGTAAGTGTATAGTCGTAGCCTGCAATACAAGTGAAATACAAAAATTTGAATTTGGCACCAGAGAGACTTAGTGCACCTAAGACATAAAATGTAAATAGTAATCCTAACAAAAAGATCGAGGGCGATAACTTTAATATAGTCAAGAAGTTTTGCATCGTTCCATTCATTTATTTTTCTTACATAATAATAGAGGCAAGTAAAAATATTTAAATTAAACACAGTAAATGAATGAAGCAAACGTACTCATTATTTGAATTACATACATTTTTTAATATCGTTATTCAAAACATTATGTACATTGATCTCTAAGTCATATCGCTAAGGAATGGTGACAATCACGACGAAAGCCATTTTTGTCACCTGCAAAACAATACCTTCTATCACTTAATTTTGCATATTGTTTACTAAATGCTATCAGTTACAAGAGTTTTCAACAATCTGCTTTTATCCTCAGCTTTTATAATTTAGATTAGATTTTTTCCTCCTCTACATTCCCATTTTCAAAACCGCAAAGTAGAACACTTCCAAAAAAGTTCTACAACCATATTATTACTCAAGAAACCCGATACTTCTTCGTACCCATTGTCAAAACAAATTACTAATTCTCGATCAATGTCAAGTTTTGTTGTACCGTTTTTCCTTTCAGATTGCGTTCTACTAGTTTGACATTAGTCATCTGTACCGTATTATTCTTTAGACTGAAAAAAAAACAGTTATTTACACATATGAGTGACTAGGAAATTGGCAGCAGCTTGAGACCGGCTATAATAAACCTATGACATAAAGTAGTCGACAGAAGCTTTGTACCTATCTATACTTTGTCCAATGCTCCCATATTGTTGATTCCGTCTTTTGAACTGACTGCGAAAATGGAAGAGGTTTAAAAAAATAGTTTGGTTTGGAGAATTTGCAATATTGTACTCGTACGAAGAGCGTTTTTCGCTGTCCTAATATTTTGGTTTAGCACCGACTTCTAAAACTATCCCGATTATTAGAAAATTATTTTGTGCTTTTCAGCAGATTTGGTATTTAAATGCGGTTTTCGTTTTTTTTATTGGATTTATTATTTTCACAGTGTTTTTTTAAGTATTAATTGTTTGGTTAGGATTGTTGACTTGGTAGGAATTAAAAAAAAATAACTTCATTGAAGTAAGAAGTATCGGTCCATGGCTTTGAAAAAAGGTACCTAAGCAACAATCTCCAAATGTTTATCTTTGTAGAAATTGTTGGCAAAGGCGTTAGTAATATTATTTCGATGGCAAGGTGAGTAAAATAGTATTGTTTAAATATGATACACTCGTGTTAAAATGCCTCTACTTTATTTTGGGAGTCGTATTTTTGGCATTGTTTCATACTATGATATCTTTGTTCTCTACACATTTTGGTTTTTCATTACTGAGGCGAATATTTTTGCCACATATTTATAAACGATATCTTTAGTATTGTTGATCTTCTTCACTAAGATAAATATCTTTTTCGCATTTCGCAAGGCATCGATAAAATCTAGAACTGTGTTGCGCTGAATGGAATTTAGATGACCGTAAATGGATCTAGTTCACGGAATAAGTAATTTCTCGCGTGTGGCAGCGGCTTGTGTTTTGTTGAAAAATCAGTCCAAATTTATATCCGTCTGTCACGACTGACGACTACGATCGTCCGCGCAGTTCGTCGACCGATGTTACTCAGACATACGTGGATGTCTATTTCCAACTAGTGAATCATGTTCTTTGCCTGTCTTTGCCAAACAAAAGGAAATGTATTTGCGTGCATTGCAAAAGAGAACCTTGTTTTTTCCTTCTCTCTTTTACGAATACGTTGGTGAACCTTAGAAAATTGGTCAAGTGCGAGTCGAGATCGCGCACTGAGGGTTCCGTACCATCGAGACCTCTATTATCTATAGTAATAAAGTGAACTATTTTAGCAGGACAGATCAATTTGTTTTGCTATAATCCGCTACTTGAAAAGATTCTGTGTGGTAGGTATCTACAATATGCAGGAACACTACCCACATGAAACACGACACTCAATTATTGTGACTACGATTTCGCATTGTGAAGTCAACATCTCCTGAGGATGTCCCGGTGTCGGGACGAAACGTGCGTCAAAGAAAGTGTTAGAAAATTGTGTGTGGTGTTTCATGTGGGTAGTGTTCTTACTTCCTGCATATTGTACCATACAGAATCTTTTCAAGTAGCGGATTATAGCAAAACAAATTGATCTGTCCTGCTAATTATTGATTTCCGCAAAATAACGCCTGCTTCCATTCAATAAACTATTTTAGGTTAGATAATCCTGTTGTTATTAGAGCAGATGCAACCTCCATGCAGCTGTATAACTAGCTGTATAACCTTTACGTAATATTATATCCGTCCCGACAAAAGAGAAACGTCCTTACAAAAAACCAGGTCGTGTCCACATTAATTCAACCAATTTCTTTACCTTCACTTACTTTACTTTTCCAACAATACCTACTACATTAGTGATGAGACTCAAGCTTCGCAACAACAATAGACAGACATTAATCCATATTTTTCTAGTGACGTGCTCAACCTTTGTTCTAAATACCAATATCTTAGTATCGCCGTTAAACAATTTGCTAATCGAAAATGAATCCTATGTGTAATTCAAATAACGCAAATGGTTTGATGAGACGATAGCAATACTAAGTTGGTAATAGCTACAATATTGTCGAAGCTAACGGACGGAATTGTCAACAGTGCGAGATAAAGATAAACCATAATCATCTTTGAATAATGATCGATTAGATAATATCATCTGAAGTTACGTTATAATTATTCATCTGTGGTATTAAACAATACAATAAAATTATTATAGTACGTATTTGATGGACGGCTTGAGGCTTCTATAAGTTCTAATAAACGAATTCTTTTTTCACGTTAAAGATGAGGGAAGACGTCATATTCACCAGATGGTAAATTAAACTGACGCAAAAAATGTATGAGAGTGACAGTGGTCATCGATAAGTCACGAGATCAATTTTCGATCGGATTTTTCATTCCCAAATATATTTTTTTTCGTTCAACAAGCAGTCGAAGTACCTATTAGAAATAGAATTTATGAATAATAAAAATGCATTTAATTCAGGCTCCACTCATAATATGTAGAATATTACTTATTAATCATCAAACAAATAATTTTACTGTAGGTATATAGCTACCAGTAGGTAGAAAGTTACCTAATATAGGTAGATAGGTAAAGTTCATGTACAACGAATACATATTAGGTATATACTAGTTGTCTACTTCTTAAATTGAATATTATAACGATGTGTTATGTCATCATAATGTATCTATCCCCCTAAATTCAAAGTTAATAAGGAAGTGACCAAAATCGATAGTGCTTTGATACGATTGTTAATCTTTATTGTCATAAATTAGATTTAGGTATATTATATTGTTATGATCCTATATTAGATAATAATATAGGATCATAACATACCTAATTGTTAAGATATCTCGAAACGAGACGAAAGCATATCCCTATCATCCGGCGCGATGCTGTGTAGAAGGTAGAAACCTATAGCGTACTAACTGCATCTTTATTCTTCAATTACCATCGGGTGAGTTCGCATGTCAAGTACCTACTAATTAAAATAAGGGTTCCATTTTTACCATTTTGGTATGAAACCCTAAAAACCGAACTAGGTAAATAATATCCTATCCTAAAGGGAGATAGTCATTCAGTTATGCGTTTAATGAAGCGGTTTTGATAGTGCATGTTGTGAAAGTTCTCGGAACAATCTGGCGCTTGCACAGCATCTTGCAAGCGGGAGGCGGTCGCCATGGCAACCGGGTGGCGCGCTATTTTCGTCATCCCAGTTTGATCTCGCAAGACATTCCTCCTGCATTAGCCATTGCGTTTCGATATGCGATAGTCATATACTGTAGATTAAAATTGCAATATATAGCATACATATAGAGATACAATTGTTTTGTGCCCTGCACCCTATTCCTTTACCCATAATATCATGACTTATAGACGACGGTCTTTGAATCGCAATTCAAGAAATGTACGGGAATTACAGTTGTCTTCGATAAGTCACGTGCGCATTTGTCTACGCGATATGACATTCAATAATTCTTATACATTTTTGCAATTTCGTTCCATATAGATATGGAATGAGTGATCATGTAGATCACTTCTATGACGATTGTCGATAAGTCATATTACGGCTACGAACGCTGAGCTGCCTGTTACCTTTAGTACCTCTACATTGTTTTTCCTGCTTGCGTACATTAATTGGCGTGCAGGCTGAAGTATCCTCATATTAGGTAGACCGTAAGATAAGTGTTATTTACGTTACCGAACCCCCCCTCTCCCCTCCTGTCACCGCAGACAGCGCCACACTTGAGTCACTCGACAGTCAACAAGATATAGCACGTCATAGTGATTGTACTCTGCCACCGGATCACGACCGGATCCAATGGCCAATGCATTATATGTTAAGCTGGCCACACAATTACCGGTCTAGTATTTAATGGAAGTTCTAGGTAGATTTCAGCTTTGCAGAATGTAAACATATTTAATTTGGTCTACTTTTCTCGATTTCTATTCTCTGTCTATATGTAGTTATGGATTAGAAAGAGATCGAATAAATTAACTCTATGCGCTCATCCTAGCCTCGAGTTATAATGATATTCCTAATTCACGCATCTAACGTCTGTCATAACGCTTTATGTTTAAGAAAGTATATTTCTTTATTATTTAATTAATACGATACGGATTTATGCTTGGCTTGGTGGTTAAAAGCTTCAAAATGGACAGATTATCTCGGTTCGATCCCCAGGCACTTCGAAATTTTGGAGGTCATTTGTGGGTCGTGTCTGCCATATTACCTAACTAAGTAACATCTTGAGAAGGCCAGCGAGCCTCAGAATTATTCATAATATTTTCAAAAATATGTAAAGCGTAATGGATTATGGAGAAATCCATTATGAGAGAAGACACCCGACCGTTTAAAACCGTAAAATAGGTTCTGAGAAAAAAATATGGCTGATAAGTAGTTTGTTTATTTATAACTGGACAATATCGTGTCCAAACTATGTTTGTTGTTGTATGTACACTGTGTTTGTTGTTTTTAATATCTCAGAAACCAAGAAAAAAAAAAGAAAAAAAAAAGAAAAGGAAACGTAGAGAGTGTCTACGTGCGTCTGTAATCCCGGCACGTGTGTGTCAAGTCTTATAATCATGATCGGCCTTACTTCCTTATCTGCGAGACGTAAACGGAGATGGACTTAAAAAGCCCGTCGAGGTTTCAAATGCATTGCCATCTGATTACTATTAGGTTCACGTTAAAGGTATTATTTTAGAATTAAGTATTTGTAGAAAAGTATTTCATCCTGGAAATTCTATCATCGACGTTGTTCGTACCGTTCCTTGACAACTGAGTTTCGACTACTTATTAGAGGATTTATTTTTTATTTGAAAAAAAAATCAATGATCCTGGGCCATTTAACAGTTTTAACACCGTAAAAAACATCTATGGTTTTTTGCCATTTGGCTACGGAACCCTAATAAAAGTATCTTAGTAGTAAATAGTGCGATTTTTTTGTAGTTGACAAAAAAAAAAAACATTTTTCCCAAGCTTATTTCACCTACCTAATTTTAAACAAATCATCAGGGATTACGTCCTGCAATGAATCAGCACGCAAAGGGATGCTTTTCTCAACTCGTAAACTGAACTCTTCCATCTCACCAAGCTCTATTTCTGCACAGAGAATGCGAGCAACTGGTTACTGGGTGTTACTTGGCGGAACTTGCAAACTAGTACCTATACCTACTCACTGGTAGTGTACTATGTACAGAACTACAGACGTATACGAAACACTATCTGCCATCCTCGAGCTAAAAATAGTTACTCCTTCCCTATGTAAATCTAATAATTAATAAATGTATGTACAGTCACGGAATGAAAAGGTTCGTCAATTTTCAAACAAATTCGTTTGCACTAGTCGATTGTTTTGGTATGTTGACATTATAGAATCTTGCAGTAGTGCAAGCGAAAATCGACACTAAGGTGACGAACCTTTTCCTTCTGCGACTACAGGTACAGTCACGGAATGAAAAGGTTCGTCGATTTTCAAATTGATTCGTTCAACATATCGCGAGCACATAATACTTTTTTGTTATGTTGGCGACACTAAGGCATTGAGTTACTATAATATTATGTACTACATTAAGGTGACGAACCTTTTCATTCCATGACTCCATTCATTTTCTAGTTGTCTCGACTAGTAGGTACCTACTAGTCGAGACAACTAGATACTTAGGTACTCGATTTTACGGAGCATTAATTTATTGAAAGGTTTAGAAGGTTATTTCATCTCAGATCACGCCGTTTATGTTATTTACTGATCGAATGTAAGAGTTAAGGCTGGTGGGTCAAGGGCAATTAATTGAGAATTAGGTGGAACGTTTTTTGCCTGAATAATAATAATGTGTAATGCAGTATTTATTAACCAGAGGTGTTCTAACTCTGCAAAACCTGAAACTTATTTTTATTTTTACAATTAATTTAGAGCTATACTAACTATACTCAGTAAGGTATTAAGAATACTAGCTGCGTTTCCGCTACTAACAGCTAAGCTGACGTGCTATTCTGCAAAAATACTTAAAGCAGCGACGAGCGTACATCTTAGATACATTTGTCAGTTGTAATAGAGTACAATTTTGCATGCCATCTGCGGCTTGGCAGCTGTCTGGCAGCTGTTTCAGAGATGGACATTTTGTAGAATAACACTGCTGATTCGTTGCGTAAAAAATTTACCCAGCCAAGCCTTTCTGTCCGTGCTATTCTGCAAAAATACTTAAAGCAGCGACGAGCGTAGGTACATCTATGCATCTATGAATTTGTCAGTTGTAATAGAGTACAATTTTGCATGCCATCTTCGGCTTGGCAGCTGTCTGGCAGCTGTTTCAGGGATGGATATTTTGTAGAATAGCACTGCTGATTCGTTACGTAAAAAATTTAACCAGCCAAGCCTTTCTGTCACTAGACGAGCATAACTGATAACCCTGAGGCCAAACCACGGTGAAATGTCTTGAATGTCACGGTGAACGTCTTTTGTCTATTTTAATGGGTAATTAATAATAATTGCAGGGCGTATAAGAAACGCAGAAAAACACTGACTTAGCTATGCCGTTAAAAGTGCAATTTACAACAATTTTTACGTCAAACTTCCATAATAACACTTTTATTGTGTTTCCATCTCCCACAGTATCGCATGGAACAATAAAGTAATTTTATTAACACAAGGCTTAGTTTACTTTCGTAGCCGTAGGTCGTGGGCGTGGGACCGTGGGACCAGCGTTTGAAAGGTACAATTAATTATAGTCAAAACAATGTGCATTGTTTAGGGGAAAAAGAACTTTAAAACAATATTTTTACTATGTTTTAATTTTTAAATTTATTAAAGTTAAAAGTAAATAGGTACCTTAATAAGTTGCATTTAAGCAAGTTTCGAGTCTCATGGACTTCTCTTACTCCAAACTCTTACAGTTTGACCGCAAAACTAAACATAAAAAATATTATAAAATATTATATTTCATAATAGTAGAAACTGATTCGTAGGGGCTTCGTAGATGTTACGTAAAATAAATGTATTATTATTTCGCAAAACATATACCTAATATTCATTTATATCATGATTCAGTTACGTAGCAATTTAGTGTGTTTTTACTTATTTGAATACGTATTGCATACATTATTATCTTTGGCATACACAATTATAAAACTGATCTGTAATAGGATACCTAAGTTTATCAATCTTTAACAGTTACTTACTTCCTAATTCACATTTTCACATTATATAAAAAAACACAATTCCATTTATCAAGATCTTAAAAATTAAATTGGTAACATTAGTTAGTCTTACTGACTATATCTTAGGTACTTTGAATACCATTTATCTATTAGGTAAGTCAAGTACTAAGTCGCATTAAAGACCTTGAGAAGGCTTCCTAGATACCCTAACTTGAAATTCTAGGCAAAAGGCAGCTAGCCAGTCGAGGCGGTTTGTACGTGTTCGTGTCATCGATAAACATGTCAAGCCGGCTACTAGGAATATAGAGTTTAATCTATCGCGATACAGGCGTCTGGCCGCCATCTTTATCTCTTCCTAGAACAGATTATAAATGACAGGCAACGGGAAGCATAAACTTTGATTTATTAAAACGTGCCCTGGCGAAACTACTTTGCTGTATATAATCAGCTCATCCTTTGATGTTCCGGGTTTGATTTTATATTTTATTAGGGTTCCGGGTACCCAAAGGGTTAAAAAAGGGGTTCCTATTACTAAAACTTCGCTGTCCGTCCGTGCGTCCGTCCGACTGTCACCACTCCGAGGCTGTATTTCTGGAACCGTGATAATCACGGACTTGAAACTTTCATAGATGATGTATTTCTGTTGCCGCTTTAACAACAAATACTAAAAAAAATTTAGATAGACTGTGTTTGAAAAAAAAGAATTAAATAAATATTAAAGAGGGCTCCCTTACAACAAACGTGATTTTTTGCTTAATTTTGATAACATCACGTTATGCACGGAGGAAGTAGGAGCGGAGTATCAATGGAAAATGTTGGAAAACAGGAAAAATTGTTCCCTTTGTAGATCTTTCGTTGCGTGCGCTGCTTAAAGGGTTTAACATGACACAAAATCATATAATATGTTCATGGTTATTATGTAAATCATGATTTGTTCTCCATTAAAATTTCTAAAAAAAAAGTCTGCGACACAACGTGTCTATCTTTTACGATTGACTCATTGTAACGGAATATGTAGAACACGAAATACGAAGCGACAGGCGAAACCGCGCGAAACAGCTAGGGGCTAAATATTTTTTTTAATATCTACGAAGCTCTTTGCTGTTCCGATATATCGCGATTAAATGCTTCCAATTTAAATTAATAGCCACTTCGCTTATAGCCAGCCTCTGGCCAGCAGCTAGCCACCAGCGACCTACTTTCAAGGCCGTTTGTTATTGTTGAATATCTACACTTAACCCGGATACATACAGAATAGATGTTACACAAACTTCGTGAGATGAACTTTTTTAATGGTTGTTGCGAACTAAAAAGACTCCTAATGTAATCTCAGAGAAGCAGTCTTGTTAAGATTTTGGCCTCTATAAGGCTGCTTTTCCACCAGAGATGTGCTATGCTATGTATGCGTTTGATATCCACCATCTATTTGATATCGATAGATCGAGCTACGCATCTTCCTAGCACAGATATATAGCTTAGTATTGGTGGAAACGGTCACATATTTTCGCATACCTGCATATCCATCTCTGGTGTGAAGGCACCCTTACACTTAGCTTAGGTTTCCAATAGCTTGTATTTTGTAGGTATACTTGCGTCTGAGTTTTGTTATATCCATTTACTAACTCTATGGTTAAGGTTATATCACTTTCTTTCAAGGTAAACGACATAAAAATCATAATAAACTTTATTTCACATAGGGCAACCTTACAGGCACTGAAAGGTCAAATCGATTTAAATTGTCAAAAATGTATTTGGTGATAGCTTGATAGCTATGAAGTCGACTTGAAACCAAGTTTTGAGATTCTGAGTTTCGAACGCACTCTGCACTAAGAAAAAGCCCAAAAAAAAACTCACCTGGGTTACATTTTTTGTTAATGTCACCAATTTGATTGAATGATTCATGTAAATGCCATAATATGTAGGTAAAGCATCTACCAACCCGTCAATCGCGAAATACTTGTCCATAATTAAAGTAAGTACGTAGTTTAGTTTCCTGGTGTTATCAAGGACAGGGCCGCATGCTGAATAAAAACCACGAAAAGCACCCGCATCGTTAGTTCAAGTTTAACCGAACTTTAACCTGCATGTTACGTCATCACTTACCACTTATCAACATAAGATCAACTCGGAATACATCAGCTACTCCACTGTGTGCTGGTAACTTATAACCTCTAGGGGTACTAACATTTTTTTGTAGAAATTATGTAAGAACCTCGGCGTATCTTAAACCTTACCGCAAAGCTTACGAGACATGATGATCTTCAAACGACTCAACATCTTGACATAATGGGAAGACGGCCAAGTGCGAATCAGACTCGCGGACAATGGGTTCCGTACCATCTTATCTATAGTATAACGTAGCGAGATAATGATGTAGAAGCCCCAATTATACGCTACTACTACTATGAAAATTTTAAGTGGGTAACTATCACGGTTTAAGAGATACAGCCTTCTGTGCTGGTGACAGACAGCCGGACGGCGAAGTGGCAGTAAGAGGGTCTGGTTTTTTACCTTTTGGGTACGAAATTCTAAAAATAAGCATATGTGCAGACCTCTCACTATAACTAATTGTTCCCTGTCGTCAGTTTGCACTATTACGAGTACTTTATTTGCTTACACCTTAGAAATTAGAACTTAGGGCTGTGCTTTAGCATTGGTGAAAATACAACTTGCTTGCGAAATTCAACTTCATCTATTGCATTTTAATTATGTAAATCTTGTGAAAAGGTAGATATAATGTAGATAGACGTATTTTAATCATCCGTACAAAGTTATGTTTTACGACCATAATACATATTATACAGAATGCAGTACAGGATACGAGAAAAATAACTATCACGCGAGGGGATCGTAAATATTCGCAGTTTGCACCCCAATATAAATAGAAAGGTGAAACACCTGATGACTCACGTTAGGGATCGGGCCTCGTCGTTGAAGCTCGGGCTTCTTCGGAATACTGGATACCGACAAAGGAAGAAACATGGGAGAAACTGTAATCAAAGGAAAATTAATTCAGCTTGATTGACACACCCTCGCTGTTTTGTCGATTTGCCATGGACATTGACCTAAAACCGCAGAAGTCAGAACTTGTCATATCTTACGAGTATCTCAATGAAATGTCGCAAAATGGAAGGTAGACTTTTTATAGGCTAATTTTAGTTAGCTAGGTAGTTTTGGGTGCAAATTTCTGTTATCCGTCAAGTAGCTTGTTGATTAATATATGCATGTAAATATATAGAGAAATTGAAAAAAAAACGAATTTGACGGACGGACGGAGAAAGTCTTACTATAAGTACTTATATTCCATTTTTACTATTTTGGTATGAAACCCTAATTTACATTCCTACCATTTAATAGGCTAAATGTAGGTACATTATACACAGACTGGAATTAAGTGTACGAACTACGAGTAGACGTATTTTTTAATCAAGATAACTTTTCGTAACTCGACTCAGACAACCTTGTGCTTGAACAAAAGAGGCATAGTGCACATTACAATTCTAATCTCGCTCACTTCATCTCACCTCTGCTGCTCAGTGTGCTGATTCTGTATCGTTCACTTAGTTAGTTAGTAACCCAAACTGGGTTATTAACTAAGAAAACGGAGGCAAAAATCCTATTTTTGCATTCTTTTTGTACAAGATAGCAACTAGCATGGTATACTGATATGATACCATACCGACCTAGGTTGGTAATATGTGCAAAAATAGGATTTTTGCCTTCGTTTTCTTAGTTAATAACCCAGTTAGGGTTACTAACTAACTAAGTGAACGAAGCAGAATCAGCCTACAGACCTAGGGCTGCATCACATAACTTGTCGACGCCGGAAAAACTGCAAAATCCCCGAACTTTGGTTGAAATTATGTAAAGTTAACTGAAATCAAAAATCAAAATAGCTATAGCTGTAGGTATCCTTTATTTTTGAAAGTAGACGCCATTTGTATTACGTTTGTCTTCGAAAGTAGTTCAGTGTTATTTTGTGCCTCTACAGACACTACACTGTGCACCGACGCTCGCTTGCCGCAGTTGGCAGAGCCAGTTACATTACGTTTATGTACTTACCCATACGAGTACAGCGAGTAGCGACCTATATTCATCAGGTCAGGTGGCTCGTTTGGCTGTTTTTAGATGCTGTTTATAATACACATTGTGTAACAGATAGTCTACTGATGCTCTCATTCCTCGACGACCGATATAGAGTTCGCACCGAGACCTATCCTAAAACATGATCATGTTTATTACTAGCAGACCTGTCAAACATTGTTCTGTCATTAGGAATATAAAAATAGCTTATGACCTATTCTCAGACTTACCGAACGTACACGGAAAATTTCATGAGAATCGGTCGAGCCGTTTAGGAGGAGTCTGGTAACAAACATTGACACGAGATGTGAGTGAATTCGTGATTCATGAAGATCATTTTCAGGCAGTATTTTTGGCTCAATAATTTCAGAATATATCATGGGCTTCCTTTAGCCCATATAGATTCTAAAATAATAAAGTAAAGAGTGATCAAAATAAAATAAAAATTTGTCAATTGCGAATCGGGCGTGCACACTGAGGGTTCTGTACTATCAATACCAATAATTGTTACTTTCACTAGCATTGCCGTAAACACCCAAATTAAAAAACGAGCAAAAATTCCCGTTTCTTGTAAAAGGGAGCCCCATTATTTTATTCTGTTCTTGTTGTTGTTGTTTGTGTGTTGTTGTGTTTGTTGTTCTGTTTTATAGCAGCAGAATAATCATATTATCATCTGTGAAAAAAATCAACTGTCTCACTATTTACGTTTTATCATTCCTATTTCCTGGTGACAGACGGACGGCTGCAGAGTCTTATAGTAATAACGGTCTCGTTTTACACATTGGGTACCTACGCCAGGTTTACGTAATAAAATAAATATTCTGTCATCTTCGTCAAAATACTCATATCAAGCGAAGTGCAGAATGTCACACTGATACACTTGGGAACTAGTTTGGCTTCGGTCACTGATCTACTATTCTATGGATCTCACGCGAAAGAAAAAATGAAGTCACTTGATTTTCGCCATTTTGGAGCTAATCGTTGCGTAACCTGGCGTGAGCGTCCGTGGAACTACAATAAAATGATATTCAAAACGACGGCCACTACCAACAAATGTCAATTTAGTACCGTGGACCATCGAGAGGGGCTTTTCAAATTGGCACAAAAAAATGACTGTCATTTGTACAGAATGTTTGATCCAGCCTATAGTTATAGAGATCAGTGGCTTCGGTGCAAACTGCAAACGTTGCGAATTGCGACACACAAGTGTAAATGTATACGGAGAAGATACACCGCGTGCGCATTGCGTTTCTAAGAAAGCTGTTTGATATGTTCCTTTGTAAGCTAAGTTAAAATGTTTATGTCGCTGACTCAACGTGTTGATCTTACTGCCAACGATATGCCAAATAAGGTAGTTTATCCACCGTCAGAACGTCACTGAGAAGAGATTATTTCTGACTGATTTAATTTGGCGTCACGAGACGCGCGGTGGATACTCGGACCATACACCGTACACGGTCATAGAGTGTAAGTAGTATTATATTATCTGTGGTCATAGTAAATGTAAAATTCGGCGCCGTTGTCAGTGATGTGCATAAAGTATATCATTACAGCTGTAGTAGTGATGTGTATGACGTGTCGGTAGTGGACAAACGACCTAAGGTCGTACGATATGCCTTGTAGAAACTTGAAACTTCTATCAAAGACTATTGACCTTTTCCTAAAAACTACAGGTATACTTTAGATAGTTCAATCAACGAAGATGGAGCGCGTCTCCTCTTCGCTTGTTTCGTGCGATTCTGCCTAATGGTAATTATTTTATTGTAGTAACAGAATAATAGGGGTTGACGCCACGACTTCCACAGCAGCAGGCGAGAGGAGGATAGTGAGACCATAATTGTTTTTTTTTTTAATTTATACCAGCCCCCTGAGCTCCCTGTCATTTGGACAATATAGCGGCGAAGTATAGAAATGGAGCAAAATTAAAATAAGTCGGTTGATATCCTAAAACCTTCCCCGGAATGTAAAAAATACTTTCCTGAAAACCGCATGAAATAGGTTCAGCCCAACGCGAAATAATCGCGGACAAACATACATACATACAAACATACGGGTCGAATACAGAACCTTCTTTTTTTTGAAGTCGGTTAAAAATATTGGTAATCAAACTGAGATGCGAACTATCCTCAGATCAAGGAAGACAAGAACTATCGCTTTTTTGCCACTCAATGAATTTCAGCCTTTCAGCTGAATGTCACTAGCGGTTCGCACACATTTTTTGATTTTTTAACCGACTTCAAAAAAAGGAGGAGGTTCTCAATTCGTCGGAATCTTTTTTAGGGTTCCATACCAAAATGGTAAAAATGGAACCCTTATGGTGAGACTTTCTCCGTCCGTCCGTCCGTCCGTCCGTCCGTCTGTCACACTCGATTATTTCAGTAACTATTCAAGCTATCGACTTGAAATTTAGAATAGTTATAGGAAATAGTGACCCGACGTCATAACAATCGTAAAAATTTGAAAATTGTTTTTAGTTTTATTTAAAAAGGGGGGAAAACCGGGTCGACAAAATTTCAAAATGAGATAACAATATTGAGTGGGGTATCATATGAAAGGCCGTTACTTGTGTATTCTAAAACTGATTTTTATTTATTTTTATGCTTGATAGTTTTTGATTTATTGGGCAAACTGTCGAAAAAAATACCCCCCTTATCTCCTAAGTTTACCAATCGAAAAATCTGAAATAATTACGATCAATAGAAGTAAACGTATATTTTACAGGAAAAATAAAATCAACTCTGTATCTATTATACTTTTTTTGATAATAACAATAAACCGCCAAAAACAAAGTTAAGCTTGCGGTTTGCCTACAAAAGTACCTACATGTAAATTATACTCGTAAAATCATGAACAAAAGTGATTCTTTCAATGTTTTACTTCTTCTATGGTATGGAACCCTCGGTGCGCGAGTCCGACTCGCACTTGGCCGGTTTTTTTTTCCATATGCATACCTCAACCTACGGTACGTCGCAACTGCTACTTATTTGTCACTTGGCTCGTCGACTCGACGGTCGACTCCGCTGTCGCTTGTGTTGAAGCCATGGCCTGAGACATGCATCACGATGCAGTCAACAGCTCTATGTTGAAACCATAATTATAAGAGATAGATAATAATATGTATAAAGATAAACATGTAAAAATGTTGTAAACGTCCTAAATAGACAATAGATACCTACAACGAAATAGCTATTGCCGCAATCGTCATATTTATCTAAATAAAAAAAAATTAAATACTCGTAGATATAAATTATAATTATATTATAGTTACGTATTTGCCACTTGTCATATTGCGTAATTATAATATGGCAACATTATGCATAATCCACAAAACCATATTTTACTTAGCAATTAATGATGTTTTGAATATTTCATCAATTTACTTCACGCAGTCCAGTAATCTCTGAAATTTGAAATAAATTCAAAGTATTCGAATGAATAACATACGAGTAATATACCTAATATCGTTATACGTCTTCATTCAGATTTATGTTTGTTTGCTGCGATCGAATGAGTCCACAAGTCGCCCGAAGCGGGAGATAAAACGGTCTATTAATAAACTTATGCAGGCTACTTCGTCCTTTTTTCCTTTCTGTTTGTACCTCCCTAGTTTGTATGGAGCAGACTTCCATGACAGTTCTATAGAGCTTAACTTGGCGCATACTTTGTGAAAGTTAACTTGGGTTGATGTCTTTTTATTTATTGCTAAATTACGGAGTGTATCTACAAGTACAGAGTTACCCCTAATAGAATTCAAACTTATAATATAACACCGGGGATCCAAGATTTTTCAATCTATAAGGTTGGCACATTAATTGACCAATCAACGAATAACAATTTTCCATCTAAAATGGCAATGTTGCCAACTTTTATTGGACCGAGGGTCGCTGCGTTGGCACCGGATCGGTTTTCAATTTAGGTTAATCTCTAGCTTGATATAAAGGAAAGTACCTACTCTTAAGTCTCTATAGGTATTTATATAGGTACCTACTTCAATTAATGTTTCATTGACCTAATTGAATGCATGTTATATTGATTTTTATGATTCTTTATTTAAATTTTTACACGTTCGTCCATCAATGCCTCTTTTGCTGGCCGCTGCAGTAACATACTTAATTTAAAAAAAATTTAAATCATCACTCATCATTATTGGACACAATTAATATAATTAATATCTGTAGTATGACTACTGGCCAACAGATGGCAGGAGTCATATTTTTATTTATTTTTGTAAATTCGACATTTTCTAAAAATGAATCCTAGCTAGATCGATTTATCGCCCCCAAAACCGCCAGTATACTAAATTTCATGAAAATCGTTGGAGCCGTTGCCGAGATCCAGATTATATTGAAATAATATATATATATATATATATATATACAAGAATTGCTCGTTTAAAGGTATAGGATTGCCATTACCTATACCTACCTAAGGATTTTCCTAAATACATAATTATTATTTTGTTAGAATTAAGTTATTTTTAAAAGGTTACAATAAATCTTATTATTAGCTTATTCTAATCACTATACAAATCTTGCCCGCGTGGAATGGTGCTAAGAATACTGGTTGCATTTCCACGATGAACAGCTAGGCTGATACGTTGCGCAAAAAATGAGCCAGCCCTTCTGTCACCAGTTGAGGCTATTAACCGCGGGGAAAGCTCTCGAAGGAATGTTTTGGCACTATGACTCCATGGCCCCAGGGTCTCCACGGCAAACGGGACAAATATGTAACTCTCTATTAGAGGGGTATATTTGCTTTATCTTATTTTTGTCCTTATATCAGTATTTATGAATCCAAGTACTTACTTACCTAAATAAAAATACATAAAAACTCTATCAAATTATTGTAAGGTTGCTCGCTGTCGTTGACCGTGTACAAATTAAAGCTGATCGTTCACTGTTGCGAAACTAAACTGTGTCAGTGCTAATCGAAAGTGCATGTCTTGCTCTCGTCGATTGTAAACAATGCAAAAAGACAACCAAGCGATTTGTGCGAGCGTTGCAGCATTTACATGGAATTATGCACGCTTATACGGAAAATCGTAACATTATATGGCATGTACCTACCTTTACATTAAAGCAGGGTTAACAATTTTGTAGGGTTCCGTATCCATAGGGTAAAAACGTGGTTCCTTTACGCCGCAACTACTGAAAATGTTTGGTTAAAAGTTGGAATGAAGATGGATTTCATCTAAATTAAGATTAATTTTATTCCGGAAAAATGGATGGTTCTTGTAGGAATAGGGAAAAATAAAATTTACGCGTGCGAAGCCGCGGGTATCTTCTAGTTGTTATTAAAGCTTGTAGGTCTATTCTACTGAAATTCGTGTGGCCTCAGGGTCTGATGGTAAGATTAGGGATTATTATGATTCTGGGCCCCCTTCTAACCTGAAATACCATGAGAACACAGTCAAGTATTAAAGTTATCTATAAACACCCCTGCCCACCAATTTGAATGAATATGAATGAATGAATATACTTTTATTGCACACCACAAAGTCAAACAAAGGGCAACACAAAAATTACAAAAAATAGGTACACAATTTGGCGGCCTTATCTCTACCTAGCGATCTCTTCCAGGCAACCAATGCTGTAAAGGATTTGTTGTTATAGCGGCAACAGAAATAGGTACTTAAATCATCTGTGAAAATTTCAAGGCTGTATCTAACACGGTTCAAGAGATACAGCCTGGTGATAGACGGACGGACGGACAAACGGACGGACAGACGAACGGACGCCGAAGTCTCAGTAATAGGGTCCCGTTTTTATCCCTTGGGTACGGAACCCTAAAATGGAGAATGGGAATTAGAAAAAACACCTATTTATTTGTATTATTTTTTATTAACTATAAAGCGGAACTTTTCTACATTGATTTATAAACTAAGGATTTGGGGTCAGCGCTAAAAAGTGTCCGAACCGAATGACATACAAAACGCGAAAAGACATACAATCGCACTTCAATCTCGTGTTTAAAAATTAGGCTGTATGGTAATAGTTTAAGACATAAATTACAATGTATTAGTTTGTTTATAAAATACACATATTGTACCCTCGTTTATATAGGTTTTCTCGGGACACTTTTCGTGAATTTTGTATTACACCCGTCGTCCATAGATTCATAAGCCTATGCTTTTCTAAAACTAAACTAAGTGCTAGTCGATAATATCTAAAATAAATCGATTCAACACAGTCATTGAGTAGTGAACATAAACTCCAAACGCCGAAGTCAAGACCGGCAAAGGGCCAGTAGTTATCTAAGCTTGTTATCTAATATTTATTTACTACATTATTATGTATATCCGAAGTGATCCGAGTCACTTTCGCCTTGTTTGATGTGTCACCGAGATCGGATCGGCAGTTAACTTTCACCGGCCACAGTGGGTGACACTCTGTAACCACTGATTAACTAAACTTCTAAAGAACAAAAACCTACTGAGATATACCTATTTGCACCGATATTTAGAATTATATATTTTCTCATGTCACCTGGGTGCGAGCGAGATGAAAAATTTAAATGTAATACGCAAAGGTAATACGAAGCGGCATATCCTGTAGTTCGTAGACAGAGAAAAGCTATAGACGCTGGTAAAGCGTGTCGCAAAAAGAGACAAAAACTAACCTTTAACACTACACCGCACCATGATTTTTTGTTTTGAATCGTTGTAATAATATGTGTAAGTTTATAAAAGTGTTCAACACCTAATTTAACTTGAATCGGACATAACATAATCGTAAAAACTGAATTATAAAGTAATACGATAGCTAACTGTTGGTCCGCTGTCAAACTTTGTTTAGCAAAGTAGTGTGACTAAAACATAAAAAACGTGACACGCTACGTGAAACAAAAGATCTTATCGTTCTATTTCTTTTCTTTACACGACATCGGCGTAAGTTGCTCTTTGTCTTGTGTGAATGAAACATAAGATAACAATTTGTCTATAGCTTTTCTCTGTCTACGCTGTAGTTACTGGGAAAAGAACTAAACTACTTAGGTATATGTAAAATATTTCTGTGAAATGAGGTGGCGGTCATTTTGTATTTTAGATGTTTCGGCCCTACCAGCCCGCAAATTTCAAATTTTATTTAGTTTTTCGCAAAATATTTATAGACTAACTTCACATTGTAGGTTTATAGCAATGAATTTTTCGGGCATAATATGATGTATGCATCTTCATGTTTTTAATAAAAAATTTGCTCGAAAATTGCCACTCGAACCTCATATTGGTTCCCGAAAGATAATTTTTTGCAGTTTCTCAGATTTCGAGCTATCGGAAACCAATATGAAGTAACTATGAGTAGGTATAATAATTGTTAAGCTGAGTTTTTATTAAAAACATGTAAATGCATAAAATGTTGTGTCCGCAAAACTTATTGCCATAAGTCTACGATGTATAAATAATTAATTAAGTAGCCCTCTATTAGCGAAACACAATAAAATTGAATTTTCGCCCATCCGGGCACGAAAATTCAAATTTTTAATTACTTTTTTGAAAATAATGGACTAATTATTAGTTAGACACCCTAAGATTATGGCTAATTGCTATAAGCCTACGACGATGTATAATTGGCCTACAATCTGAAAAACTAATTTAAATGAAATCAGAAATTCGCGGGCTCCTTTGTCGATGATAACTGGTGGCATTTGTATAGATAGACTCATCCCCCTGATATAGACATCTACAAGGCTTCGTCTGGAAAGTCCTTGGTGGTCTACCATCAAGGTATTTTATTTTCAACAAAAGAAAAAAATAAAAAGCGTTTCTATTTACACACGCACCACGCGCCCACTTCTTGCAGGTTTTGAAGTTGTCTCAGACGCAGACAATGGCTGGAGGCGAAGGGATTGCTTGCACTATTGTCTTATGTCTGCAACTCTCAGACAGACTCAGACTAGACATACCTATTTCCTTAACAATTTGTCTGCTCTCTGCGTAATGCGTATAAAGCCTTAAAGGTGTCTGTAGACGCAATAACTTTTGTCTTAGGGTAATTTTTAGGGTTCCATACCAAAATGGTAAAAAATCCTTATGGTGAGACTTTCTCCGTCCGTCCGTCCGTCTGTCACACTCGATTATTTCTTTTCTCCATTTAGATATTAAACCGCTTCAGGCATGTAGGGTCAGGTACCATTAGGACAACTTATTGCAGACAGGCCATATGACTTCACTATTCTATTTCTACGGTTGCTTGCTAGTGGAACGAAACTAAACCGAGACAGCTGATGCAATCGATACGTCACGTGATCAATTTGTCGTTCCATAAGAAATCGTAGAAATTGAGTATATAAGTTATAGTATTTCCATGTTCCTCAGAGAAAGATATTGCATAATAAAAACTATTAAGATTTCTTTATTTCCTTTAAAGTATAATGATTCACTCGGCCGCGAAAATTCAAATATTATTTTTGTCTTCGAAAATAATAAACCACCTGAATAAGCGATTCTGTAAATAAAATCACAATCAAAGACAGTACTCAGACAGACAACTGTATAAAGCAGTGCATTATAGCGCAGACAAGTGGCTCGAGCTGGCTACATTCCAACTCTCAGTATTTCTTATTAAATCCTTTCCATTTCCTTCCTTCCTATAAAGAATGTTACAAACGCAGGATAAAGAGTTCTTATTCATTTTCTTTCGTTAAACGGACACTGCCAATGCTTCTAACTTTCTATGCGGAAAATACAGCTTCCTACATAGACATCATTTAACTATGATTGATTAGACCCATTAGAGTATATAGGATCCATCAACCAAGTATACTCAATAAACATGTAGTTTGTATGTAAATTAGATGGCAATAATGAGGTACGATTAACGATACCTCATTTTATTTTTTCTATACCAGCCACAGATTTTGTAATGTATAAATATTAGTTAGAAGAAGATCACAAGATATTTTTTTTTCGGTTTTAATGGAAAATTTTGATCTCACAGCTCCACTCTCATAGTAATTACATAATCCATAGATTTCTCGCAAATTTCTGAACGATATGCATCATTTAATCTCCAATATAATATAATACTGGCTGGCCCGGCAAACTTTGTCTTGCCATATAAATTATATTTCACTTAGGAGTATTATTTATTTATTTATTTATTTTAAGTATATCATATTAGAACGGTAGTGCCACTTACACTAACATGATCAATGGATGATGAAATTATTATATTTACAATCAAACAATTATATTTAAAAAAAAATATACAAAAAAAACTATTGAAAAGGAAAAAAAAAAAATAATGAACATGAAAAACAGGTTCAACATTGAATAACATTGTTATTCAATTTTTTCTGCATACCTCAGAAATTCCATGACAAGGGATGTCCACTTGTCATGGAATAGATCGCATTGTGGGTTATCATTCAAGAGCGTGTTGAATGATACCAGTGTGCGCGGTATCGGTGCCATGGATCTAGAAATAGTACGGCAATATGCAATCGCGAACAGTTTATGCTGCCTTGGGCCCAAGTTCGATGGTTTTGGCACAAGAATATGGCAAAGTTCAGTATGAAAAATAGTTTACGTCTATTCTCAGACTAATCGAATGCGCACAAAGATTTCGTTGTAATCATTCAAGCAGTTACAAAGGAGTTTTGTCGTAAAAAAATGTTTCGCAAGAATTTATATGGCAAAACAACGGCGGTTAGCTCTATCTCCTAATATATAAAATTCTCGTGGCAAAGAACAATGGGCAGAAATGTACACAAATAAAGTTTAGCGTCTAGATGTAATATTTATTACAAGACGATTCTAATAAATAACAGAATTTTTTCAAGCTCTTCCGAAACGGCTCGAACGATTTTTATGAAATTTTCTGTGTATGTTCGGTAGACTTTTAGGGTTCCATACCAAAATGGTAAAAATCGTCCGTCTGTCACACTCGATTATTTCAGTAACTATAATAGCTATCGACCTGAAATAAAAATTGGAATAGTTGTTCGTAATTGTGGTGCGCCGTCACTGCAATCATAAAAAGATGAAAATCTTTTGTATTTTTATTTAAAAAAGGGGGAAAATGGGGTCGTCGAAATTTCAAAATAAGATAACAATATTGAGTGGGGTATCATATGAAAGGGCTTCATACTTGGGCTATTCTTAAACCGATTTCTATTTATTTTTATGCCTCATATAGTTTTTTGATTTATTGGGCAAACTGTCGAAAGAAAAAAATACCGTTAACCCCCCCCCTTATCTCCGAAGTTTACCAATCGAAAAATCTGAAATATTTATGATCAATAGAAGTTAACGTATATTTTACAGGAAAAATAAAATCAACACTCTAACTATTATACTTTTTTTGATAATAACAATAAACCGCCAAAAACAAAGTTATGTTTGCGGTTTGCCAACAAAAGTACCTACATGTAAATTATACTCGTAAATTCATGAACAAAAGTGATTCTTTTAATGTTTCACTTCTTTTATAGTATCACCCTCAGTGCGCGAGTCCGACTCGTACTTGGCCGGTTTTTTCTTTCATCTCGAATGGCAAATCAACGTTTGCCGAGTCAGCTAGTATAGTTATAAGAAACCCGGGTATACAGTATTTGGCACGTGAAAAAATAATAACGTGACCTCTAACATTACCGCTAAACAATCTAATCTTATCCGAATGTCAGTGAGATATCCGCGGCCGTCGGATGAAATGCGAGATAGTGGAGATGTTCTGAAAAACTACTGATAGCCATCTGACAGTGATGCTGCGAAGGCTGCGGCGTTGCGTCACACGGCTTCATTAAGTACTTAGCCAACAAGAGTGGAAAACCATATGTACTGTGGTCTGTGTTCCACTGTCAGGGTTAGTACAGGCTTTTGTACGAATTTTGAGTCGACTCGCATCGCACAAACGAATCGAATTCCTCAATACATTTACAGCCAGCGCCATCTATTGACAGCCTCAGGTCAGTGCCTGTCCATAGATGGCGTTAGCTGTCAAAGTATGGAGGAATTCGATTCGTTCGTGCGATTCGAGTCGACTCGAAATTCCTAAATAAGCCTGTACTAACCCACAAGAGAACTGTTTACATACATTTCTGTGGGAAATCTTATATCCCTTATGACTAGGCAGAAAAAATTGGCATATGCACGGTATGCCAATTTTCAAGTAGCAATCTTAAAAAACTCACTTCCAGTTCGTTTAAAAAACGCCTTATTTCTAGGCTGGAATTAGCCTGAAGATGAGAACTAAATAACAAACTGCTCGCCGCGCCAGCAAACGTATTGAGAAGACCATTTTTAAGGTTTTTTTAATATTATTTTTTCCCCTCTAGTTTAACGAGTACTTACTAATAAGATTGCCGTGATCTTCATGCATATCGTAATCTACAGCCTGTCTATAGTGCTTGTACGAGTAGATTTTGATATGCACCATTGGAGGCTTGAGCTATCTCGACTCTCAAGCCTCATAGATAACTAATAAAGAGATACCTTCTAAGAAGTCTGCTGTTGGGATGATAGTAAGTTAAATCCAAACTTTATTTCACATAGGTCTTAGTTACAGTACGTTAGTAATATTATATATTCGTTGGTTACAGGCTCACTCGTTGCTCATTTAATTTGCGTCATTTCGGTTTATAAAACTGGGATATATCAGTGCATCTGTGCTAGCGCACACGCTTGTGCATTATCATAATGCGTAGTTGACTGGTATCTTTCGAGATTGGCAAACGTTGCCTAAATAGGTCTCGGAGACACTGCAATTAGTGCGTTGGTAGTTGACTCGTATCTTTCGAGATTGGCTAAATTTGCATGAATAGGTCTAGAGTTCTCATATCTTTGAGTCTTGAGTTTGTGTGTTGGTAGAATAGGCGACACATAAAATAAACAAGTACCTAATCTCCAAGAAGTATTATTTATATCAATAAACAAAAACCACAATTATGATTAAGTGGGTAAATAAATAAGCGATATACTTAACCTTAACGCCTATGAGCAATATCCATTAGCTTAACATAACCTTAATTATTGCTCGTTAATTCTTTCATCTTAAGTAATTACCTACTATTTTTCTTTCCTTACTAAAATAAGTATACCTACTTAATGCCACTGATTACTACCAGTACTACCCATAACAGTTTTTTAATTTTATTAAAAAAAAGATTATTAAAATTAACATAATGAAAGCTATATTTCATGATTTCTTTCATGTAGCTTGTAGCATGTTCTAGATGTACTAACATTAAGCTTGTACCCCGTATCCATAAGCCCTTCTTATAATTTTGAGTGACTACCTATATTGTGTGTATAACTATTTCACAGCAAACTGGTAAATCGATTTGGCTCGGTACGAAAATAGATTTTACCCGGGATTAAAAAATAGGCTACTTACCTATATTCCTGAAAATCCGTGGTTTCTTGCAGGACTTGCGAAAACCCTTTCTTTCTCCTGACGACCTTCCTGGCGCAGGGGACGGGATTCGAATGGGTCGCGGGTTCGGTTCCCGCCACGGGCCACTTTGGAATTTTATAATTTCTAAATTGCCTCAGGTCTGCAGGTCTGGTGGGACCATGGGAGGCTTCGGTCGTGGTTAGTTACCACCCTACCAGCAAAGATGTACCGCCAAGCGATTTAGAGTTCCGGTGCGATGCTGTGTAGAAACCGTGGGGTGACTTTACTTTACCCCTTCCAAGTTAGTACGCTAACATCTTTGACTGCATTATCACTTACCATCAGGTGAGATCCCAGTCAAGTACTTACTTGTATATTGTAAAAAAAAACCTTATCATAAAAAACTGGTAAGTATAGGTAATTGCCTATACAGGGTTACTTGTAATTTATTAACAACCTCCTACAGGCAACTTCTATGCACCAAAGTAAGTAACTTTTGTTCCAGGACATTTTAAAATTCCTAAAAAAAAAAAATTTTTTTTTCTTACAAAAATAATAATATTTATAATTTCTGTTCTAAAATTTTAATAACTCTACGGCCGACGGCGGCACGTGTAAAGGAAATGGGCGGCGCGCAAAGGTAAGTATGTAGGTTCGTTGAGCCGTATGGGAAAGTACCTACCAATGACCTTTAGTTGGTACATCAATGGAAAGTAACAGAGATGCTTAAATTCAAGTCTCGAACAGATACCTACACCTAGGTGTTAGGTTTGTAGGTAGGTAAGGTGGTAAAGGTGACGCGTTAGGTAGGTAGGTTTGATGTAAGGTACGCAGGTTATGTGGTATTTTAAGTGTTGGTTAGATTGGTAGGTATCTGAAGCATAAGGTAGCCTGTTCGTGTTGACTGTTTTGTAGGTAGGTACCTACCTAGGTTAGGTGTGAAGAATGTAGGTACTTATGTAGGTGAATAAACTAATAGGGATTGATAGGTAGTAATTTTGCCCATCCGTAAAAAGCGCGGGAAATTGCCAAGTAAACAACATGCTTATCATGTGTGCGTATGGTACTTAGGTACCTACTTAATGACTGTCCGACACTTACGTCTGTCGCCGCGAGAAGTTTTTTTGTTGTTCACGACAATCGCTAGTGTAGGAAGAAATTATTGACCTGCAGACGATAGCTCAGCCCGATGTTAGTAATTTACGTCGCAAAGCATTTTTAAATACGACAGAGAAGCGATATCTTCGGATGTTAATTGTTGCGCGGTTAGTAGTCGGCGCTTCATCACGCAGGTGTGGAACAGCATTACATAAATTGACCATAGAGTTAAAACACTGACAGACTTTTCAACAAAAACTTATAATTTTTTTTTTGGTTAATTTATTGAGTTATGTGAAAAGTCGTTGAACAAACGTTGTTCAGCATCATGTATAGAAGTTATATGTAGGAGGTTGTTAATAAATTACAAGTAACCCTGTATATTTATTTGAATTGTATTTTCCTACAAATATTATTTTATATTGTAGTTCGAAATTGGATAGACTGTAAAGACGTCGTAACTAATTTTCTTTGATCGAAGTAAATAATGTACACAAGATACAATAACAAGGTCGTTACTCGTTAGTTATTGATTCCAAGAGCGCGCCTTAAGGGGGATGGATACCATCCGGGCGCAAAAATCCAAATTCTATTAAGTTTTTCGGCTAATTATACATCGTAGGCTTATGGCAATGAGTTTTGCGGGCACAACATTTATTCATCTACATGTTTTTAATAAAAACTCTGCTCAACAATACTCATTTACTTCATATTGGTTCCCGATAGCTGATAGCTCGAAATCTGGGAAAATAAAAAATATATCTTTCGGGAACCAATAGGTATGAGGTGAGTGGGAATTTTCGAGAAATGTTTCTATTAAAAACTTGTAGATGCATAAATATTATGCACGCAAAATTCATTGCCATAAACCTACAATGTGTAGTTAGGTACCAAAGGTGGTATCAAGTTTTCCCATGAACCAAGACCAACATTGTCTAGGAAAATAAAATAGTGTTTTTAAGAACCATTGGCACTAAGAATTTGTTTTTCATATCTGGAATTTAATTTGCATACAAATTACTTTCCTTTCGATGCACATTTCATGTCATGCTGATTTTACTAAGAAGTACAACTTGTATGTTTACCTATAACTTTAGCATCCAGATATTAATTAAAAAAAGAATAACTGTAGGAGTTAATGTGGAGACCGTAGTCTATAAAAATAAAGTTTGTGTTTGATTTAGCTTGATACGGGAATCCATACATCCATGGTCAATGATCTTTCGCGGGCTGGTAGGGCCGAAACACCTTAACAGATGTCGCACCTAATTTTCTTTGATCGTAGTAAATAATGTACACAAGATACACAAACAAGGTCGTTAGGTATCGATTCCGAGAGCTCGCCTTATAATAATTTTCTTTCGCAGATTTCACCGCGCGACGTGATGTGAGGCGCTCGCAGTCTATCACTCGCCGCTAGACCACGGACTGCGGAGCACCCCTCCCGTGCGGACAGAAAATATTACTGTAAAGATATAAGAAAAACATAGTGTAAAGAAACAAAGATAAATCTTGGACAATAACGCTGCCATATATTATTATAATAGTAACAAACTGTTAACGAAAAGATCATTTTATGTGGTGCGTTTGAACGCTTCTTTACTTGTACAAGTGTGTGATAAAGTTTATAAATCATTTTTGATATAAAACTCGGTGTTTGTGTTAAAGTTCCGTGCCGCGTTCAAACGCTTTCGTAGCTCGTACGAGTGTGGTGCTAGTGGAGTTGGACTATTTGACATGGCAACTACGGGGAGCGAGATGTGGCTGCAGTGGTTCGCTTGCTGCTATCAGCCGAGCGCGCACACGCAGCGGGCGGCGCGGCGGAGGATAGACAGATCTATGATTGGTGCGCCTACCAATTTTCAACATACAGGACACATAGGTAAGTTGGAAAGTGATTTTTTTATTCACTACAAGTTACTTGCAATATTACCTGTAAGTGAGTAAGCAACGATGCAGCTGAAGATGTTACCATAGATACTAATTTGGAAGCCTTAACGGTTGCCAGTTTGCATGGCACCGGAATGCTAAATTACTTGGCGGTATCTTTTTACCGGTAGGTTGGTAACCAGCTCCAGCCAAAGTTTCCCCCATCACATCAGAATATAACGTATTTAAAAAAATTAAAGTTTCGCAAAATTTATCATTATCTGTGATCATATTATAATAGGCTTATGGCCGTCAAATTGCGATAATCCCAAGATCTGCTTCACGTGTTTATATAAAAATCTCTGCTCGAAAGTGTTGAGTTAAAGAAATTAGTCCAAGATTTGCGAGTTACTCACATAAAATTCGATACTCGGACTAATTTCCTAGGATACACATTTTTATGCAAAGATTTTGATATAATCATGTAAAGATGATACTACCATTCTCGCAAATTGATTGCCATAAGCCTATCATGTCTAATTAGCGTACAAATAGCAAAAAACCACGAAAATTTTGAATTTCGCGGGCAGACCCGTTGATTTCACGTTAAATGTAATCTGTTGTAATCCTTTAATTTCATTAAATAACTTAATAGACCTCCACTGTTTTGCGATAAAACGATTCCGACCTATGACTCTGACTACTAAGTATTGAACGGCACCGACAAACATGAAATTATTTACCACGAATCCTTTAGTCTATTACAATATGCATTAATTAAAGATAATAATATTATAAGGATATCAAATTAAAACTTTTGTTGTTTCTTGGTGACTAAATCCACTTCGAAGAAAAGAAACGTGTACCGTGCCTTAGAGTTAAAGAATATGCGGTGCCAAATACTGCGACGTAGATGGATGAGAATACATTGAAATTTATAGCCATTTATACATTAGGTACTAACTTAGCGACGTATGATACTTTAAACGCATTTCTTTCATCCTCGAGTGGCACTTGAAAACGATGGCTCTAATCGCGTTCAATAGATGACAACATGATAACGTGTCATTGGATTTCGAGTAACCTTCGAATACGAAGTGAACGACCGATCGATGCTAGATGTCGATCGATTCACAACACGACGCAATTGCATGGCTATACAGTATATTAGGTATGAAGTAATAAATAAATATTGGATATACAGCAGACGTATAATAAAATCTAACTTGACAAATTGACGAAATCTATAGGAAATCCCGAATCAGTTTAAGAATGGCGAAATTGTTTAGGGTACTGTCAGGGTACCGGAAACAACTAGTAATTTGGAACAAGTCAAACTATTAGGTATATCAATTTATAGTACTTTAATAAAATCAAAAATGTCTACATACTTAAACTTATTTATTTATTTATACATTTATTATTGTCATGTTCTAACATCTGGCCTTAAAGATTTCGGACGCATTACGATTTACAGCTACCTAATCGATTTAAAAAGTAGGTATCTATTATGATTACAGTTATCTCATAACAATATTATACTCTACGTCGGTATAATTGATAGATTCAATGTTTTTGTGTTAAATTACGTGTCTGGATTCCAAGAGCAATAGCCTCATATGTTATGTTATTATTTTAACAACAAGGAAAAAAAGACTATTCGAAATATCTAAATTTCCAAGCATAAAAATTCGTTTTGGGATTTAGTAGTTTGACCTGGCCAATTGAAGGTAAGTTTGTCATTTAATCATGTAAAATTAATTTATTTATAATTTTTTTAAAGCTTTTTAATGAACTTAACTACAAGAACTAAAACTTAAAGACAAGAAAGTGCAACTGCATACACTAAATAGAAAATTTCTGTTGTCTCTGGTTTAACGTAGCACAAGTATGTAAAGAAATTATGTACTTATATTGAAGTTTATGTACTGGTTTTCTCATATTTCTCTATAGGAGATTCTAGGACAACAGCATAGAATGTGGATATCAAGTAATTATCCTCCTAGTTAGCGTGTCTTGGAATGCTAGGACGCAATTAGATAGAAATCAGAAATGAGATATTATTGAATCATTTTGGGTCAAATAAATTCCTACTGAGTTTATTTGACCCAAAATCTTACTTAGCAATAATGGTTTTGGTATACTTACAGGAGTTACAGGTATCTAATTTGGTATTTAGGTTATAATAATTATTGGCATCGTATTTTTTTATTTGCAAATTGAAAATGGAAGGGGAAAGTTGATTTTCAATTTGTTTGAATAATTCAACGCTTAGGCGGCAGTTTCAAGTGGTTTTCCTTTATGAAGCTAGGCACTCTGCTTAGTCATACCACTTCTAAGTTCCACTCCTCGTTAATAATGCAAGAAAAACTAGTGTGAGTCTGTGAATAATATACCGAGCCTTTGAGACAAGTTCTATTTCTATTCATAGGAGCATACTGTTCGACATATATGATCGTATTGCTATAATATATATTATAGGTTCTTGTTAGTCATTAAACTATGCGTTATACGACTTACCATAAATAAAGAAGCAGACAAACATATTATAGGCCACAATAATACTTACTCGTAGGTACCAAATACAAGCTTTAAAAAGTGCGTATGACGTTATAATAATCTGCCACGGTAATATTTCGTATAGTTACTTCAGTCAATGAACTATTTGCTAATGACGTACAAGGAAAAATGAAACCCTAGCAAATACTAATATGCATAAAAGGTATGATAAAATCAACTTAATTGGAAGAGATATATATTACATACTGACTGCCAATCACTATTAGCTTATAGGTACATATTTTGATGCGTAATCGAGTTTCAAGCTGATGAGGTCGTTGGACAGTTTCCAACAAAAATGCTTTTCAGTTTTTCTAGTGAGTAGGTACTTAACTGCTCAGCTAGGTTCTTTCTCGGCCTTAATGTTCACTTTATTAAATTATCTTTACTTTTTAAGCTCATCAAGTTCAGTACTTATATAAGTTTAAGTATTTCTAAAGATACTGAATATATTTCAGGATAATACTATTGAGATGATCTAATTAAAAAATTTCAATACATACAATTCCTTTTTACTATGTTATATTGTATATCTAGTTAATTATTGAATTGTGCTTTGTAAGCAACATAGTCATAATTAAAACAAAATTTGGTCAGCTTGATATTCGTGTCCTAGATAATGGTAAAGCTTCACGAAGATAACATCATCGTATACTTACGACGTACCTAATAGAAAAACCAATCTCAGGCGTAGGACTCGTAGGACTATTACAATGCTAATTACGTCACTGATGTTTATATATTCATTGTAGTTATATAAAAACTGTGTGTTCAAATACTTAGTATGCCGAGTACACGCATGCGTTCCAAATTCGGTCTCCAGTGGCCGGTTGAGCGTCTGCTTCCGTACATGGAAGAGAATTGTCGCAGTCGATGGACATTGCTGGGCAGTAAGTAGAATTCATACAAACAGCGTGTAATGTGCTCGACGATTCCCCTTGTGAATAATTACGGTCGTTGTCATGCGATTTATACAGTAGAAATTAGTTTTGTAGTGATTTCGTTGAAGGATAAAAAATAGTTGAAACAACTAAAATGTTCACGTTTCAATAGATGTTATAGCACAGTTTAGCTAATAGTTACAAGCTAAGTTATTCATAATTAGGTACCTACCTGTTTTTCAAAATACATACAATATATTACCTACAACAGATAAAATTGGTTCCAATGAGAAGATAGAGATGTTTTAATAAACCTTGAATCAAAATTCCAAGTAAATTAAAACAAAAAAACCAGGTTTATGATCCCATAAATAAGTCTAATAAAAATTACTCATTAAGAGTAACAGCTCTGTTTCTTTTGGAAATGCCGACTAGTGATTTACCCAGCCCTAAAAAATCACTATTCTTGGAATTTATTTGACTTAAATCATGCTTAAATCATATTATTTCACATTATATTATAGAACATGGAAAACCTTTAGATCTAAACAGTTTTTACAAGACTATATAACGATATTTTATAAGTAGAGCCTTAATGAGCTAATGTCTAGTAGGTAGGTAGGTATATTATTATGTACATTATATCAGCTTCTTCCCGTCTCAATGTGACATCACTTCCTTTAAGTCGTCTTCCGCGATGCTAAGTATTTTCTGACTTAATGATTGTACCATTAGGACTTTTTGGGAAATAAGGTTTTTAAGAACTGCTTGAGGAAATGATATAGATAGTTTAGCTTTCCTCATATTATGTAAATGACATCTTAAAGTTATTACGGACTAATTTTCAATGAAAACAAGCGCAATTGCATGTCTTAAGTGTCTAAAACCTACATAGTCACCCATTTGTAACGCTATAGGTAATTGTGCGAATATTTTAACTTTCCCTAAAAAAAATAAAAACAGTCACCAACTTTAGCCCAGTATTAGAAACTGATTTGAACAGAACTAAGCTTGTTTACGTCATTTTGTTAAAATCGTATTGTACCTTTTGTAGGTTTATAAATAAATTGCAATTTTGCAGTACTTACCTAAGTAGTTGTAAATGTAGTATTGATAAGACTTACATTTAATGCCTAGAAAACTACATAATCGGATAATAGTGTTTGCAGCTAGAGCGCATAAAAGGTGCTTCTAACACTAATTACAAGCTCAGTTAAACATTCTGAAGCCGTATTATCTTTGTTTAAACTTCATTTATGCCTTCGATATGCTGAACAAACTTAACTGACAAATAAAAATAAACTTAAGCTGTTTTGTTATCAATTAAAATATTATTATGATTTCACTGTAAACCACATTACTACATTAACTATAGATAGAGCCCAGAGGAAGTTCACCCTCCAATCGTTACAATACGCGACCAATAGATACATTAATTGTATTCATTGTTAAGCATAAAATAAAGATAGCTCCGTTGTCGCTTGAATTTAAATTGATATTAAAGTATAAATAGAATATCAAAGTGCGTCTACCAAGTACCAACTGAGCAGACGTCGAAAATAATAAATAAACTAAAGTTCGCCGGCCGACGCATCAGGCAAGTAAGTAGGCGAGTGACTAATCTAAGTTCAAACGCGCACTATCGCAGAAGTTGTTTTTGTGTAGTTTATTTTTTATTTATTTAAATGGCACAGTAAATAAATACTTTAGTTGGCAAATACTTTTTGCATAATGTAACATCTCAAATAACAAGTAATTGGACATAAGTATTATTATAGCTATTGTTTGCGTTTTATGTAATTTGATGTAGGTCGTAGAACTCAGCAAAAACATGTTAGGTATAAAAGGTAGGTATCATATTAAAAGGCTTATGTAAAAAAATTACAACATGAGGGGTCAGTATGTTAATTTGAATTGCCAATAATTCATTATTGTGGTATTTTTTACAGTAGCAAATAATTTAATTTCGAAATAGCGACACCGACGGCATCGTTGCACAAGATGATCACTAGTAGAAAATAAATTAAGTATAGGTAGGTATATAAGGACACACATCGCAATTTATCTCTAAAGTTAGCGATAGCTTGTGTTATGGGTAGGTACTAGATAACTAAGAAATTATACATAATATTTTATAGTTAAAAGGTGGTAATAGTAAGCATTACATAATAGTACATCATTTGAATAACACCCAGACACTGGAAAACATTCATGCTCATCACTGATCACACAAACATTTTCCAGTAGTGGGAATCGAACCCACGACCTCCGACGCAGACGGCAGGATCGCTACCGCTACGCCGTTCGGTCGCTAGCCAAAAGTAGTTAGGCACTCTAGGCGGTCTTTACTTATGACCTACTCCTAATCCAATATCCTTAACCTATCCGAATTTAAGTTTTTGTTAGACTTTCGGCTACTTTATCTACACGTTGTACCTATAATATGTATATAGGGACGATCGTCGATCAATGATAACGTGACTCCGCGTAAGCAACAACTGCCATACCCATACATTTTTAGGGTTCCATACAAAATGGTAAAAATGGAACCCTTGTGGTGAGACTTTCTCCGTCCGGCCGTCCGACCGTCTGTCACACTAATTATTTCAGTAGCTATCTAAGCTATCAACTTGAAATTTGGAATAGTTTTGAGTAATAGAGACCCGACGTCATTGCAATCATAAAAATTTGAAAATCATTTTTATTTTTATTTAAAAGGGGGGTAAACGGGGTTGTTGAAATTTCTAAATGAGATAACAATATTGAGTGGGGTATCATATGAAAGGGCGTTACTTGTGTACTCTAAAACCGATTTTTATTTATTTTTGTGCCCGATAGTTTTTGATTTATTGGGCAAACTATCGAAAAAAATACCGTTCCCCCCCATTTATCTCCGAAGTGTATCATTCGAAAAATCTGAAAAAATTAAATCAATAGGAATAAACGTATATTTTACAGGAAAATAAAATCAACTCTGTAACTAATATACTTTTTTTGAGAATAACAATAAGCCGACAAAAATAAAATTAGGTTTGCGGTTGGCCAACAAAAGTACCTAGGTACCTATATGTAAATTATACTCGTAAATTCATGTTTACTTCTTTTGTAGTATGGAACCCTCGGTGCGCGAGTCCGACTCGCACTTGGCCTGTTTTTTTTTGTTTTATTCAATTTGCTATATTTTGCGTTGTACTAACACATAGCACTAGTGTCTGGGCTTACATACGAGTACTACTCGTGATATGATGCGTTTAAAAATATTGTTTTGTATATTTCTATCAACACAGTCGCTATTTCCTCACGCAGCGCCTCAAATGACATTGCGTGTTGGTCGTTGGCTGATGGTGATGACATGCAATTAGTCGGCCGTAGTTACTGTTACCTAGTGCCAGCTACTATTACTATTAGCGCTGTGCTGTGTCATAAACAACACGCTTTGTCTTGTGATAAATAACAACGCCTTCTTCTAACAAGGACCCATCACTCTTCAGGGTTTGGTTGTCATTGTTGGTCATTGGACCCTAACACTGATCTCTATTCTGTGGATCGCTGACTGTCAACGTTAAAAAGGAGACACTTAATTTTCGCCATTTTTGCGCTGATTGTTGCTAGATATGGCGTTAGTAAAATGTTTTTTTTTTTTTATGCACAAATATCATGAAAAGAGTCTACAATATACCGGTAGAGTCGTCATTGACTGACAACAACATAAGCACAAGTCGTGACGCGATTGTAGTTTCTTTTCATTTAATTCCTATAACCACTATAATTTACCTTGCAGACTTCCGCGATCAAAACCTTGCTATGTGCGAGATAAGTTCTTGTGTATAAAGATACATAATCTACTTACTTAAAAAAGTGCTTATATAAAGTCTTCTTTAAAGGTATTTTAACGCTGTAAATATAGGCCTACCGTGTCCCGTGTCACCCACTCACCAGCTAGATATTACTGATGGAAACCACCGATCTTCAACCAAATCGGTCTTCCTTTAGTTCGCCCGCTTGTCTTCCCCACACTAAACAAGCACTTTCAACGACTCATATATATGACTGCGACATTATTCGTCAGTTAGATACTTACCATCGGCTTTACTTACTATTCGGCTATTTGCATTGGTGAATTAACAATATTTTCATCACTTGTGAGTAGCGAAATGGTACTTTGAGAGATCTGGGAACTCCAAAAAGCAATTCCAAAAATACGCGTCCCAGACAGTATATTATAAAAGGTACTTCTAACTTCAAATAGTCGAGAGAGTTTTCCGCTAAATTCTAATATCCAAGAGTGAATAATCTCTTTAAAAATAGGACAAGTAAGTAGGTATTCTATCCCGGCTACAGCTTACTTTATAAATGACAGATCACAAGTTGTAAAGAGAGGTAAATCCTCGCAGAGCTTAGGAGAGCTCCCGTGGGACGAGTCCCAAATGTTTATTGCAAGGGAGCTAAGATGTGTGCTATCTCGGGTCCCTTAGACGCCTTTTAGCTCTTCTCTTATCGGTGTCAAGTAGGTGTGCAACGATCTCAGAATGTTGGCCTAAATGGTACATACGTGTATAATCTATATCTACCTATTAAAATTGCTATAGTAGTAACTACCCATTTACTTAGATAATGTGTTGACGCTAGATAGTAAATATAGTTACGGAGGATATAAATGTATTTACAAATGGCTACCAGATGATGGCTGTTTAGTCATATACTTATGTGCTTAGGTTCTATGTGCTACCGAACCGAAGACTACTTGTTCAGTCTGCAAGGACACTGGCATGGATAGGGACAACCCTCCACCACCCATGGCCCAAATAACCTCGCGGTTATCTAGGGGCCGAATCGCGGGAGGGCGCCCCGTGTTCCCGGGGCGCCTTCTTTACTCCCTACAATTGTTTCCTCTCGCTCCTTGTCCTTATGTGCTCACTTTCCCCATTCTGGGGCAGGACAATACAGTGACGGACTCGCCTCGCCTGTCCGCAGCAAAATATCTCTGTTACTCCAAGCCGCTCCGCCTCTTATGTATGCCACGCGCACACCAGCCTGCATAGAACAGACATACCGTAATCAGGAGAATGTATTAAAGTTTATGTAAATAAACGATCTGCACAGGAAATCTTAGGCCTCTTCAGTAGACCGTGGTGTCGTATGGTAGTGGAATACATACCTACCTAATTGGTTTCGCCGCCATACTTTAATCTAAAGTTAAATATCTTAAATGTCAAATCTATACTCTATTGGAATTTGTGAAGCCTGATTTGTGAGGAAAAGGTCTGGCAAGAAACTCAACGTAATGAAAAAGAGTATGTTTGAATCAAAACTACTTTCAAACCCTCTTGTTTACCCACTAAAGGACATATTTTGGTCACCGCTGCAGCAGTTACCAACACGACACGGCATGCATCGAGAACCAGATTGGCTGAGATCAATATGACGTGACAGTGGTCTGTCCACGGACATATCAATGTCAGTTCATCTTCGTCAACGCTCCGGTTATGACAGCGTGGACAAAACGTCCTTAGTCCTCAAACGAAACCGTTAAAAAACAACATTAGTCATAGCACGCTTAATGCAAAACATTAATTAGAAATGGCAAACGAATAATGACGAATAGTGTACCTATCTAGAGACCTTTGAAGGTCACTGCATTATGAGGTGTGGCGCCACTCCGAGCCGCCACGACTTACCGGTCACGACTGCAGCCTGCAGCCGCTTTTATCCGATAGCGTTATTATTTCTTCAACACTTAGCTACCAACTTACTTAGAGTACATAAAATATGACAATAAGTAAATAACTCATCAACTTGGCTAGCTAAGTGAGTTGTGCCGTTTGCCGTTTGAGACATCTTTGATATCACTTAGGCTGCCTAAACTTGACATTTGGCAATTGGCATAAAGTCACCAACTTTTCTATCTAAGTGAGCTGTGCCGTTTGAGATATCTTCATCACTCGCTGATCTATTAACGCAAAGCTCGAATCTCTAGAAGGTGTAGGCTGAAAGTTGACATTAATATACAATTGGCATATTGAATTCTTCAGCCTCTTATTGGGTAAAACAAACCACGACCTTTATGAGGATAGCAGTGCCCGCTAGTAAACTTAACTCCATGGAATTAATAAGTACTTCGTACAACGATGTAGGTACTTATTAATTCCATGCTTCCCTCTCAACCCTTGTTTATGTGCACATTGGGGTTCGAGACTACTTTCACAATCATTTAGTTATTAGCGGAAAATACGACAGATGACATCTGGCGAAACTTTGTTATTGTATGAATATGTTATATGTAATATGATTTTTTTCCTTTTCAATCGTTTTTTTTATATTTTTGTAAATATAATAATTTCATCATCCATTCCATCATGTTAGTGTAAGTGGCACTGCCGTTCCAATATGATATAAAATAAATAAATAAATAAATAAAAATAAATGAAGAAGGTTTACGTGCTATGTTCAGATGGATTCATCCTTAGGTTCATATTGGTGGTGGTTTAGCTATATTTGGCCAGCACAGTGTGGTGTCCGGAAGTAACAGAGTGTGCGCGTGGTTCCAGGGTCGACGGACGTGGACATGCCGTCGTCGCTGCTGCACTCCATCCAGAACCAGATGCAGAGCAAGGGCGGCTACGAGATGGCGTACGGTGTTAAGGTGATTACAATTACATACAAGTCATTGGGTGATTACGAGCTTGTTACGTCATAATCACTAGTACAGCTGAACGCCACTCAGAGGTGAGATACTTCGATCGACTTGATGAATGCCGCAAGACGTGCTTGTCACATCGTCTGAGACAGAGAAACTGAAGCGCTGGCAATTCTGTTCCACAGAACCTATGCACAGAACTTATTGACACCAATACGAGTTGCACAAACTTATTGACTCCAAATCTTGGATAGTGAAGAAAATAATCCTCCAAGAACCAATATGGGGTAAATTTACAAGTAAAGGTTTTAAAAAACTCATTGACATTTGCCATAAACCTACGATAATATTTACCATACTACGAGTATTATAAATTTGAATTTCTATTTCTATGGCCTTTTTTATCTTTTTTTTTCTTTCGTTATTTTTTTTCTTTTACACAATTTCTATGGCTATTTTTGCTATTTATTATCAACTACTTAAAAGTTATTAAAATAAAATTAAAAGATTAAAAAATTAAAAACTTCTGATTACGTAAACGTGTTTTACTATGTCCCCCTTGTCACAAAATCCCGCTTTCCACGTAATAATCTCGCTTGTTCATTCAAAAAGTTCCCAAATCCCGACTTGGCTGAAAAAATCTGGCAACGCTCTTCGCGGGCTACATGGGCCGAAACCCCTTAACAGAATGGGAAGAATGAGGTCCCGAGGTTCGCTATGGTATTTCTGTGTTCTCACTTTCATTCAGCTAAAATATATTGTTAAATGTCTCGTGTCGATTTAACCAATGATTTATGATTTTTTTTCTTACGTTGAGTGGTGACCTTGCTATTTGACCGATACTAGGTCAACAGGAAGTAGGTACCTAACTATACTTGTTGTACAGATTACCATATAGATTAAGGTCAATGTAATGATTCCGAACATCAAAACGTGATTTAACTTTATGCCCCATGAGGCCATGAACCATAACCTGGACAGGGCGGACGGCGCAAAAAAATGTTGCGAGTTTACCGGTGCCAAAAGTGCTTGTTTTAACACCAGCAGGAAGGCCACGATGTAGTTTCCTCAGCTACCCCCAATAGAATTTTGACAATTGGCGCTACTGTTTGCTTGTATGAAAAAGGGCATCGTTCGGATGCCCATAATATTATCCTCAGATTTCTTATCGGTGGCCCCCGTACCTATGTGATTTTTCTTTTGGTCCAAGGGACTAACTAGGTATTCAGTATTCCTATTCACTATTTACCTTAGATATGAAACATCTATATCTAGAAATACCTACTGGAAATAATTATGTAGAAACTTTGCAAGAAGAATTTGCGGAACCCTAAAATTATTAATTGTTCCGTGTTCATATTGAGGAATGCGCAGATATGATAGTGCAGTCGGCCACCGACTGACATCGACATTCTACCGGTCAATCATGTCAGAGTCCTCGGTACGGTACACCGTACAGAGTCCGACCCGACCATATCAGATGTCCATGTGAAAGTCGCCGGCCGACTTATTGTCTTGGTTTTTTAACCAACTTTTATACTTTATTTTCATTAATTGATTAACAACCTAGTAGATCTATGAGTAGTAGATATAGATCTCTCTCTCTCTCTCTCTGCAGAATTCCATACAAACTAATTAAATATAAGGACAAAGAACAGACAATGGATGTCAACTGTCAACTAGGCTATAGTGATGGACCGTCCAAGCTTTAGGGGGTTTTGAATTATCTGGCCGTAAAAAAATGGGCAATTATCAGGTGTAACTTTTAAGAAGTAAGAAGTATGCAAATGAGGAGGTTACAAATCAAGTACATATATTTTACAGAATTTCTAAATTAGACTTGAAGCTTGAATCATATCCTACTCATATTATAAAATTACTCTTTCACGCCGCAACTACTGAACCAATCTGGCTGAAGTTTGGAACATAGATAGCTTATAACCCGGATTAACACATAGGATTTTTATCCCGGAAAAATCCATCGTTCTCATGGGATTTGCGAAAAACCGAAATTCACGCGGGCTGAGCCGCAGACTAGTATAAAATACATGTATCAGTACCTATAATCCTGGATTAAAAAATCGTAATAACTAATCGATCATAAAGTGGAGCATTATTGTTTTAGAGTGATAGGATAGGCCCATAGGGGGTAGGGGGTCTAGTGATATGGAAAAGTGTTTTAAATATTCTTTTTTCTTATTTTCAGGTTTATTGAAGACTTCGCGGTCGTATCAGAGACGCTAGTGACAAAAGAACAAGAGTGAAAATGTTACGAATATGATCTTGACATGTATTTATTAAAGAAGACTATAGTGTAAGTAAGTTTAGCTTTAGTTTGTTGTGTACAGAGAGTAGACACAATCGAGTCAATATCATTATGTCTGTGAGTTACCCAAACCGTCACACTATATTGACTATGTACGCACAGAAGACCATTGTATTTTGAGTATAAGTATATGTCTATAGTCAAACCCGTGATATAGTACCTAACTAGTTAATTTATAATTATTCGTTACCTATTTCGTTACTGACACGAAACTTTGTCAAACTTTCTTTTCTTAGGTCCACTTGCGCGAAAAGCCTAGAATCAACGTCTCGTCATTGGACAATTTTGACAACTTACTTGAGTTAACATAATATACTAGCCCGGGTTGGCGCAAGTGGGCCTTAGGCTCGGTTGCTTGACTTGACTTTAACCGAAACGTTATAGTTAAATATGGCGGTCTGACTCTTATGTCTTTCGAAATAAGAGTCAGGCCGCCATATTTAACTATAACGTTTCGGTTAAAGTCAAGTCAAGCAACCGAGCCTTAGAGTTTCATCGGCTCATTATAGACTTATTAGTAGTATAATTTAACTACTTACTCACTAGTAAAATAAAAATATCACAGGTTTGACTATACCCGGTATTTACGGTAACATATCCATTATCCAATGATGGAGGTAAAAGTTCTTACAGTTTGTGATAGTAACATCCAGAGAGCTAATAAATCGTGGCAGTGCATAAAACTTTTATACCATTCGCCCCAAGCCCTTCGTCAATAGATCCTCGTCTAGTACAAAGCATGATAAAAAATGTCGGGGCTTGAAAAAAAATTTGATAACGGTCTATCTATTGCTACATTAAATATAATATAGTTTTTAAAGAAAGAAAACATATGGGGAAACCCACGGGAAACCTGCTTGCTCAGGCACCATAGTCCAGAAAATCATAGCCTTGGCCATCCTGGTGCACTATGACCAAACTCACATTGAGAGGAGACTCGAGCCCAACAGTGGGATAAAAAGAGGGTTCAAGATGATTTATAGAAAAGTTAAGAGTCTAAAGCATTATGACAGATCCTACAGCACCTTTAAAGAAGACCAACTAAATTTATTTATTGTCAGTAACAAATCAAATAAGTTAGCCCATGGTTCATAAACCGTAAGAACGTCCTTTTAATTCTTTTCCAAAACGTCTTCTACAACTTTTCTCGGTGCTTTATAAATTAATGACAATTTATTAGCTTAGATAAGGAAAACTTTAAAAGGTGACGAGTCCTGAAGGTCTGAATTGTTTTTACATAGAGTGCGCGAATATTTTTTTTACTCGAGGCGTACTTATATTTAGATAACCGTAGTAAGGGAATAAACAGCGCCCAGAATTTAAAAAAAGGTATTTAGAAAAGTTATTACTGATACCTATTGAAAAAAAAATGATGAAATGTATTGATAAATGTATGAAAATGTCAGTTAGTAGGTAACATATTATAGTGGAAGGAAATCGAAATACCAAATGATTCTTCTCATTAACTATGTCTACCTGTTGTCTATTATTCTATAATATGTAGGATGTAAAGTTGTAACTTGTAAACTGTGTGTTTTTAATGTTTGTTAGTTGAACTTAGCTGATGGCATATTGAACGAGCCAAGGGCCTGATTATGTGCAGTAATGTCGTCCCAGATATTTTTGAATTAAAAAAAAAAGGAAAATTGCTCGTGGCTCGACTCGTGCAATCAGCAGTATTCTCATGTTTAGAACAAGATGTTTGTACTGTTTATTGTTGAATATACAATAGTCAATATTTATTACTAAGTCTTCTTGCCCGAATCTGTTTGGGCATACGAACGACTGACTTGTCAGCCATTTGCTCATGATACGGTGACACGATATAAGTAGATCTAAGATCATAGCCCCTAGACGTTGTAAGTGTCGTCCCACACCTGCGTATTTTCACGCTTCAAGTTCTGGTAAATTCAACAATTAAAAAAAATAACAGCCGATGCAAGTTGTTTCAGAAGACACGAGAACGCTTTTCTTTTAAACTAAACTATTATGTAAAATCTTTTCTTATTGACAATTTCTATAAAAACTTCCTTTGGAACTAGATATGAGCCTAAAATTTTTCCTACTACAAAGTTAATAGAATAAATTCATTAACAATTTTCGCACTATATGAGCCCTTGTGGTCAAGTGGTAGATGGTCCGGCCGCGATAGCCAAAAAGAGATCCGTGTTCGAATCCCGCCGAGTGGGAGAAATATTCTTATTAGTCTTCTAAGCTTATAAAATTCCTATACAATTGAATATATTATCCAAGTTACGGTAACTCATATCGTGTCAACGAAAATCTGTAAAATTTAGCCATAACGAAATCCAGAGTTTGTATTTATTTTACTATTTACATCCTATAATAACACCATTGTAATGTTTTGGCAAAGCTGTTGAAATAATTTTGTCATTTCATCATTGAAACGACAAAGTTGTGTGTAACTCAATATAAATAGTTATTTATACATTGTAAAAAACATTGTAATATTCTATTTGGAAAACATAAATTGTGGAAAGATATTTTTTTGTTTTATTTTCATAACGAAATGTAATCAACACAGTAACTAATATATTATGTATAGCTACAGAGAGACGGTAGAGTTTTCTTTTGGTTGTGGTAATCAGACTTCAATTTTAGATTTATAGATCAAAGATTTATATCGTTGGTCTAGAATCTAGATCATAACCTAAGCCTTATTCTAGGCCAATCACTTGTCTTTTCACTTTATCTATAATTATCCTTATAAAATTGTGTGGAAATGAGGGACCTTCGGCCCCTCCCCGAAGCTCTACCAGCAAAGACGTACCGCCAAGCGATTTAGCGTTCCGATGCGATGCTGTGTAGAAACCGTTGGAGTGACACTTTACTTACAAGTTAGACTAATGCTCGTTTTCACCAACATTTTAAGAGTCACCTAAGCCCTTAGAGCCCCCGCGCATTAGGCGGCCAGGCCGCACGGCCACGTCGCTGCGGCCAACTAATTCTTCCATGATATATGTAGATGCGCGCATTACGCGACCAGCGGCCCGCGGCCACGCTCTGGCCGCGCGGCCAACGAAAACCATCGCGACACACATGCGGCCGCTTGGCCGCCGCGGCCAACGAGATCCGGGAATTCGTATGAAATTACTCAGTGTGCGCGCACTGGTCGCCGCGGCCAGACATTTTTTGTGTATACATGGCGTTTGATACTGAACGTTTCATTTTAGAAATTCAAAACAGAAGAGCGCTATGGGACCAGTCATCGGCTGATTATTCGGATAAAAATTTAAAAAGGCAATTATGGTTGGAAGTAACCAATATATTCGGTGGGGAACAATGGATGAATCCAAAATTTCTTGGTCCTTTTTTTCTTTCTTTTGTAATAATGAACAAACTAGCGCAGCAATAATTTCTTCTTCAACGTCCATTTCGGAACACGATGTGAATTCGACTAACGAATGTGGTTGCAGACGTGGCCGCCAAAGTGCGCGGCCAGGCCGCGCGACGTGGCCGCGCGGCCTGGCCGCCTAATGCGCGGGGGCACTTAGGTGACAGTTGTTGTAAGTGAAAACTGTCACCGGTGAAAACGAGCATTAGTACGTTAACATTTTCGGCTGCATTATCCATCAGGTGAGATCGCAGGCAAGTACTATCTTGTAAAATATAAAATAAAATAAATTATACATAAATAATCAGTCCATAATAGGGATTTGACAAAAAAGCAAAATAAATTTAAAACAATTTATTTTGTCAACATAAATACATACAAAACACTGATAAAATATAAAAACAAACAGAATACGTTATCACGTTACAACTTATAATTTAACATTAGTCTATATTTTAACAAAGCGTATAAAAACTGAAGGTAGTTTTTACATAATAGGTACTATCGTTTTCTGTGCCTGTGTTCAGATCGCGCTCCGTTCGACTTAGACTTGTCTTTATATCTCGAATCATCTGAAAAAATAATCGTACGTAATATTTTGAAATCGTATCTGAAATAAAATAAATTGGCACATTAGGATATTAGCAACATCGCTATTTCAATCAAACCCCAAACCAAAGTAACCAATTTCGCAATACTCGAGAATGCTCGAGGATTCAACATTATTTTATGCAATCGCCATAAAGTTCATTATGTCATGTACGATACCGTTGCAAAAATTTGCTTACATTCCATTCCTATTCCATTTTACTCGTTAATATTACTAGTTTCAAAAATAAATAAACCAACTCAATATTTCGATTACAGTCAACTACCCAATTATTATTCCTCGTAATACTGCTTGTAAACACTACCTCGGTCTGTATCCTTGTTGCTGCGCCGGCGCCGCTCCCGCGAGCCGCGCGAGTCGGGCGAGGAGCGGCGGCGCGCGGGCGCGTGCTCGCCGCCCCACCACCACGCCGGCGGCGCCGACGCGCGCGCGCGCAGCGGCGACGCGGGGCCGTACCCCGGGGGCAGCGGAGGCATCTGACAACCGTAAAGAATCTGGTAAACCATAGTAAGTACTAGTACAGCCTGATCAGAAAAAAAAATTATGGCGATTGCGATCAAAAATGGAATTATTGTTTCTGCACACTCATATTGCCATGCGAATGTGCTCAAGTAATTAAAATCTAGCCAAGGCTACACCAAAGTAGGTATGATAAAGTACTTAACGACTCTAATGGAACAAAATGGGAGACGATATAACGTTAACAACATGCACCATAGACCACACGATTTAAAATAAATTGGTTCTAATCCTGGGTCTTTTGTGACGTCGTAGGTCAAGACTTTACTGGTATATACCACGTCACAATTAAAACACTTGCATTAAAAACGTATTGTAAGTGAAAATTCCAATAGAGTCAGCGTGTGAGCAACTACGCACCGCAGGGTATTGAGGTGGTAGGCGATAGGGCGCTGCAAGCGGCCCTTCGCCGTCCGCGCAAACCAGAGGAGGCGCCGGCGGCGGCCGCGTAGGACTCTCGGATGTCGCCAACTGAAAACATAGATACACAGATGATCATTTTGTAATCTTTTAAAGTTTTACTACCTGAGACTGGATCCGTTACTCGGTGCCTGGTAGTTTCTTTTGTGTCGGAGCCCATCCAGGTAGGTTCCACCCGTGTCAGTTGTTTTACCGTGAAACACTGCAGTATCTAATGTACATTGCGCTTAGGTATTGAGATCACCTGTCCTACGAGTACCTATAATCAACAGAGCCTACGCTGAACTGCAGGCAGTCCTAGCTAGCAAAGAATAATTATATCGGACGCAAGGGTGGAGTATAATTATAACTTTAGATGGACTAAAGGTTACTTAGTCGGTGGGTCGAAGTCTTCAGGAGGTAGACCTGTGTTTAGATGATCTCAATCCATAAGCCCATTACTTTCCACTCGGTCGAGCGCTTTATTATACCCAGTCGACCCTTGTCTTGTCCAAGCGGCATCCCGCTGATGGGCCCCGGAACCCGAACTCTCTTGTGGGGACAAGCAGGGGCAGTAACAAATGTGCTCCTGTGTTTCGGCATGAAGGGCGAGAAATACGCCTCAGGATGATAGGTAAAGTTCAGTGCAGTGCATCGTACCTATGATATGGGAAAGTGAATATAACAAATGCACACCTGCTGCTTGAGGCTGTTGAAGTCGTTGCTCATGTCCCTATAGCGCTGCAGACACTCCTGCCACATGCTCGCCATCTCCGACATCTCGGAGCGTTGCTTGTTTATCTCCTCCTGACGTCAAACACAAACAATGTCATAAACAAAGATATAACTGACCTACTAAGCCTCTGCTCTCGTTACTCCTGCAGGGTGTCAGGGAATCAAATCCCAATGACGCACCTGTGATTTTACGTTTCTGAAAACTAAACATTACTTGAAGGAAAACATGGCGAGTGTGACGCACAAGAAAAGATTGCTTTCTTCAGCAATTCCAGAGTCATCTTATTATTAATATATATATAGCTGCTTGTGCTGATTGGCCACTGACTGATTGATCACCTCTCCTGAACAATTTTGTATGAAAAAAAATTTTTTCAAGGATTATGTCGTATAGAAAGGAAAAAATCATTAAGAACAAAAATATGGAGAGAGCTGATGATTGAGGATTTCGGAGACGGGTGAAGAGCACGGAGAGAGTATTGAAGATAGGTGGGGGGTGCTCGACCAAATGTCATTTGAAACGTCAAGCAATTGGCAGTGAGCTGAAAAAAAATTCAAAATGGCGGATTCAAAATGGCGGCCATTCGAATTTCGTCGATATCTCGGAAAGTATAAAAGATGGAAGAATGGTTTCTTGACTAGAGTTAATCAGGATCCGAAGGTCTACGTGATGAATAGAAAAAAAAATTCAAAATGGCGGATTTTTTTTTCCATAGAAAATGTATGGGGAATGTTGAAGAGACTAACAGTTGGTAATTATGCAAGGTTGTGATGCGGTTTTTCGGAGAGTTACTAGAGAAAAATATGGAGAGAGCTGATGATTGAGGATTTCGGAGACGGGTGAAGAGCACAGCCAGGGTATCGAAGATAGGTGGGGGGTGCTCGACCAAATGTAACTCGAAACGTCATCCAATTGGCAGTTAGCTGAAAAAAAATTCAAAATGGCGGATTCAAGATGGCCGCCATACAAATTTCATGTTCTATCTCGGAAAGTATAAAAGATAAGGGAGTGGTTTCTTAGCAAGGGGTGATCAGGATCTCAAGTTCTACGGGATGCATGGAAAATAATTCACTGTGGCGGAATTTATCTTTCCATGGAAAATGTAGCTACATTCTATGAGAAGAGACAATGATCTAGGATTTGGATGATGATTGAGGAGCACTGTCATGGTTTTAAAGATAGTTAAGGGGTGTTCGAACAAAAAATACGCTGAACCTCATCCGATGAGGTTCAGCGTATTTTTTTGTTCGAACTGCCCTTAACTATCTTTAAAACCATGACAGTGCTCCTTGGTAATTTTTTCAGCTCACTGCCAATCTTATTCCAATGGGCGATGGAGATGACGGCGATACCTTTATAGGCGGGAAGACTGCACGCGGGCCACATGTGGCCCGCGCACACACGCGCCCTACTAGTTACTATATATATAGCTGCTTGTGCTGATTCATTCATTCACTCATTGATCACCTCTCCTGAACAATTTTGTATGAAAAATTTTTTTTTCATGGATAGGGTCGTATAGAAGAAAAAAATTCATTCGGAGGAAAAATACGGAGAGAGCTGATGATTGAGGATTTCGAAGACGGGTAAAGAGCACAGCGAAAGTATTGAAGATAGGTGAGGGGTGCTCGACCAAATGTCATTTGAAACGTCATGCAATTGGCAGTGAGCTGAAAAAAAATTCAAAATGGCGGATTCAAAATGGCCGCCCTTCGAATTTCGTCGATAACTCGAAGAGTATAATAGATGGAAGAGTGGTTTCTTGACAAGAAGTGATCAGGACAAAGGGGTCTATTAGATGGCTAGAAAAAAAATCCAATATGGCGGAAAATATTTTTCCATAGAAAATGTATGGCGAATTTTGAAGTGACTAAAAGTTGGAAGGCAATAGAGGGGAAGACAGCACGCGGGCCACGTGTGGCCCGCGCCCCCACGCGGCCTGCTAGTTATATATATATAGCTACTCGTGCTGATTCACTCACTGACTGATTGATCACCTCTCCTGAACAATTTTGTATGAAAAAAAATTTTTTCAAAGACCATTTCGTATAGAAGGGAAAAATTCATTCGGAGGAAAAATACGGAGAGAGCTGATGATTGAGGATTGAGGAGACGGGTGAAGAGCACGGCGTGGGTATTGAAGATAGTGGGGGGGTGCTCGACCAAATGTCATTCGAAACGTCATGCAATTGGCAGTTAGCTGAAAAAAAGTTCAAAATGGCGGATTCAAGATGGCCGCCATACAAACTTCTTCAGTGTCTATCTCGGAAAGTGTCAAAGATGGAAGAGTGGTTTCTTGACAAGAAGTGATCAGGACCCGAAGGTCTACTCGATGGATAGAAAAAAAAATCAAAATGGCGGAATTTTTTTTTTTCATAGAAAATGTATGGGGAATTTTAAAGGGATTCTTTATAGGCGGGAAGACAGCACGCGGGCCACATGTGGCCCGCGCACTCACGCGCCCTACTAGTCTTATATTACATAGGAACCTCAAATACGCTTAGAGAGCCAAAAAGTTAAGTCTTTATATGTTTTAAGAGTACCTACATATAGATAGTTCAATCCACGAAGACACGCCCCACGCCTTAATAAACGCTTGTTTTATATGATTCAAATGTAGTCATGAAGGTGTGAAAAGCATCTTGTTGGATTGAATGCACTATAAGTGTCACTATGTCCATTAATATCACTGACTGAGCGCCCTTCCATGCAATGACGCGTATTTTAATGGAGAATATATCAAAATTAAATTGTAGATACCATAAGTCGAGCGTCAGTGTCGCCAACGTCTCTTGCAACGGTCTCGTAGCGACGCATGCACTCGCGCCACAGACGAAGCTGGGCTGCTGCGGATTCCCGTACATTATTCGCTGATTCCTAGAGAAAGTTACATTCTATATGTAGAGGCGGATTGCTTGTCGGCCGGGTTACACTTTATTACATATGGGTAGGTACTTTTAATAAAGAGAGTGGACCGGGTTCCCCGTCACATTGTGTATGGCATTTCAAAAATATGTATAAGATATCGCATCAGTCACTTGTGATTGTTCATGGTAGTGTACCTTAAACCTAACCTCACGAATCCAGTTCTATGATCTATCTTCGTAAAGTGGATTAAAGTAAAATACTACTATTATGACAAGAAAAGCTTCCCAACTGAGTATTTTGATACATACATTTACAGCTTTATCTCGCCCTGGGGTTTGTGACATATCTTTGAAGCATCGCATCAGTTCTTTCCATAGCTTCATCATTTTGTCCATCGCCTCTCGTTGTTCAGAAATCTCTTGCTATAAATTGAAAAAAAAAAAAAAATTACTGCCATATACTTAAATAAATTCTTATCTAAATGGTTTCAACTGTGAACTCACCTTGACGACTCGTAAATAGTTACTCCTTTCGCTCACAATACTAGTATCACCATCCGCAACGCTGAGACCGGAATCTCTTTCTCTTTCCGAATACCTTTCCCTATCTTTATAATCATCATCTCTTGACACTACTGACATTCGATCTAATCGCTCCAGATTTCGCTTCGACCGATGATCTTTGCTTGGAAAATTACCGAAGTTCCTATGACGTTCTTTATCATCAAATTTTTCTCGATTGCTCCTATCGTAATATCTTCTGTCCCTGTAATCTCTGTCCTCTAAAGTCTTATCTTTTATTCCATCACTCCTGGCCGTCCTACGGTAGTACGTGTCATCTTCAACATAGCCGTCTCTGCGCATCTCGAAGCTTCTACTAGTTTTTTGTTCGCAAGTCCGTCTTCTATCGTCGTACTTTCGGCTAACCCTTTTGTCATCGTAATCTCTTTCAGCTCTTCGGTTTGATTCGCAAGTTCTTCTCCTGTCATCGTACGTTCGAGTATCCCTTCTTTCATCATAATCTCTGGGATCTGATTCATGAGGCCTATAATATCCGTTGATACAACACCTAGTAGCAGTTCTTTCTGGAGGAAGATCACGATATGCATCCTCTTCGTGATTTCTAACGTTGACTTTGCTAACATATCTCAATTCTTGTTTATCGTAAGAAGGGCAGCGCACACATTTTTCATTGCGATCGTCTCTTGGAGCAGCGATATGCTCGCGACTGTGAAGCCTGTCACGAAAGTTTTCGTAGCTGCGTATCTTTGAAGGCGAATGGTCCTTGGCTCTCTCCCGACTCCTGAGCCGCACTGGTTGTTGGTCTACGTCGAACGAGTCGCGCCTTGATGCCACTTCACACTGCAGTGATTTATGACTATGTGAACGCGGCTGGAATTGAGAAATTACGTTAAGAGGACAAGTAAGCTTTGTAGCAACCTTTGCAAATTCTAATTAAAATCAGCAGCCTTACAACTTGTTCAATTTTTTGAAGGAGAGCTGTTTTCTCGCTCATCTTGGCACACATCTTGGCAAAAGTTTCAAAAAGGGCTGCTTGATCCAACGCTGCGGGACGCTCTTCTTTCGTAACCCTTGTTAAAATTAACACTCTCTCATTAAAACATAATATAAAAACGTTTTAAACATATAAATTAAATAATTACTGAGACATTTTTATACTTTTGGCATTCTCTGTGCTCATCGCGATGTCTTCGATGGTGTTTGTGGCAGTCCTTCGAGATGGATGTGTCGCGATGACGGGCTTCCCGGGCCTCCTCGTGCCTTCTTGCGTGTCGGTGCCTTTTTAAACAACAAGTTTAATGCCAAAATTTACCTGATCTACTCTCTAACTTTTTTACTAGTTCTAACATTGCCGAATGCCTCCTCGTCGGAATTACCAAAATAATCTTACTGAGAAAATTTTATATATTCAGAATTGTATTGATTGGCTTACTTCTTCTTATCCCTCTTTATGGCTTCCTCTAAAAAGGCATAAATGAAGGAATCTTGATCCCGGGGGATGGTGTCGATTGGGTCTTCAGCGTCCTGTTGAGCATAAACTCTCAAAGTCAGAATTCATGGGACAACAACTCTCCACCAATCACGGCCCAATTACGGAAGGTGGCCGAATTACGAGAAGGCGCCCTATCGGTACTTGCTCTTGGCGTGTCTCCGGGGCGCCTACTTGACTCCCTATACTAGTTATCTCCTCTTGCTCCATGGAAATTAATCATGGAATATAATAATATATAATAATAGTTATACGAGACGTATCTATACCTGTGCAGCTGGTGATATCGACCGAGGTGTTGACACGAGGCCGGCTTTGAGTGCTAAAGATATTCCTTCTCGCCTGTAAATGATACGGACACATACTGCAACTCGTGTTATTAGCTTATTAGTATGTATATAGGTAAGTATAGCTGCTGGCAAGTAATTTGGCAAGGTTTTGGCGTGGTGGGGAAAATTTGTGCTCTTCGTGCAATGAGTGCGAGAAACAACAGTCAACGACCAACCAGTAGAGCGCTTGGATCCTGTCTATATAGAGGGAGAGCATCTTTTGCCGGCAACTGTATAAGGTGCTATGCCTAAAAAAGAATGAAACATACGCAATGCGTCGGTTCCTGCGCGGCGAGCGGGAAGACCGGTGCACATCGACGGGCGAGCGTGTCATCGACGGACTGCTGTCCCGCTCTCTGTGGGTTTATCGTCATCTTAGATAGGTATTAAAAATAGCAGTATTTTTTCTTACTTACCTATGTATAGAAAAGTAAATCCCACCAAAAACATTCTGTAAAAAACTAGCCAAAGTCAAAATGGAGCTGCTTGTTTATCTCTAAAAAGTACTGAAATCTAGACAAAGTCGTGCCAAGTCTAAGGTTCCTTACTGCGATTTCTTTATTATTGACTTGGCCGTTGAAGGGTACACAAGGGTTCAAACCAGGTGCTCCATGACACCATTGCACCAATCTGTCGCCAGAATTCATCGTCAATGAGTAGCGGTTCTTGGTCTTCAACGGCCAAGTCACACAACATTAACTATAATAATAAAGAAATCGCAGTAAGGAACCTTAGACTTGGCACGACTTTGTCTAGATTTCAGTACTTTTTAGAGATAAACAAGCAGCTCCATTTTGACTTTGGCTAGTTTTTTACAGAATGTTTTTGGTGGGATTTCACTTCTTTTTGTAGAAACTTCAAAATATTACAAAATATTTCTGTCCGTTTTTCTAGATACATTAACTGCATAAATAACTTTGTAATCTCATATAATTTATATGGAATTACAAAGTTATTAATGCAGTGATCACCAGGTACTCCAGATCTTCGATTATCCTAGTTTTTATAGTTTTCCCTTTATGTGGCCATTAAACCCTAACTCTGTACCAAATTTCAGCTCTCTGAGTTTATGGGAAGTACTAGTTCTATTTTGATGATCATGAGTCAGTCAGTCAGTCAGTGTCGAAAATGCGAAACTTTGCTTTCGCATAACTTCGGAACTATATGACCTACAGACTTGAAATTTTGGGTTTTAAGTATGTGATTATAGCTTACTGGATAGCGAAAATTTCAGCGTTCTGGTCTTATCCAGAGGTTCTCAAATAGGAGCCCGAAAATGCGGCGAAATGGTTCCTGTAAAGATGGTACGGCAGTTTTGCTTCGCGCTTTGACTTTGGCGGGGGCACTGCCGTGCCCCCTGATTTTACCTTGTCTTATTGTAATAGCCTTATCTGTCACATAGTGCACGATGCATGAAACGAGAAGTCAATCTCAATCTAAGTATGTTTATTTTATGACCCATGCGTAGAAGCATCGGCAAATGACTGCGACTCGCGCTCGTCGTTTACTTACCTATATGCGGATTACTCCGAGTTACACACTTTGAGTTAGGTAGGTACGTACATCTAAAAGTAGGTATCGAATTGTGGTAAATCTTTGACCTTTTAGTACCTAGTATTTTCTTGAAGCACATCACCGGCGGCAGGCGGGACATCTTGCAAACTCGCTTTAGCTGATGATATTCGTCGCCCGTTGGCTTGGCTAACCTGGATAGGTAGGTTGGTATCAGGTAGTTTTCGCAGACTGGAAATTATACCCTCCGCGCTTTCTTGCTTACCACAGATAATGCAGTAATAGTAAGATGGCGCGGCTATAATTTATAATATCCAAAGAACCTAATAAAGTAATAGGTGCCTATACCTACCCTACTACAAGTAACAGGTCACGTCGTCGACCTAACGATATTTTTTTCAAAACAGTTTAGACCAGTACTTCCCAGGGATAATATCAGCTGATAACAATATTGAGTGGGGTATGATATTATGAAAGGTCGTTACTTGTGTAGGTATTCTAAAACCGATTTTTATTTATATTTTTATGCCCGACAGTTTTTGATTTATTGAGCAAACTGTCGAAAAAAATACCGTTCCCCCCCTTATCTCAGAAGTTTATCGATCGAAAAATCTAAAATAATTATAATCAATATATTTTACAGGAAAAAATAAAATCAACTCCCTAACTTGTATACTTTTTTGATAATAACAATAAACCACCAAAAACAAAGTTAGGTTTGCGGTTCGCCAACAAAAGTACCTAGGTACATGTAAATTATCCTATTCTTGTATATATATATTTCTATATAATCAGGATCTCGGAAACGGCTCCAACGATTTTCATGAAATTTAGTATACTGGGGGTTTTTGGGGGCGATAAATCGATCTAGCTAGGTTTCATTTTTAGAAAATGTCTAATTTACAAAAAAAAAAATAAAAAAATGACTACTGCTGCCATCTATTGGCCACCGAGCGAAGCTCGGTCACCCAGATATTACTCTTAAATTCATGAACAAGTGTTTTACTTCTTTTATAGTATGGAACCCTTGGTGCGCGAGTCCGACTCGCACTTGGCCGGTTTTTTTCTATAGTTTTGGAACTGTGTAATTAGTAATTACTTATCATGACTTGACCATGACCAATCATATACTTACACCGTTCGATTCGTCCGTAGCTAGAGAGTTACTGTCGTCAATGCCCTCGCGTTTTTTCCTCGTCCGTTTGCGTTTGGACGCGTCGAATACTTTAAATAATTTCTTACTATCGCTCGTCTTACACTCCATCGAATATCCACAAATGGGTCTCTGTACATCTGAAATCCTTAAACTACTTCCATTCTTAACAATTGCTATTGAGTATAGATTTTAGTTAAATATTAAATGCGGAATTTATAAAATTTGTTATCCAAATAAACACGGGAATATAGGAAATTGACACTGATGCAATAATTGAAAATAGAATAATGCTTGTGACTTTTCTGGCATCGACTATTTTGTCAGTTTTTTATGAAATAGTTTTTTCTAGGGGTGCCTCAGTACTTTTTGTAAGCAGAGCGATAGAAGAAACCAGCGAGAAAGTAGAAACTGCAATGTAATAAGGTGCTACAATTTGTATGAAATTGTAAGGAACAGAACGAAATGGAGATTTTTTCGTACTTCACGTTCGCAGAAGCTTTGCCGATGACTTCCCCTTCCACTTCATATCACTGCAACCCGCGCTCGTCTGTTATAAGTACCTACACAATTTTTCACGCACATTAGCATCCAAATTTCAAATTGACACTCACAATGCACACTAGAGAAAAAAACCGGCCAAGTGCGAGTCGGACTCGCGCACCGAGGGTTCCATACTATAAAAGGAAAACATTGAAAGAACCACTTTTTTCATGAATTGACGAGTATAATTTACATGTTGGTACTTTTGTTGGCAAACCACAAACCCAACTTTGTTTTTGGCGGTTTATTGTTATTATCAAGAAAAGTATAATAGTTCGAGTTGATTTTATTTTTCCTGTAAAATATACCTACGTTAATTCCTATTGACTAGGTATAATTATTTCAGATTTTTTGAACCATTAACTTCGGAGATGGGGGGGGGGGGTCGGTAACGGTATTTTTTTCGACAGTTTGCCCAATAAATCCAAAACAATCGGGCACAAAAATAAATAAAAATCAGTTTTAGAATACGCAAATAACGAACTTTCGTATGATACCCTACTCAATATTGTTATCTCATTTTGAAAATTCGAAGTCCCGGATTTCCCCCTTTAAAAAAAAATGAAAACAATTTTCAATATTTTATGATTGCAATGACGTTGGGTCAGTATTACCTTTTATTATTCCAAATTTTAAGTCGATAGCTTCGATAGTTACTGAAATAATCGAGTGTGACAGACGGACGGACGGAGAAAGTCTCATCATCAGGGTTCCATTTTTACCATTTTGGTATGTAACTAAAAATGCCTGACTCAGTGCTGAGCTGTCGCTCTTAGGAATGGCTCTGTTTAGTCGGAGAGCGAGCGACGACTTATTTATAAATCTATGGTCACCGAAATCCGCGTGGCATGAAGTGGTAGAGGAAGTCAGCGGCAGAGCTTCTGCAGAAGGGTTATATAGTGCCTTTACTCTTTCTTTAGAATATCACAATATAAGATATTTCAAACCACGACGACCCACTCTGTCAATTTTTTTTATTTTATACTATACAAGTTAGTACTTGACTGCGATCTCACCTGATGGTCTTAGATGATGCAGCCGAAGATGTAAGATTGGAAGGGGGAAATGAAAGTTTCATCTAATCGTATGGAGTTTGACAGAGTGGGGCGTGTTCATCGTGGATTTAAATATCGAAGTGCAGTTCTGCCTTGAGCTACGAGTTGTGATGTTGCTCAGAAGTCGAGTTCAGCAGATGCCAAATCTGCTCACTTGCGACCTATAACTTATCCAGCTCCAACGAATGGTGAATCACAGATCAGAGAAGTAAGTAGGTTTAAATTGAAAAGGTGAATCGAATAGATAGGTAATCGGGTACATTTTGTATTCATTTCTGGTAAGACGACAGCTTTGTGTTTGCTATCACGACACGAAGACCTGCCCCTGATTGCGTAAGGAAAACGTATTCATCGTTATCGTAAACGCTAGCGAATTCTGCGCCGCGATTGGCTGACGCAAATCAGGAACCCAATCAGCGGACAGAATTCGCTAGCGTTTACGATAACGATGAATACGTTTTTCTTACGCAATCAGGGGGCTGATGCTATTTAGAGGATACATCATAAGACACTCTACCTTTCAAAAGCTTTCGTATTGTAAAACAAGTCTATCCTTGAACAAAAAAATATATGGTATGGTATGATGTACCTACAAAAGGTAATTTTTCCCTTTTAATAACCTTTTTTTAGGGTTTCTTAATGAAGGCACATTCACCTAATTATTGACAGAACGCAATTAAAAATAAAAAAGTTTCGCAAATTACAAAATTGTAATTTTATTTGGCTAATATTACCGTTAAATTCTAATATAGACAAAAATATGGTCACCCATATTTGGTAATTTACCTATTTACAGAATGTGTCTAATTGTAAAATATGATTTAAAAACAAAAATCTCAATTTGGTGAATTGGAATCAGGTGCGGAATTTAAAAATGCCAATTAGAAAAAAAAAATAATGAAATCAGATTCAATTTCAATATATTATAGATTATTGTAATAATTCACATTAAACTTAACTAACTTATAGCCCACGAGAGCTCCTCACGGCACTCGGCACTGTGTCACTGGCGCGCCCGCGTCGAGGCGCTGAGGTACTCGGTATAAAATCTCCGTCATAAAACCAATAAACAGATTCAAGTCCCATTTTATTATAAAAATCAAAATTACGAGTTATAATACATCTGTTTCTCAATGGAACAATAGAAATCGATTATAGCGCATCGACATTCTCGTAACGCAACCGTCGTGGCCATGCGCCGCGCGTAGTCTATATGTACAGGGCGGCGGGCGGCGGTCAGCGCGGCGCGTCGGGCGGCTGGCTGCAGTGCCACAGCACGTCGGCCAGCTCGTGCGCCACCTTCTGGTCCAGGATCTGCGACATGACGAGCGACAGCAGGCGGCGCTCGTGGCGCCGGATGAGCGGCCGGTTCTCGGCGCGCTCGGCCAGGCGCAGCAGCGTGGCGGCGGCGCGCCGCAGCATGTCCAGCGACGTGCCCATCGCGTCGGGGTTGTCGCGCAGCGCCGCCACGCCGTGCTGGTTGGCCACGCCCAGCGCCGTCTGCTCGGCGCGCTCGATGAACGCCACCAGCTGCGCCACCGCCGGCGCGTGCAGCGCCACCTCGCGCGCCGCCGCGCCGCCCGCGCCCGCCAGGTAGTGCAGCAGGTTGACGGCGAACTCGCGCACCACGGGCCGCTCCGGCCGGCACAGGTCGCGCGCCAGCCCCGCGCACAGCGCCGCCAGCCGCCCGCGCGGCGGCGTGGCCAGCACCAGGTCCACGTTGGCGTCCGTCACGCACAGCTTGCACAGCGCCTCCAGCGCCAGGCGGCGCGGCGACAGCGGGCTGCCCGCGCCCGCCGTCGGCGGCGCGTCGCCCGCCACGGCCGCCGGGCACACGCTCCAGTGCAGCAGCCCGTCCAGCAGCGGCCGCGCCACCGCCTCGGGCTGCGCCGCCAGCTCCACGCTGCCCGCGATGTTGGCGCACGCCACGAGCGCGTCCTCGCGCAGCGCCGCCAGCGTGTCCCACCACCACTCGCCCGCACCGCGCAGCGACGAGCAGCACTCGGCCGCGTCCGCGTCGTCGCGCGCGGCGCGCTCGTAGGCGCGCGCGCGGGCGGCGCGCGGCGCGTGCTCGTGGTGCAGCAGCAGCAGCTTGCCCGCCAGCGCCAGGAAGGCGCCCGAGCGCGAGAACTCCGCCTCGTTGCCGGGCACGAAGGTGAGCCCGCGCAGGATGTTGGAGAGCGCGACGCAGCGCTTGGCGAGCGCGTCGCGCGTCTCGTTGACGAGGTTGAGGCTGGGCTCGTCGCGCGTGTAGCACTCGTCCTCGTAGTCCTCGAGCCGGCGCCGCTTGAGCACGCCGGCGGGGTCGCGCACCTGCAGCGCCGGCCGCCGCTCGGGCTCCAGCTCCATGGGCTCGGCCGTGAGGTTGTCGGCGTCGGGCGCGGGCGCGGGCCGGGGCTCGGGCGCGGGCTCGGGCGCGGGCGCGGGCTCGGGCGCGCGCGCGCCGGGCAGCACGCGCACGAAGGGCAGGTGCACGAGCTCGCCGCGCGGCGGCGGCACGACGTGCGAGTCGCCGCTGAGCTGCCACGGCTCCGTCACGTCGTCCACGGCGCGGTCGGGCTCGTCGTCGTCGGGCGCGAACAGCTCGTCGTCGCGCGGCGCCAGCGCCACGGGCACGCGCCGCCGCGACTCCAGCGTGTAGTTCTCGCCGGCCAGCAGCGCCACGCGCTCGGCGGGGTCGGGCGGCTCGGCCCGGCGGCGCGCGCGCGGCGGCGGCTCGGGGCTGGCGGGCGGCGCGTACCACGGCTCGCTCTCGGCGGCGGGCGCGTCGAACACGTCGGCGAGGCTCTTCTGGAAGTGCTCCAGCAGCAGGTCGAGCAGGCCCGGCATGTGCTGCAGCCCGAAGTAGCCTATGCAGTTGTCGTCGAACAGCAGGATGTTGAGGATGTCCAGCGCCCAGCACGTCTCGGCCAGCAGCCCCGACTTGAGCGCCATCATGATCCGCCACGCGTCCACGGGCGCCACGTCCGCCTTCGTCAGCCGCCGCCGCTTCTCGGTGGCGGGGACGGTCGCTTCCACGCAGTCCGGGGGAAACGTTAACTCGCGTTTAATCTGTGCCACGCCCGATGTCGTACTCTGTACACAAAATTAGATAAACTGAGTAAATTGCCACTCGAGATAAAAAGTTGTAACGAGAAACTGCCTAAACAGATCGGTGTACATGCTCCGGCTGTGCGCGCGGCTCACCTGCGGGTGGTAGGGCTGCGGCGGGTGCGCGTGCTGCGGCGGCCAGGGCGGCTGGTGGTGCAGCGGCGCGTGCGGCTGCGGCGCGCGCCAGGCGGGCGCGGGCGCGGCGCGCGGGAAGGCGCCGCCCCACGCGCCGCTCGCGAACCTCGTGGCTGCGCCGCCCGCCGCACCCGCGTTGGGCGGGAACGCACCGCCGTCCGCCTTCGCGAAGTCGGGGTGCCGCCGCGGCACGCCCGCCGCCGCCGCGTTGGCTGCTCCGGCGCCCGCGCCGCCCTACACGCATACGACGCACGTTATGTTTGAGTCCATCATTTACACTGATGTTAATTTTTGCTCCCCTGAGCTCTATACGTCATGAGGTATACACGACGTTGCATTTAGTTGTGGAAATGCATTCTTTAAAATCAATTAAAATTAAACATACAGGTATCATGTAAACCACAAACAATGAAAAAGACAAGAGCCAATTATTTAAGAAAATTTTCAACGTCAAACGTTACAGATATAACTATCTCAGATTTAAAAATAAACCTTCAGGGGAGCAAAACAAACTATTGACATGAGCAAAAAATTTGGAAGTACATTTTCGTCACCTACATTGAAGTAAATAAATATGAAAATCTTACTTCCAACTTTCTTTTGTCAATAGTTTGATAGCACTAGCCATGAGCCCAGTATGCGTCAGTAAATTAATGATTATGTACCAACATGTGTGGGGCCGATCTCAACAAGTCAGTTGAGCTTTTGATCCATTGATTAACTGTTATCTACCATAAATATACAGTACGACGAAAAGCTCATCAAGATAAAGCATAACGCGTTTGGATTTTTTATTATTTTATATAAAAACAAAATTCTGAACTCGTTCGACATATTTTATTATTCATTCATATTCACTACTTGTACTGCAAAACTATTATTTTGTAATTAAACATCAAAAGATAACAACCAACTAATTGCAAGTAAGCTCCATGATTATTATTTAAGCTACCATATAAATGAATTTTCAAAGAAGCTCAATGATTTCAATACAAGGTCGCGTAAATAAATGGATCAAAAGATCAGGGGTAATGTCTGGAGAGACCTGCCCCTTGTAAAACTTAAGGGCCTATTACACCTTCCTAAATTTAGTAGCCTACATAGGTTAACTACAAACTTCAGAGCAGTGTTACACACACATAACACTGCTCTGAACTTCGCAGCTAAATCATTTACGCTACTTTTAGAAAGGTGTAACAGGCCTCTGAGCTGTATTCGCAAGACGCATTGTACAAAGCGCTGACGACGCGAGTCCACTTACAACTAAGCTTAATGTACTTGGTTCCATTAGAGATTTTTTTTTACATTTGATCTATTGACATCTATTTAACCAGAAGTGAGTGTACTGATAATACCAAAGTGGCTGGCGAGAGATTGTGTTGTTGACAGGCCATCTATAACCATCATATGTAAGGCAACTGCATGTTAACTCAATATCTCGCCAGCCAAGGTATAGTACGTTCGCTTTCATTTTGTCTCTAACGGAACAAGTCTATGTACATGATATCCGTGAATGCATGCAAATGAATCAGTGACGTATTTATCACGTAAAGCCTCCACCACACACTCTAAACCTTAACTTCCATGTTTGCTGTTTGGTTAAATTTTGAAAGTCTGGTAATTTTCGCGGGCTGCGGCGCCGCGACTGCTACCGGTAAGCCAATTAATCACACCGCAAGCCAAAATTTGGTTAAAAAAAATTACAACGGAAACTGAAGAAAATTTAACAGTGACAGCTTGAAATTTCGTTAAGCCAGTGGTATTATTCGTATAAATGAAACCAAAACCACGGATGATTGGTTCCGCCCCCGCTCGGTTTAATCTTTGACGTTAATCGTGTAAACAAACGTGACATTTGAGTTGGTAGGAATCTATCGTTGTAGGTATGATGGTCAGAAATATTTTCGGGGGTCTGACCTCTATGTGACATGATATGATCTAAATAATCTAAATTCAAAAAAATATAGTAGAATTATCGCTATTTTCAAACATTTTTTAATTCGTTCCGTGCCTCTCTCTCAATCCATCTTTAATATAGCTACGGCTGGAGGAGCCAATGTCCTAAAATGAACGTCCATAGACTGATACGACAGTTCAGACATCTTCTCTTCTCGTTAAAAAGTGTAGTAAGTTTATATACTGCACGCTGTTCTATTACAAGCAGAACAAATGAGAGCTTATTGCGCTCCTATAGGTTAAAAAACACCGCAATAATTCAAAAAAACGGACTCGTTAATAATGCTAACCAAAAAAAATTGAAATATTTCGCCGCGACCCGTTGATATAACCTAAAACTTTATCAGCAGTTTAAAATTTCACACGAAAATAATTAGCGAATTAATTGATTAAAATGCCACGATTGTTTACACTTAACTATTTATTGTGATATTGTACCGAGTACTAAAGACCACAAGAATACTACATCATTATTGGGTTCCCTTGTGTATTTTTGATTGAATATAATATGACATTTATGTACATACAATATGTTGGTGGTAATATCACAGTATGACACTAACTTTACTGTGATTGGGTGATAGATACTTATGTTTAATATAACTATGCTATAAACTCATCAGTTATTCTCTAAAGTGCAAATCTATAAAGTTGTAAAAAATGTAATCTATTTTGAAAACATTATCAACTAAGCGCGCATAAAAAACAAGTGTCCCTTTCACATATTTGTTATAAATTCCTTTGTTCATTTAATTGTAAATATCCGTTCATTTAATTTAATATAATATAAATGAGAAAGTTTATATATATAATATGTAATGTACTAAGAATGCAAAAGGAGTGTGTAGTAATAATAAATGCAGTATAAAATGCGCGCAATATCGGTCGCTCTTAGAAACGTTCATTAAATTTAATTATAATTAACCATTTAATTATAAATTTCAATGCGTCAGGTATGACCGTAGCATTTTGATTTTTGACAGAAAAATAAATAGACGCGCGCTTGGCAGAGTCACCACCACCAAAGTAACTGTTACAGATTTTTTTTGCGGTCATAATCGATGACGCGTTGGAAATTGTGATTTAATGATAATTTTAAATTTAAGGGGACGTCTCTCGAGTGCGGCCGTAAGAGTAAGACTAAAGTGTCCAAGTGTGAGGGGTACAAGGGGAGGTCGTGCCCAATTATGATGAGTGTGGTCGGTGGTCGGTGAGCGGGGGTCGGTCGGTGGCGCCAATGGGAAGCGGTGTTGAGTGCGTGGTACAAACGGGGCGTCCGTACGTAGGGGCGCGCGGGCGACGGCAGCGGCGCGACCAGCTGCCGCGCGAGCTGCGAGCCCATAATGCCCGCGCCGCACGCGCCGCCGGCCATCTACGCACAACACACGCGTCACACACACGCCGCGCACGCGCACAGCGCGCTCCTGACACCTCCTCACACGACTCTAAGGCACTACTGATTTTAGACTTATGCCGTAGTTCAAACACATAAACATGTAATACCACTGATCTCTATGAAACAAGTACGCTGGACCCATATATTTATAATAGGTCATCGCTCGCGCTCCGACATCTCTGTGAGTGCAGGAACTTTTTTCTGTAGTGTGTGTGTGTGACTATTTCAAATTGTTAAGGTGCGCAGATGCTAGTGTGCCTGAAAAATTGTGTAGCGACGGCTCGGGTTTGCCAATGTAAGGCAAAGTATTTACGCCGCACTTTTGAAGTCGAGGGCGGCCTCTTGGACCTCTAAGGCTGGATCAAACGATCTAAACAAATGACAGTTCGTTTTATGTGCCAATCTGAAACGGCTGCCTGGTCCTAAATTGACATTTGTTGCTAGTGACCGTCATTTTGAATACCATTTAATTTTAGTTCCATGGACGCTCACGCCAGGTTACACAACAATCTGCGCCAAGATGACGAAATCAAGTGTCTTCATTTTTACGTTGACAGTCTGATGTCCACCGTACTAATATAATAGAGGTCAGTGGTTTTGTCTTACTTCAACTTTTCAAATATTTGAAGCGTGATACTAAACTATTCCAACGTTATGCAAACTGTATGATATTTACTGAATCTATTTAAAAAAAATATTTTCACTAAACAGACATAGGTAATGATTTCAAAATAGTAGTTTAAATATTATAAAATCCGTAAAATTAGGAATGTATAAAAACAAAAACTTCCTATTATTTGAAGTGTCAGGAACGCAGTATCTTGCTAGACGTAGATAACTAGTTTCCGTTTAGTGAAAGAACCCATCGTAGATAAAAGACTACCAATAACCACTTGATAAAAGGTAAAAAATATTAGGAATTTGAACATCTTTAACTTACTAGCTACTTAGATTTATCCTTACATTTGAATAAGAAGGAATTATTCACAACGAATCTACGCAAAGGTTCTCTCTTTGAACGAATAACTAGAGTCCATATTTTATGTTGTACTTGACATCTTTTTTTCATTATTCTATAATTATTCACGTCACTTAAATAATGGCGTTACAGAGTAATGCTTCTATTGTCCTGAAAAATCCCTATTATAATAATAATAATTTCTTCCTAATTTACAACCGATTTGAAAAGATAGAGTGTATTTATTTAGCAGGCAGATATTTCTTAATTATATTTTTCTGGAAAACATTACAATCAAACAATTTAACGAGCAATGCGTTTACATAACATCAATTCATACAGTCAACGATCGACAAACACAAGTACCTCCTTACATGCTAATCATGCAAGAATCGTGTGATTAAAATCACAATAATACAAAAATTACGTTTAATTCCACTGCCACTGAGTTTGTTTGAGATTATGTTTTGTATTATTTATGTTTTTATGTGGAAGTTTGGCTGATTAGATTTTTTTCGTTCATTTAACGAAGTAACGAGCTCGGAGGCTTTCACTATTTCTTAATGGCTGAATTTTGAAACATTTAAATCTTATACTTTTCCATTCGTTTATTTTCTTTTTGACACATCAAAAAGGTATAGCAACAGTTAGGAGCCAGATAGAGACAAACGTACATGGTTTCTCTCTGGCCCCTCGCTTTAGTTATATCTGTCTCACGTGTCAAAAAGAAAATAAACAAATGGACAGAGTATAGTATCAAAACCGACCGACTTCTACCGAATGGTACTTTAATAAGTAGGTGTAGTACATGCCACGAAAGATGAGACTCGTACCGCACCTCCCGCGCTCATTCCGCCGCCCCGAAGCCGTCTGATTGCGAGCGTCATCGGGGCTGCGTCATGGATACGCGAGAGGCTGTACAGTGTACAAGTCTCAGCTTTCGTGGCACGTAGGTACTATACCATCCAATAAAAATATAACATTGTGATACTCGAAGGTTTAAAGCGACAAAATAGCCAATTGCGAAACTCGAAGATAATCTATTGAAGAGAGCTACAGTAGTGTGGTAGTCACCTCGTGCGGCTGCTGCGGCGAGTGCGGCGGGTGCGGCGGGTGCGGCGGGTGCGGGTGCGGGTGCGCGTGCGGGTGGTGCGGGTGCGGCGCGCGGTAGTAGTCGGGGTAGGGCTGCGCGGGCTGCGCGGGCGACGCGGGCGGCGCGGGCGCGGCGGCGGGCGCCTGCGCGGCGCCGGGCGGCGCGGGGGGCGCGCCCGCGCGGTACCCGCCGTAGCCGCCGTACCGGTACTCGCCGCCCGACGCGTAACCCCTGCAACCAACCACACACGACTCATCATAATGATATATATGATTGTCCCTATGTGCAGCACTGCTCCGATATGCATGCGCCAATTCCTATGCCTGTTAGAAAATACTGACCGTCTGTGCCATGTTTGCCATATTTTGTTAATATTGTTCTATTTTATTTTATTTTATTGCTTTTAAATTTTAAATATAAATAATAATAAATACTAATATATATAGCTGCTTGTGATAACTGACTGACTCATTGATCACCTCTCCTGAACAATTTTATGTAAAAAAAAATTCTTACTAATCTTTTTGAAAATTCATGAGAAAGAAAAATACAAAGAAAGATGGCCGCCATACAAACTTCATCACTGTTTATCTCGGAAAGTATAATAGATGAAAGAGTGGTTTCTCGAGACGAGTTGATCAGGACCCGAAAGTCTATTCGATAGATAGAAAAAATCAAAATAGCGGAATTCATTTTTCCATAGAAAATGTATGGCGAATATGGATTCGAGATGGAGACGATTTTTTTATAGGCGAAAAGACAGCACTCTACAACTTCTCTACAATCTCATCTGATGGCATAGAGTAGTGACTTGGTAGTAACTGGTCACAAGTACTAGCCATGGCCAAGCCCTACTTTTTAGATTTCTTAAGTTTTTATATTACAACAAGTTCTAGAACGCATATGTATGCAGGTAGATTCTTCCTAGCCTTCATTATATTCTATATTTCCAATGAAAATCATTCGAGTTTCAGTCTTGCCTTTTCAGGACATTGGGGTATCTGAAAGAAACACAAAATAAATTGATTTAAAATGCACAACTAACCTATCTCCTTCGGGGCCATAGGGTGGGTAGACTGGCCTGTTCGCGGGGTAGGAGGGACCGTATTCATACCCGTAGCCTTGCTGGTAACCTGAAAGGCGAAACCAAAACAGTAAGTAAAAAACTACACATTGTAGGCACAAAACGTAACAACGCATGCATTTTCATTAATTAGGGTTAACGGATATTTAGGTATTTTTGTTTCAATGCACAACAATTTAAGTCTCGGTTAACCCCAAATATTTAAATGAAGTTTTAAGCATCAAAATTAGCTAGAAAAGCCATACGCTTTCTAAGCAATGTTTTATTTATGAATTAATAAAATGAAAAGTGTGAAAATCTAAGCCATGAGAAAAGTGTGGGCGTTCGATGCAGAGTGTAAAAGAACAGACTTGTAAAAGGACAAAAAGACAGTATTCCGTTTCGGGCAACGCAATACAAAGTTGAAATGATCTTGCATTTACACAAATGAAAGAAGAAATTATTGGTACTGAAAATCTACGTTAACGTCAAATCTATTGTAGGTGTAGGTCTAAATTAGCTAGAATATATACGAAATAAGAATTCTAGAGGTCATTATTGTCAGCGCCGAGTATCGAAAACACGATATAATTTAAACACAGACAAAACTCTACTTATTATGAAAACAGTATAACGTGACTAATTTTATACCAAATCCTATCTGAGTTTAAAGCAATAAACTTTAGGGTGTACAAAATATTCTCTTACACTTTTTGGAGTATTAGGCCTAGCTTTTGTAATGGTTTGTTTTATCTTTAGTTCAATGTTGTATGACGCTATTGTGGTACACTTGACACTGGACAGTCCGTGGTGGAAGTGTGAATGAGGGTTATGAGGTGTGCGGGTTACGTGTGGTGGAGCCATGCTCGTGGTGAGTACCTGGGGGTCGCCTGGGCCCCGGCGGCTCGTCGAAAGGGTTGGAGGCGGCGAGGTTGTCGCCACCCGGCCCGCCTACAACCACACGGTTATAGGTTAGACCCGGTTCGTGCACCGAGGAAATCTACTGACCCGCTTCAAGGGAGCCAATTCAAACATCAATACAGACGTGACATTGGCATATAAATCTATGGACCCCAGGTGTTATACAAAATTCACGAATAAAGTGTCCCCAGGAAACGTATAGTATAAACGAGGGTACATGTGTATATAAAAAAACTGAAACATTGTAATTCATGTCTTAAACCATTATTATACACCATATTTTGGAAATCTTTTCGCGTTTTGGCTTTCGTTAGGTTCTGACACTTTTTAGTGAAAATCCCGACCCGAAATCCTTAATATGAATGAAACGCGATCACTTCAAATTATTAAAGATGAGATTTCAATGCACAGTAGTCAGTAGATTCCCTTTAAATGTATCATTCTCAATAACAATCGCCATGAAAATACAACACATCTTTGCAAGAAAAAGTTTAATGTAATAAAAACGTATAAGTCAGTATTAGTTAAACTATTTAAAATAACCAAGTTAATCATAGTTGATCATAGTCATAACAATACAAAGAGTGTTTTTTTTTCATAACGATGACGAAATGGGCGAAACTAAAAGTGCTTTTTATTTAATTCAGGTAGTTAAAAGTTAGTGACAAGCAAAATCAAGCAATATAACTTGTTAGCCATCGTCTTCGGAGCAAAATAGAGATCTACAGAGTAACTTTGTTGCGCAGTATTTTTTATACTAATTTTATTAATTAGTTTGTTTATTTTGTAACAATTCTTTGTACTTTTTGGTCTCATATAAGCAACTTTTTACACATAAAAATAAACAGATTACAGTAAGCAACAGCTATGTAGTGTCAAATATTATGTTGCAACCCATGTACAGCAGTAGACAATGGCTTTTTCGTATAAGCATTTATTAGATGAAATCACAATATTTTAGTAGAGGCATCATTAAAATACAGCAATAAAAAGCTGTTTACGTCTATTTTGCTTCGATTTCAATGCATAATTATGTAGCTGATGATTCTGAATTATTTACAAGTTGTTTCGGACTGCGCAAATGCGAAAAACAAGCACCGAGCGTTGATGTATGTCAACCACACGGAAGCAGTTTTTCTAAAAGGCGTATTCACGTAGAAAGCAGGTTGCCAGCGCCGATCTACCAACGCATAAGCCCTGTATAAACAGGGGGCTATTGACGTAACGCGATGGCCACATTTTGTGATGTGAAATGTTCAAAAAGCTGATGACATTAACGTATATAAGCAGACGATGTTGCAATTATTTAATTTTTTTTAACAGATATTAAAGCGAATGAAGAATAATTTCATAAATATTTGAGAATGTCATCAGAAACATTGCACTATATTCAAAATTCAAAAATTTTATTCTTTCACATAGGCCTAACTTACAGGCATTTGCGAAACGTGAGACTCTACCGCCTCGTTCAGAAAGTAGCACTGCACCGAGGAGAACGGGCAAGAAACTCGGCTATATATTTTAGACAAAGGGGAACATCGATTGACAAAAAATTGGTGTAATTGGCATGTACAACAAATTCTTCCAAGAAAAAGTTTTATTTAGGTACAATATTCAAATGGAAAATTTATACTATTTAAAAGTATAGATAACGATTTAAAATTCGTTGTTTCCATACAAATTCAGCTACAAAGTAGCCTTATAACAGGACTGATCGGAGCAGGTCGGAACATGTCGGCGCGTTACGTAAATAGCCCACCTGTAAAGATAAGCGCTGACAGGTCGGCGCTGGCAACCTGCTTCCTACGTGAATACGCACTAACACTAGATCTATTCAGCTCATTTACAGCGGTTGCAGTCCGTGCACTCTTAACATCTAGTCTAGCACTTCATGTTTATTAAAACCCAGTTATCTATTAGCACTATTTTGTGTAAGATTAAATCTAGTATGTACAACAACACAGAAATATACACAATTTTTCATGAGTATGAAATTGTAAGAATTTTTGTGAATTGTATTTTATGTATAATAATATGTAAGTACTGTTCTGTAAGCTAAGAGAAGACTGACAAAGCACATTTAGTAAAGTATAAACCAATACAGCAATTTTGCAGTGTACAAACGAGTAAAATAGCCTGATCAGGATTTTAATAGGTAAGCCATTATTGATAGGCGTGTTCATCTGTTAATAAAATTTCATATGAAATAATGTTTTATCAAACTAACAGCTCGGTGAAGTTCGAAATAGGTACAGACACTGTGTTACAAAGTCTAAAAATAATTCATTTCTACGGACAACACTATATTTAGATCCGTCTATTTAGTTTAGAAATAGAGTTTTGTACTACTATGTACATACTTGTGTACTGAAACAGATTATGTTTATGTCCGGCCCTAATCTAGGTGTAGTGCCAATTGTAATGTAGATAGAGTAGGATGTTGAGGGAGTGATGGAGTGCGTACCTTGCGGCTGGTTGGGCTGCGGCGGGTAGGGCGCGTAGTGCGCGGGGTAGCCGTCCATGGGCGCGCCGCCCTGCCCCGCGCCGCCCGCCCCGAACTGCTCTTGCGAATTTGATGAAACTGAGGACATAAACATGGCTGTGTAAATATAAAAACAAAAAATACCGACTAATTGCGCCCCGAGGGTTCTGTACTACTATAGAAAAAGTAAAACCATAAGGGCTCCTTCAAATTAGCCGCAAAGTGAAACGCGGCGGAAGCGCATCTGCAGCGCTGCAGCCGCGCTACTTTGTAAATCTATGTAAATAAACAACGCGCGGCCGCAGCGCTGCAGACGCGTGTCAGTTCATTGATCGACTAGTGCTGCACGCATGTATTTTTTTTTTGTACAAATCGAGCAGTGTTTTTTCGTCAGAGTCCATTGTGAAACTATGTACAACTCTACAATACTCAAAACTAGTGGCAAACTTCCGCCGCGCTTCACTTTGCGGCTAATTTGAAGGCGTCCTAATCACGAATCACTATTCTTATGGTTCGGCCGAAGCGTCCCACCAGACCAAAAATTCCAAAGTGGCCCGTGGCGTGACTCGAACCCGCGACCTGCCCACTCGTATCCGAGCGCGCGTCCCCTGCACCAGAGAGGTCGTCAAAGGTACCAACAACAGAGTCCTCACCTGCATTAGTGGTGCTGTTCGACTTGCCGCTCTTCTTCTTGGTGGACGCCTCCACCTGGTTGATGATGGGCTGCGGGTCGATGCCGCCGCGGTCGAAGTGGCACTCGTACGCCAGCAGGTTCTTGGTGTAGTGCTTGCGCAGCGTGTACGCGGCCGACGACGACGCGCCGATGCCCAGCAGCCCCGCGATGTCCTTCCACGTCTTGTTTTTCGTCACCTTGGAAATAAATAAATATATATAGTGGACAACATCACATACATTGCTCCGATCCCTTAGTAAGTAGCTGTTCAGTATATTCGGCATTCTGAACGCGCCGGGCCTGGCGGGGAGCGGCACGGGGGCGGCGGTCAGCACTCGGCCCAACACTCAAAGTGACGTATTCATGGAACGGCGGGCTCCAAAACCACACGTTAAATATAGTCTGCACATTTTATACAAAATAAAACACCACAGTGAAGAACATCTTTGATTTAATCACGTTAACCCATCAACAGTAGCTTATGCACTTGAGTTAAGGAAATCAGAAACAACGAAGGTACCACAACACCCAGACCCGAGACAATGTAGAAAACTTATTTTTCTACATTGCCCCGACCGGGAATCGAACTCGGAATCTCAGAGATGGCGGCGCCTTGAAAACCGGCACGCTAACCACTCAACCACGGAGGTAAAAGGTCTAAAAAGGGAATAACGGCACATTTCGACCTCCGTAAGCGGGGGCCTCTATAAATGAGACAACTATAATTTTAAATCTGCTCAATTGAAAAACTGGATTAACAGAAACCCTCAATTATTGATACATAGTAGGTATATCTTGGTCCCTTGAGATCCCAATTAAGGGCCACAAGCTAGGGGATGCTCTCATACATTTTTTACTTGAATTAATCTTGAAAAATATACATTTGTTGTTAAATGTATTAATATTTACGATTTACTTAGGCCTTTTTATACCCGCAATTTCAATATCAGGCAAATATTTACTTTAGTTAAAAAATAATACAGCAATCAAAAAACGCCAAATTTAAAGATGTGTGGGTGAGAAAAAACATACCTATAGCTATGTTTACGTAGGTTTACGCGATGTTTACAAGCGACATCTATTATAACTACCTAAAACAACTTCATTTTGAACAACGCCACGCCATCTATCATTAGATGATTAAAATACTTCGCTAGCGCTGGCGCTGCTTAGATTTTGGAAATTCGAAAGGTTCTTATGTGATGAGTAATGAGGGTGATGTATTTTTAACCGACTTCAAAAAAAGGTGGAGGTTCTCAATTCGTCGGAATCTTTGTAAATCTATGTATGTTCACCGATTACTCGAAGACGCGTGGACCGATTTGAAAAATTCTTTTTTTATTTAAAAGGGTATAGTTTCCAGATGGTCCCATTTTAATCAGGTCAGGATATGATGATGGGATCCTGGAGAAATCGAGAGAACTCTTCAAATTTTATATGGACACTTGAAACAATTTGGGTATTATTTGAAAGAGTAATATTTTCCAAGTTGTCCTATGGGCATCAAGTCAGGATCTGATCATGGGATCTTGGTGAAATCGAGGGAACTCTTCAAATTTTGCTAGTATTTACTTGAAGCGAGTTGGTTATTTTTTATAGTTACTGGTGCATTTGCTAGCAGATACTGATTTGATGACTAACGTCATCAAGTCAGGGTCTGATGATGGGATCTTGGTGAAATTGAGGGATCTCTTCAGATTTTATGAACACATCTCAAGCGATTTGGGTATTTTTTTACAACGCCTTGTGCATTTTATTGTTTTCCACTAGAAAGTAAAAAATAAAAATGGGAAATGCTATCCAAAAAAACCAACTTCAAATGCCACAAAAAAGAGTGAAATAATTTTGAATGTACCTACACCAATTCGAAGTCGGGCGATTGTCTGCTGTGACTTCGTCATTTCTTCGCACATCAAGTAAGTAAGAAGGACTAGGTATTATGGATTGTATGAAACATTGCCCGACTTCGAATTGGTGTAGGTACCTACATTAAAAATTATTTCACTCTTTGTAGTGGCATTTGAAGTTGGTTTTTTGGAAAGCATTTCCCGTTTTTAGGGTTCCATACCAAAATGGTAAAATGGTGGAACCCTTATGGTGAGACTTTCTCTGTCCGTCCGTCCGTCCGTCTGTCACACTCGATTATTTCAGTAACTATTCAAGTTATCGGCTTGAAATTTAGTATAGTTATAGGTAATAGTGACTTGACGTCATAACAGTTGTAAAAATTAGAAAATTGTTTTTATTTTTATTTAAAAAGGGGGGAAAACCGGGTCGACAAAATTTCAAAATGAGATAACAATGTTGAGTGGGGCATCATATGAAAGGGCGTTACTTGTGTATTCTAAAAATAATTTTTATTTATTTTTATGCTTGATACTTTTTGATTTATTGAGCAAACTGTCGAAAAAAATACCGTTCCCCCCCCTTATCTCCGAAGTTTACCAAATGGAGAAATCAGAAATAATTATGATCAATAGAAGTTAACGTATATTTTACTGGAAAAATAAAATCAACTCACTGACTAATATACTTTTTTTGATGATTACAATAATCCGCCAAAAACAAAGTTACCTTTGCGGTTTGCCAACAAAAGTACCTACATGTAAATTATACTCGTAAATTCATGAACAAAAGTGATTCTTTCAATGTTTTACTTCTTTTATGGTATGGAACCCTCGCTGCGCGAGTCCGACTCGCACTTGGCCGGTTTTTTTTATTATAAATAATTGATTATTGCCAATTGCCATCAATCGTTACTGCTGCCGTTTTTAGGGTTCCATACCAATTTGGTAAAAATGGAACCCTTATGGTGAGACTTTCTCCGTCCGTCCGTCCGTCCGTCCTATCACACTCGATTATTTCAGTAACTATTCGATTAGCTATCGACTTGAAATTTAGAATAGTTATAGGTAATAGTGGAACCCTCGGTGCGCGAGTCCGACTCGCACTTGGCCGGTTTTTTTTTTAAGTTTGAGTGTTTTGCCGCTAAGTTTGAGTGTTCTTCGTAGAACCATCCGAAATCCGAATTAGATAGGTACCTACTCGGATTTATAGCGTTCAAAATGAACCCTACTAACAAAATAGCGTATGGAAAACATCAATTTTCAAGTGCGTCCTATAAATCTAGGAAAAGAATTCGTTCCGCCCTAGAGATAACTACTGGTGAAACTACGTAAGTACATTCATGGATAATAATAGGTAGGTATTTAATCCGTTCGCAGAATCGTTTCGCGCTCGTCTGAGCGGCAAAGTTTCTTTGAACGGATAGTACCTACCTACTAATTTAGGATTGTAAGCTATTCAAGCACACCAGCAGGCCTCAAGCCACAAAGTCGAGGCCTTAGCCCCTTATCGAGGCAAAAGTATATCATCGAGAGAGCGAGGCTCTCCCGCGACATAACGCCCGTGTAAGGACTAAGGAGGCCGCTACGCTAGACATTATTGCGCCGCCGCTTGGATCCAACAGTTGTCACCAAAATTCTATGGTTGCCACGATGATGACGACGCCTTTGATCCCAAACAACGTCCAGCTGAAGTGCGGCGATGGTACATAATAAGTAATAAGTAGCCAGGAGAAGTGTTAGACGTTGTCATCCAGATATTTAGATATTTTTTTAAGAAGCCTAGGCCTATTCGTTGGCAGAACTCAGGGAACTAGTTTAGCCGGGATAAAACCTATTCGTAGGTACCTACCTAACCTATATCGACAATAAAACCTAGGGATCTCTATTTCCAGCAGAATAATTAGTATTTTTTATTGATATTTTTATACCTAATCGGTTTTCATTTTGTGATAATGAAACAGTCGGGAAGGAGTTTGTCGAGCATATAAAAAGACTAGTATGGCGCGTGGAAGCGCGGGCCACATATGGCCCGCGTGCTGTTGTCCCGCCTATAAAAACCTCCCTTCAAAATTCCCCATACATTTTCTATGGAAAAAAATTCCGCCATATTGGATTTTTTTTTCTATTCATCACGTAGACCTTCAAGTCCTGATCAGCTCTTGTCAAGAAACCATTCTTCCATCTTTTATACTTTCCGAGATATCGGCGAAATTCGAATGGCGGCCGTTTTGAATCCGCCATTTTGAAAAATTTGTCAGCTCACTGCCGTTTGGATGACGTTTCGAATGACATTTGGTCTAGCACCCCCCACCTATCTCCAATACCCTTGGCTGTGCTCTTCATCCGTCTTCGATATCCTCGATCATCAGCTCTCTCCATATTTTTGTTCTTAATGATTTTTTTCCTTCTATACTACATGATCCTCAAAAAAAATTTTTTTCATACAAAATTGTTCAGGAGAGGTGATCAATGAGTCAGTCAGTCAGCACGAGCAGCTATATATATATTAACTAGTAGGGCGCGTGGGTCCACATGTGGCCCGTGTGCAGTCTTCCCGCCCATAACGGTATCGCTGTCATCTCCATCGCCCATTGGAATCCGATTGACAGTAAGCTGAAAAAATTACCAAGGAGCACTGTCATAGTTTTAAAGATAGTTAAGGGCAGTTCGAACAAAAAAATACGCTGAACCTCATCGGATGAGGTTCAGCGTATTTTTTGTTCAAACAGCCCTTAACTATCTTTAAAACCATGACAGTGCTCCTCAATCATCATCCAAATCCTAGATCACTGTCTCTTCTCATAGTATACGTACATTTTCCATGGAAAGATAAATTCCGCCACAGTGAATTATTTTCCATGCATCCCGTAGAACTTGAGATCCTGATCACCTCTTGCTAAGAAACCACTCTCTTATCTTTTATACTTTCCGAGATAGAACAACACAAAATTTGTATGGCGGCCATCTTGAATCCGCCATTTTGGTTATTTTTCAGCTCACTGCCAATTGCGTGAAGTTCCGAGTATTTTTTGTTTCAGCAGTCCCCACCTAACTATAATACCTTGCCCATGCCCCTTGACTGTCTTTAAAATACTCAATCATCAGCTCATTCCATATTTTTCTCTGGTAGTCTTTCAAAACACCGCATCAAAGCACTTCATGTTTTGCAAATCGTGGTCTTTTATTGAAGAGACCACGAGTCTTATTATTCTTATTCCTCATACATTTTCTATGGAAAAATAAATTCCGCCATTTTGATTGTTTTTCCATCCGTCGAATAACCCTTCGGGTCCTGATCACTTCTTGTCAAGAAACCACTCGTCCATCTTTTATACTCTTTGAGACGGACACCGATGAAGTTTGTATAGCGGCCATCTTGAATCCGCCATTTTGAACTTTTTTTCAGCTCACTGCCAATTGCATGACGTTTCGAATGACATTTGGTCGAGCACACCCCACCTATCTTCGATACCCCCCCCCCTATCTTCGATACCCCCCCCCCCGTGCTCTTCACCCGTCTTCGAAATCCTCAATCATCAGCTGTCTCCGTATTTTTCCTCCTCATGAATTTTTCCCCTCTATACGACCACGGCCACATGTGGCCCGCGGTCTGTCTTCCCGCCTATAAAGGTATCACAACCCTCAGTCATCTTTTCCCATACATTTTCTATGAAAATAATAAATCCCGCCATTTTGATTTTTTTTTCTTTTCATCGAATAGACCTTCGAGTCCCGATCAGCTATTGTCAAGAAACCATTCTTCCATCTTTTATACTTTCCGAGATATCGACGAAATTCGAATGGCGGCCATTTTGAATCTGCCATTTTGAATTTTTTTTCAGCTCACTGCCAATTGCATGACGTTTCTAATGATATTTGGTCGAGCACCCCCCACCTATCTTCAATACTTTCGCTGTGCTCTTTACCCGTCTTCGAAATCCTCAAGCATCAGCTCTCTCCGTATTTTTCCTCCGAATTAATTTTTCTCTTCTATGCGAAATGGTCATTGAAAAAATTTTTTTTTCATACAAAATTGTTCAGGAGAAGTGATCAATGAGTCAGTGAATGAATGAATCAGTACGAGTAGCTATATATATATTAACAAGCAGGGCTCGTGGGGGCGCGGGCCACATGTGGCCCGCGTGCTGTCTTCCCGCCTATAAAAAATCCCTTCAAAATTCCCCATACATTTTCTATGGAAAAAAAAATCCGCCATATTGGATTTTTTTTCTGTTCATCACGTAGATCTTCGAGTCCTGATCAGCCTATGTCAAAAAACCGTTCTTCCATCTTTTATACTTTGCGAGATATCGACGAAATTCGAATGGCGGCCATTTTGAATCCACCATTTTGAATTTTTTTTCAGCTCACTGCCAATTGCATGACGTTTCTAATGATATTTGGTCGAGCACCCCCACCTATCTTCAATACTTTCGCTGTGCTCTTTACCCGTCTTTGAAATCCTCAAGCATCAGCTCTCTCCGTATTTTTCCTCCGAATGAAGTTTTCTCTTCTATACGAAATGGTCATTGAAAAAATTTTTTTTCATACAAAATTGTTCAGGAGAGGTGATCAATGAGTCAGTGAATGAATGAATCAGTACGAGTAGCTATATATATATTAACTAGTAGGGCGCGTGGAGGCGCGGGCCACATGTGGCCCGCGTGCTGTCTTCCTGCCCTTATAAAATACTTTCAAAATTTGCCATGCATTTTCTATGGATTTTTTTTTCTTGCCATATTGGATTTTTTTCTAGCTATCTAATAGACCTTTTTGTCCTGATCAACTCTTGTCAAGAAACCGTTCTTCCATCTTTTATACTTTCCGAGATATCGAGGAAATTCGAAAGGCGGCCATTTTGAATCCGCTATTTTGAATTTTTATTTCCTACTAGAACGAACCTTATAACAATCAGCATAGGGTTCATTATCGCTCGTATTGACTTTAAATTGGAAACAAGGTCAATGACATATCTTCGAACAATGGACAATGGAATTCTGGTAGCTGCGATATCGAGAAGGTCTATCTACCCTTCTGATAAACAAGCGGTTTCGAATCTTCGAGAATTCGTTCAGATTTGTATATAAGCGCGTTAGAGTATATATACAAATACATGAACCCTAAAAACATTATATTCCTTTTTTGGGCAGTCGTGTAAAAAAATCAAAATGGCAGAATTTACTTTGTTACGGGGAATATTGATGAGATTACAATTTGGGGCGAAAAATAAGTCTGTCGGTGATAATACATTAAAATAAAACAACACCTGTGGCCCGCGCACCCACGCGCCCTACTTGTTTGATATAATTACGGTGTTTATAAAAATAAATTTTTTTAGCGCCGTCCGCCCTGTCCATGGTACATGTCTATATGCCGCAAAGCGACGAACACTCAAAGAAAAAAAAACCGGCAAAGTGCGAGTCGGACTCGCGCATCGAGGGTTCCATACCATAAAAGAAGTAAAATATTGAAAAAATGACTTTTCCATGAATTTACGAGTATAATTTACATGTAGGTACTTTTGTTGGCAAACCGCAAACATAACTTTATTTTTGGTGGTTTATTGTTATTATCAAAAAAAGTATATTAGTCAGCGAGTTGATTTTATTTTTCCTGTAAAATATACGCTAACTTCTATTGATCATAATTATTTCAGATTTTTCGATTGGTAAACTTCGGAGAAGTTCGAAGAGAAGCAGTGATAGCTCAGTGGTTCTGACCTCTGCCTCTCATAAGGAGGTCGCGGGTTCGAATCCTGGGCACGCACCTCTGACTTTTCCGAGTTATGTGCGTTTTAGGAAACAAAATATCACGAAAACATCGTGAGGAAACCTGCATGCCTGAGAGTTCACAAAAATGTTCTCGATGGTGTGTGAAGCCCACCAACCCGCACTTGGCCAGCGTGGTGGGCTATGGCCAAACCCCTCTCAGTCTGAGGGGAGACCCGTGCCCAGCAGTGGGACATAAAAAGGGGTTGAGATGATGAGAAACTTCGGAGATAAGGGAGGAACGGTATTTTTTCGACAGTTTGCCTGATAAATCAATAACTATCAGGCATAAAAATAAATAAAAATCGGGTGTCACGGAAATCAGCTGTTTTGTTTTTTAAAAAGGATTGCATTTACGTAAAATTTACGTAAAAAAATTCATTCATTATCGTCTGCTTATTTAATAAGCAGACGATAATAAAATCAAAACATTTTTTTGGAACAGTGAAAAACTAATTTTACGCATATTGACATAGAGCGTAAAATTGAATGTCGTTGAAAACGCAAGATCGTCGATACTCGTGTAATTATATTCAGTGGTTCTGGTAGTGAGGCAGGTATGAGTAGGTAGATATGCAAATTTAGGCAACTTCAAGCGAGCGGAAGTTTAGGTACCTATTACCTATATATTCGACCTCCGCGGCGCAGGGGACGCACGCTCGGATTCGAGTGGGAGGTCGCGGGTTCGATTCCGGCCACGGGCCACTTTGGAATTTTATAATTTCTAAATTGGCTCAGGTCTGGTCTGGTGGGAGGCTTGGCCGTGGCTAGTTACCACCCTACCAGCAAAGACGTACCGCCAAGCGATTTAGCGTTCCGGTACGATGCTGTGTAGAAACCGTTGGAGTGAGTTCACTTACCCCTTCCAAGTTAGTACGCTAACATCTTCGACTGCATCATCACTTACCATCAGGTGAGATCGCAGTCAAGTACTAACTTGTATAGCGTAAAAAAAACCGGCCAAGTGCGAGTCGGACTCGCGCACCGAGGGTTCCATACCATAAAAGAAGTAAAACATTGAAAGAATCACTTTTGTTCATGAATTTACGAGTATAATTCACATGTAGGTACTTTTGTTCGCGAACCGCAAACGTAACTTTGTTTTTGGTGGTTTATTGTTATTATCAAAAAAGTATAATAGTAAGGGAGTTGATTTTATTTTTCCTGTAAAATATACATTAATGTCTATTAATCATAATTATTTCAGATTTTTCGATTGATAAACTTCGGAGATAAGGGGGGAACGGTATTTTTTTCGACAGTTTGCTCAATAAATCTAAAACTATCAGGTATAAAAATAAATAAAAATCGGTTTTAGAATACACAAGTAACGCCCTTTCATATGATACCCCGCTCAATATTGTTATCTCATTTTGAAAATTCAAAGTCCCGGTTTTCCCCCCTTTTTAAATATAAATAAAAACAATTTTCAATATTTTATGAGTGCAATGGCGTTGGGTCACTATTACCTAAAAATGTTCCAAATTTCAAGTCGATAACTTTGATAGTTACTGAAATAATCGAGTGTGACCGACGGACGGACGGACGGAGAAAGTCTCACTATAAGGGTTCCATTTTTACCAAATTGGTATGGAACCCTAAAAACAGCATATCACACACACCGCAATAATATAGCTCCAAGGTAAGCGATAGCTATAAGTGTTATGGGTATCTACTAGATAATTGATACAAATACCTATATATATAGGTACGCGTGTATATATTATATTATTTATTATTATTTATGTATATACATAAACTAGCTGACCCGGCAAACGTTGTCTTGCCATTAGGGATATAAAAAAATAGACCTACCGATCATACCTACACTGAAAATTTCATAACAATCGGTCGAGCCGTTTCGGAGGAGTTTGGTAACAAAGATTGGCGAGAGAAGTTTATATATTATAGAATAATATATAATAATATACTGAAAAGCACCCAGGTCCCAGACACTGGAAAACATTCCTACTTATCACACAAATCTTTACCAGTAGTGGGAACCGAATCCACGACCGACCGACGACGCAACGGCACTACCACTACGCGATTCGGTCGTCAAAATAATAGATATCAATATTAGGTATATAAAAGTACTTAGATAGGTATAAACATTTCAATCCACGACGATGCACCCCACTCTGACAAAGTTCATATGAATCGAATGAAACATTAGCGATTTTCACAGAATGGGGCGTGTCTCCGTGGATGGAAATATCTATAGGTAGGTAATTACTTGTTAGATACCTACAAGTAAAATAAATAGAATAGGTGGATGTAATCACGCGCTCCTGGGTTCGATACCTGGGTCGGGCAATAACTAGTTTTTTTTTGTTTTTATTTATCAAGAAAATTTTAGTACCAGCTCGGAGTTTTGAATTTAGTGTCTTGCCCTTGATCTGTCACCGAAAATTTGATATTATGGACTATAAATGATATCTCTGAGTATTTTAATTTTAACGCCATCTATGTTGCATCTATGTCTTTTTTACGCTTATAATTGATAGAACAAGTAAGAACCACAGAACCTTGGATTGGAACCATAGCATCAATGTATGCGTGCGCGTTGTGTCTTTACGCTCACCGAGATGACAGATATTAATACTTGAACTAAATAACGAAATGGCTACGTTTTAGTTTGAAATAATGATGTGATAAAATAAAAGACAATGTTTAACTTTCGCAAAACAAATATTATTAAAAAAAAGTTCATTACGATTGGCGTAAATGATTAAAAACTGTAACTATCGTAACAGCGCCATCTAGCGGCAATCTCTCTAAGGATGAGCCGTATAATTCACGTTAACTAGGTTTCACTGTGCTACAGAATCTGGCATTTTTAAGTCAACATCTTCTAAGGATGTCCCGGTTTCATGTCGGGACGAAACGTGCGTCGGCATTGCTCGCTACGGTACTTAGATTTCGTGCTTGAGTGTGATTTTTTAGCCCCGCCCACTCCAATGTAATTTTGGTTATACGGTTCTTGTTCCAAAGATACTCATCTATGCTTTCTAAATATCGTTGAATACCCGGGATTTCGCATAATCACAATACCATCCCCCAGTACCGCATTTTCGTAGCAATTTTATCTATATAGCGATACTTAATCAGAACAAGCTACAATATCACACGGCATTTTATCGCTTACTGATTACATGCATGGAATTAGACTCGGTTCCAATTAATCGACAAATATCTCAAAAGTCACGTTAAATCGAGTAGAATTCGATTTTTACCTAACAAAACAGTGACCTTTAATCAAGTTAACGATTTAACGTGCCTTTGATTGTAAGGGAAAAATTAAATAAAATTCTTTTATGTATTCTCACATCACACAACGCTAGCCTGAGTTGCAGAAAACACGATATAATCAACAATGACGGTAAAACAAAAAAAAATATTTCTATGCTATTTAGAGTTAAATAAGAATCAGAGCACACGTCTGAGTGAGAGAACGATCTTGGTTCTACTGGTCAGTGTTTAAGCGACTTCGGAGTTTGTTTGAAACGCATTGAAACTGTTCAGTATAGCGCGAGCGGTGTAATGATAAAAATTTATTAAGTATCGTTAAGGCGCCGCAGATTTTATGTTCGTTCGCATAAAGCCGGTCGTTGAGCGAACATAAATCCTAGCCGAAGACTATTAGTCTTAGTTGCATGGAGGATGTTGTGCGGTTTTTACTGCCAAGTGCCAACGCAACACTAGCTCGGGTATTATTCAGAAATTATTTCCTACAAATTTTACGCAAACGTGGAAATAACGCCGCAGGCTATTTTATCTATCTCTGTATTTTACCCCGCACTTAACTTTACAAGCAATCTAAACAGATAATAAATTTCTTGTACTTTAAAAATGTTTCCCGATAATTTGCACATAATACAAGATTTTGCATCTTCGTTGTTCACTGCAGATTACCAATTATTCAAGCGCATTCACAATAAATGATTAATGCTAGACCATGACAGTAAATAAGTAGAACCGGGAATCACTTACCGCGTACGCGTCAGCTGCTTCCTTCCAACATAAAAGATCGACTTTACCAGTGTAGTCGTGTTCGCATCTAATCGATCTTTTGGCCAACTCAAGTCGAATATGCCATGGAACTTTCATCACCAAAATAAGTTTCTCCACTCAAGGTTGGTCACTATACTACTGGTACTGCGTCTTACCGTCATGACATAGGGAGCAAACACGTGGACACTCATAGTAGACCTTGTCTGCAAGTTCAAAGTCGCTCAGCGTGCTATGGAGAGGGCCAAGCTGGGTGTCTTCTGAGGGATAGTCATAGAATCCGCAACGAGGGCATCCGTAGGGGAACCAAAGTAACCGACATAGCCCAATTGATTAGCAAGCTGACGTGGCAGTGGGCGGACCATATCTGTCACAGAACCGACAGCCGTTGGGGCAGACGTGTTCTGAAGTGGAGACCGCGTACCAGTTAGTGCAGCGTAGGACGACTTCCTGCCCGCTGGACCGACGACCTGAAAAGGTCGCTTGTAGCGAATGGATAAGGAAGGCGGAGGACCGTGTGTGGTGGCGTGCTCTCGGAGAGGATCAGTAGTGAACGTCAGACTGATACAGTAAGTAAAAGCATAGGATGGTTGATCGGACTCACCTCGACGAATCCCCCGCGGTCGCGCACCAGCAGGTAGAGCCGGTACAGGTCGAGCGGCTGCTTGGAGATGGTGGGGCAGGCGGCGATGGGCGTCCGCCGGTCCTCCATGAACGCCAGCAGCCGCTCCACCCAGCCGCGCCGCTCGGGCGCGTCGTCCATCTCGTACAGCTTGCCCAGCGAGTCCGACTTCTGGCGCAACAACACACATCATACACCCGCTACCTTGCACGAGGCTTTTCCTATTACCCCCTTCGCACACGGCTCGTAAGCGTAGACGTATCGTAAGCGTATCGGTAGGACGCTACGCAAATCAATATGACAATTACGCCTCCTACGATTCGCTGCAACACCGCTTCGTCTGCGGACATGTTTGAACATGTTCGTGTTTCGTACTGCTCTCGTCGTGCGCGCGTATTACGCTACGCCTACGTTTACGAGCCGTGTGCGAAGGGCCTTACTGCCTCAAACCTCGTTCAGCAGTCGCTCAGTTAAACAATGCCTTAGAAAGACGACTTTCCAAAGAAAAAGAAGCATTGCCTAACCAAACAACTACTGACCAACGTTTATTATAATAATTATAGGGCTTTATTTAGCATAAAATTATGAAGCAGACAGTCTATCTCGCGAAGGCAGATCAACAATCGATTGACTCGAGAGCTATCGCGAGATAGAACATCTTTGGAACTATTACAGCTTCCAATCCGTTAATACTAGGAACACGACTGTCTTCATATTTGCTTATCCCTCACACATTGCAAGCAGTGATAGTGTGTGAAAGAGAAGTAACGATCATAGCAGATAGGAAAGCATTTTATTGCGTGAGAAGTTTTGGCTGGGTAGATTTTATAGCTTTATTAAGATAATACTGGGGCATGCACAAATAAAGGAATTGACGGGAAAGTAAATAATTTAAGTAAGTAAGTAAGTAATTTCATATGAAATTAAAGTAGATTCAACATAAGGTTTTATTTGTAGTACAGCACAAGTAACAGGATAAACGCATCAGACGGCCGTAATCAGATATGTCGCGATATAAAAACAACCACATCCCGCCCTGTACTTGATGAGGGAAATCTCATTACGTGCGCTGCAACAGACTAATCCTATTATTTGATATCCACCGCAGCGCGACGCTTTTAGCAGCCTTTTGCCGTCAAAGGTACTACAACTTTTATACGTCTAACGCCAGATGAAAATGCCTTTGGAATTAAGTCGAAATCAAACTTCTAACCAATTAAAAATCATAAACAAGTAAATAATTTAAAAATTAAAAAACACGACTGCCCTGTGATAAAACGGCTTTTTCCAAAAAAAAATATAGCCTATGTTATTAGGATTAATGTAAAGGTTCTAACAATACACCATATTTATGTCCAAATCTATTCAGCCGTTCCGAAGTTATGGTGGAATAAAGAAACTCACATACACTATACACTATACATACATACATACATGAACCTTAAAAAACATTACACTCCTTTGGTGGGCAGTCGTGTAAAAATTATGTACGTGAATATTTAAAATTCATCGATTAGCAGAATTAGTTAGTAGAGATTAGAAAAGCGTTAAAAAACAACACTAATAATACCATCACCTAAAAATGGGATTTCATAATTAATTAATTGGGATTTAATTTTGCTAAAAATTAAGGAAGCGAAAGCGATTAGATTTATTATGCGTGAAAAAAACGGTTATACTGGGCAGTAGGAGATCTAATAAGTGTGCACGTCTAAAACGTCTACTGATTCACCAGCGTTTAAACAAAATTAAAGCATGATGTCTAAAGAATTTAGAATCGAAATTTTTAATTTCACGACACACATGATAACTTTAAATTCGAAATTCGTGCAATCGAGTCGAAAAACTTCGGAATAGTTAGATATCAGAGACGTCAATTAGATTTTTAGGAATAGATTTAATTGCTTAAAAAATAAACTTAAAAAACCTTTAATAACGTTGCGTTAAGGCACTGAATATTAAGTCTATTCGCTTAGAATTTGTCGTTTTACATTCGCACGTTCGGCGTCGTTTGAAGTCCATTGAGAAAACCGACGCCGCAACCGCCTGCGCTACAAAATGACAGCGAACAAACTATACTAGAACGCAGGTGAACCAGTAGAGCGGGTATAAAGAAGAGATCGCCATGCATTGAACGCGATATGTTAGGCACAACCTCGAGCACTACGGCAGTCGACATGCTTAGCGAGCTTCAATTTGGATATAAACCTTTGATCTGTAGGACTCCGGCGGTATGTGACTGTTAAACACCTGAAATACATGACATAATGCAATGCTTCCCCTTCCTACACATACTGGTTAGCGGTACGGGTCACAGGGTATTAAAGTAAACCAAAATTAATTCAGAGAGTCCATTCGAGGGTGCCAAAACGTTACCAAAATATGAGCCATGATAAGTGATAAATGTTCCTCTATAAATATTTGATCAATGACAGAAATAGAGCATTTTCTTTAAACATATTTTAATAGAAGGCCAAAATGTTAAGGTTCATTAGATTTTTATTGAAACTATATGTATGAATAGGTTTATCATTTCTATGAAACTGCGTGTTCCAATTAAAGGATTAACTTTAGTGACATTTTCACAAAGTCAGTTAAACTTTGCGAATTTTCTTTTTCCTTCTTATTGTTGTTTCCTTGTTAAAGAAGACAAGAAAACCTGATAAAAACCATGGTCTCACGTTTTGATGCGTCCGACATGAAATGGAAAACTAACGTGTAGGATAACAATATTATTGACAAAGCAATGTTTACCCCTTTTGATAAAACTGAACATTAAAATACCCGACATATATTATATTATTGATATTGTGCAAGGGATTTAAAAATTGTGTTGGTTCATGAGATTCCAAGAAGTCACATTATTATCAACACAGATTAATCATAGTAGTTTCACATATACAATTAATTGAATATTTACATGAAAATAGACAAAATATACGAGTAAAAGATTGAGGATAGTTGAAAGGGCCCGTTTTACAAAGCTACCTACGGAAATAGAAGATAGACTTATTAACCAGTACAGTATCTTCCCAAAGACACTTCAAAGATTGCTTGTGATAAAAGGGACTATAAATTGCATGTGGCTAACAGGAAAATAATTCAGAGATTCATGACTCATAGAAATATATGGCAACCAGCACAGAGAAAAGTCATTAATTAAAAATAAAATTAAGGGTTGTTTGTGACTCAGCTCGTTTAAATCACAAATGAGTCAATGCGACTCTAAAACTACAATTACGTTTTCATGGTGGAGATTCAACGTGTACAACGAGTGATGGTGACTCAAAGAAGCGTTTCGAAGATGATATGTGACCAAAATTTAGCCAATAATATGATATTTAGACAACCATAAAAAGATTATAATTTAGCCAATATTATAATATTTAGACAACCATAAACAGATTATAAGCTTTCGGCTAACAACCGGAAATAAAGGAAAGTAGAGAAATTTAATAATTGTGGTAGCAGAGTAATCCGGGCGTAGCCAACGCGATGGCGGCTATTAGTGCCATATAAAAACTGAAAGTACTCTTTTGAACTATTTCCTATAGGACATAGGACGTCCTCCTGTGCTGTTAGGTCACTAATCAGCTGACAGTTGTGTAGAGTAGTTTGAGCCAGGGTGTATTCTCGCGTCTCACTGGACTAGAGGATGAGCGCGGCAAGGGGCAAGGGCTCGCCTTTGTCATACAATCCTTGAAAGTAGTTTTTGGAGACACTTTCTATAGGACATTGGACGTCCTCCTGTGCTGGTGGGACGCTAATCAGCTGACAATTGTGTAGAGTTGCGTCAGGGTGAACTCTCGCGACTCACGGCACTACAAGGATGAGCGCGGCAAGAGGCAAGGGCTCGTCTTTGTCGTGCAATCTTTGAAAGTACTTTTTGGAGCCAATTTCTATAGGACATAGGACGTCCTCCTGGTGGTGTCAGTATTGTGGAGGGGTTGTGTCAGGGAATCTTGTCAGGCTCGCGACTCACGGGACTAGAGGGCGGACGCGGCCAGGGCGAGGGCGCGGCGTCGTAGTCGTCGTGCGCGGACGAGTGCGACGCGCCGCCGGGCGACGGCGACGGCGCCGCGCTGCCGGGCCCATAGTCCTTACGCGAGCTCTTCGGCGTGCCGCACGGCTCCTCGCCCGACGCTGAAACACAACGGTCACACTGCTTAAACACAAGAGTTCTGACTCGCCCCACTCCTGCTTCGTTTGGGTGATCCAAGGCAAAATTGTCTCAATTGTAAATATAATTTGTGCAGGGCAGTGATGGCGTGAATGAATAAGTAAGGACTTTTTATACAGATGACAGGTTAATAGGACCCCAATTGCATCTGCAATATAGTACTTACTCACTTTATAAGGTCAAGTTTTGAAATATTCTTTGAGTCAACCAAGATGTCTAAGACACCAATTACCTTTAGAAGTTGTGGTCAGTAGTTAAACCCATACAGTGCACACCAACGTTTAATTATGTGAGGGATAGGGATGCCTCGGCCCCTCGTCCAAGACCATCAGTGACGTTGATGGTGCTATGGTTCCTTTGTCATCATATTATGCGTGTAGCGGAGCGTGTAACGGACGGGTCGTACCTGCGGACGCGTTGCTGAGCGTGCTCTGCTGGCTGCCCTCGTCCAGCGGCGCGCCGTCGGGCCCGGTGGTGACGAGCGCGGTGGCGGGCGCCGCGGGGCCGTTGTCGTGCGCCTCGCCCGGCGCCGTGGGCGGCGGCATCGCCTCGCCCGGCGGGCCCATGTGCCGCCCCGCTTGCTGGAACACCACACCACACTAGCGGTTATTAATTATAAACATACCAAACCGCGTGGTCGGACACTTTTGTTAATGTTCGCCCTGATGCATAATTGCATTCCACTGCAGGGTCAGATATTTTGTCAATTCTATTTGATTATTTGGCCAGGACATGAAACAGCGTCCCACATATCTCATTCTAAATGAAATCCCGCAGTAATGGGACGGCGACGGTTTCAGATGATTTGTGTAACTCGACCTGTAAGAAACACACCTTGAGCGTGGGGTAGTGTTGCGACGGGTGCGGCGGCGGCGTCGGCCGGTAGCCGCCGTAGGGGTAGGGGTGGTGGTTGCGCGGCGGGTAGGCGTAGGGCTGCGGCGGGTAGGGCGCCGGCTTGTAGGGCCCGTGGTGCGCGTACGGCTGCGGCAGCATGGCGCCGGGGGGCGGAGCGCCCGCGGGCGGAGGCCCGGCGCCGCCCGCCGCGCCCGCGCCCGGCCGCCCCGGCACGGTGGGCCCGCTGCCGTCCGAAAGGGACGACGAAGGCCGCGGTGGCATCGGTACGTTCTGGGTACCTGGAAACAAAACATTCAACCTTAGTCAAACTCATTTTATAACAGCCCGAGGAAGACGCAAGATCCATGAATGTAGGGTGGTGTTTTGGTACTCGTAAGAAACTACTTATATATATAGGCACGCGGTTTTTGAGGCAACATTAAAATTCAATATAATAAGGCAATATTAAAATGGTTGCGAATAAAATTAAGGCTGGAGTCCTCTTTTAAAGTAAAACTGTGTTAGAAGTCCGAACAGCAAGTCCATCATTCACAACATAAAGATGGGACGTCATGTTATTATCAAAAGTTATCTTAAAAGCTACAATAATGTCCGTTTGAAAGATATCTAAACAAGATTCGTTTAATTATTTGTTATAAGTTTAGAAGCCATTAACAAATTAGTAATTGTTTGCTGAACATAATAACAATGATAAGATCCAATGTTACGATAATCGCATCGCATTAAACTGAATGGCTTTACAGATAACAAACAATTGAAGGATACTTTTATTGGATCGTAAAACGACGAGAGCGCTTGTGCATTTGCCTAAACCATTTTGTAAGAAAGTATAATTAGTTGAATCTTTGGAGACCAAACAGTTTTCCAGTACTTTCAAAGATTACAATCAGAGTGATTTGGCTCAATTCACAGTTTTCCCTGGTGTCAACATTTGCCATCACATTTTAGCAATCCTTACACTATTGTGTTTTTACCATAATATTCTAGCTCTCCCAGTTCCCACCATTGCTAACTTCTTTGATAATGTTTAGGAAGAAGAAAACAAAACGTTTGAGGACCTTTGTCAACGTAAAATATGTAGGTATCTTTTCCTTGTGAAGACATTTTGGACAGCCATAGAGTATGACACTGGAGTTTAAAGCAAAATTTAAAAGAACGATATAAATGAACTTGAAGCGGAGCGACCTAACGAGTGCACAAGCGCTCTAACAAGCAACAGGGGAGTGACACGGGGTGCGTTCGCTTTTCGGCCGAGAGCCCGCTCAAACAGACCGGCGAGCGGGATGCACCGGGAGCACTTGAATTAAATTGTATTCGAGAGTGCAAGCGACGAATGTTTCCGTGTGTGATCGATCCGTGGCGCTCTTCGCACACACAATTTGAATAATACAGTTAACGAGGGCTCGGCTTAGGCGAGCGGGCATCAATCGAGGGAGGAGAAACGCATCGGATCACTTTCGTTTTCAGCACGTGAGCCGCATACGAGTGTACCTACGTGGCCTGCGAATTCTCGTTGCACTCCGTATATGTGCATACGACATGCAGCCGACCGTTGACCGAGGCCGAGATACGCTAGTGATTTGCTACGACGAAAGTGGTATTGCAGCTTTTATGTGGGTCGATTTGAACTTATGCAGTTATGTCAGCGGAGCGTGACATAACGCGTCCTCGCTGGCCGCTAATCAATTCGTAATCGTCGCCTAATGTACCATACTGTTATTGGTATCGCAAAACTTGCGAGTTGACTGAGATATTGTCTCGAGCCTCGGCGTTATGGCTTTTTCTTACATCGTAAGTCGTGACTCTCATAACACCCGAGGCCGAAACAGTAGTCAAATGGGCTAGCGCCTAGCATTGGAATGTGACATTTCTAACATTTTTCATTATTCCTTCCTCACGATTATCGATTCCGGAGATCGATTGATGTCCTCCGATGGACATACATAATATTAGAATGTCGCAACCACCAAGCTTAAAGGCAGCAATTACATGGGAAACTATAGATGTTTTGTCAATCTAAAGAGTGTCTAAAATTGGTGCTCTAAGCTATGCGCTACTTTAGCTTCATTAAAGTGGTAGAGTTTTGACTTTTCATAAGAGCCTCTAAAATTAGGCTTATGTGAATAATAAAGATTTTCATTGATAATTGAGATATATAGTTTCTTCTTGAATCTAAGTATTTTGTGAGGCCCTCAGCTTGTGACATACCTACACACAATACACGGTAGGTGGATAGCAACAGTGGCCAATAAACCAGTAATAATATTGAATGTCAGAATGCTGTTATCACTTGCAAGGGGGACGACACTTTAATCTGCGTGAGCAATTATATCGGCGCATTATAATAATGATCAGACGGTGCGCAGACGGCGAGGCGCCACCGACGGTGAATCATGTCCAATGAGGCATATGCGATGCGCCCACCTACATACATTACATCTATTTGTTTAAGGCGACCATTAATGAGCGTACGGCAATTGGGTCAGTCTAATATAGTGGCCTGATTTAAATAATATATTGTACCGTTCGAACTAAACCTATTAGCGGCTGTGGCCTGTGATGCTACCGTAGAGCGTCGAATCGTGCCTCCTCGCTGCTTTGTGACCATCTGATAACCGAAACGTACGATTACGGTTTGCGCATCTAAAATGTCAATTTAAGATGCCAAAAATGTTAAATAAAACTATCGGAAAATCGGTTATACACTTATGGCGGTTCCCATAAGTATATAACCGATATTATTAACAATAATAATATTGATTCAACGATAATATTGATTCAATCTATCCATGGTTTGTCTTACTAGAGATAGAAATTCCATATAACTTGTATGGTGCTTATGTCACATTGATATCTCTAGTAGGGAAAATGGGAAATGCTTTCCAAAAAACCAACTTCAAATGCCACTACAAAGAGTGAAATAATTTTTATTTAAATTTTAGGTACCTACACCAATTCGAAATCGGGCAATGTTTCATACAATCCCTAATAGTCCTTCTTACTTACTTGATGTGCGAAGAAATGACGAAGTCATAGACAATCGCCCGACTTCGAATTGGTGTAGGTACCTAAAATTTAAATAAAAATTATTTCACTCTTTGTAGTGGCATTTGAAGTTGGTTTTTTGGAAAGCATTTCCCATTTTTATTTTATACTTTTTAGTGGAAAACAATAAAATGCACAAGGCGTTGTAAAATACCCAAATTGCTTGAGGTGTGTTCATAAAATCTGAAGAGATACCTCAAATTCACCAAGATCCCATCATCAGACCCTGACTTGATGACTTTAGTCATCAAATCAGTATCTGCTAGCAAATGCACCAGTAACTATAAAAAATACCCAACTCGCTTCAAGTATACTAGCAAAATTTGAAGAGTTCCCTCGATTTCACCAAGATCCCATCATCAGACCCTGACTTGATGACTTAAGTCATCAAATCAGTATCTGGTAGCATATGCACCAGTAACTATAAAAAATACCCAACTCGCTTTAAGTATACTAGCAAAATTTGAAGAGTTCCCTCGATTTCACCAAGATCCCATGATCAGATCCTGACCTGATGACCATAGAACAACTTGGAAAATATTACTCTTTCTAATAATACTCAAATAGTTTCATGTGTCCATACAAAATTTGAAGAGTTCCCTCGATTTCTCCAGGATCCCATCATCAGATCCTGACCTGATTAAAATGGGACCATCTGGAAACAAAACCCTCTTAAACAAAAAAAGAATTTTTCAAATCGGTCCACGCGTCTTCGAGTAATCGGTGAACATACATAGATAAAAAAAAAAAAAATAAAAAAAAAAAAAAAAAAAAGATTCCGACGAATTGAGAACCTCCTCCTTTTTTTGAAGTCGGTTAAAAATGGAAAATAGATAAAATATTGGGAACCGGCGGCGTTAGTTATTATTGGCAACAGCGTTGACTCTTTGTGGAACTTAACTGACTAAAGTGACAAGATTACAGAAGACGTGGTACACGAAACATAATAATTGGTCAGGTGCGAGTCGGGCTCGCGCACTGAGGGTTCCGTACTACTATAGAAAAAGTGAAACCATAAAAAGCCCTTTTTTATCGTACCGCAAACTAGCTTTGTTTTTTGAGGTTAAGTGCTAATAACAAAAAAAGTATAAAAGATAGAGTTCATTTTATTTTTCCTGTAAAATATACATTGATTCCTATTCGAGCATAAAAATAAATAAAAATCGGTTTTAGAATACCTACACAAGTAACGCCTTTTCATATGATACCCTACTCAATATTGTTATCTCATTTTGAAATTTCGACGACCCGGTTTTCCCCCCTTTTTAAATAAAAATAAAAACGACTTTCAATTTTTAATACTATACTATATTCAATTTTTTATGATTGCACTGATGGCGGGCCATCATTATCTACAACTATTCCAAATTTCATATAGATATCTTTAATAGTTAAGTACTGAAATAAAGGGTCGAGACAGACAGACAGACAAACAGACGGACAACAAAGTGATCGTATAAGGGTTCCGTTTTTTTTGATTATGGAACCCTAAAAACTACTCGTTTTAATATTATCCAAAAAATAATTTCAATTGTGACATTGAACTATCTAATGGTAGGTACTTATAATAAACCGTCATCAAATTACATATTATCTCATGAGTTCTACAATATATTTTATTTTAATTATTTCATTTTCATAATTTATTTTCTGATAAGCTCAAGCACATTCTAATGCGATCAAATTATTTATCACATGTACCTGGTAGATGAATTAAACTAACGACCGATGACTCATAAAAACGTGCTGAATAGATGAGATAAGTCACAACTCACAAGTAGGTACTAAAACAATTAATTCCTCATAATCTCTATAACTGTATTTGTCACATATCATTTAAATTCCGATGTTTATGTCGTTTAAGGATTGTCACTATTAATAATACGGTACAGAAGCCTATAAACTGTATTTAAAGTCATTCTTTAAATATAAATGTGCTTTAACAATTATAATATGATTTAAGACAGTGTGGAGAAACCTTATGTACTATTTCAAGATTTTTTCGAACATTTAAAGCATTGATAAGAAATTATTCTTATTAAAGTAGAAATTAACTAAAAATATTCTACATAATATTATGTATTTTATTACAGAATAGAAATTTTGTTGAAGTAGTCTTTGATCGTACCTATCAAAAATTTTGATAAAACTGGCGAGAGAAAAAAAACACAATGAAACAATAATACACCATGAGAATTTCAACTTCTTTCTATGCCAGAATTTGAATGACGGTCAATAAAATATGTAGATCATACTCGTGTATCGGCCAGTAGTTTTCCTTACAAAAACAATCTCGTATACTGGGTTAAATTTTACATCAATCTCTAGAGTCTAGAGCCTATTCTGTGCGGAGGTTTTCTGTAGCTCAACGGCGTGAGTGCCGAACACGTTTTAGTGTCTCTGTCTGACGCGATACGACAGACAGAGAGAGAGACAGAGGTGAGTTCGAGACTCATGTTCTCGATTTAGAAAAAGTCTTTATAGAATAAGTCGGCGTATGGAGCGCGGGCGCGCAGCCGCTCGGCACTCCGGCGCACAACACAAGGCAAGTCATATAACCAGCTCTGTCAAGGGCAGCCGCAGTCCACGCCGAGGTCTTTACTTTCCCCCCTCGCGCTCGCTCGCCCACAGCTCGAATCGTGATCGTGACAGAGCCCTGAATTTATGTGTCAATTGCAACTTACAATAAAACCAGTCAAACTATTTTTTTATTCTCGCCTAGAAACAATTTTAGCACCTAGAAATCTTTACTGTTATGTTTAGAAATGATAATTTAGGATTATGACATAAAACCATGCTTTTGCTATTAGCATTTGTTCTTCGAGCTTGTATTTTTACAATATCGAAATGGGCAAGTTTAGTCAAGACATTCGTTCAAGTATTTGGTTTTTCTTTATTCTAATGATTGAACATTACAAATCTGCTTAAAATGTTTAATGGTAAAAGATTGCAATGGGTTGCATGCAATCCAGATTTACAGTCTGCTCTACATCGTAGAAAGACCATTATTAACAGAAATAAAAGGAAAAAATATTTGAAGCGCCAAGGCCTACGTCAAAGTAGCTACATAAAACGCTATATGACCCAAATTCCCGACAAATTGAATAACAGTGACCCACTGATATTCGCAAAACCTCATATAGTTACATACTTATAACTTACGGATAAGTATAATAAAATCGTTGGACCGGAAGGCCCATTGAGATGAATCACGTTTCCACGAATGGCTATTGGCTACATCTGTAAGTTGTGTCGACTCTCGCAACAAGTGAATCTATAGGAGTTAACTGAAATTCGCGCCTTACTCATTCCAATCAGCATATTATATTGATGGCTTACTCTTGGAATCGACTCCGTTTTCCATTCGAAATACAAACCATATGTGTGACGCATGTACCGTCTTGTACAATTTACGCTCGAAATAATTTCACTTTAATCAAAACAAAATTGAAATCGTATTATTATGCAGCAATTTACCGCTATTATTGAATGAGTACACTCTCACTCGTAAATGAAATTCCCGCGTGCGCTTGTGTTTGTTACTCCTTCGCCATAAAAAAGGTTATTCCCGTGATTAATATACCATTCAATACTTTTAACTTCGAAAACTCCACAGTTTTTTGTTGGATTAGTAATGGAAAAAAAGTTAATGAATTTATATGGACATTACACACATCGCAATCCAGCCCCAAAGTAAGCAAGAGCTTGTTTTGCCTCTGAGAAAGATTTATCTTTTATCATATCTTTTATCATCGCAAGATGAAAATTTTTCCAAATAAATAAAGCCAAAAAATGAACCAATTGTACTTATATCTTTTTAGACGCCTAAAGTTCTATTATAGACAATGCGTGGAGATAGCTAGTAATTAACATAATTTCGTTTCAAAATACTGCGTGCACACGAATGAATAATGTGATTTATAGATTTGCATGTACTTATAGGTACTAAATGCATTTTAAAAAGATACTTAAACCTGATATTTATTTATTTTAAATATTTAAAATGTACTCTCAAGAGTACGTATAAAATCATTAAACAAAAGCCATTCATTTCTAAAAATAATACTTCTTTGTTGTTAATAACATGTGACAATTATTTATTTATTAGTATTATCTTGTCAATATATAAATTTACTTCTGTGATCTATGAGTATTACAATCAATTTCCACGGGTACAAAACATTCATATAAAATATGTGGAAAACTCTCTTTTATCTCGTTATGCAAAGAAATAGAAAACAACTAGTCTTAATTAAGTAAGTACTATACGTACGATGTACATTATTATTAATCAATCGATATTTATTACGTTGTTTATGTATTCTCAATATTTAATATTATGCATTATGTATGTACTATGAAATGTACCTAGTAAACTAGGCAAAGAACTAGTATTGGAAGTAAACTTGAATCACAAATATCAGTAACTGGTTCAATAAGTTATGTATCGCATTGACCCATTAAACTAATTGCGTAAACAGTGGAAGCGAAACGTTAAGTCACAAATCTACGGAAACGCAGTCCGGTGTAAACAAAGTGGAAAAATATGAACTAGTGACATTTGGTTTTAACGCTTTGTCACGGGTATGCGATCAGTTAATTCAGCTGTTACAATTTAGAGTTATTAGGTAAATTATAAGCAAATCCTAGAAGCTCATGTGGAGGGCCTCATGTACGAGCATGTACGAGAAAGAGAATGCATCAGACGTTTTTGATCAAAGTACATTGTGAGAAATGACAAAAAGGAAATTTTAGGAAAAGACGCTCATGGGCTTATGGCAATTCAATCAATTCAATCTAAGTTTGCCTTACTAGAGATAGAAATTTGATACAACTTGTATGGAGCTTATGTCACATTGATATCTCTATTAGGGCAAATGGAAGATAGATAGAATAATGAGAACCGGCACTAGAAGATAAAGTGCACCAGAACCCACGTTGGATGGGGAAGCCTGAAAATAGATTATGACCACCATAATCTATTTTCAGGCTAACTGGAAAACCTATGTCAAAAAGTACATTTTCTATTAATGTATTTATAATAATATCTTAAGTCGTTGTACGGTGTGAAAATAAAGACTTAAATGATAGTTATAATGATGACGGTGAGGCGGTAAGGCCCCAATTCTCATGGATTTTTTTCGGAATGGAAATACCAAATAATAGGCTACTCAAACCACGTACTTACTCTACTGGAAAATAACCGAAACTCAGGGCGAATTAAAATCACCTTTTTTCGTAAAAACAACAACAGTCTCTTTACATTCCCTCGCAGAGCCATTTCCGGCTACGCAGTACGCAAGGCTGGTAATAACATCATGGACTACTCTTATTTTTTCCTGCAATCGTAGCCTCGATTTATGCAGTGAACAACTTTCCGTGATACATGATTCATCAGTATAACATCAAAATAAGGTAAAGCTTTTTTCACAAAACCCCATAATAATATCTTTTATCCCCGAATTAAAAAAATACCAAAATCAAATTAATCATTAATTACATACACATAGAATCACACGATTAATCATTAGAGAGTCATTATGTCTATCTGTTGCATCGTTAAAATATTCATTCAGCGAGTAATAGCACTAATTACACACTCCTTATGAGTATTAATTCATTTACTATGATAAAATTACTCGTGTTATTTTTTTTGTTTGAAGGCCGATTTTTCAATTGTCTCATAAACTATCTGAGGAATAAATCTGACACATAAGCCATATAAAATCTTTTAAAATGTCATATTTATTCCTCAGTTAACGCTTATTATCTGGCGATTGAAAAATGAAGTGTTTGACAGAGCTCAATTTTATCAATTCTCTATTGCCCGTTCTTAGTTAGGTACGAGCATTTGCGCTTTGCGTGGTTTATACAAACCACGGTATTGGTGGGGTGGGTGCTGTGTCAGCATCTGTTTAGTCGTTTAGCGAACATTTAACGAGAATGTAGATGTGGCAAAATCGAGTGGATGACGTCACGACTCACGAGCTACGGCTAACGGCAACCGGAGCATTTGCGGCCCATTTAAATTAATAGCAAGCCACCGACGACGCCGCACTCTAATCAATTCTAGCTTTCAGCGCCAAATTGATACGTTACATTGATACAAACTACTCGACGCGCGGCACAATATGATACAGCTGTATGCGGTTTGATTATAAACACTTCGCTGTTTTCGCCGCGCGCGGTAATATAGGAATGAGCTGAACTGCACGAGTATTGAGATTCCTTGGAAGGATTTCCTTCTTTGGACACATCGTCATCTACTTCTTTTCGAGACGACGGTCACCTTAAAACACGGGCACCAAAAAGCTGTAACCGCGATAGCTCTATCGGTAGCCTCGTGCAGCATTCATGTCACGATGTGGTCATATTGTGCGCAATGGTCAGTCTCAGTTGGCCGCAGAGGCACTCCGTAGCGTTTTTGGATATGAAGCCCCACTCTGCGAGGTTTGCTTTGGAGTTTTCCATCGCTGACCTAAGGCGATTGAGCGATTTCCAGATAGGCCAGCTGAGGTTATATGATTATCCTTCGGCTAGCTATTCCTTTACGGTTTAGGGGTGTTTAGCCGTGACCTCTTTTTTACGTGGCCTTAGAGTGAGGCGCATAGTTTCAGCGGGCTGGTTGAGTGGCTGCACTGAATATAGGAGGCTTTTCCTGGATACATATGTTCGCGTCTTTACTGCTGATATCCAGTGGCTTTGTACAAATATGTTTTGCTTGTGGGACTTAAAAAACTCAATCGTTGACAGTCTATATCATTGATATTTAATGAAAATTAGGTAATGAGTTGTATAAAATAAAGTTAAAACCTAAAAATTACATCAAAATACAAACATCGATTCGGCACAAGTCAGTCAATGGGGCAAGAGGGAACTGTGTGAGCGTACCTACCTAATCCCTTAATATATATTTGCGGAATATGATTTACCAGAATATGGGGTAAGGAATCGGTAAATATTTTTATAGCAGACGAGGCGGGCGGAGTTGAAAGAATGTCCCGCACCATTAGCAAAGAGGGTGGAACGGGGTGAATGAGATGTTGAACCCTCTGGCGACCTTGACTTACGAAATTTATCACTTTTCGCCCATTAAATGAATACGATTAGACGGTGGGCAGCCGGGACCACGAGTCGAAGAGGCCCGACGCACAACCGACGCGCTGAATTTGTTTTGCGCATTAGCTATTGGGAAATTGGCCTTTAGGAATTTTTCTCAAATATTTTTTTGTGATGTATTAATATTATTATTTGTTATAATACGAGTATGTAGTCGTAGTTATATTGTGTGCTGCAAATATCGTATCAAATCATTTAAAAATCATAGGTACATTTCGATTGAATTCCAAGATTTACGAAAGGTTACCTTACTATCCAATAGTATGAAGGTAAGGCGTAAATTGTCGACGAATTAGATCGAATGATTATACACAATTTCTAATACTTTACCGCCTCGGCTGAATCGCGAGACGTCATGAATAATAATAGCCGTTGTTCATCAATCTCGTCGTCGTCGCTACAAAAAAATATCCAAACAACCTCTACGGATCGTTTACGTGAAAACGATCAAAACAAACATTATGGCGGGGGTCGGAGCAAAAAGCACTTTGTTTCGTTTTTTTAGGTCCTCATTTAAAGGAGGTCGTTGGCCTTGTCAAGGACGCGAGGCACGTGGTAGGCACTCGGCGACAACATAGGCAGGTGTCCATAGCAAGTGTACGTGTATCCCGATTCCCGGCTCTCGGACCCGCTGCAGTGGGGACCGGGGCTCCTTTATTATTAATGAATGGCGTGAGTTTCCATTTATTTTAATGGAGAATTTCTACGCTTAGGCATAAGGCTCATTGCAGGCCGCCAACTGAAGTCTGATATAGAAGAAGTCGTTTATGTTACTCTAATGCCGGAACCACATTTCGTTATTTGTTATTCGCCTTATTCGGCCGCATACGACCAAGTGTAGGCGGTTCATTCGTCTATATTTGCTTTATTTGCAAAAATAACGCATAAGCGCGAATAGCAAATATGCGTATCCGTCCTCTTGTCGGTTTTTAGCACACTTCAAAGGACACGTATTGGCAATATTTGGCATATAGCACCAAGTGTGGATAGCATGTTTGTTATTTGCTCACATAAACACATATTTGGACAAATACAGAGTAGCCGCATAACGAATAACATATAACGAAGTCTGGTTCCGGCATAATAGTAAGTAACTTAAATAGGCCTTTACTGGTGTAAACTCACTTTGGTACAGCACCGGCAAACGTTTTGCCATTATGGATATAATAAAAAAATTGTTAGAGCTACCGAACACACACATTTCGGCGGAGTTTGGTAACAAACACGAGCCACGAAAATTAGAAACTTACTTGAATTGTATCATAATACATTCAATATCAAATTATGAAACACGTGCTATAGTTAAAGAATATTATGTCAGAGGTCAATGAACACTAAAACGTTAAAGATTAGTCATACTCTTAAAATGATAATGTGTATCTACCTATGTGTATTTAAATTTACATTTATCCCATCACCTCGAAATATTTATACCGTAATCACATGTATGACTCATTTACACAATTTCCACAAAAAATACAATTTACGAATTTTTAAAGTTTGGTTTTGTCAAAACAAAACTCTGTGACCTTTATCGGCGTGGCGATTACGAATTGATTTATTTAGGAGCAAAACGAAATAAGTACCTATTGGTATATTTTTTCTTCTAAGCCGAGCTAAGCCTTTGACATTCCAAATTCTTAATAAAGAATGATGATAACTGATAAGTAATCTTACATGGTTTATTTATAGCCCACAGAGGAAAAGAATGTCTCCGTGGCGTGGGTTGGATTTTGGTAAAAGACGTATGTACACAGGACCCGGCGGACCGCGCGAAAAAATGACGAGTTTACTGGTGTCAAAAACTTTTGCTTTGACACCAACAGCATCAGTTGTAAAGTATAAACCGCCCGCAATATTGTCTATGGACCACGGTCACGCCACAGATCAATAATACTTGATACAATTTGCGCCATGTTGCGGCGTACCTATTAGCGGAAATTTAGAAAAATGACGCTACTTTTTTCTTGTATGTAGAAGGTTGACGAAGGTTGTTTCGATGGGCTCATCCTTAGGTTCCTATCAGTGATTTTGGTAGAGCTCAAGCCTGACTTATCTTTGTTGATGACATTCCACTGCCAGACCGCCGATACGCGCGCTGGACTGACTGCGAAATGCTTTTAGCGCCCGTATGTGCACCACAAAAACTTTCTGATAAACAAAAATCAATTTTAAAACCGGGTGTAATACAGTCGAGAATCAAAGTAAGGGTGTTTTAAGTGCAGTCGCACATAAATGAAACCTTATTCGTCAAAAATAAAGTCGTTTTCGAAAGTCACGTTGCATGCGGGCGCCGAACAATACGCAATTCACCTTCGAACGCGTCGGGTTGCGGTGTTGCGGGCCACATTGTGTTAAAATGACGATACAACTCGGATTGGAAACCGAAACAATGATAAACACGCGCCTTTATAAAAAATACAGACAAGTGAATAATTGATAAACGATAAACCTTTTGTGCTTGAAAGTATCCTATGTGAAAATAAAAAGGAGAATAACTCTTTTTTTATTATTGTAGATAGGCTTGGCTTGACGATAATCATGCTGATGGAAATCAATGGCGAGGTCTAGGTTGGAGTGCGCTTGCCTAGAAAATGCCCATTCACTCTTCTCTTGAAGGCACCCAGATTGTACCTATAACTATATTATATTGTACGAACTCGGAGGCTGGAAGGGCGTTCCACACCTTAGCTTTGTTACGAGTAACTAACTTCGAAATGTAACTTGCACTAATAACAAGTTTAGAACCAACAAGTAGGTAAAGCTACGTCTCAAAATCTGCAATTTATAAATTCTTGCACAATAATATCAAACTAAATGATCCTTGAGTTACTTTCTGAGCACAATATAAAAAATAAAAAATATTAGATAAGTTCCCATTTTTTTCACATATTTTAATACTTCGCATGTATTTTTTGCATATTCCGAGAGCAGTTTCGTCGAGCGCTTTGTATAATTTTCCAATGAGAGACTTCGTATATTCACTGGGTGTTTGTCGAGAGTCGAGAAGCCCGACGACGACGCGACGAGCCGAACGGTTGACGTCATGTAGTCATGTTCAACTCGTACCAGTGTGACGGCTAAACGAGTAAGAAACCTCCTTTTATTCAATACATTGCTGCTTTTGTAACGATTGGAATTGTATTATGCGGTGTTGGAGGAGCGTTGTACGCTGTCCACTGCGGAGTGGGTCGCTGTAAACAAGCGTCGGAGTGAAGGAGTATCGCGGTCACATAACCGGTATTCGAGCACGGCAGTCAGTCGCCATTCGCCCAGCCGCAGTCCCCGGGCCCGATGTTTTCAGAAAGCCATGTTCGGCAATCGTTGACGCTAACAAAACACGATTGCTTCAGCTGTTCGCAAGAGACGAGGTATTAAAGAATAAAACGAGAAACACTTTTAAGACGCACTCGACTTGGGAGTATGATATAATGAGCATCGAAAGTAAAAGGGTTTGTGTGTTGAAATCATAATAATAAATGCGGATTGGTTCTTGTGAATGCATTTCTCGGAATGGTTGTTGGGATAAAAAATCGTGCAAGCGAAATCGAAATTCACTGGAACGATGTACAAGTAAATATAGTAATTATTATGATTGGTGTTCTTACATTTATACTAATTCTATCAGTAAGTAAAGATAAAGAAATAAACAAACGAATTGCAGAGGTCATGACTCATGGACAAGGACAAAGAAATTTTATTAAAAAAAAAAGCAACTTCTAACACAAGAGTAAATTATGTCTCTAGTATTCAACATCATAAGGCACAATGTGATTTTTAAGAAAGTAGTCTTATATTCATTAGGAACCAAGCTTAAAATGAGATTGGTGACAAGTATTATAATGATAAAGATGTAAACAAAGATATGAAATCGCGTAACCCCATTATCGATAACCAGTTGGTATTCAATATTCATGAATGAACTTAAGTCGAGAATCTAGATCAAATATCTCGGTACGCAGTTGTCAAACAATCCTTTAAATCGGTAAAGGGTATAAAATAGCGGGCCAGGGCAATAACCTCATCAAGGACAATCCGAGGGAAGCCCAACAAAAACCTTAGCATATTTGTATTCACGAACTGTTGGAAAAAGATTTACTACAAAAAAAAACGTGGGTTTAGTTAAAAATTTAAAATAACATGGCCTTTCAGACGAGATGTATTTTGTCGTAGGAGTGTGACTCGAATTGTACTCAGTAAGCAGACTAATCTCGTCTGAATTTCGAAAAAAAAAAACGTTCCCAACACGTGACACAATTATTTAAATTGTCTAAATAAAAATTAGACAATTTAAATAATTGTGTCATACGTGTTTTGAGTCTTCTAACATTTAAAAAGTCAAAATATCAGGAAAACATTCTTATTTTTCATTCCAAGTTCTCCCAAAAGTCAAGGCTGATTTAGGCAATGTAATTTTTTTTATAAAGTCCAAACTTAATATATAAAGTCTAAACTTGTATAGAACTGCTTAAACGGAGATAAACAATCAAATGGTACTGTTGGTTAGTTAGACGATGCAAATTCATGCATTGCCTGAAATTTATTAAGCATGTCTAAAATTTTTTTCTTGAAATTGGGCTTTCTATCATATCTGTTACTTTTAACTTTGTAGTGACTCTACTTCTGCTACCAAATGCTGATTTTCTCAAAGATAAATAAGACGCCAATAAACTGTCCATTTGCTGCTTGTCCAAAGGCCTTATCTCGTCATCTCTACATGGAAATAAATATAATCGACGCAAAACTTTTTAGACTACCAAAAGGATAATGATATAACAAAATCTGTTTGGACCCGTGATGTTCCTTCCCATACCTTCATAAATTTCTCTATTGACACGGCACTCAAGTATATTAATGAACTGACTGACATAGGAGTATTTAATCAGTACTTCGGTCTCGTATTATTCGCACGTTGCGTAACTCCTATTATTTGCTTTGGTGAACAGAAAACCACACAAAATATTACAGTGATAATATCCAAAATCAATACTTTTACGTTGATGGTCATAACTAGAACCTAGTTCGCGTTTATTGTCTTCAACACGTATGTAGACGTAGTTGATCGTAGAAAGGTATAGTGATTGTGTTGTCGTCTTGCAGTATCGTATTCTGATATTATGACGCTGTTATAGTACTTGGATATTTGAAGTTTTCAATGAAGTATATCGTATATCTGCATCTGTGAAGGTCAGGACTTCTTCAGCAAGGTCGTGTCGACTACCAAGGAAACGTCAGTTTAATTTGCGGTGTAATCGATAGACCTTTTTTCTTCATGTGTTCAAGTTCAAAATTCTTATAGATACTTAGGGGGTCTCGGGTTAACGGGCACAGGGACTCATAAGTCGTAAGATTTGTAAACAAAGGCCGATGGTCCGGCAGCTGAGCTGAGGCTAGCAGTCGGCAGTTGGCACATAGGAGTGACGCGTCGACACCCACCCCGGCGGGTGGTAGGTCCTGTTTTGCGTGCCCGCCGCCGGTGGGGGTAAGTTTTTCACGAGACCCTATATACCGCGACCACCCTCTCGTACATAAGGTGGGCGGGGGTGGTTAGCGCCCGCAAAAGGGGCAAAATACGGTGTACTCTGGGCGCCCGCTCTATGTGGGTCAATGTCGGGAAAGCCCGCGTCTGCTAGTGACGAAGTATGCACAATGAATCTGATCAACACGCCTTTCACGAAACTACCCGTCCACCCACAAAGCTATTTCAACTATTTTTGATTGCTTACTTTTCATCGATTCATATTTATCTCATCTCGGTTCATTTGTGTACTTAAAAGCTCTGATACACCATGGGAGTTGCAATCTAGAATTACATGAGCTTCAATAGGTTTGCACCCAACATTGTTGTTAGGGACAACCTGTAAAGGCAAATGCTACTAGGAATTACGAATAGGTACATAATAATACTGTTCATATCATAACAACAGCATGAGCATCGTTCATGTGCCTATGTAACAGAACAGCAAAACTCAGCCCTGTGCAAATTCTTCCTCATGAGTGCTAACGAAATGCGATCTTAATTGTAATCTGTGGTTTTGGTAAATCTAAATACTTGCCAGTCATACGACGTATTCAATACCTTCAAAACAGTAAATCTTTAACCTAGAACTGATCCGAAAGACATGATTGATAATGTCATATTATGACTTCACCATAACGGCACATCATTGTAAAGTCATGAAGAATTGAGAGAATTTCTCTCAAGCTAACAAGGATGCCACTGCAAGTTTAGAAGGATTTTCCTCAGAAGTAAGAGATACCTCCACGATAAAAGCAAGTAGACCTAAATACTCTACAACTATTACGTATTTATTTGCTGATCGCCAAGCTTCACATTGAAGATGCGATGATCGATGTACCTCATGAATGAGGATCACTATTGTTTAGATGGTATGGTACTCACCGACAGCCGGTGACATGGATCGCGAGCCGCTGGAGCCGGTGGGGCTCGGCGTGGGCCTCAAGTGCGGCGTGCTGGCGCGCCCCGCGCCGCCGCTGCCGCCCGAGTCATTGCTGTTCTGACCGGTCAGATCCTGCAACAACGACATACAACGTTCACCATGGATTGAAACAAAGGAAGCACATTGGCACACGCCATGGGTCTCAAAATATCTTCTCTGTGCTTCGCTCTTTTGGAATTCTGTTTGAGGTCCATGTTATTCTGTTCACGAGTATATGCCCTATTCCCTGCTTATTGAGATTCTGGTGCACTCGTGCGTGGGGCCACCAATAGCAGCCTTGATTTGGTCAGTCCATCGTACGGGCGACCTTCCGCGTGGCCTTGTGCCTTCCCTTCCACTTTGCCCTGCACGACAGGTCGTTCCCTCGGCAGGAGAAGTGCCCGAAGAACTTGAATATGCAACTTTGTACTAACGTTTTTTTTTACGCTATACAAGTTAGTACTTGACTGCGATCTCACCTGATGGTAAGTGATGATGCAGTCGAAGATGTTAGCGTACTAACTTGGAAGGGGTAAGTTATGTCACCCCAACGGTTTCTACACAGCATCGTACCGGAACGCTAAATCGCTTGGCGGTACGTCTTTGCTGGTAGGGTGGTAACTAGCCACGGCAAAAGCCTCCCAGGCCAAGACCAGACCTGAGCCAATTTAGAAATTATAAAATTCCAAAGTGGCCCGTGGCGGGAATCGAACCCGCGACCTCCCACTCGAATCCGAGCGCGCGTCCCCTGTGCCACGGAGGTAGTTTCTAACGGTTTTTAATGCATATTTTACATGTTTAGATTAGAGACGTTGGTGCGAAACTTAAAATATCGCCTCCCCCAGAATTACGCTTTTATATAACCGCAAAAACTCATAGTGCTATAAAAATGGGAGAGTAGTCTTTAAATCGAAACGGAAACTTTGATGCTAGGTTAAGAATTAAAGGTAACCTCAAAGAAAATAACGATGGAGACATGCTCAGCTGTTGCAATAAGGGCACGATATACGAGTAAATTACGTTGAAAGTCCAGTAGCCAGATACTTCTTTTCTGATAGTTTGAAATCGGCAATGTATTAGTATATCAATCCATCTGGATATGAATGAATCAAATTAACTACATCGGCGGAGGTCATCAATTCCCAACTCCTAAAGACCTCAAAATCGAGAAACTGAGACACTTTTAAATAACTATAAAAAGTGAACGTAAACCTCAATCAAGAACTCAAAAAAATTAAAAGGGCAATTACTACTTAAGGGCGATGGGTACCATCCGGGCGCGAAAATTCAAATTTTATTTAGTTTTTCGCTCATAGTGGGCTAATTATACATCGAAGGCTAATGGAAATGTGTTTTGCGGGCACAACGTTTATGCATCTACATGTTTTTAACAAAAACTCTGCTCAACAATACTCATTTACTTCATATTGGTTCCCGATAGCTCGAAATCTGGGAAACTACAAAAAATTATCGTTCGGGAACCAATATGAGATGAGTAGGAACTTTCGAGCAAAGTTTCTATTAAAAACGTGTAGATGCATACAAAGTAGGCCTGCAAAATGCTTTGCCATAAATATAGAATGTGTAGTTAGTCTAATATTTGCGAAAAACTAAATAAAATTTGAATTTCGCGGGCTGGTAGGGCCGCAACACCTTAACAACGTCTTTTTTACCATTCTTATATTCTTAAGAAGCAACAATTACTAACAGTTTTTCCGTTCAAAATGCGCTTGTATGTGGCTAGTTAGTACTAATATCCTTGAATCAGATGTACGTAAATAAGTTGATGAAGATACTGATAAACGCGGCATACGAGTTCAAGCTCAAATAGATATAAAATATAATGCAAAGAACAATGAGATTATGTGGATAAATGGAACACCTTGACACTGCAACCTCTGTACCATGGCTGCGGCGCCGAGCGTCGGCACTCGGCAGTTAACATCAGTTAGGCAACAATAGTGTGTCAAGAGAGCACGGCCGTTGCGGTAATCGCAAACAACTCTTCACCGCCCACCAGCCACCAAAACAATAACATAAGGCTCGTGCTTTCGTTATCACAAGCCTTTTATCATAAGTTATAACAATGAATCGCGTAACATAACGTAATAACATGATAAAAAGTTCATGCAACATTGAACAAGCTACGTTAGTGAATCGTTTTTTATGACTACGGTAAACCGTATCTAGCCGCTAGGCCACTCACCGTTTCAAAGCGATCCGCACTGGTCCGATTGTAAATCAATCGGGGGTCGTTTACAATCCGGTAGCAGCACCGGCGCGAACTACTGGAATATACGGTTCACAGTCGAAAGCGGATCGCGGGTAACGCGAAACCGAAGACTCGAAATCGAGTGACATAAAACCGACTGGCGAGAGAACGGCTCGGCTGTGGCTGAGTATTATGTGGCGCGTTCAGCGTTCACAGAACACGAGTCGCTCAGCGAACTAAGGAGTCGGGCAAGGCGAGACTCGACCCCCCGCTGTCGAGGTTAGCGCGGCTGCGAGAGGCTCCGGCACCAGACGAGCCCGGCGGGGCGGGGCGCGGCGCGGCGGGGGAGCGCGATAACCGCGCCGATGTTTTTGCCGCTCGCTCGACGCAGCGCAGAGCGGCAGCGGCGTTCTTCATTTAGTACGGGCTCCATTATCTGGCGCGCCGTCCCGCTCGCACTCGCCGCTCGTCGCGCCTCGCCGCACCGGCCGCTGTTTTATTGCCAGCCGACGATTTTAACGTGCGCTCGCAACGTCCGGAGCACAAAAGTTTTTATGGAAATTTCATTCCGAATGCGCCTCGCTCGCCCGCTCGCTCGGGAACGTCAATATAAAAGCACGATAACGAACGGACGAGTCAATTAATTATTATTGTTGGAAGCTGTCGGGACGTGCTGGGCGGCTCTATCTGGATACTGTACTGAATGTGTTCTGCTCTGTGAAGCGAGCGTATTTTGCATTGTATTACAGAATTGATTCGAGTTAAGTTAAACCGCTCACGGCTCAATATGTGGGGATGCAAATTTAAACTTTACGATAGAGCGATATCTACTCGCATCTCTACCAGCTACCAAGTATGTATTTATCAAGACCAGCTGAAATGTTCACTTTCGCATCTTTCACGTTTCTGATACAAACCTACGAGGGAATGCCTTTCCAGCCTCCGTGTCCACAGCAATCCTAGCCGAGTACAATTTGGGTGACTTCAAGAGAAGAGTGAATAGGCATTTTCAAGGCAAGCGCACTCCAAGCCTCCATCCACCCTATACCCCATCATTACTTTCCACCAAGCATGATTTTAGACAAGCGCAAGCCTATCTACGTTAAAAAGGTCAGATTGTAGATTGCAAACTATATTCACCTAATGTACCTACCTATAAGTACGCACCGCGCTCGCGTATTAGGATACTGTACTGCTCCAGTTTACGCTGTGACTTGTATTATGTATAGCCAACAGGCAACAGCTAACAGATTAACCAGTGAGGATAGGTCAGTGGTGCAAACCGCACACGAGGGTGTGTGTAGTGTACTGTACAGTCACAGCCGCTCTATAAATAGCGACGAGACAGCGGGTAATTAATCGACGCAGAGTATGAGTATGCCGTGCGACCGTCAATCCCTTTTGCGAGATATTTTTGCATCCTGCATCCTGCAGGGGACCGTGCTAAGGTCTGAGGGAGAAGTATACTTAACCTATGATATTTCAATCCACGATTATTGTAAAACTCCATACGAATCGAATACAATAAATATAAACGATTTTAACCGATTGGAGCGTGTGTATGTGGATTGAAATATCCATACCTTTAGGTATAAGTACCTAGCCTATTTCGCCTTATGGGTTCATTTTCCACATCGTTCCGAAATCACAATGACATTTGTTATCAATAAATCCCCTAAAAATGTATGTAAGTATGCAAGCTAGCAATGGCACAGTTCTTTTTCATATTTAATTCACAAAAAGGAAAATTAAATAAGTGATACGTTATATTTACTTTATTTTTACAACACCTCTACGCCCGCTACGCCGTAGTTTCGTAGATATTAAAATATGGTTTCTACACCTCGTGCTACGTCGTAGCACATTTAAGAACTATAATTATTATTTTATTACTTTCATAATATTAATCGAGCTCGCAATAAACGTCTATAATGGTTCACATCCAATGAGGCTAGGTCAGTGGCACACAGACTGCGCTGGAGGGTGATCCTCTATTGAGCCCTTAGTACAGGATCGGGTTGGTACGAGAACACAGCTCGAACTACTTTTCGAGTATCTTAATACATCGTCCGTAATATGGATCTATCTTCGGATTCCAGAATTAAGTTTTTAAAGTAAAATAAAAAACTTTATGCGCACATGACGTAGGTATCTTAGTATCGTCTATAAACCGAGAATTATAAAGCCCAGTTAACAGTGAAGCCAAAATTCTAAATCTCTTAGTAACACTAACTACTTCTATAAATTATTCTAACGAATAAGAATCCACGTAACCATCCGAATCTATAGAATAAGAATCAAGAACTAATATCTGAAAACGATTTCGATTGTCGGAAACGACTTTACCATATAATCGAGTGCGAAATTCCGTACTAAGGGTACTGGTATAGTGCAGACTGCAGTATACGGCTATAAATAGGCAACTTGATGGTCGGCTAAGCCGCATAACTAAGGCGCCCGACGTTTCTCTGCTTCGGTTAGCACTCTCGCTACGACAACGTGCGATATATTTTCCTTGGATATGGATCTAGAAGGGACTTTATAGTCGATCACCCATATACTTATTGTTAGTGTCAAGTTGAATTGAGTATTCATTGAAACTTTACTAACCCATATATGCCCACAACTATTTTTTATTTGGTTCCTTATATGCCCCGTGATTCGAAAACGAAACAAAAATATAGCATTCGTTCAAGGTCATCAATCATCATCATTTTGCTCCTAAAATGCATCCTACTGCGCTCTATATCAAGTATAAGGTACAGTCTTCTAATTAAGAATGATTATTTTTGGCTATCTCAAACTATTTGCTAAATATTGAATCAGTGCAAGTTGTGACTTTATTTAAGCATGCAAAAATTATGACGTCTTCTCCAAAAAAGTAAGTAATTATCCAAATTAACTAAAATTTGCAGGATTTTTGTATTTTAAATAAAGTAAGATAAGTGCAGAGTATATTTATGTAATTGTTACGAATCAAATATAGTATTTAGATAACTAAAAACTGAATAAATAAACAGTGTTTCGAAAACGATACATTGGGAAAATATACAACATGCATTTAGTAAATATGTTTTTTCATTTCAGGTGAAGCAGGCCTTTGATGACCACTAAAATAGTTGATTTTATCAATGATTTGGACTCGGAAGATGAAGCGACAGGCTTGGATAAATATATTGACCCCCTCCCTGCCCGCTCAGATCCTGCGACGAGACAAATGTAAGTTTTGAGAACTTATTGGGATGACACTTATTGGCACCTGCGGATCTCGTACTTCGTGGTGTTAATTACGATGATGCCAGTGACTTCCACAAAGACGCTGTGCGTCCGCTTTCAGAGTACCAAGCAAGACAAGATCAAACATCGCATATTCCTTCGACGAGTCGGCCACGACGGCCACCAAACCGTAAGTGGGTAAAACGGGATTTACCTATAGTGGATAAAGAGTGGATTGCCCCCCCTCCAAGATGAGTCCATATTATCAGATGCGTGGGACCCAATCGATTTCTACGAATCATTTTTTAGTCATAAAGTGAAAGTTCACATAGTTTACACTTTACTCCAAAAGTACGGCATTGATAAGCGGCGGCCAGGTCCTTCTAAAAGAGTTTTGAACTCTGTTCCTCCCTCAGTGCAAAAATGTAATTCCACTTGACCAGCAGATCACCAAGTCGACTCCGTTGTGCTTACTGCAAAAGCTTGACGCTCACTTCGTGTCAAAAGTGTCAGGTAAATTTAGGAATAGGATGCATTTTATTGCATTCTATTCCTAAATTTCAAGTATTTAATTATATTTGACGTTGGCAGAACTTTCCAATTGTGTGTCTGTCGTGTGACACTTGATTATCCAGAGGTTGGAGTTTCTTTTCCATGTAATACATTATCTAAAAATAAATAAATACAAAAATACCATTTTTTATTTACTCACAGTATATGTACCGGTAAGTGCCCAATGTTTCGTTTTCGAACAATTAAAAAAAAGGTACTTATCTATTACTGATCTTTATTAAATTAGTTATTCCGTTAATAACCACCTATTAGCACAAACATATCCAAAATTTACAAAAATCGGAAGTCCAAAATAGTTCTGGGCATAAAGGGGTCTTGTTCGTTTTCGAATCAAGGGGCAAATATGGGCTAAACAAGTCGACAATGTTAGACAATTTTCAGTCAAATAAAACTTGGAAATTGGATATTTAAAAATCTTCATATACAAATTCGTCGATAGCTCATTCCATAACTATTTAGAACGAAATTCAAAAATGTATGAGAAGTCTTCGGCGAGTCACGTGATCAATTGGATATAAGTTATGACATTTCCACACATTTTTTTATTCGTTCTATTTAGATCTGCTACGAGCGATCGACACGTTTCTATGATGACCGTAGATACCTAGTGGCTATTGGCGAAGGTAAACTAAGAGGTCAGCAGCACAGACTGACTGCAGCGTAGATTACACTAATGTACATGTGCAAAGTTCCGGAGATCCGGATCCATATCCTTATCCGCGGATATACACAAGAGGAATAAGATCTGTCACTTTTCTTGCGGATCTTTTACTCGTTCACGCAAAAATTCCCAATTGATTTAGTTTTAATAACAATATATCTATACCCTCTATTCTGCCGGACAGCTTCCTGTCCGGCAGAATAGACTGTATCCATACAGCAGAGAGAATAAAGTCCTCAATAAAAAATAAAGTCCTAAACAAAGGTTCCTTTTACAATGAATTAGGACAAGAAGGGGATCTTGCAAAATTCCCATGGGGTCACCTGAGCGAAGCAAGGGCCTCGGTCACTCGGTATTTACCTACTAAGCCCGTGGAAAGTAGACGGCATTTGATACGACTCTGATATAGGTAAAATAAAACATGCAACGCGAGTCGCGACCCGACACGCGACACAATACAACGAGGATTGAACGAGCAGCGATTTCATCCGAGGACGCGATGAGATTAATCGCGTAAAAGCGTTCCAAGATCATTCCTCGAGTTCGTCGACCGGCGTGTGAAAATGTTGCCTCGTAAATAAATAATTCACAAGGCTAGTGTTCTCCGGCACGTGGCGGCGGGCACGTGTGTAGTAGGTACCACACGTAAACATTTACATTACATAACCGGCTCGTCATCGGCGAACGGCGTATCGAGAGCGAAATGCTGCTTATTGCGAATTGCCCTCTCCGGGCCGCGCGCCGCGCACCGAGCGAGCCCTAAACTAAACGCAGGCAGGCTCGACTCTCGCTCGAGCTTGCGACAACATACTGATACAATAGTATAAAGAGCAGACTTGTTGTCTTACAATTTTGTGTCTTGGCAGGCTCGACATTTGCCTGAGATAGCTACGACGTACTTCAGAGTTCAGACCAAAACAGTATAAAGAACAGACTTATTGTCTTACAATTTTGTGTCGTGGCAGGCTCGACATTTGCCTGATATTGCTACGACGTACACAGTACGACTACAACAGTATAAAGAGCAGACTAATACCGGTTCCCAATATTCTATCTTCTATTTGCCCTACTAGAGCTGATATCAATGTGACATAACCTCATACAAGTTATGTCCTATCTCTAATTCTCTAGTAAGGCAAACCATGGATAGACAGAATTTTGGGAAGGCCATTATTGTGTTACAACTTTGTGTCTTGGAAGGCTCGACATTCGCCCGAGATTGCTACAACATAGACTACTGAAGACTACTGCCATGCCCATGGACTATTATGGCTGACATATTGATAATATTTGACATACAAGAAGTTAAAGTGTATCGAAACTCTAAAGACTTCGTGAAACACTTTGTGATTTTGCCTTAATTGTAGACGTGCTACGATATTCTGAGTCAGTACTAGTAGCGCGTTACGCCTTTCTTGTTGGTGTCTACGCGACTGTAGCAAGTCTGAGATAACTTCCGCACAAAAGGCAATTGTTTTCACTCTCGGTTGAGCAATAAACGGCGAAACTGGATTAGATTTGACTCACTTCGGTTAAAAGATAAGAGATGTCAGCTGTATGTTATTTATAAAACAATATAAAATGCTCTCTGATTGTAAGGAAAAAGCATTTGATATCTTAATGACTCGTCATATTCCAAAATAGTCTTTCAAAATAACTAAAGTAGCAAATCTTTCCGTTGAATTCATATTTAATTTTAACCAATAAGATACAGATTCAATAGTTTTCAAGTTTTATCGCATTTTCAAATGCGCTCAAAGCATATTTCCACAATACCCAAGTTGTGTTAAATGCAAATATGCACATTATTTATATGAATTAAGACATCATTAAATTTGCTTATGTTAGATGCGAAGAAATTGTACAATTAGCCGTCCAAAGGTATTTACTTATTCAAAGGTCACAGTTAAGCGTTAAAAATGAGACTAGGCGTTGCCTTGCTCGTGGATTATAAATATCATAAAGAATGTTGATAAGTCCAAAAGCTATGATACCGGCGTGATGTAATCTTTTAACCTGTAAAAATGAAACTGTAACAACGGCAGTGTCTTCTCTCGTTCAAAGCTCTATTTGAAATGATGGGCCTTTGAAATTATATTGAAACTGTAATGTTTTCTAATAGATGGCACCACAGTTCTGCCTAAGGACTGAATAGAATACGTTACGGAATTATCGTCTCGGTGGCATAGGTATAACATCCCGTAGATTATAGTCCCGCGACAGCTGGGAAACGCGGTTTCAAATCCTGTCGGGTGCGATAATTTTGATACTTATTCAATAATTCACAGTTATAAATAACATCCAAAGAATAAAACTAAGTGCGTGAAAGCTACATTATCCGCGAGTATAACATAGGCAACTTTTTAACACGGGAATAAACAGCTCCTGGGCACGAACGAGGTCGCGATCAAAACTTTATTTCTTTTATAAACAAAAGTATAATTTAAGATCGCAAAGGTAAAGTTATAATTAAAAATAAAGAAAAATACGAGAAGTAGGTCTCGTGACCTTTCGGGCATTCGTCTGTTAGTTAAAAATAGGCGTCAGTGTGAAAGACAAGTGTCCCGGAGTCCGGAGTGGTGTTGAAGCAGGCAGTTTATTGAATCTGTTTATAGGGCACCTGTTACTCCGAGCCGACGGGGGTCGGGGGATACCAGCTGATCGGGCCGGGCGAATTATTATTATTAGTGCCTGCTTGTAACGCCGGTCCTCGCTTATTTATTTGCGGTGGGACGGGACGCAACTTTGTCGCCCTCAACTTTTTAACCATTCTTATAGAGGAAGGACAACGTGGGACGAAGAATTAATGAACCCGAGGCGGCGAAATACCTCCGATTGTTATTCCCTTTTACGGTTGGGAGAAGACGTCAAATATCAAGTAGGTACTGCTTATTGAAGTTTGAGAGGCGAGACCGTCACACCGAATGAACCTATATGTTATAATTTGCTTCCAGATGAAAATGTGTCAGCATTATATTCAACATCAACATAAATATAGTGGCACAAACTTGCCGCTGTCTACTTCGATTCTGCTTTGATGGTAGGTACCGCCCATGTACTGCCTCAACATTAATTCCAGTTTTGGCCACCGGACCAAAAAAGTTTGTAGCACTAAAATTAATTTGGGGTATTTTCACTTGTAGATACGAAAACCCTCATTATGGCTATTTGCTAGTTTCAACTCTATATCCTGCTCCATAGCAGGACGTATCTAATCCGTCACCTCATGCCTGTGACAGAATTAGATACAACATAGCAGATTTGACCCTCCTTAGTTCTGTCACCTTATAGCAAGAAGAATAAATTAAATTCAGAGGCCGTACCACCATCTCTTATAGGTACTCGTAGCAGTATTGGGAAATATTAAAATTGCTTACGACCTGACTCTCATATATACCGAACATACACCGAAAATTTCATAACAATCAGTCGAGCCGTTTCGGATAAGTTCGGTAACAAAAAGTAACACGTATAAAAATAAAAAAAAAGATTCCGACGAATTGAGAACCTTCTCCGTTTTTGAAGTCTGTTAAAAAAGATAGAGTTATTTTGTATTCATTACCTATTTTATGTATGATGTTCGAAATGAAAGCTTAATTTCAACGTTACGCAATGTATTGTAACACTAACAATGTTTTCAATTACAGCCGAGTCCCTCGGTGGTTGCCGTACAAGAAGCTCACAAAAAAAATCCACTTACATAGCAGGCTTCATTTTACCAGTTATCAAAGGCATAATAATTTACAGTACTCCGTGCGTCATTAGAGCTCACTTCAAATACGAGGTCGCATTCAATATTAACACAAAAACACCGTCATGACGTTAGTTGTGTAGTTGGTGCACACACAAAAAACATCAAGCCAAGCATCATTCAAAGTCTGCGTGTTGTCATTTGACAGTGGAAAAAACAGGCTTTTCGTTGCGTACACAGACTATAGAGCTAAGTAGAATGAACTAGCAATAAAACAATCAGTCTTGTCTAGGAGACGTCTGCAGAATTTGTTAGAACTCACCAGCGGTTTTAATATTTGAGCATTTAATGCCATCGTATGTTGCGACATTAGTTAGTACTTTTGTTTTCCATTCAAGAGGTTCCAAGAAATAGCCGGCCGATTCTGCGTTGCGACTTGCGACGCATCTGGTTTGTGAATGTCTTCAACCTTCATCAACGACCTCATTTGTAGCTATTTATATAAAGTAGTTTTTTATAAAAAAAATATCTTTATTAATGGGTGATAGAAATAAAAGCACGTTTATACACGGCGAGTCTGCAGCGAGATAATAACTGCAGCTATAGTTATAGCTACTAGCCAGTAAAACTCAATTAGAGCAGCGTTGAAATTGAAATGATGAGTTGTAGAAATGGTGTGTAAGTAAAACTGCGTGAACAGCGAGAAATTTGGCAATCAGCAATCAGCATCTCTTTCGTGTTTTCGCAACCGGCTTCATAGCATGATGAATCTGTTATCTACCTTTTTCTTTAGTCGTCGTCGTCAGGATGATGTAGTGGAGGCAAATAAACCAGCAAAATGTGGAGAACGGCCGGCGCACGCCGTAATCACCGCTCGTGGGTTTTTCTACAAATCACACGTTTGCCTCACTCAATAGCTAGCAGGCGGTTTTATTTTTACAAAATACACACTATATTTGTGTTCTCCGTATAAGATAATATATTCACCCCACATACATACGTTTGAATATCATTATTGTCTACCGCACTAATTATGATATTATACTAGTTCCTTATAACTTAGAATCTATACCTATCTAAAAAACCTTTAAAAACGATTCAAGTAAACTTTCCCAACCAATCGCCATGATTAAGCAGTAAGCATCCTAACTGTCGTGATTTTGGATAAATGTCAATCTAGGAGCTGTAAGAATTCTACACAAACGTCACTGTTACATGAATATTACGAGTAAAAGAGAAAAGGAAAAATCATCATTTTGTTCATTCATGAGTTAGGTATAGAGCTGTAATAAAGAAAATCTTCGAGATGAAAATATTTGGAAACCCATCGGTTTTACATCGAGAATAAACACATACATATCTTCTATCTTGCCAGCTAAGTGTGAGTTGGAAACTTTCTTGCGCTTTTTATGGGTTGGCGAACTAGTGATGTGAACAGTGAGCGCGATGTTTATGGATCTCTAAAAGAACGCACACTTTTTATCCTACTGAAAAGTAAAACGTAAAGTTACAATGGGACAGTGTTTGAAATAAATCTCTTAACATTAGCACCAGTAGTTTGTGACATTCAGTTATTCAAAACAAACAATCCGAAACAGGTAAAAGAGAAGACCGGCAGACAATCACACCATCGTCGCCCCTTTGTCCGAAAAATAAACGAGAGAATAAAATATTCGCAATAAAAAAAAAAAAAAACGACATTCCGCTCGAGCGCCGTCAAGTGAATAAAATATGGAGTAAAAAACGAGGGAACAATGTGAGCGAGTGTCCAATTAAACAAAGCTCGCTCGCGTCATCGAAAGGTGTTTCCCGAAGAACGCGGCGCACACACGCGAGATCAGCTGACTGCTCCGATTTTAACTTGCACACACACCACTGCACGGCCGACTGTTAGAGAACATAAATAATGCCCACCTAAATAGCTATAAGTACGGCTATACGTTACGTCGGTATAATTTGTATAAACGGCCGCCCGACGGAAGAATGTGCGATACGCCGCCGCTTTCCACCGCGGCAAACTCGACACGGCCGACGAATCAAAGCGTTCGGTTCGATGTTTTACTGCAGGCACTTAGGACGTTTAGTTGCCGGCCGACGAGCGTGAGATCGGATAATATTATAATCACTCAGATACACAATAAACACGCACACACCACGAATGATGTCTGAGTGCCCAAAAACTTGTCGTCAAATCCATTTACGGAAATGTAGAACAATACTGCAGCGGCCGGCAAGAGGCATTGATGGTCGAGCGTGTAAATGTGGGCCGACGCAAAGCCGAGGCAAACATCGCTGAGTTAGCACATTTGTTTTTTTTTTTAATAAACAGTTTTCTATTTGCAACCCAGTTCGAAATTTAAATAAAACCTTTAATAAGTTACTTATGTGTCAGATTGAAATAACATCACATGTTTAAATTATTACATGAGAAATATGTAATACTACCGCAAAAGCTTGGCTAGTAGAGCAATTTAGATTTATCCCGAAGAAGGTTGTCAAAATCATCTGAAAATTCCAAGCATATTTGAGAAAAATCTTTTCCAAACTTTGCTCAATCAAGAAAATAGATCTGATGCAGAAATGTAAAAAGCAGGATAATGCCACTTCTGACTTATTATGTCAATGAGTATATAATGTATATCTATTATAAACATTCCATAATTCCACAAGAGTTCAAAATGTTGCTTCAACAAATACTGCTGTTACCCACAAAAAACTCATTAGACAGTCATTCACACTACTTTTCACCAGCGCGCAGTTAAAAAATTAGAGAATATATAAGAAAATATTTTAACAACGCACACGAAGGAAGAATAAGTGCAAACCATACTTGAACGGTCCAGCTTGGGACAAGGAAAACTGTAAAAGTGGTCATAATGAGAGAAATACCAATAATCCGATACCAAATACAGCTGAAGTTGGGTAAGCATAAAAACTCTATTAATGAGTGTATTTGCCAACCTAAATCTGAAACTCGGGTTAGTAAGAAACCTCTAGTACCTATAAGAAAAAAAAGAGATATCCCTTCAGCTCTCTTTTAACCAGGTTTGACAGCTCAGCCTCTGTAAACGGACGTAGGTATAATTGGACTTATTACGAACATATAGCTGTGTGTGTGTATTAACTATTAATGGACTGATTAGTGTATTCACTTATTTTTTCACCTTGTTTGAAGTTAGATCATTTCATCTCATCTTCCCTTTTACCGTGATGATGGGTATATCTACAACCTTGATGGCTTACAAATACTCCTGTCATTACCTAGTCAAGTGGCAGATAAAATTACGTTAAAGAAGAAGAAAAAACAACTCAACTGAGTTGAGCCCACTCCAATGAAACATTTCTAGAACTATGATGTTTGATATATTTCTATGCCAAAAGAATATCGATACTTTAATGGATAAATGAAGTTAATTTTAATGAAATGCTTACGTAACTTCAGAAATTGAAAGAATGAACCAAAGAAACATTAGGATGATCCCCGCAGTATATTCCGCTGCCTAAAGTAAGAGTACCTAGTAAATAATGATAGAATTGAGTGAAATAAGAAGAGAAACAAGAAGAAAAACTACTTATAAAAATATATAAAGCAAAATAAAAAATAATTTAACAGTTGTGTAAACTAAAAAAGTTAAACAATGATATCATAATGAATATGTAAATTGAAGAAATCAAAAAAAAAAAAAAAAACATTTTGTAAACCCATACTCGCGAGAAAATGAAAATGCTCGATGACTCTTTTGCATCGAATAATACAAAACATATCTTCATTTTATTTAAAAGTGTGTTAAAAGTGTGTGTTTAGACGAAATAATAGGAAAATTGTTATCTATCTGAACAATAAGGTAGGTGGATAGAGCTGAAAAGCCACACAAATACGCCTAATGTAAAACGCGGCTTCCGACGGCAACTGGTACCAGTTCGCTAGTGTATAAAGCTCCCACTTTGAACATAAAACGAAGTTATAAAAGCTCTCAGATGACAAAATAAAACACGTTAGATCTAAAATTATACAGTAAAAAACCAATTAGGCCAGAAAGTAATACTGTAGAGAGCTACGTAGGTAAAAGTAATAAATTCTTAAAATAAATGAAATAAAAATGGACTGGAATCTTATACTTTCAAAGTTTAGGAGTAGACATTCTTGTCAAAGTTTCCGACAGTCACCGGTCATATGATAATAAAAACAAACATCTAGTCACACCGCCGCAAAATAGAATCCACGAGTATTGAGCCAACGCACACAAGCGCAACTAGCGGTCGGATGTCACACACACGTGCGCACTGCGCCGTCCGCACGCACTCACACCGACGCGAACCGACGGTAGATAAGAATCGTCCCATTTTACATGAGGAGTCATGCGTCCGCGATACTCACTGTGTTCGCAGGCAGCCTTATGATGACGGCCGTCTTGAATCCTTTTTGGAATGACACCGATACACAGATTACAGTCGGTTGCGCACATGCACTCTGACGGACACACACACTGACAGCGGCGACACGGTAGACTTACGTGACAGCACAGGTTCGGGGAGACGGGGCCGAAAGGACGAGCCGGCTCGCAAGTCGAGCACGGGGAGCGGAGTGGAGTGGAGCCACGAGTATGGTGGGTCGGTGTAAGGCAGCACCGAGTGCGCTCGATCGCTCAGGGCGCTAGCGGTGCGCGCGTTTCAGTTGGCGCACGGCGACTGGCGCAGGCGAGGCGCGCGGTGCGGCGAAGCGGGCGGGCGAGCGATTTCACCGGGCTGATATTGCGACGGCCGCTCGGCTCCGACCCATATGTATAGCAATAGCGATACCCGACGGCGAGGGCACGCCGATTCGAGCGGGGGTCGCGCTGTGCCAACAGCCGCCAGCCAACGCTGCGCGCTGCACGCACCCAGCGCTCGACTCGCCTCAGTTATTTGAACGCGCACACATTCGCCTTCTAACTTCTACAATAATTATTGTACACTCGATGCCCACGTTCCCCGCATACATGGCAAATCAGCTTAGTTCCATCTATGGCTTTACTTCATACGATTGCGATTCATCTGATTACACTACTCTACATTTTATATTTATAGGCACCATTCAGACCTGTTTAGGTTTTTATCGAAAGCGCTTCACGTATTTATAGCGTCGCACAAACAATGACGATTGCGATAAAGTTAATAGCGCGGGCCGCTTACAAACGAACCCTTTTATCAATGTAATGTACGAGAGTATTAGTCACATTTCACGATTACGAGATAAGCGGAAGTGTGACCGCAGATTCGGGCGTCAGTCATTACGTAGTTTGATCTAAACCTAAACAGCGCAACAAACACGAGACCAATAAGCGGCGCTAACTCGCAACAACAAATTAATTAGGCAATATTGATCGGATTGTGCGGAGCGCGATAGTCGTATAAATACATACGTCGATTTAATGTTATGCATCTCATTACGGTTGCGGTGGATACAATAATGGCCTATATTGGAAATGCGGGTCACTTGTATTTGCAATGAGCGTTTAATAATATGTACGAGTTTTTGCATTTATCTCCATGCAGCATATAAACTAGTATAACCTGAATAAAAAAAATTATGTACTCAAGCTATGTGCGCTTCTTAATATAATATTAAGAAAAATGAAAATAATATAGAAGCAAATGATAAAGAATAGAGACATAATGATTGCCTTTTAAGAAAAGGTTCAGACTGCATAACTTGTGAATTTGATGGGTCACTGGTAATGGGATTGAGGAACGTGTACCTAACTAACTGGTATTAAATCAACCACTTTGGCTTCAAGCGAATAGTTGAACGTGAACATTGAACATTACATACCTTTAAAGTATAAGTAAGAGACTAAGATATGTAAATACAATAACAAAAAATCTCTAATTTTCGAACAGTGTTGTGTTCAAGACTATGTTGAATCGATTTGAACAATTCATATACAGCCAATAAATAATAATCAAAAATAAGTTAGACCAACAATAAACTATCTATAAGTCAGTCAATAATGATTATAATTTTAAAGAAAGAAAAAAAAACAGCGCACATTTTATACAATAAAATAAAACCTTGCACGCTTGAAAGGTAATCCGAAGCAGAAGCGTAGAAGATAAAAAATCTAAATAATGCGAAGCGGAGTGGACCCGGCGCCAAACCGGCGGCGCCTGCAGGACGCTGCACAAAAGACGCCCATCGGTCTGCGCGAGAGCATTATCATAATCAGTATTTATCGATTAATTGATGGCATACTAATGACGCTTGACGGGGGAAAAGCTTGATTTATTATTTAAATTTTAAAACTTTAAAGTAAGTATAGTCATGACTTTAGTACCATAGTTATTACCATTGCTCTATGCTAATTGCTATGTGAGTATTTTAAATATTTCAGCTCCTTTCTTCCACTAGTATTTCACTTGAGCAAAACAGGAAGGAATCAAAATAAGCAGTAGATAAGGCTCTAACTTCTGGGAAAATAGAAATACAAATCGGGAAAGGTATTCCGAGAACACGTAAGTAACTTACATCCAATAAAAATGGTTACAGACGTTTCGCCCATGCTCAAGTTGATTTTAAAGAAAATATGCTGAGGGTTTGAAGCGGCAACGTAACACCGACGGCGGGTTTATTGTAATTTTCGATAGATATAAGCCTTCCACAGATGTGCCAACAATCATTTACAACGTCATTCTAAACTGCGCGTAGCTATAACCCAATTTTAAAACAATTCTGCCTAAGGATTGAATAGAATAAGTATCGAAATTATGTCACACGGCATGAGCTCCCAGTAGCTTAGTGGCAGACCACCTGCGATAGCTAAGGGACGCGATAATTTTGATACGAATTCAATAATAATTTACACTATAAATGTAATTAATCATAAATTAATAATTAATAAAAATCAAACTCAAACAAATCGATATAATCATACGTTGAGTCAGAACTCAGAATGTTGAAGAACGAATTTACGAATTTTTTCAAAACCCTATGAGAAGCAGCTACTTTGAAAAAAAAATTTGCCATGTAATAGAGTTCGTAAAAATCCGTAACCTTTAACTTGAGAAAGGGTCTTAAGAGCCGTTGAGCAGTAAGTAGCATTTATAATAATTAAAATATAATAACATTCATTCACGTAAGACGGGTGAATTTAGTCAGCTGCGGACCCAAGTTGGTATATCCATAGCCAATATTTAAAACCAGTTCCGTAAAGCCGACTGGCAGGCAGTGGGGTGTTTGCGAGGGCGAGCTCAAAATAAAAGAAATATGTTTTAGTAGGTTAGCGAGCGTGCTTACGGGCGGATTCCGCCGGCCCCGATTGTACTGCTATAAGTTGCATAAGTACCGGAGAATGTAATGTAATTAAAGTATTTTTTCCTGGAGTTACACTGTCGTTGCGAGCGTTCATAAAATTATTTGATTTCGCTTTTCAGAAGGTTAAACTATCTAGACGGAACATTTAAAAAGTATAGCACTATGTATGGACTTGCCACTGCTGTTAAGACATGTTGTGCATAGCCCAATCAGTTCACTTTTATAATTGAAAATCAGTTGCATATATTATTTTATTTTCTCGATTGCGGAGATCTTACTGTGATTACTTCTTAATCACGAATCGTAATCTTCTGTGTGGCCATAGCCAAGTATATTAATTTCCAGCAATATAATCGTTAGCTTTACAGCAAGTTACGCCATCTGCCGGTCGGTCGGCGAGGCTCGGGCCGGATGCGCGACCAGTTTCACACACACCAGTTTCGTAGTGACACCGAACACCTGCAAGCAACCCGTGTACCCGCCTGTACACTTGTTTAGGGTTACCAGAAGACAAATACCTTTGTATCCAACTTTTGTACAATGAAACTTCCCAAAAGATTTTTTCCAAATTTTTATTTGACAGACAGTATTTTTGAAACTAGAAATACATGTACTTGGTACTCCGTAGTAGGATAAAATTGTGTTATTTTATCAAATTTAATAATAAAGATGGAATTCACAAAAAAAAAACACTGAAAATATTTGAATGTACCTAATTTTGTCGGGATAAAGATTTGGGACCATATTTTAAAGAATTTTATCTACGCTCATTGCTTAAAGTTCGAATTATGAAATCAAAATGTGTCACATATTGACATACTTTATTCACAGACTTCTATAATTATTAAAAAGTTATTCATTATAACATCGCTGTACTATGGAAATAACTCTAGATAGTTGAATAATTTCCATTACGATACTCGGCTCTGGGTTCCTGTATTTTTATGTGTCGTCATCACAGACCAGGGAATAACTTTTTTTTCTCTGTGGTCGTCATAGCCAAAAGAGAGTGTAGAGCCAATCCTCAATTTTGTTTTTTTATATATGAAGTCCACAGACAACATTTAGTTGGTAGTCATGGGATGGTCCATGATCGACCATAGACAACAATTAATTCACGGAAACAATAATTTTTCCCTGCCTTATATGACTGATTAAAAAGTGTGTTCATACAGAATATTGAAACGTGAAATGAAATGTTAAATTTTTGATTATTTAATTATCCACTAAAAATATACTTTATCTGACTTGTATAAATATTTTTCTACTCTTTTTTGTTTCATGACTTTTTTAACAGACTATACGCAGTTTACAACTGAATTTTGGCGCCATATCTAACTTTTAACATTTCAATGTGTTATTTTTGTTACTTAGTCAAAAACTTAGCGCGGAAAAATGTCTAGCAGTGAAACCTAATAAAGAAAATTTAACTCCACCTGATATTTTAGTAATTGCAACAAAAATGACCTACAATCTTTTACCAACCAAGTGAAGGATTTACGACAAACGTTAGCAAGATTTTATGGTTTGGATTTATGATAATTTGAGCGTAGATAAAGTAGTGTATGAAACTCTACATAATTAGGTATTAAAACACTCGTGTGATACTATTAAAAAACTCGCCTGCGGCTCGTTTTTTAAACTCACACTCATATTTTAATACCCCCCATTATGCATCCGTTTCATAAACTACTAATTTTATTTGGATCTGGTAGCCCTTACAGTACCAAGTCGAACCACTATCGAGTCAAGTTAAAACATTGTACTGCGCACGACACCAACCTTGCTTTTATTCCTCGGTACACTTGAAAGGAAAAAAATAATAATAATTGGCACTACATTTATTTTGTAAAAGAGGCTAATAAAGCGTGTTACAAGCTTTTTAAGACTCGCTTGAAAACGCGTGGATTTTGGTAATAGCATGAAACAGTGTGTAATTGGATTTTTCTTCACTTAAATTATCTTGAGTTCATTACTGTATGAGTAAATCTACACGGCTAGGCTATATAGGCTAAAGGCTGTAGGTTTTAAACGACGAAAAGTAGAGTTCTTAAAAAAGCTTACCACGAAACCCAATTTCTTGCTAAGATAAAAAAATATTTATTTGTAACAGTCCACAATTTCTAAGTGCTACGAAAGCTTGCCAAAGACGAGGATACTCGTAAAAACTACGGAGAATCGGATGTCACGACAATGTTACGGAAATAAGTGAAGCCACTAAAGCAGTTACGCAACAAAGAGCAAGTTGATGTTAACGTTACGGAACTTGGACTTCGCTTTTGAAACTGAACGTAGATGGCCTTGCCTTGTAATATATTTGTACTATGTAATAGTACAAATACACAGACAGGACCCGGCGAGCCACGTGAAAAAATGTCGCCAGTTTACTGGTGCCAAAAATGTTTGTATTGACACCAACATTTATAAGCTGACAGCAGTATTGTCGGACCGCGTTCCACGCTACAGATCACTATACTTGATTTTTGCCCGTACGCGAGTTTCCACAGGGACGATTTCCGCCTTGTTGCTGCGTATTAACGGAAATTTTGGGATGTGACGCTACTTTTTTGTATGAAGAAGGAGATGTAAAATGTTCCGATGGGCTCATCCTCAGGTTCATATCGGTGTACAATCTTGATTTCTTAAATCTCCTTATCCTTCTTTATTTGTTTCTTGCTTTGAATACAAGATTGGAGTTCCGCTCTAATTATCTCCTTGATTAGATACTTTGGTCTGGTGTTTCTTCAAAGTCAAATGTTTGGTGTTCTTTCAAAGTTAACCGTCAGCTTTTTCCAGCTGCTCGCACTTTTCCTGGTTAAAGCGGATCTAAATAAACCTAGGTATTCTAGATCGCCACAACTAGGGGTATGTGCCGAAAGCATTCTCTTGTTATACGACGACTCTTACTGTAATGGAATTTTCCTGTCTGAATATTCTGTGATAGATAATGTCATTTGAATGTTCATTGAAATCAGGAATATTTTATTATTATTCACTGTCAATTTGCGCTTTGAATGAAATATTAAAAATTGAAGACAAAAGATTTTTAAAGGAAATATTATAAAGTGAATCAAGTTGTAATAAATTCAGAAGAGGATCCAAAAGCACCAAAAGAGAGAGAGGATCTCATTGTACTTACTAAAAATTGATGATTCATTGGAAAAGTACATTCGATACGGTATCTAGGCTTTATACATCAACTGAGAAGAAATGTGGTTACGAAATAAAGCAAAGACATGCCAATGGCATTTCAGCCTTGACTCAGTTCATGACCGACTTCTCTTGTCTGACCTAAATGTTGAACTCATTTCCTTAAATAAATTTTGCGACTCTCCAATAGTTTTTTTTTACTTTTAATAACATGACTGGAAATGTTTCTTTCACTGCTACGATTTGAATATGTTATTGTAACTATTGTACCATTTTTGACAACAGCCTTTTTGTGGCATCGTGGTTATATTTTTATACCAGAGGCGACTTCTAGGATCCTCATGGTCGTTTTCACCAACACTTTAAGAAACGCCTAAGCCGCAAGGTGACAGTTTTCACATACAACACCTGTCACCTAAGGGCTTAGGTGACTCTTAAAGTGTCGGTGAAAACGAGCATAAGTGCTTCAATTCTCGTAAATGTATCGGTCAAAAAGCGTGGGCATTGATTGGTTAATATAAGCATCGTTCATACAGCGTAGGCACCATTTGGTTGTGACGGTTGCGTTTAGTTGTCTGCGATGTTTGGGCGACGTATACATCGATTTAATGATGGTCATGATGACATTAATCTCCATTGGTCTCCCGGAGCTCTTTGAAACGTTAATCTACGACTCTGTATTGCGGGGCCAGCTCTCCGAGATTAAAGAAGCACTCGACACGCAAGGGGAGGGAATCCTTTTGTATTCATCCGGATCCGGCGAGACAATAAGGCAGTTACGCAAGAAACGTCAATGGCATCTCGACCCTGCCTCCGTTCTCGTCACTGACCCACATTGCTCGGATGCACACAGCCACAATTTCGCTGTAACAAGCTCATTTGCCGTTACATAATTGACCGCCGCTTTTGTAAGCTTTCTTATCAATAACGCGGTGGGAAGCTATAATATACATCGGACAACACGTTTTTGTAACTTCTACCTACGCATTTCTGTCTTCATAAGTTATAATGCATCCATCAATACATAGTTTTCAGTTTTTCAGTTATAGGCGATATTTGTTATAGAGCCTACATCTGCTGCGCTTACAATTTTTTTTTATTTTTTACACGACTGCCCAAAAAAGGAGTGTAATGTTTTTAGGGTCCATGTATGTAAGTATGTAATTATGCGAGTTTTTTATTCCACCATAACTTTTGCCCCTAGATTGTGTAAGAAAAACGTATTCATCGTTATCGTAATCGTTTATAAATTCTGCCCGCTAATTGGTTCCCTGATTTGCACAATCAGGTCCCTGAATCGCTGAATAGATTTGGACAAATGGGGTATCGTTAGAATCCTTATACCATTCCGAGTAACAAAGGCTATATTTTTTTGAAACAAGTCGTGTTTTTTAATTTTTTAAAGTATATACTTGTTTATTCCTACCATGTAACTTCTAATCCTGTTTTGTTGAAATTATAACAACTTTTTCTTTTATGTATAAAAACAATCTGTTTGACTTTGCAGTGTTTACCGCGCCAGATTTTACATAAGTTTATTATTTCTGTGTTCATGTTTTTGTTTATTAATGAAACGCTTAGAATGTGCACAAAACCGGAAAATTTACGTCAGTAAGGTAATGGAAAACGTGGCCTATCATAACGAAGCGGCAAAAAACGCCGGAGACTCGACCATTAAGTTACAACTTTAATACAAGAGACCGCATAAAAGAACTTAGTTATTTAGGTATTTCAAAATCCAAAATACCTTTATTTCACATAAGCCTAAAGCTCATAGGCCATAGGCTCTTATGAAAGGTCAATACGATATTTGTGATATTACTCATATGTATATGATGATAACTCGACGTAAAACTAAGTAGATGAGGGTTCTACTTCTATCATGACGTTACGAGGATTTTGTAATATTCGCAAGCTTATTATAATAGCTGGTAGGTAGCTGATAGGTATAAAATTGTTTCCTTGATTTGAAAATTTTTGCTTTCTGATCTTATCACAGAGTTAAACTGTACACAAAAACAGCACGGTAATTTAAAAACAAGCGGATAGCAAAAAACACTCGTACTGGTAATTATAAATCATAACTAACGCGAGGATTGAGAAAAAAAAAAGAATTTCTAAACCGCCTGCCGCGGCGGCACTGACAAGAACACAGTTCACAAGATAAGAATAAAAATAGCCACATCATGTAGCAACTCTCAGCCCACGTGACAATTATTTACAGTAGTCTAGGTATATACAGCAGGTACCGAGTACCGAACTGAATGAACTTTTCTTTTCGTGTGAAATGGCCGTGTGTGCGTGTCGCGGTGTCAATGTAGGCCACTGTCAAGGTCGAATGTTTAATATAAAGTCTGGCGTCGGGACATTAAAATGGTCGGCCCCTCCCTGAGACCCCCTTTATCCCTGGTCCGGGCGGCGCGGCGGCGGTCGCAATCGTTGCACTCGTTATTTATTATCTAAAGGCAGACCCCCTCCCTCTCCCTTAAGATGCTTCAACTCGGCCTACAGACCCGAGTAATGAATAATTGTTATGTTTTTGTAACAAGGAAAACAAGTGGGCGAAAGCGTCCGGTACCTCTCATTGTTACCGTCGCGTAATTTTGCGTCCTGTCATGATTTCGTGATTCCCTTATTAGGTCCAAAATTATTCACGATATACAACTTCTCTACAACTATTCTCAGATAGATTCTTAACTTACTTCAGCAGTTCAGTAGTACTTAGTAGCTTTTGCTACTAGACAGCGCGCACTTTGCATGTTGAAATCATAATGTCTAATTCTGTCTTCAACGTGACACCTTCTACAACACCTACAACACAACACCTTCTACACACCTTAACATTACATGAACTTTGCATATTATAAGAGTAAAAGACTAGAATGTCACTGGTACCGTAATTGATGAAAGCCATATTCAACGATTGAATAGGTCGCCCTTATCAAACAATCAGTAAGTACTCGTAACAACAGCAACCCGGCCTGTAACAACTAACAGCTGACGCGATAAACAAATCCCTGACCTAGGAGCGTGTGTGACGAAATTAGTCACCGGATGATTACTTACAGTCTAAGGTAGATAAATGTAAATGTGGGCGTGGTCGTTATCACAAAACGGTAAAAGGCAAAGTTGAATGCCGTTTTCTGTCAAGGCTGATTATATGGGTCGTAATTAGGGTTGCCAGATAAGGAAACTTGATTCGTGTGAGGGATTTATCGTGGAAATTTATATTAACATTATTTTTTTTATGATTTCACTAAGTTATTCGAACAAATGCATTGAATTATATTTTTCAATAGCTTGAAGAGGTTATTTTTCACTAACACTTATGGCCCAACTGCGCCGACCTGGGTTCGTGTGTAAACTCAGAGTTAGCACGCTAACCCAGTGTAATTTGTCAAAATTGTCCAATGACACTGACAGACGTTGACTCTAAGGTTGAAAATGTAAATATTTAACCCCCATATTTCGCGCAAGTGGTAGTAAAGTTTTGGTAGTATAATAATATCGTTGGAACGAAAATCTTCAAGATCTGCATACAAATCTTGTTTTTACTAAAATAAGTTTTTGTTAATCTTCTTTAGTGAAGTTGATACTTTTAGTTATTCTATCAAAGATTTCCTTTTGAGAAACACACCGTTCCTTTTACATAAGAGGGTGTGAAAGTTCGCACACACGGTACACGTTCAATGCGGGAATTTTCTACTCTAGTTACATGTAAAGGATCTAAACAAATCCGTAATGTCGGTCGCGACTCGGAGCGTGCTCCCGACAAACTTGGGACTCTCACTTTCGAACAGGAAGGCGGTGCCTTGACAACTTCAGTATAAATATACGAACAACTAGCTATACGTAACACAAAACCCGCTTTTACGCCGTAACATTCACCCAGATTCCTGTTTACTACGTAATTGTTTACTGCGAACACCGATTTAGATTTGATTGAGGTGGCCGTTTTAGACAGGTTGTGGTGTAATTAGGGTGATTGTGTTTGAACATTATTATGAGGGTAGGTTCAGACTTAGATGGGCATGCGAATGCGATATACTCGCAAATTTTCGACGAATGAATTTTGCCACGTTTTACATGAATGAATTCTACGGGAATGTACTACGTATGTATAACTGAAATCACTCTAGGAAAACGTCAAATTTAATCTTTAAATATTATTTAGGTACGGATGTCCACTTGCATCAACCCGGGTTAGTGTGTTAACTCAAGACTTCAGAGTTAACACGCTAACCGAGGGTGAAGTTGTCAAAAATGTCCAATGAGAGACGTTGTTTTAAAAATGTAAATATTTAACACGCTGTTTAGCGCAACTGGACCTAATAGAGATTTGTAGAGATCAGAAATATGACCTGCGAGTAGGTAAATGTATTCTAATCCTAAGCTTGTCCTTAAGTGGAAATGTGGTCAGAGAGACTTTTGAACATTAGGTTTTTTAGAAAACTATTGCTGTCGCTCTGCGACGTTGCCGTGTCCGGTCCGGCAGCCCTATCCATGTGTGGGTAAGTTGACAAAGTGTGCGTGTCCGCGATGCGCGTTGCCGCTCCGCAGTCCGCACTCGTTCATTTTCTGGTGTTCGCATCATTCTTTACTTACGCATTGACGCAAAGTGATTGATCTCTAATGTTTTTTGGCTTGTTTATTGGAATTGTTCTCCCTGCTACGCTATTGATTCGGCTTATGTTTACTGGACCGTGTGTTTTATAAAACCCAAGAAGATACTACTACATACCTACTAGGGCCTGCATAATCGGAAAAAAAAGAAAACCGGTTTTACTCCGATTTTGAGATCTCAAAATCGTTTTTTTTCGATCTTTTCGATTTTAGATTTTTTTTATTGGTAACTGTACAATTATCATGCTGAAAGAGATTTTTGACTGAGAATTTTAATATTCACCAACAAAAATATTGAATCGTGAGCGTGGCAGCAATTCAAAGTAGGTACTTACTGCAAGAAAAAGCAGCAGTACCTACCTACTTAAACTCCGAAAGTATTAGTATTGAAAAAGAAACTGGCTGACTGACTGACTGACATATCAACACACAGCCCAAACCGCTGGGTCTAGAGACTCTAAATTTGGCACACAGTTTTTTATGAGGTCTAGAGGTGCACTAAGAAAGGATTTTTCAAAATTCATCCCCTAATTGGGTGTGTATCGGGGCTCCAAAGTTTGTACTTTACCAAGCTTAAATACTCCTTCACGCCGCAACCATTAAACCCATTGAGCTCAAATTTGGAAAGGACTGTATATAAACTGTATCCTGGAATAACACATAAGCTACTTTTTATGCCGAAAAATCCATGGCTCCTTCGGGAACAGTAAAAACAGATATTCAACCGGATGAAACACTCTTTCACGGCGTAACTACAAAACAGATTTGGCTGAAATTTAGCACGGGGATAGATTTTATCCTGGATTAATACAAAAGCTACTTTTTATCCCGAAAAAATACATGGTTTCTATGATAGAAGTGAAAGACAAATATCCACGCAGAAAAAATATTCCTTCACGCCGTAATGACTGACTGAACTGATTTGGCTGAAATGCGGAATGAAGATAGATTATATCCCGCATTACTGAAAAAGCTACTTTTTATCCCGAAAAAATCTATGGTTTCCGCGGGAATACTCAAAAACAGATATTCACGCAGGAAAATATTATTTCACGCTGTAATTACTGAACTGATCTGAGTGAAATTCGGAAAAGAGATAGATTTAATCCCGAATTAATACATAGGCTACTTTTATCCCGGAAAACTCAATGGCTTCTATGATAGTAGTATAAAACAGAAATTTCTCGCGGTAAAATATTCCTTCATAGCGTAATAACTAAACTGATTTGAAATTTGGAAAAAGAAAGATTTTACACTGGTATAACAAATCGGCTACTATTTATCCCGAAAAAATTCATAATTTCTAAGATAATAGTGAAAATCACATATACATGCGTGAGAAATACTACTTCGCGCCGTAACTACTGAACCGATTAGGCTGAAATTCAGGATGGAGATAGATTTTTCCTGTAATAATACATCGGCTAATGTTTATCCCTGAAAAATCCATGGTTTCTAAGAAAATAGTGAAAAATCAGATATTCATGTGGGAAATACTCCTTCGCGCCGTAACTACAGAACTGATTTGGCTGAAATTTGGAATGGAGAAAGATTATATTCTAGAGTAACACATCAACTACTTTTTTCTCGGGAAAATCTATTCTATGCATTTTCTATGATAATAGTAAAAAAAATGGTCAAGTGAGAGTTGGGCTCGTGCACTGAGGGTTCCGTACCATCACGACCCATTCTCTATTCTATTAAAGTAAACTTAACACTCGTGCCCACTTAATCAAAAACGAGCATAAATATCACGTTTGTTGTATGGGAGCCCCCTTAATTTTTTATTTTATTTTAATTTAATTATTTATTTCTACAGTAAGTATATAACTAAATATTTTGTGAAAATTTGAAGCGTTTACCTGTTAGCGTTATTAAGGTCGAGCAAAAACAAGCAAAAAAATCACGTTGTATGGGAGCCCCCTTAAATATATATTTAATTCCATTTTTTAGTATTTGTTGTTAGCGGCAACAAAAATACATCATCTGTGATAATTTCAAGTCTGTAGCTATCACGATTCAAGAAATACAACCTGGTGACAGACGGATGGACGGACAGCGATCAGAAGTCTCGCTAATAGGGTTCCTTTTTTACCCTTTGGGTACGGAACCCTAAAAACAGATATTCATAGATCTATTTATATAACATACAAACTTTCGACTTTATTATATTAGTATGATGGTACGGAACCCTACGTACGCAAGTCCGTCTCGCACTTGGCCAGTTTTTATAGACACGACATACAGACAGACAACAAAGTGAGTCCTATAAGGGTTCCTTTTTTCCTTTTAACATACAGTACCCTGAAAATGTAAATGCTTTTATCGATAGCTGTTAACAACACTAGTTTATCGATATTATTATCAACTACTACGCATCACTTCAATCTGTGTATGTATGACCAGACCGTCCCGCGTACCCGCCCGCAAATTCGTGCAATAAGGACAACTGCAGATCCGACACAATAGGCCCTTGTAAAATGCTATATTTCGGGGTTTGGTTCTCGGCTATTTCCTCCTCCAAAACTGGACCAATTTGAAAGATATTTCGTAAACTGAATATAGAGAATATATACTGTGTCGCTATGTTTTTCTTTTTTCGGTAATAGTTGTCAAATTCGTACACTAGACATCTGTTAACAGCAAGTCTAAATAGGCAATTTTGAGCATTTTCTAAGGCTTCTAGTGCTTATAAAGATAATGTATTATCAAAAAAGAAAACATAGAAACATAGAAAAGATTGATATTTATTTTACTGTAAAAAATCATTGCTTTAAGTTCATAAACCAGAAAGAAAACAGACGAGAACGTTTGTATGGAGAAAAGACCACTATCGTTTCCTCTTAAACCCGCAACTAAATAAATCTTCTACGTAAAAAAAGTCGCTTGTTTACAAACTTCACAGTTACGATGCGTTCAAAGTTAAAAATACACAAACGCACGCCACACAAAAATCCATAATTATCAAATCGTCTGCTAAATTGTTGGGGGTTCCCCAGTTGGATAGCTGCCAAGAGGTATGGGGCATCTCGAAATAAATTACAGATTATAAAATTCCAAAGCGATTGTGTTTGGCAGGTGTTGCCGTGTGTTTAACCGATGTGAGATTTGTTGTCATAACACTCGTTAAAAAAGCAGGGCAATGAACTTTCTATGACTTGTATTGTATTCAACTCGCAAACCATCAGCGATTCCGTTAGGTCCGTTGAGGCCACTGAATTTTTCATTTAAATACCTTTTAAGGAACCTGCAGCTAAGGGCGATAATTTCAACTAGTCGTTTAAAGAGCTCCAAACCTACACACCGAATTATCGTTACATCAGCCAGTTAGTATTTGACTACGATCTTATCTGATGGTAAGTGATGATGCAGACGAAGGTGTTGTAGTAATGATAGTAGGTAAATGATGATGCAGCCGAAGATGTTATCGTAGTAACTTGGAAAGGGTATAGGTAAACTCACCCCTAACGGTTTCTACACAGCATCGCGTCGGACGCTAAATCGCTTGTCGGTGCGTCATTGCTGGTAGGTTGGTAACAAGACACGGCCTAAGCCTCCCACTAGACCCTAAGCCAATTTAGAAATTAATTTTTTCTTAAGTGGCCCGTGGCGGGAATTGAACCCGCAACCTCCCACTCAAATCCAAGCGCGTCTCACTGCCCCACGGAGGTCGTCTAAAATTACTTTACTGTTGAATTTTACATTAAAACATAATACACAAACTACGAGTATTTAGGGTACACGTAACTACACAACGTTAACCAAGCTTTAATTCAAGCTACAAAAACGGCACGGCATCAGAGATACGTAGGTCTCATTAACATTCACCTGTCCGTCAGGAGCCAGGCGCAAAAAAGGAGCTTTGTGCTGCAGACTGCAGTGCGCGTGGGTACACACTACACACTACATGCATTGCGGTGACACCGTACACGACACGGCCAACGTCGGGCTACGCCTACGCGCGGACTCTCGCTTATACTAACTCAACAATCAGGGAATTGTTACTTTTTACCAGCTTTTATTTAACTTGCTGTATAACGTTTACTCGCAGTTTGGAAACAGTTTACAATGATAGTGACTATGTTTGGGTCTTTCACACATACACGTTAGGCTTAAAATATGGCATTTGATGGTTAGCTATAAGTGACGTCATTCTAAATCCAAAATGGCGGACAAGTTACTTTTTTGCGCATTCCTATTTTATGTGAATCAAATTAAAAGTTTTGCTGATAATAAAATGACTAAACTAAACTTACATAATATAAAAAATTTCTGTCAAAGAAGACTTATTTAGATTTGGCTTAAGGGCGATGGGTACCATCCGGGCGCGAAAATTCAAATTTTATTTTGTTTTTCGCTCATAGTGGGCTAATTATACGTCAATGAGTTTTGCGGGCACAACATTTATGGATCTACATGTTTTTAATAAAACCTCTACTCAACAATACTCATTTACTTCATATTGGTTCCCGATAGCTCGAAATCTGGGAAACTACAAAAAATTATCTTTCGGCAACTAATATGAGATGAGTGAGAACTTTCGAGCAAAGTTTCCATTAAAAACATGTAGATGCATAAAAAGTAGGCCCGCAAAATGCATTGCTTTAAATCTACAACGTGTAGTTAGTCTAATATTTGCGAAAAACTAAATAAAATTTGAATTTCGCGGGCTGGTAGGGCCGCAACACCTTAAGAGCCCATTTGATGTTTCTCAATAATAAACGCTATCCAAACTTTAAAGCGTGACATTACTTTCAACCTAAATGTGCCTGTTCTTTATTCTCTTTAACTTCTTGATATTACGAATTTAAAAGTTACGAGTTTTAAAGAACATACAGAAGTTCCTTACTTGTTTATCACCTGACTAATTTCAATTGTTGGACAATCACCTGTCCATCAGGCATCTGTCTGTGTTGTAAAAAAGCGCTACACCACTGTACAACTCTAAGAATGTACACGTTTATTCGCCACCAGCAAACGTCCGCAGCTTTGCCCGCGTTTTAATGTATTATACTTAAACATACAATAAACCTTCCTCTTGAATCGTTCTATCAACTAAAAGAAACCGCATCATAATCCATTGCGTAGTTTTAAAGATCTAAACATTTATAGAGACAGACAGCGAAAAGCGATTTTGTTTTATACTATGTAGTGATTATGTGCGTCTATGTGACTGAGTGGAGGCAAACGGTCACGGATCCAGGCTAGGCACGACCGGCCCATCGCGATCGGATGACATCATCGTACGAGCTTTATTTACCTCCTTCAATAGATACGGATCTCATTCCTCTTGGAAATTTTCCCGCAGAACGCTTATGCAATAGTCTTTCTCGTTTGGATCCAAGAAAATACGTTCCAGTATAGGCAAACAATAATTGCATTAATGCATATTGACGACTAAGGTAAACGGATTTGAAAAATTAAAATATACTTAATATGTTACTGTACATTACCAATAGGAAATAAGCTACCGAATCGAGAACTAACAAGAAAAAACGCAATAATACCGGTTTAAAGATGTTTATTTTCTCACAAAAACAACAGATACATTGATGAAGCATAAGCTATCGAAATTTTTGCGTAAGTGAACTTTCTGTGGGAACTCAAGATCCTATGCTTATCGTAGGTACTTCCTACTCCGACTAATATTATAAAAGCGAAAGTTCGTAATTAGTAAGGATGGACGAATGGATGGATGGATGGATCCTTCTTACTCTTTCACGCCGCAACTACAGAACCGATTTAGCTGAAATTATGGAACATAGATAGCTTACCCGGATTAACACAAAGGCAAGTAAGAGACCAATCACGACACAGAAAAACATCCTACACAGGTACATGGCCAGCCACCTGTCAGTTCACGCCGTACAATACAAAACGTGATAACAAACTCAGATTAATTACACTTGGCGATTTATTTGACAAAACCTTCTATGGGCAAAGCTACATTGTTTGAATTGTGAAGCGTTACGTCGTCGTGACGTAAATGAGACAATACGAATAAAGGCAGGTTAATGGTCGTGAGGTAGTTAGCCGATAAACGGTTTGAGAGCGCTTCGTTGCTAAATATAAATTCATTAAACTAGAGCCGCGGCTGCAAATAGCATCTCCTGTAAATAGTCCATTATTCAATGATGCATCAATGAGCGTTTCTATTTTACAGTTTGCTTGGTCTTGAAAATGTGAATGCACCAAATTGAATTTATAGTCAGATAAATAATTTTATTTTGAAAATCTTGTTTACGCTGCATAACATCTGTAAGCATGCTCCTGCCTAGAACCAAAGTTGTTTTGCATGTTTTAGTGGCAGATTGTTGGCACAACTATTTGTAAAACCAATCAGCAAATAAATGACTTGATTTGATAAATAAAATTAAAATATTATTTAATAGGTTAAATCTGATAATTCTGTTTCTCAGACCGGTTTTGGGTAGTATCTCTCTCGACTCGCTAGTGATGAAAGTCGTAGGTACAGCTCTACGAAGGTGACGTAACCTTTGGGTAGGAACTTGAAACTTAATATTTCTTGATCTAATATTTACAAAATTCCCGTGTCTCGTGTTTGTTATCAAACTCTCGGCTCAACGGCTCGACCGATTGTTATGAAATTTTCTGTATGTGTTCGGTAGCTCTGAGAGTCTATTCTAGGTAAGGTCGTAAGCTACTTTCTATATCCCTAATGGCAAAACAACGTTCGACGGGTCGGCTAGTGAATTAAATATCTAACATTAATGGCCCAAAACACGCTATAATGCGAGTTCAAAACACTATAATTATACACTGCACAATCACCCTTGACCCCGCACAAACCCACCAGCGCCTATAATGAACGATAATTTAAATCTACATAACATAATCGTATTTCAGTCGGCGGGGTTAGGGCATTAGTTGCAGCTGTGAATTAGCCGAGCCAGTAATAGGGTACATTATAGTGTAGCTACTACAACACAGCACTGCACATTGCGATACGGCGGCATTGACCCTGCGACCTTCTGACGCAACGTGTCACCGCGACCATCAATCACGTCCTGCCTGTGATCGTAGCACCAGCCCGCCAAGTGCCTCGTGTACTTCGCGTCATTGTACCACGTTACACTAACAAGTTTCAATGACCTCGTAGTCACTGAACCACTGTAGTGTTTAAGCGGGAGACCCCGGGTTAGATTCCCGGCGTTGGTGGTTAAGACATTATATAAAATCTTAATTGGCTCACGAGTTCTCTTCAATCACGTCCTGCCTGTGATCTTAGCACCAGCCCGCCTAGTGCCTCGTGTACTTCGCGTCATTGTACCACGTTTCGACTAACAAGTTTCAATGACCTCGTAGTCACTGAGCCACTGTAGTGTTTAAGCGGGAGACCCCGGGTTAGATTCCCGGCGTTGGTGGTAAAGACATTTTATAAAATCTTAATTGGTTCACGAGTTCTCATCAATCACGTCCTGCCTGTGATCGCAGCACCAGCCCGCCAAGTGCCTCGTGTACTTCGCGTCATTGTACCACGTTACACTAACAAGTTTCAATGACCTCGTAGTCACTGAGCCACTGTAGTGTTTAAGCGGGAGACCCCGGGTTAGATTCCCGGCGTTGGTGGTTAAGACATTATATAAAATCTTAATTGGCTCACGAGTTCTCTTCAATCACGTCCTGCCTGTGATCTTAGCACCAGCCCGCCTAGTGCCTCGTGTACTTCGCGTCATTGTACCACGTTTCACTAACAAGTTTCAATAACCCCATAGTCACTGAGCCACTGTAGTGTTTAAGCGGGAGATCCCGGGTTAGATTCCCGGCGTTGGTGGTTAAGATATTTTATAAAATCTTAATTGGCTCACGAGTTCTCATCAATCACGTCCTGCCTGTGATCGTAGCACCAGCCCGCTAAGTGCCTCGTGTACTTCGCGTCATTGTACCATGTTTCGACTTACAAGTTTCAATGACCTCCCCAGCACAGTTGAGCCAATGTAGTATTTGGTAGTAACGAGGAATCCCGGTTTCGTATTTAAACTAAAATCACCAGAAATCAGATCGATTACGTATCAGTACTTCCCAAGAGATACTGACACTCGTAAACGATGCATTCCGATTTCCAAACGTGTAAATTGCTTTATAGTTTATGAAAATCCGAGAACAAGCGATGCAGGGATCAGTGATCAGTGTGATCACGTTAAGTTAAGGTGATGTACCAGATCTTCAAGAATATATGTCCGCGGATACGGATACGGATATTTAGTATCGCGCGACGGATCTTCATTTTCTCACTCAATTGGTTTCGGCTCGCGACCTTGACACTGGGCCGCATAGATTACTTCTTTATCTCACAAAAATAGTTGATTTAGTATCTTTGATATATTAATAAATGGTATTTATGACAATTAAAGGTGCCAAGTATATGATTTTAAGAAATAAAATATACTCTGAATTTTATTTTTTTCAATTATACTACTTGATCATAATCTAAATATATATTATGCACCATTTGTACCACCATTTTTTGACGACCTCCGTGGCGCAGGGGACGCACGCTCGGATTCGAGTGGGAGGTCGCGGGTTCGATTCCCGCCACCGGCCACTTTGGAATTTTATAATTTCTAAATTGGCTTAGGTCTGGTCTGGTGGGAGGCTTTGGCCGTGGCTAGTTTCCAGCAAAGACGTAAGTACCGCCAAGCGATTTAGCGTTCCGGTACGATGCTGTGTAGAAACCGTTGGGGTGACATAACTTACCCCTTCCAAGTTAGTACGCTAACATCTTCGGCTACATCATCACTTACCATCAGTTGAGATCGCAGTCAAGTACTAACTTGTATAGCGTAAAAAAAAATATTCCAAGAGAGCATAAAAATAAAATTAAAAATATTCAATTCGAAAATTAATAAAAAATCCGTAAAAGATCCACGAGAGAAATTACGGATACGGACATGGACTTTATTTTTTCCGCGGACATCCGAGGATACGGATACGTATCTCCAGAACATCACTGTAACGACCACCCGGGAGAGTTTCGGGGTTCCTCCGCACGCGGGGACGTCATAAAACGTTCCCTTTTACGACTACACCAACAGTGCGCATTGGCATTAGGAGGAGGCATTCTAAAACAATACAGAGGGCCCGATAGGATTCTCTTTGATGTCATAAACGGCCCTTCTCGACACAATACAACGACCAAATATATTTAGGGCAAGCGCAAACTTAAGATTTTGTCCCCATTAGAATGCTTTCTTCTGAGTATTTTCTTTGAATAGGACTTGACATTACTACTCAAAGAGCAACAGACTGAAATATTAATTGTGAATTATACATATAAAAATATCATACAAAAAAAACATTATATCTACCTATAGGTATGTAATACATATAAGTAATGCAAATAAATTGCCTTAGAGTAAAATTGTTCTTGTCAATCATGATTTAATTTATTTTTTCATTTATTTATATAGTTACATCAATTAAGGCTAGGGCTTAGGAAAAATATAGAAATAGGTAATTTTCCCTTTTTAAATTCAGTTTATTATACATGAATTGGACACAGACCTATTTTTCGATAAGGGAAAACGGTTCTTTGCTGTATCAAGTAAAAAAAAACACTCTGTATAAGAGTTTAGTCGCACTAAGACAATTTGTTCCATAACAGAGTACCTCATTCATGTTTCGCAAATGAGACGCGGGCGTTAGCCTCACCTGCTCGCACCTCAACGTTATTAACCTCCATAAAAGTGATGCCCCATCGTTGTGTCTGATGAGAATCCATTCCGCCGAGTGCCGACTTACGCGCATAAAAGCTTGTTTACTGCTCAACGGCTTAGTTCGATGAATTGTGAGCCAAAATCAATCTGCAGATTCGAATGCAATGGGTACCAATACTTATTGTAGCAGTTCTTTCTTACATAGCTTTGTTCTTACTCCAAATCAAGTTGAATGTAGGTTTTGATGCAGTAATGCCAACCGTAACTTTTTTTTCTGTTTAGTTGCTTTACATTGAATAACTCTTTCGCGGCTTACAGTGCCCTTAATATATTACTGATTCACGGTATAAATACTTTACTCAGACGGAATTCGCAAGAAGAGTCCCCACTACCTCCACCAGCAAATACCTTGTCCTCTACAAATAATCATTTTAAACTTACGGTAGAAGTATAGAGTTACCCAGCGGGTGTGGTTCGAACCTGCGTCCTTTGTAGTCTGCACTTCAACCGTTAAGTGTTCAGTGCAGTCTGTCTATAGGTATACAGTATAACACTATTAAGTATGCTACTAACAAGAAAACCGCGGCTAACGATGTTGCCTGATATCATGACGCGCAATCTGAAGTAAGCACCCGCGCAATCGCTCCATGCATAATCCTTACCAGTCATGTGAGGCTTAACATCATTCCGTGAGTAGGTACGCTGATAAAACCTCGCGTCGCTCGTTCGTTAACACAGTCCCACAACGTATGAAGTTTACTGTAAGCCCGTAATAACCTGTAAGTTGGCTAACGTTGACGGGTAAACGCCGGTGTGTGTACGAACTACGAGCGGAATATGGTAATGGGGACTGAGAGCGCACAAAGCCGCCTTTTGCGTTGCGCCATGTGCCCGCGCCTTTATCGTCAAAAGTGGAGACCGGAGATATCGCATATTTCAGTTCGCTAAATGCAGTGATAGGCTTCGACCGTGGTTAATCACCCCTTTACTGGGCAAAGCCGTACCCTAGGGCCCATTCACGATTTACCTTTAAGGCTGCGGTGAATAGAGCATCCAAGCAAGCAAGCGCTCCGTTTTAGCACATTTTAGTATCGGGTGTGATAATAAAGCTGTGCTTTAGTAAGAAGACTTCATTATATCACAATGTTTACATCATTATTCCCATTTACCTACATAAGGATTGTATGATGTATTAATTGCAGGCTCTATTTATGGTATTTACTATTCACTACGCATTAGAAACTGAAAGTGATTCATCAACTTACGGAGTACAGTTCGCATACAAGTTCTTAGCACTGTACAAATTAACTCCATTATAGCGGGATACAAAACCGCTTGTATGAAAGCGGAGGGCAATTAATACAAAATGTCACCTGCACATTCACTTTTGCACCGCTTAAATATCAGATTGCTTGCAAATCATTTTCCTGTTATTATTATTTCGCTTGCAAGCGGGCTTGTTTTTAATGAACTAACCACATACAAGCTACAAATGAGTACATAATATTATAAACTCGACCGTCGACATGCACTAGCTGGTGAAATCGATCGCACACTGCCGCAACTCGAACTGCTAAGTTTATATTTTTCGATATTTTACTCAGGCTTAATATAGTGAGAGCCCTACCTACCGCCACGTGTTAAACATTGGGATGATTTACAGCGAGCGATGCGGGATTATACCTTGCAAGTTACATCTAATATACCTACCTTACAAGCCAACATACTTAGATATTTTTTAATTGTTTGATTTAATAAACAAGCATTTATGAGTTTTATTTTTGTATGAAAGCTGCAAGAAATGACACTTGAAATGCAATAGCAATTCGCAAATGATTAACAATATTTGTATTTGCGCTTTTTTTTATTAATTTTAGTGTAAATTTGACCTCGTGGCTCGTACGCACTACGCGTCTTCAGCATAAGTTACCTAAACAACTGCTATTTTGGCTGTAGAATTAGGTGCAGTTTTTGCAACGATGTGCAATCAACATGCTGGTTTCAATAAACACGACCAAGCGATAGACTAAACAACACTGTGGCCGTAAAACATTTCAGTGTTAGTATTTTTTACTTCCTATTTTAGTAATCACCGCATCGCGTGACAGTATGAACACTTACTTCGTTTGAATCTTTTCAAGAGTTGTATCTCATATATTTTTTGATGGCAAAAGTGGCTACATAAAAAAAAGATAGCCGCGTTCCTAAAAGCTTGGCGTTTGGAGCCAATTTGTGATAAACAAAGCAATTTCCATGAAAAATCTTATAGTATACTTAATCGTAGGAGCCATTGTAGGAACTATCTAGGCCTTTCCTAGGCTACAAAGTAGCAGATTTTTTCCAGGAAAAGGCTGTCATAAAATCGTTTCAGTACACCTTGATTACATTGTACACTCTTGCCTTCACACCTCTACATAAAATGTATTGGTATCTAAGACAAAAATATTGATAGGAAGATATTTTTGTCTATTTCTCCATTTGACACATTTGGTAGCAAAAATGCTTCCTCACTAGTAACGTGGATCGCATTTTTTTTTGGAAGTTTTTTCGCAATAGGTATTTGCACCATACCCTACTCGTACTAGGTACCTGCTATTAAAATTATTGTGATAACAAATAGAGTTTCCTCGCCGCCTACACTCTAAGCTCGGTTGAGTGATATCGCTGCAAATTGACAATAGTACGTGAGTCGCGTCTATTTATCTATTTTGTATTTTGACGACAAAAACGCTCTAAAAATTATTATTTTCACTGAACAATTTATGTTCAACAGCAGTCTGCGGGCTTCTATTCTTATAAGAGGGTGGGAGATAGATAGCTTCTATTCTCCATTACACTGGTGTTTGGTCGGGTGCGAAGGCAAACAAAGTCAGCCTTGTTAATCTGAATTATTAAGAAGTGCTGATTTATTTACTTTTTTACTCACTGATTCACATCATCGCCAAGTCCAAATTATTGACAGAATGCTGAAGTTTCACAGCACAAAGGGGTACACAAGAGTAAACAAAGTAGAAGGGGTAGTCAGAGGTAGACAAGACAACACGTTTTTCCTTCTTTTCATTACGAAATAATTTTAAATTTTAACCCATTTTGGTGCGGAACTGTAAAAACTTTGTTTGTAAAAATGTCAAGTTATTTAGTAGCATTATGTCAAAACATACGTAGGTAAGCTAGTAGACACCTACCAGCAATTCACTGTGAGCTCAACTTTTATACAGTTTGCAGTCACGGAGCCAACCGCCAACTACTTTGAACGCTCGCTCAAAGCGTTTCGTTCTACATAACCATTAAGTACTCTGTTACCAAGAACGAAAAATTCTTAAAAAAATTCTGTCACTTTCTGGCTTCGCTTGAGTATTCGGTTGTAACTGCCATGATCACAATAAGTTTCCTATGAAGGCTTTTGCAGCCTGTTCTATCCATTTTGTACGGTTTTCGGCTTTTCCACTCCTGTTGGTAAAGTACTCAAGCGCTCTACATAACTGGTAGTTGTAGCTCTACGGGTAATAGGTCAACTCGTTAGCGTGGAGAACGTAGCATGCGCTGTTATTACGACATTTTATTAAAGAAATTTAAGATGAACAATTAATTATTACAAGTGGATACTTCAGTGAAGAAGGGCATTTTTTCGTTATATTTTCAACTTTTACTTTTCAAAGCGGAAATTCCATGAAATGAACGCTGGCTGAGTGCGAATTAATCCTTACTACAATTTCAGAATGTAATAGAGAACATGCAGATTTTCTAGCGATGTTTGACGGTGATCTTTGATTGCCATAACTGCAAAATCAGGGGCGCATGTATAGCTATTTACTGATTAGTTTCAATTCAAACCAGACATTCGGAAAAAAACGTTCGAAATCTTCTGTCTTTAATTTTAGGCCTACAGGTTTATTATTTTAAGCACTGCTCTGAACTTCACATCTTAATTATATTAAAATCTAAAGAACATTTTGTTAGAGATTCTTTACGTGGATAGAACTACATGAGCATATACAAACGCCGTCGTCAGTAATAGGGTAATTAATAAAAGATTTGCTCCAACTGTAGGGCGCGTAGGTCGAGCGAGCTGCGCCGACGGTCCGAAGTAGGCGGTATAACCGCCTGTAAAAAGCTCTGATTGCCGGTAACGGGGCTGTATAACCGGCCCCGACCCGCGACCGCGCTCCGTACCAATCGCTCCTTAATAGCCGCAATAGCCATACGTATTCAAAGCCCTTCCCGATTTACATACAACACTGTCCGAGGCCGCTTTAATAAGTCCACGCTCCCCTTAAGTCTGTGTACAATTTCCATAATCGATTGCAATAAAGAATGTTATTACTCGTGTTAAGTTAGACCTGACGTGAGAAAATTACTTGGAACGTACTAAAAATTTTGTTTTCCTAACTGAAAATCATTGAAAAGTGAAATCACACCTAATAAGATCTTCAACTCAGTCGTTCTGCCCCACTAGAGAGCCTGCGTTCATATAAATTCTGGTGCACTTTAATCGATCATGATCACATGTTTTGTCTTCTTTTCGCTGTATCCCACCTAAATATATTTGGTATCGACGGCAGAAAACTGTTGAAATCTCTATCGTAGATTGTACAGAGGGTCTAGACAAAGTTACATTCTATTCGCGATACCTATCGCTATATTCAGCGATATAGAATGCCAAAAATGTATGGGATTGATGTTAGCTTACGCTATGCCACAGCGTTAGCTAATGTCAATCCCATACATTTTGGACTTTTCTATTCGCAACCTGTGTTCGCAACTTTGTCTACAGGCTCAAGTGTCGACGCATCGACTAGATAGTTATGTCTGTTTATTCCGAAATACTACCTTTAATGTAGGTTACAAAATTCAAGAGCAACTTGCTTAAAGCTACCTGCTGTAAAGCTCAGAGCGTGGGAAGGGCACAGAGGCGTAGCAATTATTCAATATTACCTACTATATTAATTCCGTCGCGAACCATGGACTTCATTATCAACTCGCAAAGGCCTCAGTTTACCCTTAAGGTAAATTTGAAAGAACATTGACCTACAACACTGCATTGTATGTAAATCGGAAAGTCTGTGAACTGTGAGTACTATTAACTACTAACCGAAATTCTTATAATTTGAAGCGCGGAGAGAGGTTTTTACCCAAATTACCGGTTCGGTCGAACCAACCGATCGAGATACGTTTACTGAACAGAATTTTTCACTGAATTGGGCACAGTTAGCTTGAAATTCGAAAAAGGACATGATATACTTTTGAGTTCACAAAATCGCTACATTATACTGTGCCAATTAAAGTCGAAGCACATTTATCGCAATAATATTATTCCCGATTATCTATCAAAGTAATTGTGAACGCATTCATCATTTGGAACGTTCCACAAAATTTTTGTAATTAATACATTGGGTACTTAGCGCTTTTTGGGTGTTATATAATATTTTCAGCACAAAACACGACATCATTCATTTGTTGGAAAGATGAATTATTTATTTAAAATACGAATGTGAAGGAAGAGACACACTGATCCCACGTCTAAAATTTAGTAGATTGGGTATTATTATTTAAAGCTATATGACAACGTACGTTAGAAAAATTTAACGTACGAGTACATAAAGCGCAAATGAAACACATTTTGTCAAATTTTTACGTGTATTTTTTACGGTAGGGGAGGAATATATTCGTGTTTAGGTTTGCATCAGTAAAGATATTTTGATTACAAAGTTTTGCTCATGTATTTCTTCAATTAAAAAAACATGTGTTATGCATAACTAGAGTGGGGTATCTAATCTCTTTCAGTTCCATGTTAATGCTTTGTATGCCTTTTTTCGAGTGTTATGCGTGGCGTTTTTATAGTACGTATCAAACTGTTTTAACTCCAGCAGGGCTATGCTATGATGTGCTCTCTTTCTCTTTCTAATCCATGTAGATAAATAAAGAAAAGTGATCGACAAAAGTAGAGCGACATTTACGTGCGTATGCTGCGTTTAACCTATAGGCTGGTCTGACACTGTTCAATACGTCGCGTATAATATGGAATCTATACCTCCACGCAACCCTCATGACGTCAGAGGCGGTGTTGCTGTCGGATATCTAAGATTATAATATAGCAAAATGGAGTGTCCTACATGAAAGTATACTCCAAAAAACTGTTGCAATCGGGTATATTTTGAGATAATAAATGCGTTGATTGATATATGTACATATTATTATTGTATACCGGGACTCAACACTATACCTAGAGAGTTGCGTACAAGTATAAATTCCAAATACGCTACGTCGCGTGCGCGGGACCAGTCTGGCGGTGCCTCTAAGAGTATCCGACCACATTTTGTTCGCATTCGGCCTCGCAGCGCATTATCGAAATCGGACCGCAATAATAACATCGGAGCCGCGAGCCGCCGCCGCCCGGCGTCCGGCCTTCCATCCATCTGTGTGTTGACTGACCAAATAAATATAAAACCCGCGATAAACTTTTATCAGTGGGGATTCATTATTCTCTCTCCTCTTTTAAATTACCTCTTTCAAAAAAGATACAACGGGATAATTCAATGTGTCAACTCTTTAAACGTAGGTAAACGTAGTTTAAAATTTTCTAGGACTTTTTAATTTATTTTATTTATTACTAGCTGGGGATATGAAAAATAGATAACAACCTGCTCTCAGACCCACCGATCATACACAGACATAACAATCGGTCGAGGCGTTAGGGAGGAGTTCGGTAACAAAGATTGGCGAGATAATTTTATATATTAGATAAGATAGATTAGAGAAGATTTTTATTTTTCAAATTAATTAGATTCTGGGTACGCTATCGGCAATTCGCAATTACTTTGATGATTTGGAAAAGTAAGTATTTATACAGGTTAATTCATTATTTGTTAGATGTTTACAAATTAAAGTATTTACAAACCGACTAAATCCCAGTCATCTAGTATATGTGTTAATTTTGCATTTCGAAAACTGAGAGAGCAAGGCACCTAAAAAATACGGACGCGAGTAATAAAAGAAAATAAAGAAGTTTATAATAAAGCAACAAGCAAAGTACACACAGAATTGGCTACCGTCGCCCGAGGCATTCTGGAGAGGATTATGGAACATCCTCAGCTTATTCAAATAAATGTTGGGTACGAAATACGTCATGGATGCAAAGAAAAATTATTATTTATATTCTATCTGATCCCAATACTAGTAGTTCCATGGGAGTTTTGATTAGAGAAGTCGCTACGATATCATTATCACAAATAAACAAGATATTTAAAGTTACGTATTCAAAATCTTACTTATTTGTACGAGCATAGGTACAAAATCGGTTTAAAAGAATATTCCATTTGGAAAAACAACAATGTGGAAAGCGTTTGAGCCTCAAACATCATGTATTTTTTTAGAAATGAAAAGTCCTATTTGTTCTGTTTTCACCGAAACGGCCGTCAGCTGTCGTCTGATTACGCTGTACTTTACGTGTCACACCGGTGTAGTGAGGTGCGACTAACTTGTAAGGACATATCGATTCCAGCTAATCACAATATTGCTTGCAGTATCTTTTCAGTGTTAGTAGATTTCAAATTCAATATCCTACGTATTAAAACATGTTTCAACAAGTAAATATTAATCAGGTAAGTCGCGAATAAAAGAATTTGTAAAACCTTAATAGAATCAACGCAGGGAGTAAACAATTTAGGTACTATCGATCACAAGAATTTCAATTTAATAAAACAGCTAAGTTCATGTCCATCACATTATAACACCTCACAACTTTGGCTAAAACAGCAACGTATGCATCAGCGCTTTTGAGTTATGATACAATATGGTTTTTATTAAATAATTTTCAAAGCATTTAACCTGCCATTATAATTCAGAATTAATAAATGAACTTTTATTTTAGAATAATTGGTGTGTCAATTGATTGTGAAATCGATTATTTTCATCGATATCATTATTCTTCATTATAATATCAGTTATTCTCAATCTCTAGTGCCATCATTCATTCGCTTCTACACGGCCCCACTCAATCTCGTTTACTATAAACGTGCAGTCAGCCAGCGCCTGTCTCTCACATTTAACATTGGTATATTTTGCTACGTAAAATTTTATTTCAGAATATTCGGTGTTGCTCAGTAAATCAATTACAAAATCGATTATTTTTATTGACATCATTATTCTCCATCATAATAACAATATATATTCTCCAACCCTAGTGCCGTCATTCATTTGCTTCTACGCGGCCCCACTCAATCTCGTTTATTATGAACGTGCAGCCAGCCAGGGCCTGTCTCTCGCATTTAACATTGGTATATTTTGCTACGTAAAATATTATTTTAGTATATTCGGTGTCACTCAGTAAATCGATTGTAAAATCGATTATTTTTATCGACATCATTATTCTCCATCATAATAACAATATATTCTCCAACACTAGTGCCGTCATTCATTTGCTTCTACGCGGCCCCACTCAATCTCGTTTATTATGAACGTGCAGCCAGCCAGGGCCTGTCTCTCGCATTTAACATTGGTACATTTTGCTACGTAAAATGCTTTTAGTGTCACCGTTGCGTAAGTTCTCATAGACATTATTCGGGCCGTGTTAAAACGAAATGTAGCCTAAATGAAAAATTATTTTGTATGAAAATAAAATGTACAATTTATTCAGCGCGACCGAACATTACCTTTTTTAGATTTATTTTTAAGTTTCGCGTTGATTCAAGAAGATTTTGTATTACAAAGATATTTCGAATGAGAGAATTTCTCAGATGGATGGAACTTCTCTGTTTGAAAATGTAATCTTATCTATCTAATCTAATTCTAATAAGTATATGTTTTTTTTTAATGTCCCTTATAGCAGAACAAAGTTTGCCGGGTCAGCTAGTATTAATTATATGACCTAACACATTGGATACAACAGATTTAAATAAAAGTATGGCATAGACGTACAAGAGTGTATAATTATAAGCTTTGAAAATAAACAGACTCAATAGGACTACGGCTTAGTCAAGTTTTATACTCGCATTTCAAAAGAAAATTATAGCAGCGTAAACAACAACTTTAACCAAATGCGTATTAGGAATTCTCGTTTTATTTTAAAATTCTAAACATCCATTTCTTTTGCACATAATGACGCTTGTGGGGTGCAATTCGTGACATTAATGAATAGCATTCTTTCAAAGGCATCCCCCCGGTCTTCTAGGATGCATAATATTCCTTTTGAGTTGTCATTCACCGCTCGCCGTACGATAGAATAAATAAATAATTCGTATCGGACCCTTCTCGACCTCAACTCGTTACTTCGAGGCACCGTGACTTTGCAATAGCTATAACATACATGACTTTATACTTTTTTATTGAGCATTGAACAAGTACGTGTAATACAAAATGGATAGACCGAAGAAATTACAGATTCCGTTTAATTACATTGAAAGTTTCTATTACAGGTATATTTTTATAGTCACTAATTCTGTATTCAATGTAAATGAAAGATTAGGTTAAGTAAACTGAGTTAACTCAAACTTACACCTAACTAAAAATAAAACCAAAGTCAAAGCGCGAAGCAAAACTGCCGTACCATCTTTACAGGAACCATTTCGCCGCATTTTCGGGCTCCTATTTGAGAACCTCTGGATAAGACCAGAACGCTGAAATTTTCGCTATCCAGTAAGCTATAATCACATACTTAAAACCCAAAATTTCAAGTCTGTAGGTCATATAGTTCCGAAGTTATGCGAAAGCAAAGTTTCGCATTTTCGACACTGACTGACTGACTCACTCATGATCATCAAAATAGAACTAGTACTTCCCATAAACTCAGAGAGCTGAAATTTGGTACAGAGTTAGGGTTTAATGGCCACATAAAGGGAAAACTATAAAAACTAGGATAATCGAAGATCTGGAGTACCTGGTGATCACTGCATTAATAACTTTGTAATTCCATATAAATTATATGAGATTACAAAGTTATTTATGCAGTTAATGTATCTAGAAAAACGGACAGAAATATTTTGTAATATTTTGAAGTTTCTACAAAAAGAAGTGAAATCCCACCAAAACATTCTGTAAAAAACTAGCCAAAGTCAAAATGGAGCTGCTTGTTTATCTCTAAAAAGTACTGAAATCAAGACAAAGTCGTGCCAAGTCTAAGGTTCCTTACTGCGATTTCTTTATTATTATAGTTAATGTTGTGTGACTTGGCCGTTGAAGACCAAGAACCGCTACTCATTGACGATGAATTCTGGCGACAGATTGGTGCAATGGTGTCATGGAGCACCTGGTTTGAACCCGTGTGTACCCTTCAACGGCCAAGTCACGCAACATTAACTATAATAATAAAGAAATCGCAGTAAGGAACCTTAGACTTGGCACGACTTTGTCTTGATTTCAGTACTTTTTAGAGATAAACAAGCAGCTCCATTTTGACTTTGGCTAGTTTTTTACAGAATGTTTTGGTGGGATAAAATACTACAAAAATACCATTCCGGTTTTCTTTTTGAAATCACGTTAAAATTAAATATAATACGGCCGTTCAGAGAATGCGTTCCTGACACATCGCGATTGAACTGACGACGAAACTTTGTAATGGCGTTGCAGTTACGATAAAAATATTATTGCTGGTTTTTTACCGTTTTAACAATTGATGAGCATTAAAACAACATTATTATATCAATAATCAATTAATGTTATAAATTTGTGCCAAACTGAGTGTCAAATAACTTGGTAATTTTTTTTTTATTGTTTGTCAAATATTTTTCTAAATCTAAACTGCGCTATTACAAGGTTATGTCAGCGTTTTATATTGGTAGTGACAGGCTAACAATAGGTGTCAGGAACGCATTCTCTGAACGGCCGAATTATAATAAAATCTACCTACGTGAAATCGGCAATTTTCTTCATAAATGGCAGAAAATAATATGACTTTTTTTTTCATTGAGTTAGTAGTTAGTACCTTCGTAGGCAATTAACGTACGTTAAAAACAATTAATCGTCAAAGATGTTTTGTCGAGTTAATAACGTTGCTTGTAACGTAAATTTTATTAAGCGTAAAATCTTGATGGAATTATGAAGAAGCATAAAAACTTCATAAAATACTTGGACGAAATTTTGTTCAAAGCAGAATATGGGAGGGTTCGTCGACTTGCGGGCTACAGAGCTCGGTCGTTGCTAAGGCTTGTGTCACGTAAAGAGAGCGCTGAGGCAATGCACAAAGGTTTGAAGTTTTTTTTAATTACCAAATGTACCTACTATAATATGAGCATTATTTATGTTCTTAATATATATAAATCTCGTGTCACAATGTTTGTCCTCAATGGACTCCTAAACCACTTAACCGATTATAATAAAATTCGCACACCATGTGCAGTTCGATCCAACTTGAGAGATAGGATAGTTTAAATCTTAATTTATCTATTTTTTATTACCCCTAAGGGCAAAACAACGTTTGCCAGGTCAGCTAGTTATCTATTAAAATCGTATATGCTTGATTGCTTCAATTTTTAAAATGTTGCATAGACGTTTAATGTAGAGAAAGTTAAAATTTCAGCTACAAATATTATAGCGTTGCACCATGTATTGAATCCTATTCGAGCGTTTTTTTAGTGAAAGATCGGATAGAGTGGGTAGATTCGAGCGTTTTTTAAGTGAAACATCGGATAGAGTGGGTAGACAAACACGAGCTTTCTTTATTTTGGTACCTAACACATTTGTTAATACAGTAGGTACAGGGACAATCACTCTCTCAAGGTGTTTTAGTAACCGGCGCAATGCGCTCTAATGTGCCAGTGTCCTTTTTTCATAACTCATCTGATATAGTACGCAATGCGCTCTAATGTGCTAGTGTCATTTTTTCATGACACGTCTGATATAGTACGCAATGCGCTCTAATGTGCCAGTGTCTTTTTTTCATGACACATCCGATGTAGTAGGTAGAAAAGCCCGATCCCCTCGGTTTTCGGCAACGGAGCGGAGTTGGGCACATTCATTACAAAAGCGACACGTCGCGTCGGGCGGCGCGCGGCGGGCCCCGGTTTAATAATTCCTCTCATTTGATTCCCCCGGACGAGTCCGCCAGCAAGACTGCACGCCCGGCCGACTGTATCAATCAACATCAAACAAACGGTCTATCTCTTTAAATTATTTTAGGGTTCAAATATTTTACCCTAACGACATCATAAATAAGTAAAATTTCCTACATTTAATATTAGGACATACGGTTCGCTAGACTAAAGATCAGCTATATATAGCAGCATAAAACGAGCTTACATCGATACAGCTGATTAGCTAAGGCCCGGTTTCCACCAAAACGGAGCGGAGCGGAACTGTGTTTGAGTAACCAATCAGATTTCGACTTCTCTCCCCTCAGTTTCGGAGATGTCAAAATGACGAAATCTGATTGATTATTCAAACACAGCTCCGCTTTGGTGGAAACCGGGCCTAATGCTTGCATCGGTCGAGTAGTGTAGGCACTGATTTTGAAGACAAGGCCCCAATTGGTTGGTGTATAGTTGCATTGCTATGGTTACCGGCCGATGTACAAAAAAAATATTTTGGTGGTAATCATTTTGATTTTTAGCAATTTGATAACTGACAATGGGCTACAGCTACAACTGATTAAAAGATATGTTTTATCAGAGGAGCAAAAATTAAGTTTAGAAGTTAAGAAAGTTAGAATCTGAGGCTCCTAAGGCTAGACTTCTTAATCTGTAAACACGTCAACTTTACATTGGTTATTGGTCTACAGCTACTACGAACATTCCTGATAACGTATTTTTAAAGAGTTCTGGTAATTTGTTTGTATTGTAATTGTAATTTTTTTGTAAAATAACCCGAAAGTTTTTATTTGCAAAAATGTTATATTTTTTATGTTCATGTTGAACCGTCTCCAAATAAAGGCCTCGGCATGACTGATAGGGGACGAGCAGAGTCCTAAAACAACAAAGCCGTACCCGTTCAGCCAACCCGCATCCCGCCAACTGCGAACTAAAGAATTACTCCCAGCAAAAGAAGTGCTCGAGAGTAATAAAGACATATTATTATCCTCACAGCCACATCCTCGCGCGCAACGTGGGTTTGTCAGCATAGACATTAAGCAATTCGAATAGAAGAAGACATAGGTAGTAGGTACATATCATTAGCAGCACTATTATTCCAATAGCCACAATGTAAAAAAAATATTAATCCTGCGCGGGATACAAATATACAAAGGGACACACATAATAAAGGATTTCCTTCAAATCCATGGTTTCGCAGAGTAGGTACATTATTTGACATGCCACAAAATTCACCACCTCCGCTCCAAACTTAATAACTTGGTGGGATTCATGATTTTCAATAAATATATTAAATTTCTTTACCCCCACTTCAAGTAGGTATGCCAAATAAAGAAAAACAAATTATGAACTATTATTTAATTCAAAAACACATTTTAAGAGTAAACTTTTTTGACCAAATGGTCCAGTAATACAAGCAAAAAAGACATTGCACTTTAATCTATTAGAATATTACATCCTCTTATTATTTAGGAGCGAGTATCGGGATGTTGTTATCTGTCACGTGACAGCCCTGCGCTCTAGGGTTGCATGTAGCAACTGTCACTTGCAATTCTTTTTATCGCAGCATTCGCGAGCTATCACCGGCAGAGCACGCCCGCCGGCTGTGTGTCTCCCGGATAAAGCAGGCTCGTGCTTTGATCTATACGCGTAATGAAATAGGGCGATGCTCTTCAAAAGCAGATAATATAAGCCCTATGCTTGTTTCTCTACGCTTTGTTAATGTGATTGCTGGCAACTACTCGTATGTTATTCTACCTGTTACTAAATACTAACTAATCATCGCTATGTTATAGTAAAAAAATACGTGAGATGTGGGATACTCGGTAGAAACAAAGTTGGCTATAGCACTTAAAAAAACTTCATTTTATATTTTCATGTGTGATTTCATCTTTCGCTCGATATGTGCTGTCTTCAGTTAGCTCGCGCTAACGAGTTCGATACCAAATCTCTATACGTGATTGCACGGGAGCCAATTCTGTTGACAAGTCAGAGAAACTTTAATTCTAAACCATTTTCTTTGGCCTAGCCCCTGCGCGATGCCCTCCTAAAAGAAACTTTGTTTCAAAAATACAGCCAGCAATTGGTCACAGCTGTTGTCCTGTCAGAGTTAAAAAGGTTTGGTTATTTTAAGGCAGGTTTCACACAATATAGGCGCATAACTCTGTTATCATGCATGGTGTTAGAACCACGAAGCCCCGTAAATGAGGCCAGGGTCTTTACTCTTAACGTGAAATCAACGGCTCTGCCCGCGAAATTTAAAATTTTCGTGGTTTTTTGCAATTTGTACGCTAATTAGACATGATAGGCTTATGGAAATCAATTTGCGAGAGTGGCAGTATCATCTTTACATGATAATATCAAAATATTTGCATAAAAATGTGTATCCTAGGATATTAGTCCGAGTATCGAGTTTTATGTGAGTAACTCGCAAATCTCGGACTAATTTCTTTAACTCGACACTTTCGAGCAGAGATTTTTATATAAACACGTGAAGAAGATATTGGGATTATCGCAATTTGACGGCCATAAGCCTATTATGTCTTATTAGCTTAAAAATCGCGAAAAACCACGAAAATTTTGAATTTCGCGGGCACATCCGTGTTGTGCTCCTTAACAACTTGGCTATCACTGTTTCCGGGTGCAAAATTTTTCTCATCTTATTAAAAAAAACCTTAAAAGGAGCAAGGGCATTAGATAATAATATTTCATCTGTAAATGTTTTAAAGAATTGACAACAATTTCCATACCTCAATGATAATGAAAACAGCTTTAAGCTTCACAATACCTGTACACTGTGCAGGTAACTTGAACGCTGTATTGAATGATAAAAATTGAAACCACTGATAAAAAGAAAAGCTACTTTGTACAAGTTAGGCTCGGTTCAGACTTCAGACTTTACGATTCGAAATAGGTATGTACTTTTCCAGTAATCAATAATAATAATCAATAATAATCAAATCATTTATTATAATATATATAGCTCGATTACCACTGACTGACTGACTGACTCATTGACATAATTGTTCTCCCAGAAAGAGACAGAAAACGATATAATGATGTATGGGAGATGTGTTCGGGTGCGGGAGTTGACTAGGGAAAAATTATGACATTTCAGAAAAACAAGATGGCGGCCGACGTGACTTTCGTATCTCTTTTGTTTTCCAACCGATTTCGTTCAAACTTGCAGTAGTTCTAGGAAATGAGTAAATGGTTTTTAGGAAAATTGGAAAAATTTGGAAAAACAAGATGGCGGCCGAGCTGTGGCGTTTTAAAATTTTTCATTTTTCGACCCCAAACCGCGGCGCCACAGATCCTATACAGGGTGGTTGAAGATGTCAATTTTTTTTTGTTTCGCCCACAATTATCCTGAATTTTGACAAAACGGGAGTAATTTTTCAAAATCCAAGATGGCGGCTGTTCTGGCGGCCAATCAGTGTGAAGTACGAAAAAACGCGATTTTAAAATTCGAATTTCTCACAGTTGGCAACATCGGAGCGTTTCGACTTCTATGGGGCGATTGTGTGCATAGACTCAAATTATTGAGTGGGGGAAAAAAAATTACCCCATTTTTCGGGAAATTTCGAGATTTTCCCCAAAAAGTAAAAAATCGAAATACGGATTTTTTGCAAAATCCGAGTATGAGCGACCACGCGCCCTACTGGTACAAATGACATTTGGGTATTTTTGTCGCCAAGGTCTGGCAACACTGGAATCTATCAAAGAAAAAGTTATTTTCGACATGGTCACTTTTCAGGGGCCTTCATGTCGCCTGGGTGCGAGCGAGACGAAAAATTGAAACGTCATCAGGAGCGGTTAATCCTGTAGTTACTAGGAAGAATACGAAACTATGTAAAATATTTATGTGAAATGGGGTGGCGGCCATTTTGTTTTTATTTAATTTTATTGAATATTTTGATCGTGTTTTTGAGGCACTTGGCAACATTTCGGAAAGTCGACATGTATGAACCGATTGTGTAACTCGACCGGCAGTATCGAGATATATAAGCTGTGTTGCCACATTTGGGGTAGTTTTCGAGATTTTCCCCAAAATGTCCTCCTGTAAAATTTTGTATGAACAATTTTTTTTTCACTTATGGCTTCGTATAGAAGTCAAGAAATGACTCGGCGAAAAATATGGAGGGAGCTGATGATTGAGGATTTCGGAGACGGGTGAAGAGCACAGCCAGGGTATTGAAGATAGGTGGGGGGTGCTCGACCAAATGTCATTCGAAACCTCGTGCAATTGCCACTGAAATGAAAAAAATTTCGAAATTGCGAAAAAAAGATGGCCGCCATACAAATTTCGCCAGTGTCTATCTCAAAAAGTATGAAAGATAGAAAAGTGGTTTCTTAGCAAGAGATGACCAGAACGAAGAGTTATATTTATTGAAAGAAAAAAAATTTCAAAATGGCGGATTTTTTTTTCATACTAAATTGTATGGCGATTAGGAGCTATAAGAATATTGACATTGTTCTCCTGGAAACAAATCGAAAACGATACAATAATGTATGGGCGACGTGTTTAAGTGCGGGAGTAGAGTAGGAAAAAATTATGACATTTCAGAAAAACAAGATGGCGGCCGGCATGACTTTCGTAACTCTTTTGTTTTCCAACCGATTTCGTTCAAACTCGCGGTACTCAAGGAAATGAGTAAATGGTTTTTAGAAAAAGAAGAAAAATTTGGAAAAACAAGATGGCGGCCGAGCTGTGGTGTTTTAAAATTTTCAGTGTTCTACCTCAAACCGGGACCGTTTAATTCAAATTTGTCACAGTTGGCAAGATCAGAACATTTGCATGTTTATGAGGTGATCGTACGTACAGACTTCGGGTGTCGATTTGTGTAAAAAATTACCCCATTTTTCGGGAAAAATCGAAATACGGACTTTTCGCAAAATCCAAATATGAGCGATCACGTAAATTTTTCATTTTTCGACCCTAAACCGCGGCGCCACAGATCCTAAACGGGGTACTCGAGGATGATAATTTTTTCTTGTTTCACCCACAATTATCCAGTTTTGACAGAACGGGTGTATTTTTTTTAAATACAAGATGGCGGCTGTTCTGGTGGCCAATCAGTCTGAGGTACGAAAAAACGCAATTTTATAATTTAATTTTCACGCACTTGGCAACATCGGAGCGTTTCGACTTCTACGGGGCGATTGTGTGTAAAGACTAAAAGTTTTGAGTGGGGGAAAAAAAGTTACCCCATGTCTCCGGAAATTTCGAGATTTTCCCCAAAAAGTAAAAAACCGAAATACGGACTTTTTGCGAAATCCGAGTATGAGCGATCACATGTCTTACTTGTACAAATGACATTTGGGTATTTTTGTCGCCAAGGTCTGGCAACACTGGAATCTATCAAAGTAAAAGTGATTTTCGACATGGTCACTTTTCAGGGGCCATCATGTCGCCTGGGTGCGAGCGAGATGAAAAATTGAAACGTCATCAGGATTGGTTTATCCTGTAGTTACTGGGAAAAGAACTAAGCTGTGTATAATATTTCTGTGAAATGCGGTGACGGCCATTTTGTATTTATTAAATTTTTTTGAATATTTTTATCGTATTTTTGAGGCACTTGGCAACATTTCAGAAAGTCGACATGTATGAACCGATTGTGTAACTCGACCGGCAGTATCGAGATGTATAAGCAGTGTTGCCACATTCGGGGTAGTTTGCGAGATTTTCCCCAAAATGTCCTCCTGTTAAATTTTGTATGAACAATTTTTTTTTCACTTATGGCTCTGTATAGATGTCAAGAAATAACTCAGTGAAAAATATGAAGAGAGCTAAAGATTGAGGATTTCGAAGACGGGTGAAGGGCTCAGCCAGGGTATTGAAGATAGGAGGGGGGTGCTCGACCAAATGTCATTCGAAACCTCGTGCAATTGCCAATGAGCTGAAAAAAAATTCAAAATGGCGTAAAAAAGATGGCCGCAATACAAATTTTGGCGGTGTCTAGCTCAGAAAGTATGAAAGATAGAAAAGTAGTTTCTTAGCAAAATATGATCAGGCTAAGAAGGTCAGGAAAAAATTCAAAATGGCGGATTTTTTTTCATAGAAAATGTATGGAAGAGGTCTAAAAGGAGACGGAAAACGAGACAATGATGTATAGGAAATGTGTTTGCGTGTGGGATTCAAGTCGGGGAAAAATCTGACATTTCCGAAAAACAAAATGGCGTCTTTTTTTTATAGACAGAAATGCCTAGCGCATGCCCCTCCGTCAGGGGAAGCGGAGGAGCTGTGTGACTGTCTTTGTCCACGACGAATCCGCTGGCGGGAGTACGGGATTCACTGTCGTATTCAGTATTCACCTCCCGTCAGGTCTCGACCCACCGCCTCAACCACGGGTCCCATCATCTTCAGCAGCCTGACCGCTGCCGAAAGCCTCTAAAGGTCGCGCCCTTTGCGCGCCACCTCCTGGCTTGCCTATATTTTGGGCGACAGACGACCCCTAACGTCCGTCACCAGCAGGCCGGCAACTCATGGAGGCCATTTACTCTCCGGCGCCCGGTGCGTCTTCTGCAAGAGGGTTGCTCCGCTTGATTTTCCCTCTCACGCTCTGAAGCCTCCATTGCGGACATCACCGCCTCACAAAAGGTGGCAACGGCATTCCACGCTGTCTCGCTCCGAACCATCGCCTGGACGATGTTTTCGAGGCACGTGATTCAACCAAATCAGCCCGCAAAATTCATTTTTTTAGTTTTTTGTAAATATATATATTTTTTAATTTTTTACCGACCAGTCAAATTTAGTTCCAAAAATCATCGCGCGACTTCTTTCATATAAAATACTATACCTATCAATGTTAGAATCAGACTCCCATAAAATTATTGTCTATGGAAATTAAAAATATACTATAAGTCCGTCTATAAAGTGTAGAAAATGGAACTAAAGTTATATTTAATGCTGGCAACTCAACATTTGTTTACAAAACTCAGATTCTATAGTCTGTGGTTCAGTTGCACTAAAAGAAAACATCAGTTTTTTAGAAAGTTTGTTGTTTTTACAAAAAGAGAACGAACACCATTATAACTATGAACCGGACAATACGAAGCGGAACGCAAAAAGTTATTTATACTTTGGTATTTGCGATGTCTTGCCGATTAACCTGGATGGACCTAAATACGTTTAGTTTTTGTGTTAAATAAGTTTGCTGTGGCGGGAAATTGGAACTTTGAACGGTTTGAAACATTTTTTTTTTGGCGAATTGATTCAATTTCGGTTCGCGTTATAATATTATGGTTTGCTATATACATTCATTTCAGTTCAGTCCTTTGATTAGGTATATTACTAGGTTCAGTCATATTCAAGCAGAAAATATACCCTTTCCTTTATAGATTTTTACGGCTCTGGATTCTTGTCTTTCTAAACCTGTCATTACGTCTGGTTTTCCTTTGATGTTGTCCATAGAGTATACTGAATGTTGCCATTTGCAAAAATGTCCGTGCATTAGAGGTAAAAGTTAATTAAAAAATTGGATATTAAAATTATGGTATTTTCGCGGACAATCCAAGCATTACGATACTATATTATACTACACAACATAAAATTATGGTACCTACAAATAGTATAATCATACTACAAAATCCAACCGTGATACCTATAACCACTCCGAAATTATTCCGAATCAAAAATGGTCAGTCGAACGCAGTCTTATAGTATAGGTATATATTTTTCGATTTGACTACTTAGGTATATATTTTCGATTAACTTTATCATAATATTATTAAACTAAGTTGTTTTTAGATAATATTTAAATATTAAATTATGTAGAAAAAAATCGATATAAAAATCAGAATATACTCTGTGGATCAATTGTCGATCTTTCTATGAAGGCCATCACTAAGCGTCCTTTTTCTATGTATAGACAAATCACAAAACTGGTTTTATTTCAAATTTTCTTTTGCTTTGCAAATGGTAAGTTGCTGCTCTAATTTCATAATTATTTAATTATTTTATTTCGTCTAAATTTTAATGTTTTTTGCAGATAAGTATTAAAAAATAACTGGACTAATTGTTGATATTATTTTTTAAAGGAAAATCATCTAAACCTATTGTCTAAAGTAATTTCAGAATTTATTTGTGTGTGTTAAGTGTTTCTCCGCATCGGTGTGTCTATGGAGACTTGGAGGGGCAGTCGATAAGCTGGAGACCTTTGATTATATAGATTACATAATCTAAGCTGGAGACGGACTTTCCAGCAGTAGGAGCGCTGGACATAATCGTCGTGCCAGCCGTTTTAGAATCAAATGGCTTGGTGCGGGACGATGCCGTAGGAGACCGGACGGCATGTCATTGATGCCATGGAGGATGATTAAGCCTTTGGTGTGGGACGCTACGTACGTCGACACCCTTGCGCTTTCACATCTTCCTAGCACCATGGGCTGGGCGAGCGCTGCTGCTGCAACAGCAGAGAGCCTCAAGCGGCGCAGATAGAGTAACCTTGTTGTTTATTACGTATTTGAGCCGTTTGGGGTCGAAACTCTGGGTCCGTGGGGTCCGAGTAGGTACTCGCTTCTTTTTTCGGGAAATCTCGAAGTGATTAATCGACGCCTCTCGTGACCAGAGGGCAGGCCTATTCTTAAGAGAATAAGCATTGCCATTAAACGTAGCAATACTGCCAGCCTTCTGGGCACATTTACAATTGACACCGATTTGGAGGAATACTTTGACGCCTAATCTTTTAAAATGTCTTCTTTTTTACCCCCTTATTGTTTTATTTTTTGTAAATATTTAGTGTAAATTCTTCAGTTTTCGTTTTAATTAAATTTCAAAATTAGATACTTATATTTATTTTTCATATTTTAAGTTTTAAACAATCAGTACTTACCCATTTGAAATATTAATATATATATAGCTGCTTGTGCTGATTCACTGACTGATTGATCACCTCTCCTGAACAATTTTGTATGAAAAAAATTTTTTTCAATTACCATTTCGTATAGAAGAGAAAAATTCATTCGGAGGAAAAATACGGAGAGAGCTGATGATTGAGGATTTCGAAGACGGGTGAAGAGCACAGCCAAGGGTATTGGAGATAGGTGGGGGGTGCTCGACCAAATGTCATTCGAAACATCATCCAATTGGCAGTGAGCTGAAAAAAAATTCAAAATGGCGGATTCAAAATGGCCGCCATTCGAATTTCGCCGATATCTCTGAAAGTATAAAAGATGGAAGAACGGTGTCTTGAGAAGAGTTGATCAGGACTCTAAGGTCTATGCGATGAACAGAAAAAAAAATCCAATATGGCGGATTAAATTTTTTCCATAGTAAATGTATGGAAATTTTATGAGACTAAATGTTGGTAACTATGCAAGGTTTTGATGCGGTTTTTCGGAGAATTACTAGAGAAAAATATGGAATGAGATGATGATTGAGGGTTTTGAAGACAGTCGAGGAGCATGGGCAAGATATTAACGTTAGGTGGGGACTGCTAAAACAAAAATTACTTGGAACGTCATGCAATTGGCAGTGAGCTGAAAAAAGAAATTAAAATGGCGGATTCAAGATGGCCGCCATACAGATTTCGTGTTGTTCTATCTCGGAAAGTATAACAGATAAGAGAGTGGTTTCTTAGCAATAGGTGATCAGGATCTTAAGTTCAACGGGATGAATAAAAAAACTAAATGGAGGTAGTGATGATGATCTAGGATTTGGATGATGGTTGAGGAGCACGGTCATGGTTTTAAAGATAGTTAAGGTCTGTTAGAGCAAAAAATACGCTGAACCTCATCTGATGAGGTTCAGCGTATTATTTGTTCGAACAGCCCTTAACTATCTTTAAAACCATGACAGTGCTCCTTGGTCATTTTTTAAGCCCACTGCCAATCGGATTCCAATTGGCGATGGAGATGACGGCGATACCTTTATAGGCGGGAAGACTGTTACTATATATATAGCTACTTGTGCTGATTGGCCACTGATTGATCACCTCTCCTGAACAATTTTGTATGAAACATTTTTTTTTCAATGACCATTCCGTATAGAAGGGAAAAATTCATGAAGAACAAAAATATGGAGAGAGCTGATGATTGAGGATTTCGAAGACGGGTGAAGAGCACGGGGAGGGTATCGAAGATAGGTGGGGGGTGCTCGACCAAATGTCATTTGCAATGTCATCCAATTGCCAGTGAGCTGAAAAAAAATTCAAAATGGCGGATTCAAAATGGCCGCCATTCGAATATCGTCGATATCTCGGAAAGTATGAAAGATGGAACAACGGTTTCTTAACAAGAGTTGATCAGGAACTAAAGGTCTACACGATGACTAGAAAAAAAAATCCAATATGGCGGATTTTTTTTTCCATAGAAAATGTATGGGAAAAATGACTAAGGGCGAAAAAGTTGTCGGCGATGATATTTTTATAGGCGGAAAGACAGCACGCGGGCCACATGTGGCCCGCGCCCCCACGCGCCCTACTAGTTATAATATATATAGCTCGATTACCACTGACTCACTCATTGACATAATTGTTCTCCCAGAAGGAGACAGAAAACGATATAATGATGTATGAGAGATGTGTTCGGGTGCGGGAGTCGACTAGGGAAAAATTATGACATTTCAGAAAAACAAGATGGCGGCCGACGTGACTTTCGTAACTCTTTTGTTTTCCAACCGATTTCGTTCAAAATTGCAGTTTCTTGAGGCAATGAGTAAATGGTTTTTAGAAAAATTTTAAAAATTTTGAAAACCAAGATGGCGGCCGAGCTGTGACGTTTTAAAATTTTTCATATTTCGACCCCATACCGCGGCGCCACAGATCCTACACAGGGTGGTTGAAGATGTCAATTTTTTCTTGTTTCGCCCACAATTATCCTGAATTTTGACAAAACGGGAGTAATTTTTCAAAATCCAAGATGGCGGCTGTTCTGGCGGCCAATCAGTGTGAAGTACGAAAAAACGCGATTTTAAAATTCGAATTTCTCACAGTTGGCAACATCGGAGCGTTTCGACTTCTATGGGGCGATTGTGTGTACAGACTCGAAGTATTGAGTGGGGGAAAAAAATTACCCCATTTTTCGGGAAATTTCGAGATTTTCCCCAAAAAGTAAAAAATCTAATTATGGACTTTTTGCGAAATCCGAGTATGAGCGACCACGTGTCTTACTCGAACAAATGACATTTGAGTATTTTTGTGATCGAGCACTGGCAACACTGGCTTCTACCAAAGTAAAAGTGATTTTCGACATGGTCACTTTTCAGGGGTCATCATGTCGCCTGGGTGCGAGCGAAATGAAAAATTTAAATGTCATACGAAGTGACATATCCTGCAGTTACTGGGAAAAGTACTAAACTATGTAAAATATTTCTGTGAAATGCGGTGGCGGCCATTTTGTATTCATTTAATTTTTTTGAATATTTTGATCGTGTTTTTGAGGCACTTGGCCACATTTCGGAAAGTCGACATGTATGAACCGATTGTGTAACTCGACCGGCAGTATCGAGATATATAAACTGTGTTGCCACATTTGGGGTAGATTTAGAGATTTTCCCCAAAATGCCCACGTGTAAAATTTTGTATGAACAATTTTTTTTCACTTATGGGTTCGTATAAAAGTTCAGAAATTACTTTGCGATAAATATGGACAGAGCTGATGATTGAGGATTTCGGAGACGGGTGAGGAGCACAGCCAGAGTATTTAAGATAGGTGGGGGGTGCTCGACCAAATGTCATTCGAAACCTCGTGCAGTTAGCAGTGAGCTGAAAAAATTTTCAAAATGGCGTAAAAAAGATGGCCGCCATACAAATTTCGTCGGTGTCTATCGTAGTAAGTATGAAAGATAGAAAAGTGCTTTCTTAGCAAAAATTGATCAGGACGAAGAAGACTATTTATTCAAATAAGAAAATTTTCAAAATGGGGAAAATTTTTTTTTCATACTAAATTGTATGACGATTAGGAACTATAAGAAAATTGTCATTGTTCTCCTGGAAACAGATAGAAAACGATACAGTGGTGTATGGGAGATGTGTTTAAGTGAGGAAGTAGAGTAAGAAAAAATTATGACATTTCAGAAAAACAAGATGGCGGCCGACGTGACTTTCGCAACTCTTTTGTTTTCCAACCGATTTTGTTCAAACTCGCAGTACTGGAGGAAATGAGTAAATTGATTATAGATAAAATACGCATTGACTCGGGGTGTAGATTTGAGTAAATAAAATTACCCCATTTTTCGGGAAAAATTGAAATACGGAATTTTTGTAAAATCCGAGTATAAGCGACCACGTAAATTGCTCCAAGCAGCTACGCGGTCCGCTTTAGCGGGCCGCGCCCCCACGCGAAAAACTAGTTTCATATATATAGGCCATTACTTGTTAGCACTTATGAATAGTCGGTACAAATAATTAAGTAGGTACATAATATACTTATTAATAGTGATAACTATTTCAGTAAATATTGTTTTGACGGTATCCATATCTCTTGTTCTTTCTTGCGCAATGAATAAAACTCCTCTTGATGACACCCAAATTGATTACTTGGAATTTTAGACTAACGGTGTCAGAAGAGAGCAGTGATAGACCTCTGTCAACATTGTGGAGTCCGGGGGATTCGAATCGCGGCCACAGATCTCTAACTATTCGCAGTTAGGAGCGTTTGTCAAAACTAAATATCACCTGCTTAGCGGTGAAGAAGAAATTGTGAGAAAATCTACTCGGAAATCAGCTTAGACGAGAAAAATAAAGAAAAGATTTCATTTTGCAAGCGACGTATGTCGAATTCAATCGCAAAAATATTATGCTCAACTATAAAGAATAACACGACATCGCGCTTCGATTTCCTCCGCGCATAGGAAATTGCTTTCATTTTTAAAAGCGTGAAAACAATGTTCGCCGTAAATAAAATTATTCACGCCCACACAAAATTGGAGTAGGTTATGCTTTTGCAGCGCGCTGACTAAAGGGTTGCCATGTTTAAATGCATTTTATGGAAATTCTATTTCTATATAAATTATAATTGGCAGGTCGTAAAATTGACTTTATAAATCATAAATAAGCTCGTAAAACAGTTTTTACGAGGAATACTTATGATAAGGTGATAAGAAATGCAAGCCTGAAGTCCCCAGATACGGCCTCGCTACATAGTAGCAAAACCGACACTGAAAACGGGGTATACTGTCTTGACTTTTTTTAATAACTTACAAGTACAATCTTTTTGAAATTGGCCCAACTAAAGATAACTTGGATGAAGCTTATGCCGAAGTATCTGTAATAGATGTGAATCGCAGATACACGTCGTGTTATTGTGAACGACCTTGACAGTTAAGGGGACTTTAGCCCAAGCCCATCTTATTGGCCAAATGTATTTCATAACTTTGTGGTCAGGCATGCAGATTTCCTCACGTTGTTCCTTCACGGTTCATCATCATCATTGTCATCTTCGAAGCGAAGTTTGGCGGTCAACTAGCAAAACCCCCTTAAAACTATCGCCCTCATTTATGCCGAGCACTGAGAAAATTCTTCGTGTTTATATTTTGTCGGTGTTGGAGGCAATAGGGAATTTTTTCTCCAGGCAGGTGTTATGCACGGGGACCGCTTGTGTGTCCGTATGACGTCAGAAGTTGTATTTATAGAACGCTCGTCGAAAACTCCGTCAGCGTATGCTAAGGGACAGATTACGCCATTTATCTTCAGCTATCTAAGACCGCTACACTATACAAAAGAAGTATTTGCATCAGTAGGTAGTTTCCTGTTGCTTCCTAAACAGGCATTTTAGAGATAACACTTTAAACCACTAACTGCTGTAGCCTCTTCCACCCGGTGAATGGATGAATGGATATCCCGTCATTCGCCTTTACGCAAATGATACCAACTTGATTTCCGAAAAGTCAGAGCCTCAGTGGTACCCGAGATTCGAATTCCCGACCCTTTGATGAGAGGTACAAATTTTAACGGAGAGGCAGAGATCTGAACAAATGAGTTATAACTTATCTGCTCTATTTATAGTCCCTTATAAGAGTGATAATAGTGCAGGACAGTTTCCGAAGAACGGCCACAAAGCTGGCACACTAGCCGGTCGACAGTCGCCACTCAGCACAATTTAGCAAACAAGCTCATTGTCAAGTGTGGCGGGTCGGACGCGTCAACACGCAGCGTGTGGACCATACAGTGTGCAGCGAGTGGACTTCACTAACACAAGCTCTATTTGTTTGTAAGCCGTGTGATGAAGACGCGACATTCATCGCCATAATTAATACCGCTTTTGTCCGCCTCGTTTCGTTACGCAGTTTAGAAACACGACCGAAACATAGGTACTGTAGCCTGTAACTAACCTATGTAGATTTGTAACAATAATATAATAGATAAGGTGTAAAAACAGTTGCCGCCCATGAGGCAGTAAAAAAGGGAAACAGACCTCTGTTGCACTGCAAATACAGGTATACCACAGTTTCCGAAGGTTACAAGGGTAGGAGGTACTGGATATAGAAACTTACCGAATCTTGATCGTGAGCATTTGGTGTGGACGGCTGAGCAGGCCTAGGAGGTGGAGGGTAGCCCTGTAGACAAAATTAGATAAGATAATAAAACATATAAATTGGTGATCACAATATATTATCTCCTATTACCTATAAGTAGAAGAACAGTCATCAAAGTTTTTACGTTATTAAGAGCTGTCCAGGATCAAAAGTAGGTCAAAAAGTAAGTGGCATTGACAGTGTAGCTTTATCATTAAAGGGATAAAGTCTCCGTTGTTATTTCTCGTCCACGGCAATGCTTGCACGATCGTGGCCGAGTGGCGCTATTAATTGGAACCGACGCCGGCGCCGTCTGCCACTCAAGTAATTAACCGGCATTGCATTACCTCTATAGATGGTGTTACTATTTATTTTTATAAAAGGGGTATAAATGGCGAAAATAGCGGACGCGGTAAGCGGCTTAACTCATGTCATGACCAATAAGGATAATCGCCCCAATTATAGACATTAACGAAGCTTAATACTTATTAGGTATATTGAAACTGAAGAAGGGGTCGCGCCCTTTTTGTTTACTCGTTTAAAAATGTTACCCCTTGAAAAAGTGACCTCATATTTAATAGTTTATTTTTATCAGTGAATCCGCAAGACAGCCATAACATGCCTGATAGATTTGTTGCCTAAAATCTACCAAGATTTAATAACGTTTAATAAGAAAGCTCTGCACGCGGCGACGTTTTGAGTCCAGGTTGCAAAAATCCGTTTCGTTCGTTCGTTTCAGCCGATGGGCGTCCAAAGCTGGACAAAGGCCTCCTGCAATGATTTCCAGCCCACACGGTCCTGTGCTACCTATACCCAGCGCCTTCCCACGACTCTTTCAATGTCGTCAGTTCATCTGGTCGAAAAAAAATCCGTTTGCAAGAAGAAAATTACTGCAATACTCAGAGACCAAAATCGCTATACAAAGACACAATCGACACTCCAAAGCCCACGAATCGACATTTCAGCTGCAGCAAGAAAATCGTCAATGTTTTGTAAAGAAAGCAATTTTGCAAGGCTTCGCACGGCGTAAAGCTCCCTACAATTGCCCCTCCAAACAATTACTTCATAAAGTGGAGATAGCACGTGATTATAAACGATCGTTGAGAAGTTGACCGGCTCTGCTCTCAAAGTTAGTTGCATACAACTCAAAGTTTCCCACTTTAACTCAATGGGTAAAGACGCTTAAAAGTTTGAAGCAAAAGGGAATATCATTTTCATTCCACTTTTGTTACATAAAAGGCGCAATCTACTTCTTTTATTTATACGCTCTAAAGTGATGTTCCGCAGTTTGTATAAATCCGAAAACAGTTTAAGTTTTTCCAAAAAATATTTATACATTTCAGCAGATTTCGTTCATCATAACTTTAATTACATACCAAATACCAATCAGATCCGCTTAGACCTTTGATAAAGTTTAAATTATTTCTATGGTAGGTTTCATAAAACAAAATATTTAAATATTAAAAATTTAATAATGCTGCCTTACTGAAATAGCGGAAATAAAATATTGCATTCCGTTCAATTAAAATACTAGTAGGACGGAAAGCAATATTCAAATATTTTGAAAGGCAAGAACCTTTAGAAGCTACTACCTTTTACAAAAATCAGACAGCGAAATGATTCATACAGCACAGAAATAGGAATCAGGGTAAACTGCTTTTTAAGAGTATCGTCTAGTGACGAAGCATGACGCGAGTAGATATTTTCAAAAATGATATCTACGTCCTCATAGAGAGAGTTAAAGTCCAGAGCTAGGCCTAAATTTTGTTTTTGAAATATAGCTTCAGGTGATAACGTTTTTACCCCCAAAAAGTTTTCCGAATTGGATATTTTGGTTACCGCTTTTTGTATGAAAGCCTACAGCTAGACGATCCTCTTAACGGTTAGATGCAACTTAGCGATTGCAGGGAACGCTCGTCGGGACTTGGGACGTCGACGCGCGCTCTCAAAGATAATTTCATGCAATTCAAAACATTCCCGCTCTAACTCAATGAACTAAGATTGTAAGAATTTCGCTCGCGACCTGAAATAACGTTTTGTGAATGAAATGCGAAATGTATTTGGTACTTTGGTAGTGAAATTTGTGATTAAACTTTGAGGACAAATGTTAAACATGTAACGGGTTGATTTTGGCGGAAATCCAAAATTTTTTTTTTATAAATTATACTTTACAGTAAAATGTACATAAGAACATTTTAAATATATTATTAGTGATGCTAATGCCACAGAGAGCTTCTACGATTGCTAAGCACACGTTAATTCTGAAATCAATAGAAGTCAGGTAAGGAAGCCTTACCTACCTACTCTCTGATCTGCTCTGTCGCGAGATACGTAATACCTTTATTGGCTGACAGCTCCATCTGTAGGCCGTAATTAAACGAGTATCTCAAACGACTAAACCAATTATTTAATCACAAAATCAACAACAGAAATAACGAAGGTAAGCATAAAATAAAATATACAACTCTAACTCTCCATCTCCAAGGATTAGCATCTCCAACGGAAAAGTTTTCATATAAAATATCTTCGCAAAGTCAACGCTGCACCGCGTACCCGAGTGATGACGTACTTACTCGTAGCCAGCAGGTATAATTACAAAAGCTCACCGAGTTGAGAGACTCACTCTAACTTAGTTCCGTTCAACTCTATGACTTTCACGCAGCTTACTGCTCACGTAAACGGATTAAGCACAAAGGAAAGATTTTCTTCAACTGTCGACTAAATAAGCATACCTACTACTTACTATTCAGAATCTTATGCTCGTTTTCACCAAGATTTTGAGGAACACCTAAGCCCGTAGGTGCTAGTTTTCACTTACAACGACTGTCGCGAGATACGTAATACCTTTATTGGCTGACAGCTCCATCTGTAGGCCGTAATTAAACGAGTATCTCAAACGACTAAACCAATTATTTAATCACAAAATCAACAACAGAAATAACGAAGGTAAGCATAAAATAAAATATACAACTCTAACTCTCCATCTCCAAGGATTAGCATCTCCAACGGAAAAGTTTTCATATAAAATATCTTCGCAAAGTCAACGCTGCACCGCGTACCCGAGTGATGACGTACTTACTCGTAGCCAGCAGGTATAATTACAAAAGCTCACCGAGTTGAGAGACTCACTCTAACTTAGTTCCGTTCAACTCTATGACTTTCACGCAGCTTACTGCTCACGTAAACGGATTAAGCACAAAGGAAAGATTTTCTTCAACTGTCGACTAAATAAGCATACCTACTACTTGCTATTCAGACTCTTATGCTCGTTTTCACCAAGATTTTGAGGAACACCTAAGCCCGCAGGTGACAGTTTTCACTTACAACGACTGTCAACTAAGGGCTTAAGTGTCCCTTAAAATGTTGGTGAAAACGAGCATTAGATTAATTCTTACACCCAATTTCACCAAGTAATTAATCATGGTTTAATTATCATACATACCTTGTAATATTTTTTGTAAACACACATGTTAACAGCATTACATGAATTAAATGAGAAAAAAAGGGATGGATAAAAATTGATGGGGTAAGTATATTACGTAACTACGAAGCAGGAATTAAAAACAAAATTTACTATAACCGAAAAAAGCTGTGTTTAGTTTATTTAATTAGGTATCAGGTAAATTACACTTACAACCCTTTTAGAAAAACGATTGCTAGATGAAGTCTATAAATACGATTGATAGCCTAGCTGCTGTATTTTCAGCCCGTCCACATAATAAATGTCGAAACGTGTATAAAGTTATTAGCATCCTGTATAAAATTAGCTTCATTACCAAAAATCCACGTTATGCATTTTCCAAATGCAACAACATCCACGCAAATAACGAGAATATTTTAGCGGCGCGTATAAATAACGCCATAAAACACGCGGGCAGTATAAATAAACAAACTTCCAAACACAGCGCACGTAAAGCGAGAGGCGAAACAAGCCCGCAATTACATAGACATACACACAGCGCCGAATGCGCAAAACACACTAATTCCACTTTGTGTCCGACCGGTCGCCGCTCCGATGAGAGATCTATGTATGCGCTTAGCGAATGAAAAATTCAATCCAAAATTGTATGATTGGTCCCTTTATTCAGTGAATACGAAACATCGTTGACAAGCCGGGTTTGTTTTGTCTGTGTACCGAATTTGTTTGTTGATCACGATAATTATTCAGGTGCCCGCCCCGTTGCCTTTTTACATTTGTTTCGCTCTGCCGAATGCCTAATTTGTTATTTATAGAAGCTCTCTCTAAATGAATGTTTATGGACTATCGACCAGTCATTAGGGCTTAATCACATAAACAATCAGACATTTATAATTTTCATAGTTGATCTTTTGATGGTACCTTTTAGGATCATATCATGCGATAAATAATAGTACCACTTGTAGTTGGATCCACTTATCTAATGCCTACATTATCAAGAAGGAAGAAGTAGAAGAAGAAGTAACATTTCATTGCAATCACAAATTAAAAACTATATAAGACAGAAACATGGAGTAAAATAATACTAGGCAAAGACGGTATCACAATCAATCTCTTCCAAGTAAACTTTTGTGGAAGAAATGTCAAAATGTCATTTTAAATGAGGTCTCTCTCATTGCTATTATATTTAGTGGTGTGCCACATACTCCGTTCACATCATTTTTCCGAGAGCATAACCGAGACAAGTCATTATGACACAACATAAAAAAAACAACAAGCAGTGCAAAACATATTCGCAACAACAACATAAAACAGCGACGACCAATTAATTGACGAAAGAGAACCGGAGCACGTCAGCGGCAGAAGCGTTATATTCTTGGTATTATTTGCGGGAGTCGCGTCGCGCGTCGCAGGGAGGGCGTCATAATTTACCCAACACGATCGCCGACAGCGCTCCGCGCGGCGTCGCCAATACCGCGCCCGCACCAAATGTGCGCCGAGCAGTAGGCAGGATAGTGTTGCCAGCTGGTAGTTCAACACTGGGACATGACTCCAACAAAGCTTTTTCTTTAAATAACAAGTTCCATTTCGGAGGGTATCGCGCAGGGGAGTAAGCGAAAGAAATTGGGTTTTTTGCGTGACGAAAATCTCGTCATGAAGAAAATCTACGAAAATCTACAACAGAATGGGCATGCAATCACGTATAGAGATTTGGAATTGAAATCGTTAGCGCGAACTATAACTGAAGACAGCGCCATCTGTCGAGTGATGGTTGAAACTTGAAATCACAAGTGTAAATATGTAAACTGGAGTTCCTATAAATTTTAATAAGAAACAAATTAATTTTAATCAAAATTTCACTCGCAGCGAGATTTGACCCCGCGTCTCCCAGCTCTCGCGGCTGGGTGCTCTATCCGCTGAGCTATACCAGCCATATCCCTCCGCGATTAAATTTCGTATTATAGGCAGAACCAGCGCCATCTGTTGTGAAACATTACAGTTTTAAACAAAATTTCGAAGGCCTATAATTTCATATGAAAGAAGCTTCGAACGAGAGATGACACGTTGCCGTATTTTACTTGACGGACTTTTATATGACGAAAAGCTTAAATTGACTTCGTTATTTAAAGAAAAAAAATGTGCAAGCAAATTGTCTCAATTCTCAGTGCCGGATACGATATGACAGTTGGCACGTCGAGGAAAACTCGGACGATTCCGCGAAAATCACAAACGTTGGCAACACCATCCGTAGTCAGCGCTTCGTAGGTTTCCGACCGAGAGAACTGCCTCGCAAGTTCCGAGAATCTAGAGCATTTTGCAGTTTGCGAGACTGCCTCCGAACGATAACTTCGCCTTTATGTACAGAGAAAAACGTTCACATTAAATCGCTTCTTAGTTGCGCTCGCAACTTACAGCGAATGACGAGATTAAATACAGCAAAGTACACACTCACATTGAGTTGTATTGTCGAGTAAGTAAAAACTCAAGTGCATTTAATATTAAATCAAGTGTGACGACGTACGGACGGACGGAGAAAGTCTCACCATAAGGGTTCCATTTTTACCATTTTGGTATGGAACCCTAATAACTAAGGTAACTAAATACCGATATTATTTTCCTTTCCTCTATTTCGATTGCATAAATAAACAAATGTTTGTCTCCCAAAAAAAAGAGGGTAGATAAATCAGTTGAGATAAGGGAAGTCACGCAATTATTCGCAAAGGCTTTGACTAATGTATCTCCTTGACAATAAAATATAGCGTGTTTTTACCGGCGAAGCGGCAACCGGCTAGTGAATGGGTAGAAATGTCGCGAGCAACCGGCGCGCCCTGTGGGGGGAATACTAAATGGACCCCGGTTGGACTTAATATGTTGCCATAGTCTCGACTCCTTGGACCAATGTCTCACAGTAAACTAAGGCTATTACAATATCGAACGTCGTATCTTGCCTACTGATAATAACTTATCTACAGTGAAAAACAAAACGCTTTAATAACATACAAATGAACAAAGAGGAAATAAATGTGCACCCATTTGCTGGGATTTTTTTCCATGAAAATAGCAATGTAATTAATATTGTTTCAGTAGTGGAGTCCAGTAAAATATAATTAGTGATTCCTCATTACCGCGCGGCGTGGCCCCTCTGGACGTTCGTGCGTCTGCTGGCTTATGGTTATTAATAACGCGGACCGCCCCCGCCCGCCGCGCACCCCCGCCGACTCCCCACGCTCGCTGCCGCTGCCGCACGTCTGACATTTTAATTCCGGACTCGGGGCTATACCGGCTATACGTCCACCGCGCGATCCTGTAGGTACTATCGACAACTTTATCGACTCTATATACATTTCATTTCAATTCGCGATGCAATTGTGGGTAAAAAAGATATTATCCATATTCCGAAAGTTTGCATAGACTACTATATCATCGACACAACTGAAGTGTAAGAATATAGCGAACGAGTCGATTCATTATACGGAGCATTAGAAATGAAATTGCCCCTTCAAGTACAACCAGGCGGTTGGGGAACTATAAAAACGTATGAAATAACATCGAGCGGGGCATTCGAACATCACTAGCTGCAAACGCTACAATGGCGGTCGGGCGAGCGCAGGTCGAGCGCAACATGGCTGCCTAGTAGGCGGTTCGAGCGACAGAGACGAGAGAGCCAGCGGGCGCGGTCCTCTCGCTCGCGCTCGCACGCAACGCTCGGCATCGATCTCCACTCGCTCCGCTCGCCCCCAGCACCAGAAAGGCGGAACTAACAAAATTACAAAGCGCTTTCGAGCCGCTAATCATAAAATAAGATACGACGTTTCATTTCGACCGTACGACTCTCGAGCGATCACGATGCTGGAATAGCCCTTGACTCACAAAATTTCTCCTTACATCGCACCGGAGTATTCACCTCGCGTTCTAACTTCGGTGTATTCAGAGATGGAGTTTTAGATCGTTTCGAAATCAGATTGTGAGATGTGGTCCCCCTTTTTAACTGTTCTTTAGAAACCGAGCGAGGAATTCCCTTCCGTGCAGTGTAACAATTACGTCAGTGAACAAAAAACGTTATGTAGAGTTTGAGATCGGAGCGGAATTTTTAATTATGTTTGTTACTTTGATTGAAAGCGAGAACCGCTTTATCGCCGGAGTGTACAGCTGAAATGGGAACAGAACCACTTTTTGTTATTGGAACTGCATTTAACTTTGTATCAAAAATTAGAAATTTAGAATAGCTACGTTAGCTTTGTATCAGAAATAAGAGTTCATAACTAAGTTACGTTTGCTCTTGAAGTCTTGATGCTGTATCATTAGCATTACTAGTTAGATACTGTATAACCACATACGTGTCATATCTTGTTATTCGTGTGTATAACTTTATTAGAAAAAAACCTATGTGGACCCAAAAAATTCTAGTTCAAGGAAGATAATATTATAGTCTGGGGAATTGAAATTCATTGTCATGGGATACTTAATTGAATGCATCCGATTATGCAACAATTGCTGTAAAGTTTATAATGGTTAGTGGTTACTGTTCCTCTTTATCTCTACAAATTTATGATAAATAGTCAAATTTATTTGCTATCCAGCATCTACAATAGCTAAACGCTATGTAGGTATAGATGGGTACTTTTTTCATTTCTTTGTTCACTTTCAATCCTTATATTGTAGGCGCAACCATTCCCTTTTCACTATCATTGCCGATGGCAATATCACTTTTAGGGTCCCGTATTCCAATCGCAATGGGAATGCTCCCAGCTGACGTTTTCTCTCTGGAAGAGTGACGTTTAATATCTACGCCCCGCGGAACGGGCGGCGGTGCTCGCCTTGTAGCGAGAAACGGGGTAATGTTTATCAAACGTCAATCTCTTTACCATTTTATTTAACAGAATATAGTATTGAAAGTTGGAACCCTTATACAATGTTGAATTTGTAGATGAAAAAACATACTTATTAATAAGATAAACTTAATCTAGTGTATTTCAAATAGAGGCATATCTGAGCCATTAAAATTACTGTTTTAGTATTAGATTTTGTGTCTATAGAAATCTGATAAAAAAATTTTAGGCACGACCGTTGGGGAGATACATATTATATTATACCAGCTGACCGGGCAAACGTTCTTCTGCCATTTAGGGGTATGAAAAATAGTTGACGACCTATTTCTCAGATATATCGAATGTAGACAAAAAAAAATCATAAAACTATGTCCAAAATGGTCCAAATCTATTTTAAATACGTATCAAAATTTCTGCATCCGGCAGGATTTGAACCCGCGACCCCAGCTATGGGGTTGCTGTTGCCACTGAGATACGTGAGTCATATCCCAAGCCCAAGGGAGTGAAAATTCGGATACTTCGTTCAATTCTTAGGCAGAACTTAATCTTAACAATCCGTTTCGACGGAGGTTGCAAACACTGTAACACGAGAATTTTATACATTGGATGATGTGTTACAAAAACTCTTTGTAATAATATAGACAGCATACTGTCCACTGACAGCATACTTAGTAATGACTGCTCTATGATCTATTATATCGTCGCAGGAAGTATAGCAGTTTTTATTACGATAAGGGCCGTTCAAATAGACCTTGTTACTTGAATTTTCATTACAAATTGCGATGCGGAATGCGGGCCCGGGTCTCCGATGTCGTGATTACAAGACTGAGTGACGTTTTACTTTTCAAATTCAGAGACTTTCTTGCCGCGATGAGCTCTCGGTACGTGACTTTGATTTTCAAGTTAAATCTATTCAGTTGGCAATTCTAAAACCAAATTTTTTGAGTGAGATAAGTACCTATAACTAAAACCACAGACCAGGGAATTACTTTATATTGACTAAAACCGTATGTAAGCTTTTGGATGGATAAGATAAAAGGTGAATATTTTGCGCACCTTGAGTAAAAAAATTTCGCTGACTATTTGAAATCCGACTGAAAGCTTTGGTAGTTGGTACTACATACAATGATATGTTGTTAAAACAAATACGAACTACTTCCAAGTACCGAGACCTAATCATAATATTATTATCGTTTTGTGCACGGTCGACCACGTGCGTTTCACAAGTAGGCGCCTGTCGGACTAGATATGTATATTGTATACCTACTCGTATCTAATTGTACATGGAACGGATCGTGACGTAACTGATTCACTCACGCCGCCGGCGACGAATTCCGATCTGTGACTAAAATCTAAATACGGATTTACTTCAAAGGACGCACTGTGTGTTTGTGACATCAGACAAACAGGCTGAGTGGCTTTTTAAATTCTCTAAATTTAGCGCGTCTAAAAATGAACACCTTTGCAATGATCCAGTTGAAAGTGTTCCTAAAGACTAGTGTTGTATATCTTTCCTCAGGGAACTTTGTGAAATGGATAGAGTGCCATCCCCAAAAACCTGATAGAGCTATCAGAAGTTTGAACCCAACTTTTGCACCAATAACCCTATCACTGCCTCAAAGCTATTCGGTGGTAGTAGATAAAGCAAAATTAATGAACAAAACATATTATTTTTTCGCTTCTCGTTTACCGAACTCTTTCTTTTTAGTGATAATTAGAAAAATATTTATTGGTAAAAAAAAAACTTTGATATGTTTTATTAGTATTATTCAAACCGTTCAACTCCAACATATGAAGATAGGCATATTGCTTTAAAATAATTGAGTAACGAGATTCCACCCGAACAAACACCAATTGCAAGTAAAATAAAATCTTATAAAAATGGGAAATGCTTTCCAAAAAACCAACTTCAAATGCCACTACAAAGAGTGAAATAATTTTTAATGTAGGTACCTACACCAATTCGAAGTCGGGCAATGTTTCATACAATCCCTAATAGTCCTTCTTACTTACTTGATGTGCGAAGAAATGACGAAGTCATAGACAATCGCCCGACTTCGAATTGGTGTAGGTACCTACATTGAAAAATTATTTCACTCTTTGTAGTGGCATTTGAAGTTGGTTCTTTGGAAAGCATTTCCCATTTTTATTTTTTACTTTTTTAGTGGAAAACAATAAAATGCACAAGGCGTTGTAAAAATACCCAAATCGCTTGAGGTGTGTTCATAAAATCCGAAGAGATCCCTCAATTTCACCAAGATTCCATCATCAGACCGTGACTTGATGACTGTAGTCATTAAATCTGTATCTGCTAGCAAATGCACCAGTAACTATAAAAAATACCCAACTCGCTTCAAGTATACTAGCAAAATTTTAAGAGTTCCCTCGATTTCACCAAGATCCCATCATCAGACCCTGACTTGATGACTTTAGTCATCAATTAATCAGTATCTGCTAGCAAATGCACCAGTAACTATAAAAAATACTCAACTCGCTTCAAGTATACTAGCAAAATTTGAAGAGTTCCCTCCATTTCACCAAGATCCCATCATCATACCCTGACTTGATGACTTTAGTCATCAAATCAGTATCTGCTAGCAAATGCACCAGTAACTATAAAAAATATCCAATTCGCTTCAAGTATACTAGCAAAGTTTTAAGAGTTCCCTCGATTTCACCAAGATCCCATGATCAGATCCTGACCTAATGACCATAGGGCAGTGTGGAAAATATTACTCTTTCAAATAATACCCAAATTGTTTCAAGCGTCCATATAAAATTTGAAGAGTTCCCTCGATTTCTCCAAGATCCCATCTTCAGATCCTGACCTGATTAAAATGGGACCATCTGGAAACTATACCCTTTTAAACAAAAAAAGAATTTTTCAAATCGGTCCACGCGTCTTCGAGTAATCGGTGAGTGAACATACATAGATAAAATAAAAATAAAAAAGATTCCGACGAATTGAGAACCTCCTCCTTTTTTTGAAGTCGATAAAAAAACCGATCTCGAAACAAGACCAACCAGATGACTTGAACTGGTGCTGGGAAACTACAGCCACGTTTTACAAGCTGAGTCATTAATCCCGTCTCAAAATTAATTTGCATATCCGTTTGTTAGCAACGTCTCGGATTAGTAACGACCAACACGGCCCACTGGGCGGATGTCGTTTACATTTATCGGTGAAATAATCAACGAAAACTGTTAATGAACCAAAATCAGGAACTTCGTCGGTGTTTCGGAAATCAATTTCAAGATTTTACGACCTAACATCAACTTACCGCGACTTCTCATTTTGAATTATACTGTTGTTGATTGTTTATTATAATTTGGACAAATATTTCAGATATCGCCCGCGTGGTAGATACAATGCCTAGATTACGGACAGTACTTGGTGTATAAATTATACAAACGTTGTTTTGCCATTAGGGATATATAAAAATAGCTTAAGACCTACTGTCAGACTCACCGAACATACATAGAAAATTTCATAACAATCGGTCGAGCCGTTTCGGAGGAATTTGGTTACAAAAATTCATCATCATCATCTCAACCCCTTTTTACGTCCCACTGCTGGGCATGGGTCTCCTCTCAGACTGAGAGGGGTTTGGCCATAGCCCACCACGCTGGCCAAGTGCGGGTTGGCGGGCTTCACACACATTCGAGAACATTTTTGTGAACTCTCAGGCATGCAGGTTTCCTCACGATGTTTTCCTTCACCGTTAAGCAAGTGACATTTAGTTTCTTAAAACGCACATAACTCGGAAAAGTCAGAGGTGTGTGCCCAGGATTCGAACCTGCGACCTCCTTATGAGAGGCAGAGGTCAGAACCACTGAGCTATCACTGCTTCTTTTCACACAAAAATTGGCGCGAGAATTTTATATAGGTATATTAGATTCTTTGGTCTGGCTGCGGTATAAATAAATGTTAATAAAAATTAACTAAAAAAGAATGTTCCTGAATGATAGAACATTACGAATACGATACTTTAAGAGCATCATTGATTTTGTTTTATCACAATTCATACCTTATTTTGTGATACTTTACACGACTTATCGTTACTATAATCGTATGATTGATTTAAGAGCAATAGAATTAACTACACTCAAGCTGGAGAATTAAATGATTTATGAAACTGATGTTTTAGGTGTTTGTGGCGATGATAGAATAACAAATATACATACAAATTTTACAGTAGTAATTTTACGTAGTCGGTACAATGAAGAATTTCATAGGAATAACTGAAAGTTAGCAATAATACAAAAGTGATTAGTTTGTTATTTCACTGCATTTAACAAACGGTAACAATACTCAATGCAAGGTAAGCTGTTATCAAATTACATGCTGCATTGAAATGCAGGGCGTTTCGATTTACATAAATTACCTATCTGTAATGGGTACCTACGTTATTTTGCTTTATAGTGGTATTGTCTTATTTACCAAAAGGGCCTCACCGCCAATATAACAGTATTTAAAACCAAAAGTGACGAAATCAAAAATATTAGCGACATAAAAACTTCGGAAGAACTTTTTTTTTTAATCAATAAAGGCTTACGCTTGACCACAATCTCACCTGATGGAAAGTGACGATGTGGTCGAAGATGGAGCGCGCTTACCTAGAAGATGCCTATTCACTCTTTTCTTAAAGGTACCCGGGTTGTAAGATACCGGAAACACAGATTTCGGGAGACCATTCCAAACCCTCGCCATGCGTATGAGAAAGGACGAAGCAAACCGCTTTGTACGCACTGGTGGTATATCGACGACATAGGGATGAAAGCTCACCCGACGTCTTGCGGTGCGGTGGTAAAATGGAGAGGGAAGAACCAGATCGAACAGCTCTTGTGCACACTCTCCGAAATATATCCTATAAAATACCGACAGACTTGCCACCTTGCGACGATGCTCAAGACTATGAAGCTTCGCTACAAACGGCGAATCTTCGCCTATGAGTCTCCTAGCCCGACGGTCTACAGCATCTAAAGCTGCCAACTGGTATTTAGCAGAACCAAAAAACAAGTGGCTGCAAAACGTCTTCAAAAGAAAAATGTTCGAAAGATAGGGTTATTTTTCTGTATGTAAATTAAACGAACAATGCCTCTAAACTCGAACACGAAAATACTGAAGCTAAATCTAAATAAAATCGGCAAAGTGCAAGTCGGAATCGCACCGTGGGTTCTGTACTATATTAGAAAATGTAAAACCTGCTTATAAACATTTGGACTATCCAGAAACAGTCTTATTTACATATTTATAAACATAACAAACTCTTTCAGATTTTTTCCCAACCTTGCTTTTTGTCTTTCATGATTTTGGACCACATAAGGTTTTGAGCATTCAACTAAATAGCTCTCTACACGTCGCTGAAAAAAAAGGCTGTCAGGTGATCCACAGACGGACACAACAACAAAGTGATCTTAAGGTTCGTTTCCCTTTATTGCGATACGCAACTCTAAAGAGAAACAAAGAAACAAAAGAACAGGGGTCGCTAAATCAAAAGTTATCAGATTCGATAGACACAAATAGCACGTGGAAGCTCTGGCATTTCGCTTGCAAAGAATTCTCAAAAATATTAGATTCTTTTTAGAAACGCTTTTATACGTTTTATCCGCATTTTTCCCAGCACCAGACCATAGTTACCGTCTACCACCAAAGTACTCACCAAGTCGGATCAAACGAGTCCAAACTACATTGGGTTGAATCGTTTAACGACTGACTTCCTACTCGTATGTACACCTTCCAGTTCCATTATTAGTATGTCACAATTATTTTGTATTGTCATCAGATTTTCATTTACACTTTCGATTGCATCTCAATAACCGCGAAGTGGATCAAAATTAACTGGGACGGGAGAAACAAAATAAAAGTCACAATATTACAAAACATACAGTACCTAATAACTATGTTTTGATTTATTTTTAGTAAACTTTTTCATTACGACCGATTCAAACCTTTTTAAGATGGTTTGTGACTGTGTATCTACGTACCAAGAAACAAAAAGAAAAACACAATATAGGTACACAACAGGCAGAGAGAGCAAAGTTTGCGAAAGTAAAAGTTGCCCATTAGGATGGTCATGAGCATAGACGGTTTATTGAAATAGTTATCGTCGGGGAGGTAATTTTTAAAAATTGCCTACATTTGGCAGCAGTTTAATGACGGCGATAACAGTAAAGTTCATAGCCGGGCTGCCGATGCCGGGGCTCCGGTCGAGCTCCGAGGATTACCCCCACTATCCATACGGGGGGCGCAATTTCGTTAACGTTACAGATTTCCATACAAAATAACACGCCGCGGCTCGTTATCGGCTTGAATTACGCGCATTATGTTCAAGGATGAAAATTTAGTGTTTACTGTTGAGTACATTATATGAAAACGCTTATAATAGTAGTTTATGAAACGGATGCATAATGGGGGGTATTAAAACATGAGTGTGAGTTTAAAAAACGAGCCGCAGGCGAGTTTTTTAATAGTATCACACGAGTGTTTTAATACCTAATTATGTAGAGTTTCATACACTACTTTATCTACGCTCAAATTATCATAAATCCAAACCATAAAATCTTGCTAACGTTTGTCGTAAATCCTTCACTTTGTTGGTAAAAGATTGTGGGTCATTTTTGTTGCAATTACTAAAATGTCAGGTGGAGTTAAATTTTCTTTAGTACGTTTCACTGCTAGACATTTTTCCGCGCTAAGTTTTGACTAAGAAACAAAAATAACACATTGAAATGTTAAAAGTTAGGTATGGCGCCAAAATTCAGTTGCAAACTGCGTATAGTCTGTTAAAAAAGTCATGAAACAAAAAAGAGTAGAAAAATATTTATACAAGTCAGATAAACTATATTTTTAGTGGATAATTAAATAATCAAAAATTATACATAATTCTTTTCAATATTTTTCTGTATGAACACACTTTTTAATCAGTCATATAAGGCAGGGAAAAATTATTGTTTCCGTGAATTAATTGTTGTCTATGGTCGATCATGACTACCAACTAAATGTTGTCTGTGGACTCCTTATAAAAAAAAAAAAAAACAAAATTGAGGATTGGCTCTACACTCTCTTTTGGCTATGACGACCACAGAGAAAAGAAAGTTATTCCCTGGTCTGTGATGACGACACACAAAAATACAGGAACCCAGAGCCGCGTATCGTAATAGAAATTATTCAACAATCTAGAGATATTTCCATAGTACAGCTATGTTATAATGAATAACTTTTTAATAATTATAGAAGTCTGTGAATAAAGTAGGTCAATATGTGACACATTTTGATTTCATAATTCGAACTTTAAGCAATGAGCGTAGATAAAAGTTTTAATAGCGTACTTTTAAATTGTCCTGTTAATTAAATAATCCTAAGCTTAAAGGATAAGGGGGCCGGGTGATGTTAGTGGAACTTAGGCTAACACTGAAGTTAGGCTTTATCCACGAAATGCCCCTCATAAATGTTTGACATTTTGAACATTTATGACGTACTTACTGTTCTTAATCACTTCTCCATACAAACGTATTAGCGCCTATTTTTTATTATTTTGATAAAATAGATCTTATTTTGAAAGTTATGACCCTTGCACAATATCTATTAATATTTTTACAACTTGTATTTTATAAAATTTAACAGCTAGGTGTCTAATAACAGCTTCTACAGAAAACACAATTGCATACTTTGGGATGCAGTGCATCTGCCATAGACACACGTATCACTCAACATCAGGTGAACGCTTTGCTCAGTTCATCATTCTATTTGGCGTTGATTGTTCTCCAATTTAGCCAGCTATGTTCCATTATTCTCTAAACAGAAAATTGAACATAAATCAAAGATAAACAGCGGTGTAGGTACCCACTCGTACATAGAATGGTAAATTCAATCGGTAAATTCTTGGAAAGTGGCAGTGTTATTGGCTCCTTTACTGTGTAAGCGGTCGTTCACTCGGCTTTGGAGAAACTGTCGCCGGGGCGATGGGTCTCGTCCGACTCGACTTAGTGAACTCGGCGAAAATTTCGCTCGAGAACACTGATACACGAAAAACATAAGATATTACAGAATCGTCCTGAAGCAAGTTGTCAGTGGAAGCGGTCACAACCGCGTGGAACGGTGTAATACTGCTTTCCGAACGTGGCGTAGGGTCTGACATTTCGCAAGTGCCTGTCAGTTAGGCCTATGTGAAAAAATAAACATTTTTTTATTTTTGAACCCTCAGTAATGAGGAACGCGGCGCAGTGATTCGATAAACCAACAACACTGTATTGATTTCTCCAAAGTGACATAATATACAGGTTTCTCTAAGTTCAGGCGCGGTATCAAATAATTAAAATCGCAATAAATCTGTGATGTTCACCCACTGTGAATGTGTCAGACACAAGAAAATAGAATTTGTAGATCGCAAAACACCAAAACTACTGAGTTTAAACAATTACATTACTTACACATTTTTAACACAAACATCTGAAAAAATTGATGTCACTTAAGAAGTCGAAATTATGTTAGAAGTTATGTTGATACATTCCATGAAATTTTTTGAAATTTTAATTTTAAGGTTCTTTTTTTTTATTTTCGTAAAAAAGAAATAATCATTTACATTTCTAGGAACTTTAGGTCTTCGATTTTAGTAGCCAAGCAAAGGACTCCGGGAATATCGCTTCGATAAACTTCTACTAAACAATAATACGATTCCATGTATAGACGGCGATGTATCCTAAGCTTTGCCCTTTCTGAATTGGACGTACTAACTAAATAAAGAATATATATATACTATATTACAGAATACAGGCAGTTTTATGGACATTCATAACTGAAATTTATTCAACAAAAAATTCGTTTTAAACAGAAACAAGCTAGCAAGTTATATGTCGCTACTGACTTACAAATAGAAATGATTGATAATATGCTGGATTGGCTACTTTTTGTCGGAAAAAAATACGGTTCTCGAGGCATTCTCAAGAAATCCTCGAGGATGAAGTTTATTTACATTAGCTGTCGGAATGAAATTCGTCGGGAATTTCATTCCGGTCAGAAGCCAAAATGAATAGCAAAAAAACCGAGACAAGTCAATTGATTCCCGAGATACCATCGAAAAGGCCGTTCTATTCAAAATGTTTGACGATACGAATGTTCTTCTTAAAAAAGTTGCAATTTTTCGGATGGTTTTGTATATAAAATTATCGCGCCCGACGGGATTTGAACAAGCACATCGCGAGTGGGTACTCTGCCACTGAGCAACGGATTCCAATATACCAAGTTCGTTTTGTATGTAGACAGTGGGCTCGAACGCGTTACCTGGTGCGGCGGCTGCGCCTGCGGCGGCGCGTGCGGCGCGTGCTGCGAGTCCTGCGTGGGCGAGATGCCGCCGGGCGCGCTCTGCGCCGAGCCGGGGCTGGGCGCGCCCGGCGGGTGCGGCGGCGGCTGCGGGGACCCGCCGCGCTCGTAGCCCTGCAACAACATACCACTCAATTGACCACACTGCAGTGTCTCGAACGATGTTTAACTCTCCCTGCTAGATATTTGGCTTAGTATTTCTATCGGGTTATTGTATGAACGTAGATGAGTAACCCAATTCAATGTTTGGTTTAACAACACAAAGTTAAGTCAGCTAAATAGAATAAAGTACAGAAGAAGAACAACCATTCAAATAACTGTTGTCGCATTTTGCTCGCAAAAGCAACAATTTTGTAAAACTCTTGAAATGCTCTATAAACCTTGACCGCGAATACATAATGCTGCAGTGTTTATTTCCAAATGGTGTCAGGCAGCATCTCGTCTCCACGGGCGCCCCTAAACGCGCGTCGTGTAAACAGCTTGATTGATTTACCTACTACGCACGGATTTCATAAATACACTCGTAGGTATATTTTAACACTTTAGGCGCGCCGCGTGATGCCGGTTGCCACTTCTTTTTACAACATCAAGACGTGATCCTTTTTTTATGACACTTCTAAAATAATTAAGCCAGATCTAATTTTACAAACCTGTTCATAAAAATTACTTCATGGACCTCCGAAAATAGTAGAATGTTCAAGTCAAAAAAAGTATTTTGTACAAGTTTTAGGTTTAAAACATAGTAAACAATCATAAGGTCTAAAGTGCCGAATGCATAGCTTCCGAACGGCTGCATCACACGGCATAATAATATGATACTTTACCATTTGGCTTTTGTTGTGTTTTGTAAAAATCCCCGAGAAAATTCAATTCAAGTTATATAAGGATACACTATTAAAGTTTTAACATTTCAATTCAACCGTTTATCTCCGTAGTCCGTGCGGCAGTGGGCAAAACTCTAACAATCGTGCACGTGGCGTGAGGCCTTGACCGTGGATCCATTATGCGGAGCCGTTTACTTGCGAATAAGTGCATTACAACGTCTATGCATCTAGCGTTACATAAATAGCGACGCCCGAGCACCATTGACTGCGAAGCGATTGCGGGTGCATTGCATTGTTTTGCATCTCGCGAGCACCCGCCCCGCACCTCGCGCCCCGTGTCCGCAGCCTCCGACGAACCGAGATGCTTTACCTAACTTTACTATAGTGCATACCTACCTGCAGTTGTAGTATATCATACATACTTATCACATCGCACTAACATCATACTAATCACATCGCACTAATCAGACTAATATTATAAAGGCCAAAGTTTGTGTGTGTTACTCCTTCTACCGAACCCATTTGGCTGAAAGACAATGACCATGGATGTATGGATTCAATCAAGCTGAATCAAACCTAAACTTTATTTTTTACGGTCTCTACTCTCTATATTATTCTTACAAGTATTACTTTTTTTAATTAATATCCGCATTCTAAAGTTATAGTTATAGGCAAACAAACAAGTTGTACTTCTTAGTAAAATCAGTACGACATAAATGTGCGTCGAAAAGAAAGTAACTATTTATATGCAAAATAAAATTCCGGATATGAAAAACAAATTCTTAGTGCCTTAAAAAACACTATTTTAGTTGCCTGGACTATTTTGGTTTTGGTTCGTGAGAAAACTTTATACCACCTTTGGTCGTTCTCCTTTGGAACATTAATAGCTTATAACATGGATAAAATGAAACCCAGAGAAGTCCATGGTTCCCGTGAAATATTTAAAAGCAGTAATCTATAACGACACATAGATAGATCGTTTAGCAAATTTTTTTGAAAGTAGGTATAAAGATTATAGAATACTAGTAGGGCGCGTGGTGCGCGGGCCACACGTCGCCCGCGGGCTGTCTCCCCGCCTATAGTTATCGCGACCCTCAGTCATCTTTTCCCATACATTTGCTATGAAAAAATAAATTCCGCCATTTTGAATTTTTTTTTGCTATCCATCGAATAGACCTTCGAGTCCTGATCAACTCTTGTAAAGAAACCGTTCTTCCTTCTTTTATACTTTCCGAGATATCGACGAAATTCGAATGGCGGCCATTTTGAATCGTCCATTTTGAATTTTTTTTCAGCTCACTGCTAAGAAAAGCTAATTCATCGTTATCATAATCATTTACAAATTCTGCCCGCTGATTGGTTCTTTGATTTACGGCAGCCAATCGGGGACTTTGGTAACGATTACGATAACGATGAATACGTTTTTCTTACGCAATCAGACCCTAACCCTTTATCTTTATCTTATCTTTATTTCATTAACTTTTGCACTACACTACAGGCAGCTAAAGTCAATATTATTCGCGTTCTGATATGAAATGCACGTCCGAGAAAAGAATTACACAACACGAGCATAATGACATGTTACCGTACCTAATTACTAATTAAAATTACAGAGCGTGAAGACGGGTATCGAAGTCGGTTGACGGTTCATTCATTGCGAATTTAGACCAGGCAACAAGCAGGCGCGACCCGCGCCTCGCGACGCGTCCTCGACACAGTTCGCGGCAGACTCATTGCATTAATCGCACTGCTTTCACTCTTCTACTTTCCGCGTCACGTTTCAAGGATCGGATGTAAACACTAGGTTAGATTCAATCCAATAATCAAGCCATAGACCGTCTATTCTGTCGTCCAACCGGCATGATTGAATCAGATAGAACTGTCGGGTTAGTACAGGATTTGTACCAATTTTTAGTCAACTCGCATCGCACAAACGAATCGAATTCCTCCATACCTTTACAGCCAGCGCCATCTATGAGCAGTCGCTGACATACGTCTGTCAATAGAAGACGCCGCGCAGGGAAGAATGTGAAGATTAGAAGAGAAGAATGTATGACAGGTGACATCCTCAATCTGCTACGACATCCATCAGTTACACTTACAACCGCTGAACATTAGAGCAAAAATACTAGACATGCGAGGCAATAAACAAAATAGAATTATAATTAGTATCATAGCTGTAAGTAGGTATATAAATAATTACCTCTTACTGAGAGATAACGCCACCTCGATATCAAACGAGCCAATGTCAAGGGCGAGATGAGTCATTCACTTTTTATGTTTCCCTTACACTACGTACCGGCTACGTACAATAATATAAATTGATTGTAAAACGTTACAAGTTCAAGACCTTTTGTTACGTCACCGTGAATACTAATAATAGCTGAACTATTGAGTAATAACTAGGGTTGGCGAATGGCAGGTGGCTTTTATATTACCTTCCACATTTTAGTATTACAAATAATAATTCTTCGTGAATTAAACGAAACCAGTTTGTCGACGAGTTATCTCTCTCATTAATAAATAGTTTCGCCATGACCAATTTTGGCAAGTAAATTCAAAGAATATGGCCGTTTGTCCACTGCAGCCGTCACGGGGTGTCACCAAGAACGAGATTATTTCTGGTGGTAGACGCGTGGTGGACACAGGGCCTGTTACACGGCCATAGAACAATAAGGTGGTAGTGGTAGACTACGGCCAATATGTAGACTAGCTCTATATTATGTTGGCCGAGGCGAGACGAGGCGAGTCCTCTCACTAACCTCTTACTCGCACTCGCAGCCACTCACCTCGCCTCAGCCAACGTGTAGAGCTAGATTTAAAGTATGAATACATAATGAAGTACTCCTTCTGATAACTGCTAAGTGCTAGTGGACAAACGGCCTAATACAGTCAAACTACTTTGGTCGACTTTTGCCTTCAGGCGAATATTCTGCTGCAGTATTAAACATAGGCCAGGAGATCGAGGTCAAGCAGTTAGTATTAATTCTTCTAGTCCTTTCGAAGTAAACTCGTTACGAATTATATATAAATGCCGTGGTGCTCGAAACGAAATATCGAGACTTAATCAGATTAAGTGAGGATCGAGCAGCCGACGGCACTAGAACGACACCCGCGAGGGTCTCCAACGTGTAATTGGATACGCAGCGGCTCATTTGTCAGCATTCAGCAATGACCGAACCTATTTACGATTGACTTGATCCTAAAGTGAAACACGATAAAGGTTACTCGTGTTTATAAAAAAATGTATACAGTTGTTCCTATAGATATGTAAATAATGACAAGGAGCCCAACAAAAAACTGTTTTTTCTGTCTATTTTTCTCATGTAAGCATTCACAAAAATGTCCCAATTTCATGGTAATGAAGTTTTCATGATAAGCAGGAACTTTTTTACCTGTATTGTTTTGCTCACTTATTTGAGATACTTTAAATCCAAGATTCTAGTTAGCATAATATCATTAAAATCGTGTGATAATCTTACCCCGATAAATAATTAAACCCCCTTAAGGCTTAATTGTATAATTGTTAAAAAACGGAGAAAAACTATTCAACCAAAAAAATTGCATTCGGCGGGATTCGAACCCGCTACCACTAGACCACGAGCCCTCACCCCGACTTGCGAAAATTCTTCTAACTCTGTTCAAGACAGAACTTTGAAGCCCAGTAGGAAACATTTTAGTTTTAGTCTACTTTCATGTGTTTCAAACATACGAGTAGTGTCAAGCACACTAAAAATCATCAACGGAATTTGCTATTGGACAATTCAGTAATTCGATTAAGTCGTTATGAAATGCTGAAACACTGTTCAAGGTAATCCAGATTAGCGATTAGCCGAATCGAGCGTTATAGGCTCGGAACCAGAGCCACCCAACGGATCTCTCTGATATCTCTGTAATTGGATACTCAAGGCATCAGTCGTCAGTAATTTGGACAACTTTTCGAGACTTTCTGAATTCTGATTCAAACTGACAAAAGCGTATCGATTTTGTAATGACCTTGTTACAGTGCAACAAGACAATCTTGGCGAGTGGCCAAAATCGGAACTAACGTCGCTATGTTGTGATACTGTTTGATAATTCGCTCTGTCGGTATACCACTATTATACGTTGTATTGTTTTTGCTTAACATTAACTTAAACAAAAATGAAGTTAAATTGAGATTTTATTTTCTGGCTGCCTTTGTTTTATAACAACGCCCTCCTAGCAATGTAATTCAAGTGCCAAGAGAGTCCTGTCGGACTGTTAATAAAAGAGCAAGGTGAATTTGGAAGCCATTTGTCACTTACGTGGTGCAAATCAGTCGCAACGTGTAAATAAAATGAATCAAAAATGACCCTCGATTTCACACGATCACTATTTTGGTGTTGTATAAAGAATATTCCACATACAATAGATAGAGCTATTTGTATTTCAAGGGAATCTTCCAATAGCCATGTAATATAAACTTGACTATTGATTGGGTTTCAAGTTTACTTAAAAATGTTTTATACGTACAAGTTTTTCAAAATAAATAAATTCAACATTGAACAATTCTCATGTAAATGAAATACCTACGTGCAGTCATATAAAAGTAGTTAATTAAGATAGAGGCAATGCTCTATACGAAAAGAAAATCAAACACGGAGATAGCAGAAAAGAATACATAACAATGGCTCTTATTATACAACAAGTACCAATTGTAATGTAAATAAGCCATCGAGCAGACAATATAGGGTTATAGCGAATCGTAATCTACAGATTGAACGTTTACGAGTGTCATTTAACAATCGTGTCACCGGGGCGACTTCCGAGGGGGTGGCAGGGGGAGGCAGGCTGTGACCAAAACAAAACAAAGAGATCCCAAGAACTTTCACTGAATAATAATTCGGGGGTAAAAGTTTGTCGCTTTTGGGTAGCAGGAATTCGGGACTAACGCCTGGCCGTAGACTGTGGAGTTTGGCTGTGTTTCAGTGCAGTCGAACCATCCACGCCGGTCGCCAACCAATCCATCAAAGGAGGGCGGCCGGATCGGGTGTGGGTCGCCTCCCCCGTACCCACATAAATATTGCGGGTAGGTGAGTACAAACCCTTTGACCGAGTTCTGTTTACTTTCGTTTTCACTCAGCTGACGGGGCCGCCACCCTGCCTATTCACCGGCACTATTATTATGATAATTAGAAGGTTTATTAACTTTACGTCTCGCTAATTGGCGAGCGCGAAGCGTGTCACTAAACTCCCGCGACGAAATTAGTAATTTGTCTATCCAAGCATGCGATGATTCGTTTGATATTCGTCACATAAGTTTACGTACCGAAGCTTTAGGACATTGACATAGAAGATTTTGTGTTTGTTTGTAGTTGCGAGTGTGCAATGATCGATCGTTGCATGCGTGAGGATGGGTAGATGGTGTTGCGTGTATCTTTCGGTGCGGTTAAGGTCCCGGGCGCGAGGGGGCTGGCCCGGAGAGCACTCAAGGCTGCAGCGGGTTCGGACGCGGCAGACGGGGCGCAGACGTGCATTATTAGGTGGGTGCCGGAACACCCGCGGGAGCAGTGGGCGGTGGGGTGCGCGTATCGTACGTCATCACCTGAGGCGCGTCCTTGAAACCGTCGTCGCATTCATTGCACTCGGATGCGGCCCGGATCCCGAGCCCGCGGCGCCGCCGAGATCCCCCCGAGGGTCTTACATAAACCTAACCGCGTCTTATAATAATAATTCACAAATCACTGCACAGCGCACACAAATAATTTCATTCAGAGACCGCTTTCAAGTTTGCAGTTGCCCTGTATGCAAATTACGCGTAACTTATCATGATTTATTATGCATTCTTGTTTACAATGTATTGGAATGGAGGTCAAGGTAAAAAATTATCTTCTCAGCTGTACCAACCCTGAATCAAAACAGTGCACCTTCGTGCCTCGTCTTGCATGTCAAGTCATAAAGAATACATTGTCATCATACTCATGGGTATAACTAACATGGAGCATTAATTTAACGTCTAGGCCCTGCAATCCACGATGAAGCCGTGCGGAGTTTTATCTTAAATCACAAACTACCTCATAGTACAGGCAAACTACTAATGGCAAAAAAACACAAAGGCGTTGATGAAACCTACAATATACCTGTCCTATATGTATAAAATATATACAGACTAACACCTAAAAAATTATGATCTACGTATATCGCAAATTGAATAACCGATCATCATTTACAGTTAACGTATATCGCAAATTAAATAACCGATCATCATTTACAGTCATCGATTATATTCCAGGAAATGAAGTCGTCATTATAATTACCACTGTAGTGTATTTATAACAGTGATAGCAAATATATAGCGGTTCGAATCCTGGGCACGCACCTCTGACTTTTCCGAGTTACGAGTATGTGCGTTTTATCACTTCACTTGCTTTGCTTGCTATTATCACTTGCTTAGCGGTGAAGGAAAACATCAAGAGGAAACCTGCATGCCTGGGAGTTCACAAAAATGTTCTCTAAGGTGAGTAAAGCCCACAAAACACGCACTTAGCCAGCGTGGTGGGCTATGGCCAAACCAGAGGGGTTTGGCAGAGCCCAGGTGAGAGGAGACCCGTGCCCAGCAGTGGGACATAAAAAGGGGTTAAGAGAGAATTCATTTGATTCTGGCTTTCTTGGCAACAGAGAAATATAACAGTAGTTGTGCCGCCGTTATCCTTTTCGGCTATCAATTAATTATACATACACGGACACGGACTAAGAATCATATTACCAGGCCACGGCCTATACTCTTAAATTAGCAACATAAACAACACTACCTAGGCATGCACTAAATACTCGTATGAATAGCCAAATTCCAAGCACCGTCCCTGGAATGCACATTTAGCGACATAGATATACGCTGGAACACCCAACATAAACGGTAAATAATATCCGTAAACAGAGCTATGTGAGATTGCGCCGTCAGTAATGGCTGTCAGTTAAGACAGATGGACCCCGCTATGGGCAGTGCAGTGGTCACTGGCCAGTGGTCACCCTCCTGTCAAGCGGTGGACCACCACTGCCCATAAATTAGCAAGGCAATGCTGTTAAACTGCTTTGTATTGTTAGATATTCTTTTTACCCGACTAAAGCCGAAAAAAGGGATTAAGTATGTGTTTGAAAAGTGAAAACCGACTCCTTACCACATGTACCAACATCAGTTAAGAATGGACAATGTTTAGTCAAAAACCTAGCAGCCATGTAGGTACTCCATCTTCGAAGATCATTCATAAAAGTTTAGTAATACCAAAAGGAGGCCAAACCACGCAATACATAATAGTACTAAAGGTACAGAAGGCTCACTCGGCAAGATTATTTAAAAAAATTACGACCTTAGCGCTGACACGAAAAAGTGCAATTCAGTTCGCAAAAGCGCCTGGCCACGCCACAAAAATGAACTTCTCTTTCTATCGCGTAACTTTTTCGCATTCGACGTACTAGGGCTACCTCGTCAGCGGGCACACGCAGCGCGTGAAATAGACCGTACCCGAACTAACACGAGCAAAGTATTCAGCGCGTGGCGGCCATCTGAAATTAGTACGTCGGGACGCCTACCTGTATTTTCTAGATCACGTGATAAGTGGACCTGGCCTGGCCAAACTCTTTCAAACAACAACAAAATAGGTTCACGGTTAATGACGACTTGGACGAACACTGAGCAGGAGGAGGGGTACTCTAACTACAAAGATTTTCATCGTATCGTCACCTGTAAATGGGACAAAGTACCAAGATATCAAACTCAATGAATCAATGAACGTCAAAGACAACCATGGATGTATAAAATCCAATACCGGGCTAAATCAAATCTAAAGTCTAAACTTACGGTGCCTGCATTAACACGGACTATAATTTTATTTAATAAAAAATCCGGATCCCTAGATAATGGTCAAATAAACAAGTTGTACTTCTCAATAACATCTTTATGGCAGGAAATGTACCTACATTAAACGAAAAAGTAATTTTTTGTACATAAAATTACATGCCCGATTGTAAAACTAAATTCCTTAGTTCTCAAAAAATACATTCTTTGTTCCTAGAATATATCATTTCAACGTGAGAAAGTTTGATACGAAATAATAGATTAAGAACTAAGTAGTGACACCTCGTAGAATTACAACATACTACATAGCGATAAAATAAATAAAACCTTTTGTTTTTGTCCGTCGGTCAAAACTGGCAACAATTTGCGGTGGTTTCTGGCGCAAACGGCAAAATTGTCCTCGTATTTTATTTATAGGTTATCCGACGCTTGACTCACAATCTAATCCTTTTAGACTTTTACCGACGGCAATCCACCCGTCACTTTAATCCAAAAGAAGACCCTCCACAGACTTTAAATAGATGCTTAAAACAATGAGACTGGAGCTTGAGATAAAACCGGAAATACATGTAAGGTTTGATTTAAAAACATAACTCTAATGTAGCGTGATACAATTGAAAAACCTTGTATGTTTGTTGTTTTCCAACAACGCAATAACATAATATCTACTTCATACTACTAAATTGATATGATTGTGTACCATGGTCCAATAAAATACATACATAATTTCATTATATTGATTCCGTTAACTTACCCTGTACGCAGTACAAGTTAGAACAAATACAGATAACCTTTTGGTCAGGAAAATACCAGTGCCATGGATGAATTAAATATGAAAACATTACAGATAAACTTTGTATTCTATTTTCTTCGGAATTACTATCTGTATTGGCTTAAATGGGTAGTAGACCATATCGACCAAGTTCAGAGTTCGAGGAATTGGCGGCTCCAGTTTTAAAAGAAACGGCCTCGCGTTGTAGGTTCATTTCTCAACACTGATTTCTAGACGAGTTCGCTCCAAGAGCTCTGCTTGAAACGTACCTCTGCTCTGGCTTGGTTGCACAACGAGCTTACGTCAGCGGGCGCGCAGAGCGGCTTACGTCATTCGAGCGCGATGGATCCAGCCCAAGATGGGGTCTATGCGCAGGGGATTAGAGGCGGTGTTCGCTTGGCACGAGTGTAAAGTATGATAGAGCGTTTATGTTCACGTGAGTGGATGAGGCTCCGACGCGCCGCCGCGCCGCCGCGCCGCCGGCTCAACGATTCTGAGAAACGTTCGAGGCTCTCTAGTTTTGGACTTGAATATGAATCTAGTAATACGACGTCTATGAAGCATATTTTAAAGCCGCTTTCTGTCCGTAATAATGTTTTTATATCTTCTTAGAGCGTCTAATACGTTTAGTGCGACTTGGCTTAGCTACTTATAAATCAGATTTTGAAGCAAGTATTTAAGATGTGGTTAAGCAGATATTAAAGGGATACTGAGATAATACTACATACTTACATACTTGTAATGTCGTTGTAACAGAACTAATAAAATAATGTATTGGATAGAACCTCGATAAAGATAAATAATCAAGTAAATTTGGACCAATGTAATAATAAAGATATCAAATACCGCTCATACTGCATACACTACAAACTTTTCTTTGTCTATTCCATTTTTAACATTTTCTCAATCTAATACAATTTAGATTCTTGCTTTTCACTTCTCGGGTCCTAATGTCTTCTTATAATCTGTTTTGTCTCCTTCCTTCGAATGTCAAATTACTGATGACAAACAAAGACAAAACAGATATAACTATTCGACCGCTATTTCCCGTTTATTAATATGGGGGTAATAGAGTAAACAATTTAAATAAAAGAATTTTAACTAGTTAGTGAATTTTGGTTTACTTTTTCGAGATAATAATAAATACAGGATATAGGTACATGTAGAGAGAGATATTCCACACTGGGCCACGCATCAAAGTTCAGGAAAATCGGTTCAGTATTTGTGGTGTAGGATTAAACAACCATAGACACACAAAGGTACATACAAACTTCAGCCTTTTATTAGTGTGTTACGTGGGAGTGGAGACCTAGGCTTCTTGTTACGCATCAAAGCAATAGACTAGACCTGACCTATCCTAAGTAGCAAGGAAGAGTATCTATTATGTCGTTATAACAATCCTATTCATCCTGACCCTATTTGAAGTTGCGCGTACCTACCGCACATAATATTATGTTTGAGAATGTCTAGACATTTAAATACCTACTAACTTTTGCAGCTTCTTTCGGTTTGTTATTAGGTAGGTACTAAAAGGTCGTCTCATTTTTAAGTGCATCAAACCCACCAATAAGAAACCTCAGGATTTGGGCATCCGAACGATGTACCTTAACCTTTTTCGTACAAGCAAACACTAGCGTCATCTGTCAAAATCCTATAGGTGGCTGCTGAGAGACCTACAGCGCGGAATTACTGTTGGTGGCAGAACAAGCATTTTTGGCACCGATAAAATGGAGACATTTTTTCGCACTGTCTGCACTCCGTCCTATACAGGGGCACTATGTCTAGATTAAAAAACCATACAAATTCAGTTTTTTTAATCACGGATTTTCTATACCGTTAACGCGTATGTATTGGACAGGATGAAGACATCATTTCCATTTTGTCATATTCATACCAGAACTTTGTATTGCAGTTTTATATAATGCACTCACTGCACTGCGTTGATCATCCTGAGGACGTTCATGACGCTCAGTAATCTCGTCGGCTAGTGCCCTTCAAACCAGAACACATAGTAACAGCAGAATAACTAACACTGCGGCGATGCCTTATCCGGCGGATCCTAAAAATCTACCTTCCTTACTTGCCCATGGTATCTCTAAGCTTCAAGTGCACTGTGTATCTTAAGAAATTCATGCTATACCCGCTGCGCGCAAACAGTCGCTGGCTATAAAATGTGGAAACGGGTCAGTGACTGTTTGCTACGGATAAAGCAATTTCTTGGGACACAATACACTTGAAGTTTAGAGATAATATAGGTAATCAAGGAAGGTTTAAAAGTCTGCCCTGCCCTTAGCAAACATTCTCCGCCCGGGGGCAATAAAATGGTGAAACGGGCCAGCGCCTGTTACCCAGCAGGCGAAGTGCGATAGAGATCACAACAAGCGGCCTGTTTCTCTTTTTTGATTGCTTCACGGGCAGCGATTGTTTGCTTTAGGCACAGTTCGTATCAACACGTCATTGACGTGGGAATCTGGGAAATGCATACTAGTTAAGTTTCAGGGTAGCCCACAATTCGGAGGTGCAATATCCACTTACGTAACCTAATGATCTGCGGTTACCCGCCGTACTCTGCCCACGAGACAGTTTACTTGTACCGCGACTAGGGAATTCGGGCCACAAGAACCAGTGCCAGCAAATAGTAAGTAATACTTACTATACGAGGATATGCTGAACTTATTTTTGTCCTTCGCACTCTTAAGATTACGTTGGTGGATGCGACAGGCAGCATTGCTAAAGTATGCTGAATGTGACAGGCATTTCTGCGGCCAGGCCTTCTCCTAACTGCGACCTTTCTTTGCATTATTATGAAGGCTGTATAAACACACATAGGTGTATTAACTATTAAGCACTTCTAGACATTTTCCCATTCTCTGGAGCACGATGCACTCGATACTAGAGTCTAAATTCTCTAAAAAATTCTTGTGAAAAGTTTCCACTAGTTTTGGAAGTAGTGCTGTTGATTTTCTGAAGTCGATTTATTAAAGATTCCTAGTCAAGAATGAAGTCAAGTTACCTGGTGCGGCGAGAAGGGCGGCCTGGAGTTGGGCGCGCCCGGCGGGCCCGGCGGCGGCGGGTACCGCGGCGGGTAGGAGCCCGGCGGGCCGTACGCGCCCGGCGGCTGCTGAGGCCCGCCGGGCGCGCCTTGACCGTACGGCGGGCCGCCGTAGCCGCGCGGTGGCTGCGGGACAAACACACAACTGGTTAAAATAGTCATAATAATAAATAATCTTTCTAATTTGTAAATTTCTCGTCACAATTATTGTTACCAAACTCCTCCGAAACGGCTCGACCGATGAAAGTATGTTCGGTAGGTTCGGGTTTGGTCTGAGAGTACCTACCTAGGTCATAAACTACTTTTAATATCCCTAATGACAAAACGATGTTTGCCGAGTCAGCTTGTAATAATAAAAAGAAAAGTGCTGTCGCAGTCATTAATACACTGATCAATAAGCGCACAGCACAATCCTTGGATATATTCGTAGTAGGTAAGTTGTTTATTTTTTAACCGACTTCAAAAAAAGGAGGAGGTTCTCAATTCGTCGGAATCTTTTTTTTAATGTAAACATGGAAATAGGGAAGGATATTGAAGGCTGAGTTTGTTGTGGGCCCCTTTTCAGTTCAGTCGCGTTATAAGTGAAAACCCTCGCAAACTCAAATTTTAAATAATATTTGGGGGTCAACCACCGATAAGAAACCCAGTTCCTTCGGGGGCTTTCCACGAAGAAAAGATATGGGCATCCGAACGTTTTATGTAGACCTTTTTCTTACAAGATTTTATCAATTAATACGGGGTAATTAAACTATAAGCGGGTTCGTGTATCATACCTATCCATAAGTCATGATGACTTCTCTGTTCTATAACTCGCAGTAATGTTAGAGATGCAATTTTGACGAAACCATTCTCGCCTCTTGGCTATGGTACCCTAAAAATGTCAGTGACAGGCGGCTTATCGTGTGCTCTTGAGTATAACGAAAGTAAGAGTATTTTGTTTGTGCCGACATCGACAAACTTCGCTACGACAGCCCAAGAGCTTCTGACACAAATCGGATGTCGTTAGACTTCTACAAGTACATTTCATAGGACCTGCCTACAATATTATGCCTCAGTATACGAAATCTTTGGCGGGCTAATATTTTAAATTGTTAAATCAGCCAAAAATAAAACATCATTATAATCCATATAATCATTATTAACATCAATGAGTTTAAATCTAAACAGTCCAGCAGTTCTGTTACAGCAAGTGATCATTAGGAATCACATTTAGTAGAACAAAAGAGAAAATAGGTGGGTAGGTACATTTCGTGTAAAAAGCATTGTATGTAATTAATGTAAATACGGGCGCCAGTAAAATTTTAAGTCGACATTTCCATCGGAATTAGTCAATTAACCAATTAATACCCTTTCTGATGGCTGAACCCCTTTATCTAAAACATTTCAGCCCCGTCGTAACTATAAAAACAACCCGCTTTCACTGTACCTAATATCAATTTTCAGACAGATATCGCATCTAAATAATTGACGTCCAAAGTAATTCGCTGTGCCAACAATGCCGCCCGTTTCAGTTTTCAGCACTCATTTTGTTCTATGATGGAAATTCAATTATTCCACGAGCCACGCTGCGAGGCGAACGAGCGCCGGGGAACGGTCGGTACCCTTTGATCGAATGTTTTACATCTCCAAAGGACTGCGAGGCTTCGACGATGGTGAGACTATGAGATATGAGGAGTTTGTCCGCCAATTAGACTTACATTTTTACGAACATCGGGGTGTTTTATGGCGGATTCAATGATTTATTAGGGCGGTGCGGTGCGGGGGGAGGGTGCGCGCGGGGCGGCGCGGCGGGGCGGCGGCGCGCCATTGGCGGACTCCGCATCGATCGCGCGACGAGCTCGAGCGGCCCGCCCGCGCCAGGCAGCCTCCACCTACGTTAATAAGTAATCATCCGACCCCACGATACCTCAGCGAGTTTTCCGGCCAGAGCTGGAACCGCCGAGACGGCCTCGTATCTCCAGTCGGTCGGAACAAAGAGCCACCGCACGGGGCGACATCGGTATTGATTTATGCAGTAATTGACCCGCGGGTAGGTGCGTAGCGGGCGGCGCGCGCGGGCTGTGCCGCGCGGCGCTCCACGCACGAGGCATCTCTATTATACGAGAGAGAACAATGCATTTCGATCAATGTAACGCTATACGAATTTATCGACCTACTTCCGAACAAAAAGAGCGCCTCGCCGCATAAAACAATAACTTCAAACGCTCGATGTAGGTACCTACAGATATACGTATCCGAGTCAGAATCGGAGATCTTAATCTTGCGTAGAAATAAACCGACAGTCGAGTGACCTATTGCCTCAGATACGAGCTCTTCAAGTCTCATAAAAGTTCGTTTAATGCGAGAGGGAGGGCTTTCTGTTGGGTTACAAATTGGCAGGGGGAGAGATCTCCGACCTAACACTATTGCATAATCAATTTATTTTTCTCTAGCACTATTTCTTTAGCACAATTTTATTTTCAATTTTAACGAAAAACTATTTATGAATTTTAATTTTCATTAAAGCTGAAAGGGCAAAATTATTTGCATCATAAAACAAATAAAGCTAAAACGGTACAGTCTTTTAAAATAAAATTATTACACGTCCGTGGCGCCTACAACAGTTTTGAGCTATTTTTTAACCTCGTGCTTCATCTCCTAAATAAGTATCCTGGGTTACAATTACTTTAGGTAATCTCTGATTCAAAGCTAAAATATATTGCTTGACTAAACCCCATCATGCCTGAGAGTTCCTCACAATGTGCCCAAAGGTTTGTGAAGACTGCCAATCCATAGTCAGTTTGGCAAAAACCTGTCATTTTGAGAGTTGAGACCCGTGTCAAGAAGTAGACCGTTAAAGGGATTGAAATTGATTTCAGATAGTAATTTGATGTGGAGTGTAAACTACGAGTAGGTACTGAACCGACTGACTATCCTACGACAAAGTATGTTATTGTACTTAGTGAGTTAATGGAGTCTAGGTAACACGTTTCTTAACCTTTGATGTTTATTACAGAGTCTAGCGCGATATGATACTAATCATAACTTAAACTTTTATTCTAAGTTGCCATTGCGTCCCACACAGCGCTCAAGAATCAAAGACTAAGTAGGTAGTGCTGAATGATAAACTTTTTTTATTACTCTATGATGCTGACTGCTAAATCTTTAAAACCAACGTTTCTTATACTAAAACGCTGACTGAAATAAATACACACACTGAAATAAATAAATAATGAACACCATTCATCATAAAATCTAAATAAAAATACCAGATTTTTAGTAGTAAAATACACACAGGTAAGTAATATTTTAATGAACTTGAAACACGTTATTCCGAACAACCTTAAAAGGTTGACCGCATTAAAGCGGCCGTAGGTAGGTACTCCATGAATGAAGTCAGTGGGCGGGAGGCATATTTAATTAGATATAATATAATATCAGCCTGCAGCCGACGCATTGCATCAAAGCGGACAGCAAGTGCAAACCGTTAGGAATGCGGCCGGATTCCGAACGGGACAGGCGGCCGAGTTCGCACTTGCATCGCTATTATGTCATCCCTCATCCGCTAACTAAACATAAACGCATTTCTGATTACAGTCCGACAAGGCTCTCTTGGTACTTGAATGACATAGACAGGAGGGCGTTGTTTAGAACAAAGGCAGCCAGAAAATAAAATCTAAATTTTACCTACTTCAATTTTAAATTTATTTGAGTTAATATAAAGCAAAAAACACAACATGCAATATCGATATACCGATAGAGCGAACTTTCAAACAGTATCACAAGATTGCAGCGTTAGTTTCGATTTTGGCCACGCGCCAAGATAGCCTTGTCGCACTGTATGACGTGTGGAGCCGAGCATGCTCAAGAGTGACGTAATAAACTCATGATAAGTTTCGACTGTAACTTTTTAACATTACTGGTGCATTACTACGTTGTTTATAACTAAGTCCTTTGTCCTGTATTTATAACTGAGCTATGGAAATATTAACTTAGGTACTACATTTCAGAACGTCCGATAACCTATGAATTAAATTTCGGGGTCCAATTATAAATTGTATCCGTGATAACAATGCATCGCTAAACAAGTTAGCTAAGCAATGAAAATATTTTCAGCAGGTGATAGATTTTTTGAGTACGCGTCATTAAAACGCCGGGATGGGTAAATAATTGGGTACCACTGACTACCACAGTGTAAGATGTTCTGTATTGATGTAATGAGTGTGAACTGTGAAGTAAGTATACTGAGTTTCAGTTGGAAGGGCACTGTAGTCACCTAAGTTTCATTGCACAATGGAATTTAACCGAACTGCTATCTTAGAATGACGAGTGCAGTGGAGCATCGTATAATATTAGGGACAATTCAAAGTCCTGGGATGCTTCATCTGTCATGGGCAGGCGTTTCTTTACATCAGGTGAATGTTCTACTAGTCTATAAAATATATGTATTAGTTCGGATTGATCCAACAATCCGAATTTCAGACCGCGCATCAAACCAGTCACTTCATTATAGTTTAACAGTAATTCATAAGCATTCCATTCGTTTTTAAAACAACAGTTATAAAAGTTACTATCAGTAAAAGTTAACTAAGCAGAGAGAACGTAAGTGCTCAGTCCTGTAGAAGTGTAGAGTATAGTATAGGTGTAGAGTGTGTTCTTTGTATAGTGTAGTTTAACAAAACGTTCCGTGCATAGCATTCGAAAGCGGCCGCGTTAAATACTTCAGCCGTCAAGGACGCGAGAGCTACATAAAATGTACAAAAAGTAAACAATGTACAACAGAAATGTTAATGACCTATGACTAATACAAGAGGCCGGTAATGTATGTATAATATCGACATTCGTACAAACAAGAGTAGCACTTCGTACGATATACGTGTTACATTACATAACACTTTTGATTGTGTTTGTAAAAAGTTGGGGATTCCCTCGACTACATACGCAGGCACCTTACATTGATATACTTGTGAGTTGTGCTACTCTAGTGTGGGTGTAACCTTGCCTTCCTTTACATATTAAACGGCGTCGGGCTATCCCTCTACGCATCTACAAAAAGCGGGACCATAGCGGTATTGTCAGCAGAAAAAGATAAAAAGAACGACGACGGGATTGACTGTTACTGCTATTATTACTTTATTTCAATGAGCTTTGACGATAAAAGGCTCGCTGACCGGTTTACTTTTTATGCTCGTTGGAATCATCAATGAGACGTAAACCGTATATTCATCACGGTCATCTGTTGCCGCTTCCGAGAAACGATGCCACGTGGCTGAGCTCCCCGGACGCTACTTCACACAGCACACGGACTTGCAATCCAAAAACTAACACGACTAAAAAACACTTTTTTTGCAACGGGTTGCAATAATCTACCAATATGCACATTTTCTTTACTGGAAAAAGGTTCTGCATAAGTTTAAAAAATCAAAGCAGATAATATCGAACGTAGGTCATGTCCTGGATGAATAGGTCATTGAAACCGGAATAAGACAATTGCATTACTATTATGTAGGTATAATGTATAAGCGATGTTCGAGATCGAGTTACGATAAAAATATTATTCATTTCTGACGGTAAGTAACAGTTCAATGAACGATAATAAAATAATTATGTAATATTCATGGTTCAATATTGAATCATACAGAAGACGATTGTTATTATTTTTTGATCCAGATGTTTCACATATTTTATATCTTCTTTGGGTCTTTGGTGGTAAATGTAGTAAACTCTCAGTGTAGTGGTTGGCAGACTTTTAATTATTTTGATTTCATCCATTCAATAAGGGTTTGAACTTTGAACTCAGTCATAGTGTTTTGGCTGTTTTCCAAAGTATGTTATTATCTCATATATCATACCTAAGTGCTTGAAATAAATCATTTGAATCTTTGCATCTGAATATATTTCATAAGTTTACCTTGTATGTTCAAGAAGTTGTTGTATTGTTTCTTTAATAAGCACCTTGCCTCTGACCTTTCAAAGACATTACTTGCGTATTACATATGCTAATAATGCTGTAGTTTACACATACACTACATTGTACAACGTGTATAGGTAGGTGTGTACATACTATTTTGTACACATCGAGTATACGACCTCGAAATACCAACGCGATTTTAACGCCAGGCTATAAATTAAAGATAGTTTGTGGAGCTCATTTGAGATTTATTGAGTATCTATGTTACTATGAAGTACACGGCCACTTGTTAGGGTTGCCTGATCGATTGATTAAAATAATTGAACAAAAACTTGTAGTAGCTTATGTTATGTGGAATGACATATAATGACAATGAGATTTCACTCATCACTATCAGGAAAATCTTTACAACTATGAAACCAAAGCCGAGATGAGAACTATTGTAATCAAACTGACTTGCCAAGAAGTGGAGTGTTAATTGTTTACTGAAAACAACGGAGCTGATCGCCGTGAAAACTATTGTCAACGCAAAATAAGTTGACAAGTCTTGGTTCCAATTTCCGGCACGAGCAAATAAGTGCGGTTTTCCTTATTTTCAAAATTGCTCAGTTTAATTGCCAGTGGGAGGTTAACGTTTACGTCTTTGCGAACTTCGACACTTTACCGCTTACCACTCAATCGGCAAATATGTATTTGATAGGATGCTGTAAACTATACGCCACATCTTTACATTCAAGTGAGATCGTGTTAAGTTACCGCAAAAAAACAAGAAATATGCGGTTTAATGAAATCATTTTGCAAGTGTAACTTTATTCGGTTTGTAGGCGTTTAGTGAATACCAAAAACACATTTAGATGAAAGTAAGTAGTGATAACACTGCCATCTTTTGACGCAACAGTTTATTAGTTCCGACAGTAAAAGTTTGTAAGACAGAAATACCACATACATTCGAGAGATATGATGCTATACAATTACTAAGCAATTGACATGACAGCCGGCCCCGGCCTGGCTGAAATGCGACATTCGACATTCTTGGGACGACGATACCATAAAAGTTTCATTACAAAAACTAATAAGTCTAATAACGTTGAAAGACGTATCCTAATGATCTGCCAACCCTATTACCTGTTGCAGTTACCCACCAATCACCATGCACCTAGTTGCCGCGAGCTTGACATTCGTCTCGCGACCGAAATAATACTGAGCAGCTACCCGCGACCGCGGACCGCATAATGCAACACGACGTAATGCTGCTATTTATATCTAACGATTTATAATTAAATACAGACGCCTGTACCTACAGCCGACGGCGGTACAGCTAGCGGCGCATCCGTCACTACTGAACTACTGACGTAAGTCTTGTTTACGTTTCGTCATAACTAACGATAAGATATGTCAATCAAACTTCCAAATTCTTATTCTCATTAAATTAATAAAAAACCGGCCAAGTGCGAGTCGGACTCGCGCACCGAGGGTTCCATACTATAAAAGATCACTTTGGTTCGTGAATTTACGAGTATAATTTACATGTAGGTACTTTTGTTGGCAAACCGCAAACATAACTTTGTTTTTGCCGGTTTATTGTTATTATCAAAAAAAGTATAATACGAGTAGTTAGAGTTGATTTTATTTTTCCTGTAAAATATACGTTTACTTCTATTGATCATAATTATTTCAGATTTTTCGATTGGTAAACTTCGGAGATAAGGGGGGGGGGGGGGGGGGACGAATTTGAATGGAAGCAGGCGTTATTTTGTAGAAATGCATAATTAGCAGGACAGATCAAATTGTTTTGCTACTATCCGTTACTTTATAAGAATCTGTATGGTCCATGAATATGCAGAAGAACCGCCCACATGAAACACCATAGATACACAAATCTTCCAACACTTTCTTCGACGCAAATTTCGTCCCGTGCACGAAGATGGATAAAATGTAATACCTATTTTTATTGAAAATGATTTTTTTTATTTTTCACATAGGCCCAATTTATAGGCAGGCTCCTATGAAAAGTCGAAACTTACCGCCAAGTTCAGAAAGCAGGTTTGTACTCACTATTGTTTGTACTCCTACGGAGAAGAAGTAAAAACATTACATTTTGTCCATCTTCGAACGATTTCGTTACGATGTTATATATACAAATGTTACTATTCATAGTTCTCACTTCTTTGTAATTAAATACAAGCGTCATAATATGCTTAAAACGTAATCCGACGAGTCCATCACAAACACGACCTAAACTAGGTACAACAGAACAGCTGACGTGCTGTTTCGTCATAATGACATGGTAATAATGAGTCATGATCGAATGTTTTATCTCTGCACGGTCATGAACATACCGTGAATACTATTACGAGTAAATATGTATTAAGTACCTACTTAATACAGTTAATTAGTTTTGTATTATGTAAGCCATTATAATATAGACAACTGATATAAATTATTATCCTTTTCTAATATATAAAATTCTCATGCCAATTTTTGTTACCATTACCAAAAATCTCCGAAACGTCTCGACCGATTGTTATGAAATTTTCTGTGTATGTTCGGTAGGTCTGAGGGTACCTAGGTCATAATCTATTTTTTTTCGATTGCCGTGTTAGCTAATTAATAAATAATATCAAGTAAGTACAACAAAACTTATAGTTCTAGCCTGTTGGACAAAAAGTTCGCATTAAAGCAGGCAAAACCTTTTGAAAACTTTGTTTTTGTGAAAAGTATGAACAGAAATGTCAAAATATTACAGAAATGTAAAAATAAGTCAAAATATTTAGATATTTAATTCTGATGAAAATTGCGGAAGTTAGTTATATTATATATAGTATATATACAGTATACACCTCTTGGTCTATTTAGACTGAAACTCTGGCACTGACGATAACTATACCTAATCAATACGGGGTGCAGGGAAAGCCGAACGAAATGTGGAGGAAAACCCTCGAGTAAAATGCGAGTAGGTACAGAAGCTTGTGTTACATATAGAACGGTACTTGTAGATAACGTCTCATAAACATAATAATCAATGTTATCAAAATAAATGTCAATCCGAGAGATCGATAACACACTCAACAAGTGTAAACAAACAAAGGGATTACAAGTGTTACTGACCTAATAAAGCGACCCCTTTCCCACCCAAGACAGCTCAATAAAGAACTCCTTTAGGTACACGGTTCACACTATGTATCTGGAGTACATAAGAGTGGCGGTCGTGACCTTTGATGTAGATACCTACTTCAAGCCCGCCCGTTATGTACAGGGTACAGACAAGTCGAGGATTAAAAAAAGTTGCCTTTCGATGGAGGCGGCAGTGAAATTGAACTTTATTAATTTCCATTTGTCATTGATTCACGACGTTTCATAGAGCTAGACTCAGACTCATTTTTGAAATGGCGTAGCATACTTGCTTGAAGATTTATAACTACTTATTCGAAACAGGACGAGCAAAATACTGATGCAAGAAGGGTAAACCACAGGCGCAAAAGAATTTACACTACAGCGAATTACTCCAATCCACATTCGAAAACCCTTGAAGGTCTTTAGTAAGAGAAGGCATAATTGCAAAAAGACAGTAATAATATTACGACAAAAATAAACATTAGAAATGACCGATTAATATGCTAAGATCCACAAAGATGGGCGGCTTTGATTTGCAAAAGGCAAGTTATGTTAAACCTGACCTGAAAAAGGACAAGTTATTTCTCCGCAAGAACTTTATATGTTACGTCATAATTCCAAAATTATTTCAGTCGAGAATGAATGAATGATCAAATAGAAGTTGCAACACTAATATAGCTTGATAGTACACCTGTCATTCATGTAAAATTAATGATTACTGATTGGATTTCATCACACGATATGGATTCAGAGAAGAACAAAACGAGAACATATTATCAGCGTAGGCTTTAACGTACGTCGCTGAGGCGCGAGCTGAATCCCCATTTGTCTCTGTCGCATGTTATTGTCAGAAGCAATATAGGCAGCGACGCGACGTACTGTCGCAGTCATTCGTAAATTCACTTTTATCACTCCATGGCGTTTTTCCGTTTGACAATAAAAACGGAGAATGATTAAATGAAAAAGGAAATACAGACTTCGTTTACTAATTTACTATAACAATATTATAATATATTCGTTGCTATAACGGAACCGATAGATGACTGACTCAATGACTGAATGAATGAAGGGTTCTGTGGCTGGAAGGAATTGTAAGTTTCTACAAAAATGCGGTATCCTCGTAGTGATTGTAAATTTTTTAACGCTTTTTTTTTAATAAACTGAAGATCATATTTGTGCCACATTCGAGAAATTTTCAGGATGAAAACCCGTGTGCTAAAATTATTTTTGTATGAGTAACGTCAGTATTTCAACAGTGGAGGATAGAAAGCAGGAAATAAGTTTGCATAACAGCTAGTTTTTTTAAACAGCCGTTCAGTTTATAAGCTTTGACATTTAACAAAGTCCTAGAGACGACTCTAAAATGGTGAGGACCTATAACTGGCAAAGGTTCAACACCCTTGTAATGAAACCAAATTAAAGAATACTTACTAAGTAGTAATCAAGAATAAGCAAATAATTAAAAGTATGTACCGAAAAAAACATATGTAGCACAACTTCGTGAGTCGTGACGTCTTCAAAACTTTAGTAGATCGTAGGATTATTAGGTACACAAAGTAGGTGGGTATATTATGGCATGAGTCATTTACCTTTCCGTTGGCGTTCAGACAGTGATCCTTGGCAGTGGCCCCTTTTGCATTCATATACATTTATCGATGTAGGCGTTGCGTCACGTCGTTTGCATCATGAAGGCTAATTGTAATTAAATTCTTCATGCAACACATTAATACGTACGAGTACTATAATGTACCTTAGTCTGTCACTATTTTGGACACGTCAAATTGGGTAGTTTAGTTACTGCTCAATAGAATTAGCGCCACAACGGACGGAACCGCGAGACGCCGAGAGAAGTGGCATTCTTATGTGGTTGATGTCTGGCGAACTCGAACGAAACGTTTTTCTTCCACGTTTCTGATACGTACCGCTAAGGTGTGGAACACCCTTTCAGATTCTGTGTTCCCAGCCTAGTATAATCTAGGTGCAAACGGCCTAAAATTCTAAAAAAGTGTTCAGCAGAAATGAGTAGCACACGGATAAAAATATTCATGGTTTTAACTACACTTTTAAAAACAAAACCATTTATATTACGTCCACGTAATCTAGTCAACTATACAACGCCAACCGTATCAGCAATCTAATTGAATTAACGTGTGTCTATCACCGTCTGTTCGCCGTCTGGTTTGAACTATAACAAAATGTACAGGCTGTACCGAAATCCTAAACATATATATTTTCAAGGTGTTGTCTTTGAAGACTACATAATCAGTTTTAATAAAAAATATAATATACGAGATCCATTGACCACCGAATTCTATAGACTAAAAAACCAATCACTTGAAAATCCGAGAAAAATCAGTGAAACCACGTTTGAGGTCTTCAGATCTGATGTACCTCTAACATTTAGGACACAGCCTGAATAATGTGAGGCGGAGATAATGGGCTTGACCTACACAGGTTTCCCTTGTTATAAATCCGACGTTTTGATTTCAAGGGGGGGCGTGCGGAGGGGGGCCGGCAATTACATGACGTCACGGTTGTTTAACGACCCCATTACATGTATGAATGAGTGCAGGCGCGTGACGAGTGGCGTTCTTCGCTCTCCGATGTACAGTGATGTATTCGTAAGACTGTCGCCCGTCGCTAAATGCTCTGATTCGGTTTACGTACTTGTTACGTACTTGTCACTGTGAAAGGAGAAAGAACTGTCTTTTCCCTTTCACATATTCATGTCACAGTCCTAGAGCGATGCAAAAAACGTTGTTTGCCATCTAATAGGGATTATAGAAGTATAAAAAATAACTATTCTCAGACCTTGTAGTGAAGACAAAAATTTCATAAAAATCGATTAAACCGCTATAGACGAGTTTTGTTACAAACACTGTGACACAAGAACTTTAATGTTATACATATAAAATACATAAATAAATTACCATTAGGTATTCAATTCGGTTCGGTTCGGTTAGCCTACTTTTGTAAAGGTTCCGAACAAGTACCTAAATTAAATAGAAACTTAGAAAACCTAAACATCCACGATGTATTTATTAAATTCTCTTTCACATTTATCGAATATCAGAAAAAAGTATGGAATTGTGGTGGCGCTCAAACGCCCATTTCGTCATCGCAGGTCGTCAAATGACGTTAGGACGGGTCGCTAATACCTCGCAGTCGTCCGAATAAAGAGCGGGCGATGTCAAGTGAAATTTTAATAGATGGCAGTTAAGCGGTCGCCGACCCTGGGGCCGGGCCATTATCCAAGCGCAACACAACAATGACACGATTATCGGGCACGCGGGTCCGAGACGGCCCGCATTGATTTTACGAAATCCACATCACGGCCTCAGAATGAACGGTCTCCGTCGGGCCCATTCATCTCGTTTTCATGTACACACCGCTATTGCGATACGAAAGTGAGAGCGAATTTGCTCGGGCCTGCACTACGCACCGCAACGTGCCACCGCCGCCTTAAATACGAAGAGAATAGAATATCGATCAACTAACACGTTAATTGATAATCAAAGGCGGTTCGGTTCAGTCGGCACTCGGCGCTGCTATTTGTCTGCGCCGTTGTCTACCGGCTGTTGTTTTGGTCGTTTAGAAATTGCTTGCTATGTTTCGTTGCACTAGCACTAGTTCATACCTTCGTACTTATGTGCCTAGAATACTCTGCAATAAGCACCAATATCGGTTCAAATTTCAATAGTAAAGGGGCGGACTGGCACTGAAAGGATTCAGGTAAGACTTATATGAGCTGTTCAGTCAACAATACATAGCTTACATGGCTACAAAAGCTAAAACGGTGTGCAATAGTACCCGCCGCATATGACCTACTATAAACTGTCAACCTTAAGAAAACAGCATTAGATTCAAAATATTTGTTTAGTCCTGTACCTACTATACCGACCGGTCGTCAGCGTAGTACTTCCAAAGGACGGTAATAAAAAAAAATAAGCGGTTACTGAGTCCTGGGTTCGAATCCCTCATTAGTAGTATACTAATTTTATTTGGAAATTGGAATCTTCCAACTCATGACATGATTTAAGAGTAATGTGTTACGCACATGCAAAAAGATAATAACTTAACCAGTATAGAAACGGCTACGTGCCTTCTCTCGTTTACAGCCATTTGAAATGATAGGCTTTTGAAAAGAAAAGTAGATTGAAAACTGAAAATGTGCCCTTCTACATAATATATGGTTCTGCATAAACTGAATACCTATAACACGCATCAAAATTTAAGTCTCGGCAGATATGCGCTTGTGGCTCAACGGCTAGAGCACACAGCCGCGATAGCTGGGGGATGCGGATTCAAAACCCACCGAATGCGATAAATTAGATACGCATTCATTAATTTATAGGAAAAAGAGTAATGCGTCAAAAACTCGAAACTCAAGCAGACGACGCAGAGGATACGCGCTCGGTTTCGAGTGGGAAGGTCGCGGGTTCGATTCCCGCCACGGGGCCTACTTTGGAATTTTATAATTTCTAAATTGGCTAAGGTCTGGTCTGGTGGGAGGCTTCGGCCGTGGCTAATCACCACCCTACCAGCAAAGACATACCGCCAGGAGATTTAGCGTTCCGGTGCGATACTGTGTAGAAACCGTTGGGGGGTGACTTTATTTGCCCTTCCAAGTTGGTACGTTAGCATCTTCAGCTACATTATCACTTACCATCAGGTGAGATCGCAGTCAAGTACTAACTTGTATAGCGTAAATAAAAAAGAAGTACCTATTAAGAAACTACATAATTAGAAGTCTTTGGCAGAAGCTGCTTTTTGTGTGAACGAGATTAGGAGCCGTCGTAAACGTGGCCGCAGTGTATCCACATCAAACAGCTAAATCTAAATATAGCGGGCGCCGATATCAGCGGCTCGCCCTTGAACCAGTCGCACGGAAACATTTTATTATTATTACCGAGCTGTCGGCGAGCAGAGTATGTCGGGTCGACGACCCCGCCACCACGTGTCTCCTTATCGACAACTATCTAACACGATTGTGGGTAAACAACGAACGAGCGAGATAAATGACTAATTCCATACACTTGTTTATTTGAGCCATTCATAAATTAATCATTATGTTGGTACGCCGCTCAAGTACGCATATATCTAACTACCTAGTACCTATCTATATGTATAAGTAAGTACAACAAGCGCGACGTTGCCGAGTGTTATACGTTAACGTACCTATATGTATTGATTAATTACCAACTAGCTAAGCTTATTAATTCGAAGTAAGGCCTAAGGGGAATCTCAAAAAAAGTCAATTACTATTGCTGAAGTTAATGTTTTACACACGAACTTATACAATACAAGTTAGTTCATGGAGTAGATGGCTACGAACGTAGTTTTTTAAAAGGCTCCGGAGTCCGGACGTGATCGTGATTTCATCACACACTATGCGAGACAATAGGCATATTAGTTAACAGTTGGTTTGACTGTTACTTCAATCCAGGATGACGCGCCCCACTCTGTCAAATCGCTTATATTTCAAACGATTCGTATGGAGTTTGATAGAGTGGGGCGCGTCATCGTATACTGAAATATTTATAAGAAACCACGCAAGAGCCAGGAATAATCTAAACTGTCATAAATAAGAACGGAAAGGGTAAGCAAACAGAGAGATCGAAAAACACTCAACGATCATTGATAGTCTACGGACCCCACACGCCGAACCTGCGGAAAGCACTTGTTATTTCAGCGTTTTAACATTAACAACGAGTGCACACCGAACGGATTCAAATAAAAGAGAGAGGGGTTGCTTTGAAAAAAAAACGCAGTAAATCACAACCCCATAAAAACAAACGGGCTAATTGCGAAGTGCCTTGAGGGAAGAGCGGCCGCACCGTGGGAAGTGGGACAGTTACGTAACCGGTATTTGTTCGCCGGCCTACACAACACAGGTCCATCCTTACAAATGCGTACGACCTTGGATGTGAACTCTAAAGTGTAAACAGCACGTGCTCGATGCATTGTTTTATGGCGGCTCGGTGCGGAACGGCAACAAACCGCACTAGGATTTAAACTCTGATTGCGGGTAGCGACGCCACTCCGGCCCTTATTGTCATGAAATGTTGGGTTCATATTCCTTTCGATTCGCTTCCGCGTAACTTTGCGTCTCAGGATATATATAATGCTAACTTTTGCCTGAGGCCCATTGTGGTACAAAGCTTTAATTTTCTCGTCTTGTCTTGGAATAACTTTTTAACATCAGAAGTGAGATCTACCCATACCTACATAAAAATCTTTTTACACACAATTTGTCCAAAATATGATTTCTGGACGAGATTTTATGCCACATCATTTCTTCATCATCAGGAATGGTCAAGCAATAGTCAATTTACTATTTGAGAAGCACATTGATAGAGTCCAATATTCAGTTACAACAAGATTGACAGCTTAGCCAACTATTCTTGTCAGTATTTGATCGAAGACTAAGCTGGAAGGCGACACTAATTAAAATAATTATAATTTGTATACTATAAAAACAGTTGCGCCACAATATTGAACCATGGTACAGAAGGACTGCATGGAACTAGAAATCTGATAAATAGGTAATAATTGTTCGTTCACATGTTTATCACCACACTTGAAGACAGCATACAAAATAAGAATGATAAATAAAATCAGCTACACAAGAAATAAAGGCTCCTACACACTTACTAACGGATGCTTATTGCTCACTAATGCTGGTTCCCAATATTCTATCTTCCATTTGCCCTATTAGAGATACCTATGTGACATAAGCTCCATACAAGTTATGTCAAATTTCTATCTCTAGTAAGGAAAACCATGGATAGATAGGATATTGGGAATGGCCGTAAGTGGTTATGGGAATGACATTTGACATCGGTAAGTCACGTGATCAAAAGTCGACCGGATACATCATTCCCATACATTTTTAGCTTCCGATACGATAACTATCGTAGTTAAGTTATAGAACAGATAAGGTTACATGGCTACGTCTGCAGGTGTTGAAACGAAACCCTTTCGAATTCACGCGATATCGCGTTTGGCTACACGTGTCATGTCAAGCCCCATTCATGCCAGCACTGCGATCCGTCAGACGCGCGGCGCCGGCTCTACATAATGTATGTGCGGAAAGTGGAAGCAGAAATCAGAACGACGCGGCAGCCTCGCGCCGCGGGCGACTTTACCCCCTTTCGCAATTGAGATGAAACGCACAAATCTCCGCCTGGAAGCGAGTAATATTTGCCTACACATCAAACTTTCACTATCGCGGCGCGCTTTCGTTTTTATATCCGCTAACGGCGGGGCCAGCTTTGTTATTCCTCTGTAGGTTTTTTCTTTTTCCTTTTTGCGACCAACAACTAACTACACATGGCCCTGACTGTACACTGTACACCGTAGATACTGTGTAACTAAACTACATGGGCAAGTAATATAGTATTTTCTTTGTCATACTTTTCTGTCATACAAATGAAAATTGTATTATCCACTCATACATGGTTTTAATTTTAACTCATTTGTTAGCCAAACATAAAAATCCTAATATATTCAAATAGTTTCTGTCTTACTCTTGCCACATTTGCATAATATGCAGAAAGAAGTTCAACAAAATTATATATAATAATTCAACCTTTGTAAACTTATTTCTGCTTGAAGGTAGTACTTATAATAAATACTTTCAAGCAGAAATAAGTTTACAGCTGATACTTACCAGCATTAAAAAAATATATTTAAAAATGTCAATTATAATATTAAACTAAGTTATGATTTTTATTTTGGTTAAAGATTCTGAACTTTCAAAAGAACCACTGAAATAATTGGCATTCATGACTGCAAAAACTCAGTACCTAGCTCATTATGCTATAATTTTTCTTATTCCAGGAGATCTGCGCCCAAGTTAAGTTAATTTAAGACTTTCATGTATTCTAATGATAAAGGTTTCAGAAGCCACCACACTGGCCAAGCACGGGTTGACAGACTTCACATACACTTGAGAACATAATTGAGCTTTCAGACATCAGGCATGGAAAACAGAATGACCATAGATGTATGGAATCGGGTACCAGGCTGAACCAAATCCAAATATTGTACTTTATAGAATAGTCTCACCAAAGATAATTCATTACTATTTATTCTCTTTGGTCTCACTAACTCAGATTATTATTTTTTACAAGAAATCCAGATTTCAAAGTAATAAAATCAAGTTTTACTTCTCAATAACATCTTAATGACAGGAAATGTGCATTAATAGAAAGTAACTTTTGTACATGAAGGATTGGAAGTTCCTAGTACCAATGGTTCTCAAAACATATTGTATTTTTTTGTAGAATATTTTGGTTTTAAATCATGAGAAAACTTGAATTTGATCTTTGGCTTTGGTCTTTCTCTGTTCCACACAAAATTTTCCTTCACCACTAAGCAACTGATATTAAGTTCTAATAGGCCCTGTCTAAGAGATATCACAACCACAAAAAGTAAGCATGTGCTGTTAATAGGATCTGGGACTGTCTTTTAAATACAACGTTGATCAGGGTATACACCCTAATTATTTGCATAATTGCAATTTACCACATAAGTAAACAATCAAGATTTATTTTCAGACTTAATACTTAATCATAGGTCATCATTCAAGTAGGCTTTTTGTTTCCAGTATGTTTAACAATTAGAATCATTATATTTGCTTCCCGCACATGATATACAAACAACATTATTGTGTGATAGAGAAGCAAATTTTATCTTTAACAGTCCTATTTTGTTTTAAAACATACACCACACCACCTTGTCATCACATGGTCTGCCATACTTCTGGGCAACTGCTTACCACACTAAGCCAATGGACAGTGCAATACCTGCCCATCTTGTCTCGAGTACCTACTTGACTCAGCAGGTTTAGTGCAGAGCTTGGTTTCTATTAGGCCAAGTGCACATAGAGATAATTTGTACATCTCTTTTCTTCGTCTATCTATTTTCTATAATACAGTTTAATCTCATTAAGTGAGAACTGGGTAAGCCAGAAAACTCTATTAATGATAGTATTTGCCAGGTCCCTTCATTTTGTACCTCTGAAACTGGAAAGCGCTGTGCTGGCAGACCTCTGACCAGATGGATTGACAACATTAAAAGAGTCACGGGAAGGTGCTGGATACAGTTAGCGCAGGACCGAGTGGGTTGGAAATCATTGCAGGAGATTGACTCTGAAACTGGGGTAAATGAGAAACCTCTATGAGGAAAAGAGATCTTGCCCAAGCAGCATCATAAGCTGTATAACAGCTCTATTAAAGTTCGTTTATACTCTTAATGCTGTATTTCTTGGCCGCATAAAGGCTGTATAAGCGCTTATACAGCCCTTATACCCCTGAAATGGGCACAAATTATACAGCGTTTTGCGTTATATTAGCTGTACAGTAGCTGTATAAGCATAAAATAGGCTGCATAATAGCTGCTTTGCGGCTGTACTACGGTGTACGAGGAAACCAATACACTCCAATTACTACATTCTAACTCAATTGTAATGCTTTACGTTGTAAAAAGTCTGTTGAACAGAGTTACAAAAGAATTAAAACGAAACAGAAGATATAAAATATAATATTATAATGATGGCGTTTATTAATTTAAATATTATAATTTGATCAAAGTGACATTTATTATAAACGCTTAATTGTGTTTAAAGATTTGGAGATTCGATCGATAGGCGCAGAATACAGTGCAAAAATAAATTTATTGTGGACATATATATGTTTTGTGATAAAAAATAAATGCGCCAGCATAATAACCAAGGAAGAGATATTAATAAGGGAAGTAAATATGGTTTTTATAGGTTAGAATTTCAAAATGTTTGAATTAATGGACGTAGAGCCTCATTGGTGCATAGTAGGTTATTGGACAAACTGAAAATATTGTTAAACATAAAAACATTAGTCAAATTTTTATGCACTCATGTTCGTTATCTTCGATTTAATTATATTGTAATTAATAAAATGGCGACAATTTGCTAAGCAGCCTAAATTCTATTTTGATGGTCTTATAACATTAATAGCTGTACTGTGTAGGTAATGGATACTAGTATTCAGCTTTTAGCGGTTGATGGGCTGTATAAACGAATAAATTTACTATTAATGTTGCATAGCAGTGTTTCGAACATAACCTGTAATTCTTTTTAGGGATACGTAATATTAAGTGAAAAACCAAAATGCACTGAGAGATCACAATATCACGTTTTCGAAAATAAAGTACTAAGTATTAAAGTTGTTTTTTAGAAATTTCAAAGCAATTAAGTATTGTAGATTTGCATCCTAGAATTTGTAAAGCAATAAATAGGGGGATTGATGCAGTCCAAAAGATATGCAATTCATCAATTCTCACAATGCATCTACATCTGGGAAAACAATCACAAAATACAGCATATAGCTATGTGTGTGTGAGCCGTGCTACTGTCGTATGCACAATAATTCAAAATGGCGACTCTATCACTTATACAGATTAAGGTTGTACTATAGGCATCATTTATTTTTATTGCTGTTTATTACTCTCAAAGACCGAAATTAGACAGCTATCGTCTGTAAAAGGGTGTACAATTACACCATAAAAAGAAGCTGTAGAAGAGAGTTTGCCTACTTCATAATACAGAAATAAGATTTGAGGACCACCATAATACAGCTCTAAGCTGTATTAAGTAAGTGACGGTATGCAAAATGCAGCTATTGTACAGCTTTAATACTAAAATGAGATTAAAGCGTTACAGGAAACTTAAAGCTGTACATGACAGTTATCATACACTGACTTAGAACTTTAAGCGTTCTTTGACTCTTAATACAGACTTAATACAGTAAGAGCTGAATAATTACTCCTAAACCGACATTATAACACTATGATGTCTTTTCAACGTTCTTATGTGCTATACTGGCTGCCTTTTAGGTGTTCACTACGCTTGGTTGCTGCTTGGGTGGTCCCTTGAATTCTTACTTAACCAGGTTTGACTGTATATTTTTCTAATTGAAAGAGGAAAGACATCAAAAAATATAGACAAAATTACCCCTTCGCACACATACGCATCCCTGGGTGAATTTCGGACAAATGCTTTACATTATAGATTTTATCAATTCAGGCTTTCTTCTAGCACTCCTGTCTTGAATGAAGGAACAATGTTACGCATATACTCTTATCCACTTGTGGAGAAGTATTTTTACAATTAGAATCATCATAAAGCCTGTAATGACAAGGGAGTACTTAATAATATACCACTCTGTTGACACATTTTACACATTTTATGACGCTGGCCACAACTTAGGGTATGAAAGTTTAATAGTATTTTTTTTATGTAAATAATATCTTAAGTTAATATGTGGTTGAAAATGTAATCACACTAATTTGGACCCTTAATGTTGAAAATAAACAAAAAATAATGATGCTTGATTATCTGACAACCTATAGGCACATTTTGGTATTCAATGGGAGGTCTTTGGATCAGTTTCTTTCATGGTCTCAGTTTATTATTTCTAAGTGGCTTGTGACTGGGAAATTTGTTTCGATTGATAGAAGTTCTGTTGGCAAAACTGTAATAGTCTGTAATAACTGTAAAACTGTAATAGTAAAGTAGTCAGGCATTTAGCTTATAGTTAATTCAATAAACAAATACCACAGAACAAGAGGCAATATGCAGCACAAAAAATATATAGACCAATGAAAAAGTGGACTTGTCATATAAGAAAGTATATTCTGTGTTTAAGGTTTTGGTAGTGCAAAAGTGAGAGATGACATGTTTTGCCGAGTTCTATGATGACCCAGTAGCTCAATAGAGTAAAACTAAGTATAACAGCAAGAAAACAATCAATAAGGTAAAGTTATAGCTAATAAATTCAGTTCAATGTAGAATAAAATAAAGTACAAAAAGAATGGCAAGAAAAAGAGGCAGATGAGTTTATAAAATTTGCTTCGCTATTGCAAATTTGTTATTAGTTTATAGATTCAAAAATTAATTCATCTTTGAAATATAATTAGCATTTACCATTCTTAAAACAGTAATTTACAAACAACCTAAAATGGGCTGAATGTAAAAGTATATCAAAATTGTGTACTGTTTACATTCTGGTGTTATCATAATATTGCTATGCATGACACAAACTGTTTCCTCAACTGTTTACACATTGAATCAATTAACTAACTACAGCTGTGCCTGGAGCAGATAATGAGCTATCATAACCTACCTTAGTAACAAACACTGTACTCACGGTGGAACTCCTGTAGGGGCTCCCCTGCGGGCTGTAGGGCGGCATGGCGGGGTGGCGCGGCGGCCAGCCGGGCGCGGGCCCGTAGCCCGCGGGCGGCTGCTCGTAGCTGTTGGCGTAGCGGTGCGGCGGCGCGCCGCTCGCCTGCAGCAGCGAGTTGAGCGTGGGCGTGGGGCCCGGCGCCTGCGACACCGCCTGCCCCGGGAAGAAGCGCTGCTGCGGCGGCCGCGGCTTGCCGGGGAAGCCGGGCCTCTGCGCGTAGTAGGGATCCGCGCCCTCGGGGTACCGGTACGCGCCGTACTGGTCGGGCGGCGGGCGCTCGCCGCCCCGCTCGTGGCCCGGCGCCTCGGCAGCGTCGCGCGGCGCGCCCGGCTCGGCCGACATGGGCGATTTACTCTTTGTGTTCACGACGCCATCGGGCGGAACGCGCCCGACGGACTTGTCGGTGCCGTTTTGTAAAAGAGCGTTCCGAGATTCACTGAGCTGTTCCGACGGACTCTGCTCCACGTTCGCGTCGCTGCGCTGAGACTCGGCCTGCGTCGCAGCCATGTTCGGCTGGTGGCGGCCGTCCCCGCTCGCGCTGGCCGTTGCGATCGACCGGCTCGCTTACGTTACATCGAACACGGGCGTCGGATTGCAAAACCGCGACACGGACACTTCCATCACTAAAATGCCGAATTACTACGCACTAATTGTAACGCGAATCTGACGAAAAATCGTTCACCGTTGCACACACATCGATCACATATCTACTCCATTCGCGTAAACGAGGTTATGGAAAAGGTTACATATCTAGCGGGCGCTTTTGTCATGTTCACACCGCACATTTCATATCACTGGCACAAATATAACACTGCGGAACGGATCACTAATGATAAAACTCATTCCAGAATATAAATATCGGTGAAATTCTTAAAAACAGAACAATAGAATCACGAAACTTCCAAAATTATTAGCGTCCGCCATTAGCAGACTTGAAATTCTACAGCGCTTGACGACGCTTCTGACTATCTTCACTTTGGTGACAAAAACAAAATAAACGTAGTTATGAATAATGTAGGCACTCAAATAATATGAAAATATTTTCTAACGCCATTTAGAGTTTTGTGCTATCAAAATATTAGGCTCTAAGCACCAAATATAGAAAATTATAGGTAAATTATCTGTGCATGTTTACATTTCCTGGGACCACGTAGAACTACAAAACTGCCAACCTTACAAACCAATACGTTTCCGCTGGCGCCAAGACATTTGTAGCTAAGTTCACTTTCTATGATATGAAAAGACAAAACCACAGATTACAATAAAGCAATGCACCCAACATTACAAACATTGAAAATAGCACATGTTGCAAAATCAAGTAATTCTCATTATCCACTTGGAAAGTTCTACGAAATTAACTATTAAGTTCACTAAAAATGTTCTTCAAAAATATCTGAACTCAATACCTAATGTAGTATTTTCTGCACATTTTTTTACATCTGTGCATCTGCCAAAAGGCTTGACACTGACAGGTGTTGTCCATATCCAGCTTAGAGAATTTAAACCTTAGAGAATTTAAACATATAGATAGGCCACAGTTTACTTAACATTATATGTGTCGGGGTGGCAGAAACCACCATAGTGTGTCGCACTTTGCACACGCGCATTTCTTCAGACGGATTATATGTCAAAGTACTAATGATGTGACTACTATTATACCGTTATCGATAAAATTCATAATAATATGATTGTGATAACTAAGTAGATAGGAAAAAATCTCGGGTTTTTAAAGAAACTACTTGAAGCTTTTCTATAGCTATCTATTGCAAACATTTATAATAAAATAGTTTATTATAATTAGAATAGATATAGTTTGGTCTCGTGGGATTTGTTAAAATACTGGCTGTTGGTTTAAATACGTTCGCCTTATTTTGAAGTTACGATGACTTTAGAGAGATTCCGTAGAACGAGAAGACCCACACATACTTATTCTTTTTTCCCGGAGATGTGAATTTATTTTGTATGAATAAAATAAAATTTTCAGCACATCACGTAAATATTATAATAATATTATTGCTGACCACAACCCACAAAACCTAATCACTGACATAAATAACAATCTACAATCTCTTCCTCGGGACCGCCACGACGAGTGGACGTGTGCAAGGTGCTCTGCTCCGCGCACAAAGTATTTATTTAACTACCGCGCTAAAATTGCATTTAGTCACCGCGCGCGGCGCGACGTCATCGAGTGATCCGTCTTGCGCCATTTGTGCGTACCATAATCGATAAGCGGTAGCGGACAATACTCAACAAGTCAAAATTAAATTAATTATTGAACATGGATTGCGCTAAAGGATCTGCCTCTGACTCGGACATCCAACAACAGGAAATCACTATTACACCCACCTCACGCGTCTTTCCGCGTCACAAAAGAAAGCGAGAGGAAGACTCTGCAGAACTTACCTCATTCAAAGAAGAAATTAAATCGTTGTTACTAGTGCAAGAAAAAGAACTCAAGAAAACCTTAATGGAAATTCAGCAATCAAATAGTAACATACTATGTTCTATCGAACTCCTTATATCACAGAACGAAGAATTTAAAAAGAAAATAGAATTATTAGAACAGCAGCGAAAGGAAGATAAGAAATATATAACAATACTCGAAGATAAGATTGAAGATCTGCAGATAGCCACACGTAAAACAAACTTTGAAATGAAGAATGTTCCAAGGAATCAGTCTGAAACTAAGGAGAACTTGATCGAAATGGTCATGTGCCTCTCTAAAAATATTGGTTGTAACATCAATGAGACTGACATCAAGGACATATACCGAGTGAAGCCAAAAAAGGAGGGTACCAAAAATACGCCGATCGTCGTGGAAACATCATCTACTACAATAAAGAACAATATTCTAAAATCTTGTAAAAATTTTAATATTAGGCATAAATCGAAGCTACGCGCTCTGCACCTGGGACACAAAACTAACGAGGACACACCCATATACATTAACGAACAGCTCACAGCGAAAGGTTCCCGTCTTCACTTCTTGGCTCGAGACTTGGTAAAATCTAAAAAGTATAAATTCTGTTGGACCGCGTATGGCAAGGTATATGTGAGAAAAGAGGAGAGTTCTCCAATCATTCAAATAAGAGCTGAAGCACAGGTACAACATCTTCTTCAACGTGCATGACTATATTTACTGGAAGATCTGGTAAGGAAGAATGGAAGAAATAGGTTGCTACGGTACCTTTTCCTATTACAACTTGAAATAATGATATTAATATTTTTATTCTTTTGTACACTCAACACTTGCATTCACACATATTCCGTTCCATTCACACACGTTCCGTTTCACATAAATTCAACTAAAATATTTACATACACTGTGCTCCTGAATAGTAACCATGTAACCACATATGTTTCAACGATAAACAATTCAAATAAAGTTATTATAGTCTTCCAACCTATAAATCTAAATAATACCTTAATAAGTTGCGATTTGAGATACACTTGCAGTCAATTAAATATACTTCTTCATGGATAGTTCTCTTGCTACTCAGAATGATATAGACGAAATTGAATTCGGACAGGCAGTCAACTGTGATATTGAGGACATTACGAAAAACATTTCTTTAAATAAGAATGGCCTTACTATCATATCTCAAAATATTAGGAGTATATATAGAAATATGGAAGATTTACAACTGAACCTAAATTTGCTAAAGTTTGACCCAGATATAATATACCTTACTGAATGTAGACTTACTTCTAACAAAACTATTCCTAATATTATGAATTACACATCTCATGTTACAACAAAGCATATAAATCAGAACGATGGTGTTGTTTTGTACGTAAAAAACGACATTATTGTTACTTCAGTTAAAGAAATAAGACTAGAACACGCGTCATGTATACAAGTGAACACATCTAACAGTATTATAATTGGTATTTATCGTTCTCCGTCTAACACCAATGCTGATCAATTTATTAATTCACTGAACTCTCACCTTGAAACGCTTAAATGTTATAAAACTATAATACTAACTGGTGATATTAATATTAACCTAATTACTAAGACAATTGAACAAACATACGAACGTAATAATAGACTTAACTACCTAAACATGTTATCCCTTCATAGCCTTATGCCAGCTCATATTTTACCAACAAGGGAGAGCAACTGTTTAGACCATTTTATGGTCAAATTGGACAAAAATACCTCAACAGCCCATGTGGCTGTTTTAAACACAACTATTACTGACCACTCTATGATCTTCCTTAATTTAATATCACATAAACCTCAACAGAAAGTCGATCATAAATTTAAAACTGTTACAGATTTTGACACAGAACTAAAAAGTTTAGCTCAAAAAGACCTATCTGAATTACTGTTTTGTTATGACCCTCATATCGTCACTGAAAAATTATTAAATAGTCTATCCGAGTCGCTAAGTGAAAACACCAGCAGAGTAAAAATCACAAAATCTAAGCTTGTGCTAAAACCTTGGATCACGACTGGCATCTTAAGGTGTATAAGAAATAGAAATAAAATGCAAAAAAAGGTCCGATTAGATCCCTTTAATGAAATACTAAAATTAAGTTATTCTAGATATCGAAATTTTTGCAACAATCTTATCAAAAAGTTAAAACGCAATTATGATAAAAAGCAGTTGGAAGCATCGCTTAAAAACTCAAAAACACTATGGCAGAATATAAAATCAGTAGCTAACTTAAATAATAAGAAATCAGATAATACGCAATTACTTAATATTAAACCATCTCCTATACTATCAGTCAATTACATAAACCATTTCTTCGCCAACATAGGTAAAACGCTAACCGAGCAAATCAATTCCAGTAGTAATGGCGTTGTTTTTAAGGAGCCCCATAAAACTCAGTTAAACTCTTTTGGGTTATTAGGTACGGATGACAGTGAAGTTAGTAGAGCACTTATGAATCTTAAGACAGATAGCTCCCCTGGGTGGGATAATATTTCTTCCAAGTTTCTTAAACTTGCTCAGAATTATGTAGTTCCTGTCATCTGCCATTTGATCAATCTTTGTTTTGACAAAGGTATCTTTCCCGCACAGTTAAAGCGATCCAATGTAATTCCCATTCACAAGAGTGGCGACAGGAACGATGTTAATAATTATCGTCCAATTTCTATCCTGCCTTCAATTTCCAAAATAATAGAAAAGATTATTAACGTTCGATTACTAAATTATTTAGATAAATACCAGCTTCTTTCTGAATCACAATATGGATTCAGACATGGAAAATCGACAGAAGATGCTGTTTTAGCTCTTACGTCATTTATTGATAAACAGCTTGATAGTGGTCAAAAATGTATAGCTTTATTTTTAGACCTAAAAAAAGCATTTGATACCGTCTCTGTCCCCATCTTGTTGAAAAAGTTAGAATACCTTGGAGTCAGAGATGTCTCCCTGGCTCTTTTTAAAGATTATCTTAGTGGACGAACTCAGAGAGTTAGGATCGGTGAGTACATTAGCCAAGACATAAAAGTCAATTACGGTGTTCCCCAAGGTAGTGTCTTGGGGCCTACGTTGTTCCTAATCTACATCAATGAGCTTTGTAATTTAAATATTAATAATGCCAAAATTTTCTCTTACGCAGATGACACTGCCATAGTCTTTTCGGGTTCTACTTGGGAAAAAGTGAAAAATACAGCTGAACAGGGGCTTGCTACGATTTCGACCTGGTTGAGTACCAATTTACTTACGTTGTTGAACACAAATAAGACCAATTATATGTGTTTTTCCATCTACAACAGGACGCAGCCTAAAAGTGATTATAGTATTACATTGCACACCCCAGACTGTGGTAGTTTGTGTACCAAATGTTCCCGCATACAAAGGGTTACCTCAACCAAGTATCTCGGTATTATTATCGATCAAAGATTATCATGGCACGAACAAATAGAACTAGTCAGTAGTAGAACTCGAAAATTGATTTGGATTTTTAAAACACTACGACATATAGCCTCTAATACTTTACTAAATAAAATATATATAGCCCTTGCTCAGTCAATTCTAGGCTATTGCATCCCAGTCTGGGGTGGTGCAGCAAAAACAAAGTTTATGGATGTAGAAAGAGCTCAACGATCTCTAATCAAAGTCATATATCATAAACCATTTAGATACCCCACCCAGCTTCTTTATAAAACATGCAACTTACTGACAGTCAGACAACTTTATATATTACAAATGATTCTCAAAGTTCACAAATCTGTTAAATTTCAACCCTCTCTATTAAAAAGAAGAAGAAAACTAAATGTATTAAATGTACCTGCCGCTAAAACCTCTTTTTCTCGAAACCAATTTTCAAAAAAATCGAAACACCTTTATAATAAAATAAATAAAATTTTGAATATTTACCCTAGAAAATCTCATGATCTAAAAAAAATGATGACTGACTGGTTGCAAAGGCAATCATATGAAGAAATAGAACAACTATTAGAAAACATGTCTAAATTAATATAAGGTTACTACTAATCACATTCTCCCTTCACTTACACCACGCAAACTTTCATACACACTCACACGCACAAAAACACACACACCCAAATACACGCATTGTTAACACTTTTCTCCTTGCATGCTTTAATTATATTACTTATAATAAAATCAAATGTATACTACAACGAATAACGATCTACCGTCAAATAATAATATAAAGTTGATATGAAGAGCGGTACCTCCTGCCACAGGTATTTTATATACTTAAAAGGAGGTGCCCAACCCATACAATGCACGAATCTTCGCTTTTATAATTAATTAATAATCTAAACTAAACCTATATCTAAATACATTTATAATTCTAACATGCATTATTTTTGTTAAGTAGTTACCAATTAAGTACCTACCTATGTTTTATTCAGTCTGACTGAGATAATTAGTGCCTTGTGGTATATGTACTTAAAATTTTATGTTGTATTATTATACAAGAAAATAAATTTTGTATTGGAATAGGTAAGTTATGGTAGATTTGCATTGTATTTTTAATGAATTTTGATGTAATATTGAATAAATAAAATAAATAAATAAATAAAAAAATACATAGCTAATACTAATACGCAATATACAGTAACATAGATTAAAGTTATAAAAAGAACAGAGAGCACGAGTACGAGTACGAGTTGGACTCGTGCATGAAGGGTTCCGTACCATCTATATAATAATACTAGTAGGGCGCGTGAGGGCGTGGGCCACATGTGGCCCGCGGGCTGACTTCCCACCTATAAAGGTATCGTAACCCTCAGTCATCTTTTCCCATACATTTTCTATGGAAAAATAAACTCTGCCATTTTGAATTTTTTTTCAATCCATCGAATAGACCTTCGAGTCCTGATCAGCTCTTGTCACGATACCATTCTTCCATCTTTTATACTTTCCGAGATATCGGCGAAATTCGAATGGCGGCCATTTTGAATCCGCCATTTTGAATTTTTTTTCAACTAACTGCCAATGGCATGACGTTCCGAGTGACATTTGGTCGAGCACCCCCCACCTATCTCCAATACCCTTGGCTGTGCTCTTCATCCGTCTCCGAAATCCTCAATCATAAGCTCTCTCCGTATTTTTACTCCGAATGAATTTTCCCCCAAAATACAAAATGGTCATTGAAAAAAAAATTTTTCATACAAAATTGTTCAGGAGAGGTGATCAATCAATGAGTGAGTGAATCAGCACGAGTAGCTATACATATAGTAACTAGTAGGGCGCATGGGTGCGCGGGCCACATGTGGCCCGCGGGCTGTCTTCCTCCCTTTTTGCCTTCCAACTTTAAGTCTCTTCAATATTCGCCATACATTTTACTATGGAAAAATAAATTCCGACATTTTGATTTTTTTTCTATCCATCGAATAGACCTTCGAGTCCTGATCAACTTTTGTCAAGAAACCGTTCTTCCATCTTTTATACTTTCCGAGATATTGGCGAAATTCGTTTGGCCGCCATTTTGAATCCGCCATTTTGAATTTTTTTTTCAGCTCACTGCCAATCGCATGACGTTTCGAATGACATTTGGTCGAGCACCTCCCACCTATCTGCAATACTTTTGGCTGTGCTCTTGACCCGTCTCCGAAATCCTCAATCATCAGCTCTCTCCGTATTTTTCCTCCAAATGAATTTTTCCCTTCTATACGAAATGGTCATTGAAAAAATTTTTTTCATACAAAATTGTTCAGGAGAGGTGATCAATCAGTCAGTGAGTGAATCAGCACGAGTAGCTATATATATATTAACTAGTAGGACGCGTGGTGGCGCGGGCCACATGTGGCCCGCGTGCTGTCTTCCTGCCTATATAGGCCGACAATAATCCCCCTACATTTTCTATGGAAAAAAAAATTCCGCCATATTGGATTTTTTTTTCTATTCATCACGTAGATCTTCGAGTCTTGATCAGCTCTTGTTAAAAAACTGTTCTTCCATCTTTTATACTATCAATGCCACTATGTAGGTTCTGAACAAAGCACTGTACGCATTTAACAAGTGTGTTTTAGTTGAACAAGGAGATATGGGATAATAATGCTATAAATAATGCATAATGCTATAAATGTGAAAATGGGTACCTGTATTATAGGTCCCGACATTACAACTGTTTCGCTATTAGCATTTTGTGTTTTAGTTGAGCAATGAGATACAGGTTACTAATATTATAACTATGAAAACGGATACCTACCTATATGATATAGGTTCTGAACTAACATCTGTTTCGTTACTGACAATGTATGTTTTTATTGAGCTATGGGATATGGTATAGTAATTAGTAATGCTGTAAATGTGGAAATGGGTACCTATCCATAAAGGTTCTGGAAAGTACAATTGTTTCGCTATTTATAATGTGTGTTTTGGTTAAGCAATGGGATACAGGTTAATAATGCTAAAAAGGTGTTCCTGTATAGTTTCTGATATTAGAACTGTTTCGCTTTTAAAAATAAGTATGTGTTTTAGTTGAGCAATAGAATATGTGATAGTAATTATGCTATAAATGCGAAAATGGATACCTATAAGGTAAAGGTTCTGAAATTATTTACGTTGATTTTATTTTCGTCCTTCTTACTCTTATGAATACGTTGGTGGGTTAGGTTAGGTTAGTATGCAGCGCGGATGAGAGAGGATGACGTGGGCTCTCATCCCATCCGCCGCAGAAGGGCTGGGCGCAGGCGTGCTGCCCATGACCGCCGCCTGCCCCCTTAAAAGGGCACCCGGGCGATAGACACGGGGAGTTTGTCGCCCGATGGAGAATGGCCCTCGAGCCGGGAGGTGCATCTTTGTGTTCACGATGCACCTCTGTCAGGGAATTGATGAAGAAGGAAGGAGGGTCTGCCTCGGCAGACACCGTTGGCTGGGTAGCGCGAGTGCTTCCGGTCCCGTAGCCCAACCACCAGGCGACGAGGTGAACACCGTGGGGTTTTAGTCGGTGTGACTCCGACATAACCGAAGTGCCTCCCCGTGGCACGCCGGTATCCATAACGGATTTCCCCACGAAAAAAAAAAAAAAAAAAAAAAGGTTTGTATGCAGCGTTGCGGAAGAATATAACAGAAAAACGTTGTTTTACCTAATTACTTCAAAAACTAAGCCAGTTATTTAAATGTCGTTCTGAGCGTTTTTGGGAATTATTTTTTACCGATAAATTAAAACAAAAATTACAATTACTTATGTCCATTGTAGTTTTCGATGGAAATTAGAAAAATGGAGATTTCGGAGCAATTTTTGGGAGAACTTTTTGTCGAGAAATTTTTATCCAATCGTGTTTCTGAAGTTAGGTTAACACATATGCTGTTTTTTTCCCAGAAAATTCAGGACTCCCACGGGATTTGTAAAACCCCGAAATTCACGCGGGCGAAGCCGCGGGCAAAAGCTAGTTTTTCATAATATTACAATAGATAAAGGTCAGGATGTCAATGTTTGTAAATTAATAATTTATCAAGTCAAAAATTAGTAATTCAGAATGTCTATTGAATAATTTTTCATAATATGTGTATTAAAATTCAAGATGTCAATAATTGAAAATTCATAATTTATCAAGTCAAAAATTAATAATTCAGAATGTCAAAAAAAACCGGAGAGCCCTAGGCCTAGATGAAATACCAGCCGACCTATGGAAGCACCTTGGCCCAGTTGGAGTTGTTTGGCTTGCTAGACTGTTCAACATTGTTTTAGCTAAAAAGCAAATTCCTGAATCCTGGCGTCAAAGCTACCTACTACCATTCTATAAAAACAAGTGTGACGTGGGACAATGTCAAAACTACAGAGGCATAAAACTAACCTCTCACACACTTAAAATATGGGAGCGAATTGTTAACGCACGGCTCACGACTCTCTAACATTTCGCAAAATCAGTTTGGCTTCACGGCATCAAGATCAACCACGGACGCAATCCAGGCAATAAGAATCCTGATGGAAAAATATACAATGAACAAAAAAGACCTACATCTTGCATTTATCGACCTTGAAAAAGCTTTCGACCGCGTACCTCGTATTGTAAATTGGTCTGGCAGGCACTTCGGGCTCAACACATACCAGAACACTATGTTAGACTGATACAAGATATGTATCTAACTAAGGCTTTTGAGGTAAAGGTGGGTGTCCATCAGGGATCTGCACTCAGCCCCTTACTATTCAATTTTGTTATGGACTATTTTACCAAGGACATATCAGCACCGTTACCATGGACAATGCTATAAGCTGACAGCTTATAGCATTGTCCATGGTAACGGTGCTGATATGTCCTTGGTAAAATAGTCCATAACAAAATTGAATAGTAAGGGGCTGAGTGCAGATCCCTGATGGACACCCACCTTTACCTCAAAAGCCTTAGTTAGATACATATCTTGTATCAGTCTAACATAGTGTTCTGGTATGTGTTGAGCCCGAAGTGCCTGCCAGACCAATTTACAATACGAGGTACGCGGTCGAAAGCTTTTTCAAGGTCGATAAATGCAAGATGTAGGTCTTTTTTGTTCATTGTATATTTTTCCATCAGGATTCTTATTGCCTGGATTGCGTCCGTGGTTGATCTTGATGCCGTGAAGCCAAACTGATTTTGCGAAATGTTAGAGAGTCGTGAGCCGTGCGTTAACAATTCGCTCCCATATTTTAAGTGTGTGAGAGGTTAGTTTTATGCCTCTGTAGTTTTGACATTGTCCCACGTCACACTTGTTTTTATAGAATGGTAGTAGGTAGCTTTGACGCCAGGATTCAGGAATTTGCTTTTTAGCTAAAACAATGTTGAACAGTCTAGCAAGCCAAACAACTCCAACTGGGCCAAGGTGCTTCCATAGGTCGGCTGGTATTTCATCTAGGCCTAGGGCTCTCCGGTTTTTTTTGACATTCTGAATTATTAATTTTTGACTTGATAAATTATGAATTTTCAATTATTGACATCTTGAATTTTAATACACATATTATGAAAAATTATTCAATAGACATTCTGAATTACTAATTTTTGACTTGATAAATTATTAATTTACAAACATTGACATCCTGACCTTTATCTATTGTAATATTATGAAAAACTAGCTTTTGCCCGCGGCTTCGCCCGCGTGAATTTCGGGGTTTTACAAATCCCGTGGGAGTCCTGAATTTTCTGGGAAAAAAACAGCATATGTGTTAACCTAACTTCAGAAACACGATTGGATAAAAATTTCTCGACAAAAAGTTCTCCCAAAAATTGCTCCGAAATCTCCATTTTTCTAATTTCCATCGAAAACTACAATGGACATAAGTAATTGTAATTTTTGTTTTAATTTATCGGTAAAAAATAATTCCCAAAAACGCTCAGAACGACATTTAAATAACTGGCTTAGTTTTTGAAGTAATTAGGTAAAACAACGTTTTTCTGTTATATAATTCCGCAACGCTGCATACTAACCTAACCTTTTTTTTTTTTTTTTTTTTTTTTTTTCGTGGGGAAATCCGTTATGGATACCGGCGTGCCACGGGGAGGCACTTCGGTTATGTCGGAGTCACACCGACTAAAACCCCACGGTGTTCACCTCGTCGCCTGGTGGTTGGGCTACGGGACCGGAAGCACTCGCGCTACCCAGCCAACGGTGTCTGCCGAGGCAGACCCTCCTTCCTTCTTCATCAATTCCCTGACAGAGGTGCATCGTGAACACAAAGATGCACCTCCCGGCTCGAGGGCCATTCTCCATCGGGCGACAAACTCCCCGTGTCTATCGCCCGGGTGCCCTTTTAAGGGGGCAGGCGGCGGTCATGGGCAGCACGCCTGCGCCCAGCCCTTCTGCGGCGGATGGGATGAGAGCCCACGTCATCCTCTCTCATCCGCTCCGCAGCATACTAACCTAACCTAACCTAACCTACCAACGTATTCATAAGAGTGAGAAGGACGAAAATAAAATCAACGTAAATAATTTCAGAACCTTTACCTTATAGGTATCCATTTTCGCATTTATAGCATAATTACTATCACATATTCTATTGCTCAACTAAAACACATACTTATTTTTAAAAGCGAAACAGTTCTAATATCAGAAACTATACAGGAACACCTTTTTAGCATTATTAACCTGTATCCCATTGCTTAACCAAAACACACATTATAAATAGCGAAACAATTGTACTTTCCAGAACCTTTATGGATAGGTACCCATTTCCACATTTACAGCATTACTAATTACTATACCATATCCCATAGCTCAATAAAAACATACATTGTCAGTAACGAAACAGATGTTAGTTCAGAACCTATATCATATAGGTAGGTATCCGTTTTCATAGTTATAATATTAGTAACCTGTATCTCATTGCTCAACTAAAACACAAAATGCTAATAGCGAAACAGTTGTAATGTCGGGACCTATAATACAGGTACCCATTTTCACATTTATAGCATTATGCATTATTTATAGCATTATTATCCCATATCTCCTTGTTCAACTAAAACACACTTGTTAAATGCGTACAGTGCTTTGTTCAGAACCTACATAGTGGCATTTTTACATTTATAGTGATAATATCATCAGTTTTTGCCTACAGCCCCGCCCGCGTCAAATTCGCTTTTTCATAAATCCTAAGGGAAACATAATTTTGCCGTTATCGTTCCCTATTCCAACCTTTAAACATGCTTTCAAGCAAGTTCGCTTGAACAATCTATCTATAGATGTAGCTATAGATTGCTGTAGAAAAGTTGGTATTTTGAGTATCCCACGGGAACTACGGATTTTTCCGGGATAAAAAGTAGCCTATGTTTTAATCCGGGTTATATGCTATCTATGTTCCAAATTTCAGCTTAATCGGTTCAGTAGTTGAGCCGTGAAGGAGTAACAAACATACACACACACAAACTTTCGCCTTTATAATATTATTAGGATGATAATTTCAAATTCAATCAAACAAATATTAACATTTACTTTTTTTATATTCATACGCCATAAGGCAGAATGTATAAGGATAATAATTGTTATTGCTGACCACCTAATGTACCTGCATTCTTATGAATAAATGACATTTTAATTTTTTTTTTTTTTTTTCATTTTCGTTAACGCGATTCTATGATAATCTATACTAATATTATAAAGAGGTAGCGTAACGATGTTTGTGAGTTTGTGACGTTGTAAGGAGTAATCTCTGGATCTACTGAACCGATTTTCACAATTCTTTCACTAATAGAAAGCTACGTTATTGTGGAGTGTCATAGGCTATAATATTTTCCAAAATTAATTATGCATCTCGTGAACTCAACGGGTCTGCCCGCGAAATTCAAAATTTTCGTGGTTTTTTGCAATTTGTACGCTAATTAGACATGATAGGCTTACGGCAATCAATTTGCGAGAATGGCAGTATCATCTTTACATGATTATATCAAAATCTTTGCATAAAAATGTATATCCTAGGAAATTAATCCGAGTATCGAGTTTTATGTAAGTAACTCGCAAATCTTGGACTAATTTCTTTAACTCGACACTTTCGAGCAGAGATTTTTATATAAACACGTGAAGAAGATATTGGGATTATCGCAATTTGACGGCCATAAGCCTATTATATCTTATTAGCTTAAAAATCGCGAAAAACCACAAAAAATTTGAATTTCGCGGGCACAGCCGTGGTGTGCTCCATGTAATCCAAGTCGTAAAAAAAAATGCTTTCATCGCGTGCGCTGCGGAAACTATTGAGGATAGAACAAAAGAATGTTCTACAATATTAAAGAACGTGTCAAAATCTGCTGCACTCCACTCCGCTTTTGTGGAAACCGGGCCTTATGCAAGACAAACGGGCCGGGACAAAAATATTTTAACGCGTAACGGAGTCCGCGGGCTCTGCTAGTTGATTATATAATAAATGAGGATTTATCATAATATGAGCGTAGATAAAGTAGTGTATAAACCCTACATAATTAGGTATTAAAACACTCGTGTGATACTCACACTCATGTTTTAATACCCCCCATTATGCATCCGTTTCAAAAACTACTATTTGTGTACATGCTTGAGCAGCTTGAGCAGTATCTCAGGTGTACCTGTTCCTGCATGGGGTCATTATGGACTGGGCCTAAACATTTACTGACAGTTTTGCTAGCCTATCTGGCATAGACAGACTGTGGTAAATCAATGGTTAATCAGAAGGAATAAAACACCAAATGGAATGTTTTTAATATTTAATGGTTTATGTTCATAGAAATTATTGTTAACACCGATGCAAAAATATCATCTTTTCAATTTTCATTTACCGATCGATCGCTTAGTTTATAAGGCGTTACGTTAGAACCAATTTAGCAATATTTAAACTTTAACAATTATTGTGAATGCGTGTTAACATGGCATAACTCCATGTACTTAATTTAAGTCTTAAATTTGAAACAGATACAACTTGAATATACCTACTTTGAATTTTGTTTTATAAAAATATAATGAGATGGCTAAAATAGCCCAAGGGGCTATAATTTTAAACAATTTGAGGGCAGTTTTTTTATGAAATATATAATTTTTTTCACTGTTGGTGATGAAATATTTGACAGTATATACTAAAATTGCCACTTTCGGGGGACTTGAAATCAACTTACAAATATTGAATGGAAGCAGGCGTTATTTTGCGGAAATCCATAATTAGCAGGACTGATTAATTTGTTTTGCTATTATCCGCTTCTTGAAAGGATTCTGTATGGTGCAATATGCAGGAACACCATCCACATGAAACACCACACACAATTTTCTATCACTTTCTTCGGGTGTCGGGACGAAACGTGCGTCGAAGAAAGTGATAGAAAATTGTGTGTGGTGTTTCATGTGGATGGTGTTCCTGCATATTGCACCATACAGAATCCTTTCAAGAAGCGGATAATAGCAAAACAAATTAATCAGTCCTGCCAACTTACAAATGTTACCAACTTTTTCTCAGGATACACAGCTTTATAGGATACCCCGTCAAGCAGATTGTGTCACCATGTTTTACATTAAAACTGCTTATTCCTGATTCAAGTTCAATCTATTTAGACAAGTTGTATCTGTGAAAAATCTTGGTATAAAATTCACTACTGGTGCTAAATATTTAAAAATACTTTCTTGTCACCTACACATACATCATTATAATGATTACGGACAATAATTTTGCATCTAACTCGCAAGATACTTACATTTTATAAGCTCTTTCCTTTGTTTAGAGACCAAAGAAAGTACAAAGTCAAGAAACTTTTCGTATGATACCTTATTCACAATTACTTAATTAAATTTAAAGATTTGTTATTTTCAAATTGAGCGAACAATACATTCCCACATGCCAAACATACAATTGAATCCTTTTTTAAATAACATAATAATAATTATTCAAAAATTATAAAAAAAAACTGTAAAAGTACATAATATAAATTTGTTATGGCATTAAATTATCCTAAACTAATAAATCTCGTAAATAACCTAGTTTAAGTACAAAGATCACGGTATTATTTTACTAAAACTACTAATATACTGACATTATGTGATGAGAGATTTCCTGCAGAGTGAAAAAAACGCATAACGCGCAAAGCGCAAGATTTGTAATTCTATCTTTGCTAAAAAAATCGATTTAGTAAACGAATGCGTCGCTAAACATGGATTTTAGTATTTTATATGTACAATAAACATTAATGAAATAATAGTCAGTCCAAGTAAAAATAAAAAATGGAAGTTAGAAAATATCGGAGAAAACCAAGATGTTAAAAAGATATCATATTGGCAAAACGCTTTCGAGCAAAAGTTAAAATTTTCTTAAATGCAACACTAAAATACATTTTCTAGGACTTCCATTTTATTGTGATCACCAAGTAAAATAAGTGAATTCATAATAATTCATATTTTGTAGAACCAGCCACTATCAGATTGACAAATCCGATGAAATAATAAGTAAAAATAACATTACTGTATTTCCCAAGTTGTATTTGTGCTGTATGCATGTTTAGAAGTAATATCTTGTAATACAAAAATTTTGTTTCAAACAGTAAAACCATGATTTATTTACACAGTAGTTTCTGTTAACGATTTACTTATTAGAAAAAAAGGGTGATTTTTTTCTCGTTTTCTGTTAACATTACATCTTATAGTAACCGAGTAGTAACTCCAAAGGGAATGTAGGTGATACAAACACACATATGGGTTCATACGTCAATGCTATTGTGGATATGCTATTTTATACTTTTCTAATACTGAAACAGTCCTCATACAGTTCTATATTAAGGCAGTTGACTGTCACTTTAAAGAGACTGGGCTACATTATACTATTTTGAATGAAGATATTCGGATACAAAAGACGGAACTCGACATAAGGGCAAGGAATAATTCGAAATTAGTATTCAAATTTCATGATGTACAAATGCATTGAAGTCGTCAGTTTTTTTTTAAGGGATACTACATGAATAATCTCCAATTAAATATAATATATCCCGTCTCTTATTGTATTTAATATTTTATGTATAAGTTAAAGGAAAAAGATGTTCTGTAAGAACACCAATAATGACTGTGGTCTGAAAGCATTTTATTGGATTTTTTTTAAATATACTTTGTAGATATTATTTAAAGTTTAACCTAACAGTATACAACATGTAAACAAATTTTGAAATGATATTTTAGATGGCATGAGTGCGTCTGATAATGAATCAGTAAAAATACTAAATAAAAATAAGCAAATTTATTTTTCATACAAACTTATTCAAAAGATTTTTATTTAGGTTTACTTATGATAACAGTAGCCAATGATGGCCGTCCCAAGCCTAAACATTGAGAACTAAGTTTATGACGATTATCCGCTTGGGGCGCTGGCTGTATGGAGAAATCCGTTGCGTTTGTCTGAAGCGAGTCGAATCGAAACCTGTACTAACCCTACAGCTTGCCTTCAGCAGCCGGGTAGTGGCGTGTCACGCGTTAATGGAAATGATTTTCTCAAAAACTATAAGGGATTTCGCTTTCACAGATTCCTTATCTAATACACTTACTTGAATATTATTTACAAATTTCTTTACACATTGTATAAGCACAGCACATCTTTTCCCTCTAACCAAACACCGTTGTTCTCTCACGCCAGTGCGGTTAGTACAGGTTTTTGTACGAATTTCGAGTCGACTCGCACCGCATAAACGAATCGAATGCCTGTCATACATTTAAAGTCAGCGCCATCTGTGTACAGTCTTGACATGCGGCTCATAGATGGCGCTGGCAGTAAATGTATGGGAGGAGTATTTCGATTCGTTTGTGCGATGCGAGTCGACTCGAAATTCGAACAAAAATCTGTACTAACCCCTCAGTTAACGTTGTTAACGTTGTTAACGTCCATGACATAAGTTCTACGTGAATCAGGAGGAGCCGAACTCGGTCATCCAGTTGAGGTATTTCTGTATGTCGCCCTTGGAGACGGACTTGTTGCACTTGGCCAGCGCCTCGAGGAAGTCCTGCTTGGTGACGGGAAGGTCCAGCTCCTCCTTGGCGAGCTGCTTGATCTGCTCCGGCTTGAGCCCGGCGATCTTGCGCCGCATCGACATCATTGACGCGTCTCTGGAATGCAACATTACAAATGTATGAATCCTGAATTCTTGTTTTTGCCTCGTGTACGCGGATACGCAAAATACAAAGATACACCTTTCTAACACCGCACCCTGGCGAAACATTCGATTTATTTGCCTTATTCAGGAAATTGCGCGAAAGTTTCGGCAAATTCGACGCTCACGCGTTAACGAATAGCGAAGTGTAGTAGTATAAATAAGCATAAATTATGACCTTTAATACTCCGCATATCGGATATCGGAAAGCATATCTTTCAGTTATGCGGTTGAGATGAGAAGAAACCATTAAAGTCGTTACCGTTACCGACACTTTTGTATATAAGTACCTTTAGTATAGTGTTGTCTGGAAAAATGCACAAATTGTTCAAGTTCATCTGTAGGCACTCCCGGAGAGACTATTCTGACTCACCGGCAAACGTTGGTGATGTCGGCGCCGGAGTACCCGTCGAGCTTCTTGGCGATGGCGCGCAGGTCCACCTCGGGGTCCACCTTGACCTCGCGCAGGTTGATCTGCAGCAGCACCTCGCGGCCCTCCTGCGTGGGCAGCGGGATGTAGATCCGCTTCTCGAGCCGCCGCCGCAGCGCCTCGTCGATGTCCCATGGGAAGTTCGTCGCGGCTAACACCATCACCACCTGCAATATCAAAGGACGTCATCAATCAAAGGTGGTTCTGACTTTGATTCATATAATTAATATGTCACCGGATGATTTAGGAGACGCACCGCGAGCACAGCGAGTCGATCTCGGTATGAAGGTAGTGCTGTACTTTAGCGGGTTCGTCGTGCGCTGAGCCCAGGCCGTCCATCTGCACGAGCAGCTCGGACTTGACGCGTCGCGACGCCTCGTGCTCACTGTCGGAACCGCGCCGCGAGCACATTGAGTCGATCTCGTCGATGAAGATTGAAGATAGTGCTGTACCTTGGCGGGTTCGTCGTGCGCGGAGCCCAGACCGTGCATCTGCACAAGCAGCTCGGACTTGACGCGCCATGACGCCTCGTACTCGCTGTCGGAGCCGCGCCGCGAGCACAGCGAGTCGATCTCGTCGATGAAGATAGTGCTGTACCTTGGCGGGTTCGTCGTGCGCGGAGCCCAGGCCGTCCATCTGCACGAGCAGCTCGGACTTGACGCGCCATGACGCCTCGTACTCGCCGTCGGAGCCGCGCCGCGAGCACAGCGAGTCGATCTCGTCGATGAAGATAGTGCTGTACCTTGGCGGGCTCGTCGTGCGCGGAGCCCAGACCGTCCATCTGCACAAGCAGCTCGGACTTGACGCGCCATGACGCCTCGTACTCGCCGTCGGAGCCGCGCCGCGAGCACAGCGAGTCGATCTCGTCGATGAAGATAGTGCTGTACCTTGGCGGGCTCGTCGTGCGCGGAGCCCAGACCGTCCATCTGCACAAGCAGCTCGGACTTGACGCGCCATGACGCCTCGTACTCGCCGTCGGAGCCGCGCCGCGAGCACAGCGAGTCGATCTCATCGATGAATATAGTGCTGTACCTTGGCGGGTTCGTCGTGCGCGGAGCCCAGGCCGTCCATCTGCACGAGCAGCTCGGACTTGACGCGACGTGACGCCTCGTGCTCGCTGTCGGAGCCGCGCCGCGAGCACAGCGAGTCGATCTCGTCGATGAAGATAGTGCTGTACCTTGGCGGGTTCGTCGTGCGCGGAGCCCAGACCGTCCATCTGCACAAGCAGCTCGGACTTGACGCGCCATGACGCCTCGTACTCGCCGTCGGAGCCGCGCCGCGAGCACAGCGAGTCGATCTCGTCGATGAATATAGTGCTGTACCTTGGCGGGCTCGTCGTGCGCGGAGCCCAGACCGTCCATCTGCACAAGCAGCTCGGACTTGACGCGCCATGACGCCTCGTACTCGCCGTCGGAGCCGCGCCGCGAGCACAGCGAGTCGATCTCATCGATGAATATAGTGCTGTACCTTGGCGGGTTCGTCGTGCGCGGAGCCCAGGCCGTCCATCTGCACGAGCAGCTCGGACTTGACGCGCCGCGACGCCTCGTGCTCGCTGTCGGAGCCGCGCCGCGAGCACAGCGAGTCGATCTCGTCGATGAAGATAGTGCTGGGCGCGTAGAACCGCGCCTGAACACAGACATTACATTTAGATATATTAGGCGTCTCCTCTCCGAAATCCTTGAGTTTCTATACAAACTATGAAACTTTAATTTAGGATCAAAACAAACGTCATAGTCTACTTAGCAAATATAATATCAAGGCTCCAAAACGATAGAGGTTTTCCCTTTTTTAACTATTTAAACAAAAATGAAAAACCAAAGTTTTATTATTACACATATAAAAGTCGCTTGATCCTAGCCGGTTACAAGGTTGAACAACCTCAAGAGTAGATGCTTCATTTAATTTTTACCATGGAGTATGTTGTATTAAATCCCAATTATTTCTTATAACTTACAACCATTTCTTAGTATATTCTCACGCTATTGTGTTTTGCCAGATTTAGCCTGGAAACGCTACAGAATACCTAAGTACCGACCGATTGGCGACCGAATGACGTAGCGGCAGCGAACCTGCCGTCTGTGTCGCAGGTCGTGGGTTCGATTCCCACTAATGGTAAATGTTTGTGTGATGAGCGTACCCATAACACAAGCTATCGCTTACTTTGGGGCTAGATTGCTATGCGTATAATGTCCTGATATATAATATTTAAAAAAAGTTTTAATTGCTCTCTCACCATCTCGAACAGTAGCCTGACTAGTTTCTCCGACTCGCCGCGGTACTTGGAGGTGAGCGTGGAAGACGACACGTTGAAGAAGGTGGTCCCGCACTCCGTGGCCACGGCTTTGGCCAGCATGGTCTTGCCCGTGCCCGGGGGACCCACCATCAGCACACCTTTCCATGGCCGACGGATTCCCTGCAAATTATACCCATGTTTTACAAATTGTAGGGTACAATTGGCAAGAGTAGAAAGTAAGTGCAAAGTTTTTACAATTTAGTGCAAAACTAATAATATTTACGAATGAATATTATAGACGTTGTAAAATATAAAATTCGCCACACCAAAAATGTAATGAAAATAATTTATATATTACCTATTGTTTTTTTTATACCAAAGATATAAAAAAATACTTCAGATATTAATTCTTATCATGCAGTTGTACCAAATGGTTCACCAGTGTCACGTGTAAAGCAATCTTTATTCATTATTGGCACAGATTAGAGAAGTAAGTTTTTATTGATGTCAACAGTATCTAAGTTGTTAGCTACCAGTATTATGTAATGATACTAACTAACCTTGAAGAAATCCGGCATCCACATGGGCAAGACCACAGCCTCCTCTAGCAGTCGCTTGGCTTCCGTGAGGTCCGCTATGTCGTCCCATCGGATGTTGGGATTCTTTTGAACTATATCTCTTTCTGAAACGAATAACACACATCGCTCATTAGTGATGGTAACATACATGGGTGAGGTATATTCGACTGATCTTCTATATGCGTTCAAAAATGTCATGTTTTTATGCGTAATTAGAAAAAATTGATAAAAACTTCTCGTCTACGGTTCAGAAGGTCGCTATTCATTTAAATAGTTGATATCAATATTGCAGTACTTATTTGAGAAATAAAGTATTTTGAGTTGGGCTACCACAGTACATATACAAAGTTACCGTCAGCCAAAGAAGTCACAGTTTTTGTACTATATTATTCTCATCGTCCGTGTCACTTATTGTTGTTGTCTCATTCTTGCACATAATTTCCTGGCAGTGTTAACTTTTATCTCAGTCTGACGAATAAGTTATTTTATATGCACTCACCTAACATATCTACCAGGTCGCCATCAGCCGCGGAAGGTGGTTCGAATCGCCTCTACTCCTCTTTATGTTTCTCATCAACCATGTCACCGCTGTTGTTGTCTCTGCCTTGCACATCATTCCGTGGCAGTGTTGCTATCTCAGTCAACAGCATTTAAAAGCAAATAAACTATTTAATATGCACTCACCTAACATATCTACCAGGTCGCCATCAGCCGCGGAAGGTGGTTCGAATCTCCTCTCCTCCTCTTTGTGTTTCTCATCGTCCGTGTCGCCGTTGTTGTTGTCTCTGTCTTGCTTGTCCTTTGCGTTGTTGTGATCTTTGTTACTTGTTTCCTTTGTTTTTGCTGTAATTAAAGAAAATCATAATTAAAACATGCATTTTCCATAAAACTTATTTGAAGTAAACGTCTTTAGGCACGTTGGGCATTTTTCAGATGGATAAAAAACATTGAAATCGCTACAGTGTTACTGTAATCGACACCCCTGTTTGACTTCACTTTCGAGGCACTCCTGGAGTACTACGTCTTTTTTTGTAGTGAAAACTTCTTCAAGCGAATTAATAATTTTTCGGAAAAAGTTTTTACTTCTTCCGGAGTGCCACGTAATTTTTTTTAACTTATCCTGTACTTCTTATGCCCATAATCTAGACCTATATTGAGTCTGAAACCTGCCTGACTGCACTAGGTCAGGGCAGTGGGTTGCAGGCAAAACCCACAGATTTTAACAAAACCCTTCTCATTCTGTGATTATGTTCAAGTAATGAGTCTACAGAAACTTTCTTTTGAGAAGAGACTGGATGCAACGTAAGATGATTATGAAAACAAATCTGTGTGATAAGCAAAAAGCTGAAGCTTCCTACACCATTAAAGACCGCCATATAATTACATTTCATTACAAGACGAAGATTATGAGGCCAAACTATAATTACAACAAATTGTCGTCATATTCCACGCCCAGTCAAATTATATTGTAATGGCTTCCTGTATAAAGATGATCGCGTACTGCCGTTTTCTCACTTTCGGTCAACTAGGTTATGCTAGATGGCGTTTTACTCCCCGATCAGAACAATACAAAATAAACGAGTATTTAAGCAATACCATAACGTGCAAGACTGATCTATTGTACTTCCTCGGTTCCAATGAAAGTCTATAAATATATAGAGATACTTTTGAGAAAATATAACTTAACAAAAACATACAGGGATATGTAAATTACATAATACATACTATATTATTTTATATTGGTGACTTTCGCATGTTGAAGTACTCAAAAACGATCAGCAGTTTCCTGCGGGTCGTGGAGTTGTCTGCGATCAACGTTATTAGAATTACTATAATAACAAAATTATTGAAGTGTGACCAATTGCATTTATTATTGTTCAACGTTTATTATTTAATTGCTCTCGTTTTTTTCAGTTATTATAATTTTATTACGATTGATACGTAACGATTATTTAATTCTCAATGGTCTTTTTTTTATTCTTTACTAGCTTTTGCCCGCGGCTTCGCCCGCGTGAATTTCGGGGTTTTACAAATCCCGTGGGAGTCCTTGATTTTCTGGAAAAAACAGCATATGTGTTAACCTAACTTCAGAAACACGATTGGATAAAAATTTCTCGCCAAAAAGTTCTCCCAAAAATTGCTCCAAAATCTCCATTTTCCTAATTTCCATCGAAAACTACGATGGACACAATTGTAATTTTTGTTTTAATGTATTGGTAAAAAATAATTCCCAAAAACGCTTAGAACGACATTTAAATAACTGGCTTAGTTTTTGAAGTAATTAGGTAAAACAACCTGTTTCTGTTATATTCTTCCGTAACGCTGCATACTAACCTAACGTAACCTAACCCACCAACGTATTCATAAGAGTGAGAAGGACGAAAATAAAATCAACGTATCCGCTTAAGAGTGAAATAATTTCAGAACCTTTACCTTATAGGTATCCATTTTCGCATTTATGGCATAATTACTATCACATATTCTATTGCTCAACTAAAACACATATTTTTAATAGCGAAACAGTTCTAATATCAGAAACTATACAGGAACACCTTTTTAGCATTATTAACCTGTATCCCATTGCTTAACCAAAACACACATTATAAATAGCGAAACAATTGTACTTTCAGAACCTTTATGGGTAGGTACCCATTTCCACATTTATAGCATTACTAATTACTATACCATATCCCATAGCTCAACTAAAACATACATTGTCAGTAACGAAACAGATGTTAGTTCAGAACCTATATCATATAGGTACCCGTTTTCATAGTTATAATATTATTAACCTGTATCTCATTGCTCAACTAAAACACAAAATGCTAATAGCGAAACTGTTGTAATGTCGGAACCTATAATACGGGTATCCATTTTCACATTTATAGCATTATGCATTATTTATAGCATTATATCATTATTATTTAGAGCATTATTATCCCATACCCCCTTGTTCAACTAAAACACACTTGTTAAATGCGTACAGAGCTATGTTCAGAACCTACATAGTGGCCATTTTCACATTTAGAGTGATAATAGATTCAGTTTTTGCCTAATCCTAAGGGAAACGTCATTTTCCCGTTATCGTTCCCTATTCCAACCTTTAAAGTTCGCTTGAACAATCTATCTATAGATGTAGCTATAGATTGCTCTAGAAAATTTGGTATTTTGAGTATCCCACGGGAACTACGGATTTTTCCGGGATAAAAAGTAGCCTATGTTTTAATCCGGGTTATAAGCTACCTACGTTCCAAATTTCAGCTAAATCGGTTCAGTAGTTGAGCCGTGAAGGAGTAACAAACATACACACACACAAACTTTCGCCTTTATAACATTATTAGGATTAGGATAATTAGGATTAGGATTTCATTAGGGGTTTGGTCAAAGTTGACTATGTCATCCTCATAGGTTAACCAACATATTTCTACAAAAATTGTCATTAAACGTCAAGTTAATAATTATTTAACATTTTGGTGAGTGACCGTGCCTCCCTAGACAGTGGTGTTGCTATAATGCAGTCGCATAAGCACTCTGGGCTAGACAAAGTAACAGTCGTTTAGCGTTCACGACAATAGATAAAAATATACGGACAAACCACGTGACTGTACAAAAATCATGTGACCGAATAGGGGAAAACCATGGATGAAACATAAGGGATGAGCCCTTAGTGACGTCACGCATATATTTTTAGGCTCCGCCCTGAAGCCGGATTTTTATGTTGTCAAATCTGTAAAATGGCGCTAATGTATGCGAGCAACAGAGGTATGTGCTGTCAGCGGTACCGTAATGTAACGCACGACGCCATATTTGAATTTTTTTTGGTTTTAACATACGTCACGTAGTTTCCGTCCTCTTAGCGTAGCGTATTTCGACATTGGGGAAAACACGCTGTTTTTGAAAATCGAGTACGACAATTTGGCGTTCTCGCAGATTTGTAGATAACTTTTAGCGTACTTCACGTGACAGGCGACAGCAGCAGCATCGCATTAACGTGAAATCAACGGGTCTGCCCGCGAAATTCAAAATTTACGTGGTTTTTTGCAATTTGTACGCTAATTAGACATGATAGGCTTACGGCAATCAATTTGCGAGAATGGCAGTATCATCTTTACATGATTATATCAAAATCTTTGCATAAAAATGTGTATCCAAGGAAATTAGTCCGAGTATCGAGTTTTATGTGAGTAACTCGCAAATCTCGGACTAATTTCTTCAACTCGACACTTTCGAGCAGAGATTTTTATATAAACACGTGAAGCAGATATTGGGATTATCGCAATTTGATGGCCATAAGCCTATTATGTCTTATTAGCTTAAAAATCGCGAAAAACCACAAAAAAATTGAATTTCGCGGGCACACCCGTGGTGTGCTCCTTAATAGAGTAGAGTCTGCTTTCATTTGTTTTCATTCGGTCACGTGGTTTTTCTACTGTCGTCAACGCTTAACTTACTACATACGCCAAAGTTACTTTGGTTACTTTGTCTAGCACTGCTGAAGTTGTTTAATTCTGAACGGTCTTGCATTCTCCATTGGGGGGTTGTTTAAACATCAACACTGTTGTTGTGACTCACCGCTGTGTGCCTTGTTGGTGTTAATTCTCGGGTTCTTGGTCTCCGAAGTCCGTCGTTGTGATGTGGTCGCGTTCCGGGGGCCTGTGGGTTTCTTGTCTGCCGTTCTGTTGTTCCTGGGGTTGTTTCGAGCCGATTTCATTACAGGGGGTCCTCTGGAAAAAGTATCAATTAAAATGTAAGCATACCTAAAGTATTCCTCTTTTAATCAAAGATACTACAAATAAATCGTCTCTTCTCAATTTCTTTTTACGTTCCATTGCTGGGAACAAGTTTCCCAACCACAATATGAGTAATTTGGCCATGTTAGCCAAGTTTAAGTTAGCAGGCCTTGCACCCCTTTTGACGGATGTAAGGGGGGGTTACGGCGTCCGTTGCCCGAACACCATCAACAAGCCAAGGAGGTGCCACGACTTCTTCAAGACCATTTGGCCAGGCTGCCGGCAGCAGCGACGGGATCTGCCGCTCAAGTATAGCAGGTCGGAGTCTGATGGGATTGCGGTGAATACGCAAGTGAATCCCACAACGCCGCCGCCAACGACGTCCATCGGGGCATGCGACAGGTTTTACCCCTCCATTTCCCCTGACGGAGGGGTATGCGCTTGCCATTTCCTTTCATAAAAAAAAGGCTTTGCACCTCTATGACAACATTGTGATGAACTTAAACTCCGCCCGCGTGGAATACGATTTTTTACTTATCCTGCGGGAAAACACACACATACACACGCACTCACGTACACACACACATACACACGCACGCACTTTTCCCTGAATATTAGTGTAAAGTCTCACTTGTGTTCAACGCTGGTGGGCGATGGCCAGGCGGCGGGGTCTCTGTCTGGCGGCGGCGGCCAGATGTCGGGGTCTATCTCGTGAGGCGCCGGCCCCCACATCTGGTCACGGGTGGGCAGGTCTTCTAGTGCTGGAAAAGAAGGGTAATTTTTAGCAAGGTGAGTCAAAAACATAAAGGCTCTTGCGAACGTCGGTATGACATTTCTTGCATAATAATGATGATAACTACAAGTCGACTTAAAACTAAATTTACGAGGGTTCCAAACGCGTCCTGCCGCTGAGAAGAAGCCCACAACAAACTCAGCCGGGTATTTTTTTATGTTATCACCATTTAACAAACAAAGTATAAATACTAAAATATAGGCTAGCAACGACAACAGAGCAATCTACTCCTTATCAGTCAATTCCAAGGGTTTGTGTCGCTAATATAGTCCTTAATATTGTAATATGCCTTTTGAATGAGTACTGAGCAGGGGTGTAATTGCCTGAAAACGTATTTATCAATATCGTAATCGTTTGGAAATTCTGCCCCCCTATTGGCTGATGTAAATCAGGGAAGCAGTCAGCGGGCAGAGATTTAAAACGATTACACAATCAAGGGGCTGGTCATAACCCAGCTCCTAATTAGGGTTTGGAACCCCAGGTTCACATGTTCTCTCGGACCGGCTGAGTTGCTTAGTTAAACCCAAAGACATATTTGTTTAAACCTAATAAAACGCTCTATTTCCAAATTTGTTAAAAAAATGATTTATTTATTAGAGTTCCTTGTAGAACCTTCTTATCGCACTTTCTGAACGTGTCGAAAGTTTTGCTTTTTTTTTTAATATAGTAATGCCTTTTATTTATTGCAAAAGTAAGGAATGTGACGTGAACCGAGGATGTCTGGTGCGGTGTCGGTGGTACCAATACCAATCCCACGCGTTCTCGACTCAAGTCGTGGGCGATAGTACACACCTAACCTAAAGCACTCAAGTATGATTGCGCGCGGTGCTATATTATGTGTGTGAGCGTGTTGATATACTGCTTATGTGTGAGTAAGCATGTTGATAATAACAACAAATTCTAAAACAACAAACTCCCATACAATAAACATGTTTTTTTTGCTCGTTTATGAATTTGGAGGTGTTTAGTTAATATTGAGAAGAGTATTAAGAATAGTATTAAGAAAATTATTGATCTTAATAGTACGGAGTCCTCACTGCGCGAGTCCGACGCGCACTTGACGTATTTTAAATTTCATGCCATTTGAGCGATCGACAGCTTTCTGTGACGATCGCAAATCTATTCTTTACTTCTTGCTTATTATTTTATTTATCCAAGGAAAACTTACAGACTAACTCGTACTGACTAGTCTTACAGCTAATGAAAACTTTTCACATGCAGATGGGTGTAGGCAAAAGATGGCAGAAGGGGGCAGTTAATGGAAGTTAGGTGGAAGAACTTAGTGAGAGTGGTATATAAGTTTAGGTATTAAGAAGTACAAAGAAGTAGATTGGAAATGATTTTTAGCCATAAATTGGCGTACACTGTTTACATCGCCATGAAAAAGGTCTATAATAGCTGCTAGTCTTAAAGCTGAAGAGTTTGTTTGTTTGAACGCGCTAATCTCAGGAACTATCCGATTTGAAAAAAAAATTGCTCTGATAGATAACCCATTTATTGAGGAATGCTGGCACAGCTGGGCACGATATAAAACGCAATCCACGCAGGCGGGGCCGAGGGCGAAAAGCTAGTATGTCATATAGCTAAGCTGCAGAACACCATACAACAGCTTTCTTAGTTGTAGGTGGTGCGGTCTCATTTTTCCGCGAAGCCCACGAAGACGATAAAACAAGTCCCCCCCTGATGAGTCACGTTTAGGTTGATTACTGGCGAGCGCCGTGATACCTGCGCGTTGATATACTTAACCCAAGATACACCAGCTCTAGTGCAAAAGTATATAAATTGTCGTGTTTAACATTATTGACCTCGCCATCCTAGCAACTGAGGATAAACTCCTCAGTTTGAAAAGGATGGCTAAGTGTATAAAAATATTTGTAAAGTTACAATAATTAGGAACAAATAACTAAAAAAAGCCCAGGCTCCTGGCTCCTCACTCTTTTCTATATGAGTAAACGTTATTAAATAGAGGCTACTGAAAATGACGCGGACATTTTGGAGGATTGTTGGACGACTGAGAGGAACGTTCAGAGGATAGATATCACAGTTTAAGAAGTCCTATCTTTTAGGTTGGCAATGACATAATATATGCTACTGAAAAAGTATTAATATTTCAGGGGCGTTATTCTGTATCGTTCACTTAGTTAGTTAGTGACCCTAACTGGGTTATTAACTAAGAAAACGAAGGCAAAAATCCTATTTTTGCACAAATTACCAAGCTAGGTCGGTATGGTATCATATCAGTATACCTTGCTAGTTGATATCTTGTACAAAAATAATACAAAAATAGGATTTTTGCCTCCGTTTTCTTAGTTAATAACCCAGTTTGGGTTACTAACTAACTATGTGAACGATACAGAATCATCACACTGGTATCATTTTCCAGAGGCGAGCCAATCTATAGCACAATATGGTTACATAGGTGCCGCAAAATATACCACAAGCGTACCTTTTCCCGGGAAATCTCAGTATATCGTAAAACAAGAAAAGGTGTGTGTATCTTTGGTTTTTCTTAATCAACGGCGATGACGCCGGCTATTTAAAAACCATGCGTGTAAACTGTAAATACCTCGCACCGGATGAACGCCGCCGTAAAAGGCTTTAGAGACACTTTTTCTGAACATTCCCGCTTCGTCCTTTGAGAATTGAGACTAATGAAGGTGTAATTAACGCGCGGCTAAGCTCGGACTAAGATTGATTGTTTCCCCTCCAATCTTGGCGTGGCTCAGAAAATATGCACCATGGTAAAGGACGTAGGACATCCTTTAACCTAGGGCCAGACTCATATACTAGTAACGGTTCCCAATATATTCGATCTATGCATGGTTTGCCTTAAAGATAGAAATTTGACATAAGGTCCATAAAAGTTATGTCAAATTTCTATTTCTAGTAAGGCGAACCATGGATAGATCGAATATTGGGAACCGCTATAAAACTACGGGTATGGAGATAACTACCTATACACCGACCTGTTAACCGCTTGAATTGTATATCAAAATATTGGTAATTTTACAATAAACGCGATGGCATATATATAGCATTGCCTGCAATAAACCAGCTACGATGAATCTCGATGTAGGTCCGGCTCTCAGACCATAGTGGCTACGCAGCGTGATTGATCGGAGCGTGTGCTAGTTGATCGTGAACATACCGCTCGAAAGGTGAAAATCACCGCATCGAATGTCCGCAACGACGCCGACGGTTCCGCAGCATCCACGATCGCTCATGCACTCCGTGTACCGTGGTGATTGGAAAGTATGGAGTTTGATAGATTGCTTCAATTGTCCAGCAGATATGAGATAACGTTCGGGGCAATTACTGATTTAGATTAGAAACTGTCCGTTAAATTTCTCTAACAGCCGTTTTTGATGTGTTCCTGATTCATTGTTTCATCGCGTAACCATTCATAGGTTCTAATCGCACTGTTATTAGATATGTACTCGTGTGATACTGTCAAGAGTCGAGAGTGACAAGTAAACAACAATACGCGGAAGACAATGGCAGCGTTGCTTGGTAATTTAATCTGCGTTGATTGAAGACTTAGTTAATTTTTTTCAGACATAAGATATTGTTTTGTGCTAGGCATCCTTGCTGCGCATGCGCATAGTGTTATCCATAAGATTAAAAAAAAGCCAGCTCATATGCGTCGTTCAATCAAAATCAACTCTTTATTTAACTTAGGCCTAACTTATAAACACTTAAGGAGAGTAAGTCAAATATATTTAGAATTTAGATTAATAGTTTAGCCTTACGCTTAAAACTAATTCTACGAACATTCCACAACGTGCCCTGCAAATCTGACGTCCAACTAAAGAGTACGGCAGACTAGATGAAAGGAACTAAAACAAGACCTGGGAACTTATATATTCACATACTCCTAACACATGGGATCATCCCGTCCGTTCTCTTTCTAAAACTACAAAACTTCATTCGGGCAATAGTATTTGTGAGATTTGCGAATCGTAATCTCTTCATGCTACACGTGAAGAGATTAAAAAGTGTAAAAGATTGCAATGACGATATTGATTCATAACTTCAAATAGCGAGCTTGACGTTTTGCCATTATCCTGTGCATAAGGATGCCATGCGTGATGCGTCAGTTTCCCGAATTTGTCCTAGTTTAGGCGGCATCCTGGGTCATGAGGAAAGTAAAGAAAAGGGAAGACAATTTTTGTGACAAGGGAATCCCTGTTAATAGAAAGATAAGCAAATAATTAAAACAAATCTTAGTTTACAATTTCATTCGTAATTGAAAATCGTATCCAAGAGTACTCCGGGCGCTGCAAAATGGCCGATGTCGGCTGATGTCCAAATGCCCCGCGCAACCTCGCCATTTGCCACAAATGTCCAGAAAAAAATTCAAGTTCACCTAATTGTCCGGGATCCTATGCACATTCCGAATAATTCCTGCCCTGCCCTGATTCATAGTTCTTACGCGTAGACAACTCAAGGGACGGCCATTCTCCGCCAAGAGGTCAACCAAATAGGTAGTAGCTATACCCCTCCAAAGTATGTGCTGCTCTTCCTAGCAGCAACTGAATTTGGACGGGAGATTTAGGAAGCGGAGAGCACAATATCAAAATGCAATCGGAGAATGTCAAAATGCTACAGAGAGCGGAGAAGCCTTGCATAGCTGTGTCATCAAGAAGAAGAAGAAATGTCCGGGGTTTTCGTAGTTTTTGCCCTGCGTCGGCGATTTAGATTTTAGATGATGGCAACCCTAGCCTATCTGTTGTTGGCTTGAGGCTTCCCGCATCAAGTTCCGCAGTTTTTCATTATATTACCTACTACATTATTGATACGCCTAACGTCTATTTACGTATTTATCATGTTTATTCATTAAACAGAGTAGGTAGTGTTTACACAAAGATGTAGAGTGAATGTTTTGCCTGCAATTAGCGTATATGTATAATAGCAGCATGGAATCGGGACATCTAGCGTTCAGGGGGCCTACCACCATGGCCTAAAGTAATATTATTGTAATATTGTTTTAAAATTTCCATACTGACATTGTATGAAAATGTCAAAACAATATTACAATAAAAATTGACGTAGCATGTTTAATATTGCAAAACTTGTCAATATTACACACTGGAAATAATAATTATTGAGCTATTTTCTATTTTCCTGAATCGGTGGATGTGTTATTTATTACGAAACGGAAGGATGTATTATAAGGATGATCGCGAATCGCGAAATCCGAAGTTTCATTTTCCCGAATTAAATATCAGGAACTTATACTTTAGCGGTCAAGGAATGAAAATGAGGAAATTTTCATGCTTGAGTTCCGCAAAGAATACAAAGGCCTTGATCAAACTCCTTTGAGCTTGGCCATCGCCATTAAAGTTCACAGACTCTTACTCGATTTTTACTAACTGGACAAATAAAAGGGTTGAGGGCTTGAGGCAATACAATGTAACAATTAATAAGTAAAATTGATCAAGTTATTTATTACTGGAATTAAATGCTGTATTTTCCAGTCCACCCCCACCAGCCCAACGTTATTTCTTCCTTTACAATGAAGAATGTTCGTCATATAAATAATTCAATCTGATCATTATCCAATTGCAGGATTGAATCATGCAGGAGTTGAAAGTGCAAAAAAAAGCACCTGTGAACTTTCGGTTGAGAGCATCTCTCTACAGTTGAGCGTGAGGCACAGTTTGCGGTTGAGCGTTTGGCCAGCACCAAAAGTCAAAACCACGCACTCATTTTGTCGCCTATACGCCAAGGCCGTGGCCCTGCAGCGAGCCAATTCTGGTGACTGTTAATTAACGTATTAATTAACCATGCAGGTCGGTGATAACAATATTGTACGTCATCATCACCGAATTAACGAATTAATTGCGATCACAATGAGCCTGCAGCCGGGAAAGGTGCGTGTATTCGCGTCATACTCGAAACAATAGTTGTCAAGTGTGGGTTAGCCTTAGCAAGTTAGCACTGAGCGAGTGTGAGTAAACGATTGATTGATCCATCTCCTCATGAGATATCCTAAAAGTTATGTAATAACTTTTCATAATATATAAGAATAATTGTATATCATGACATTTTTGAAAAGCGCAAGTGCCGAGTTTCTTGCCAGTTCTTCTCGGTGCAAACCTGCATTCCGAATTTGGCGGTAGAGTTTTTGACATTTCATGGGCGCCTATTATTTAGGCCTATGTGAAATAAATAATTTCATTTCATTTCATTTCATTGAAAAAAGTATTACATTTAAAATTCAATATCTGGGTGACCGAGCTTCGCTCGGTAGTATTACAGCTACTCACCAATAGATGGCAGCAGGAGCCATATTTTTTTTTTTACTTGCCTTTACTGTAATAGTTTTACTTTTCGCCAATAGATGGCAGATAGATATTTTTTTTCGGCAAATACGACATTTTCAAAAAATGAATCCTAGCTAGATCGATTTATCGCCCCCAAAACCTTCTGTAAGTATACTAAATTTCATGAGAATCGTTCGAGCCGTTTCCGAGATTCAGATTATATAGAAATATATATTTACAAGAATTGCTCGTTTAAAGGTATGAGATTTAAATCTCAAATTGATTCATGAAAATCGGTCGTCGTTTCATAGGTGTTTGGTTACACTGTGACACGAAACTTTCATATATTAAAAATTAAAATATAATAAATCGCATTGAAAAGCAATGTTTACGTACCTAAAAATTTAAATATGAATTTCATATTGTCTTAAGTTAGTAATGGGTTCTGCTGCACAATTTTTATAAGTTAAATAACCTGCACAGGGAAATAACGTCTCCACCTTTCACCTTTGTTGGTAGTAACAACCCTTTCACTTTCACCATTTATTTAGTTGGATCTTTCGTTATAAAACTTAATAGCCTTAATAAAACCAACAATATTACATTAAGTAGATGCGTCTGTTCATAGTACCTTAGTGTGGGAAAGTATAGAGCAGTCCATCTATCACAAAAACAAAGAATACTGACATATCCCTTGCACGTTATACCGGTTAGTACCTATTACTTGCAAGAGCGACTTTCGAACAGTTGTTTGAAAGTGAACGAGCCCCATCTGATACTCTTTCTGTCACTAATTCATCAAATAACTACATCTTCAAAACAGGAAAAGTTAATTGCTTTCATAAAACGTAGCTCGACCAGTTTTTAGCGAAGAGTCTAACCATTAGAGTAACATTGGTTTCATTAGTCAGTAGCCATTAGTTTCAAAGTCTTATATCAAATTTCAATATTCCATAGGTATATAAAGAACTTGACTCTTTTGAATTATTATGTGTAAGTAAGTACTTGTAAGTACCGTAACGAAATATGCATGCATGTCACGGAATTTCTCCTTATACTTAAAGGTTAACAACCACGTTACATTATATAACCGAATTGTAGTATTCAATTTTATTACTGATATGACCTTGATGCAACGTTACCTAAAATATACGCACTTGGTATTATATACTTCTGTTTACGTTTATATTATAAACGTGTCGATCGTAGGCTTAACTACAAGTATTCTAGATATCTTATCGTCAATTTAAGCTACTAAATTGATAGATAATTGGATTTACCGATTAGCCGTTGCGACATGCGTCGTAGTAAATCTGGATTTAAAGGGAGTCCCTTGAACTTCTGTACTAATTTACTTTTGATTAAAATAAAAAGCCAACCTAGTTATTACTATTTCACATAACATTCTGCATTATTTAAAAGTAGGATGATTTTCTATTCATGCTCAGCCTATGCAACATACGCACGTGGAGATCCTTTTGTCTACTTTTGTCGATCACTTCTGACTCTCTGTCGATCTATGTGGATTAAAAAGCGAAAAAAGATCAACAAAAGCAGACGAAATTTTCTCTGCATGCACATCCCATAGCCCCACAGGGCGAAGGATATTTTTTATCTGAAGAGATCTTACAAGCGTTTTCGTCTTTTTAGAAAAAAATGCGGTAAACTCCACAATAAAAGTACCAAAGAATAACCCATGTTAATCGTCTAAATTCCTCTGAAAAGTCCCGTCAGCTTTTCTGGGGGAAACTCAGCTAGTGATTATGGACTTTGCTATTGTGATGCACTCACTTTAGTTGTGATACCTAGAGAGGAAACTCACCGCTGGATAAAGGTGTGATCGCCTTCTCCCCCTCGTGCTGGAACATCTGCAGGGTAGCCACGGTCGCCTTCAGCTGCTCGTACTCCCGCGCCATCTGCTTCTGCACCTGCGACAAAGAAAGATCCAGTTATACGTAGCTGATTCGAATGTTCAGATAATTTATTCGCGCCAAGCCTTTCCTTTGGTTTATCATTTTGTTCGGTCGAAGAGAAAATTTTGACGATTCGATATTACAAAATATTCGAACTTAATTTTTAGCTCTAATCCTATTTATAATTCTACTCGTATTAGGGGGTTTTGGCCCAAGTAGCCACCTTATAGTTTTCCAGATTTGGAGCTATTGGGAACCAATATGACGTAAATGAGTATTTTAGACCAAAGTTTTTATGAAAAAATGTAGATGTATAAAATGGTATGCTCGCAAAACTCAGAGCCTACGATGTATAAATTTATAATTAGTCCACTGTTTGCGGAAAACTAAATAAAATTATAATTCGCGCCCGGATGTTACCCATTTACATTCCACCTTAACCCCTTTCAATTCTATGTTCCACTGCTATCTGAACTGGTATGTACGGGACTCATCTCAGAACGATGAGGTCTTTTTCCCGCGGGCGGGAGAGCACTATAACAGACCTATTAATTTTACTCTCGAAGAGGCTCATTTTATCTTTGAATTGGCTGTTGTATAGAATTTAATGAGATTTCAAATAACTTCTTTTACAACTTTCGAACCTTTTTAACATTTAATAATGTGTTACGTGATATAAATTATAGTAAAAAAATGTTCGAGCTAGAAGGCTATATGCAAAGTAAGCCAAGGTCTAATGACCAACTGTGCGAGAAAAAGGTTTTTACATACGTCGTTAGCATTTACGGAGGTGGATTTGCATGTACGAACGCGAACCTACCTTTATCTTCAACTCTTTGTTATCTTATGACATCTTTTATGTATTGTGTACTTTATTGATAAAAGAAATGATTACTAATGTTTCAAATTGGCAAAATTATCAAAGCTAGAAATTTGACGTAGACACAACTAATATGGAGCTAATTCCGAACTTTTATCTCGGAGAGGAGAAATCTGGATTTGGCCCCAAATCAGTTCAATTCTCAATAGATCACACAACTTGTAGAACATCAAACGTATTGCTGTTGTCCATAAAGTATCCTTTTGTCAAAGTATCATCGATTAGACGAGAGAGGTTGTATACAGATATTTATTACTATTCCAATGTGTAAACTACAACCGTACCCGAGTATATTATGACGGACTATCCCAGTGTCGTTTCGTTTCTTCAACGTCTGCGCAGCGTTGTCGCGACGTTAACGTCGGCGTGATTGCAAAAGTTGTCAATAAACGTTGACACGAAGTTGATGTTGCGAAGTCGAAGCGCGAACGGTTGCCATTAGAGACTCTCAACGTTGACGTTGCATCAAAGCGACGTTGTCGCTGCGCAGACGTTGAGGATACGCTAACGCTCGCATAACGCCAGTGCAAAAGGTACCTAAGTCAGACATTTGATGATTTCGAAGAATAACGCCAACCATATAGCCACGGCAAAGTTTGCCAAACGATCCAAATCGTGCAGCGAAGGTACGAGTACAATGCAATTGTTACACGAGCCACCATCGCTTTTCACAGAAAGTGCAAACTGCCATCACGAACGATAGCGGAGTAGTTTGAAGACAATAGACTTGCAATACTAACGTGAGTGGTTTGAGATTTCCTTCATTCACAAAAGCGAAATTTGATATCTCACAAGATTAACTTAACACACAATAAAAATAAAAAAAACACTTCCCACGCACGCACAACACTTAATTCACTAAGCGATATTAATTGTGACAAAGAATTTGGATAGAAAAGCGCCTTGACCGACATTGGGTAGCAGTTCGTTTAAGGGTTTTTAAATGTGGTTATTATAACTACCCACATACATAAGTTGGTTATTCTACGAAGTTTTAGTTATCGTTGGACGGCGGTGAACCGTGAATGCATGGTTACTAAACTGGACCATTGTTTTACTCTCTGATATTTCTGTACAAGTTAGGGTTGCCATAATATGTATTACGAACTCGAGAAAATTATGATACCAATTTTTTTACACCATTGTAGGCTACTTTTTAACGTGAGCCTGATTGCGTAAGAAGAGCGTTTTCATCGTTTTCGTTAGCTATCGTTATCGTAACTCAAAGTTATCGTAATTCTGCTCCCCGATTGGCTGACGTAAATCAGGGAAACAATCAGCGGACAGAATTTGTTAACGATTACGTTAGAGACGAATACGTTTTTCTTACACAATCTGGTGGCGTGTATGTTAATAAAGTACCATGATCAAACCTACATTCTGATTTACAAAATCTGTCGTAGATTCAGATGTCTTAGAATAAGATAGATTAGACTATTTTTTAGGAACGATTATTTAGGAACAAAGAATGGACAAAAAATGTGCAAAGACTAGTGCTCGTAGTAGGAGTCGTATATGCACACGGTTCTTGTACAATACTTTGCCAGCTTCTAAGAAAGTAATATGTGTAAGTATATGATTTAATATTGCGATTGTGTTTTACTCATAAACTACTAGGTATGTTCCCCAGATATCAATAACTAGCTTTTGCCCGCGGCTTCGCCCGCGTGAATTTCGGGGTTTTACAAATCCCGTGGGAGTCCTGGATTTTCTGGGAAAAAAACAGCATATGTGTTAACCTAACTTCAGAAACACGATTGGATAAAAATTTCTCGCCAAAAAGTTCTCCCCAAAATTGCTCCAAAATCTCAATTTTTCTAATTTCCATCGAAAACTACGATGGACATAATTGTAATTTTTGTTTTAATGTATCGGTAAAAAATAATTCCCAAAAACGCTTAGAACGACATTTAAATAACTGGCTTAGTTTTTGAAGTAATTAGGTAAAAAAACCTTTTTCTGTTATATTCTTCCGCAACGCTGCATACTTACCTAACCTAACCTAACCCACCAACGTATTCATAAGAGTGAGAAGGACGAAAATAAAATCAACGTATCCGCTAAAGAGTGAAATAATTTCAGAACCTTTACCTTATAGGTATCCATTTTCGCATTTATAGCATAATTTCTATCACATATTCTATTGCTCAACTAAAACACATATTTTTAATAGCGAAACAGTTCTAATATCAGAAACTATACAGGAACACCTTTTTAGCATTATTAACCTGTATCCCATTGCTTAACCAAAACACACATTATAAATAGCGAAACAATTGTACTTTCAGAACCTTTATGGGTAGGTAACCATTTCCACATTTATAGCATTACTAATTACTTTACCATATCCCACAGCTCAACTAAAACATACATTGTCAGTAACGAAACAGATGTTAGTTCAGAACCTATATCATATAGGTACCCGTTTTCATAGTTATAATATTATTAACCTGTATCTTATTGCTCAACTAAAACACAAAATGCTAATAGCGAAACAGTTATAATGTCGGAACCTATAATACGGGTACCCATTTTCACATTTATAGCATTATGCATTATTTATAGCATTATATCATTATTATTTATAGCATTACTATCCCATATCCCCTTGTTCAACTAAAACACACTTGTTAAATGCGTACAGTGCTATGTTCAGAACCTACATAGTGGCCATTTTCACATTTATAGTGATAATAGATTCAGCTTTTGCCCGCGGCCCCGCCCGCGTCAAATTCGCTTTTTCATGAATCCTAAGGGAAACGTCATTTTCCCGTTATCGTTCCCTATTCCAACCTTTAAACATGCTTTCAAGCAAGTTCGCTTGAACAATCTATCTATAGATGTAGCTATAGATTGCTCTAGAAAATTTGGTGTTTTGAGTATCCCACGGGAACTACGGATTTTTCCGGGATAAAAAGTAGCCTATGTTTTAATCCGGGTTATAAGCTACCTATGTTCCAAATTTCAGCTAAATCGGTTCAGTAGTTGAGCCGTGAAGGAGTAACAAACATACACACACACAAACTTTCGCCTTTATAATATTATTAGGATTTTCAATTTATAACATTTAATTTTGTAAGTATATGATCGATCAACTTTTATTGGTCCGACGGTACACGTATCATGTCCCTGAACGATAATTAATAAATATTAAATCATAAACAGTTAAAGTGGTTTTAATTATATTCCTTTTAATATTTACCAGCATTATTGTGAACAATATTTTACTTGTTTTATTAATTTGTGCGTAGTTTCATGGTTATCCAAGAAACTAAATGCAATTTTCCAGTACTATCACATTTGTCCCGAAATCACAATGCATTAACAAACTTCGCATCACGAAAAACATACTATCACGACCATAAATACCTAATACACTTCTTGTTTCATAAATATTGACAATACACAAGAAGTGTATTAGGTATTTATGGTCGTGATAGTATGTTTTTCGTGATGCGAAGTTTGTTAATGCATTGTGGCTTGGGGACAAATGTGATAGTACTGGAAAATTGCATTTAATCTCTTGGACAACCATGAAACTACGCACAAATTAATAAAACAAGTAAAATATTGTTCACAATAATGCAAGTAAATATTAAAAGGAATATAATTAAAACCAATTTAACTCTTTATGATTTAATATTTATTAATTATCGTTCAGGGACATGATGCGTGTACCGTCGGACCAATAAAAGTTGATCGACCCATTTGTTCAGTTTTTTTTTTGTAATTTTTGAAACTGTTAAAAATGCTTAAAATACCTACGAGTTTTACGCATTGCATTGCAGTGCAATTAAGCACGCAGTTTTGGTTAAAAAGTCTACAGACAGCATTTTCGAATACTATCCGTGCGTAGCCTATAATATTCGAAGTATACAAACTACGCAACCTCATTTGAATTTCTAGGTAGATTCGTATCTTTTCTGAATGACCTAGATGCAGATTCTCCTACCTACAAGGCAACTTATCATAGAAAACACTTATTTATCAGGCCGTAATCGGGCACACCGCACAACGCATTTAAATGAATTCACTATTCTTATAAATTGATAAATATTTTAAGTTCTTAACTTTGATTTAGTAGTTCTTATAATAAAACCCATTTTTTAGAACTAAATATTGGTACCTACAGGCTACACGGCACAAAAACAATTCTTAACCCTCTTCACGAAAACTTATAAGTATGGGAGTTTTATTTAATATATTTTTTTTTAAGTAAAAAAAGGTTTATTTATTTATTTAAGTAGGTATTCTTGACCCTCGGCACGAAAACTTATCTAAGTACATATTATGTGAGTTTAGTTTAGTACATTTTTTTTGTAAAAATATTTTTTTTTGATAAAAGAATGGAGAAGTGCACAAAGCTAGATATAATAAAAGTACGGTTAAATTCCGACTACTATTTTATTAGGAGCTACCACTACCATTTTACTGTGGAAGCTCCTTGCATTGGATAACAATAGCGATAAAGCAGAATATACCTTGATTAAGGCATCCGGAAGACTAAATAAGAACAAGGGGGCTATTCACGTAACGTTTTAACACATCGTGTGATGTGAATCAAGAAATAAAAAAAAGTTAACACTGAAAAATTAAAATTGAAATGTATTTTAACAAAGGCAATACAATCTTTAACATCATCGAGAAAGTAATTTTAATTTCACGATTGTCGACCATGTGGCTTTTTAAATTACATTCAATTTTACGCTCTATGACAATAGTCGTAAAATTAATTTTTCAGTGTTCGCGAAAAATGTTGAGATTTCAATATCTTCTGGTTATGTATATTGTATGTTAATGCCATGTGACCTTTTTAAACATTTCACTTCACGAAATGTAGACGACGCTATACGTGAACAGCTCCCCTGAGAAGAATCTCCGCCTGACAGCCGACTGCACGTCACTCGCGAGGACATCAGATACACCCCCAACATGTTCCTCGGTCGACATTTACACATAAATTATTCAATTCAGGTTCAACGACCCCGCCCACCGACGGACAGCCGAATGCTATCAACACGCGTGACTATACGGACAGACATGACGAATTTAAGCGACAATAGAACAAATGCTTGGCGGCAATCCAGCCACCGAATTAGACTTAGGTGACCTAAACTGTGACTCAAAACCTATCATCCGGTCTTGTGTGGAACCCCTGTCTAAATAAACCCCTTAGTAATAAAACCCACATGTTACGTTCTAACGTTGAACTAACCTGAAAGCTGGTTTTTGGTTTGTCTGAATCACAGATTTTAGTCTGAATAAGCACAGAAAAGTTCTTTTTAAATCCTAAATGTTTAATCTATCTCAACCTTTTTTTCGTGAGGGAAATCTTTTATGAATTGCAAAGTAACACTAGGAGGCACTTCAATTATGTCGGAGTTTTTATCTACACCTGACTTATTTTTTTTCATTTGCAAAACTAACCCACAACGGAAGAATGCTCAATGTTCATGCGCGTAATAGGTCCAGGAAGAAGAAATAAAACAATCGTACGAGTAATAGTCATTTTTACAGACTAGACCTGTTCCTACATCGCCCGTCACATCCCACGGGAATCGCAAAAAAAAAAACTTCTTTGTCCCTTTGTTTCATTCTTAAAAGCACCTACCTACATGCATCAAGTTTCTAGATCTAAGGGTTGGCCTTGGACAACTCTTGGATTAGTGAATGACTGAGTCAGGACTTTTATTTCCACACATACGACTAATTTCACCTTAAAACAGTCCTTAACACATCCATGATTTTGTTGATAACGCAGGCTTTAATCGTGGCCACCATTAACTTATTCTACGACTACAATCTTACTGTGCGGTGCTAACTGGCCACAATCAACGCTCACAAAAAACCTTCTTGTCTATCCCACACGTATAAGTTAAGTAATCACGGAAAAAATCACAATGACTTAATTACACTACGTCTACCATTCAACGCATCATGAAATCTCAATGGAAATAAATTCATTGAACCATATTGCACTTTCCTTTTCCGCCAGGCGTATACTATGATAATGTCTACCTACCGTGAAAGATAAAAACTCGATTGCATATAATAACAATGTATGTAATATTATTCAGAGTTCAAACACGTAAAGTCAAGGCTTTCTCTATAAACTTATTAGAGACGACAACTATTTATCTGTTTATTCCATAAGTACATCCTATTTCTATGGTTAATACAAGTCTGGGCTGACCCCTCGTCATGTGCGAAGACATTACATAAATATCAGGAGTCGTAAAAATCTGGTAGTAAGGGTCTGTGGCTGGTGGAGGTCACGTCCACACTCCACAGCTGACGTATATGGGTTGAAAAGACAAAGAAGAGATGTAGAAACACTTTATTGTACCCAAGAATACAAAACAGGCGTACAAGTAAGTACGCAGAAACAACGTTAAAAATGGGGCCTTTCGCTACCAGCAATCTCTTCTGGGCAACCTTTGCTGAAGAAAAAATCTTTGTCTATAATTGAGTTTCCTTACGAGCCTTCATTATTTCAGTATTTTCATCTTGAGTTGCAAAACGATCTTGAGTTACAACAAGAAGTATCTACTGAATCTGATGATGATGATAGATCTTGCGCAACGTAATCCGGCTGCAGCAACAATCAATTGAGGCATCAATCATCAATCAAATATACGAGCGGCTATTATAGTCCATTCTCATTAATTTGCAATTTTACTGAGCATCGTAAATAGCGTATTCACACTGGCTTCAATATGATTCTAAACCTAGTAAGATGCCTTATGAATGGAAAACTCCACCGATTTCAAGGACACAAAAAAATTCAAGACTTTCCACTTGATCTACATAAATGACAAAATACGCAGTTTATTTCAAAAAGGCGATGTTGTCACATACCTACTCGTAGCTGGTCAATAAGAGTGGGCGAAATTATCGTACTACGAAATTTAACAGTGTCCTACTACTGTTTGCGTAGCTTTCTACCATACATTTTAAAACTGAGATGAAAGGTCAGAGAAATAACGTGTGTCAACAGTCCGGAGACAGCAAGAACTAGTTTCAACTGTGTGCTATCTACAGCAATTGAAAATTAAAAAAAAGGTTTGTACTGAGCAGTTGTATTTTAATGAAACAAAATCTCTGCACTAAACAGAATTCACATGTCTTTAATTATTTGCTATTCTAATTCTCGTGATTCATGTGGAGAAGAGTGGGATTAATATTCACAGCAACAAGCAGCCAGTCTGAAGATTCCATACTTCCCAATAGAGACATTATAATATAACTCCAACAAACAGTCATAGATCTCGAGGTGTTTACAATCAATTTGAAATAGCTCAACCGTAGCCCGTAGTAATGCTGCGGTTTAGAGAATTCAGTTGTAAAAGCGCTTGTGCACTGCACTCGATCTTTCGATCCGAATCAGAGAAAGGTACGAATGCATTTGTATGTAATATTTAATAGATAAACGATCAACTTTGCGGGCTGGAATTTTCATATTGTGGATTCATTAATTCGGACCTCAAAATATTGAAAACTCGTAAAACTTTTAGAAACAGTTGAATGAACAGTGGTTCATGTTCGTAAACTCGGTAATGTTCTTTATAATACGAGACCTTGAGTCACACTTTTATCCTCTAACCTCTTAATAAGTGAAATTCACTGTACAATTTGACTCCAACTTGAAGTCTATAGAGCTGTGCAGTGCCGGTCCTATTAACATTTTAACCTGGTGCGAGTACTAAAAATGGCGCCCCTCTAAAAAAAAAGTTTAAGCTGTTCCTTTATCTTCTGATTATTCTGCTGTCAAAAGTTCGGTTTAATCAGTTTCTGCGAGCCTATAGGTATTCCTATAGGCACAGATTTTACCTTTAGGTATGTGAAGTGGTGGACAGCTGAAAAATAATTTTAATGATTGTCAACTTTCATTTATTTTGTTCAAACATTAAATCAATCAAAAGTAATGATTACTAAGCAAAAATATAAAAATGACTATATAGCTACTTTTATAGATTTAGCACTTGCAAATTTTTTTATCAAGTCGGAATAATTGAACCTTTCGGCAATGGCATTTTCTATCGACAAAATTCCGAGATCGGACAGCCTTCCTGACCCATAGTAGACCGTAGGTAAGTTTTAATAAGTTTTAATTTACTAAAACTTCGTTCTCCTTTGGCAACAGTTACAGGCACAGTTAGTACAATACGAAGCGCTGTCCATACATCAGGGAAAATATCTTGCGAATCATTTTTGTTTTTATAAGTTGAAGAACTTTTATTGGTTGTCCTGATTGAAGATTATTTAATAATGGCTTTAGGCTCACAAGTTCTTCAATCAATTCTTGTCTAGATATGTCACATTTTTCCCCATCGGTTTCCCCACGTTTTGGTTCATTTTGGCGCCCCCCCAAATTGAATTTGACAGCAATAGTTTCATGGTCTGGCGCAGTGCACAATCGGTTTTAGTCGACATCGAACCCAATTGATATAGCTTATAGGTTATCGAACTTTACGAGTAGCTACAACGGAAACAAACGTATCGCAGTCATAATCACAGCCGATGGAGCAAGTCGTGATTTTCAAAACAAAGCTCGATACAAATTCAGTAAATGTCTGTTCGGTGATTTGAAAGTGTGATAGAGACCAAATGCTTACGGTGGTTCGTACACTTTACAGCACAAGTTGACACGGATTATTATAGTAATGTATAATGCCATCTGTAGCAATTATTGTATAAACATTTACAGACATTCGCCTTTCCAGCTGATTTAGGTTACACTAGCCCGCGACTCCGCCCGCGTGTATTACGATTTTTTATATAATAATTATGTCGTGGAATTCCTTGATTTTTCGGGGGATTCTGGTGTGATGTTGTACAGAAACCTGGGGCCGTACCACCATCTCATATAGCAGTATTAAAGTAATATTGTTTTAAAATATTCATACTGACGTTGTATGAAAATGTCAAAACAATATTACAAAAATACTGCTATAAGAGATGGTGGTACGGCCCCTGTTCTTACTTAGGTTACATACGACTTATACGAATATATAGTTGGGCTGTATTCAAACGATTAAATGGCAGTCCAAGATAATAGCATAATTTATGCCAACTATTTAACCTATCACTAGTTTACGATCCCAATGTTGATTTCTTCCACAGAAGAACTAACACGACAACAAAGAAAAAGTATTCTTCGTGAAAAGTCGACACAAAAAGTAGGCCTTAACCGCAATGACAAAACCATCACCACGACACAGTACTCCTTAGATCTTCACAGTTGAGACATCTTTCAACATCGACACGATATTTTTCCTCACATGTTTCCTTTAGTTCGTTTTATTTCTGTATACTTCCATGTGAATAGGTAAAATCATTCTTTGAATCTTTAAATTTCATCAGTCGACTTTCCGGATGTTGTTTTTCAGTAGCTCTTTATGGCATAAGAACAATTTCTTAATGTTTATAAATCTATGTTTTATAATTTATATCAACAATCGACGTGTATTCTTTATTCATAGCTATAATGCAATACTGCACATTATGGATTTCATATCCAGTATACTTACAAACGACGACGACAAATGCAGTCGTAAGTTACGACTGCATTTGTTTCCTTATAAGTTAACTTGCTTGTCTCTATGGAGTCGCTAATAGCTTAGCTTAGTCCTGGGAAAACGGCAACAAAAGTAATTACTTCTACTGCCGTACTCTAGAAATGGTTATGACTATCTAATTTGCGCTTAGCAAGGAATCGAAAGCACTCATAAAAGTTGCGTTGTTTTAACAGAAAATCCACAGCAGGAAACTTCCGAGCTATTTAAGGCAGGCATAAAATTACAATCAAAGCATATTAACGAGCTGTGATCAAGGTTGACTGACGACGATGCAATTCTAAACACATTTTCAGTGTGAACTGAGAAATGGCCGGAAGTGTGTGGAAAATATCTAAGTGGTATAGTTATTATTTTAATTAATTCCTTTCTTTAATCAGAGACGGTGGGTGAATTTAAGAGTTTACGTACTGATTTACTTTTGAGCTTCTTGAAATCGCTGAAATATATTGTAGTAGTACTAGCCCTAGGCATTAGGTCTCAACATTATCATTACTTCAAGAATTGTGGATTCATAAATCAGCACGGACTTCTCAGAATAAGAAGGGTTCAATTAGGTTGATTGACAGACACATGTTTCCTCACGATGTAAATTGTTAGTAATATTTCGTTTCTTGATTCTTTAAATACACTCTATTCGAAAGGTTAGAGATGCGTGTCTTACCCAGTATTATCATAGGCTATCACAACATTTATACAGTCTACACACTTACTCAGTGCCTAATAGGTCAAGTTAACGTTTAAGGAAATGACGTTAGATAAAAAATCTTGGAGAAATTAGTTATTAAAACGAACAAGTATTGATCCAAGTGATGAGTTTACATGATTCAACTGATTATTCAGGTTTGACGTTACGTGATAATATGCTAATAGTTTAGTAGTAAAAACTGTTACAGCGAATAATAACATTTCTAAAGGGGTGCAGTAACTATTATACGTAGTTTAGGAGATCTCACGTCCATGTAATTAAGAAACTTACATAACGAGAATATCATTATATTCCTTTCCACTATAAATGCAGGATCAATCATCAAATATCACTGAAATCTCCGGGTCCGTAGAAATTATAAGGGGGTGGAATATGGACTGGTCTAAGCTTCCCAAGAAGCAGCTTAGAACCGAGACACTTAACGAAACTTTGCTTCAAAGATGATGCATATTGACTTTGATAACTGGGACAAAGAATTAAAAAATTAAGCTTGTATAAATACAAGCTTATAATAGGTATTGGCCAGATTCGTTTCCTCTGTTGTTTATTCGATATTTGCCTAAAACTAAATTCTACTTTATTATTCAAATCGATTTGATCGGGTACCTAAAAGTTTGTACAACTATTGCCTTATTTACTTCCTAAACTGCTGAATAAATTTTAACTGAAAAGACATTGCCATGTCATTATGGTGTCAGCTCGCATGACCTAGTTACGATAACCGCATGGCCTAGGACTGTCCTATTTTAGGCCTTTTATGGCTTCCCTGAGTCCTGACTCCTGTAGATTTTAAAATGTTTTTACAATTTGTAGTTAATATACCTAATAATGAATTGTGACTTCAAACTATTGAAACTATGTTCCGAGAACCATATTTCAGCTACGTGGTTTCAATTGAATAAGGAACGGCTAATGCAAGTAAAATACAATTTCGTTTTCTATTACCAGGAACTCCCAAGTGTATTCTACTGGCCATTATAAACACGGGAAGGTGTAATCCCTAAATGGACTAATTTAATTCCCCTTAGGTGAAAGTCACGCGTTAATGATCTACAAAGTCGTTATCCTAATCCTAATCCTAATCCTAATAATATTATAAAGGCGAAAGTTTGTGTGTATGTTTGTTACTCCTTCACGCCTCAACTACTGAACCGATTTGGTTGAAATTTGGAACATAGATAGCTTATAACCTGGATTAAAACATAGGCTACTTTTTATCCCGGAAAAATCTACAGTTCCCGTAGGATATTGAAAAAACCCAAAATTTTTACAGAAATCTATAGCTACATCTATAGGTAAATTGCTTTAGAAGACTTCCGTGAAAGTAGGTATTAGGTAGGCAGGTAGGTAGATTATGGGAATGGGAACGAGAATATCACGTTTCCTTCGGGATTTGTCTAAAGTCGAATTTAACGCGGGTGGGGCCACGGGCGTAAGCTAATCATTGTTAACATGAATGTGAAAATGGGCATTTTGTTGTTTCTGAAATTATCACTGTTTGTGTTTTAGTTCAGCAATGGGATATGGATTACTAATCACACTAATACATTGAACAGTAGAGATAGACGATATCCGGGAATTACCAGATTACCGCATTGGTATGCCGCAACTGCTGAAACGATTTGGCTGAAATTTGGAATAAAGATAGACGATATCCTGGAAATACTACATAGGCTACTTTTTATCTCGGAAAAGCCATGGTTTCTGTGGGGTTTGTGAAAATGAAATTCACGCGGGGAAATACTACTTCACACATAGGTACATTCCTTGAGACATAGATTTTAAGATAACCTTAATTTTCTTAGGCAATCTTTAGCTACAGATATTTAAAGTAGATTACTTTGATAATAAATAATCTTTTTTAAAAGTAGGTGTAAAGACCATTAAGGAAATTCAAGTTTTTCTCGGGATTAGTGAAAAATCGAATTCAACGCGGGCGGAGCCGCGGGCAAAAGCTAGTTATTATTAAAGGTAACTATTACTTAGGCTTATTCATGAGCTTGCCCCAAGTACTTTTACTAATATAATTAAAATTAAAATCCTTTGTTAGCTACAGGTTCTTAATCATTTAATAGTTAAGTGACTTTGTAACTCGTAGAGCGTTTCACGTTTTTGTATGTTACCTAATACCTTCTTGTAAACACCAATAAAAATTCATCAATAAATCATGAATAAGAATTGAAAACGAAAGATTACAAGAATGCTCTATTAGAAAAAATGTTAGTTATAATTACGTTAAGGAAAACCACCATTTGTCGTAGTAAAAAAGCTATAAGACAACATATGAGATAATGCTGGAATTGATGATGCTTTATAAGATGGAACGAGCTTCAAGTATCTAAGTTAAAGAAGGCATGGTAACCTTATAGGGACACGCTAGTAATGAGATCGCATTAGAGATACGCAGGTCTTCCTACTTAGTATATTTTACTTTATGTTGTTTTAACATAACACACGTAAAGAATGGTACAGTATATACCTATAAGATACGACGTCGAAACATAGAACGAGTGTGGTAATAATTAGCAGAATTAGCATTTAGCAACCTTCTACAAGAACATCTGTATTTAAATGATTCTTACATTCAATATAAGATTCGTATTCGTACCCCTATAGTAGAACGTCGGCAGTTCAAATAAATTTAGAAGAATATGCATACGTCCATCATCATCACCAGCGGGGCTGGGATCTGTTGATTTCTTTTTCTAATCATAGAGCCGTCAACTTTATTCCTTTTAGTCACAAGTTCCTAGGTGACCGAAAAACTAAAATTTCTCCTGTATATCGAATTCACCACGCATCAGCCATTCAGCATGCTTTTGTATATTTAGCTCTTTCCAATTCTAATACGAGCGTTTGGGACGAAATCTCTTCATTGACATTACGAACATTCTTCGTAACGCCCACATTTTAAAGGTCAATATAGATACCCAATAGTGCAAAATGAACCACAGTCGTTTGTAATCTTGAAAACCGATACTTGTCGATTTGATTTCGTTACTTTCCGTATCTATGCTACATCGAAGTTCGCCACGCTTGACACGAATCTCCAAATCGATATAATATGTACACGGATAACGCTGAAGGTTTCACGAATAGTGGATTAAGTCAGTGTTACGTTACAGTAGGTGCAATCAGGTGTAAAAAAAAAACTCTTTTGTCGGGTTTCACTGCGAGAAAAACTTGTGACTCAATACTAATAACAAGGACATTAGCACAAGTGTTTGTGTACGTGCCTACTGCCTAGCCCGCTGCCTGCCGCCCGCCTGCGTGTAGTTTTCACTTTCAAATAAAATTGCTATTTTCGCTTTATTTGTTAATTTATTTAATGCACTTTACATTTTAGAAAATAAACCTGACCCATGACCTCTCCGTTAGGAGAGACGAGGGGTTATGTGGATTTTACACCCACTACTCCCGATTCCAAACCGATTTCCAAAACGGACCCGTTGATGCACTTTCGTATTCACCGGATAAGTCTCGATCCGCTACCAGCACTAGAACCTCTTTTGGCTCTAAGTTGTTACTGGATTTACAGGTTCTGCTTAAAGGCTATACCCGTGTAAGGGAACAAAATATGCCCCTGACGTTATCAGCCAATGAATACATCCTATGTATTGGTAATAATGCTAATTATTAATCTGCCAAGTTTTATGTCATAATTATTGACAGTTTCCTTGCAATGTCACTTGAAAGTTTGTTTTATTTTTCTAAATATCTTGAAAACTACTGGTCCGTTTCTTTTGTGAATAACGTATGTTGTTAATGGCTTGAAGAGGAATATATTCGCAAAAAACAAGACGTCTCTAGGTCAGCATTAACTTGGTCATTTTTGATGTCAAATATTTCAAACTTTTTTTTTTGACACTTGTGACTCAGCGACACCCACCATTTTTTTTACACTGATGTGACATCTTTTTCCGTACAAATATATATTGGTCTGAAATCAATCGGTTTGGAGCAACATGGTGATTTTTTAATTTTGAGTATACCGGCCTAGTACATCACCAAGGTATACACGTACTATGAGTATAATTGATATTTTATATAAATCTTCATTATTCTACAGATTATTTAAGTGGACTATAGGTCCGTCATTCTAGGAATTGACTATCTTGAATCTACATCAAAAGTCAATTTAAAATGAAAATGTTGTATTTATTAATCAACAATACAAAACAAACGTAAAACCTGTAATAAGATAGACCTATCCACCGTCATCAGTCATAAGGTGAAAAAATGGATACATAATATTATACTATAACATAAAATAGATCCTAATCTTCGTCACTATCTTCGTTTATTGTGACATTCGTGTCATTTAGAAAAAGTGAGCTCAACTTTTCATTGGGCCGAGGTATTTTCGACAAGTACCTACCATATGATAAATAGTATATAACAGCTGCTACGTCAGAACAGCAACCTACTGTTCTTAGACCATTTGCACATTCACAACAATACTGTTCTATACTATTTATTCCTAAAACTTGTGGGTTATTCAAGGTACCGTCTTCATTGAGAACCTCTCCTAATATGGCTTACGTTAAGGAACAAACCTCTATTTTAAAAGCACAGATTCATTCTCGACATATATCTAAAAAGGTGTATAAATGTTTCATAAAATATAACCCACAAGTTTTAGGAATAAATAGTATAGAACAGTATTGTTGTGAATGTGCAAATGGTCTAAGAACAGTAGGTTGCTGTTCTGACGTAGCAGCTGTTATATACTATTTATCATATGGTAGGTACTTGTCGAAAATACCTCGGCCCAATGAAAAGTTGAGCTCACTTTTTCTAAATGACACGAATGTCACAATAAACGAAGATAGTGACGAAGATTAGGATTTATTTTATGTTATAGTATAATATTATGTATCCATTTTTTCACCTTATGACTGATGACGGTGGATAGGTCTATCTTATTACAGGTTTTACGTTTGTTTTGTATTGTTGATTAATAAATACAACATTTTCATTTTAAATTGACTTTTGATGTAGATTCAAGATAGTCAATTCCTAGAATGTACTCCATAACGGACCTATAGTCCACTTAAATAATCTGTAGAATAATGAAGATTTATATAAAATATCAATTATACTCATAGTACGTGTATACCTTGGTGATGTACTAGGCCGGTATACTCAAAATTAAAAAATCACCATGTTGCTCCAAACCGATTGATTTCAGACCAATATATATTTGTACGGAAAGAGATGTCACATCAGTGTAAAAAAAATGGTGGGTGTCGCTGAGTCACAAGTGTCAAAAAAAAAGTTTGAAATATTTGACATCAAAAATGACCAAGTTAATGCTGACCTAGAGACGTCTTGTTTTTTGCGAATATATTCCTCTTCAAGCCATTAACAACATACGTTATTCACAAAAGAAACGGACCAGTAGTTTTCAAGATATTTAGAAAAATAAAACAAACTTTCAAGTGACATTGCAAGGAAACTGTCAATAATTATGACATAAAACTTGGCAGATTAATAATTAGCATTATTACCAATACATAGGATGTATTCATTGGCTGATAACGTCAGGGGCATATTTTGTTCCCTTACACGGGTATAGCCTTTGATCTAAGACCTTTTTTGGAACACTATAATTTTCCACACGGAACAGTTGCCAACGTTTTCATTAAATTCTCAAATGTGTGTCCCTTCTTATTTTCAGAGGGAACTCAGATTTTTATCGGTTCATATTCAGATTTCTCAATGTCTCAACGCCTTTAGAGTGGGCCATAAAACGGGATTGAAAGCACCTTGGTTAGTCTCATTAAATATCAGACCTTTACTTGCATAAAATGTAACAGGTTACCAGCTGGACCGTGGACGCCTACGTGAAATAACTGCGTGCCTTGCGACATTTTGCTTGTGCGTCTGACGTAAATATGCACAACTGACTATCAAATATCGATTCTGTAGGGTTAGTACAGGGTTAATGTACGAATTTCGAGTCGACTCGCATCGTACAAACAAATCGAATTCCTCCATACATTTAGAGCCACAGTACCATCAGCTACATGTCAATGACTGTGATGGCGCTGGCTGTAAATGTATGGAGGAATTCGATTCGTGTGTGCGATGCGAGTCGACTCGAAATTCATACAAGAACCTGTACTAACCCTAATGTTATAACGTTTTCTATAGCGTAAGTATCTCCCTCTCTGTCTGCTGTTTCTAGCTAAACTATAATATTTACCTGTAGTAAACTGTCACTGCCCACGGGTTAGTAAAATGAGGAATTAGGACAGCACCAACCGCAAAGCCGTAAGCGCAAAAGGGAGCGCGCAACAGGCATGCAAGTTTCCTCACGAAGTATTCCTTCAGCAATAGGCAAAATAGGTCTTGGGCAATAGGCCTGTTGGTCCATTTTATTTCCGCGCGTGCAGCGAGATACTTCGATTAGCGTATACCAGATAATTACGACCTATTGTCATCTATTATGGAAATTACAGTCGTTTCAATATTGTGGCCTGAATAATAAATGGTTGAACATAAAGCATTTTGAAAGTGCTATAGTTAAGTAGGGCTTAAATTGTAAAAGCATCTTTAGGACCAGTTGACTTGACCTGAATTTCAGGCAAAATCTATTTGAATATTGGATAACCTAGAAACTGTCTCTGAAAATTTAAACCTAGATTATATCTAAAGAGTTATAAATTATATCAAGAGCATTTTTCTTATAACGTTCGCAGTTCTACTTGGTTCTACTATACTTCATCATGGTATATTTTATTTATTACATTGCAATGTGTGAATTTATGTGAATAAAATACAAATGGTGTGCCTTAATGAGAGAATTCTTTTTATTTCTATTCAGTCTAGCTCTGTTTATCTAGATCTAGGCGGAAAAACGAGACTTCAAAGTCCGGTGACCTAGTAAAGCTTGACAGCAAATTGCGACGCTATGATGGAGTAGTAACCTACTCTTTGTAAAGAAAACCTATATAATGGTATATCCTACAAGTTTAACAAAGGACATTGAATAAAATTATACTAAGTAAATAATAAAGTAGACTAGATATTCCAAATAAGGATCGATCATTCAGCATTACATTTTATTTCCGATCTAATAAGAACTTTGTTGATCGTTAGAATCATGGTTCCATGTGAAAAATCCCATACCTATAAACGAGCAATTCTTGTACAAGCATATACCTAGTTCTATATAATCTGAATCTTGGAAACGGCTCGAACGATTTTCATGAAATTGAGTAAGTATATAGGGGGTTTTGGGGGCGATAAATCGATCTAGCTAGGATTCATTTTTAGAAAATGTCGTATTTACCAAAAAAATATGACTCTGCCTAACATCTATTGGCGAAAAGTAAAACTATTACAGTGAGAAAGTAAAAAAAAATTTGACTCCTGCTGCCATCTATTGGTGAATAGTAATACTACCGAGCAAAGCTCCGTCACCCAGATATTACAACTAATAAAATATAGGTACAAACCATTTTGATTTTTGATCACGTCTTTAAAGGTACGTACCTTAAAAGACGCGATCAAAATGGTTGCGGTGAGTCATTTATAACTCTGAACATTGGGTATTTACGTTAAATATAATTATTATTTAAACTGTCAAGAACAGTTTGAAAGACTTACAAGTTTACAACTTTTCGAGTAGGTATTGATTGAGGTTTTTAAAGTAAAAAAGAATCATCAAAATCGATTCACTCAGTCAAAAGTTATGAGGTAACAAAAAAAAACATACAGTCGAATTCAATTGAGAACCTCCTCCTTTTTCGAAGTCGGTTGAAAATCAATAGAAATGAATTTGAGGTTTTGAGAATTAACTGTAATAAAAAACCCATTAACAGAAGCCATTGTTATCCGACCCCTGTGACCTATCAAGGACGCGCTTGTAGTGGCAGTGGGCCCAAGCCGTATACGTACGGTGTCATCAACCCCACAGGACACTCCTATGAAGTATCATTATTATAAACATAACAACCTTTCCTTTTGACTTCAGCCGCTTTGATATTTTTTTATTTGATTTGGTCAAGTCAAAGTATTCAGCCTAGGGTTGTACATTTAATGTCAAAAGTCCATATACAATTTGCAAACAAGATCCCTGGTATACACTTGGCCAGTCAGTATACCTACAGGCTACAGGAGTTCAATAAGTGCATAGAAATGTGGGTACTTGCACATGGTTTTAGGCTTTAAACTATGTACAGATTTTTGGAGCTGACCGTACCAACTGATTTTATTCAAACCGTTCTTTCATCACTCGTTGTGCAGAATAGCCCAATTATACAGTTTGTTAGGGCATCGTATCTTATAATATTAATACTATAGAACATACATAGAATCACTTTGATGTCTAGTGTCTGTCTCTTTCACTATTGGATTGGATATCTTGTAGTTCATAAATAATCAAAATTCAACTGCTTCAACAAATATAGGTACAGTTCTACTACAATTTCGCATTGTGAAGTCAACATCTCCTGAGGATGTCCCGGTGTCAGGACGAAACGTGCGTCGAAGAAATAAAAATAAAAATGTTATCATTGATGTGTTCATAGAAGCAAGTTTGTAACTAGGAAACGCTGATAAAACGGCAAGGATAAAAGCGAAGGGCAGATGAAAACCTGTTACCTGTCCTCTCTCTTGTAAAGGTTTTTGGATTATTCTATAGAATCTCTTCATAAATCCTTTATAAAACGATTTTTTTTATATTATTGATTGACTTACCCTTGACTTCAATCATGCCTGATGGAAAGAAATGATGAGGTTTTCACTTTTTGGTGGGTATAGTACTAGGAAATTACTTGTAAATTGACGCCAACTCAACAATATTTATCTAATGTCTTCTCGCGACTCTCTTTATGCGCTTACTGTAGCGGCAGTCTCAAATCGCACTCCAGTTGAAACCCGAAAATGTGTTCTGCGCATGGTTCAACTTATGCGCCACCTACTATAGGTACTAGTAATAGATAAGAATTTAACAATGTTTTCATGCGATATTGGATGTTGACAAGATTTGAAATTGCGTCACCTTAGAATGACGTCATATGCCTATAATTCCATCATCCATGTTTTTAGTGTTTAGGTATAATTGCATTTACTTATTCTAGCTTTAAATTTTTTTTTCTTTTTAAAAAACAAAAATATGGACTAAACATGGCCAAATATATATTGAGGTACCAAATGTCCTTTTACTTATTATTTTGTATAGTTAATGTTGTGATTAAAAATAGAACATATTCTTTTGATTTTAATATTTATAAATAATATATGTATTTTATGTATGCTCATACTCATACTATGCAATTATGTAAGAAAACATAATGAAAGTTGTTATAAATTTTAGTGATGAATCAAAATGGATGAACTTCAATTTGATGATCATTGATTTTAAGCACATTAATTAGACCAACATGGATGTGTGCAATTTATGAAATTTTTGCAGACCAGTACAGTCCAACTAACATGCAGGTACATGTTGCCTACATGGCAAACCTTGAAGATGTGTAGATGACTGTCCCTGCCAGCCCTGCTAGTCCCGGTTCTTACAGTGGGGATGGTGATGCTAACAATCTCCAGCAGAGATGTTGCTGCAAACCCACTGATCTCTATTCTATGGATCACAAACTGTCAACGCAAAAATGAAGACACTTGAATTTTGGCATTTTGGTGCTTATTGATGCGTAACCTGGTGTGAGCATCTATGGACCTACAATAAACTGACATTCAAAACAAAGTTCACTAGGAACAGATGGCAATTTAGTACCGTGGACATTTGAGGGTGGAGCTTCAAATTGGCACAAAAAAGGAATCAGATGTATAGAATGTTAATCCATAGAAGTAAGATTAGTGTGCCAACCCTGAACAACAACGACTGGACCAGGCGAAGCAGTAATATTAGATAAATAACATACTTCTTTGTGTAGTCAGTTATTTAGTCAAAGACGTAGCATTGACCTCGAGCCAAGTAACAAGAAGCAATTGGTGTTACAATGGCAGCCACATTGAACTTTAAAATGGCAACAGATTAAGGTCAAACTGTTTGATGAATTATTGCAACTGCCACTTAAAGAGAATTTATTTTCAGTTTTTGATAAAGTTATTTGGAATTAAAAAAATTACCAGATAACGTTAGCCTTGCTACCTTGGAAAGGTATATCATACACACTAGCTAAAATAAACCATACCATAAATTCTAAATTCTTCCTTTTTAGGTTTATCAAAGGTAAAAATGGAAGCCTTATTATGGACTTTGACCATCCATCTTGACATCTGATTATTTTTAACCGACTTCAAAAAAAGGAGGAGGTTCTCAATTCGTCGGAATCTTATTTTTTTTTTTTTATCTATGTATGTTCACCGATTACTTGAAGACGCGTGGACCGATTTTTTCTTTTTTTGTTTAAAAGGGTATAGTTTCCAGATGGTCTCATTTTAATCAGGTCAGGATCTGATGATAGGATCCTGGAGAAATCGAGGAAACTCTTCAAATTTTATATGGACACTTAAAATGATTTGGGTATTATTTGAAAGAGTAATATTTTCCAAGTTGTCCTATGGTCATCAGGACAGGATCTGATCATGGGATCTTGGTGAAATCGAGGGAACTCTTCAAATTTTGCTAGTATACTTGAAGCGAGTTGGGTATTTTTTATAGTTACTGGTGCATTTGCTAGCAGATACTGATTTGATGACTAAAGTCATCAAGTCAGGGTCTGATGATGGGATCTTGGTGAAATTGAGGGATCTTTTCAGATTTTATGAACACACCTCAAGCGATTTGGGTATTTTTACAACGCCTTGTGCATTTTATTGTTTTCGACTAAAAAGTAAAAAATAAAATGGGAAATGCTTTCCAAAAAACCAACTTCAAATGCCACTACAAAGAGTGAAATAATTTTTAATGTAGGCGATTGTCTATGACTTCGTCATTTCTTCGCACATCAAGTAAGTAAGAAGGACTATTAGGGATTGTATGAAACATTGCCCGACTTGGAATTGGTGTAGGTACCTACATTAAAAATTATTTCACTCTTTGTAGTGGCATTTGAAGTTGGTTTTTTGGAAAGCATTTCCCATTTTTAGCAACTTTAAACTATCAACATGGGAATGAATTAGTGGCTCAACATCATTGGAATAAAAAAATTGCAATTAATAGAGATTTATGTATACCTTACAGGAAAAAGAAACCCCATAAACTTCTACAAAGAAGTAACCTAATATGTAATTCATTGATAAAAGTGATGCCTATCTTTTTACTCTTTATTTAGTATGGAACCCATGACGTGTGAGTCTGATTTGCACATAGCCAGAAAAGAGACGGCCCACCAATATGAATCCATTGAACATTTTACTGTAAACTTTCTTCATACAAGAAAAAAAGTAGTATACACAATATGGAAAAAAACTGTCCCTGTGGAGAAACTTGCAGAGTAATAACAGACACCCGGCTGATCAGGGCTCCGTTGAGACTCAAACAGCTTGCTGCTGTCTAGTTCCCCATTTTAAATCCAGTTTCAGCAAGAAATATCTCCCTTGAAACTGGCAGAGAATGTATTGTCCCAGAAGTCGACAAGATGGGCTAAATACTGATTTAAGTTATAGAAAACCATATCCCTAAGATGCAATAGAACACTTATTAATTGTAAATTTAAAGTAAAGGATGTTTGCAATTCAGGACATTTTAATTCTCGTCTAAAATTAACAATGAAGGAGCTTGTTGTTTCAAGTTATCATTCATACAGGTTGATTTATAAATATTTTGAAGGATTTATGTTCTATGACACAATGAACGTAATAACTTAGCAAATCATACCATAAAAGAATGTGTAAACAAACCTGAATGAGGCATCAGAACTTTATTATACCGCTCCGTGGGTGGCCTTCCGCGGCATGCGAAACTAATTAACCAACTTATCACATAAGGAAATGATTTAAAGTACACACAAGGTTAGAGGTACAGAGTATTTGTAGAGAGTAGAGTATAACTCGAAAAGTTGAGCACATACCAGCTGCCATTTAGACTTGCGTGTGGGGTCTGCAATCGTGATCAGGAGCCTGTGGATCATCTGCACAGTCCCTTCGTAGTACACCAACGCCGATTCGTAGTTGCCCATCAGTGCCATTTCCCGAGCCAGTTTCGTGTTCTCGCAAATTTCACCAACCGACACTGCCATTATGGCCATTCCCGCTGCATACATATAACTACTCTATCAACAAAAACTATTTGACTCCGAGGTTCTTCTATTTGGATGCAGAATAAAGCGCGTGAAGACCACCTCAACACTTTTCATTTTTAACGAACCCGCGCCTATTTCATATTTTATTTGTTTCTCACATAAAACTATTGGGTTTGTATTTGATATTATGATAAATTATCTCATGACGACTAGAATTTTTACATTAAATTATAACACGTTCGGATGCAAAACAAACTTTAGCAATTTAATTAGGTTCTACCGTTCACACTTCACAATTCACATCAAAATGTCATAAAACAAAACAAAGACAAAATCATAGAGTAGGTATGACAAAATTACCTGTGTCAGTCGTACCCTACGAGGAACGAAACTAATGGAGCAGCTGTAGTTTTCTACACACGCGCGTTTACATATTGCGTGAAATCGACATGGCTATAACAAACATCACATTATCTCTTTCTAACTAATTCAGAATTACCAGCCCGCGAAATTCAAATTTTATTTAGTTTTTTTGAAAATATTAGACTAACTACACATTGTTGATTTATGGCAATGCATTTTGCGGGCCTACTTTTTATGCATCTACATGTCTTTAATAGAAACTTTGCTCGAAAGTTCCCACTCATCTCATATTGGTTCCCGAAAGATAATTTTTTGCAGTTTCCCAGATTTCGAGCTATCGGGAACCAATATGAAGTAAATGAATATGGTTGAGCAGAGTTTTTATTAAAAAGATGTAGATGCAAAAACGTTGTCCCCACAAAACTCATTGCCATTAGCCTTCGATGTATAATTAGCATACTATGAGCGAAAAACTAAATAAAATTTGAATTTTCGCGCCCGGATGGTATCCATCGCCCTTAAACGAGATGGCAAAATATTTGTTTTTTCTGATTTCGGCAACACTGAAGTTCTGACGTCACGAAAAAATAGCCGGGTGGCCAATTTTTCCATAATTTGTAGCATTTTGTAGATTCGAACATGTAGAAACATGTATACAAAGTTTATGAGTATCATGTTTTTTGAAATATTAGACAATCATATTATTATTCTAATTTGCGTGCGATTATAATTAGTATTCAGGTGTGAAAATGCCCACTCAGTGTTGTGTTGTGCAGTGCAGATCGCGGAAAGACAAAAATAGGCCACACTTAACATTTCATAGGTCAGTATTCGATTTCATTAATTATATCGTTAAATCGTTAAAAATTCTGACTTATTATGTGTTATGATCATATTACATGCACTTATATAATGTGTAAAAGAAGAAATATTTCTTCAGGATTGAAATAAATTCGATTTAATTTTTGTTGTTATGTTAACAAAACAAAAACAAAGTGCTAATGATTCGACCGCTTTTATACCGATATCCAAAGATTTAAATCGCTAGATGGGCCCTAAGCCTACATTGCGCACATCAAAAACGTCCACAAACATGTCGAGTGAGTGCTCTCAACATGCTATAGTTGCACTTGCGTTTAAGAGAGTGACAACGTGTCACACAAGACAAAAACGTGGACGTTTTTGGAGGTTTAGGGCTCATCTAACGATTTAAATCTTTGCCGATATCGATAAAATTCGTATAGTAAAGTTAAATGTTGATAGATGAGTAGGGGGGCTCCTAATATCACTACCTTCTATCTAGACCTCGAGGTTTTGCACCTCTGACTTCTCGTAGTTATTTCCGCTTTAAGAAAACGGGCCGCGGATGCGAACATTTACTATAGGTACAATCACTCGCATCAAATGTTGTTTGGTCTCGCGTGATAAGTTAAAAATCCTAATCCGGAAACATAATATGCACCGCTGGCAAAATCTAGTTTTACTATAAAAATTAATTTTTAATAGAAATACTTCATTCATTTTTGCTTTTAAATATTTAATTACTAACCACAAACTACATCGATAATATTTCCATATCGATAGATAGCTAAGGTAAGTGAGGGGTAATTCGGTATGTCTGGTAATTTCGTTAGTTTTTGCTTTTGGCGTAAAAATAAGCAATAAAGACATGTTATAAATAAATTAAACGTAAATTCTAAATCTTCATCATATTACCCTTTAAAAAATCGAGTATGAGAATTTTGGTGAAAAAGCTCAGACCAATACGACTCTTTAAAACCTAAGTTGGCCGCAAACCGTTGTAGTACACCTGCGTGCTTGTATTTACCGTAAGCTTAAACATCAAACTTTATAAGCTTACAGAAAGACAATGGTAAGTCTATTTGAATTAAGTTTTTTATAGTGTAAATTTGTGTTTCTTCACAATTAATATAATATAGGACAGAGATAAATACAAGTACTAAATTCACTTAAAATTGCAATTAATCGACTCACGAAATAGCCGGCATCTTATTTTTCTTAGGTTGCGTATTTCGTATCACTACCGAATCAAGAATTTATGAGTTTCTTTTTTAAAGCTAGTGTATTAATTTATTAATCAAGATATTTTAAATATAAAATCAAAATCATAATTTTAAAGTAATGAACTTTCTTATGAGCAAAATTCGGTATATGATTTTTTCAATAAAACTCTTAAAATACGAGTTTGAACTAAACCTAAATTTGAATTTTTAAGGTGAACTCGCATAGGTACTAGTAGCATGGTTTTATTTATAGTTCGTTTTGCTTCATTTATTTTCATATAATATCTTTATATTCAGGATATTTAATAGTTACTTTAAATGATTTTTGAATGATTTACAAACTTAAGTACAGGACTTTTCCAAAATAAGTATCACGAAATAAGATGTTTTTATTTTAGCACTCACTTTTAATTTCGTGATAAGGAACTTAAACCTATTTATTAACGTATGCATATCAATTTATTAGTTTTAGTGATGAAATATGTCTTAGGTTAATAAACATGAAGTTCTACATTTCAAATTTCATTACAAACCTCACTTAGGTACTCAACTGAAAATTCTCTGTAAAATAAAAAAGTAACTGTTCCCATCAAATACCTGCAGGCATTACTTTGTAAAGGTTTGTGATTAGTAAGAAAAAATTATACTTATTTTGTTATGTTTCAGCCACATGGAATATAATGAGATATACCGTACAAAAAATCATCTATCTTAAATTAATTGAATCGAGATTAGAAAACTTCAAACTTGCTGAAATTACTTACTATTAAAGTTGGTTTAGTTTTTCAAATTTTTTAGTTTATTTTTATAATAAAGGAAGTTATTTGAAACTCAAACTTTTACGTGAAAATTTCATGTTGAAATAATACCAACAAAATCCTTTGTTTACCATGTTAAATCAAAACTTAATGATTTTTGATTTAAGATGGACTCCAATTTTTTTTTTTCAAGAAATTGGTATTTGAATTTTGGAGATTCCAATTATATAAGAGATATTTGAGTAATCTCTACAGTTTATAATTAGGTATTAACATTGTTTACTTTTAAGGGTTATTTTTTACTATTTTTTATTTTGAAATCTGCTGAACCGATTTTGATATTTTTTTCACTAATGAAGAGCTACATTATCCTGGATGGATATTGGCTACTTTTTATCTCGAAAAAATCTATTGTTCCTAAGGTATGCAAGCGATATCGTGGAAAACAGTTATGATTAGGGAACAGTTTGTACTTAAAGCTGAATTTGAGCTTAATGTAACATGTTTTTCCTTTAGAAATCGAATATCATTATTGCTATATTAATGTATTAAACTCCTGTTATATTTTTATTTAAAATTTTTTAATATAATATCATAAAATTATTGTACAAAAGTTTTATCCCGAAATAAAAACCCTGAATTCACGAATTAAAAAGCTGAGCCAAATTTTATCACGAAATAAGAAGGAAAAAAGAGGTCTACCAATAAATTATTTAAAAAGAAAATTCTAACTAAAATCACGAATTCATGCACGTATTAGCTGGCAAAAGACCAATGTTCTTTGAAAAAAAACTTTCAAACAGAAATCAGGTTTAGTTTTTTTTATATTAATTTTTGAAGTCGTCGTAGCCTTAATATACCGAATTACACCTCACTTACCTTAGCCCTTCTGGGAAAGATGTGACGTATGTTGAAGCCAAAAATTTCTCAAATATGGTGCCTCGCGTCGTACATTTCGGTATCGCTGAGAGCACATACCACTGTCGGTCGCTTACATTAGCGCCATTTTCCAGTTTTGACTAATTAAAAATCCGGCTACAGGGCGGAGCCTAAAAATACATGCGTGACGTCATTTAGCGAGAAGTTCGCCGAGACCTCTCGAAAAAACAAACAAATTGTTTACTCTCTCAATTTGTCATTTGTGATCACTGATCAGAGAAATCCTTTGTCTTGGGTCAAAATATTTGTCGCCGATCAGAGAACAGAGAGCGCGAGAACGAGACACTCCTCACAATGGTAGGTCCATGCTCCTCACATTCACGCTTCTCGGGGTGCTCTCGGCGTGAGTCTGTAGGCGGCATAAATATGACTCTTCCAGTGAAAATAATCTAGAAATAATCATTCTTGTCTATGGTTCGTTATACATTGCTGCTTTGTGCTGCACTGTGTAACAAAAAATAATATTTTGTGGCACATTTTCAGTGGATAAAAAAGTCCCTGAAAGGATAGAACAAGATGAAATTCGACCACCGATAAAAAACCTCAGGATAATGCCCATAACCTGAGGTTGCGCAATCTGTTAAAATTCAAGGTGGCATTTTTTTTTTCACCTGATGGTAAGTGATGATGCAGCCGAAGATGTTAACGTACTAACTTGGAAGGGGTAAGTTATATCACCCCCAAGTATATATGTATTATCTATGTGTCACCCCAACGGTTTCTACACAGCATCGTACCGGAACGCTAAAATGCTTGGCGGTACCTACGTCTTTGCTGGTAGGGTGGTAACTAGCCACGGCCAACGGCTCCCACCAGACCAGACCTGAGCCAATTTAGAAATTATAAAATTCCAAAGTGGCCCGTGGCGGGAATCGAACCCGCGACCTCCCACTCGAATCCGAGCGTGTGTCCCCTGCGCCACGGAGGTCGGAGGCTGCTGAGCGAACTACAGCGTGGCCTTAGTGTTGGTGACAAAACAAGCATTTCTGGCACCGATAAACAGGCGATACTTTTTCGCGCCTTCCACCCTGTCTAGGGTATATGTCTATGGACTGTCTACTGCGCTACTTTCCATGACAGCATGGGTTGTGAGGGTATTTCAGAGGTAAAGGAAAGAAACTACACATAAATAACAGTAAACATATTGATAGCCATACATAATATACACCGTTACGAAATATAAATAGTTACAATCTTTAGTTTATAGTTTGTCAGATATTTACAACATTCGAATCTAATGGGATAAAAAAATTAAAATTATCAGTTATGGTATCTTACCACAAAATGTTTTACGAATTACGCTAGAATATCTAATATACAAAAGACTTACTTCACATACGATCAAATTTTACTTTGCTTGACGTACATCTTTCTGTACCTACATAATAATTTTTAATAATAATTTTAATATTTTAATAATAATTTTGTTAATCGTTTTCATACATTCCTATACTGAGTGGTAAAGATTGATCGTTTGTGCGTATTCTAAAATAAATTTCAAAGTTTCTAACACCCTAACGCTAACAACAATCTTGAACTAAAATGAGTAAATATTTTACATAGCAAAAATATAAAAAAAAAACAGATTCGATGTTATTATTTTAAGTTACACTAGTTATCGCACTAAGCGATCATGACTTAGCAAATGCACTAATCACCGTACAAAATAAATAAAGGGGCAACTACTAATACAAATACTAAATACTAATAATAACATAAACTTAAAACTCTGTAAAAAATACAAATAATCATAGTTTTAAATGAAAAATAAAATGAATAAGCATACTTATCAGTTATAAATAACCACTTTCAAAATATAAGGTATAACGTGTTTCAAATGAAAGTAGGACCGTCACTGTGTATGTATCTATCTCTCTTACACACTATCAGCCTCTGTAGTGTGTGAGCGAGAAACAAATAGAATGACAGTCCTATTCTTATTTCAAACGAGTTGCATATTTTGTTATCATGCCTTTGGTTTTATCGCTCAGAAAACATTAATTGTAAGAACTAAGACATACTGCCCAAAAAAGTAAAAAAAATCTCAGCTTTATTTTTCTAAAGTTTTTTAATTCGTTAGCCTCTAGACTAGGTATTATATGGCTGCGCTTCTATAAAGTAAGGAACCAATATAAGTGAAGAGAATTTTTGTACTCTTATCCATACTAAGCAAAAAAGTCTTCTTTAGTACCTATCCTCATGCTAAGCGAATAACACTGGTCATTAACAGTTCTTAACTCATTATTTTGTAGCAATAGTCGAGATATAGCCTAAACATGTTATATGTTTCATAAATAACGATACAAATTTCTAACACATATACTTACTATGAGTACAAATATAAATTTTTTGAAGCTCCATATTATAATTACCATTTTAAGCTATGAACTACTATTATTGTTTTAATTTAAAAGAAAATTCTGGAACTTAATGATGTTTTTTCGACGTAAGTTACAAGAACTGAACTACATATTTAAAGTGATAATATTTACTATAGTTAGTTCAGTTATTTCTAACAGAATAGCACCAATAATTTAAATAAATTATGTTGGCCTGCATACATGAGTATAAGTCAAAATATTGCATCATAAAAAAAATTGTATTTACTTAAAAAATATTTAAAAATTTTGCCAAAAAACTTGATTTCTGTCTAATAGCCAAGTACTGACACTTTAATTTTTTTTCCAGTTTTTACTTACAAATTGACCCCAAGGCTAATAAACAAGCAATATCCCTTTTTTATTCATGTAACATTCTAATTACTACTTTACTGGTGTCAGTAGTTAAACATTTAATAAGTCTAAACAGCAAAAGCCGAAATTTTATACATTTTTCAAATTTATATATTTTTTTATTATCACATGTATTTTGTGGTCCGACAATGTACAAAGAGTGGGGACAAAATATTGCTAGCTCGTTAATTAATTTAAACTTTTTTTTGGGAAATGTTAGTTTAATAATTTACTTATTTAGTTCACAACGCCTACGGGACGTAAAATCTTACTTTGACACCCTTTCATTATCTAAAACTACTTTTAGCAATTTTTATTTTGAGTACACAAATTGTCATGTTTTTCATAGGTATAATATGAGACCCATTAACAATCAAACTAATACTTTAACAGGACTTTTTGTTTGGAGCATTAGGCTACTTAGACCCAAAATTGTAAGAGAAAATCGTATTCCGCAGCAAAGCCACCCGATTGGTTGAATTAATCGTTAAACTGTAGAATACGATTTTCTTATGCAATCAGCACTCAGAATATAAAACTCACATCCATAGAAACGCATCTAGAATGGTTTCTGCTATATTTCAATTCGTATATTGCAAAAAAAGTTTTTTACTTTTTTCAATCTCTTTTTCTTAGTGAGTCTTAGTTCTTGGACATGAGGACTAAATGGCCGTATAATTTTCCCGAATCGAGTGTAGTTTAGAAGCTAGTTCAGACTGTTATATCGAGGTGCTCTTTTGGAGCTGGTGGTAACACGTGGACTTGTTTGGCCTTCCCCGCGTGGTACACTTGCCCTGGACTGAAAGGTTCTAACCGTGGATGCGCTGACGTATCTGAAAAAGTAAAAATATTTATTTTAGTGTGATCTTCGAACCAAAGTAGTCTTTACGGTCGAGTAGCGAAAAGATTCTTTTATTGTTATAACAAAAACAGTGCCATTTTCGAAATAGTCTCGAATACGGTCATCGTGCGAAAAAAAAAATTAACAAGAATAACTTAGACCAGTAAGGGGGTGGCTATTATGCTATTAGTGTCTATTAATTATTATTATTAATGACGTAATGGTTTGTGAGTTTTTATGTCTACTCTATGATATTTTTTACTCAGTGACGAATTTCTCAGAAACCGAATATTGCTGTAAAAATCAATAGCAATAAGTAATTTGGTAAAAAGAAGTTTAAACTGTTTTCAGAAATTCCCTCGGTATTTGTAAATTCGCAAATCTTATAAAATAAATATTCAAGCAAATTTTCGTAGACTCGGCTAGAAAAAACTGACCTCTGGCGCTAGTATCGCGCGCGATGTACTTCGACAGACGAACGGCGGGCAAAGGCAAGTAGCCCGCCCCCAAGGGCATTACGTCCAAGGACACGCATTGCCCCTCCGCCGTGCTGGACTCCATGGTGATCACACCTGACAATTAATGAACATAAATCACTGATCTCTATTCTATGGATCTCAGACTGTCAACGTTAAAATGAAGACAATTTGGCACTGATTGTCGCGTAACCTATTCGCGTGAGCGTCCATGGAACTAAAATAAAATGACATCAAAACGATGGTCTCCAAGCCAAAATTCTATAGGTGGCTACTGAGCGAACTATAGCGTGGCCTTACTTTTGGTGTTAGCACAAGCATTTTTGGCACCGATAAATTGGCGACATTTTGACCTGAGGATATCGTCATCAGAACAATTAATTCTTCATGCAAGAAAATGATATAGCCGTCTGTAAAAATTTCCCACTAACACGCCAAAATATGGCGGAAACCGTCTCCATGTAAAAGTGCGCGCAGACTGTTGACAAGGTAGTGATCTGTGGCGGGGGCCGTGGTCCATAGATAGTACCGCTGTCAGCTTACTATTGACGCTTTCGGTGTCTAATTAACAACTATGGCACCAGTAAACTGATGATACTTTTTCTCGCGTTCCGCCTCGTCCAGAGTATAGGAATATTTTATAGTTCTGCATAAAGCCTACCAACGTTACTATTAAAAGTTAAACCATCAAAGAACTGAGGTTTGGGCAGTTCTTTTAATGGCCCAACTTGGTAATTTAACGCCGTGCCGTGTGGTGGGACATAGAAGTAGTCAGTGAGGCGAGGTATATGTTTCACAATTTAAATTTTCTCCATAACATTAAAAAGTCTTACCAGCCGTACGACCAAGAACGGCCCACATCGTCTGATCAGCTAGAACTTCATACATGAGTGAGGTGTGTTCGGTTTCATTTACCTGCAAGTATAACAATAACAATATTACATGGCGTCAACGTGTTGGCAAGAAGTAAGAAGAGCTATAAGTTTATGGTAAATGGCTCTACTTTGATTATGTTGACTTTGATGCTTAAGTAAGAGTGTTTTTAAGTTTATGTGAGATATAAAAAAGGCAGTAAATAGCGATCAAATAGACAGCAATAATACCGTAAAGGTTCCATTTTATTGCATTGAGGAACTCTATTATAGTGGCCCAATGTAAGAATACACCCTAAATATTAGCTTGTAAATTGTAAAACTTATTTAATTTGTTATTTCAAAAAGGGTAATATTTTTTAAATGTTGTATAGACTAGTGTTTAGCTATCTATTATCTATTATCACACCTGATGGGTCGCGTCTTCGTGGATTGAAATGTCCATACAACCATAAGGCCGTGCTCACATAGACGATGGATTTATAAAGATGCCACCACGGCGTATTAAATTACTTACCCTTTGTACATTCAACTGCAAACAGCAAACTTGCGACGCCCTGCAGAAGTCCGAACCCTTCCCCGGCTCCAGTTTAGTCCTAATCACAAACAGCGTGGTGTAGTCTTGAATGTCGAAGGGGCAGGAGAATGTTCTAGAATTGTCTTTATCCTGGCTCACAAGTCGGTACTGCACTGTGAATGTCGCCTTCATAGGACCGGCTTTGACTAAGGGGTCTTTTAGTAGCTCCCACATGAATGAGGCTGTTGTACTGTCTGATGCTACTATCTGGAAAGTTAAGGTGATATTGCCTTTAGAAAGATCTTGACTATGTGTTTAGATAGTAAAAGGGGTAATTCAAGGGATGGACCAACAAACTCCTTAAGGCCGCCGTCTCGCTTTGCTCAACTTCTATCCCAGCCGTTTCAGGTGGCGCTCCCCCCCTGCATAAATAAGTTCAAGCTTACGATGGAAGGTTGCTCTACTTAATTAAATTTATATTGTTTTTTTGTTTTCAAGAATAATCTTACTATTAATACTTTTTTCGTGATATGATAATTTTATCTATTTGTATTTCATAACTAGCGGACGCCCGCGGCTTCGCTCACGTTGAACCTCTGCTTTACAACCTCAGGCGTTTAATTTCCAAAATTCCTATGGTAATTGCTATCCCAGCAAAAACATTTTCATGTAAAATGTTGCCAAGACGAGAACATGTGGCTCACACTATCAAAAAGTTATCAAATCTCATGTAGAGCAAGACTTCTAACTCTACACGCCCTAACTCTATAAATCCTAACTTTATAAACTCTACACTTTAGTCAAAATATATTATGTCTTGGCTGTTTCGGTACCGTCACATGGGCGTAAAGTGAAGAATTTATTCACTGTTCAGTACTTTTCTAATAGAGTTTTGCAAGTGCATAATGGACCATGCAAAATTCAAGAAATTTCACATTAAAATTAAATGGTATCACCATTGTTATGGGAAAAAACTTCCATTTATTAAAAATATCCTCTAAAGCAAAGGAACACACTTTTGCAAAGTGTGATGAAGTATTTGAAACCAATGCAGTTAGTAAAACCTAAGTGCAGTTTCTGAGGAGACTCAATACCTATCTAATAAATAATCGTTACCACAGAAACTAGGTATTGTATATCAGAAAAGTACAAAGTCAGTGAATAATATTTTTACTTTACACCCATGTTTCAGTAACGAAACAGCCAAGACATAATATATTTTGACTAAAGTGTAGTGTTTATAAAGTTAGGATTTATAGAGTTAGGGCGTGTAGAGTTAGAAGTCTTGCTCTACATGAGATTTGATAACTTTTTGATAGTGTGAGCCACATGTTCTCGTCTTGGCAACATTTTACATGAAAATGTTTTTGCTGGGATTTCACTTCTTTTTGTAAGTTGTTTACGACTATATTTTTTATTTGGTTAATTTCCTTTTCTTTGGTGTATTTCTTGAATATCATTGCAAGGTGGATATTTGTCCAAATCAAGTATCCCCCCCCCCTCTATCATTTAAATGAGGGAACCCTCCTTGGTTCACCTAGTTTATTTTTTTCCTTATTTGTAGTTTATTACAAAGAGTCCCTGTATCAATTTTGAGACCTCTAGCATCAATATTTGCGGTAATTTCATACAAACTTCCATCCCCTATTTTAAGGGGTTGGGGGGTTAAATTTCCAACTTTTGGAATTTTTTTGTTGGTTGTGTGCTAATACTAGCTTATATACCAAATTTCAGAAATTAAGTTTTTATTATACCTATATACTTATGGGAAACCCCATACGAACTTCCAACCCCCTAATTTTATGGATGTGGGGTGATTAACTAAAAATCCTGAAACACGTATTTAATTGTTTATTACAAAGAGTCCCTATATCAATTTTGAGACCTCTAGCATCAATATTTGCGGTAATTTCATACAAACTTCCATCCCCTATTTTAAGGGGTTGGGGGGTTAAATTTCCAACTTTTGGAATTTTTTTGTTGGTTGTGTGCTAATACTAGCTTATATACCAAATTTCAGCTTTCTAGGTCTTCAGGAAGTACCTAGGAATTTTGATGATCATCAGTGAGTCAGTCAGTCAGTCAGTCAGTGACGAAATTTGGGTTTTTTGGACGTCAATAAAATCTAAAGTATAAGACCTATAAAATTGAAACTTTATAGGTTTAATAAGTTCACTGGCGACATCATTTTCCAAGAATTTTGACTATCTGAAATAATTCAGGCCTAAGTTATAAGGGTTTAAAAATACGGCGACACACTTCGAGAAAAGATAGGTAGTGCCCTCGCGCTTCGCTTGGCTCGTCTTGGCGGGGACACTACCGTGTCCCCAGATTTATTTTAATTTTTGCGACAAGTTCTTTCTTTGTTCTTGCTGCTATAGTCACTTATCGATTTTGAAAATATGAGGTCGTACAAAAAGTTAAATATAGTTCAATTAGGGTTCCGTACCTAAAGGGAAAAACGCGGAAACCCTATTACTAAGACTACGCTGTCTGCCCGTACGTCCGTCCGTCCGTGCTTGCTCAATCTCCTCTTGCTCTCTGGCCCATTAACAAAAAAGTAAAAAATTGCAACCCCTTTTTTCTTCCTTTCCTTAAATTCTTTCTCTATGGTCATAGTAAGATATCGATTTTCAAAGCAATCGGCCCAGTAACAAAAAAGTTCAAAATGGCGGCCACTTTTTTAAAATTTTCACCACAAATTCCTTCTCCATGCTTGTTGCGATACTCAAATATCGATTTTCAGAGCAATCGGCCCAGTAACAAAAAAGTACAAAATGGCGGCCACTTTTTTAAAATTTTGACCACAAATTTCTTCTCCATGCTTGTTGCGATACTCAAATATCGATTTTCAGAGCAATCGGGTCAGTAACAAAAAAGTTCAAAATGGCGGCCACTTTTTTTAATTCTGACCATAAATTCGTTCTCTATGCTCGCTGCGATACTCAAATATCGATTTTCAGAGCAATCGGCCCAGTAACAAAAAAGTTCAAAATGGCGGCCACTTTTTTACATTTTGACCAAAAAATCCTACTCCATGCTTGTTGCGATACTCAAATATCGATTTTCATAGCAATCGGCCCAGTCACAAAAAAGTTCAAAATAGCGGCCACTTTTTTAATTCTGACCATAAATTCGTTTTCTATTTCGGCAAATATAAAAGTCAATTAATCTAATACACTAAAACTAGAATCAATAAATACAAGTAAATGAAAATAAATTAAAGTAGAGCAACGTTCAACACAAACTACGCTTAGTCCATAAGAGCTGCGCGAGGGAAAGAGAGTGACTGTGCGAGCGAGAGGTCAAATAACGTTGAGCTACAGAGCACACGTCCAAGCGCTGAGAAGCCTCAGCGAAACTGAAGGAATAACAGGCGTCCTTTTGTTTATAAATGGGCATATAAGTTACAAAAGGTAAAAAGTACGTAAAAATGATTTTTTTTTAAATATATATTTTTTTTTTTGACTTAAGTATAGTTCATTTACATGTGGTTTTAAGTACGACCTAGTTACACTTTTACTTATAATAGAAAAAAAAAAATTATATTCAGTGGTAAAATTCATGAAATTACAACTTCATAGACCCGTCAAATAAGAAAATAGAATCATTTCTAGAAAAAATGGCCAGATAAGATTATTCTAGACAATGTGGCAATAGATGTTATCTGAATACTTTTCTTGATTTTGTTATAGTTCTTAAGTTGCAAGGGCGTCAATAAGATCCTTTGGCGCGCGTCACCTAAACATAGGCATGTTTAGCGCCTAATAGAGCTATTAATTTAAACACTAAAATTAAATTAAAATCACTTAACGATAAGCTCAAATCATACACTTTAAAGAAATGTAAAATGTGTTTCACTTATTGCTTTTTAAATAACTATAAAACAATATTTGTTTGCTGTAAATTTTGCGAAATACGAGACGTGGCCCTTAAGAGCCAGTAAAACTACACATATTGAAAAGAATTGGAATGGAGAGAAATTATACCCTGGATAACGGACATAACTACAATAAACATTATATACATATACTACTTTTAATCCTGGATAAATCCATAGTTCCCTTGGGATTGACAGAAAACTCAACTGACTGGTGCTAAGACTTCTTTCGGAGTTCATCCGGGTAGGTTACTAATCGCAATATCAATTCTACCGTGAAGCAGTAACGTATTACTGTTTCGGTTTGAAGGATACTGTATGGCGACGTGATTATTGGGAAAAATGACTTAAGACTTGAAGTCTTAGGATGATGAGCGTAGTGCGGTTTGTCATATTTATTTATATATTATCTCTTTTTAATATCCTTCATTTTGATACCCCACTCGCTAGGTTTGACACATTTAGGGTTCCGTACCTAAAAAGAAAAAAAAACGGAACCCTTATAAGACCACTTTGTCGTCTGTCTGTTTGTCTGTGTGTCAACCTTAACTGTCAAATTCCATTCAGGCGGTTCGCCATAAAAATAAGAGGTAATAAAAAAATTACAAACTTACAAAATACGCGCGAAAAACGTAACTCTTCCTGCAGTCGGATAGTAAAAAAAAAAACTTTCACGCGGGCAAAAGGTATCTACTACTCACCATATCACTACAATTTTTTGGATTAAGATCCGATACAGTGTTGTTTCCGTCGCACTCCAACTTGGGTTCGGTCAATACGAACTGGATGAAATGAGCGACCGACGACTTCAACGTGACGTGGATGAACTTCCTCGTGTTGGACGTCAGGAGCCTCCATGACGCGATCATCGGCGGGGAGAAGTGCAGGGGGACTTCAGTTATTGTCTCCCACCATGGACAAGTGAGCCATACCTGAAATAAGATTTCTTTAAAAAAATATTTAAAAATAAATTTTCATACGTTTTATCTATATTCTTCTCAGCAAACACTTTCATTTGATATCCATTTAAACACCTATAGTCCGCCATCTTAGGTGTTCCGCCATATTGGATGACACCAAACAAAGCATAATATATAAAACATTTCAGCTGGATCGGTTGAAGATAAATCTGCTTCAAAATTGAATAGCAAATTTCCACTCAAACTTATTAGAATAGTTTGTATTTCTGGCCAACTTTGTCTATGATCGTTTCTGTCCGCAAGACGCGTATGAACTAGTCATGACGGCGGCGGCGCAGGCGCACGAAATAGGCGGGCGTCTTTTTATAACACCCTCCTTATGTCCCAACGTCAACCTAAGCTTAGATCCCAACTTTGGAGAAGACGCTCTTAAGTTGAGGTTGCTCCTGATGTTCTAGAGAATTCTGACCAATATAGCCAACATACTCAAGAGAAAAACAGTAAGTAGTACCTTTATTAAATAAATAAAAAATCACTCACTGTATGTTCTATACTCTTTTCTCTCCGGGGTTGCAAGCTGGCAAATAGCCGTAACGGTATTTTGGTGGTCTGAAACGGTTCTATCGCCGGTATAGGGATGGATAACTCTCTTGACATCGGACACTCGTCATTTGCGAACTTTATACTGAGTCCAGTCGATGTTTTTAGAAGGATTGTAACATTCTGAAATACGCAAAAAATAGGTATAAATGTTGCAGTCTATTTTAAAATATTATATCTTTGAAAAAAAGGATGGTTTACGCTATTTTTTAGATTTAATTTAATTTACAGAACGTGTCAAAGAAAATAAATATCGCAGCCAGCTCTCCCAGGGATTCCAGGCGTTGTTTGCAAGGAAGTGTGACAGGATAGCGAGGCCGTCAATGATAAAACCATTGATTAGAGATCAGGTTTTGTAACAATTTAGACAGCATGACAAACTTACCTCCTCAATCCTGGAACTACCACTCGTGACCACCAATTCCATGTCATGTTCCAAGCCAGCCACCAAATCCTTCTTCGGCTCAACTTTATTCAAAAACACGCTGACCCCTTGTGTCTCAACCTCATATCCCATCTTACTCTGCGCCAGGGCGTTCGATAAAAACTCCAGTTTACCCTCAATCAGCAAAGAAACCTGACCAAGTTTAAAAGTACCGCACTTCTTAGCTACGTATTCAACAATAATATCGTTTGAACCTGGGTGTATTATAAAATCTTCACATTTAAAACACGTTTCGTAGTTATTCCGTAAGGTAGCGGACGGTTTTCTATACTTAGCGCTGTCGGATCGCCGCAAAGGCAGTTTTGGGTTTTGACTTTCGACAGTCACTTTTTGGAGGGTTTTGTCCTCTTTGTAATGCAGCTTGGAGGTTATGTTCATTGGGTTTAGTAAGGGGTTCTTAGGCTTAAGATCATCTAGTCTTATACTGAAACAGAATAAATAATATTTCTGCAAATAATTTTTTACTAGAATATGACCCGACAAACGTTGTTTTGCTATACAAATTATTTCTCACTAACACCCGGTTTCTTGCACTAACTTTTACTGAAAAGTAATAGTTAAATATGGCGTTCTGATCCTAATCAGAAACTCGAAAATTTTCCGCGATTTTATATGGTGGCCTATGTTAATCCAAGTTATAAGCTCAGAGCTCCTAATTGCAGAAAAGTCGATTCAGTAGTATTTGCTTGAAAGAGTAACAGCCATACATACTTCCAAACTTTCACATTTATAATATTAAGTAAGGACTTTGATGAAGTTTTTGAGACGGATATAAATATGCTTTCCATAGTTTCCTGGAATTATGCCGGAGATGTTATCATACTAACTTGGAAGGGGTAAGTGGACTCAGCCCTAATGGTTTCTACACAGCTTCGCGCCGGAACGCTGAATCGCTAGGCGGTGCGTCTTAAGCGTCTTAATTATAAAATTCCAAAGGGGCCCGTGGCGCCGTTCTCAGATACACAATAATAAGGGGTTTAGAACTAATTCAAGCATTTAATAACGTACCTAGTAACTAAAGTATTAGATTCGCACTCAGAGGTTTCCGCAGACTTCTTCGGCGAATGCGCCTGCGCGGCCACACTAACAGCTAAATCAGTCTTATAGTTTTTGGCGGGCGTCCGTTTGTCCGTCTGTTTGTCCGTCAACGCCTCCACGCTGATCGCCGCGCGCGTGCACAGCACGTCTTTGGGCATGTAACTTTCTATGACCAGTCGACATTGTACCTGAGAAAATAAACACAGTTTCGTTATATTGTTCGACCAAGAAAATAAAAACTCTCGGCATATATATTGGGTTCAAATAGAACTATTTTTTTTTTGTATAATACACTTACTCAGTCGAACGTATTGCCAAGCAAATGTGACGCCTCAGAACAGGTTGTTACGACCTATTGTATAAAACGCATAAAATTTTATTGTGTCTTCCAGGTTCTCGGTCCAGCGAGTCGTCCTATGCTACGCTTAACGGTATGCCGTCCCACTCCAGAACACGTGAGTCCAACGGCCGTTGGTTCTGCGACTGACTTCAGTTAAACCCTTCTCCTACGTCCACCCACGCTGCGGATTCTATCTTTCGAGGAACATCCAGCATCACACGCTACAATTGTGGTTCATTAATTATTTATTACAGACCTTATTATCAGTGATATAGAGCCCGCGTTCGGACGGCAGCAGCTTGCAGGAGACCAGCTTGAAGCAGTCGCTGAGCTCCGTCAGCACGGCCTCCTGCTTGTCCGCGAGGCTCCCTCTGATGGTGTTCAACATCTCCTCGAAGTAGAAGTTCCTGACTAGTATCTCCAATTCCTCGGTGCTAGCTATCCTAGCTGAGAGCTTTGCGTACCTGCAAAAGTACAACACAATTGACTCTTATCAAAATAAAGAACAAGATTTAATCGATATTATAAATGTAAAGTTTGTTTATTAGTTAATCAAGCCACAACTAATAAATGTAGACTCTTTATACCCCGGCCCCCGGGTTAACTTTTTACCGGGTTACCGGGTGTACTTTTTAGGGTTCCATACCAATTTGGTAAAAATGGAACCCTTATGGTGAGACTTTCTCCGTCCGTCCGTCCGTCCGTCTGTCACACTCGATTATTTCAGTAACTATCAAAGCTATCGACTTGAAATTTGGAATAGTTTTAGGTAATAGTGACCCAATGCCATTGCAATCATAAAATATTGAAAATTGTTTTAATTTTTATTTAAAAAGGGGGGAAAACCGGGACTTCAAATTTTCAAAATGAGATAACAATATTGAGTGGGGTATCATATGAAAGGGCGTTACTTGTGTATTCTAAAACCGATTTTTATTTATTTTTATGCCTGATAGTTTTCGATTTATTGGGCAAACTGTCGAAAAAAATACCATTCCCCCCCCCTTAAGTCCGAAGTTTACCAATAGAAAACCTGAAATAATTATGATCAATAGAAGTAAACGTATATTTTACAGGAAAAATAAAATCAACTCTCTAACTATTATACTTTTTTTGATAATAACAATAAACCGGCAAAAACAAAGTTATGCGGTTCGCCAACAAAAGTACCTACATGTAAATTATACTCGTAAATTCATGAACCAAAGTGATTCTTTTAATGTTTAACTTCTTTTATGGTATGGAACCCTCGGTGCGCGAGTCCGACTCGCACTTGGCCGGTTTTTTTTTAAGATAAATAAAAAGATTTTTCTTAAACATCAAGTACTTATTTCTACTATTATTCTTTTAAAGTACTTTGGGAAAGGGAGCGGGAACGGGTACAGAAATGGGATATGGCATAATGCTGCAGGATTTGTATTCAACAAATGCACGCGCAACAACGCCGTCTTACTTAACATCAGGTGAATGTCAAGTGCCTTAGACATCAGCAGGGCGATCGGCTAAAAATGTACAATCATTAAATAACTGTATCAATGTCAAAACATGGGTGTTGACCAATCACAACGCTGGAAAATCACTTTTTGACATTGATACAGTTCTTTAATGATTGATACATTTTTAGCCCGATCGCCCTGCTGGTGATTGTTTAGTGCTCCTTAGATATGAAGTATTATGTTTTACAAATAAAGTGTGAAATAAATAATAAACAAATGAACATAACATGTCTTGCTCGTATCTTCATGTTTCCCAAATACAAGTTTAAACCTTTAGACAAATACCTATCAACATCATTCATTTTCTTGGCAGCAGCAATCAGCTCCAGACGTGTCTGCGCCGCGAGATCCTTCCAACCCTGCTCCTCATAGGAGCGTAAAGCATCCATAAGAAATACAACGGCCTTGCTCGTTTCACCCAACTCCGAATAGAAGGCTGCCAAGTCCCGACCTATTGTACGCGCGAATCTACAACACAAAAATAACTTTGTCAACCTCAATATTGAGGGTTTTCACGAAAATTAGTACTTTTACAAGGTCTTCATTCCTATGCTCTTAAAACATAGCACAGGTAAAAAAAGATTGACCAAGTGGGAGTCGGCATCGCGCACTGAGGGTGCCGCACCATCAAGACCACTCTGCCCACCAAATTCAAAAAAGAGCAAAAAATCCCGTTTGTTGTATAGGAGCCCCGTTAAATTTATCTTTACCTTACCCTTTGGGTGCAGAGCCCTAAAAAGACGAGGTACGAGAGTGTCAATGTGAAAACCAAGTAAAAACGCAAAAAGAGGTGTCGCGTTATGGTTACACTTACAATGTCGCGAGTTCCATAGTTTTTTCCCATCTCAAAAATGCACCTATACAAGTTTTCACTTCAAAAAATAAAAAAATACCTCATTCACGCGTGATTAATTGTAAGTTTAGATAGAAAAAAAAATGCCTGATGAAATTATTGGCTTCATTGAAAAACGATCTACCAAGGCGAAGAGCTTTAGAAATACGGCCCTACTTTCAATGAAGCCTATAAATTACTTCTGTTTAAACTGATTTCACTTATAAATCAAGCTAACAAGTAGTAGAATACTAGTACGTTTGATACGAAACGTACCATAGCAACGTACCACATCCCGAGTAGACAACTAACCTAAAGTAGCCTGTGACCTGTAATTCTATGAAGCTTACCTCAGTCTCCCAATATGTTTGTAAGTGCCCATCGCTAACTCAGCCAGCTCTAAATAGTACTGCTGGAAGCTTTTCTTGCTACAGAGAGCCTCTTTGAGTCTGTCCGTGGGACTTTGCTGGTTGTTGGGCTCACTGTCGCCCATCCCAGCGGAGAGCATCACAACCAAGTGGAGTTGTTCTGAGGTAGGTTCCGGCGAGCCTGGCAGCAACCCGCAGAGCTTGCCTAACTCGTGCAGCTGAAAATACAAAGATATGTTTTTTGTGATGATTTTCGAGCAAATTCATTACTAAATAGACATGGACGGAGTGTGGTAACGCTGTCGCCAGTTTAATGATTATTCCCATCTTGAACTTTGGTAATAGCTCTAGGTACTTCAAAAATACAAGACAGATAGGCAGACGCTCAGACTGTCAACGTAAAAATCAAAACACTTGATTTTCGCCATTTGGCCCTGATTGTACGACATTCACTAGCAACAAAATGGCAATTTAGTAACTTCGATGGGGCACTTTAAATCGGCACAAAAAGTGAACTGAAAATTGTATAGAATATCCGATCTAGCGTATACTAGTATAATAGAGATCAGTGACCCGACCGCTATAAAAAACTACCTTATCCTTCGCGTTATGCAATAAAGGCGCGTTCATACTAGTGCAGGCTTCAAGCGCGCTATTGGTGGACGAGAGCCGCTCGCACGCTCGCAGCGTCTCCACGCACGCGAGGTGCGCCCAGCACGCCGCCGCGCCCTCTACCGCTTGCGCGTTCAGTAGCGACAGTTCCACAAGTGTATTGTGGACCGTTGTCAGACATCGGGACGCTATCTGAAAAAATTTAGGACTAATAGCCAAGACCTACTAGCCAATACCTTAAAATGCAACATGATCGAGAATCGTGAAATTTAATTTGCCTTGCTCGATAAGGTATTATATTTCCTATTTTGAAATACAGTCCAGGTCAAAAGTGCATACCATAAAGGCTAAAAAAGTGTGCAAATATCACAAACTATTAGCAAGGACAACCTTAAGTCAATTACCATTAGGTTTAAAATATATTTATAATATGTCTCACTGTACCTTCAATTTTACACTCTAAACCAATAGACGTATGAATTTTATTGATGGAAAGTTGTATCTATAAGAGCAGTAATTAGATTATATGCAATCTTGAGATTATTTCTGGTAAAATATAAAATTAATCAAAATCAGCCTAAAGTGGACAACAGACACAGTAAAATAATGTATTTCTTTTTATCGAAAGCAAGATTGCATATTATAATCTAATTACTGCTCTTATAGATAAGACTTTCCATCAATAAAATTCATTAGAACATAATCATGGAAATCATCTTAACAAAAGTTGAACACACAATCAATTAAATAGCAAACAAATTCTACAGTTAACTGCAAGAAACTATTAAATAGTAGGCTGAAATACAATATAATTGCCATGCAATTACGCATTACCACTTAATGCGCTTTGCGGATGGGTGCTCATGTAGAAAAATTGAAAATCTTTGTGGGATTGTAATTGTGTTATACGAAATATGAATCCACAATAGCATTCAATTCAAATTATTTCGTATGTGACCCAAAATATTGTAGCAGTTTTTTATGGGCCTTACAACAAACGTTACAATAAATATGTCTAGTAATGTCAATAAATATGTCAACCTATGAAGGAGGTTATCATGGCAACATAAAGATTTGTTTTGCATGCTTTAATCAAAAATTAAAATAATGAACACTTACCTCCCAAGGCTTAAAAGTAAGTAATAACATGGCACTTTGTCGTTGAAACAAATAACTCCTAAAGTCTAACAGAGAGGCTTTCTTTTTAATTATTAACTCCCTTAAATTTTGCGGCACTAGTGAGGTCAGTCTTACAGCTTGCCACGATGTGATCGGTTGGCGGAATGTCTCGAGCCATTTTGGACTCTCCGCTACATTGGAATTGAGTACGAATTGCGAGAACAATGCATCCAATTCATCGTACTGGACTAGAGCTTCCTCATATAGACCAAGCATTTCAAGCACAAACGCTAGTTGCTCCTGTTGATATAACAAAGAATTGTTTAACATGTTATTAGACATTAGACAATTAATAATTATAATAAGTGTGATGATTTTAATAGACTTTTTAAGTTGATATTGCAAAAACATCACATCTAGATACACCAAAATTGTGCCAACAATAGGATGGAATCAGAAAATTCCAAAGACTGAAGAAAGGATAAGAATGTGGCTGGAAGACCAAATACTGAAAAGTCTTATGCCATATTAAGTAAGTATTCTTTTTTTTCATTTGAGAAATTTGCTAGTAATTTTGTATACTAATAGTAGTGGTAAATTATGGTTAGTGAAAAAATAACGTAAATAAAGGTAAACACTTACTTGCAAAATGAAGTATTTACAAAAATCCCATTCGGGATCATTTCTTTTCTCCCTCTGCTCTCTCATATACTCCTCAAACTTAATGAGCGCTTTGTTATACGCGACGAGGATAAAATGTCTAACTTTTGCGACCAGCGCCCGCCAGGACTCAGCGCTCCTCGCTTCCGATTTTATAGGATTGATGACTGATACAAATCGATCTTCTGTCTGTTTAGCGGCGAAGTCACCTACAATTAAAAGTACATAATTTCATAAGAATAACTGAATAATTATGGACATGCCTCTAATTGAGGTTATAGAAATTAAGTTTGAATTGAGAGCTGTGTCCATTGAGGAAAGTTATTTATGTTTGCGTAATTGAAAATTGAGTGAATTTAAAGCACTGAAGTAGGTTTATTAACCGCTTCAGTTAGTTGGTAAGTTTTAAAACGTTTTATCTATATTTATATTTGACTATTTGTATATGGGTTCTTGTGCCTTAATAAATAAATACATTTTAATTTTTTATAATGTAATTATTATATGTATATTCACACTATTCATTGTATGAGTATGTAGTAAGTATTTGTATCCAAAGTAGAAACTAACACTAAAATTCGTTAGTCCTAATGATTGGCATCCTGTTTTACATTCTGACTTGAGTTAGGAACACAATATTAAACAGTTGGTTGTTATTTTGAATATCATCATTCATCATCATATTTAAATTCATTGTTAACCTCAATTGTTAATTATTCCAGACCTTCAATAGAATGTGAACTGTGGAGGTCAGGTGGCAATGGCTCTATATCTGACGCTGATTAATTATATTAACCAAGCAGATATTGGCTGGGAGGTTGAGTAACAGGATTTTCATTGACTTTGGACTGGTGTCTATTGTTAAATTTTTTGTCAATTTCAAATCATTTTGAGAAGTTTTGCACAGGTATGCAGTGAGCAACCTTATTGCAAAAACTTTGTTTACTTCATCACTTTGAAAGTACTAATAGCACCAAATGAATAATATTACTAGTCACTAATTGTGATGAACCTACTACTGCATTCAGAAGGCAACCAATAAAATAACCAACAGAAAAGCCAAGCACATAGAAACATTTTTCAAGTTTCTCATACCTATTATATATCTGGGTGACCGAGCTTCGCTCGGTGGCCAATAGATGGCAGCAGTAGTCATAATTTTATTTTTTTGGTAAATTCGACATTTAATAAAAATGAATCCTAGCTAGATCGATTTATCGCCCCCAAAACCCCCTGCATACTAAATTTCATGAAAATTGTTCCAGCCGTTTCCGAGATCCAGATTATATAGAAATATACATATATACAAGAATTGCTCGTTTAAAGGTATAAGATAAGATATACTTAATTGATTTTAAAAACTAAAATTATTGATGTATGTCTATGTCTGATTGTGCTTAGTTCTTGGTAATTTTCTTTTAAATTATGCAACAAATAGGACATTTTATCCAAAATAACAGGGTATTTTAACTGACATACTGATTTGTATTTATTTAATTTTTATAAAAAGTTTGAAACTATACTTAATAATACATAAAACTTTGAAAAAAAAAAACAAAAGAAATCCAGCAAATACCAAAAAAGTTATACGCAAGTAGCTGTGTATACATTTTTGCTTTGTGAGACAGAGACAGGAGACAAGCACTCCAAAGATTTGATTGGTTTTTACTTACTTAAGATGGATAAAAATTTTATTTTCAATGTATGCCAGTATGCCATTATAGAAATAGTTTACAATAAATCAATAAAAAAATTTGAGTGAAATAATGTATTGTTACAAAGTTTTTACTTACTATCATTTATAAAATAATTTTGGTTATATTACTAATGCAATAAATGTTTAAAGTTATATTTAAAAGTTTATTTATAATATTTGTCAATTATTAACCTTAACCTACCTTTGATTTTATCTAAAACTGTAGTCCTGGGCAGTAACTTGTTTGTCTTTCTGATGTCGTAGGTCTCTACTAACACAATCATCCAGTCTGTGATGTTGTGTTTCTCCATTTGCTTGAGCCATGCTTCTATGTCCTCTCTCAGTGTGGTTTTATAATATTCTATGTCCTGTCAATAACAATAATATTACATTTTAAATAGAAAGTATAACTTTATTTAAAATTAAATTTTTAACCCTACAAAAAAAACCTCAGTTGCCACAGGAACCTATAGGGCCCTTGTAAGGCACTGGTGGCAATTTGAGTGGTATACTAGTTTAATTATTATTAGAAAGGCAGTAAAACTTCAAAGACTACAGTTTGCCCTCTACATCTCTACATTACCCTGTAAAAATAGATCAGAAATGTAAACTAATCTTGGTAACACCAGAGAGCAAACAATGTTCACTTAAATTCTGTCTCATCCATAACTTATACTAACATTTGACCTGTTTCGGTATTGCATAACTTTATCACTTCTGACACTCCTTGCACTGTATAAGACGATATTCAGACTTTGCACAGATTAGCATTTTTGGCTTTGGATTGTGACTTGTTAAATGTAGGAAATTAAACAAATCATTATAATTACACACATCCTGATGTCTGTTCTATGCTCAATTACTTCCCACATAAAACTGTATAAAAAGATTCACCGTTTTAGGACCTGTTTATCTCCAAGATGAAAAAAAAAACCGGTTAGTTTAGAATTTGTTTAAAAATGTTTAGTTTATTTTCCTTACCACGCAATCAGTCCAATAAATATGGAATATAGGTCTCTTCAGCAGATTGAGCTCAGATTGCACCTTATCTTTATTAAATTTAACAAAAGTGGCTTCCAAATACACAAATTTTGTTATTCGGCCGTAGGACCGTCTCCACTCACAGGAGTCCTGAGGTATAGCAGCCACCAAGGGTTGTTCTAATGTACAAAATAAATTCCAGTCGCCGGCACCTAAAAGCACAATTTTTTATTACTAAAACTACTGTAGTAAGCGAATCAGTGAGTGAATAAACCATAACTTTAGTTCGCGTATCACAATATGCATAATGTATACCATGAATATACAAAAGAATCATAATTATCAATTCAAAACCTTCAATGTTGATTAACATGACTATAAGGAAACAAGATTTGTAGATATTATACGGGCCAAAAAACTCATCAAGTTCAACTATACTCTATACCTTAAACTACAGGTCCTACCAACTCAATCTAAGCTGCTATTCTGGAGGCCCAGCCATACACTTTACTGAAAATTTACAGTACTCACATGCTACTATAGGTTTATTTGTTATCCCTTCGCGATCAGCTGGTGAATTACCAACCCCCTTCATTTTTCATCATCAAATAAGTTTATTCACATCTGCATAACACAACACGACTGCCCAATTGGGGTCTCAGGTCCACCCACTTTTTCGACCTCCTCGAAACAAATACATATATAAAGCGAAATTGTCAACGTTTATGAAACCAAGTTAAATATTCTTCCAATCTAATTATTTTTGACCTGTTTACGGTTTAGAAAAGAAAATATTGAAAAATGAAATTTTGACCAAAATTTGTTGTCAAACGTCAAATTTTAATGACATAAGTTGACACGAAAGTGACAGTGACAACGTGTTAATCACAGATGAGGTGCCTTTTTTTTTAATAACTGGCTTTACGGCTCTGGGTTCCAGCCCTTCTAAGCCTATGAGGTGCCGTGCCCATATACCTGATCAAAGCCGTGCCCATGCCGTGCCAAAGACATAAGTACCTACATGGTACCTAACTACCTACCTACACCTACTACCTTTTTTTAGTTGAGATTGGAACTTGGTTGGCCTTTGGCGCCTTTGGCGCCAACACCTCAGCCACGGCATGGCAGACCGACAGAAATAATATTTTCTGGAAAGAAATAAGAGAATTTTGAGAAACAGGTCTTTGATGGTCAGAGATTTATTTATTTTGCTAAAAACAATACCTAATCGATTTTGGAACTTGATTTGGGTCATAGACAATTTACTTCAGGCAACACTCTTGTGGGTTTTGTGGTCTGTGGTTTCACTATGGATTGCTAAAAATTAAAATGTCGTGTTCTGTTTTGGTTTCATCTCGAAATAAAGGAAATCAATTTTCTATAATAAATCCATGATTTTATAATACAACAAATAGTGCTTTACTTATGAAAAATATTAAAACCGTTTTCCTGTTAATAAGCAGGTGAGTTTGCTGCCAAAATAGCGACGTTTAATCGGCTATTTAAACTCGTAAAGACCATTATAATTTTATTTCTTAGAAGATCTAATAATTCTTAGAAATTATCTATAGTACTGTCGCTGTATTCAATTTTGTTGATTATTTGGGCTGCTTAAACAGAAAAGTATAATTAATTAATACAATAATTGGTGTTTTGATAATGAGTGTAGTATGTAATTATTCAATTTTTATAAATAGATTGTTATTGATTTGTATATCATTCAGTTTAGTTCATAGTAGGTATAACAATTGTGATGAGAATTATCAAACTGCCTAAAATTTGTAAGTTTTTACTCATCACTCAGTTAGAAAACCATACTATAAGTAGGGAATCCTTTCAAAAATCTATTAAAGTACTCTGTCTAGAGATGGTAAATCAACAAAGTGATTAGAGCATTTAGTTCCAGAAACTAGCGTTTATCTAGTATCTGACTGCTGATCGTGATTCTTCCTATTCCAATACATATAGAAAAAAATTCTGGGCATTATGATTTATGCCTATTGCACAATATAAACGTGCAAAATCATCATTATCTTTTTTTTTTTTTTATTGTGATTGTGGTTGAACATATAATGAGATGATTAATATACCCAAGCTACTTTGAATTCATCAAAAACAAATGTTTCCTTTAAAATTTGAAATTTGTATCCAGTAGTTCTGGCAAAAATGGACAAATTTGTATGTGAATAACTAAAAGAAATTCTTTATTTTGTATTAATTAATGGTTTAAGACATAAATTACAATGTTTCAGTTTGCTTATAAAAATACTCATGTATCCTTGTTTATATAGGTTTTCTGGGGACCCTTTTTTTGTGAATTTTATATTACACTTGTTGTCCATAGATTTATAAGCCTATGTTATTAAGAGAAGACTTGTGTTCAGCACAGGTTGAAATGATGAAATGTGTTTCTTACTGTCTAGTGCATGGTGCGATGGAACCCCTTTACAGTGTGACCGTTTGTGGCAGATTTTTGCCATTAGGGCAGATTTTGCTACTATCTCTGGCAGAATTAGATGATGATTTAAAAAAAGTGGCAGAATGTAGATTTCATGGAAATCTTTATTATCTTTGACACAAAATCTCATGATCTTATGTCTATTTTGTATAACTTTTGTCTTGTGTTGATGGACTGGGGATTTTCAGATGTCAAAACCACTATAGCTTGGCAACTTCGTGCGGGATCCTCCTGTGGGGTGAAAAACGGTGGGGGAGGCAAGGAACTTAGATGTCAGCGGTTAGCAGGCGGTGTAGCGGGGAAGGGGACACTTCTCTGCATGTATGAGTTACCGCGTCCCCTGGCCGTCTGTCACCCGGCAGGAGGGTCCCGCATGAAGTTGCCAAGCTATAGGCTATCTCTGCTTTTACAGTACTTATATATAGTTTGCAGATATCTTTGTCAGTGTTGGGCTGATTTAGCAACTTTAAAAACAGTCACACTGTCACTTTAACATTAGTCAAAGATATTTTTTTTTTTTTTGTAGCCATGAACACAACAGCACCGACTTCGGCGGATGCCTGCCTCAGTATAGTGCACTCCCTGATGTGCCACAGGCAGGGGGGTGAGAGTGAGGGCTTCTCCAAGAGAGCTATCGAGTCACTAGTTAAGAAGTTGAAGGAGAAAAGAGATGAGTTGGACTCTTTGATCACTGCTATCACAACTAACGGTGCACATCCCAGCAAATGTGTTACTATACAACGCACATTAGATGGACGTCTACAGGTATTTATACTTCCTTGTTCATTTGAAACTCCCCACCTTTTAGTAGGTAATTTTTATCTACTGCATGTGTTAGTTAATGAGCTAAATCTTAGATCTAATTCTTTGAATGGATTGCTCTATCTCTATTTATGTTTTAATATAGAGCTTCACACACAATTATAAATTTTATTATTAAATAAAAAAAATTGTATGTACTACGAATTTATAGACAGCATATTTTGGCTGTGACTGGTCCTCATCTTGAGCCAAATATCAGGGCAATGTATATGTGTCCATAGGAGATCAAATGTACCCCTGCTAAGGTGTTGCAGCTTGTACTTATGCTGACAAGACTTAAGTGGAAATCCAGACAACAGTGAGCACAAAAGAGCAGCAAATGTCAGTATGCTACTGGGCGCAAGAGAGCTCTGTCATAGCTGCATATCACCTACCAATTAAGGACAATATCAAAATATTTCGATTTGAATTGAAGGCTAATTTGGTTTTAAAGATGGCCCCATGGGTTGACGTATGTTCAACAAAGGAATCAGCTAAATCAGTCAATTTGTTCTATCCTCATTGGGTATTGTTACAGGCCTATTAGCTTTTAACTGCCTACATAACTCCAAAACTTTTTCTGAATGATTTTAGGTAGCAGGCAGGAAAGGTTTCCCTCACGTGATATACGCGCGCATATGGCGCTGGCCCGACCTTCACAAGAACGAGTTGAAACACGTCAAGTTCTGCCAGTTTGCCTTTGATCTCAAATGCGACTCTGTGTGTGTCAACCCTTACCACTATGAGAGGGTTGTGTCTCCAGGTATTGGTTAGTATTTAAGTTGTTACTCCTTACTGGACTGAAGCAAGTATTGTGCCGAACTACACAGTAATTGAAAACACACAATAATTCTTTTGCTGTAGTCTATAGTAGCAGAGAAATCTTTACAACCCCTCACAGTACCTATTGCATAACTTTTCCAAAAACTTCTTTGGAGATTTCAACATCTGATGATGCTCAATTGTCACAGAGAAACATAGGTATGAATTAAAAAGGATTGTTTGATTTTTAGGGCTCATACAGCTTCATCCATTATTCTAAAATGCTGCAAAAGAATTTAATGATTTCAATTGCCACTTTTTGACTGCATCAAAGACCTACAACCTACATTGGATTAAATGACAAAATGTATAGTGTTGAAAGACAACCTTTATGATTTGTAAAAAACATTTAATATTGTGTAAACATTTAACATACAACAAAATGTTCTGATAATTTCTGATTCTTATGTAATTTGATGACATGACTGTGTGTATTTTGGACATTGTCTGAATTTTCTACAATAAAAAGTAGTAGATTATTTCCTATCCAAATTTCAATCAACTCAATTCAGTTATAGCTGTGGTTTAATTGGCATCCAAACATATTAAATAAGATTTCACATTTCAAAATATTAAATAAGATCACAAAAATTTGTAGATCTGTCCGGACTAACACTTCAATCGGGGCCTAGCAGACTAGTCAAAGATGAGTACACAGCGGGTCTCAGTGGGAACGGCATGGACATGGATACGGGGGAGCTGGTCACGATACAGCACCACGCCACCAGCCCGCGGCATCACCACGGCAACTTGCAGCACCACCACCAGCAGTTCCAAACAACTAATATCATTATAAACCAGGGGCAAAGTAAGCTCTTTTATACTCTCATTTAAAACTTGACTTAAGTTGCACTAGGATATTTTATTAAACGAAAGCCCATAACTAAAAATTAGCTTTTAAATTCACTATGTATGGAATAAAATATTCTTCTTAATAAACCCGCCAACTAAATCAATTTTAAAGGAAAACCCAGAATGAAGATTTGAGACAGTCAATTTGGCTGAAATGGTATCATACCTTTGAATAGAAACTCCAGCTTTGTATGCAACTTATGCTCGTTTTCACCGACATTTTAAGGGACACCTATGCCCTTAGCTGACAGTTGTTGATAGTGAAAACTGTTACCTTAGGTGGTCCTTAAAATGTCGGTGAAAACGAGCATTAAAAACTGACTCTAAACTTATCTTTTGAAATTCTGCCATTATAATCTTGTTAAAATATACCTAGTCTTGTTTCGTTTCATGTTGTGTGTTTTTAATTTGCAATTTTGCGATGCATGTTAATTTTATTTTCTTTTGCTTTCTTTTGATTTTCATAGCGCCAGATGGCGTTGCGAATATGTTTTCTCCACACGGACCTCGACCCTCGATACGACCCGGGGCACCTTTGGTACCGCCTCAAATGGTTCACTCGCCAAGCCAACAAATGATGAACCACCAGACGAGTCAGATGCCGGGGACACCTCAAATGGGACCGGGTACACCGCAAATGGGGCCAGGGACGCCTCAAATGGGACCGGGGACTCCACAAATGGGACCGGGGACGCCGCAAATGGGACCGGGGACGCCGCAAATGGGGCCAGCGACGCAACAAATGGGGCCGGGGACACCCCAGATGGGGACGAACGTGCCTCAGATGGCGTCTCCAAGAATGGCCTCCGCTCCTACTCAAATGTCCCCTGGAACTCCTCAGATGCCGAACATATCGCAAGGCATGTCAATACAGAGTCCTCAACAGATGGCGATGGTACAGCAAAGAGCTATAGCACCGAAGCTAGAACCGCCCGATACAATGGACGCCCGAGCGATGTGGCTGCCGAAAAGAATGAATCATTGTAAGCTTTTATCTTTATTTTGCACATTTTTAACTGCAATTTTTCGTGGTTTATTTTTGTTTTCATTCCGCCCTTTAATACGGGCTTGTTTTCAATGTGCACATTTTAGTTATTGCCTGCTGACTTCACTGTGCAATTAAATATTTTACTTCTTTGAGCTAAGTACGCCATTTTCTGTTCTATCACCGTTTTGATTATTTTCATTTCACCCAAGAGACAGTTAGCGTTTCGGCGAGGTCTAGAGTTTGATCTTGATGAGAAGTGTTAGCGTATATATGACGTAACAAGAGATATGTTAACTAGTACCTAAAGAAGCTAGGTGTAGTTATTGAGTGAAAATTGCAGACAAAAGCTGGTTAAAGATACCAGTGTTATTACTCTACATTAAGATGGGACAATATATTAACTTCGCATTTTGTATAGGTATTGACTGTTTTCAGCTGCAATGCCAGTCAGTATGTCGCCCGGTGCTACTACTCCTTTGCTTGATGGATCCAACAACACCTTCTTTACAAACGAACAGACTGCCGCAGACACACAAATGACTCAAACTTTACCAGGTAAGATTTAGTTTTTGACAGTCCACAGGATCTTCTTTGACCGTTCATTATTCTGTTAAGGTTTTCTCTGCTTTCAGCTAAAATAAATGTGTTAAGTATCTGTTCTATGTAACAAAAAAATAGGAGTCAGGAGTTCAGTGTTGTCGACCTTAATTATATCAAGACTACTGATCCAATAAATGTTTAAGTGCCCTGAGTACAATTTACAAGTTACATCCATTGAGTCAAATGTTAATAAAAATAATGAGAGTTGGTTTCGTTCAGCGGGTTCTGTGGCTGTATCCCCGGTGTCGGCGGTGCCAGTGACCGCGGTGTCAGCGATGCCCAGCGAGCCTCAACAGAACGGCTACCCCGCTGGCAGCCCCGCGCCGCAGCAGAGCCCTGTACCTCATCGCACTCAGCACCAGCAGGGTAAGTCGTTACTGTTGCATGCAGTGACTGTATCCTCGGTGTCGGCAGTGCCAGTGACCGCGGTGTCAGCGATGCCCAGCGAGCCTTAGTAAAACGGCTTCCCCGCTGGCAGCCCCGCGCCGCAGCAGAGCCCTGTACCTCATCGCACCCAGCACCAGCAGGGTAAGTCGTTACTGTGGCATGCAGTGGCTGTATCCCCGGTGTCGGCAGTGCCAGTGACCGCGGTGTCAGCAATGCCCAGCGAGCCTCAACAGAACAGCTTCCCCGCTGGCAGCCCCGCGCCGCAGCAGAGCCCTGTACCTCATCGCACCCAGCACCAGCAGGGTAAGTCGTTACTGTGGCATGCAGTGGCTGTATCCCCGGTGTCGGCAGTGCCAGTGACCGCGGTGTCAGCGATGCCCAGCGAGCCTTAGTAAAACGGCTTCCCCGCTGGCAGCCCCGCGCCGCAGCAGAGCCCTGTACCTCATCGCACCCAGCACCAGCAGGGTAAGTCGTTACTGTGGCATGCAGTGGCTGTATCCCCGGTGTCGGCAGTGCCAGTGACCGCGGTGTCAGCGATGTCCAGCGAGCCTTAGTAAAACGGCTTCCCCGCTGGCAGCCCCGCGCCGCAGCAGAGCCCTGTACCTCATCGCACCCAGCACCAGCAGGGTAAGTCGTTACTGTGGCATGCAGTGGCTGTATCCCCGGTGTCGGCAGTGCCAGTGACCGCGGTGTCAGCGATGCCCAGCCAGCCTTAGTAAAACGGCTTCCCCGCTGGCAGCCCCGCGCCGCAGCAGAGCCCTGTACCTCATCGCACCCAGCACCAGCAGGGTAAGTCGTTACTGTTGCATGCAGTGTCTGTATCCCCGGTGTCGGCAGTGCCAGTGACCGCGGTGTCAGCGATGCCCAGCGAGCCTCAGCAGAACGGCTTCCCCGCTGGCAGCCCCGCGCCGCAGCAGAGCTCTGTAACTCATCGCACCCAGCACCAGCAGGGTAAGCGTTGTTATTATTTAGTAAGGGTTTAGTTATTAAGGGTTTAGTGGCTATATCCGCGGTGCCCGTGACCGTGGCATCTTTGATGCCCAGCTAGCTTCAGCAGCACGGCTTCCCTGCTGGCAGCCCCGCGCCGCAGCAGAGCCCTGCACCCCATCACACTGTGCACCCATCATCAGCAGGGTGAGTCAATCATCAATGTTCCTAGCGGCTGTCCTCACTAAACAGTAGGGACAACCCTCCACCACCCATGGCCCAATCAACCTCGCGGTTATGGGGGCCGAATCGCGGGAGGGCGCCCGTTCGGTACTTGCTCTTGGCGTGTTCCCGGGGCGCCTTCTTGACTCCCTACAAGTTGTTTCCTCTCGCTCCTTGTCCCTATGTGCTGACTCTCCCCATTCTGGGTCAGGACGATACAAAAAACGGACTTGCCTCGCGCCGTCGCTGTCCGTAGCAAATAAGTCCCTGTGTCACTCCAAGCCGCTCCGCCTCTTATGCCATGCGTGCGCGAACTCCCGTAGCTTTCCGAAGTTGGCCGCCGAACCCACGAGATCCTGATAATAAACTGGGCCAGAAACTTCGCATACGATCCCGTCCAGCAGTACGCACCGGAGGTCCTCGTATAAGGGGCACTCCCACAAGACATGGTGGAGGTTCTCCTCCGCCAGACCGCAAAAGCACTCCCAGTCTCGACCAGACACATGTCATGCAGGCGCTTCCGAAAGCGACCGTGCCCCGTCAGCATCTGCGAAGTCTGATAATCCGGGACGACCCAAGTCGCCTCGAGTCGCCGGGACACGTCTGGAAAGAATCGACGAAGCTCACCGCCCTTCGTTTCGCTGGCCCATCTCGCTTGCCATTCCGCGACGATGGTCGGATAGACGGTCCTCACTAAGTTTGGAAAAATTGCGTGCCAGCGGTTGCCAGGTAAAAGTACCAGCGGGGGGTTAATCTAGTAGAAAAACAGCCTAAATATTTAGTGCCATCCGCATTCCGCGCCCCCTGCTCTTGTCCGCGTAAACTAATAATGTACTGTATTATCAGGTACTTGGACGGGCAACAACACGCTCACATACACACAGAGTCTAGCGCCTCCGCCCGCCGCGCCGCCCGTCCCCGTAGATGCGCCGGCGCATCACCATCATTACTGTGAGTGTTGTGATTGTATGACTTTTTCGTTGAAAGTACCGCGTGAGACACAGTTTCCCTAAGTTGCGTGGCGTTGTTTTTGCCATTTCATTATTTGGTTTGCTTCTTATAAGAATGAAAGAGGAAAAGCCTCCTTCATACGCTGGCCTTTTTAGTTCCAAAGCCTTCTTGAGGAATACACCTTCGAAAAGGTACGTATACTAACTTACCAGTACTGTTGGCGTCTCTGCATCAACGGATCACTATAGTACTATCAATTGAAAGGGACTCTACAAAAGTTTGGTGCCGAAACCCGGGATTCTCATCTGACGTACCAGCAACGACGTACCGCTAAGCGATTTAGCGTTCCGGTGCGATGCTATGTAGAAACCGTTGGGGAGACTTTACTTATCCCTACCAAGTTAGTATGTTAACCAATAAAAGTATCAGGTGAGATCGCAGTCAAGTAATAACTTGTATAGTGTAAATAAAAAAATCCTTAAGGTTACGATCTTCTCAAAACAGTTTAAAGAATCTTTTTCGATGTTGTTCCCTAGATAATGGCAATCCCGGTGGTTTATTATCAAGTCAACCGGCCCCCGAGTACTGGTGTTCCGTCGCGTACTTCGAACTGGACACGCAAGTGGGCGAGACCTTCAAAGTTCCCTCCAGTAGACCCAATGTTACTGTGAGTTTGTATCTTTTCTTATTGTTATATTTTTTATAGCTTACTGGCACTTAGTTTTTTATTAGGATTTATAAATATTATGTCAACTAAAATTGGGAGTAAAATAAAATCACAAAAATAGAGTTTCAAGTAATAATTCGGTTTGACAATACAAAGCAAAATAAAAAACAAATCTCGAAAATATTTTATTGTACCCATTCATTTACAGTGTGTCCGGGATCGAACTAGCGATAATTAAAGGGAGTAGAGTCCTTACATCATTCCGAGTAACATAGACTATATTTTTTTTTGAAAAAAGTCGTGTTTTTTAATTTTTTAAATTTATTACTTGTTTTAACTTGTTTTGTTAGCCTGGCTGAAACAAGACTACATTTAAGTTTGTATTTTACTTCTTGTTCTTGTTGTGTTTCAGGTTGACGGCTACGTGGACCCATCTGGCGGGAACAGATTTTGTTTAGGGGCTCTAAGTAATGTCCATAGGACAGAACAGAGTGAACGAGCGAGGTAAGTTATTAGTGTGCTCAGCTACAAATTTTATGGTTCATATTAGCGCTTTAGAAATACGGTCTATAAGTTAATAAGGCTACTGTTTGCGCTTTACGCTAGCACTCTCCGGTTTATGCTAGACCGTATCGCGTCGATCGGCTATCACTGCACGCCCCTCTCCCGCGAGCGGTTTGCGACCAGCGCCCGCGCGCGCCCCGGCGGCGTTCGCTCGCCCAGTCCGGTGCAAAATCCCGACGGAGTCGGTCGACCGTGTGTGCCGCGTTCGCCCGCGTGAAGTCGCCCGCCACGCCGCATCGCGCTGTCTTATTATTTATGAGGAGCTATTTATCGCGTACCATTTTGTTCCGCGTCGCCCGCGTGTTGTTTGCCGGCCACGCCGCCACTCCGAGTCCGTTTCTACAAGCCGACTGAAAAAATCCGCGTTGCCCGCGTGAAAATTGCCGGCCACGCCCGTGTCGTTTAGTTTACGAGCCCCGATTTATTGAGTTCCTTAGTTTGCCGTGTTGGCCGCCGCGTCCTTCTAACGCTGCGGCCCATTTTACTATCAGGAACACTGTTTTTTGTGCTCACGTGCCACCTGGACACCTCGCCGCCGCGGACTCACTTCGCTACCCGCGATTTCGTACCGCCGCCGCGAAAGATCCCTCAAGAAAGGGAGAGTGTGTTCCTATTTGCATTTAACACCGCAGACACCACACACTACATTCATCCTACACGAACACACTCCCCGGATTCCACGTGCTGGCTGTCTCCATGCGCCGGTAAGTACCTAGTAGTAAGTCACTCTGTGCCGCGGGATTAAACCCAGTGCAAAACGCCTAATAAAATTTTTTGGCGGGCCTTTTTCGACCCGCCACCGCCGCTGCCTGTGAGAATCCGCTGGACTGCTCTGATGGGCCCGGCAGTTGCCCGCTGATTCATCGTGCACAGGCGCGGTGCGTAATCATTATTGGTAGCAACGAGCGCGGTTTGTCTACACCTCGCTTTGCGTTTTGCGCTGGTTTTGCCCGCCGCGCCGTTCATTTTCTGCGCCGCTGGCATAAATCCCGCTTTCCGCCACGCGCCGCGTCGTTCGCCGCGCTGTTAGCGGAAATTCCGCAATCGCCGCCAGTTCCGCCGCGTCAACGCCGCGTTTCGGCCGCGTTCCGATTATTATAATTATAAGTTTAATTTTTATTTTAAGTTTTGCTTGCGTGCCGGTACCGCCCGCTCGCCGTAATTTAACACGCGTATCTACTACGGTCGCGCCGCTTTGTTCATTGCGACTACGGTACGACCGCGATACGACTTGTTTACTATTACTTTAATTTTATTAGTGCTTGCACTCGCGCCGCCCGCCGACTTGCCGGCCGCCTTTTCAATTTATTATTGTTGCTTTATTTTTACATTTTGTTTACATTTAATTTGTTAGAATGTCCGCGAACATAAAAAAGCTAGCTGTACAGATACAGTCTGAGCTTCGCTGGGCGACGTCCGCCGCGGGTTTGATAGGCCGCGAAGATAGATCCGCCGCCCTATTACACCGAGCGGACCAGGTGCGGACTCGGCAGGCCTCTGTGGAGCAGGCCTTCCAAGACCTGCTCACCCTCGGTCCCGAACAGGAGGTACTGAGGACGGCTCAGGCCGATTACGACCAGTTCTTCGAACTGTTGGACTCGGTGGTGGAGGCCGCCCATGGGATCCGGACCGCCGCTGATGAAAGGCGTCGAAGTGGCGCTTTTAGGGACTCCCCCAGCCGACCGCCCACACAGCCGGCATTACTCGGGAAACTGCCCACGATCGAGCTGCCCAAATTCGGTGGGCAGCTTCAAGAGTGGATGGGCTTCCTGGCGTTATTTGACAGTCTGGTCCACGCCAGGAAGGACCTGTCCCCCACCCAGAAGCTGACATACTTACTGTCTTCGCTACAGGGCGAGGCCCTGGATTTGGTGCGGCACCTCGACCTCTCGGAGGAGAGCTACACCACGGCCCGGGAATTGCTGGCCAGGCGCTACGAAAATGTGCGCCGGTTGGCCGACGCACATGTAGCCCAGCTACTCGCCTTGCCCGCCGTCACCGGGGTGGCCGGCCTCAGAGAGGCCTTGCTAAACCCCTGCATTGTGGCCACCAACGCTCTCCGTCGATTGGATCTCCCCGTCGACCAGTGGTCCTTCTTGTTGTTGCACATAGTGCTCTCCCGCCTGCCGTCGGAGCTTAAGCTCCGCTTCGAGCAGCGCTTCGGAGGGGACGGTGCAACCTACCTGCCCCCTTTCTCCGACCTCCTGAAGTTTCTGGAGCAGGAGTGCCTCCAGGCCGATAACTCTGGAGTTACCGGCCCTCGAGTGGCCCCTGGGAGGTCCGAGCATGTCCGAGGGGGTGGGGCAAGGACTGGCCCTTCGACGGGGACCGGCCCCAACCGGCGAGGCCGTGGAGCCGACGCCAGAGAAGGTCGCCGGGTGTCGCAGTACAGCGGGGCCGTGGCAACGAAGCTCCCCCCTGTGCCTATTGTCGGCACCCCGGCCACCAGGTCTCCTCGTGTCCGCACTTCCTGGCCAAACCGGTTGCGGCCCGGAGAGAATACGTGTCGACACGCCAGTGGTGCTTCTCGTGCCTGGGCCAGCATCTCGTAAGAGACTGCCCGCGCCAGCGGCCCTGCCCACATTGCGGCGGTGCCCATTCGGCCATCTTGTGCGCTAACCGGAGTGGTTCCGGTCGCCGGGACGTTGGGTCGCGCACCCCCCCATGGGCGGGGGCGCTCGATCGCGCACCCCCCCATGGGCGGGGGCGCTAGTCCTGGCCACCCGGCCAGTCCCGTTAGGCGTTCTCCGGTGGACCACCAACCTCCTAGTGGAGGTAGGGGTTCCGCCCCCCGGAGGAGGGCTTCACCACCCCGCGTCACGGTCACATCCCCCTCGCGTCATTACGACGGGGATATCGCGGCTGCCCCATTGAGCGTCGTCCCGCGTCGGTTTTCGCCGCCACTACACGAGTGGCCGCGACTGGAGCGCCATCCACCCACCATAGGTCGAGGCAATCCCTACCGGGTGCCGGACGCTAGCCGCATGGTGCGGCCCCGGATGGGGGCATGGTCTCCGTACGGCATGTTCGTCACCTCTCCGTACGGAATGCCCTCCACCTCTCTAGCGCCGCCCCAGCCGGAGCACCCCCGTCAGTGGGATCCCGCTGGTGAACCCTCGCCGCGCTAGGTATCCGCCACCCTAGCTCCCACCGTAGCCACCTCCCCTGAGACTCTGAACCTACAGCAGACAGTATGTCAGACCATACTTTTGCCGACGGCCTCAGTGAAGGTGTATAACCCTAATGGTGAATCTATGACCGTTCGTTGCCTTTTGGACCTGGGTAGCCAACGCTCCATAGCTTCGTCTTACTTGGTGGGAAGGCTAGGGCTCCCTTGGAGACCGCGCGAGTGTCGTGTCATCGGTGTCGGTGGCGCCACGCCCGCATCGCACAAGGGAGAGGCTGAGTTAATGTTTAGTCCTATTAGTGGAAACCTGCGGGTTTTGATTATGGTGACCGTCATGGATAACATTTTAGGTCCCCTTCCGCAAGTTCGGGTAACCGACGCCGCAGTGCGCTGTACGTCAGGTTTAGCCCCCGCTGACCCCCACTGGTCCGAACCCGGTCCTATGGACCTTCTTTTGGGTTCCGACGTGCTGGGTCTTATCATAACTGGGGGAGCTAGGGCCCTGCAGACCAATGGCCTTTGCGCTTTGCCCACTATATTTGGCAATAGCTTCTTCGGTCCGGTTTTATGGTCTAGCCCCTCCCCGGAGCCTGACCCCATCCAGGTCGCAGGCTTGTCGCTGACCGATGTTGTCCAGCGATTTTGGGAGGTTGAAGAGCCGCCTCAGGCCGCTCGGGTTAGCCCCCTTGAACAGGAGTGTGAGTCCTTTTACAGGAATAACACGGGGCGCCGTACGGACGGACGCTTTGTAACCCGTTTGCCACTCCTGGCGGCACGACCCCACCTAGGTCAATCGCGGGCCCTCGCTGAGAAGAGGCTCCTATCAATGGAACGGCGCATGAAACGGGACCCGGTCTTCCGTAGCAAGTATGTGGCCTTCATGCGGGAATATGAAGACCTTGGTCACATGTCGCCGTCCAACTTTGATTGGCGTTCGAACGAGCATTACTTCCTTTGCCACCACGCCGTTTTGAAAAACCCGAATGGGAAAATCCGTGTGGTTTTTGATGGCTCTGTTCCAACGTCCAACGGAGTGTCTCTCAACCAGTGCCTACACTCCGGTCCCAAGTTGATCAAGGATATCTCCGACATCCTCACGACGTTTCGGCAGCACCAGGTGGTCTTTGTGGCCGACATCCGCATGATGTTCCGCCAAACCGTGGTGCATCGTGATGATCGGAGGTACCAGCTGATATTATGGCGCGAGAGTCCGAGTGACCCCATACGAGTGTTCGAGCTGAATACGACCACCTATGGCCTTCGGTCCAGCCCCTACATTGCCATCCGGTCATTACTGGAGTTGGCCGACCGGGAACGGCTGAAGTATTCTCGCGCCTCAGCCATTTTGGAGTCGTCAGTCTACATGGACGACATTTGTACTGGAGCTTCCAGTGTTGAGGAAGCCTTGATTTTGCGGGATGAGTTGATTGCCATCCTGAAGTCGGGTGGATACGAGCTGAGTAAATGGCTCTCGAGCTCCCCGCTTGTCTTAAGGGACTTGCCGGGAGAAGATCAGCAGGATCCACACATTTTCGAAAATCCCGAAAATCCTAATTTGCTGACAGTATTGGGTATACAATACCAGCCCGTGCAGGACATTTTTACTTACCGGGTCAAACTGGATCCCCCCTAAGACTTGGACCAAACGTACGGTCTTGTCCACGGTGGCACGTACCTTTGATCCAAATGGGTGGATCACCCCCGTAATATTTTTGGCCAAATGCTTCCTGCAGAAGCTCTGGTTGGCTGAAGTCAGCTGGGACGAGCCCCTTCAAGGGAGGTTATTACAGGAGTGGCTCTCCCTTGTGGCCTCACTTCCGAATGTTAATCGGATTTCGATGCCTCGTTGCTTCCTACCGCCCGGAAGGTGCCACGCCAGTCTCCACGGCTTTTGTGATGCGTCCGAAAAGGGGTACGCAGCCGTGGTCTATTTGCGGACTGTCAGTGACACCGGCGAGGTCGCAACCCACCTTGTCTTGGCGAAAAGTAAAGTGGCCCCAATTCGGTCACGCTTGACGATACCCAAATTGGAGTTGTCTGGAGCCGCTCTTTTGGTGCGCCTTCTCAACCATGTGCGTACGTCCCTCCTATCGATCGTTGACCTGACGGACGTGTACGCCTGGTCGGACAGCGAAATTGTCCTTTGTTGGTTGCGAGCCGCTCCCCACAACTTGGAAGTCTTTGTTGCCAACCGAGTTTCCCAAATCCAGAATTCGGAAACCCCGTTGACCTGGAGACATGTACCAGGGGACCTGAACCCTGCAGATTGTGCTTCCCGCGGATGTGAAGCTTCCGACCTTGTCAACCACTCTCTTTGGTGGGGCCCTGACTGGCTGACTCGGAATGAGTCCGCCTGGCCTCAGAGTAGGTTCTCCGAGCCCGATGTGTTACCTGGCTTGCGAGTCGGAGTTGTTGAAGATAAGCCAGCCAATTCGCTGAGCTATCTTCAGGAACGCTACAGTTCCCTTGATAAATTGATTGGGGTGACGGCTTGGATTCAGCGCTTCACCCACAACGCTCGGAACCCACGCGACAAAATGTCGAACCCGGTCTTGTCGCCCCTGGAGAGACAGGAGGCCCGGACCTTTTGGATACGTTTGGTTCAACTGGAGCATTTTGAGTCCGCTATTGAGACACTGAAGCGAGGTTTACCTTTGAAAGGCTCGCTCGCCCGCTTAAACCTCTTCCTGGATGACACCGGATTGATACGCGTTGGTGGACGCCTCCGGAATTCTGACTTACCCTATGGGGCACGTCATCCCTTGTTGCTTCCGAACAATAGCGCTTTTGTAAAATTGTTGGTGACGCATTACCACGTCAAAAATGCCCACGCTGGCTGCAACGCCCTTTCGGCCATATTGCAGCGCGAATTTTGGATTTTATCGGGACGACGCTCCATCCGAAGCGTCATTTTTAAGTGCATTCCGTGCTACCGCCTGAAGGCCAGCACCATGCAGCCCATTATGGGGGACCTCCCCACCGACCGTGTCGTGGCCTCGCGCCCTTTTTCGGCGGTCGGGACGGATTTTGCGGGGCCGTTCTTCGTCAAGAGCTCCAGCCTCCGCAATGCTCGTTCCCTCAAGGCCTACCTTTGCGTTTTTGTTTGCCTGGCTACCAAGGCCGTACACTTAGAACTGGTGAGTGCCCTCAGCACCGAAGCCTTTGTAGCCACGCTAGGCCGCTTCGTTTCACGCCGAGGTTATCCGCACCTGATCCGATCGGATTGTGGGACCAACTATAAAGGTGCCGATAGACATTTGAAGGACGTCGTCCAATTTTTGAATGAAAATAAGATAGGCCTCGGCACGGCAATGTCCAAGATGGGGATAACTTGGACCTTTGACCCGCCAGCTTGTCCCCACTGGGGCGGGATCTTTGAAGCCGTCGTCAAGGTCTCAAAGACGCATCTCCGACGCGTGATAGGTGAAACCATTTTGACTTTTGAAGAGCTCGCTACCGTGTTTTGTAAGATTGAGGCTGTCCTCAATTCTCGGCCACTCTGCCCCTTATCGTCCGATCCCAATGACCTGGAAGTTTTAACCCCCGGTCATTTCCTAATTGGTGAACCCCTTAACGCCCTGCCCGAGTACCCCTTCAGGGACGTGAAGGTCTCACGGTTGTCTCGCTTCGAATTGCTACAGCAGATGACCCAAAATTTCTGGCATCGTTGGTATTTAGAATATTTGCATCTCTTGCAGCAGCGCGTTAAGTGGTCAGACAAGACCGACCCACCTAAGGTTGGTGATCTTGTCCTAGTTAAGGAGTCTAATTTGTTGCCTTTGTGCTGGCGTCGTGGACGCATTCTTAAATTGATATATGGATCCGATGGGGTTCCCAGAGTTGCCGAGGTAATGGTCGGAGATTCGGTTTTGCAGCGAGCCGTCTCTTCCTTATCCCGCTTGCCCATTGGTTAGTGGACCCCAAATCCTTGGGTCCACTGGCGGGTGTGTTTGCGCTTTACGCTAGCACTCTCCGGTTTATGCTAGACCGTATCGCGTCGATCGGCTATCACTGCACGCCCCTCTCCCGCGAGCGGTTTGCGACCAGCGCCCGCGCGCGCCCCGGCGGCGTTCGCTCGCCCAGTCCGGTGCAAAATCCCGACGGAGTCGGTCGACCGTGTGTGCCGCGTTCGCCCGCGTGAAGTCGCCCGCCACGCCGCATCGCGCTGTCTTATTATTTATGAGGAGCTATTTATCGCGTACCATTTTGTTCCGCGTCGCCCGCGTGTTGTTTGCCGGCCACGCCGCCACTCCGAGTCCGTTTCTACAAGCCGACTGAAAAAATCCGCGTTGCCCGCGTGAAAATTGCCGGCCACGCCCGTGTCGTTTAGTTTACGAGCCCCGATTTATTGAGTTCCTTAGTTTGCCGTGTTGGCCGCCGCGTCCTTCTAACGCTGCGGCCCATTTTACTATCAGGAACACTGTTTTTTGTGCTCACGTGCCACCTGGACACCTCGCCGCCGCGGACTCACTTCGCTACCCGCGATTTCGTACCGCCGCCGCGAAAGATCCCTCAAGAAAGGGAGAGTGTGTTCCTATTTGCATTTAACACCGCAGACACCACACACTACATTCATCCTACACGAACACACTCCCCGGATTCCACGTGCTGGCTGTCTCCATGCGCCGGTAAGTACCTAGTAGTAAGTCACTCTGTGCCGCGGGATTAAACCCAGTGCAAAACGCCTAATAAAATTTTTTGGCGGGCCTTTTTCGACCCGCCACCGCCGCTGCCTGTGAGAATCCGCTGGACTGCTCTGATGGGCCCGGCAGTTGCCCGCTGATTCATCGTGCACAGGCGCGGTGCGTAATCAGCTACAATTAATTAATTATTATTAACGTGATACCAGAATGCTCTTAGAGTGTAGAAAACTTTCTATCATTAAAATTTAAAACTAATAACGTTTGATCTCCGATTTTTTTTTTGCAAATATTAAAAATGGTGAATATTTTTCATAGATGTACATTGTACGTGCATTCATTATCCTGTAACACTCGCCGTACTGTTCAGCGGTCAAAGGTAAATGACCTTGCGCTACATTTTTTTGGCTACACAGGATAATGGCACTTTAGAGACTTCAAAAATTAAATTAAAAATCGTTAAACAAAAGTTGTTAGTTTTAATGATAGGAAATGTATTACGAGAACATTTTTGTATTTTTATTGAAATGAAAACTAGTTTAGGTGCGTAGGGCATTTGTGAGATGGTGGATAAAACCACTGAACTCGCAATACTGTTCCCGTAACGGACACCTCTGTTTTAGCTTTCAATTTTGTCGGCCCAGGTCTTACGTTTTTTTGCTCGTGTTTGGCCGATGATCCAGAACACCAAATATTACTTACTATACTTGTATGTATACTAGGGTATAATTTAGCTTTCTGGCTTCTGCATCATCATCACGCTACGTTATATGAGTACGGGACGGTGTTATTTTGATTCTGTATTTTCCTCTGTAGGCTTCATATCGGAAAAGGCGTCCAGCTAGACCTGCGTGGCGAAGGAGACGTGTGGCTGCGATGCCTGTCCGACCACTCGGTGTTCGTGCAGTCGTACTACCTGGACCGCGAGGCGGGCCGCGCGCCGGGCGACGCCGTGCACAAGATATACCCCTCCGCTTGCATCAAGGTAACACACTCGAGGGAACTACCGACCACTCGGTGTTCGTGCAGTCGTACTACCTGGACCGCGAGGCGGGCCGAGCGCCGGGCGACGCCGTGCACAAGATATACCCCTCCGCTTGCATCAAGGTGACACACTCGAGGGAACTACCGACCACTCGGTGTTCGTGCAGTCGTACTACCTGGACCGCGAGGCGGGCCGCGCGCCGTGCGACGCCGTGCACAAGATATACCCCTCCGCTTGCATCAAGGTGACACACTCGAGGGAACTACCGACCACTCGGTGTTCGTGCAGTCGTACTACCTGGACCGCGAGGCGGGCCGAGCGCCGGGCGACGCCGTGCACAAGATATACCCCTCCGCTTGCATCAAGGTGACACACTCGAGGGAACTACCGACCACTCGGTGTTCGTGCAGTCGTACTACCTGGACCGCGAGGCGGGCCGCGCGCCGGGCGACGCCGTGCACAAGATATACCCCTCCGCTTGCATCAAGGTGACACACTCGAGGGAACTACCGACCACTCGGTGTTCGTGCAGTCGTACTACCTGGACCGCGAGGCGGGCCGAGCGCCGGGCGACGCCGTGCACAAGATATACCCCTCCGCTTGCATCAAGGTGACACACTCGAGGGAACTACCGACCACTCGGTGTTCGTGCAGTCGTACTACCTGGACCGCGAGGCGGGCCGCGCGCCGGGCGACGCCGTGCACAAGATATACCCCTCCGCTTGCATCAAGGTAACACACTCGAGGGAACTACCGACCACTCGGTGTTCGTGCAGTCGTACTACCTGGACCGCGAGGCGGGCCGAGCGCCGGGCGACGCCGTGCACAAGATATACCCCTCCGCTTGCATCAAGGTGACACACTCGAGGGAACTACCGACCACTCGGTGTTCGTGCAGTCGTACTACCTGGACCGCGAGGCGGGCCGCGCGCCGGGCGACGCCGTGCACAAGATATACCCCTCCGCTTGCATCAAGGTAACACACTCGAGGGAACTACCGACCACTCGGTGTTCGTGCAGTCGTACTACCTGGACCGCGAGGCGGGCCGCGCGCCGGGCGACGCCGTGCACAAGATATACCCCTCCGCTTGCATCAAGGTGACACACTCGAGGGCACTATACTAAGCGCAATCGCGGACGGCGCCTGTTGCGTTCTGATGCCTAGCGTAAGGCTCACAAGTGCTGCCAACTGAGGCAGGGAGGTAGTGCAATGCTCATACATCGCTACTGCCTTTAGTCTAGTGAGAATTTTCGAATGCAGATCACGAATTCCTGGGCACGATTCCCGGCCACCAGTCCGAGCGGGGGAGGGGGGGAGTAAGCCGTCAATCTTACGCCTGATCTCTATTATGAGAGAGAATAATCGACCGATGTGGCCGGATCGGTCTGTAGGACATTATCATTACATTGAAATGCAAAGTCCTGGGAGACACTGCATCTGCCACGGACAGCTGTATTACCTGACATGTTGTGTTGTGAACGTGTTCCTCGCGCGGTCACTGCTCGCTGTGTTGCAGGTGTTCGACCTGCGGCAGTGTCACCGGCAGATGCAGACGCAGGCGCGCACGGCGCAGGCGGCCGCCGCCGCGCAGGCCGCCGCCGTCGCCGGCCACATCCAGCCGGCGCACCCGGGCATGAACAAATGTGAATACATCTATTTTATTATAGGCTTTTATTTACCTTTTATGTGTTTATTCGGGTCGAATCTTGCAACTCAGTTTTGAAGCAGATGTCTTCAAACGTGCTCATCATATTTTTACTACAAAGTTTCTTTAGGGGCTAGGCGAAAGAAAATTGATTTATTGTATGACGAATATCCCGCCACGAAGATAAATTTTCGAGAATTTACAATGAAAGTTTATCTTACTACTTGTAGTTATCAGAATGGGTATGTGTGCTATCACGTTCCACAACGTACTCGTTAGCACAAGTTAACTTAAGGCAGTGCCATCTATCGAGCGATGGGTGAAATCACATACGAAAATATAAATTGGAGTTTTGTTTTAGGTGTTATTTCATACTGTATCGAGTTTTCGACGACACACGTCTTTTAAGTCTAGTTTCAGAACTAAATTGTATTGTGTAAAGTAAGCTGTCATTCTGTTGATTGCCAGGCCTATCGGCAGCGGCGGGTATCGGCGTGGACGACCTGCGGCGGCTGTGCATCGTGCGCCTGTCCTTCGTGAAGGGCTGGGGCCCGGACTACCCGCGCACCTCCATCAAGGAGACGCCCTGCTGGGTCGAAGTACATTTGCACAGGTAATACTGACCACATGCAGCAGCGCCGGGTATCGGCGTGGACGACCTGCGGCGGCTGTGCATCGTGCGCCTGTCCTTCGTGAAGGGCTGGGGCCCGGACTACCCGCGCACCTCCATCAAGGAGACGCCCTGCTGGGTCGAAGTACATTTGCACAGGTAATACTGACCACATGCAGCAGCGCCGGGTATCGGCGTGGACGACCTGCGGCGGCTGTGCATCGTGCGCCTGTCCTTCGTGAAGGGCTGGGGCCCGGACTACCCGCGCACCTCCATCAAGGAGACGCCCTGCTGGGTCGAAGTACATTTGCACAGGTAATACTGACCACATGCAGCAGCGCCGGGTATCGGCGTGGACGACCTGCGGCGGCTGTGCATCGTGCGCCTGTCCTTCGTGAAGGGCTGGGGCCCGGACTACCCGCGCACCTCCATCAAGGAGACGCCCTGCTGGGTCGAAGTACATTTGCACAGGTAATACTGACCACATGCAGCAGCGCCGGGTATCGGCGTGGACGACCTGCGGCGGCTGTGCATCGTGCGCCTGTCCTTCGTGAAGGGCTGGGGCCCGGACTACCCGCGCACCTCCATCAAGGAGACGCCCTGCTGGGTCGAAGTACATTTGCACAGGTAATACTGACCACATGCAGCAGCGCCGGGTATCGGCGTGGACGACCTGCGGCGGCTGTGCATCGTGCGCCTGTCCTTCGTGAAGGGCTGGGGCCCGGACTACCCGCGCACCTCCATCAAGGAGACGCCCTGCTGGGTCGAAGTACATTTGCACAGGTAATACTGACCACATGCAGCAGCGCCGGGTATCGGCGTGGACGACCTGCGGCGGCTGTGCATCGTGCGCCTGTCCTTCGTGAAGGGCTGGGGCCCGGACTACCCGCGCACCTCCATCAAGGAGACGCCCTGCTGGGTCGAAGTACATTTGCACAGGTAATACTGACCACATGCAGCAGCGCCGGGTATCGGCGTGGACGACCTGCGGCGGCTGTGCATCGTGCGCCTGTCCTTCGTGAAGGGCTGGGGCCCGGACTACCCGCGCACCTCCATCAAGGAGACGCCCTGCTGGGTCGAAGTACATTTGCACAGGTAATACTGACCACATGCAGCAGCGCCGGGTATCGGCGTGGACGACCTGCGGCGGCTGTGCATCGTGCGCCTGTCCTTCGTGAAGGGCTGGGGCCCGGACTACCCGCGCACCTCCATCAAGGAGACGCCCTGCTGGGTCGAAGTACATTTGCACAGGTAATACTGACCACATGCAGCAGCGCCGGGTATCGGCGTGGACGACCTGCGGCGGCTGTGCATCGTGCGCCTGTCCTTCGTGAAGGGCTGGGGCCCGGACTACCCGCGCACCTCCATCAAGGAGACGCCCTGCTGGGTCGAAGTACATTTGCATAGGTAATACTTTCTCCTACTTTACCCTTTTCCAATATCTAGGGTCGGCAGACTACGTCTTCTTCTTTTATTCATTAACAAGGTGCTGCGCGCGACTTCCCGAAGTTTGGAAATTGGCTGTGATTCATCCCCGTGCTCCAGAGAGTACGTTATGCCGCTGGTCCTGCACCTGATCTCTCTCCGGTCGTGTCGAGCTAAAAGAGTGAGGGAATAGAGAGCATCTGTAACACCCGCTCGGTATTGGTTGCAGGGCGCTGCAACTGCTGGACGAGGTGCTGCACACGATGCCGATCGACGGGCCGCGGACGAGCATCGAGTAGGAGTTGATCGGCTTCTTTTGAGGCCTTGAGCTAGCACCGCCCACTGGCGAGCGCTGTTGCGCACCACTCACGCGAAACAGCATATTATATACACTGTCCCTCCGGCTATATTCTCCTATCATTCCTCCATTCCTTGTTTTCCATTGTCTTTGATTTTCGTTGTCTAGAATAAAAAAAAAATCAAATACGTAACTCCAAATGACTACAAAAGGTTTATTTTAATCTCCAACGGTGTGTCTAATAATAGTACCATCCCTTTTACAATGGTGCCATTGGAAAGGGATAGCGGTAGCACTATTTCTATAGACAAGTGTTATTCTTTTTCACAGGGACTTGTTTAATGGGATAAAAGATTTTTTAGAAGCGTTTAATTTAGACTAAAAGAGAAAACCACAAATTTTTGTGTGTTTAAAATTTTAGGTTATCGCAGTTTCTATCTACTTCCTTTTCATCACACTAAAGTGTACAGAAGAATCAAATAACTTCAGTGTAGTCAAGGAAGTGTAATATCAACTTTTAGTGCTCTACTCTTACATGTTGAGGCGTCACGGTATAATATTTTGGTTAAAAATATTATACTTCTTTTATATTAATAAAAGAAGTTTGCCAATTTGTTTTGGAATTAGACTCAAACTAGGCCGGCACCTAATGCTAGTGAGTCGGTAAAATAGTGCTTAAAAAGTGTTATCCCTTTCCACAGGTACCAATGTTAAAAGGATAGTGCAATTTTCAGGCGCTTTAAATTCTGAATTGCTACTTTTTAATGAAGGGGTGAAGTATTCCCTTAACTTCAAGACTCAAATCCGTACATCAGTTGTGACGCTTTACCCATTAATAATTCTTTGTTTTTCTATAATTCAAGTGTGATTTAAATTAAGTGGTGACGCGATGGCTAGGACCAGGCCAAATGTGCAAGTTTGTTTGGTGAAGTGCTATGGATTGTGGAGTGTTGGACTGTACAAAGATGGACTTGTTTGATGATTAAGTTACGCGCTTTTTGTATATCACAATATTATGTTTGTATATCGATAAAATGTATGAAATGGGTTTTTTATATATCTGATGTAAAGTAAACCAGCCCATATAACAGTGCATCCGAGTTCGGATACATACAGTACAGTACAGTGAAAATATGTAGATCGTGTATTTGCAATCGTCAGCAAAGCTGTTACAAATCTAGGCGGAGGGTAGCTCTTTCTTAACTGTATTAACGCATTTCATACAATTAATTGATACAATTAGATTAAAATATTAAATCGATTTTATTAGCATTTATAAAATTTGTTACACTTAACTAGGTGGTTTTCGGCTTAGTCTTCCAAATTTCTTTTAGCTTGTCTTCCGTTCTCTAGATTGTTGTTTATGATTGTTTATGGGCCCTTTTATGAAGGATGTTTTACCTTGATGAAATTACCTTCTTTTTTTTTGTAAATATTTTAACTCTTAAAATGTAACATGACATAGAATCAAACTATGTCAATCAATACCGTATATATTTATTAGAAACAAATTGTTTCAAATATTTCGTTTAGTTTTAATGTGTATAAGCTTAATAGAAAGAAGATCTCTAAATTATTCTGACATGACGTACTCAACATTAAAGGGTCCGCTTGGTACCGATATTTTTGTAATGCTTAGGTATGCTAAAGGTAAGGTCAGGGTGGGTAATTCCGTCATAAAATTTTTGGAACTTAAATTAGATTGATCATATTCAATCAAGTTTTTACTTTATTACACATATTAATGTATAGTGCAAATAAGACATTATCATAGTTTTTAAAACATTTATAAGATTACATGTATCTATCATCAGTATTGAGATAAACAGTTTTTTTTAAAAACATGGCCACTAGACGGATTTTCCCACTAAATGGGGCAAATCCGTCATACACCAAGTTTTTATAGATATTGGTAGTTTTTCCAAGAAACGCAATGAAATTCCAATGCATAGATGGATGGCAGTCAATTTTATGCTTTATTCTTGTAAAAATAAAGTATTGATTATAATTTACACGTAAAAAACTTTTTTGGGGGCTATTCCGGCATATTGAAGAAAGCAGGGGTGGTAAACATATTTACAGCGATTTTGCCTCGATCTTTATTTAAAAAAAATGTATCAACATCATTAAACTTACAATTTAATTCTTTAAATATTTTTAGTTAAGAATTGCAAGTAACTAATATCAACTTTATATTGATTTATTATTTTAGTTAGCACCTAAGCCAGGGTTAGTATCGAGGTAAAACATATACTGAAATGAGCATATTAGGATAATGATCAGTACGTATGTTTACAGACAAGGTCTCTGGCCTGTCTATAAATATAAGCACTCATACAGAAAACATGTTTTTTATTTAAGTAAATCTTTATATTTCAATTTTTATAACACAAGAAGTTTAAAAATACAAAAACTCGAATTATAACCTCTTTTCCAGGAATCAGTCAAATACTTAAAAAATAAAATAGTTATAGGAAACGGGAACCACAATTGTTACAAAAAACACCGTCAAATACAAAACGAAAATTATTAGGTGCTTACATTTTGTGATCTTAAATTATACATTTACAACATGCCACTACTTAAAAACAATCTGCCAAAATTAAACATAAAATGAGAAAACTATAATGCGTACAAAATGAGTTCTCACGCGGCATTTTTTACTTTATTTGTCAACTTTCATGACAAAAGTACAATTTTAGTCCTTATTTTAAAGATGAACCGCACTTTAGTCATGACAGTTGACACAAAGGTAAAATGGCGCATGATAACTTATTTTGTACGGACTATAATGAAATTGAACAGTTTCAAAACATTGTTAGTGTGTGCAGATGTATTAGTTGAAATAAACCTCATCATCTTCACACGATAAAACAAAGCTGTTGAATATTTGTTTATTGTTGGATAAGTCGATCTTTTTAACGATTGATATATTAGGAACGTCATCCCGATCGACTTTTTTAGACATCTTAAAAATAAGTTTTGGTTTTTTAATAGTTTTGTAGAATCTGACATTGTAATAAAATTCTCCATTTCGAAAACTTATATTTTCTATAATGCCAACATAGTAAGTCCACTTATTTCTGTTATAGTATCTTACTAAAACATGGTCATTGATACAATACTCATTTTCCGTTCCAATCAGGTTAGCTTCATAGTCATGACTTTCAGGCTTATTATATAAATTTAATCTTAAGCTACTACTTTCTTCAATGTATTGTTTCATTTCAGTCGTAACATAATCTATATCAGGTACATTCATTGCATTTTGATTTAACGTATCCGAACAGTCATCATCATTATGATTCTCATAATCAGAACTAACATTTACTATGTCAGAGTCACTATGATCACTACATGTTCCAGACACACTGGTTGTTGAACTAGATCGGGATATGACTTGTTTTTTTTGGTTTTGCAATTTAGCATAGTTACAATCTTCGATGATATCGTAAATGTTATTTTGGTCCGTTCCTTTGTTTTCTTTTCCGATAATTTTCTTGCCATTTCCTTTTCCTTTTCTTTTAGCAAAAATCTTAATGGAGGTAGCGCTGCGGTTGATTGTTTTTTTCATTGTTCTCGAACAACCGGGTCCGGGAGGTTCAAGATTAAATCCCGAAGGTCCTGGTTCTGGTTGTGAATTTTCTTGCTTGTAGAGTTGCTTTGTAGAGTTTTTTAAAACAACATTGGACAGTATTTCAATTTGTGAAGTCTTGGGTTTATCGTTTCGTAAGCAACTAGGTAAATCTTTGTATTTTCGAGTGGAAAAAGGCATCAACTGTGAGTCATTCTTTGATAAATCATTTAACATAACAACATTATCTTTATGTTTCAGTGACGATTTAGATTGTTTGTTTTTATTTTTTTTGCCTTCTTCATCCCTTTTAAACTTGATCACGTCCTCGTGTGTAATAACTTCAGCACCTGGTGCTATTTTTCGCCTTTTTGTTTTTGAAGAAATATCACTGCGTTTAACTTTTTGTAAAAGTAATTCCTCAAATGAAATTTGTTCGTCTTTGGCTAAAGTCTGCTCCAAGTTATTAGTAGTATTTTTATTAACTATATCTGTCGATATAATTTTTTCATTGTCACTGCATACAGAAATTAAATTCTTATTAATGCAGTTTAGAGCAATAACACACAACGTTTGTGGTTCCTTTTTTGGCTGTGCAGATGGGCTTGAAATACTCTGTTGCCAACGTTTTAATTGCAGAGGATCAAATATGCCATGGTGGATTTCATTGCGATTAATTGGATAAATCCCTGCTTTTCTAAACCCATTGCGCAATACTTGGGGATTTATTTCTGTCCATATAGATCCAATTAATCTAGCAAACTCCTTTTTTGGCAGTGGAGTGCCTACATGAAGTCTTTGCCACTGTACTAACTTTTGGTCCCACTGATCTTTAAAGGATTTCATAACTGAAACATCCAGAGGTTGCAGTACATGACTGGTATGGGCTGGTATTTTTAGTATAGTAACATTAGCTTTGCGTGCTGCTTCAATTATATTAAGCCCAACATGTGTGGAGTGGCCGTCATAAATTAATAGGACTGGACGTTGATCGCCGATTGTGGGCAAAAATGATTTTTTAAAAAAAGCTTCGAAGATTTCAGATTCCATCCAACCATTTTTAGTAGCGGCATAAGTTGTACCTGGATAAGCGTCTGGAGACGTCCACTCATCCCACACACTTTTTCCCTTAAAAATGATCAAAGGGGGCGTTTTTTGCCCAGCCGCACTAGCACCAAGAAGGACCGTCGTATTATCCTTCCCAGGCGTAGCAATGACCCTAGTTGCAGCGTAGCCTTTGACTCCGACGATCTTAGTTTTTGAAGGGTCCTTTGAAAAACTTGTTTCGTCCAGGTTCCAGATGGCATGCGGTTTTTCCCTTAAACCTAATTCATCTATGGTTTTTTCTAGTAAATCAAAATAAGGGAAAACCACATACGGATCTATTGCAGTTTTTCGAGCATATTCGACACCTTGGGGCTTTTTGATGGATAAACAATGACGTTTGGCAAATGAAACAAACCAATCTTTCCCCGGTATGCCACTTTTGAATGATGTGGATATATTATTTTGATGTATATATTTACCCACCATCTCTATAACTTCCGCCCTTGTCAAACCGAATCCATGTTTCTCCATAGTATGGAGACATAGAGCAAGGTTTTTTTCAACATCTGAAGACAAAGTCGTTTTCCTGCCAATATTATTTGAAATTCTTTTTTTATGAACGTGGTCCATTATAGTCATTCTCGGGATATTATATACTTGTGAAGCTTTATACCCACTTAGAGTCCCATTTTGTACAGCTAATACGGCTTCGCGCAGTTGATCTTTATCATAAGAACCTTTTTTTGTTTTTCTCTTGTAATTTCTTACCATTATGGTAAGTGAGGACTAGTATAACTGAAACAAATTAAATTTACATATTACTTTATTATACTTCTTCACTGATAGATTAAATAAAGCAACAGATTATTTTTTATTGAAATACTGATATTTATTTATTTATTCATAAGCAGCACAATTTCATAGAACAAACTTCCTATATCGATAAATCGATAAATACAATTAGAAAATTGGTCGAGATTTGGTGTGCATACTGAAAGGTTTACGATATCTGAAGTAGGGCAAAACCGGCATATGACGGATTAGCCCCATTCAAAATGGACGGATTTAAACACCTAACAATTTTGAGGTTACAAATATTTCCCGTGGAATAAATTAACTATTTTTTGTTTTTTAAGGCAAACTGATACCAAAATACGTTCAAGCAGACTTTGGACTGTATATATTGCAGTCTTTCAACACTGTAAGATATATAATTTTATATTTACCTTCGATAAAATGGCAGTGCAGGCTACTCAGTTTTCACTTTCGAAACACAACTGAACTTCTTAGCACTGTTTTATCTTTTTGTATACTTCTAACGCCATCTCGTTAACATAATATGAACTAAAAGGTGACGCTGTTTTACCGATACAAAAATCAAATGCGCAGGTCAATCGTACCGTGCGTAGTTACGAACAGACGGTTATGCCCCGTAGACGGAATAAGCCGCCCTGACCTTATATTGAGATGGAAACAGACTTTGCACATACAATTAAAAAGGCGCGTTCGCTCGCGTTTATTAAATAAAAGGTGAACTAAAATTAATGTCTTGTGTCTATTTTTAAATACTTAGATGTGTTATCAAATAGTCGTAGTATAAATCGGTTGCTATAAGGAACTCCTTTGATGAAACACAAAACAAATACATGCCCTTCGTTAAGTGCAGAACACATCGGGAAATAACTCAGACTTAATTCGATGCAGTAAAATGGCATTTCCAATCTAACTAAACTGCATTCATCCATATTTCACAAAAATAACTTGTAATACTTTGTCTTTATTTATCATAATATGGAAGTTGACATTTGAAGAGAAAAGTCAGAACAGAGTTTATCAACTCCATAGTTACTACAAGTTTATTAATAAGGGGTATGGGTTTATTTGAGTCCGCGTTTTTTATAGTAACCGAGTTTTTTATAGTTTTATACCAGTATTGAGATGGAACAAAGGAAATGAAATATTAAAGAGATCTCAGTATAAATATTTTTCTTATATTACAACGCGTCCCTGCCCTGAACAAAATTTATTTTTCGTAAAAAACCTACCATGGTACAATTAGTGAACTAAATTTATTTATTTTAAGCATTATATAATAATTTACACAAAATTAAGTGATTTTTTGTCTGCTTTTACAGAATACAAAAGTCTCTACCTACTTAAAATACGTAGTAAATACCAAATGGTCTTTGGTCCGGACGCGTCGTATTTGAGAAATACTCAAGTAAGATATTAGAATATATGTTACGGCTAAAACCCGAAGCGCGGCTGCACCTAGCTTTAGCCGGTTAGAACTAGGTGTAGCCTCTTCCTCTTGGTTAAACCTAGTACGAGCCGATTGTTTTCGGGTAAAACTAGGTCTAGCCTTCATCATGCTTGCTACAACTAGGTCCAGCCACACCCTGTTGGATAAAACTAGGTCTAGCCGATATCATTCCGGCTAGAACTAGGTCCAGACAATCCCTGTTGGATAAAACTAGATGCAAACAACTTTAAACAAGTAATAGGCGCCTGGCTCACGCGAGTCACGCGCCTCTGCCGCCCGCCACTCGTACACACGCGTTTGCTTTGAGAGAATGAGCCATCAAAAGGGTCATCAAAACAATCGAAATGTCATGTTGCGGGCTCTGTGACCAGAATGAGGAGAAACAAAGTAAGTTGTGTGAAAAGAAACTGCAGTAGATCAGCAGCACCTGCCGCTCACAACCTGTAGAGCCGCGTGCCTCGCTACACCCTTCACCCCGCGCCACTGATGCAGATGCTGTGAGTCAAGTGAGTGTGACGCGGGGCGGAAGGCGTGGCGGGGCACGCATCTAAGTTTTATCCGACAGGGATTGTCTGGACCTAGTTCTAGCCGGAATGATATCGGCTAGACCTAGTTTTATCCAACAGAGAATGGCTGTACCTAGTTGTAGCCGGCATGATGAAGGCTATACCTAGTTTTACCCGAAAACAATCGGCTCGTACTAGGTTTAACCAAGAATAAGTGGCTACACCTAGTTCTAACCGGTTAAAACTAGGTGCAGCCGCGCTTCGGGTTTTAGCCGTAACATATATAACATGAAATACTTAATTGTATAATAGGGCAAAATTATTTGCTCAACTGATTAAGACATACGACGAGATGTGAGATATCTTGTACAGAATTAATTTAGCCACACTAAGAACGCGACTAAAATGTTCCTTACATAATTTGTAAAGGATCATTCAAAGGTTTAATTGTGTATTAGACGTCTTTAAAGCTTCATAACTTTATCAGCGATACCAAATTAAGCCATTTTTTACGTAACATAGATTATTAAATATGACAAGACATAATTATAGTTCAACTTGAAAGAAGCCAAATAGGAATTAGCTTTCGGTACAGTAAGCTAAGTTATAAAGTTAGGATAAGTTTATACAGTAATTTATGATAGAGTTAACGTTGTATTTAAAGCGAGATTTGCTAAATGGAAAGGGGTATTTTGTTAGCAGGGTGTGCCGAGCAAGCAGGGTTGCGTAAAACCATAGAGACATAAGCGTCCAAATTGAATGACTTTTTATATTAATTATAATCTGTGCGTTTTAGTAGTTTGAACACACTGTACTTCCACTTGTAATATCAACTAGAAATAATCGACTGTGTATATTTTGAAACGTATAATAGCTTAAAATAGTGATTGGAGGAGGTAGGAACATTGTCAGCCGTAATGTTCCAAGGAACAAGATGACGTCTTGTTCCATGGAACAATTCGGAATTATCCTTTAACGGACACTAAGTTCTTGTTTGGGTGACTGAGCTATGGTAAATGCCAGCTAACCTAGCAAGTATATCAGATCCATCTAGTATAGATCGCTGCCATTGTAATTTTTCTTGTTCCTACTATTATTACGATATCGACATTGGCATATATAACGAAAAATAAAACATTTTTGTGGGATATATAATATAAAAACCTTTATAGGAATGTCATGAGTTAAGTATAAAATAACTAAGGATCGTATACAAAAGAAAAACTTATTATAAAGCAAAATGTAAAGCAATATAAAAGTACAAAATATAGATTTATTTAAAAAGGACCGGTTTATGCAGCCCTGCAGAAATAATAAGATGATCTGTGATGTGCTAACAAAAGAAGATAGGAATGTTAGAGGTTAATTTCTATTTTGTTCTATGGAACAAAACGTCGTCGGGATTATATCTCGATACGCATTACCCATTTGTTCCAAGGAACATGTCAGTCGTCAGTACATCTTGTTTTGATCGATGGATGTTCCATGGAACAATGAGTGTCAGCCTGTTTTGTTTACATAGAACAAATAGGAGTTACCCGCAGAATGAAGTTATGCACTAATAATTATACCTGTGAACGTAAAATATACATACTGTCCTGCCACAAAAAAATTAAACAAGACAAGAGTATAAAATGCTTTCACAGTATGGTAACCGAGATTTGACGCTTATTTTCGTATTGTTTAATTTTTTTGTGGTAAAGCCCATAGTTTTAAGGTAAATGACATATTTTGTGTACGAGAGCGACTGTTTTATGGTTATAAAATAAAATGTTTGTGGTGTTTCTGGAATGTTTGATGTTTAAGACTTTCGTTTGCGTAAAGTTTCGCTTTAATTATTATTATTACGTAGCAGTTTTATGATTATTATGAATAATTAATTATTATATTGTGTTGAATTATCATAACTGTTTAGCGAAGTTAGTGTTTCCGAGTTTTTTTATTGATTGATTATTTTATTTTTAGATATTTTGGATACTTGTTGTAGGTCTCACCTACTTTAGACTTTTTTTATGACAAGTTTTATATCTACGTTTCTATGGCTACTTTATTTGTAACAGTTTATTGTAATGATCACTATTTCGTCTATTTAGAGGATGACCATCACAAATAATTTTATGTATTGTTTTTTTCTCAATTCGTTTGTTACCAAATACGTTTGGAATTTGTATGAGTGACTTTTGTATATAGTACAACATACTAAACATATTTTTACTAATCTAGTAACGTTGTGTGAGTGACTATAGACTATAGAGTCGGCAAGTGGTTGAGTTTTTCGTGAATTTTTCCGGTAAGAAGTTTTTTCCAAAAAAAAAAAAATTAGTAACGTATATCGAAAATACCTCTTTATGATAGTGATCAAAAAAAGGATACAAAGGGTTTTTAGATTTTAATAAGTGGTAAGGTTTTTTAATGATGTTAATGTTTTGAATAAATATTTGTCAAATTCTACATACCACAGTTATTGGGATTACCGTTGAAGGCACTGTTGAGACTCTGGCGGGTCGGACCAATAAATGGACATGCTTTGTATGGAACCGGCGTCTAGCTAGTAAAGAATGACCAAAGATAATATTAGGTTTTCTCATGAACCAAAACCAAAATACTCTAGGAAAATAAAATACTGATTTTCCTGATACCGATACACTATCGATAACAATAAACATGAGAAAAATTCTTTTGGATTCCGAGTTCTCAGCCTTGTTTTGTTTGACGAAGTCGGTTCGAATGTCTTTGCAAAGCATTTCAAAATTAGTTTAAGAAGCGTGCCGTATTTATTGGAAATGACCCTCTATTTATAGTACACAAGAAAACACTCATGTACAATTTTAATCTAATATGACAGTTATCAGAGTATAGAATATGAAAAGTTTGTAACTATTGTTAATGCATAAACTATCGAGGACTTAAATAAGATAGTACACCTTTGTAATACAATTACAAATAAAATCAAAATGTTTATTCTTACACATGTCAGACCCTACCGTCACTTTCGGAAAGTTGCGTTGCACCGATAAGAACGGTCAAGCAAATCGGCAATTGCTCTTTTTCAAAAATAGTTTGTGTTTAAAGTTTCGTAAAACTTTTTACCGAGCAAGTATATTATTGAAAAAAGTTAAGTAAAAAAAAAAAACAGAAAAAAGTACTTAAGCAAAGTAAGGTTCGAACTCAGTAGTACGGTAAATATAAAGACGCACGGTTGCGCCGCTACGCTATAGGCAAGTCTATGGTACATTGCGTGAAATCATGGATCAGTCAATACAATTTACTCTAAATTAAAAAAAATGACGCGATCGTCTCGTTTTTGAATTTGGTGTTTATTTACTTTATCTACAAAGGTGTAACATTTTATTTTTATATCCGAGAGTTTAAAGATGAAAATGTTGATGTGTATTTAAAGAAAAGCCATAAACCAAACTGGTTAGTACGTTATATTATTATCTTCAATCGAATGTTGGATTCGCATAGCGATTAACATTAAAAATTAGAAGTACTATTGATGTTTTTTGAGGAAGATTCTTTAACAGATTTTCGAGACTAATCTGACAAGCGCTTGATATTATTTAGTACTACTGTTGTATGTTTGTCGTGAAATTTGGTAATGTGAAAACCCGCGTATGGTGAACCTAACCTTAAGTGCATAGTTTAAGAGTGAGTACGGAGTATGAAAATATGAAACAAATGAATATAAAGGTTATTCCTCTAAAATGTAGTTTTATTATTGTAGGGATTACTAGCGGTCGATGACTTCTAGTATACAGGGTGACAACGGAGTCGGTTAAAAGTACATTAACAATAACAGTCAGTCTTTTACCTAGCTACTGAAAAACCGCTTTAAGGCCGCCGTCTCGCTTTGCTCAACTTCTATCCCAGCCGTTTCAGGTGGCGCTCCCCCCCTGCATAAATAAGTTCAAGATTACGATGGAAGGTTGCTCTACTTAATTAAATTTATATTTTTTTTTGTTTTCAAGAATAATCCTTTTACTTTTTTCGTGATATGATAATTTTATCTATTTGTATTTCATAACTAGCGGACGCCCGCGGCTTCGCTCACGTTGAACCTCTGCTTTACAACCTCAGGCGTTTAATTTCCAAAATTCCTATCGTAATTGCTATTTATTTTAATTTTTGCGACAAGTTCTTTCTTTGTTCTTGCTGCTATAGTCACTTATCGATTTTGAAAATATGAGGTCGTACAAAAAGTTAAATATAGTTCAATTAGGGTTCCGTACCTAAAGGGTAAAACGCGGAAACCCTATTACTAAGACTACGCTGTCTGCCCGTACGTCCGTCCGTCCGTGCTTGCTCAATCTCCTCTTGCTCTCCGGCCCATTAACAAAAAAGTAAAAAATTGCAACCACTTTTTTCTTCCTTTCCTTAAATTCTTTCTCTATGGTTGCTGTCATAGTAAGATATCGATTTTCAAAGCAATCGGCCCAGTAACAAAAAAGTTCAAAATGGCGGCCACTTTTTTAAAATTTTGACCACAAATTCCTTCTCCATGCTTGTTGCGATACTCAAATATCGATTTTCAGAGCAATCGGCCCAGTAACAAAAAAGTTCAAAATGGCGGCCACTTTTTTAAAATTTTGACCACAAATTCCTTCTCCATGCTTGTTGCGATACTCAAATATCGATTTTCAGAGCAATCGGGTCAGTAACAAAAAAGTTCAAAATGGCGGCCACTTTTTTTAATTCTGACCATAAATTCGTTCTCTATGCTCGCTGCGATACTCAAATATCGATTTTCAGAGCAATCGGCCCAGTAACAAAAAAGTTCAAAATGGCGGCCACTTTTTTACATTTTGACCAAAAAATCCTACTCCATGCTTGTTGCGATACTCAAATATCGATTTTCATAGCAATCGGCCCAGTCACAAAAAAGTTCAAAATAGCGGCCACTTTTTTAATTCTGACCATAAATTCGTTTTCTATTTCGGCAAATATAAAAGTCAATTAATCTAATACACTAAAACTAGAATCAACTAGCAAACCCGGCGAACTCCGTTTCGCCACCAGATGGCTTTCCCGCTTTTCTGTTGAACTTTTTCCTGAATTTTCTTTGCTATAAACCTCACGAAGCCCGAGACCTTTCCAACGAATGCAAAACCGTGGAAATCGGTTCGTGCGTTCTGGAGTTATAGCGTCAGGAAGGAAAACCCGACTTATTTTTATATAGTAGATAAATACAAGTAAATGAAAATAAATTAAAGTAGAGCAACGTCCAACACAAACTACGCTCAGTCCATAAGAGCTGCGCGAGGGAAAGAGAGTGACTGTGCGAGCGAGAGGTCAAATAACGTTGAGCTACAGAGTACACGTCCGAGCGCTGAGAAGCCTCAGCGAAAGTGACGAAACTGAAGGAATAACAGGCGTCCTTTTGTTTATAAATGGGCATATAAGTTACAAAAGGTAAAAAGTACGTAAAAATGATTTTTTTTTTAATATATATTTTTTTTTTGACTTAAGTATAGTTCATTTACATGTGGTTTTAAGTACGACCTAGTTACACTTTTACTTATAATAGAAAAAAAAAATTATATTCAGTGGTAAAATTCATGAAATTACAACTTCATAGACCCGTCAAATAAGAAAATAGAATCATTTCTAGAAAAAATGGCCAGATAAGATTATTCTAGACAATGTGGCAATAGATGTTATCTGAATATTTTTCTTGATTTTGTTATACTTCTTAAGTTGCAAGGGCGTCAATAAGATCCTTTGGCGCGCGTCACCTAAACATAGGCATGTTTAGCGCCTAATAGAGCTATTAATTTAAACACTAAAATTAAATTAAAATCACTTAACGATAAGCTCAAATCATACACTTTAAAGAAATGTAAAATGTGTTTCACTTATTGCTTTTTAAATAACTATAAAACAATATTTGTTTGCTGTAAATTTTGCGAAATACGAGACGTGGCCCTTAAGAGATAGTCCTGACTCTTTAATAATTTTTTGACCAGAATCCATAGATTAAAAAAAAATAAGCAAAGGCAACAAGAAAATGCCACTTTTAATATTTGTTTTCAAGATTCTATGGCTTAACTCTGAGTAGGCATCAAAAATAGAAAATATCTAGCATAGTATCCAGGTGGTTAGTAGTCGCGGTCAGAGCTTGGTTTATGATGATAATCGAAATCTGGACCCTTCCACCTAATGCGAGTGCCTAAAAATAGACCTATACCTTGGATTGGACGCAGCAGACCGGGAGAAAATGTGTCGCCAATTTACCGGTGCCAAAAATGTAAATAAATTTCCACCACCTACCACTAGTATCTGCAGCAAAAATCCTTTACAGCATTGGTTGCATGGAAGAGATCGTAAGGTAGCGATAAGGCCGCCAAATTGTGTACCTATTCTTTGTAATTTTTGTGTTGTCTTGTTTGACTTTGTGGTTTGCAATAAAAGTATATTCATTCATTCATTCATGTATGCTATGAGCCTATGACACCACAGACTTGTATACTAAAGACGAGGCGAACATCGCGAAAAAATGTCGCCAGTTTAAGGGAGCAAGAATGACTATTTTGCACCCCCCGGCAGTAGTCAGTATAGGTAGATAGGTGAAGATATTCAATATACTCTATGGGTGAAGATCTATTTCTTTTTTTTTGAATTAATAATAATATTGCAGGCAAGGTGACCACAGACACATAGATAAAAATAATATAAAAAAACATGTATTTATCAGGAATTTCGACAGATGGCGCTACATTTTCTTGTATGAAGAACGTTTACGTAAAATGTTCGGATGGGCAGTATCTTGACTATTTTTATCTTTGTATGACACCGACAGCGTCAGTAGCAAACTGATCACAATATTGCCTATAGACCTCAGTCGCCGCCACAGATCACTACACTTCAAGTCTGCATGCACATTTCCAGGGAAACGATTTTCGCCATTATCGTGGCGGATTAGTGGGAAATTTTATTAGAATGTTCTGATGGCCGTATCCTCAGGTTCCTTATCGGTGCGCCTGAAGTAAGATTACAACGTATAGGCTTCGGTTTCCACCAAAGCGGAGCGGAGCTGTGTTTGAATAACCAATTAGATTTCGTAATTTTGGCATCTCCGAAACTGAGTGAAGAGGAGTTACTCAAACAGCTCCGTTCCGCTTTCGTTTGGGGGAAAAGTTCCCTTCTACACTTCGTCACCAGCCTATGCAGCATGCGCAAGCAGAGAGAAATAAGTCTCTCTACTTTTGTCGCTCCCTTTACTCTGTCTATCAATATGGATCAGAAATAAAAAAGAGAGCGACAAAAGTAGAGAGACATATCTCTTCGCGCGTATCCTAACCCCGCGTGTAGGTATATACCGAATATCCTCTTACTTTGGTTACATAACTGTATGATAACTCGTCTGGCTATGTGGTAATGGTAATATTTCAGAGTGAGCTGTAACCGCGGCGCGGGCGCGGGAATATTCCGAAAATATTACATATTTTTAGCGCGAGGTCGGCCCTGTTTACATGTTTTCGCTTTACGACCGCGCCAGTTTCACCAGCTTACCAAATTTTTATTTTTAACGTATTTTGCAACAAGAGGCTTCAAGATTTTTGTAGTAGGTAGATAACTATCCATAATCCAACCAATAGACAACTAACACATTAAAGATCACACATTGTGCGTCCCTAAGGAGTACATAAATTCGTAACATTTATTATCATATCAATTAAGTGGGTAGATATAAAGTATAGAGTAATAGAGATAATTAATAATTTCATCTATATTGAAAAGCGGGTTCGATTTCTGACACGGGTCACTTTGTATGTAAGTAAAACGTTTCATTGTTATCGTAATCGTTTGCAAATTCTGCTCCCCTATTGGCTGACGTAAATCAAGGGACGAATTAGAGGGCAGAACTTGTAAACGATTACGACAGCAATGAATACGTTTTTCCTACGCAATCTAGGGGCTGGTCCGGTGGGTCTTGGGCTGTGGCTGGTTACAACTCTACCAACAAAAGATTTAGTACAATGCGATACTGTATGACAAATCTTTACCAGGGGTACTATGGGCCGTCTACTAAGTAGGTACTAACCCCTTTCTTATTAATACGATAGCACATTCGGGTGCTTCGCACTGATATGTACCTATAGCTCTGGATTCATGATTCCATACGTTTGACAGTTCATTTTTTGTGCCGATTTGAAGCACTCCGTCGTTTTGAATGTCATTTGATTTTAGTTCCATAGACGCTCACGCCAGGTTACGCGCCAAAATGGCGAAAATCAAGTGCCTTCATTTTTACTTTGACAGTCAGCTATCCAGAGTATACTCTATATACACTCTGGAGATCAGTGGTACTTCGTCACTGAGATTAGCCAAACCTTTGATTAGGTATATATATTGATCTATGAGCCAAACCTATTAGCTAGCCTGTAGTGTGTAAAATATAAATATCTGGTTGACCGAGCTTCGCTCGGTAGTTTAACTACTGGATAATAGATGGCAGCAGAATTGCTTCGCTCGGTAGTTTAACTACTGGCTAATAGGTGGCAGCAGAAGTCATATTTTTATTATTTTTTTTTGGTAAATTCGACATTTACTAAAAATGAATCCTAGCTAGATCGATTTATCGCCCCCAAAACCCCCTGTACACAAAATTTCATGAAAATCGTTGGAGCCGTTGCCGAGATCCAGATTATATAGAAATATATATACAAGAATTGCTCGTTTAAAGGTATAGGATATGTGCGCCTCCATGACACAATTGGCGAGCGGTCGGACTAAAGCGGGGTTTCGATTCAAGCACGGGTCACTTTAGAATTTGATAATTTCTAAATAGGCAGAGGTCTGGCCTGGTAGGAGGCTATAACTGCGGCTGTTACCAACCTACAGGCGACTACCCACTGCCAAGGTATTTAGTGCGAAATCGAAGCGTGTATATAAACTGTTCTTAAATAACGAGATAAGCTAGGTACGTTTGATATCAAGATATATCCAGTTATGTTATGACAGTGAGAGGGCAGCGGGTAAATATCCGGTGCCCAGCTGGTGTGACTCACCCGGGCCACCGCAACCGGTCAGTGGTCACAGAGCCTTGTCCGTGTGCCAAGAGCTATTTCCGACACTTATAGAACTTGATTATAAGTACATCTATTTCCGAGGTAAATTCAACTGAATGTTATGATTGTCATAATAGTAAAATAGGCCTAGCCATGAGACTTATCGATTCTATTTATAGAATTCCTAACGCTTCATAAAAGTGATAAATGTACGGAAATCTATCATAGTACCTATTCTCTGTCTACCTATAACTACCTATAACTATGAGGTAACAGTAAAGTGGAGTCGCTGCATTCTACAGATATACAAAGTATCTATTATTTCGACACATTCCTATCAAATAGCGCGATGCCTCTTTTCAACCAACTGCCACCTGAATATGCAAAAAAAGACAAATATATATTTGTTATAGATAAATGGTACCTAGTTATATCTTGCTAATATTTTACATGGGCATAAGGGGTAAGGAAGGATCATCTGAGCGCAGCAGAGGCGGGTTAGCTTGTGACATTTTGTAAGTATTCTTCAGACAGATCGTTAAGTCACGTGGTCAACCTAGCCTATACTTGACTCATATGTATTTCTTAGTTTTCTAAAGTTACTCGTTTTAGAGTTAGAAATTATAGTAACCGAAAAGTAGCTTCGCTAGGGGTGCTGATATGGTTAGGAGTGTTCGGGTCGGAATATTGTCACCGAAAAAAAATCATGTACTAATAAATCTAATTCTGCTCTATTTGTCAAAAATATCTTAATTATTCCTTCACACTGTTGAACAAGAGCCAATTTCTCGGAAAATCTTTTTATACCTAATTGCTCGAATACACGAATGCTGGATATGACATTAGGTAAATACCTATTACTTACACGTGAATTTACCACGATTTTTGTATCTGATTGTATAGATACCATTTATCTTTTATCTGAAGACCGGCGTAGAAATAGCGAACCTGCCGTCTCCGTCGAAGGTCGTGGGTTCGATTCATACTACTAAATGTTTATACGACGAACATGAATGATTTCCAATGTCTGCATGTTTTCCTATAATATATTTAGGTGTATTTAACTATTTAGATGTATTTAGGTGTATGAAATATTATGCATATACAAATATAATATCTGGGTGACCGAGCTTCGCTCGGTAGTTTAACTACTGGCTAATAGATGGCAGCAGGAATCATATTTTTATTTTTTTGGTAAATTTGACATTTTCTAAAAATGAATCCTAGCTAGATCGATTTATCGCCATTAAAACCCTCTTGCTTCGATAATCTGGCGACATTTTTTCGCGCGGTCCGCCGGGTCTATAGTATAGGTGTCTTTGATTATACAAGAATTGCTCGTTTAAAGGTATAGGATTATAGTTATCTAGCACCCATAACACAAGCTAAACTTTGAAGCTAGATTGCGAAGCTATTTTTCATACCTCTAAATGGCAAAATAGGGTTGCCCGGTCAGCTAAAAATCATGAGGATTCATGGGTTCTTATAAAAATCATTTGAAGAGGATCTATAATCTGTGGAATTGTTTGAACTATTATAATGTTAAGGTTTATCCTATAACTCCCTAGCAGACCCTTTTGAGTTAGTCCCAGAGGTAGTTTTTTAGACCAGAGCCAATATAGAGATTTTATACTATAGAAATTATGGAATTCAAAATTGGTCCATGTCAGAAATCGAATCCGCGACCTTAATAAAAAATATGATGATTCTCCTTTGAGGACATCAACATCTTAATAACTTTTCTGACTTTTAGTAATCTAAAGTACCTATATTAGAAGCTACCGATTACTTACTTAATGAATGTAAACAACATTTCATTAACGATTAACAACATTTATTAATTATTAATTTACTCATCATATTCGCATCGTGTTATCCTAAATGTATGTACATACCACCATATCTACACTAAATAATTAATTATGTATTTTCCTATACAGACTGCTTTGATAAGTAGGTACGTCTAACTAATGTATTCTCTATCTATACAATAATCTCTTTTCACAGTTTTTGTAAGAAAGTCCTCCGAAACGACTTGACCGATTTTTATGAAAATTTTCGTGTATATTCGGTAGGTCTGAGTATAGGACATAGGAAGCAGTGATATCTCAGTGGTTCTGACCTCTGCCTATCATAAGGAGGTCGCGGGTTCGAATCCTGGGCACGCACCTCTGACTTTTCCGAGTTATGTGCGTTTTTAGGAAGTTAAATATACACTTGCTTAGCGGTGAAGGAAAACATCGAGAGGAAACCTGCATGCCTGAGAATTCACAAAAATGTTCTCGAAGGTCCGCCAACCCGCACTTGGCCAGCGTGGTGGGCTATGGCCGAACCCCTCTCAGTCTGAGAGGAGACCCGTGCCCAGCTGTGGGACATTAAAAAAGGGGTTGAGATGAGCTGATGATGTTAACTTCTACCGCCGATTACCATACCCCTAAGTGAGAAATAATATAATTAATATACCTATATTTGTGGCAAAACCATGTTTGCCGGGTCAACAGGTTTTTATTACGAGTACAGCAAACGTAATAATGAATAACGTTTCAGTAGTTATTTCAGTGTGTGTACTAAAGAACTATCTAATCGCGGTTAAATCTGTCTAAAAATAATCCGCCACTGGTGCGAGGTTATTTTGCGCTTTTTTCGTCAAATTGAAGGTTGTGAATCAAGAGGCCTGGCTTGTAATGAGTGGTAAGACAGACAATCCGTGAGTCTGCATCCGAAATAAAACTATTTGCGAACCTAGTAGTGCTGGCCTTGTCCGTGCTCTATCGATACTTTTCAGTCGGTTCTGCGATATTCGTGACTTTTGTACTTAGTAGGTGAAACAAAACCAGAACTTCGTAATAATTTAAAGAAAACATCTGTAAATAATGCTATTATGTAAGTACTTACGTAGATAGAAGAAAAACCCCATTTTAAAAGTTACAACCGGAAATACTATGTAGGAAGTACACTCGCGTTATAATTTTTTCTAGTAAGCATAGAAAATGAACTAAGTTGCTTCTTTTAGGTTAATAATCAACAGCTCTAGCCATATTTTAACATATCTATTGCAATACGATAAAAGATTGAAATGGAACGAAATTCAAAAAATGTATAAAATTGATCGCTTTATTAATCACGTGACTTCCCCACAAACTTAAATACATATTTTGAATTTAATGGCCCCATTTTATGGACCACATATGGGAGTTGTTCTTTTTCAGAAAGAAGAAGAAGTGCTATAGTTAGTGCCGTTTGATCGGCGTGATTTTGCAAAAATACGCACAAGTATACGAAGTATAGCATCGACGAAGTAGGATCATGGACTCTTATTGGTTAATGTTTGCATCGGTTGAGCTACGTAGGCACTGACTGATTAATGTTCGCATCCGTTATGCAGCCAATAAGGCTCCGATTGGCTAATGATGGTTGCGTTAATAGTACCGGTGAGGTTCGGGCAATGTATAATTTTATTTTCTAGAATCACCCCGCTGCATATTGTCAAAGAATGCAAAGCCCGCTCTCAATCTAAGACGAGACCTGTGAGACATAAAAACCTTTTTCTGTCGAGCTGTGGGACATAAAAAGGGGATGATAATATATTAATCGATAGGTAGTCGATAAGCAGGCCGGCGCATCCCTACCACTCCCGCGTCTCCCGCTCAATCGCCGCTTGCCCGGGCGCCCGGCAGCGCATCGAACGAACGACACCGCTCCGCGATCGTGTTTACGAACGTTACACTCTCAAACCTTTGCCCCACGTGCAGTGCTTTGGATTTGCATTACTTTACCCGTCTTTTTAGGTGAGTTTTAATTTAAAATAGCTCACTCATCAAAATTTTTTTGGCATTTACATTTTTTTTGATAAAAATTGGTCAAGTGCGAGTCACTATTAAGACCAATTCCAACCAAAACACCTAGTCTGGCTACCAAATTCAAAAACGAGCAAAAATCTCGTTTATTGTATGGGACTATGGGAGCCAACTTAAATATTTTTTTAACTATTTATTTTTAAAGTCAACAAAGTATAATAGTGTCTACCTGTTACCGTTGTCAATATAGAGCAAAAACAAGCAAAAAAACACGTTTGTTGTATCATGGGAGCCCCCTTAAATATTTATTTTATTGTGTTTTTTAATATTTGTAACAAGAAATACTAATAGCGGCAACAGAAATAATGATCTGTGAATATTTCAAGTGTTCTGTAATTCTGTAACGGATCAAGAGATACGGCCTGGTGACAGACGGACGGACAGCGAACTTTTAGTAATAGGAAAATCCGTTTCCGTTTTTACCCTACGGACGGAACCCTAAAAATGGTTTACGTCCTATTCTCCGACCAATCGAACGAGTAAGTTTTTTAAATATGCCAGAGATTATTTTAAACATTTTGTAAAAATAAATCGTGTTCGTAAATCGTTGGTACATGATCTGTAGTCTATACCTAAACAAAAATTGGTCATCAAAAAGCATAGAGCAAAATTATCAAGATCAAAGTCAAAAGAAATGGTTGTCAGGAAAAGAAAGACAGTGTACACTGTAGGTACTCTTCTTCTGCGTGCAATAAAGATTTATAAATATAAAGCAAAAGTGGCACACTGATCAATTCGTATTTTTCAGTTCGAATTTTCTTCTATTAGGTACTATGAATGTTCGTTTAGACGCAAGCAGTAAGGACACCATGTATTGTATTTCGTTCGACAGTCACCTATAGAATTTTGAAAGATGGCGCTACCTGTTTGCTTGTATGAAAAAGGTTTACGTAAAACGGGTTAAAATTGCGGGAATAGCAGTATTATCTTCACATGTTTATATTGAAAACCTTTACTTAAAAGTGGCATGTTAAAGAATAAATAAAATACATGTAGCAAGTTAAGAACTGATTATCCTAGCTAGATTTTGTGGATCTTTGTTAAGGACCTTTCCTAAGGAAGATATTATACCACAATAGTTTGACTCACGACGATACTCAGACTTATTTCCTAAACTTATAACGATTTTTGTATAAACCCCTGAAGACGATTATGCCATTATACTTAGAAATTTTACTGTCATAAGCCTTAGACCTTAGCAGTGATAGCTGAGTGGTTCTGGCCTCTGCCTCTCATAAGGAGGTCGCGGGTTCGAATCCTGGGCACGCACCTCTGACTTTTCCGAGTTATGTGCGTTTTAGGAAACTAAATATCACTTGCTTAGCGGTGAAGGAAAACATCGTGAGGAAACCTGCATGCCTGAGAAATTCACAAAAATGTTCTTGAAGGTGTGTGAAGCCCGCCAACCCGCACTTGGCCAGCGTGGTGGGCTATGGCCAAACCCCTCTCAGTCTGAGTGGAGACCCGTGCCCAGCAGTGGGACGTAAAAAAGGGTTGAGAGAGAAGCCTTAGACCATATAATCGCAAACTGTGACTTTTTCATTACTATTATTCACTAGTGAGTTACACAGTTTTTTTAATTTTATCTACTAAATAAAATTATTTTTAGTATTATTTTATTCACAAGTGTGTTGAAAAACGTCGTATGATACACGTGAGTATTGATGATTACCGTCATCGGCTGTCTTAAGACCCTCGCAGAGTATGGTACAGACTCCAAATTTTCAAAAATTTACAGACAATATTCTAGAACCAGTTCTCAAAACCTAGACCGAACAGATGCAACTTGCGAGCATGACTAATACAGCATCAATAGGTACCTGCGCCAAGACTTCGACCTTTGCGTGGAAACAAAATGATACTCACTGCACAAATATGTAGAAGATAAACAACACCTACCTACCGTCTGTGTTTATTATAGTTTGGTTGCTGGCTGCTGGAAAACCAGTAGATTTTTCATGTTACACGTAAGAACATCTTTGTCTTCTTCACCGACTTGAAACTGAGGATTAGTCCATCGGAACATTTTACGTTCATACAAGAAAAAGTAGCGCCATTTGTCAAAATTTCCGCTAATGAAGTCAAAGTCAAATCATTTATTTCATATAGGCCTTACTTGTTAGCTCTTATGAAAAGTCAGTAAAAATAATTAAGTAGGTATACTTATAACTATTTAACAACTTAAAAAATTAAGTTTATGCCGCACCATGGCCGCAAATTGTCACTGTGGAAACTCGCATGCAGACTAATAACAAGTGTAAACTGTGGCGTGGACCACAGTCCATAAATAAACAATACTGCGGTCGGCTTACAAGTGAAGCTGTTGGAGTCAAAACAAACATTTCTGACACCATTAAACTGGTGACATATTGTCGCGTGGTTCGCCGGGTCCTGTGCATACGTCTATCGTCTCCTTATAGGGATTCGGCTATACGAGGTCCAAGGTTGCCATCGAAAATTAGTAGGCACTGAACTTTTGACGATAGTCGATATGTGCGTCTGTGGTAATTAAATATCTGCACTTGCTAAGCGTAAGATTTTTAATTTTTAATTTTAGCGATGCAATAGCTAATACCATCTTAAAAAACTCATGGTTGGGACATGACTAGAGCTGTCGCAGGAGTATAGAACTACAGTCATGAAAGCAGATGATACATTTCTTGAAGTGACGAAATTGGTGTAGCGAAATCAATTACAGCTGCTAATCGAATTAAACGAACTAGATGTAGAGCATTCGATTACGCATAGGTAGGTACGTTGACGATATCTTATGACTCCTCCAAAAACTAATTACTGTACCAAAAAGTTCAAAATCGTACGAAACGTTTTTCTTCCACGTTGATATAACCGCTAAAGTGTGGAACGCCCTTCTGGTCTCTTTGTTCCCAGCCAAGTACAATCTAGGTGTCTTCAAAAGAAGACTGATAATACTTTTTAATTTTAATTCCTGACTGGAATTTTTAGACAAGTGCGCTTGAATAATTAGTTAGTTAGAATATCATTGTTACCAAAACATTTGCATTCAGATATTTGTGGCCTAAATATCGGATATCCAAAGAAATAATCTAGCTTTTGTGCTTTAAAAAAAAATGTGAGATCACTTCGTCCACATCCCTCCCTCTACCTGATTCAGTGTCTCGTGGCAAAACCTTTAGAATTCAATATCTATCTAACCCTAATAACAAAATAACTGGCTTAAAAATTTACCTGACTTTCACAAAAAGATGCATAAGGTGACTTTTTAACCAGAAAAGAGTGAGAAGGATCTAATAATGATGTTCTAATAATGAAGGATTTAATACCTTTTACGCAGGCAAAGTCGCAGGCACAAGCGAGTAATCAAATATTACGAGTATATGCACCTTGTCGGTGACGTTATAACAAAGGTATTTAAGGCAAGAGCTAAACGGAAGTCGCAATTAAACAAAAAACTTAAATTACTAGGGTCCTTCGTTATGTTGTCAATGAGTTTATTAACTTTTTTGACCTTTTTGGGGTGTTTGTACCTATTTGAAGCATAACCTTACTCCCATATTGAGATAAGAAGTTGTGGTTCATTATTTTCCAGCAAACTTTTCAAAGATCTTGATTTTTTATTGTATTTAAAAGTAAGAAAAAGAACCGAGAAAAAATTTCTTCTTTGCATTAAAAATATGTCTTTGCATCTTTCAGGTATGCGCACAATGCAATATTATGTCTCAGTTCTTCACGTGATAATAATACATATATCAATCGTCAAATCTTAATTTGCGCGATTGCATAAAAACTTATTTCCTTGGTCTGTGATTGCTCCCATAATAGATCTCTAAGGCCATGCAGCATCTCAAGAATTCTTCAGTGAACGACCAAGAATTGTATTGCAATTGATACTTCCGGAGTTCTACCTAATTTTTGATATTAAAAAATTGTACAAAGTAACGAAAATTAGATGGAAATTCCCAAACATCAATTTTTAACTCAACTGGACTTCACGTTAGAGCTTTAAATAATCATGAAAACATATAATATCAGTAAAAATACGATAGCAAATTATTAAAAAGTAATTTCTTCTTTCCCCTAGTATTTCCGGTGATAAATAGACGATTCTTTATAGATGTTTGGTTCAATGGCCTAATTGAGTGGAAACTTTGCCAAAAGATACATCTTTGGTAGATAAGACTGATCGATATCTACTCTTAGGGATAAAGTAGAAAAAGTACCTACTTATTAGCTCTCGACTTTTATGTATTTAAATGAACAATTCTTGTAAGTTGTAGGTAAATAATAGTTATTTGTTATGCAAGGGCGCAAAGTGGATTTTTGGGCAGAGTGTCAAATTTGAATGCTGAGCGGCGAAGGAATCTAGGGTTGAACCCTGAGCGCAGCGAGGGGTTCAAAGAATAGAATCCTGAGCATAGCGAGGCATTCAAAGACACGAGACCCAAAAAAATTTGCGCCCGTCCATAACACAAAATTTTTCATCTCACCACAGCGAGGAAAATCACCAGAAGAACACTTTAGATCGGCATTGCGATTTATGTTAAACGTTGTTTTTGGGTAACTCTGAATAATTTCACTTACTGAAACCACCTTCAATCATCACTCACCTTATTACAAAGTTAAAACAAAAAAATAATGAATAAAGTAATAAAAATATTAGGTATTTTCATTTAATCACGATTGGAAACATAGACAACTATCAATAGACCAGAAAAAAAAATTGAGATACTTTTTTTTACTTTTTTTTTGAATGCGTTTTGAAATAGGAATTTCTAAGAACCAAAGATAATATAAAATTTTATAAATATTTTAACAATAATTACATAAACAACGAGGAAAAATCATGGATTTAATTATATTTCTTTTATAATTAATAAAACTAAATAGGAGTTATTATATTTATTGATATTCTAAGAAAAAGTAAAAATAAAAAAACGAATGTACATATACAAACTCTAAGGTCGAACTTTTTTACTGAACGTATGTGTTATTAGAAAAAAAAAGAAGTCTTCAGCTTTGACATTGACATGACGTAATTCGAGTTTGACGTTGGAAATGCTTTTCGGCCCAAGGGCCGGAAGGGATTTTCATACTACTTTGTCTCCCTTGGGAAAAATGAAAATGCTTTGGCGGCCTAGGGAATATAATAGCATTTTCCGCCCGCATTTCGGGCATTAAAAAACGCTTTTCCGAGCGGGTGAGATGAAAATACATTTCGCACATCTCGGAAACCGCTCTACAACTATTTTGGTCGCCCAAGTACTATTACTTAAAACACTTATACATTGACCTTCCTCATCTTTGATATCAGATGATCAGATATCTATGTCAGGTCGTCATTCCAGTGGTCATTTGTCTTACGTTGCGCCTACCGGTACGCGGGCACAACTTCTTGACATATATGTCTGCCCTACAAACTGTTGGTTCTGCGACAGATATAATATTATGGCCTGTTCACTATTCAGCCATTTCAGTTTAGTAAGATTTTGGCTTATGTCCGAACCTTTCTTATTCTGAGGGGCGGAAATCTTCAATGGAATGAATAGGAGGTCAGGGATTTGGGACTTCGTAGTCCTCATTTGAAAAATCAATCTTAACTTTTGCAAATAAATTAGTGAGCTCGAGGTGAGGAACTAGGGAAATTTATTGATGCCGCTATGTAGATTGTGGAATGGTAAGGCGTAGTTGAGCTAAAATTGTGTTGGCTCCTAGCCATAGCCTATAATTATCGTAAGAGTGCCAAATTCTGCCTTCGCATTCCATCTGTGGCATCAATAGGTATTTAACTGGGGGTTTCTTTGATTTTTTCTATAAATCATGTGCATGTGCAGTCAAGAATAAAATCAGTGAATCCTTTTAATGATATTAAAAGGATTCACTCCTAAAAGGATTATTATTAAAAGGATCCTATTAAAAGGATCCTTTTAATGATATTAAAAGGATTCACTGATTTTCTTTCGCACTCTTAGAAATACGTTGGTGGGTGAGACATGCAGCGTTGTGGAAGAATATAACAGAAAAACGACACCTAATTACTACAAAAATAAGCGGTTAGGGTTTTTGGATATTGTTATTACCGACACATTAAAAGATTTCTATAAAAATTAGTACCCCCTTTGGGGTAGCATTTTAGAACATCCTTTCTTAGCACGCGGTTAGGGTTTACAAAGCATCTTTCCTGAAAATTTCAAGCTCCTAAGTTCAGCCGTTTGGGCTGTAGCTAGGCTGTCAGTCAGTAACTCAGGACAAAGCCTTTATAGTTATTGATGAAAGATCGACTGGTGAATAGTGGTCATGCAACGCTGCTAAAAATACCATAGCATTACATTATGTTTTCTGATAGTCTTTGTCCAGGCCTCTGTAAATATTAAGTTTAATTACTTAGTACACAATAACAATCTTAGGCTGGATTAAGTGAAGTCCATATTTTTTTGGATCAGGATTCACAATTCATTGAAAATTTCTAATAGAAAAAATGCTATATTCCTTTGCCACGTAGGGAAAATCGTAATAAATCATCTCTACTATTAATAGAATGTGATATTGGTGTTAGGTCGGCAGAACAGGTGGCGAGTGTACGTGGATTGCAGTGCGTGCGAATCAAAGCTAATACCGACAATGATCTCATTCCAGTTGGAGTTTCTGAGGCTGCATGCAACGTGAGATACGAGCTTCATACTGACATGTCTGCGAACGGGTGAGTGCGAATTACAGTTCTCTGTTTTATTGAAACAAATAAAGATTTTTTTTCAGTCCAATATAAGTGTAAGTAACATAAAAATAAGGGCCCTAGCACCCAAACTAGGCCGTTCGTATCTTTGCAGTCAGTGTCATGGGGTCTATCAGCTGCTGCTATGCTATCATTGTTAATTATAAAGCATTAAACTCTGTGTAAAAAGTTCTCACAAACACCTTGGGTCATGTGTCTACTTCAAAGCTGGATCACTTACCTACTATCGCTACAAGATGTGTAAGAGAAAAGATCTTGGGAGTATAAGCATTCTTCAAAATGAATTCATGACATTTAGAGACAGGTGATTACAGGATACTTTGGGACCCTCGTGGCTTTTGTTAAAATTCGAGAATCAGTGATAAATAATGAGTTCGTTAATACACCTTCTCATAATATAGTAGACTAGCAGTGCCCGCGGACTCCGTTCCGTGTTAGAAATATTTTTGTCCTGGCCCGTTTTTCCCGCATAAGGCTCGGTTTCCACAAAAGCTGAGCTGTTTGAATAACCAACCAGATCAGAATGGTTACTCAAATACCGCTCCGCTTCGCTTTGGTGGAAACCGGGCCTTATACCCACAGCCCACAGGACGCGAGGCATTTGGATAGCTATATCATACTGCCTATACTTACCTATCGCCACGCAACGGCCGCGGCGGCGCGACACATTTTTTATTTTGCTAATATCTTTGAAGATATTTGTTTAAACTGTATACAGTAAAGGGCACATAAATATTCTTTCCGTTCTAAAAACATATTTACAAAGATATAAATTAATACCATATGGGCTAAATAAGCTTCACAAAAATTATTTATTTTTAATCCACAATTTTAACAGTAAAAGCAGTTATTGTGGGTTACCCGTAGGAGATAGGCATATGCTTTTGCGGACTTCGTTATAGATTTTGATACGTTCTTTAATATTGTACAACATTGTTTTGTTCTATCTTCAATAGTTTCCGCAGCGCACACGATGAAAGCAATTTTTTTACGACTTGGATTACATTATTTAAGTTTAAGTAAAGATACGTAATTAATTTTGGAAATTATTATAGCCTATGACACTCCACAATAACGTAGCTTTCTATTGGTGAAATAATTTTGAAAATCGGTCCAGTGGATCCAGAGATTACCCCTTACAACGTCACAAACTCACAAACTCACAAACATCGTTACGCTTCCTCTTTATAATATTAAGTATAGATAGAATACGGACGTCGGACTGTACTGCGGACGTTACCAACGCGGCCATATGCAAAATATTGAAAGAAAATATTGATCTTTACAAGTGGAATTTATTTACCAACTAAGGCTTGAAATATAAACTGGCCTCCAAAAGTAAGTATCACACTTTTCAAATTAAATTTTTTAAAAGTGTGATACTTACTTTTGCAGGTCAGTGTATTATAGAGAATACAATAAGAAATACATACGAATGATCAGTAGTTCTTAACAATAATAAAATAAAAAAGTTAATAAAAATAGTAGAATTCGTCACTGGGTAAAGTCTTTGTCGTAGATGCAACTTCAGTAGACTCAGTCGCAAAGTAGATTGCGCTTACGTGATTAGTCTTACGCTCAGAAATAGAAATAATTATAATATATTTACACGTGTGACTAATGCTACAAGTAGTTTTGGCGAACATTTGTTATTTATTAAAATATCTAGACTTTATGAGTGTTTCTCATAGGGCCTTTTGCCAAGAAATGTCACACTTTGTGATAGAAGAGAGAGTTATATGTTATTTTAGAGAGGAAGCGTAAGGTGTTTTTTATTTTCCTATTTGGCACATGATGCATTTTATTAACTGGAGAAATAATAATATTAAGTATACTATACAGTTATACTATAAAATCTTAGTATCAGTATATATGACAAAATACAAAACAAATCTAAGTTTAATCTGCTTTGAGAGAACAAAAAAATATATTTTTAGTGCACCAACCACAAATAGTTGACAATAACAAAAGCCAAATTTTAATTTATGATACCTGTCCAATATTTCCGTCCAGCATATTTTTTTATATTTGATAAAATATGCCAGTAAAAGTTAGGGAATTAAAAATATTTGCCTAACATGAAATATTTATTATGCAAGTTCGCTGTGGACAATAAAATCAAAAAGTGACTGGAATTTTTCGGTGGCCGAAAATTTTTTGAGCCCAGCCAAAGCGGAATGGGTCAACAATGCCCGCTTGCGTTGCTTGTTTGTCTCTACATCGATGTTGTCATACGTGTAAAAATAACGTGATATTTGGACCGATTCCAGATACGGACCCGCGCCGCCTGGACACATCGGCCGGATCCCGAACTACGGTAAAACACAGGTCAACGTGAGTGTTTCAATTATTTTTTCAATGACCGACAGATCTATGTCTGACCACGACCCCATTCTTAACAATTTATTTAAAAATTTAGATGAAATAACCACTGGCTAGTGGCTACCCAAATAGTTTGCAGCATTACGAAATGTACTTTGGTCTTTTTTTTTTAAATTATAAACTTTGCAAAAGTTACATTAGTTTAAAATCTTAAACTTAGCAATATTATGTTCACTATTATTCATTAAATGTTAGCTAAATTTCTATATTTTTCAAATTACAGCCCATGAGAGGAGTGGAGCCGCCAGCATGCATTCAGAACGCTATGATGACCAAGGATAAGAAACCTTTTACGTATACTCCAGGTGGATTGGATTTGTCCCAAATCAAAACACCCAGTATGGCCAGGAGAATGGCAAGACAACGTTCCTTGGAAGACCAAGAGCAGGCATATGGTCAGCAGCAACCTAATAATAACTACCAGTCACATGGAACTGGAGGGCCAGCACCACCACCTCCACCTCCAATGAAAATACCTGCTCCTCCACCGCCTCCCCCCCTTGTTATTCAGGTCACGCCTGAAACCAAGTCCCTTAAAACGGTTCAGCCCGGAGAAAGACCAGAAATTGTCATCCCCGAGAACCCTATAGGCATGCTAAGAAAAACGAACAGCCCATACCATTGGGAAACAGAGCAGGCGGAAATGCAGCGCATGGGTCCTGTTCCCAAATTCACTGAAAGAGCACCGGTACCATTAACTGTAAAGTTACCAGCACAAAATGGTCCCCAAAACTACTCTCCACAAAACAATGTTCAAAGGCAAAGTTATCCTTATGGAAATCAGAATCAGTCTCCCGATAGTCCAATACATAGGCCAGAGGCACAATATGCTAATCAGAAAACTGCTTCCCCAAACACTAATGGATCACCACAAACCAGAGATTTATTAGTTCGACAAGATTCGCAATTCAATAAAAGTCCTCAACCTTTTGGTAACCAAACGCCTGTAAGCGCTGGTTCACCTTATTCACCTGCTCCTAATAACCATTGGAAGCAACCAGATAAAAGAGACTCTCCTGTATGCAGTAACAACAGCCCACAATCTCCTCAAGGTAACCGTGGGCCGTTGTCACCAGCTGTTAAACAAAATGTTCCAACTTACAATCAACCACCACCTAATAACACAGTTTTCCATACCCTTCCCAGAGCTGGCCCAAGAAATCAAGAAAATTTCCAAAACTCCCAAAATAATATCAACAGCAGTACACCTCATAATACAAAAGAATCACAGCACAGTCCGAATACTGAGGCCACTACAGCACCTTGGCGAACTAGCACTCTAAACAGGCATCCTCGTGAAAATCAACAGGTGGCTTACAATAATACAAATGTCCATCAACAACAGCCTCAAAGACCAGCCTGGAAAGGACAGGATGCAAATAATAACCAGGCTGAAAGCAATTATGTACCACCTTGGAAACAAGAAAGCAGAAATACTCCTAACCAACCCAGTAATCAACAACAATACACCCCACCCTGGGTTTCTCAAGATGCTAGTAATAATAGAGTGGTTGAGTCCCCACCATGGAAAGGACAAGAAACTACAGGGAAAGCACTTCCAACAACACCTCCAGAAACTAGATACCAATCGTCCATATCAGTACCGGTATCGCCAAAGAAACAAACAAATCAACCTAATTATAACAATGCTCCACAGAAAGAAGTAGTTTACGTAAACCAAGAACCAGTGTACTACTGTCCTGACAGTCCTAAATCGATACCACCGTGGGTTAAAACACAAAAAGAAAAAACGAAAACACCACCACCTGTTTGGTGTCAAAGACCATTGGAAGGTAAAGAAAATGTCCAGAGAGACTTATATACTCCACCTAGAGAAACGAATAAGGAACCGGAATGGGTGAGGAAAAGTAATGAAATGCAACAAGGCGCCCGTGATTTCGCAAGTCCTCCTAAATACCAGCAACAAGCACAGCCGAACTGGTCGACGCTTCCTTCAGAAAATAGGAAAAGCCTTCCGCGAGACAGTAATCAAGGAAGAATCATTCCAATTCAAATGGAAGTGACTAGCACAGACTCTAGAAATCAGGGTATGCAAGCAGGAAACCAGCCTCAGTTGAGGATTGTTATTGATATGAAACCAAATCAAGATTCACAGAACGGTGGTACACAAGCGCCATTGTCTCAACCGACTCAGCGTATCATGAGAGTTTTGTCTCCTCAACTCGTTAGGATGGACGACAATCAAAATCAGCCAGATTTGCCGACACTAAACACCCGTTACCAGAGTAGTCAGGACAATCAACCGAAGACGCGGATAATACCTATACAAATTGAAGGGACTGGAAGTGGCGGGGCAAACAAGAGGTTGGTATCTACTATTTAAATTATCTCACAGTTACAATGTCTATTAGATCGCCCTAGGATCCACCCCTTACTTGATAAGCCCCAATAAGGTGTCTGTGAGATAGTCGCCAAATTCAAACAGAAATAATTAGACTTATCTTTATCATTCCATCCTAACTTGTTTTTTTAAAGGGCTTGATTTACAGTGTGCTTATTGCACACTGTAAAACAAGCCCTTTGTATTGCTAATGTTTATTTTATGGGTTGATTATTTTTAGCGTTGCAGTTAATAAGCTAAAGTCAAAAGTCAAATATTTTTTTAACCAACGACAAAGTTTTTACACTTGGATCTTACTCCTTACATTACTATTGAACAATTATTGTGATAGGAGCATCGATAGACAGCAATTTAATTTTTTATCCCTATAAACTAAATTAGAGAAAATACATTTAAGTAATTTGAAAAAAACATGAAATATCATGACAAATATGATATAATGCATAAAACCTTTATTTAATCATAAATAGGTAAATAATAATTGGAGAAAAGATTAAAATCTCTAAAAAGCTAGTAAGCAATGTGAAATTACAAAAGGTCGAATTTTAAGTACATAAAACATACAACATACATACATTTTTACTAGACCCATCAAACTCGAAGCTAAAGTCCGTGACGTTATCTTAAAGAAAATCAAAATGTTATAATTTTCAGCTTCGGTGGGCGGTATTAAGGAGCTGATTGCGCCGTCCAAAGTAAACACATTTTTTACTGCACCGCTTCTCCATGATTCAGTCGGGTTCTCGCTATAATTAGCATCATTACGCTTTGCGAACGCTCTAATTCTGTTTACTTCGCTCATTTAACCAATTTGCGCTGCTGTTCTATGTGTAACTAGCTGCTAAATCTGCTAAATATCTATTTCATTAATTATAACTTTAATTTGATTCAACGTTGCGATACATTGCGTTGACGCCTTCAATATTTCGTTTTTCAGTTTTAGTTTTGATGATTGGTTTTTATTTTTGTAAAATTGTGTAGTTTTTTGTGTAACAGTTTGAGAACGGTGTTCGCTTTTTCAATTTTAGTTATTACAATAATTATAATATGACTTATGCTAGAATTTATATTCAGTATTTAACTTAGAGAATTTAAACATAATATAGAGAGGCCATAGTTTACTTAACACTATATGTGTCGGGGTGGCAAAAACCGCCATAAAGTGTCGCACTTTGACATGCGCATTGCTTCATGTCAAAGTACTAATGATGTGACTACTATTATACCGTTATCGATAAATTTCATACGATGCTTGTGATAGCTGAGTAGATACGAAAAAAATCTCGGGGTTTTACAGAAACTAAAGCTTTTCTATAACTATTATCTATTGCAAACTTTTATAATAAAGAGGGTAAGGCTTCAAGAATAGATATAGTTTGGTATTGGCTGTTGGTTTAAATCCGGTCGCCTTAGTTTGAAGTTACGATGAATTAAGAGAGTATGAGTATGAATTCAGTAGAACGAGAAGACCCACGCATACTTATTTTTTCCCGGAGATAAAATAAAATTTTCAGCACATCACGTAAATATTATAATAATATTGCTGACCACAACCCACAAAACCTAATAACTGACATAAATACATAGACAATACTCACACGCAATAGACAATAATATAGATTAAAGTTATAAAAAAACAGAGAGTAGGCCAAAGACAAACAAGTACGAGTCGGACTCATGCATGAAGGGTTCCGTAAATTCTAAATAATAATATAAATAAAGGAGTGGCATTTTCGTTGTTCCACGGATTCCGGTAAAACTAAAAGTCTTGAGATGTAAAATTTAGTACTCAGGTTCATATTATTAGGTCATAAATCTACAGAATATTAATTGTATATTCTGTACAAAGACGGGAATTTTCGAAATTCAAATTGTAAGGAGTGAAAATTTGTAAAGTTTTTTCATGAATGATGAATTTCTTTAAAATCGATGTCTGACAACTTTTAAGTAACAACTGTAAGTCAGTTTGGCGGGACTGTATTTTAAGAAAATAATTGTTCATATCTCGAAATGAATAAATTACAAAAACCATTGCAGCAAGCAAAGACATGTAATTTGTGGTCAAAATTAAAAAAATGGCTGCCATATTGAACTTTGAACATTTGAACTGGAAGTCTCAGCTACTACAGATCTACGCTATTTGCAGATGTTTGTTACAAATATTAGGATCCGGGAGCGACCGATGCGAGCTCGGGACTTGGAAAACCCCGACAAATTAGGTGACGAATAGGATCTTTATTGGTAGTTATTATCATGACCACCCAGAAATAGGAGTCCCACAAAACTCCGTTGACCGAGCTTTGAAATGGGTGAGAGAAACTGAGGATTAAAGAGGAGTTGTAACCTCAAGATTAAAAAAAAAGAATATTTCTCTATAACTAACGAAGAGCCTAAGACATCACGTCGTGTATTAATCATAATACTACTATTACATGTAAATTATCTGACACTACTGTAAGTAACTAATTTGTTTTTTACTACAATATTATTTTAGATAGTATGTTATTTGAATTATACGTCAGATACAGTATATTTAAACTGTGATGTGTATGTGTGTCATGGTTACGTCAGATATAATTATTGTCAGTTGGTGACATGTGGATAGTAAGAATTTTTTATTTTTAACGTAGGTTGGTATTTATTCCACAAAAAAATAATTTTGCATCTCCGGAGAAAAATGTATACGACTCGTAATACTGTAAGTTCTTAAGATAATCGTTACTTCGCATCAAGGCGACCGATTTCAAAACCGTTAGCCATTAATTTTTATCAGTAGGTTTTTTACGGTAGGTTATGTTCATTCATTTTTGCCCTCTCAAATCTTTAATTACTAACCACGAACTACTTACTACATCGATAATATTTCCATATCGATAGATAGTTAGAGCAGCCCTTCAGCTGTCTGGTGCCTATCTGTGATTGGCCGATGGCTGTGATTGGCTATTTCAATTCGACACAAGATGGCGGATATACCCACCCAAAAAGACTGACAATTTCCTGTCCTTATATTTACTTCGTCTTTGGTATTTAAATACTTAAGGGCTGATTTTTCAATCGTCATATGTTTCAAAGTTCTGCCTTTGAAAGTGTAGGTACTCGTATCTGGCGGTTGAAAAATCAACTCTTAATGTGAAAAGATCTTTATTGTTAGCGTTTGTTGTTAGCGATTATTGTCAGCGAGGCATTTAGTACAATTATTAATTAATTTAAGTATTTCAAATCTATTTTCTTTCGTTGGTTTGTACTGCCATGCGTTTGCCATTTAAATAAATTCTTTTTTGTTGCAACTTTCAGAGTGGTATACCACAAAATCATGCAAGAAGGTCCTCCTCGGCAGTCAAAAGCATTCAAAGTACTGCAAGTTATTACTGGGACACAGGAGACGAACTGATCTTAACGTGAAATCAACGGGTCTGCCCGCGAAATTCAAAATTTTCGTGGTTTTTTGCAATTTGTACGCTAATTAGACATGATAGGCTTATGGCAATCAATTTGCGAGAATGGCAGTATCATCTTTACATTATTATATCAAAATCTTTGCATAAAAATGTGTATCCTAGGAAATTAGTCCGAGTATCGAGTTTTATGTGAGTAACTCGCAAATCTTGGACTAATTTCTTTAACTTGACACTTTCGAGCAGAGATTTTTATATAAACACGTGAAGCAGATATTGGGATTATCGCAATTTGACGGCCATAAGCCTATTATGTCTTATTAGCTTAAAAATCTCGAAAAACCACGAAAAATTTGAATTTCGCGGGCACACCCGTGGTGTGCTCCTTAAAGGAAGAAAATAGTTGTCAAGATGGAATCGATACATATTTCATATCATATTTCTTAAACATCTTAATACTCTGTTGAGTGATATGCTTTTAATAATTTATTTTATTAATTAATCATATTCAGTTTCTTCATATTTTTGATTTATATGTTTATACATATAAAACAAAACATAGGTAAGTATACAAGTACGTCGTACATTAGTATATTAATAAAAGAAAAAAATATACATTTTTATACCGGTTGTATGTTACCGAGAGGAATTAACGTATAAATAATCATTATTATAAATAAAATTAATTGAAGCAATAATTTCGTAAACACGAAAGTGAAAATATTCTTTTAAACCTATTTTTATAAATAATATTATTTATATTTTGCGCTGGAATCACGAGCTATTAGTATGAGTTAGCCATAATTTACTTCGTTATGTAGTAATGTTTATATACTTGATATACTTATTTATTAGATAGAATAATAAAATATTTTGATAAATGTTATAGAGGAAATAATATCTAATTTGCTGCTTAAATGTGATTATACTAATAATGCTCATTAAAAATTGAATACGGCTAATTACCAAAGATTTTAGGTTTTATAACTCGTATTCGATAATTAATTTATAGTTACCTATTTGTCTTATGTTAGGATAAGTGATTAGATAGATTAATTTTATTACATTTTAAATTTGAAGTTACCATTTGATTTTAAAACTCTTCATATTTATAACAATTATATCATTAAATTCCATTTTTTTTAACTATTATGACTAACATAAAAACCTTACTACATTTTTATCTTAACAAAAATAACGTTAATATTTTTCTATTTATTGAATGTATTCGTGTATTAAAAAATATATGTATAAATATTTTATTTTTTAAAAGTAACTGATCAGTATTTTTTACTTATATACCGTTTGTATTAATTATTGCAAGAATGAACATACTAATAAGTAATAAATTAACAAAATTCCATATAACGGTGTCCCTTAACACAAATATATTATTCAAAAAATTACTTAACCTGAGTCCCGATATCCTGGTTTGCGTTTGTGATTAACTAAAACAATGAAAACCATTTCTGATGAATTTTAACATCGGTGATTGGAATTATAATTAAGTTAATTTTGTTAACGGCATTCAAAAAAAATATCAATTTTTTTTGGGTACATTTTTTTTAAATCGCGTTTGTACAAGAAACGCAATTTCATTGATAAAAGTCGTAAAAAGTCATCCAAATTATAGAGTAGTTACTCAGATCAGAGCTATTTTATAAACAAGAATAAGATTAAAAGTTATTATGATAAGTAAAATTAGTTATAACAATCAGATGATGTTAATAACTTCATCAGAAATTTTCAAACAGACAAGGGGTGTGGCAATCTAGTCAGTGTGATCTATATTATGTATAAGTATTTAAGTATTTTGAAATCTATTTCATATTACGAATATTATTTTATTGCATAATCGTATTATAATTTTAAGTCACTAGTATTCTACTTTTATATTTTTATTATTTTATGAGTAGTTAGGAAGTATTTTAACTAGAATAATAAAGAGGAATTATTAAAATATATTTAATGATTTAAATTGTTTTATTTCTTTTACTATTGGTAGGTATGTTAGGTTTTTTTTTTTACTAAAAAATATATTGGCTATGATTCCGCTCACTATACACACATTACTAGCTTTTTACTATAATATCATGTGACTCCGACTTTTAATTCGATGCAATAAAATTATATTTTCTTTATTTTAAAAATAATTTTAATAAAATAGTATTTATTTAGCCAAAAAACTTAAGTTGTAACTAAATATTATACAAAAAAAAACTTATTTTACAAAAAATACTTATTATACATAAATAATTTTAATAACCAAGTCTCCATAATAGCGTTCCTTTTTTACCCTTTGGGTACGGAACCCTAAAAACCTCAGTTTACTGTATCGAATTAACAGTCGAAGTATAAATGGACGACCCATTGGCGCAGTAGGTAGGTTATAATATATTGGACAGTGGTCCTACCTGCGTCGGGGGTCGGAGGTTCGATTCTTACTACGAGAAAAATGTTCGTGTGATGAGAATCGACGTTTTCAATGTTTGCGTGTTTTCCTATAGAATATTATTAATAATGATTAGTATTTTATTATAAATGTATCAATTCTCTGTAGTGGTCATAACTGGAAGCTCTATGGCCTACTTTGGGTGTAGTTATATTTTTATTTATTTCAATATCACAGATGAAAGAAAACCCTCAGTGAAGTGGCAACACCGACTTCCCACAGCAGTGGGTCCAGGGAGTCTCCTTATTTACCCGTAGAGCCACAATTACAGATTGATACAGTCGACCTGAGTAATTGAGAATTGAGAATTGAGTATTTGTTATAATAACTCGGGTTCGTGAGAAACTTCTGCTATATTATAAGAAAAAAGAGATCTCGGTTCCTTCCTGACTGTATAATACCTATTAGGTATCCCATTGCGTTAGGTTAGAAACCATATAATTGAGGTTGCTTCTTAAGGTCCAAGACAGTTTTTAGTTTTTTTCCTTTATCTTTTGTAACAACCAACTTTTGTTAATACTTATACCAGCAAATGAATAAATTGATTGATTGATTGATTGATTGATTGATTGATCTCACGAATACGTTGCTGGGTGTGACAGGCAGCAGTGGTGGAAAATAGCAGACAAACGACGTTATACCTAATCACTAAAAACTAAGCCAGTGCAAGCCATTTTGAAGGTTTTATTACAAATACTGTGACACGAGACTTTTATTATATTTGTGTACAAGTTTTGGCCAACGAGAAAAACTGACAACAACACATCAGAGGTTAGTACAAATTTTGTACGAATTTCGAGTCGACTCGCATCGCACAAACGAATCGCATTTACAGCCAGCGCCATCAATGGACAGTCACTGACATGCGGGAATTCGATTCGTTTGTGCGATTTGTTCGTCACTTAGTATGCACATTTTGCTCGCGCGGACACAAGTGCATGCCTACACCTCCACGGAATAGCCCCGCTACAAGAAAGATCACCGGATGGGCGTCCTTTGCCCCGCGAGCTCCTTCTTCCTTACGCGACGGTGCCAAATCCTAACAATGGCATCAGCGGCAATGAAACGCGTGCAATTGGATGCCCCAACAACACAATTCGGCACCTAAACGCGATTCTACACCTCCAAGGCGCCATAGAGGCGCGGCCCCAGCCCGGATTAGAAGGGCTGAAACAAGGAACCAGGCAGTGATTGCCTTTGAGGACACGCCCGGGCAAGGAGGCTAAGCCTCGAGGCCCGTACCGCCGATGGACTTCGGTCTTCGGAGAAGACCCGATTGTTGTGCGATGTGAGTCAACTCGAAATTTACTGTGAAAATCCTGTACTAACCACAATGAAAGAGTGTGAATGAGAGAGATTTAGTGGCATCGACAATGAGATTATTTAAAGAAGCAACGCCGACAGTACAGCTGTGACGTAATTTTTAAAACGAACAGTTTTTTATCCTCGAAATTCCTCGAGATTAGCACTTGAAGACGTTTTCACGTCGTTAAATTGCTAAAGATACTGAAAGCGACCAAGATACTAAATTAAATTTATACGAGCACTTTTAACGTTAGCTCTTTATTTTAATAACGCACGATAGAATAAAGCACTTAAGGGATATTTATAACAGTGAAAAACTCCCTTTTAGGGGTCTGTAAGTGGTAAGCCTACTAATTTCGCAAAATGCGAAAGCTGTTTGTTTGTCACTCTACTCTTCTTTCTATAAAACGCAGCATGTTTCTCAGTCTGAATTTCAGACCTTTACCCGGCTCTACACGCTCGCCGAGTCGAGCCCAGCAGCTGCGAGTGTGAGCAAAGGTTAGTACTTACCTCTCACTCGCACTCGCAGCCACTCGCCTCGACTCGGTGAGCGTGTGGAACCGGAGAAGTGTTGCCAACATAGATATTATAACAAGAGAAAAAGAGGAATGCCAATCTATGGATGCCAATCAGAGCTGGCGAACGAAATGGGTAATTAATAATATTCTCAAACTTTTCGTCACGAAATCGTGTTCATTATACCTTAAGTGCAAAAAAGTCTGTCAAAACGACCTAAAAGTGATATACAGTGATAAAAAAATACAATTATATAGGTCACTCACTAGTAGGTAGGGCCACAGCGTTGTGGGGGACAGGGGTGATAAGTAGAGAAGTCGCGTCTCGTTAGCCGTCGCGCTGGCAATTTGCAGCGGCTGCCAGCGGGGATGTGACGCAAATCGCATTCAGCAGCAGCTGTCCCGCTGTCGCCGGTGACCCGCAAGGCTAGTGGGATTTAAATGAGAAAGCAGTTAACACATATTCAATACTTTTACTGTTACCGGTTTTATACCGAAATGGTAGTTTGAATCCTTATGGTGCGACTTCATCCGCCTGTCTGTCACAGTCAATTTCTGTAACTATTAATTATTATTATTAACTGACTCTTACTTGGCCGGCTTTTATTTATTTTATTTTAGTCTGCTGCGGGGATTCTAATCGAAGGTTGAGGTCTGAATTCTCGGACACCTCATTTACCGTTCTAAAGCTTTGTATAAGTAATATACTAGTACGTTTGTAAGAAAGTAAAATGTTTCATTGAAATGGCAATACGTAAATTTCGCACTGGGTATTTCCCTGGCTATGCAAATGAATAAGTATATAAAAAAAAAATATGCACCTTTGAGTTTTCGAAATTAGTCTCTTTACAAGCGTATCGCTTCAGGGACCTAAGTATCACATGCTGACCGGTTAAGGAAAACACGAGGAAACCTGCATACCTAGAAGACCATAATTTTCTCAAAGACGTGTAAAGCTCGCCAACCTGTGGTGTCAGCGTGGTGGACTCTGACCAAACCCATCACTTTCTGAGAGGAGACCCGTGCACAAATGTAGGTCACAATAAAGGGTTGGACGGCGAACTTTGGCCAAATAAGCCTGTGGATAATTGAGTAACATTAAATCCTTTTGGGTGTAGATAATCGCTGCCCTTAATCGTGGCAAGGGTTGGCTATCGATTACAGAATTAAAGCCGCCCTGCCGCCCAGGTGGCAGCGCGCCTGGTTGTCTCGTCGGATTATTTCAATGTTACTGCGACATGCACGCAGAGATTATAGAAACCTGGGATATAATATAACGTTTTATTGATGAAAAAGGTAAATAAATACGAAATACGTATAGTGATTAAACAATTCGGTTTTTGCACAATATTTGTATTTTTTATACGAAAAGAATAATAACATGACTAAGACATGAAACTAAACTGATGCAGCTTTGCCTTGATTCTAAGGTCTCCTTTTTCAGTGCGTTTTCGGCGACCTTAAATACCTTTGGAATTGAAACACAATAATAGATACGTGCTTCACGGTAGAATAATAGACACCGCTTTTTAAACTGCCTCTTTGCTCAAGTGGTAGTTTGAAGATGCTGAAATAGTAGTACGAGTAGTTTGATCCTGGGAAACCGCTAACGAAAACACATTACTAATTGTGCACCAAAATATGAGTGAGTGAGTAGAGATTGATTGGGTAGACATTGCCGTGGCTGGATATGTTTGGAGGACATTATTATTATAATTTAGTTACCTACCTGGAAGGAATCTGTGAGAAGGATAAAAGCATGGACGACCTAATAAATCTATAATATCAAAGTACTACTAAATAGGTACCATTAGTAAAATCTGAAAATTCGTGGATCATGTAAGTTTTGCCCGCAACTTTGTTCTTAATTCAATAAAATTCGCGTTCCAAATACCAACGATACAAATAAACAGCGGAAGGATATATCAGCAGCTGAGCAGAAGATAGCTGACACTCACTATAAATATATCAGCGAAGTAAACCGGACAGCCGTTTGAATTTAATTACTAGCAGCTTGGTAATCGACGGTGATTACCGAGGCGTCAGTGCACAACACTATACTTAATACTTATACCACAAATATCTCGTAAAACCATTTTCAGGGTTCCATACGTCTTGCCTGGCATAAAAAATATGGAATCCTTAAAACGGACAAAGACGTGAAAACTTGAACAAAATGAAGTGTGTAATTTCCAAAAAAAAATTTTAACCGTCAGATACAGTACAGATACACAGCACAGAGCCTCTATTAGTTGCGGTAACAGTGTGAGGTGTCAGTTACGTTACGGCAAAGAGTTCAATGGTTTTTACATATTTGCCTAACGCTCCTAGAGAAGTTTTTGCTACAAAAACGGAACCTCTAGGGCATTTATCTACCACAGATGTGCCACGTTGCTAAGTACGCTTCGACGAAAATCCATCCGGAAAATCGATAAAATCAGGGGAAATAATTAATTAGTGCTTTTTTTTAATTGGCACAGTGGTACCTTGGGGTGTCCAGATAAACATAGTTAAATTTCCCCAATTTATACTGTACCCATTTACAAAAGTACCCGAATAATAATTAATTCCCCTGATTGCCCATTTTCGGCTTAATGTGAATGGACTATCCCTTCGTCAGAGAACGTTTTCTAAACAATGTTTTTATTTTTCGACAAATCCGGTTGCGGGAATATGAGATTCACTTTCGTGCTCACCAAACTCCCATCAAGATACTGAGCTTAGATCGGAGGCGCTAAATTACCAAAATTACTGTTCAGCAGAGTAAATGTCCGAATCTTTCGACCTTACATTTATTTTGATGGAGGTCTTTTGTGTCGACAATTATTTACTTGTTTGTTGGTATATTTTCCAATATTCATTCCATTGAATAAAAAAAATGTTTAAAAAGTATTTAGATGTGTATGCGACAGTACACCGTGTAAATGCTACACATTTCATTGGAAGCAGGCGAGTATTACGGAAGTTCATAATTTGCAAGAAATATGAAATTATTTTGGTATAATCCGTTACCTTAAGCAATCTATATGGTCCAACGTGCAGTAATTGCAAGCCAAGTAGACTCAAGCACGAAAGCTAAGCTCCCAAGCGTTGCCACAACGCACTACCCCAATGCAACATCACACAAAACATTTACCCCTTACTTGTGCGAGTGAATGTTGGAAACCATCTGGAAACATGTGCATTGTGCTGCGACGGGATGTCGGCTCGTTTCAGCTGCATTAGTTATACCGTGACAGCGGTAACCAATATGCCGTGATTGATGTTTGCAAATCGTCAGTCCTGGTCGTTGCAAGAAATATTGCGGAGCGTTGCCGGATGGTGATTTATGCCGCGCAGTCACAGCGTTTTGTCTGCGCTATTTTGCGCGCTAACAACTAATCCTATTTACATTTTTTGACGCGTTTTAACGCGCGATGTATCTTCGGTTTTTTTATATCTATGACACGGTAGATAAAAAATATCGCTGCGTTTTTGTTGAAACGCGTTAGGACATAAGCCCCATTAGTTCTCTTTTCTGTTACATGTAAATAAAAAAAGTGCATGGCGCGTCTGTATACCTAATAGATATTTGTGCATGAAGGGACCAAATAACATTTTATTTTTAACTAGCTTTTGCCCGCGGCTTCGCCCGCGTGAATTTTGGGGTTTTACATATCCCGTGGGAGTCCTGGATTTTCTGGGAAAAAACAGCATATGTGTTAACTTAACTTCAGAAACACGATTGAATAAAAATTTCTCGCCAAAAAGTTCTTCAGTTAGTTCAGAACCTATATCATATAGGTACCCGTTTTCATAGTTACAATATTATTATTAACATGTATCTCATTGCTCAACTAAAACACAAAATGCTAATAGCGAAACAGTTTTAATGTCGGAACCTATAACACAGGTACCTACCCATTTTCACATTTATAGCATTATGCATTATTTATAGCATTATAGCATTATTATTTATATCATTATTATCCCATATCCCCTTGTTCAACTAAAACACACTTGTTAAATGCGTACAGTGCTATGTTCAGAACCTACATAGTGGCCATTTTCACATTTATAGTGATAACAGATTCAGTTTTTGCCCGCGGCCCCGCCCGCTTTTTCATGAATCCTAAGGGAAACGTCATTTTCCCGTTATCGTTCCCTATTCCAACCTTTAAACATGTTTTCAAGCAAGTTCGCTTGAACAATCTATCTATAGATGTAGCTATAGATTGCTCTAGAAAAATTGGTATTTTGAGTATCCCACAGGAACTACGGATTTTTCCGGGATAAAAAGTAGCCTATGTTTTAATCCGGGCTATAAGCTACCTATGTTCCAAATTTCAGCTAAATCGGTTCAGTAGTTGCAGCGTGAAGGAGTAACAAACATACACACAAACTTTCGCCTTTATAATATTATATATTAGGATTCAGAGCAGAGAGAAAAGGGTTCTAAAGTAGAATCCTGAGTGTAGCAAGATATACGACGTCCGAGACCAAAATATTTTGGCTCCGAGTGGCACACGCCATTTTTCATCACTAGCTATAAGAAAAAACCCAGAGTACCTACTTAACGATGTATTCAAAATTCGATGTACAATAAGAAAATTACACGAACGCGGACCAATTAGAAGAGGGATAATGCAAATTCCCATAAGAGTAAAAAACTTTGCCTTTGCGATTTTCGAATTGTTACGATGAAACGTACCGTTATATAATATTCACTCTTGTAGTTTAGTGACACAATACAAGGTTGCTGATCCACCAATTTTAAGTAGAACATTCGTGCTTTGACGTCGAATATCGACCACAATTTTAGATTTCCTATAAAACACTGAATTTTATAATTACACTTCAGATCTAGACTCGCCCAAAGCTGGCCCTCTCTATCTACATCTAGCCCCTCTACATCTCTCTATACTAAGTTCTCATTAAAGTTATTCTTCTAAATCGGTGATGGTATTTTTTCAATACTTTCAGCTGTTTTCTGTAGAATCCTGGTTTAGAATAGGCTAATTGTCGGGCATAAATCGCTGAAAAACCATAAGTAGATCTCTGTGAAAAACTGAAAAATCAAAATTAACGCGGGCGAAGCCATGAGCAAAAGCTTCTTAAAAAAAAAAAGTTAATCTATGTTTTGTCGACGGAAACTGACAAAAATACAGTGTAGCTCAAAGCATTCTGGCAATCTATCACCGCTCTCATCAAGGTCGCGCTGCGTCGGGAAAGCGTGTATTTCCGTAACTGTTGCGTAAACCATTCTTTCTGGCGTGCTGTCGCGCGCTTTCAGTAAGGCTAGTACAATTTTTTGAACGAATTTCGAGTCGACTCGAATCACACAAACGAATTGAACTCCTCCTTACATTATAATGCCAGCGCGTCTATGGACAGTCACTGACATGCGGCTGTCAAAAGATGGCGCTGTTTGTAAATGTATGGAGGCATTCGATTCATTCGAATCGATTCGAAATTCATACAAAAACCTGTACTAACCCCGCAGTTTTAACTTTCAGCCGATAATTGGCTCAGCTTCCGCCTTCCCTGACATCTTTTGCATTTGAAAAGCAGTAAGAAAATAACGATTCTACAATCTACGTTCAACGACAACGTATCTTATTTTCCCACATATAATAATATGGATATTTTCTTAGACTACGTACGTACTAAAATACTACAGTTTTAATTATGAAATTTTTTTTATCCGGTTTACGGTCGGTAGTCCGGATAATCGCAAATTCTTATCAGTTGGGGCCGGATAAACGGCAGCCACTTATCTTTCGCAACAGTTAAGAACGTATTAGAAGTAAAATCGCTGTGAAGTAGAAACACGATTCCATAAAATTTTCTCGATAGGATGTTCGTTACGTTGGTGGATGCGACATGCAGCGTCGCAGAAGAATATAACACGATGTTTTGCCTAATTACTAAAAAAACGAAGTCAGTTATCATATCTGTGCCAGCCAGTTATGTTACTGTTTTTGGATATAATTATTACCGACATATTAAAACAAAAATTACAGCAAGCTGTAGTTTCACTTGTGACAACGTGTCGCACACAAGACAAAAACGTGGACGTTTTTGGAGGTTTAGAGCTCATCTAGAGATTTAAATCTTTGGCCACAGGTAAACAAACTGAAATACTACGCCATCGCAATATTACACACGGATCGCGGAACAACACAAAACTAAATTACAAGCGGTGGAATGGTGAAATAACAAAATAAATAACACCGATAAGAACGCAAAATACTGGAATTCAAACACATAAAATACGTTTATCTACAATTGAATCTTATGAAAATATGCATCATAAAAATTTATTTCTAGCCATTTATAAATTCAAAACTCATAAGCGGTCAGATTGTGTGACTTTTGTTTTTTTTTAGAATTATTATTTTAGTATCTACCGATGTCCTCCTACCTATAATTTGAGTATTTAAGAGTCATCTGACCCACGGTGTCTCCCATACAAACGTAATACCAAAATCATTTGCAATTCGTGTAGGTATATTTCGATCATGTTGTGGTGTTATTCGGGTTCGTATAGTAATAATCTATGCTCCTGGTCATATCTGGTTCCGAAATACTGTTGTTAATCGAAATTGTAAACGAATTTAGTTTTGCTTATTTTTATGTCAAAGAGGACATGTTTTCTGCTTATTTGTTTTGTAATAAAAACCACACTATCTCACGTCGCATTAGTTCAGGAGCACAGTTTTTATTGTCCAGCTAAAGAAAAACACCAGTTAGTAAAGAAAGTTACAAGTTTTCATTCTAGCTCATTCATTTGCGATAAAAAGGGGTCATAAGCGGCTCATAGAAGCATCACAAAAAGATCCTATAATATAATCCTATAAGATCATATAATCCCGTGGAAATTCCGTTTTCTTATTTGAGATACGGAACCCTAAAAGCCATTCCATAGAAAATGTGCAAAAAATGAATTTACGTCTGAAAGCCTAAGTTACTAATAAAATTGATGTTACCGCCCAAAAGTTCCTCCTAAAAATGTTTGGCTATCTATCACTTCCATTGTCCATTGTCCATTCACCACTGGCGAACATGCTGTGAAGAGTTTCTGGGCCAGGTCAGCAGTTTTTACAAACATTTGAGAATGCAAGTTTCTTCACAATGATTTCCTTGTAGCTTTAGGCGGTAATATTTCGATGACCCCAACTAGGAAACAACTATGATAGGTAATCTAAACCACTATCGTTGCTTGTAGTTTCTCAATAGATTCTAAAACAGTCAGCATTTCGCACTGGAAAGGTATCTGAGTGGATCGGATCGCCTAGATTGCCAATTCGATTGTCACTAGATCCTATTCAGGCGACGTTATCTAGCTTAGACTAAATGACGATGTATCTCTTATTGAAATGGAAGGGGATCTATTTGACTCTAATTTGATCGGAAGTACAGTAACGTAAAGTCGACCACAGTAGTCGTATTAGCACGTTTGAATCGATTAGAAAATGTTTTATTGGTAAGAATGCTAGCTCAAAAAAAGTGAGCAAATAAATTGAGCACCCGATTTCAGCAAGCATAATATTTGATCAAAAAATTGAATCTCATTTTAATCGTATACACCGGATCTTATTATTTATACACCAGCGTCCTTTTTCAGGGGTCGTACCACCATCTCTTAAAGCAGTAATGCTGCAATTCTGTTTTAATGTTTTCATGCGAACATAGTATGAAAATGTCAAAACAATACTGCTTTTAGAGATGGTGGTACGGCCCAAGGTCGTCGATCCAGCGGGCAGGAGGTCGTCCTTCGCTGCGCTTACTGGTAAGCGGTCTCAACTCTCGAACACGTCTGCCTTAACGGCTGTCGGTTCTGCGACAGATGTGGCCCGCCCACTACCACTTATACAACATATGTTAGTAATATATTACAGCTTAGCTTCCATAAAAATATACAACTCCTAAAAGTCATTGGTGAGTACCAGAGATTCGAATCTTCGATCTACCAAGAGGTAGAGGCAATCATTGCTAACATACCTACTCATACGAGCATAATAACATTCGTGACAAGATTATCCCCATCTCAATTGGTTTAAAAAGGTAACACTAATTAATTAGTTTATTCACTAATCCTTCCAATAAGAACCTCTAATGAGAAGACGTTACCTCCGCTCATTTTCCCTAACCCTATCGATACGACTAATCCAATAAAACAATATCGGCACTAGGGGCCCGAGGCACCGAACTAGACGGATCCTCCCGTTGTGCGTTAATTAAAAATTTCATGAGCGAGCGGAGCCGAAGATTACTACCTACGAATATACCGTCACCTGCAAAGATTTAAATCGCTAGGTGAGCCCTAAACCTCCAAAAACGTCCACGTTATTGTCTTGTGTGCGACTCGTTGTCATCTTACACACGTAGCGACGTAACTCATTATGTCTCACTTACTCTTAAACGAAATTTGCACTTGCGTTCTCTGTCACACAATCACACACTACAGCATGCTGAGAGCACTCACTCAGCATGTTTGTGGACGTTTCCGATGTGCGCGATGTAGGCTTAGGGCTCATCTAGCGATTTAAATCTTTGGTCACCTGTGTTGATGGCAAATAGATCCTCGTATAATAAACGTGACCGGCCGTATAATATACTGCTTTATGAGCGGGTGTTTCTCTCGTTTAATTAATGACATTAAGATAGTAAACAGTTAACACCGGGATTAAATAGTTTCAATCGAATACATTCATCGTAAAATGTTGTAAAACGGTGGTTTGGTGAATAGGGTTGAATCATTAATCTCTGCTTATAATTAAATCAAATTGTTTGTCAGAAGTTATTGGCTGATCCTCCTTACAGGGTTTGATTCCCTGGTGACTCAAAAAAAAAAAATTAACACACACTTTACCTCTCTTGATTTACTGTAAAATTTAATGTTTTTCAACATAGCAAATACAATCTTTCAAACTTATCGTGCAAAGTAATTTTCACGATTCTCGACCATCTACTGTCTACCCTTTGTTGGGACTACACTTTACAAGGAATATAATGCATAATATGTATCGCTAATATCTTAAATGAATCTTGCATAAATCTTCTCCTAACAACAGAACCCAATTTTTTGTAAAAACTGTACTCTTCAAGGAATCCATCGGTAATTGACCGCAGTATTTTAGCACTGTTAATGCTGGTTGGCGATGTACCAACAAATGCTAACAATGATCCCAAAAATTTGTGATTTCGAGACGTAAGTCTATTAATAAAGCTGAAAGCTCCATACGTTGCTTGGCTTCATGAGACGAATGAAAAATTCGTGTTCTGTGCTTGTCTCCAACGCTACCACGTTGGGCTGTGTCAATGACTTCGACTCGTCTAAAGATCTTGTTTCTGATTTGATAGCATAGTTCTTCCCATTGCCTGTTGATTGACGCTCTTATGAGGCGGAAATTAGATGACCGAGGTCATTTAGGGTTCAAGAGTATCATTATTAACACTGTGTCTTGACTCCCAGCTTTAATTCACTAAATATAAGTAGTATTGTTAGATGTTATTGTTGCTAGAACCTTCTAATTGCTAGCTTCTTTTCTTTGAAAACTGTGTATACTCAACGTATTCAGTATTTAATTACAAGGAGGTGAACTGGTGGATAAATAATTAATTAATTCCACAAATTACCACTTACTGGGTACTGAGTTCGAAGTCTCCCAACCACAAAATTACTCAAGAGGCCGCTTATACCCAACGCACGTTTTTAGAAAGATTTCTCTCATATAAGCTAGACTTTTAGGCACTTTACAGTTAGAGCAACTATTGCAGCAACGGGCAAGAAGCTACTGGCAATTATTTCTTAATTGAACTACGCATACTCAAGTTGCGAGTTGCAGTGCTAGACAATTAATTTGTTGCAATCGATAATTAAGTTAGTTCTTTCAATGGCTAATCTTAACTCAACTATCAATTATTGTCAATTTCGTATAAAAATTGTTGGTTTCCTAAAATTGTTGTTAAAGCACTTCGCATTTTGTCGTTGTTGACTCCGTCAATGCCGACGCGACGGGGCCTACCACCGTGACTTAAAGTAATATTATTGTAATATTGTTTTAAAATTTCCATACTGACATTGTATGAAAATGTCAAAACAATATTACAATAATATTGCTTTAAGTCACGGTGGTAGCCCCCCAGATAAATTATGATATGAGATGAGAACAATTAGTGTTGTTCCTCGATAATAACCAGTGCACTGCTTTCAGATTTAGAAACACAGTTATCGAAGTTGCGGAAACCGTTATTCTGGTTGTAGCAACTAATTTTTAAAGTTGCGCCATCTGTAAAGCGCCTTAAATAAAATTGTTTATGATGCCTGATCGGTTCCTAGCTAGTTGCTGAAATATGACCGGCTCTATTTCACCAGTTATTTTGTTGCACCACACTCCGTAAACTGCGCAATTGCTTACTCTATAGTCTTCCTCTTGCAACATAGGTATATAAATAGCAGACGATAAATCTCATTCAGCTATGAGTGCCCATTGCTTCAAATCACGTCCTTTTGAAATGAAATGATATGAAAAAAAAAAAATGAAATTCTTTATTTTCACATAGACTTAGATGTGAGCTCTCATGAAATGTCAAAGCTCTACTGCCAGTTTCGGAACGCAGGTTTGCACCGAGAAGAACTGGCAAGGAACTTGGTAATCGCTCTTCAAAAATGTCTCAATATACAATTTCTAGTACATAGTATGATACAATATTTTTAAGATAGTATACTCCTGTGGTATACTCTCACCCCGTCACCCGGGTATTGGGGCTTGGAATCCTGAAGGGAAAGGGAAGGGAAAAGGAAGCTATATGACACTGCGATCCGATAGATGGAATGGAAATGGAACGTAATAAAAAAAAGTATAAGACTGCGCGGAAGTCACGTGATCAATTCAGCGATCATTTTCATACATTCATGAATTTCAGTCAGACTTGATAATGAAATATTATAATTTAAAAATGAACTGGCTCTTGATAAATGTCTGTAAGTGAAACCTATGTGAGATAGAGAGTTTGACTATTTATTATATCTTGCTGAAGGAGCGAATTGATAATGATAACTGTACAAATAATATATTGCATTTTTTTTTTTATAATAAATCTGTCATAATTTTCCCATAATGTTCTAAAAGGAGTGTAAAGCGGCATCTTGCACTGGTCCTGCGTGGTCAAACGTAGCTTAAAAACGACGGTGCCCGACGACCTTCAGCGAGCTTATTTGACATACATTTTTTATCCATTGAAGGTTCGCCACAAAATACTACTTTCGATTGACTTAATAAAGAAGCAGTGTATAACGAACCATAGACAATAGTGGGTGGCACGTGTTAATTTTACAGAATATGGCAATGGGCTCTGGAGTTGGGCATAAAAATATTCACGTCGAAATGAAATTACTATAAAATGAGAAGCTCACTGCAGCCGCCCACTTCTTCTAAATTACTTAATCTCAGCCCATTCCGTGCATACTTCAGGAGCTAAAATTGAAATTCATGTGATTGCCAACGAGTTTATATTTATATAAACTCGTTTTACTTTCTTATAATTAGATTTTGGAACGGACGAGCTGAATTAATTATAATTGTAAAACATTTTTGCAACAAAGGAATTCAAGGATATAATACAATTTCGCATTGTAAAGTCTACAACTGCAGAGGATGCCCCGATGTCGAGTGAAAGTTTTACCTATGTGGTATTGTATGTGGGGTGATGGCATTATGGTAGGGCTTGGCTTTCGTGCTTGACTTGTTACTGCATACTAGACCATAATATAGTTTTCATGTAGCGGATTATAGCAAAATAACTTAATATCTCTTGCTAATTATGGAAAATAATGCTGCTTCCATTCAGTCAGAAAGGGAAAATATAAACAGAACATAAGTAAGGTATTATTTTAGGTCTCCCTTTTACGACCCATCCTTGAACACGAGTCTGCTGTCGAAGTGAGAAAAAAATTGACTTACCCCAAAACGCTAATAAAAAACCTACTCATTATAAGAGCATCTAAATGTGAGTAGGTAAAGTTATAGAAATCGCATCGAAATCTACCTCTAAGATGGAAATGATTGAAAACGCTCCGCAAAAGTGTGTCTAGATTGACTTTGATGAATGTAGCGCTCGGGAGGTGGTTGCTAAAAAATAATATAAAAGTTGGAAAACTGCACGAAAATCCTTTTAGCGGAGCTAGACATTGACAAAACGCGCGCCTTTTTAAGCCGTTTTTGAAACAAAAGCTTGGTTACATTCAAGTATAGTGTTATTTTGTTTCGATATTTTTATTAAAAATGTTTGATTGTAACCACCACCACCAATTTGATGTTTTAAGGGGCCTGTGAACTACAATGTCTCCATTCATACAAAATAACAAATCATTAGTAATTCGTGCATATTTGGATCATGTTGTGGTATTGTTCGGATTCATATAGTAATAAATAATAATCTATGCTCCTGGCCATATTTGGTTTGGAAATACTTCTTTAAAACGAAATAATGATCAATAATGATCAATATTGATCAAAATTTTTATAACTTTGGTCGAGTTCCGTAATACCAAAAATTATGAACGAAAACTTGTAACTTTCTTTATTAAGTGGTGTTTTTCTTTAGCTGGACAGTAAAAACTGCAGTTTTTACTGTCCACCTAAAGTGCGACGTGAATTAATGCGACGTGAGATAGTGTTGTTTTTATTACAAAACAAATAAGCAGAAAACATCCTCTTAGACATAAAAATAAGCAAAACTAAATTCGGTTACAATTTCGTTCAACAATAGTTTTTCGGAACCAGATATGGCCAGGAGCAATTGTCTCGCGGTCTCACTTACCAGGGACAACAGGCCAAAGAGACTAAAAAGATCCACAATAGCTGACCTATGCTGTGATCACTGACGCCCAGTTAAAACTCTTATGAGAAGGGCTGCTCAATGGAGTTGGCCTTCTCCCATGCCAAAATTCACACATCCGATCTGCTTATAGTTAAAAGACTGATCGCAGAAAGATCAAAAATAACAAAAAAAAAAAAAAAAGATATGGCCAGGAGCATAGATTTTTATTATATGAACCCGAATAACACCACAACATGATCAAAATTTGAACGAATTATAAATGATTTTGGTATTACGTTTGTATGGGAGACATCGTGGGTCAGTAGACTCTTAAAACATTTCTATGAGATGGGTTTTTAAAATGTTTTTTCCTGTTAACATTAAACAGAGAGGTTCTATCGAGGGTTAAATTGAGATTGAGATATTAAAAGAGAAATAAAACAACTAAGTAACTCAATTGATTTTTCAATCTACTTAACATTTCTCTTAAGCAAAACTAGTAATAATTAATACTTGTAAAGCATTTAGCGTATTCTTAAATGTATCTACCACATTTAAGCACAAACTAATTATCTACTAATTACTAAATAACTAAACCAAATACTAAATAAATACTAAATTAGGTCTCAAGCAAAATATAGCAGTGTGTTAAACTACAATATATAATTCGTTATTATCGTCTATTAATAATATAGACGTTAATAATAATATATTGTAAGTTTCTGTTATATTTTCTTCGCTGTTTATTATCCTGTTATTAAATATTGTTGGATAAATAAGAACATAAAATATCCCTTACGTACAAAAGCACATAATATTTTATTGTATCCTGGTCAAGATAAAATATGTTCGCGACAGGAAGTTCTCGATTTTTAAGGTAAACGAATCTCTCAACGAATTAATATGGTGCAGAAATAAACGGTTTCATTAAATAGTTTTGATTTAAAGAGAAAAAAAATAATTATACAACTCTGGTCTCAGAAGGTTTGGGTCCGAGAAGGCCAGGTTCTTCGCTTATTTGAAGGGAAAGCTGGGATATCAATTCCATTTATGCTTCATATATAAATTTAATTTGGCATAGATGCTTGAATCTATAATTATTTATTATACGAGTATTTCTCAATTTTTAATACATTTTAAATAAACAGCATTGTACCCTGAGTAAGTAATTTTTCATTTATTTATTACTTTTTACAATTTTTTCTTCTTAATATATATTCTATTATTATGATGTATTTCAAAATATTAAAAAGAAAGAGATGGCAAAAGTGTTTGGCGTTATACAATAATGGGAATTTTAATAAATGGTTTTCGAACAACAAAACTGAACAAGTTGAATATTTATAGTTAGCAGACAAAAGATGCGAAGTTTAAAAGTTCGTAAATTGAGAGGCTTCGCGTGAGGCGATACTTCACAGCGCCTTGGATAACGACGGGGCTAAAGCTCATAGGCTGAAGCGGGCCAGCTAACCCTAATATACTTTAGGAAGTATTACCTAAAAGTGCCTTTGTTTTGAATTAAAACCTGTTCGATTTTAAACTTGTAAAACTAATTATCGATTAAAAAAACATAAATTCAGTTAAATCGTAGTACTTCATGGACATAGCATCTAGTGAAGCTAGAAAGACAATGGACGGGGACATACAACATGTAGGATCGATGGAGAAGTGCTGGCAGTCTTGCACTGACACACGTTTTTCGGGTGATTGCAAACTAAAGTATTATTATTTAGTTTTTTATTTATAGTGCTTCACACACTAGGTATAATTATAATTATAATTCCATAGCTCAATCGGTAGAGCGGCCACTCGCGACAGGTGGTGGTTGCGGGTTCGAATCCCGTTAGCAGCGATAGTTTTGATATATTTATAATTTATATATGATATATTTATAATTGATATACCTCGTGTGTGAAGCACTATAACAAAAAAGTAAATTGTAAAGCGGGCAAGGTAGTCATCTCTTGTTCAAAGTTCGCTCCATTCGAAATATGGGACTTTGAAGTTGGTGAAACCGTAGTTAGATATATGGCTCCGCAGTCTGCCTACGACAGGAAAACAATGTGTATCGAAATTATCGTGTCAGCGGTATTCGCCTCCATAGCTCAATCGGTAGAGCGGCCACTCGCGACAGGTGGTGGATGCGGGTTCGAATCCCGTTGGCAGCGATAATTTTGATACATTTATAATTTATAAGTTTTAACCTCTTTTTAATATATAATATATCATTGAGTTTTAACGGGTTTTTTTAAATCGCCTCCGCTTGCCATCATAACCGCAGTCGCGTACGACGTGCGATGCAACTTGCTAACATTAAGGTGTACTATTACCAATTTGAAGAACTTCTGCTTGCTTGTTCACACTTGGGCGTAAACTCAATATGAGTTGCTCCGAACATGTTTGTACTTAATTATAGCATGTGAGATACAGTTTCCTCACGTGTTCCATAACATAGTACCAGGGATACATAACATTGATAAGGTTATACGGACACGTGAGGGACTTCGTCTTACGTATCTATAAATACAAGTAAATATGTTACAGTTCTGCAGGCTTAGCCAATTGACTAATCTATTAGGTACGACTTTTACATAATATCCCGCAGGAACCATAGAATTTTCCAGGTAGCCTATGTGATTTTCCAGGGTCTAATCTATCTCCAACCGTTGCTGCAATTATAAAAAATTGGAATAAAATGAATATGTTCAAAATGTTTTAGCTTCAAAAATCTGTACTAACCCTATTATGTTCTAGAGACCTTTAAACATAATAATGTTTCGTAAACGCGACCATCGATATAAAAAGCGTTAGCGTATCCTTCAAATTGTTATTTCTGCGCATTTCATTACGGATCTCGCGTCATTGTGTATGCCCGTCATTATATTCTTAGCATAATGTGCGCTAAAAACCATGAAAGCGACGCTTTAGCTATAAAATACGCATTAAATCTGATTGAAAGTCGGACAAACCTTCGTTTATTCTTGTTCGTTAACACCGACAAATAATATACTGCTATAGCTACGTGACAATTGATAGTAATTGCTCTTAAGATCCATTGGTACCATTTTACAGGGTAAATAAATAAAATGCCTTTTTCATCTCACCCGCTCGGAAAAGAGATGCGGGTAGGAAATGCAATATTATGGTCCTTATTTTCAGCAACCTTATCTATATCATTTTTTCTACCTACGTATACGTTTAAGTTCACATTTATGTCATTGTAGGTGATTGCTTGGGGTTCAAAATAAAGGCGGCCTCTATAAAATAAACTTTAATTTTGTCCGATGTACATGGTACAGAACTCTTTGTGTGCTAGTTTAACTTGCACTTAGCCCGTTTTTAGGGTTCCATACCAATTCGGTAAAAATGGAACCCTTATGGTGAGACTTTCTCCGTCCGTCTGTCACACTCGATTATTATAGTGCTGTTAGTATCGTTTACACTTAACCAAAATCATCATCGTCAACTAATTTGATAATGGATTGAATATTATTGTACTAGTACTACTTGCTCTCCTAGCAAACTTAGGGGTCATCATACCCATAAATAGGGTCTACCAAATTACGTACACAAAAAAATTCACAAAAATCGGTAAAGCCATTTTGGAGGATTACTGTTACAAACTCACGAGAATTTCCCGTTTTTGTAAACATTTTCTGTTGACGCAAATCTTATAGAACTTTTCATTTGATTGACTGGAAAAACAAACAAGATGAGACGTGGAACTCTCGAATCTTTACGTAACAGAAATTGCTGTTTGCTTGCCTCCAAAAAAAGTGATTGGAGATGAAAGAATTTAGTGTGATCAAATTATTTATTATTATTGTATAAAAATAATTACATAATATTATAATATCAATCATTTGGAAGAGAGGGATAGGTTTTTTAAGCGTTAGCTTAGTTGTTTTTTAGGTGGTTATAATTCAATTTTTTCCATAGACATACTGCTATACCAATGAGTTTAGTACAGTATTTTTTATTGATTGGAAGCAGGCGTAATTTTGCGGAAATTTGCCGGACAGATTAATTTGTTTTGCTATAATCCGCTTCTGGAAAAGATTGTGTATGGTACAATATGCAGGAACACTACCCACATGTAATACCACACACAATTTTCCAATACTTTCTTCGACGCACGTTTCATCCCGACACCGGGACATTCTCATGAGATGTTGACTTCACAATGCGAAATCGTAGACAATACGATAAGTTAGTTATTACTAGTATTTTTAGTGTAGCAACTACGAGTACCAATATGCTCGTTAAAGAACTTATGAATTAAAGATGGCGATAAAAGGAAGTGAAATGAAGATGTATTCGCTTTATCGTGGGGAACGCCGGATCTGGGTTTGACACGTATGACGTAATACCGGACGATTTATAGGGAAATTCAGTTATTGTCGTACGCTGTTCGAGATCTCCGAGTATGGGAATCTTTCGCAATTATTTTGATGGAATGTTTGCTGTGTATAATGCTTGCCAATGCAAAATTTGCCAATGTCGGTTATTTTATTTATGTACATACACTAGCTGACCGAGTAAACGTTGTTTTGCTATAAGAGATATAAAAAAATACCTTACGATCTACTCTCAGGCCTGCACAACATAGGTACACAGAAAATTTCAAACCATTCAGTCGAGCCGTTTTTCTACCTTTTCAGAAAAATTCAACTTTCAACAGCAGGACTTGGCTGAAATGTTATCTATTATCTAGAATGAAATACTATTGAATAAGTAAATAAGTTATTTTGAAGAATATAATCTATCTATCTATCTATATATTTCTATATATAATATACAAGCTGATGCCCGCGACTTCGTCCACGTGGGATAAAAACTATTCTATCTTTTAAGTTGGACCAAATGACAGATATTCACGAAGTTTGAACTAAATCGGTTCAGTAGTTTAGGAGTCCATCGCGGACAAACATTGTGACACGAGATTTAGGTATATATATTAAGAAGATATATAAAAATAAATTGCTGTTCGTTAGTCTCGCTAAAACTCGAGAACGGCTGAACGGATTTATCTTATCTTAGTTTTAAAATGTTCGTGGAGGTCTATGGAAGGTTTAAAAGTTGAGAAAAATTCGAATACAAAAGTTTAGGTCTTTTATTTATCATTGAGGCAGTACGATAACGAAGTCTGCCGGGTCAGCTAGAATATGTACACAAATAGTTGATTCTGTCAAAATAGCTTTGACAAATCACGTGCTAGTTGCTCGTTCAATAGCATTAATGAGCTTTGCAAAGATCTGTTTGCGTGCTCAGTATGACGGATGTCCTTGTGAGAATGCAAACGTAAACACTATAAATAAAAGTTAGTTTGACTAAAAAATATTATATGAATCCCAGAATATGTATTATGATTACGCTATCTGTCCAGTAAATAGGGTTCCCGATCACATTCAAAGTGGCGCGTCCGGCGAGGCTTGTCGCCTTAGAATTTCGTTCAAACAATAAAATTATAAGCGATTTTATAAATAGCATCGAGCGGTGGCGGGCGCCGGAGCATTAGTATCGGCCTGGAAAGCGCAAGACGTGTGCTGCTCTCGCGAAGCTGAAGCCAACTGCTCGCAGGTTTGTACCACACCTGTCGCACCTCGCAATGTCATTATCACTTATTATAATAACACTCATAGATAACAAAAGAAAACATCGCTCACTCATCGCGCGCGCTTTTCCGCGCCGGTGTTTTGGCACGCGGAACTGATGTTCGTGAAAACTGAACTCCCGAAGTGACGAAAGGAAAAGTTTAACTTAGATTACAATGTATCGTTAAAATAATAGTTCTTTAAACGTGTGTGTGTGAGTGATTTATAGAGAGTGTAGCCTTTAAAGGTTCCGTCCTTTTCGTAGAGATTTTTGTCAGTGCCGGAAAATAAAACCTGGTACAAAAAAAACAGATAAAGAATATTTCGAGAGCCTTTCTAACCAGGTATATAAACGTTCAGAATTGATACCATCTTCCATTGCTTTGAAGTTGTTAAAAATAGGATTTTCCTTCCATGCATACAACTGTTTCCATTTAAGTATCTACTGCTTACTTATTCTAATACTGTATGTATAGCCTGTAGGTAACTTTGGGTGAAATTGTTTTCCTACGTTAAAGTTTTTAGTGTAAGCTTACAAGCTATTATAACTTCGTCCTCGTTTTCCTGGCGTTTCAAATAACTTCGTGTTTCTCGGGAGTCGGAACACGTGTTTAAAATATTATAAAGTATTATCGGGGAGTAATTATACTTTAAGTTCTTTACGGAAGTTTGCTTGTGATTTAATAGAGCTTGCAAAGCTCAGGTACGTCGACTGAATGCAGGCTTTAGTTATGCTTCTACTTTACGTGATTGAATAGTTAAAAATTAAGAAGAATCTAAGGACAGAATAATCATCGGTACTATAATTATAGCTTTGTTTCAACTAAGTTTAACTTAGCTTAGAGTAGAGTTACTTACCTCAACGATAGGGAGTTACTTACCTTGAAGATAGGACCTGCATAAGATACCAGTGGGAGTAAATAGTTAAATCTATTGTTAGGAATGATGTAGTAGTGTAGTGTAAAATGGTTTGAAAAACTGGTGGACATCACAGTTAACTATTCATGAATTTTCAATATTTATTTTCCAGATTATTGTATGGTTGATATGGTCTAATGCATCCTAATAGTCGCTGAACGTTGTCATTTGCATTGAAACAAGTATATAACATCGTTATCTAACAACATCCTACAGAGAACAAACCTAGAGTCACAGAGTGTTCCTTACCCAAAGGGTAGAAACGGGACCTTATTATATTTATACATACATATAAGACTTCGCCGTCCGTCTGTCAGTCTGTCGCCTGGCTGTATCTCTTGAAACTTGATAGTTAGAAAATTGAATTTTTCACAGATGATGTACTTATTTCTGTTGCCGCTACTACGAATACTAAAAAATAGAATAAAATAAACATTCAAGGGGGCTCCCATACAACAAACATGATGTTTTGCTTGTTTTTGAATTTGGTGGTTAGTTTATTTTAATACCTACTATTGAGAATTGGTCTTGATAGTAGGTACGAAACCCTCAGTGCGCGAGCTGGATTTGCACTTGATCATTTATTTTTCTTATATAAATAAAGAATGTAAGGGGGAAGAGCTAAGACGAGTTATCATCAGATGCCAAAAAACTATAATGGACTGGAGTTCCCATTGGACACTGATGCTTGTTTTCACCAATCTAAGCCGATAGGTGACAGTTTTCACTTACAACAAAAGTCACCTAAGGGCTTAGGTGTCTCTAAAAACGAGCATTACTGTTGGTTTTGATAATCTTGCTCTATATTTAGAGATAGAAATGACTGTGATCAACACTTTGAATGTGATGTAAAGTATATCTCGTGGTCTGGCAGTTAGACTTTATCGAGGGGACCAAAATGTATATCCAGAAATCCATCGGCTTAAACGCCCCATGAATTATAAGGCTTTAATTAATCGCTTAATGGAATACATTATAGTTTAAACGGCTCTGATCCGATGTAGCTGGACAGATGCGATGTGAAATGTAGATTATTTTCGCTGATAGCGTGGGAGGCGTTTGGGGAACGCGAATGCAGTATGAAATTAATTTCGAGTTTTAGTTTTAGTTGAGTTATTTTAGTGGCGGCCTCGGACGTACCCGAGGCGCCTTGTTCACGTCTCATTTATTATTATTTGAGCTAGTATGTGGCATAATAAACACGCAATGAATATAGTAAATCCATAAAGCACGCCATGGAAATTGAAGCGTTAAAAATGTAATGATTTTGATACTGTATGCTGATCGATGATATGTATTGTATATTTCTTAGGTTTTACTAGCTGCGATTACGTTTTACTTTACATTATCTACTAGCCAGTTAAACTGTATAATATATAACCTAACAATAACTAACCGAGTAATTATTAAAAAATATATGAAAAACCCGACTGCAACAATGTATTCTTATAAAGTAACAAAGAATGCACTAAAAGACCGAAACAATTAAATTTTAACATAATAGTACATATTTATTTTTTTATATTCCTTTTAATCTCCATTTTGATAACCCACTCGATAGGTTGGGTTAATTTACCTATCTAAGGACACTTTGGTTTTTGGGACGAAGCTTACGATACTTTGATTGTCAAAATCCATCCAGCCTTTTGATAGATACGAGGTTATAAAGACAAACAAACGTACTATACGCGTACAACCCTTTCTTAGCAGTCATGTAAGAAACAAAGGGTTAATTTACACCGCGGTGAAATGGAATGGAAGATACTTTTTTAATAAATAAATAATTCGCAGTTATTTAAAGTAGAAAGCGCGAAGATTCCCCGGAAGACGCGCGACCTTTTTTGGCTCCTATTCAATTTATATCTTATACAATTGACATTTAAAATTCATAATGCTATGGAAAAAATCGCTTCCATTCCATTCCGCCGCGGTGTAAATAGGGTATTTGACTCCAATTGTTTTATTACTTTATTATAAAGTAGAATTAAAATAATGACGTGCACTGAAAGAACTAATTAAATCGATCAAATAACAAAAAAGTTATAAGCATTTAAAGATTTGTGATTAGACAGAGATAGCAACATGAAATTGTGACGTCACACCGTACCAATGCCATAGTAGCTTCGTGCGGCTTCATACAAATTTTCGTTTTGCGAGAAAGGGATAGAAGATCCCCTCCACTCCAAAGTTTAAACGCCTGTAACTTTGTAAATCTTCGTTGGATTTTAATATTTCTTTCACTGCACGTTATTATTTTTATCCTAGTTTATAATAAAGTAATATTTTTTATCAAATTCAAAAGTAGTGTAAGACCCCATTGACCCTAAAGGGCTAAAGGAGATGCATGTGAGCTAAGCGCAGGCACCTTCTAGCTTCATATTGAATTTATTTATTCCTTTAGTGCCTATAAGTGCGGTGCAGGCAAGACAAGATCAATATTGATGTAGTCTAAATAGATTTTCTTGAGGAAGATTTATGTATGACGAATGTGATGTTACAGATAAAGTGTGCCTAGCTTATACTGAAAGTTTAATCTGTCTAACATTCTCGCTAAGCCAGGATATGCGTGCTACTTTATTTTCTAGTGATTATGTTTACGTGGTTTTCAGTTTTTAAAAATTGTTTGAATTTATCATAAACAACTCTTTCCAGTCAAATAGTTTTGATCGTTTTGGAGATTACCTAGTCAAATGCACAAACAGACAGAAATGCAAATAATATCATCATTCATTAATTTGATCGTAATTGTGACAGTTATTTCAAAATTATAGACCGATATCTCAATTATTTGTATGAATTTATTAAAAACTAGCTTTTGCCCGCGGCTTCGCCCGCGTGAATTTCGGGGTTTTACAAATCCCGTGGGAGTCCTGGATTTTCTGGGAAAAAAACAGCATATGTGTTAACCTAACTTCAGAAACACGATTGGATAAAAATTTCTCGCCAAAAAGTTTTCCCAAAAATTGCTCCAAAATCTCAATTTTTCTAATTTCCATCGAAAACTACGATGGACATAATTGTAATTTTTGTTTTAATGTATCGGTAAATAATTCCCAAAAACGCTCAGAACGACATTTACATAACTGGCTTAGTTTTTGAAGTAATTAGGTAAAACAACCTTTTTCTGTTATATTCTTCCGCAACGCTGCATACTAACCTAACCTAACCTAACCCACCAACGTATTCATAAGAGTGAGAAGGACGAAAATAAAATCAACGTATCCGCTTAAGAGTGAAATAATTTCAGAACCTTTACCTTATAGGTATCCATTTTCGCATTTATTGCATAATTACTATCACATATTCTATTGCTCAACTAAAACACATATTTTTAATAGCGAAACAGTTTTAATATCAGAAACTATACAGGAACACCTTTTTAGCATTATTAACCTGTAGGCTGTATCCCATTGCTTAACCAAAACACACATTATAAATAGCGAAACAATTGTACTTTCAGAACCTTTATGGGTAGGTACCCATTTCCACATTTATAGCATTACTAATTACTATACCATATCCCACAGCTCAACTAAAACATACATTCTGCCCTCGTAATTGAAAACACAGTATCTCCAAAAATTGCGTTTCGAGAAAAACGCGTTTAAAGTTTAATAGATAAATTGATATGTTATGAGCCAACTATATACGTTAGCGTGATAGGGGTTTTTTTAAACTACGAAGAATAAATAAAGCTTTCATTATATGTACATGAAGCTCTTTTATTATTGTTCTTTAATTAATTAATTTAGATAATGTGTTTTAACATAGTAATATAATTTTTTAAAGTAAATTTATTTTACGCTTGAACCCAGTAACTTGATAGTTACTGTGTTCTAACGTACTTTTATTTAATACTGTGTTTTAACCATGTAAAGATACAATCACTCGTGATTTCACAACACAGTAACTATACATATACTGTGTTGTAAGGTAACAATACCTAACATTTATTTACTAGATGGATTTCTAGTAAGTAAGATACTGTGTTTAAGATTAATTTTGCAATATGTTAACTCTTAGTTGCCGTTATAGCATCTAAAGAAACTGTGTTTTAAGTTAACCTTTTTTTCATACGTGTAAAAACACCATGTGTGTAGAATTTTGCTACTCCTTAGATTTTTCAGATATCCCAGCTGATAATGAATGTATTTGTGCTGCTGTACTTATAGTTATATTCGTATCTGATTCCGAATTTTTATTCGTTCCTATTTCGGTAGTCTTTAATTTTTAGGTATGTATAACATAGATATCATCAAGACATCCATACAAATAGAAAAAATGAGTTATGTCTGTGATTTTTCAATGAATGCTTATAATTTCGTTTGTAGTAGGCTTCTTCTCAGGGAAGGGCGTGTTGAACCCTCGCGTAAACTTAACTTTAAGTCAAATTGTAGTTATCACCATATATTATATGTGACAAATATCATATTGACTTTTTACAAGAACCCGTACGTTAGGCCTATGTGAAATAAAGATATTTTGAGTTTAAGTTTAGAACTGCTGAATAATAAATTATTAGGACTTATACAGTCTAGTTAGAGATTTTAATCGAGGCTACTTCTTTGTAAAGGGTTATCACGGGAATTTCAAGTAAAAGAGTGTAACAATAGATGGTGATGTCTGAAGCTGATGTTGTAGGTAAACTATTATTTCGTAGTTTATTATTATTTATATGTAAAATTATTTTCTGTTTGAATTAATAAATTGCATAGCTTAATGAATGCTTGAAAAGTGCAATTTAGCTATAAGTAATTAATAATTTTAAAAAGAAACTTTAGTCACATCTTTTAAATATATAAAAGAAGGAACTGACTGACTGACATATCAACGCACAGCACAAACCGCTAGGTCTAGAGACACCGAATTTGGTACACAGATTCCTTGTGAGGTCTAGGGGTGCACTAAGAAAGGATTTTTCGAAATCCACCCTCTAAGGGGTTAAAACAGGGATCCGTAGTTTGTATTTTACCAAGTTTAAATACTCCTTTACGCAACTACTTAACTAATTCGGCTAAAATTCGGAATGAAGGCTGGCTCTGGCTTAATACATATGCTACCTTTTATCCCGATTCACACGGAAAATTCTTCACACCGCAACTGCAGCTATGGAACCGATTTGGCTGAAATTTGGAACGGAGATAATTATATCCTGGATTACTAGATATCCTGGAAATCCATGATTTCTGCGGGAATAGAGTATATCAGATATTTATGCGCGGGAGATATACTCCTTCACGCCGTAATTCATGAAAATTATTGGCTGAAAATTGGACTGGAAACAGTTTTTATCCTAAAAAACACAAAGGCTACTTTTTATTCCGAAAATTCGATGGTTCCAGTTTGTAGGGAAAACTAAAATTTACTTGGGTGATGTCGCGGGTTTCTGCTAGTTAATTATATTTCAGTCATTGATCTGGTTTTAACAGAAATATTTCCGTAAAAGCCGCCAAAAACTTCTAAGCGCGCAGTGCGCACGATTTAGAAGTACCTTCCCCTCTAACCTCGCTCCACGAAAAAAGTTAGTTTAAAACACAGTAAGTCGATAGTTACTGGGTTCAAGCTAAGTATTTACTGAAGTTAATATTAAAACTGCAGACACTTAAATCACAGTAATTCAGATACTGTGTTTTATTTATGTAAAGCATTAAAAGATTCCACGAAATTTTTACAAATAAACACAGTATTTGAAGATGCCGTGTTGTAGCCAAGGAAAATTTATTTATAAAAAAACGATAGACATACATTTAAACACAGTAAACAAAAAATTACTGTGTTCAAACCTAAAAATTCTAAGTTACTGTGTTTATTATTAAAAAAAGAAATTTTTTTTTCGAGTTACTGTGTTTTTACTTTTCGTACCTCAGTAATTATACACGCTACAGAAAAATCGAAAAGTTTCCCAGATAGAGCGCAATCGCGCGATTCTAAAAAGCTATCCAAAGCTAAAACACAGTAACTCAACTTACTGTGTTTTCAATTACGAGGGCAGCATTGTCAGTAACGAAACAGATGTTAGTTCAGAACCTATATCATAAAGGTACCCGTTTTCATAGTTATAATATTATTAACCTGTATCTCATTGCTCAACTAAAACACAATGCTAATAGCGAAACAGTTGTAATGTCGGATTTATAACATTATGCATTATTTATAGCATTATAGCATTATTATTTATAGCATTACTATCCCATATCCCCTTGTTCAACTAAAACACACTTGTTAAATGCGTACAGTGCTATGTTCAGAACCTACATAGTGGCCATTTTCACATTTATAGTGATAAAAGATTCAGCTTTTGCCCGCGGCTCCGCCCGCGTCAAATTCGCTTTTTCATGAATCCTAAGGGAAACGTCATTTTCCCGTTATCGTTCCCTATTCCAACCTTTAAACATGCTTTCAAGCAAGTTCGCTTGAACAATTTATCTATAGATGTAGCTATAGATTGCTCTAGAAAAGTTGGTATTTTGAGTATCCCACGGGAACTACGGATTTTTCCGGGATAAAAAGTAGCCTATGTTTTAATCCGGGTTATAAGCTACCTATGTTCCAAATTTCAGCTAAATCGGTTCAGTAGTTGAGCCGTGAAGGAGTAACAAACATACACACACACAAACTTTCGCCTTTATAATATTATATACTAGCTTTTGCCCGCGGCTTCGCCCGCGTGAATTTCGGGGTTTTACAAATCCCGTGGGAGTCCTGGATTTTCTGGGGAAAAAACAGCATATGTGTTAACCTAACTTCGGAAACACGATTGGATAAAAATTTATCGCCAAAAAGTTCTCCCAAAAATTGCTCCAAAATCTCCATTTTTCTAATTTCCATCGAAAACTACGATGGACATAATTGTAATTTTTATTTTAATGTATCGGTAAAAAATAATTCCCAAAAACGCTCAGAACGACATTTAAATAACTGGCTTAGTTTTTGAAGTAATTAGGTAAAACAACGTTTTTCTGTTATATTCTTCCGCAACGCTGCATACTAACCTAACTTTTTTTTTTTTTTTTTTATTATCGTGGGGAATCCTCATGGATACCCAGTCGCCCGGGGGAGCGGCTGGGTTATGCCAGACTCTTACCGGCTAAACCCCACGGTGTTTCCTCCTCGCACCGTATGACGGGAACACGGGAACGCTTCCGCAAACCTCCGCGAACCCGCCGGTGCCCGGCCGCTTGCGCAGCCCCTCCACGAGGTGGAGCATGGAGCTCCCCTCCAACAGCAAGGCCGGCCAGAAACACCTAAGCCGGCCTTACCTCCTCGGCGCCCATCCGTAAGGCGACGGACCCCCCCGGGACCGCCACCCAGGGGCCGTGGGCACGGGTAAGCCGATACCTGCGAAGCTTGCTCCTGCACTTCGCAGGCATCGACCTCCCATACCCCGCGGCGGATCTGATCTTTGGCTCCGCCGCAAACCACCAAACGGCCGCAGAGGACAGGGAGAACGGCAACGACACACCGACACTCCTCTTCCCCTGCGGCCCCGCCGCCGACGCATCAAACGGTGCGCCACCGTTTGGTCGCGGGAGATAGGGCGAGCGGCAACGACACACCGACACGCCTCTCCTCCCGCGACCCCTCCTGGCTGCAGGAGACAGAAAACTCTGTCCCCCGCACCCCTCTTGGACGCATCCAGAGCGGGCCCATCTCCAGGCCCACTCCGAGCGTCCCCTCCTGGATTCCTTTTGGCTTCACCGTGCGGCCCAACCACGGCTACTGAGCCCCCCATCGCGACAAGATTGGAATCCATCGGGGGGGATACTAACCTAACCTAACCTAACCCACCAACGTATTCAACAGAGTGAGAAGGACGAAAATAAAATCAACGTATCCGCTTAAGAGTGAAATAATTTCAGAACCTTTACCTTATAGGTATCCATTTTCGCATTTATAGCATAATTACTATCACATAATCTATTGCTCAACTAAAACACATATTTTTAATAGCGAAACAGTTCTAATATCAGAAACTATACAGGAACACCTTTTTAGCATTATTAACCTGTATCCCATTGCTTAACCAAAACACACATTATAAATAGCGAAACAATTGTACTTTCAGAACCTTTATGGGTAGGTACCCATTTCCACATTTATAGCATTACTAATTACTTTACCATATCCCATAGCTCAACTAAAACATACATTGTCAGTAACGAAACAGTATATCATATAGGTACCCACTACCCGTTTTTATAGTTATAATATTATTAAACTGTATCTCATTGCTCAACTAAAACACAAAATGCTAATAGCGAAACAGTTGTTATGTCGGAACCTATAATACGGGTACCCATTTTCACATTTATAGCATTATGCATTATTTATAGCATTATATCATTATTATTTATAGCATTATTATCCCTCCCCTTGTTCAACTAAAACACACTTGTTAAATGCGTACAGTGCTATGTTCAGAACCTACATAGTGGCCATTTTCACATTTACAGTGATAATAGATTCAGTTTTTGCCCGCGGCCCGGCCCCGTCAAATTCGCTTTTTCATGAATCCTAAGGGAAACGTCATTTTCCCGTTATCGTTCCCTATTCCAACCTTTAAACATGCTTTCAAGCAAGTTCGCTTGAACAATCTATCTATAGATGTAGCTATAGATTGCTCTAGAAAATTTGGTATTTTGAGTATCCCACGGGAACTACGGATTTTTCCGGGATAAAAAGTAGCCTATGTTTTAATCCGGGTTATAAGCTACCTATGTTCTAAATTTCAGCTAAATCGGTTCAGTAGTTGAGCCGTGAAGGAGTAACAAACACACACACAAACTTTCGCCTTTATAATATTATTAGGATTCAATGTGTTACCTACTATATTATAACATACAACACTCCACAAGAATAGTTAAAAATATTATAATTTCTTCATACCGACATTTCAAAATATATTTGTGAAAATATTTCGGAAATTCCAGTATTCAATTTCCGATGGAAAGTTTTTGACGTTCGCGAATTATGATGAAAAAGGTTGTTGGATGTTAAAAATAGAAATGAATCAAATGGGAACTGGAGTTTATTCAGTTATATTCTTGCCAATTGGGTTAATCTTTTTATAAACAGTGCAGATAGCAATCCAAGTTAAGATTTGAGCCTCATATCGAATCAAGTATTCACAGTCTACTTTAAATATCACTTCGGAAGAAAGTGATCGTGAGGGAATCAGTATAACTTACAGTTTTTAAATTAGTTCCCCAAAAGGGAAGCCTATAATTCCATACCTTTAGCCCAAGTATGGAATTATAGGCTTGATAATGAAATTGGAGTCTATGGGCTAACTCCAAAAAGAGCCCTACAGGGCCTAAACTATAGGGAGTTGTAGAAGGTTAAGATGAGAGAAAATTTTTAAAAGTTGGTACATTAACAAAATTACCTATAAGTATCCAAAATTAGACTGAAACCATATTTTGTCCTCGTAACCCACAAGCCAAGGAGCGAACTTGTTAAAAAGATTGCCTTCCTAGAATGGGTTTTATTAAAAGAAATTTGAAATTCATTTTTGGCGGCGCTTCATATAAAATTCTTTAGTCAACTGCATGTAGTACGTACCCACTACTCGAGGCACCAAAGGCTTTGCTTCAAAATCTCTTTTATCGTGCAGCCGCTAGACGGCCATTTTTTATTCCGTTAGACTTTCAAGCCTTACTTTATACATTTTTAAATCTTCGCGACCGAATTATTGTTTGTTATAAATGTTAGGTCGCACATTTTCGAGCATGCAGGGGTAATATTAAATAATACTTACCTGTAGGCTGTAAGTTCATTTTGCTTTTGGACCTGGACTGACCTGAGTTTTAATTAGAGTTTCGACTATAAAAACCGCAATTAACTGACGTTTAATGTATTCGGTATCTGCGTTGTAAGCTTTGTCCGAGTCTCTTTAATGCTGAGAGGAATCTTTGACCAACTAAAGCTGTTGAAAGGGGTTAATTTGTTATATGAGAGCCTCCCATCAGACCTCGCAGGTCTGATGGGAGGCTCTCATCGTGGCTATTTACCATCCTACCAGTAAAGACGCACTGTCAAGCCATTAAGAGTTCCGGTGCGATGCTGTACCTATAGAAACCATTAGGGGTGAGTTACTTACCCCTTCCAAGTAAGTACGATAACATCTTCGGCTGCATCATCATTTGCCATCGGTGAGATCGCTGCCAATGCTGACGTTTAGTGGATAAAAAATGCGTAGCAAACAATTATTATGAGTTAACTTGATTTCGGAGCAAGCTTTTCCACTTCTGCAAAGATAGCAAGATGTAAATTTCTGGGCCGGTGTTAATTTCTTCTGCACGGGAAGAGGCTAAAATGTTTTCCCTCCTACAATTTTATTTATTATCCCTCGTGAATATAATTTTTAAAAATATCCTTCCCCCTTTTGCTGTATTTTAGCCGGCGGAGAAAATAATTTTATCACCTATCAGCGGATGTAACCAGGGGATAAAAATGTAATCCTCTGCCAGGCTAGAGGGGCTGATGAGCATAAAATACAATGAAGTCAAATAACTGAAAAAAAGTTTATAATCGGTTTATTTCTTGAAGCCTTTCCAACAGTCGGCGGCGGACGCACAAACATACCCGTTGATTGCCAAACACTATTTCACTTGGCACGCGATCGGTCATAACGCGCAGCCCGGTTTCTTCTCCCGATATATTATCACTTCGACCTTGTGTATTTAGTTGCGAACATATACCAATTAGACGGCTAATTTCTAAAATGTCTCATTTAAAATATAGGATTTGCGGAAGGTACTTTTTTAGGGTTCCCTACCAAAATGGTAAAAACCTGGTGCCCGTCTTCTGTTTGTTTTTCACGAACCTTAATTTCAGCATATTTATCTTCAATACCTAACTAAAAAAATAAATCTAAATGAAATCATTTATACAGTTCCATCATCCATGTCCAATTTAAATATAAAATAAATTGATATAATATATAAAATAAATTGATATAATATATATACCTAACAGAATCTGTAATTAGAGTCAAGTAGTAAGTAACTGAATACACAGATATAAACTTATCTACACATAACAAAACATCACTTCTCACCGCGCGCTGTGATTAGAAAATATACTTTTTCGTAACATCGTTTATTAGAATTTCATTAATATTATTATTCTGCCAACAACCACTGACCTCAGGTAACCTACGTCACAGAGAGGTTTCCTACTCAATAGTTCACACCTGTGGTAATGGTATAAACACCTGCGTGGAATGTGGCGCAGACGCAACATCTCACGCATGAAGGTGGGTCAGAATTTACAGCATACAAATTTTCTTATAGTCCAAAGTTTCGATAGATTGAACATTCTGCAGGGAATACATAAAACTATTAGGTTAAAAAAAATATAACAAAGTAAGAACTTTGTTATTTTTTATTTAACCCCCGCGCCGCAAAAAGAGTGGGGAATGTTATACCAACGGACGAAACGGATGAACCGATTTTCATTAAGGCCTTACATTGAAAAAAACTCATTTCAGTTTTTATGAGTACTTCAGAAAAAGGGGGCGTGGCTTCAATATAGCACGCCGTTTGGCAATATGCGGCGAATTTCGGTACTTTTACGTACGAACACTAGCACAACGGCAGAAAGCGGTATTAATACGTAAAAAAAACTATCACTAATGCCTATAGATGGCGCGGAAAGAATACAATACTTTAAAAGTAGGTACGTGAGCTGATTGTGCAAATAATAATAAATTTGGTAGGTATATAGATATAATTTCACTCCACGAAGACGAATCGAATAAACATAAGCGATTTTGACAGACCGGGGCGCGTCGTAGGTACCTACTGATTTCCTTATTTTTAGGGTTCCATACCAAAATGGTAAAAATGGAACCCTTATGGTGAGACTTTCTCCATCCGTCCGTCCGTCCGTCCGTCCGTCCGTCCGTCTGTCACACTCGATTATTTCAGTAACTATCAAAGCTATCGACTTGAAATTAGGCAATAGTTATAGGTAATAGTGACGCGACGTCATAACAATCGTAAAAATTTGAAAATTATTTTTATTTTTATTTAAAAAGGGGGGAAAACCGGGGCTTCGATTTTTCAAAATGAGATAACAATATTGAGTGGGGTATCATATGAAAGGGCGTTACTTGTGTAGTCTAAAACCGATTTTTATTTATTTTTATGTCCGATAGTTTTTGATTTATTGAGCAAACTGTCGAAAAAAATACCGTTCCCCCCCTTATCTCCGAAGTTTACCAATCGAAAAATCTGAAATAATTATGATCAATAGAAATTAATGTATATTTTACAGGAAAAATAAAATCAACTCACTGACTAATATACTTTTTTGATAATAACAATAATCCGCCAAAAACAAAGTTACGTTTGCGGTTTGCCAACAAAAGTACCTACATGTAAATTTTACTCGTAAATTCATGAATAAAAGTGATTCTTTCAATGTTTTACTTCTTTTATGGTATGGAACCCTCGGTGCGCGAGTCCGACTCGCACTTGGCCGGTTTTTTTTTACGCTATACAAGTTAGTACTTGACTGCGATCTCACGTGATGGTAAGTGATGATGCAGTCGAAGATGTTAGCGTACTAACTAGGAAGGGGTAAGTAAAGTCACCCCAACAGTTTCTACACAGCATCGTACAGGACCGCTAAATCGCTTGGCGGTACGTCTTTGCTGGTAGGGTGGTAACTAGCCACGGCCGAAGCCTCCCACCAGACCAAACCTGAGCCAATTTAGAAAAACCGGCCAAGTGCGAGTCGGACTCGCGCACCGAGGGTTCCATACCATAGAAGAAGTAAAACATTGAAAGAATAACTTTTGTTCATGATTTTACGAGTTATAATTTACATGTAGGTACTTTTGTTGGCAAACCGCAAACGTAACTTTGTTTTTGGCGGTTTATTGTTATTATCAAAAAAAGTATAATAGTTACGGAGTTGATTTTATTTTTCCTGTAAAATATACGTTTATTTTTATTGATCATAATTATTTCAGATTTTTCGATTGGTAATCTTCGGAGATAAGGGGGGGAACGGTATTTTTTTCGCCAGTTTGCCCAATAAATCAAAAACTATCAGGCATAAAAATAAATAAAAATCAGTTTTAGATACACAAGTAACGCCCTTTCATACGATACCCCACTCAATATTGTTATCTCATTTTGAAATTTTGCCGACCCGGTTTTCCCCCCTTTTTAAATAAAAATAAAAACAATTTTCAAATTTTTACGATTGTTATGACGTCGGGTCACTATTTCCTATAACTATTCTAAATTTCAAGTCGATAGCTTGAATAGTTACTGAAATAATCGAGTGTGACAGACGGACGGACGGACGGACGGACGGACGGACGGAGAAAGTCTCACCATAAGGGTTCCATTTTTACCATTTTGGTATGGAACCCTAAAAATATAAAATTCCAAAGTGGCCCGTGGCGGGATCGAACCCGCGACCTCCCACTCGAATCCGAGCATGCGTCCCCTGCACCACGGAGGTCGTCGCATTGTCTTTATAATTTCGCATTGTCACTCGATTTACCGATTTATCGGTAGCCATGAAGTGGATTTTTGATTAGTTACAACAATTTGGCAAACAAACAAACATCGGGACATGTGAAACTAAATAAAAGCTTGTAATAATAATAATAAATTATCGTCTTCAACCTGCAGGGCAACAGGCGACGTCCTGTTTCCCCTTTTTATTGCATCGCGAGCAGCGAGGTATTTACTCATAGATCTTCGACCAACTAAATTTCTTAATTTTTATAATAATTAAAAATAATATTTCTTAATTTTCTCATTTTTTTATAAAATAATAAACCGAAGTTTTCATAAAATAGGTAAGTACAACATATAAAATTAAAATATTATCAAAGTACATATCAAAACCACGTGGGTTTCCTGCGCACATAATCGTTCAGCGACATACTAACAGATGGCGTGTTTGACAGTATATAATATAACCATTCAGCCGCTTAATAGAGGGCGTTATTTCAGCGGTTATTGCCACAGACCAAGGAATAACTTTCTATATTACGATCAGAAATCTACGGCTGCGAAATATACATTCACGCGCACGTCCGACTCTCGCATTAGCGCAGCACAGACTGACGCCTATGAGGCGTATCTGAAAGACAATGATGTCAATATACATGCATCAAGTGTCCGAAAGAGTTAACCATATGCTTATCACTTACGTAATTTGGGGGCGGAATAATGAGTTTTCACTTGAATAGGTTTTAATTGTATTGTGAATAATGTATAGTCCTGATTTCAAAAAAACTTCACGTCGATTTGAGTACTCATCAATAAGGACCCAAAAAAAAAAAAAAACAGAAAACTGTTGAATCGTTTCCGATAAATCTGAATAAATATGAGAAGATTGGAGCAACTTTTGGGAAAACTTTCTATCGAGGAAAGTTTTTCCAATCGTGTTTCTGCGTCTTAACGTTTTGAGGTTAAAGATCCAAAATACATGACGTTCAAATTTGAAACTAATTGTCTCTATAGTTTTCAACTGAGAGGCCGGTCAAAATCGCATAAATAGGCCTTCTATGCCGTTAAGTATTTTTAGTGTCATAGATAATTTTATCCCGAGAGTTCTTAGCCATGTTTCATGAAAGCCTTTCACACGTTTCACACATCGGCTCTTTTCTAGTTGATGAGGGGATCTGAATTACTTATTAATACCTTGTTACTTCAATGATATTGAAATTGTTATTATTGAATTTCTTTAGCTGTTTGCATGTACGTATTCTAAGGTCGTAAATCCAACTATTTTATTCGAGTCGTTTCGAACGTTTGTACGCATCAGTATAATAAGACTCCAATGCAGCTACTTCATAACGGCAGTCATACGCGAAGCGATTTTAAATCAGCGGAACTGCATTATAAATTCCGGCATTCCCAAATATATTTGTTCTTGAGTAGATATCAAGCGATCATTTATCCCGGCCGTTTGTTATCGGTGCAGTTTTATAGAATCCATTTCGTGAATGGATTCCAAGAGCTGGAGGTGTGCCAAGTGCCAACCTCGATGCTGTGACGTCACGGCGGTAACGTGATCCAGGTGATATGAACTGCCAAGTGTTAATGAACTTTGAGACACCTTTGTGTCAAAATAGTCTAACTACTCTTATATGTGGCCTATTGTAGAGAGTATTGGTTATAGGAGGGCAAATGGTCGCTTTTCACTTAATTTCACGTATTGTGTGTACTATTTTTATCTATTATTTGTGTGTATGCTTTTACTGTTTAATGATGACAAAGATGTCGGGAAGATCTGAGGACTTGACAACGATGCATCAAATGGCCCAAAGCCAGAACAACTTTTGTCATTTTTACGACCCTCGCCTGGATATCTCTTCTCTGTATGCGAAAGGTTTGGCCATAGCTCATCACGTTGTCCATGTGTGGGTCGGTAAAACTCACATCTAATTTAGTTACCATAAACGTGGATAGGTACATAGCTCAAATCAGAAGTGCGTCATGCCCCGAACCCTGAGTGATCACTACTTGTTTGTGAAATTCTACTTAAAATGCACAATAATTGTAAACATTGCATGCAAAATGCATATACAGCGTATGTTTGTCGGCACTGACCACGAACCAAAAACCAAAACTCATAACTTTTTTAAGTTCAACGTCGCTTATGTTTGTACTCTTCAATCTTACCCAAAAAATTCAAAGTCCATGGTCTCACCTGATGTGGTTGCCTAGAAGATGTACGGGAAACACATATTTCGGAAGAGCTTTCGAAATCCTAGCCATGCGTAAAGACGAAGATGGCTAGCCATGCGTAGCCATGAGAAAAGTCGAAGCGGACAGCTTTGTGCGCACTGGTTGTACTCTATGAACTAATAGACCACTACAGTTCGCTTTCACCAACATTTTATGAGACACCTAAGCCCTTAGGTGACAGTTGTTGTAAGTGAAAACTGTCACCTATCGGCTTAGGGGTTTCTTAAAGTGTTGGTGAAAACGAGCATACGTGTTTTACTTGATAGGTATTAGGTATTATGTAGCTGTACTGCTGTTATGTAGTCCACAGATAATATAAACCATTGATATAGTATTTAACTCAATGATATAAACCGTTTGTAAATAAATCCATTAAAATACAACTAATGGTGTGTACTTACTACATTTTTATATACTTAGGTAAAACATATGTATAATATAAAAGTTATTGAATCAACAGTACATGCAAATGCTGGTGAGAACGCAAAATTGGGCATTCATTAATGTTAAGCCATAACGAATGATTAACTGTTGGAAACGCGCGCGACCCCCAAATTGGAATAGTGCAGTAATGTCACTGTTTATTGGTCACTACTTATGTGAACTCGAATAAATATGAATTTGCCAGATACAAATACGCAAAATTCCAAAATCCATCCCTAAAATTAGCCTTTAATACCACGCTTTAATTTGATAAGAACTATGATACATAACATAATATACAACAAATATTTTTAATTTCAATAAATTTTGAACCAAAGGATGTATGTATGTCAGCTAAAATTACACAGAGGTGTTCCGTTTGGTTTGTTTGTGCCATTTCTTGTTTGTTTTGGATACGATTGCTTCAAATAACTTTAACAGAAAGGTTATCATTGTATACCTAACATTATAGTAGAGTCTTGACCTAGTACGAGATTTATATTTCTCGTAAGGCTAATTCGATATACGTTTTTGGTTACACCCCGTTATAAGATTATATGACAAAACCAAATCGAGGTTCGAGTCGAAAATCCTACAACTTGTACTATTCTGGACTTTTGTCTTTTTATCCATAGTTGACATGAGTAAAGCTTCGCATGCATGTTTTTTATTCTTAGCTTATATCGAGAGTTTCATGTTGTGTTGTAATTCATTACGTTGGCTGATAGTATCGCATTGTTGGCGTCAAATCAGAACGCTAAATCTCTTGGCGCCACATAATTAGGTCCAAGGACCGTGCATGCTTGGAATAGTCCATAATAATATAATTCATGTAAAATGTTGAATACATGTGAACACATACGTACTGTACCTACTTATCAATAAGGAGTTTCAAGTTATTACGTATCTATAGTACTTTAAATGAGCTTTTGGCCGAGGCTCCGGGAAATTCCTGCTTTTTTTTGCAAATAGCATTGGAAATACAAATGATTTCGTAGACTTAACCCAATCCTGAGCGTTAAATCAGGATATAAATCTATTTCTATTCTAAATTTCAGCCGAATCACTTCAGAGATTGCGACATGAAAGATACGAGTAAATGAATGTACACACATACGCACAAACTTTCGCCTCTATAATATCAGTGTGATTACATAAAATATGAATGTTCACTTACATAATTTACCCATTGATTAAGTAGCGTATTTCGTCATTGAATTTACCCTGTATTCAACATATTATATTGTTTGTTCAGTTGCGGGCACCTAGTGCAGGAGCCTCATAGTGCAAGAGCTCTCGCGGTGTAACAACGCAGTTAATAAAGGCGCATATTCCTGCAGACGTACCTCCTGAGTCCTCTTAATTGCAGCAAATACGCAGCAACGCCCGCCGGCTATAAACACACATAATAATATGTCGCTGAGATGCGGTACTGTCGCTGACAAAGTTCGTAGCTACAAAAATAGATTACTAACGGCCGAAAGAAGAATGACCAAAGGTGGTATGAATTTTTTTCACGAACCAAAAGAAAAATATTTTTTGAAAATAAAACTGGATTTTTTGAGACCCATTGGCACAAGGAATTTATTTTTCCGAGCCGGAATTTAATTTTATGTACATAAAGTTACATTTTCATTTCATGCATTTCGTGTCGTTTTCGTGATTTCATTAAGAAGTATAACTCGTTTATTTGCCCATCACTTCAGAATCCGGATTTTTATCGAAAACATAAAAAATTGTAGAAGTGGAGGCTGTAGTCTATACAAAATAAAGTTTCGATTTGAAGCACCGTGATAAAGGATTCCATACATCCATGGTCTACGTCCTTTATGAGCTATCCTTTATAGTTTTGATCTGTTTTCCTTCTTAGGGTGTATTTTCATAAATGTACTTCATTCGATGGTACCTACCATCATGATCTAGTGGTTTGAGTATCAGTATACTTTTGTATATCAGTTAGTTAATCGGTTCGTTGGTCCAGCCAGTTACTAACACAACTTAAAATATTTATATTTGCAATTGTACAATGTACAGTCATAAAGAGAAAATTGTAAAGTGTGATAGCAGGTAATAAAGTGTTGCCTTCGCAATTCGCCGGCAATAAAGGTGACTTTGGTATATCTGCACTGAAAATAACGCTTTATATGCTGAAGGCGCTGTTTACAGGCGCGTTTTATTCTTAACGACGCTAGAAAGACAGACGTGTGTAAAGATCACAATATTGTACCACTTGTGACTGATTTTATTTGGCTGAATGAAAATACGAGCTGCGTGGAAATCCTAGTCTTATAATGAAACTCTCGTGCCTATTTGTTCCACCAAACTACTCTGAAACGGCTCGACCGTTTTCTGTATATGTTCGGTAGGTCTCAGAGTAGGTCGCAAGCTAGTTTTATATATTCCTAATGGCAAAACAACGTTTGCCGGGTCAGTATAAAAATGTAAATCTAAATAAGAATATTTAAATGACGCATTACGCACATAACTCCGAATTATCAATAGGAATTGGTTCGAGTTTGTGCCGGTTGGGATTCATAACCTCTGAATATAAAATCGGCATCTTGGAATTATAAAAAATATCAAATTATAACGATAACAAGCTGACCCACCCAAAACTCAGTACCTACCCACTCAAACACACGAAAAATCTTTTCAAAATCGGTTGAGACAATTTATAAGTTTTAGAAAGACTAATACACGCGGTGGTTAGTTCTACTTATTAAAAAAGTACAGGGAATAGAAAACATTCCATAAGCAATAGAAATCCATAAAAATTGTATTGAATTATGTAAACGATTGTCCCTCAGAAGTCGTATACATGAGCTTAATGTCAAAATACGTAACGGAAATATTTCAGGCAGCACGCCAAAATTTCATGTAGACAATCTGGAATTTATAGATACTTGCATTTATACTGAAGAATGATGAGATGAACAAGACGCCCACCTGATGATAAGTGATACATCTGCCTATGTCCTTGATTCCTCCGAAAGAATCGAATTCCTCCATACATTTACAGCCAACGTTATCTATGGAAAGTCGCTGACATGCGGTTGACAATAGATGGCGCTGGCTGCAAATGTATAAAGGTATTCGATTCGTTAGTGCGATGCGAGTCGACTCGAAATTTGTACAAAAACCTGTACTAAGTATTAACCCTACAGAATGCAGATATACGAGTAACTGCTTCATGATCACCGATATGAACCTGAGGATGAGCCTATCGGACCATTATACGGCAATTTTCTTCATACAAGAAAATAGTAGCGCCATGCGTCAAAATCTCCGCTAATACGCCACAATAAATATTTATTTATACCTATATGTTTATCCGTAGATATTTATCAATAAAGTTTGTGTGCTGTGTTGTTTTAGGTATACTAACGTCTAACATCGTAACCCTGGCTATTGGAACTTTGAAGCTCGATACATTTTAATATTTCAATTTTTCAATCAAATCCCCGTGGCTATTCCATCCCACGTGACATTGGCGAAGTGCTCAGTGCTGCTTTGGCACAAACAAAAGCCATAAACGAAATCAACAACAACAACAACAACAACAACAACCATGCCACAACATGGTAAATCGTCTGTGGAAACTTGCGTGCGGGCTAATAACAAGTATAGTGACCTGTGGCATGGACCGTGGTCCATAGATAATACTGCAGTCGTCTTAGAATTGATGCTGTTGGTGTCAAAACAAACATTTTTGACACCAGTAAACTGGCAACATATTATTTTCGCGCAGTCCGCCAAGAATATTTGACCCTGACGGTGGTAGTTTTTCGTATAGACTACAAGATAAAGTCGAAATTATAAAGCTTAAGTATATGCTTTTTTAACTTGATTAGTCGCTGCGGAATTCTAATAGCATTTAGAACTTTTTTAAAGAAAAAAAACTGCATAAACGGATTCCTAAGATGGATCGTCCGTAATAACAATACTTCATCATCATCGCTTCTTTTGCTCGTTGAAAACAATTTTCCTCTCGGATATTTTCCGCTAAGCTTTTTTTTTATTGCGGTGTCAGCTACAATAATGGCCTGTTCCGATCGGTAAATACAGCGCTATCGCTTCCCATGCCGTGGCAACATTTAGTACAACGCCAACAGGAGTGGAACAGGCAACGCGTCGAATAGTACATTTCTATACAAATGCAGAAAGTATAATGATTCTTCACGAATTCCGGTTTGTTGAACCAAGCTGAAGGCGCGTGCTCAATAGTGAGTGGAAATCCTGCGCCATAATTCCCCTAACTCTTGAAACTTTTTGCAAAGAATTAATTTTATTTATTAAAAATAAAATAAAATCCAATCTCGTTGATGTTAGTACTCAATACGTTATACGAGTATTACTATTTTACCTAGTTTGAGTTGTTCTGAAAGGTATTTTAAAAAATACCAAATGCAGAGGTTTATGATTTATCCGCTACTATCATAAAACATAGATAAAATTAATTATATTTAAGAGAACGACGAAGGCATTATTAAATTGTACGGGTGTGTTATGTGTATTGGATTGAAGCAGGTGTTACTTTGAGGACCGGATTACCAGCCTAAGCCATATTTCTTATCTACGATTGTCATAGAAAATTATCGATCGCTTATTTCACAACTACTAGTATTCACTTAAGGGCGATGGGTACCATCCGGGCGCGAAAATTCAAATTTTATTTAGTTTTTCGCTCATAGTGGGCTAATTATACATCGAAGGCTAATGGCAATGTGTTTTGCGGGCACAACGTTTATGCATCTACATGTTTTTAACAAAAACTCTGCTCAACAATACTCATTTACTTCATATTGGTTCCCGATAGCTCGAAATCTGGGAAACTGCAAAAAAATATCTTTCGGGAACCAATATGAGATGAGTGGGAACTTTCGAGCAAAGTTTCTATTAGAAACGTGTAGATGCATAAAAAGTAGGCCCGCAAAATGCATTGCCATAAATCTACAATGTGTAGTTAGTCTAATATTTGCGAAAAACTAAATAAAATTTGAATTTCGGGGCTGGTAGGGCCGCAACACCTTAACGCTACGGTAGTGAAATGAGCTAAAATAAAGTATTGAATTTAAGTGACGTCTATATAGAAGCATCCAGGTTTTTGAAACAAAGTTTCTTTTCAGACGGTATTAATGCATAATACATACATAATATTTTGCATGTCAATTGACGAAACATACTGGAAATTATTAATTTTATGTGAACATCTTATGTACAATGTTTCTTGCAAATAAAATTCATTTCATTTCATTTCATTTCATTAAGGGGCTAAGTGAAAGAAAATGAATTTTTTACGTGACGAAAATCCCTTCACGAAGAAAATCTACGAAAATCTTCGAACATCTAGAATGAAAGTTTTTCTTACTAGTTAACAGAATGGGCAGAATGGGCAATGGGCAGATGGGCTTATTTTTTTAATATAAATTACATACAACTTCAACTAACTCGTGCCGCCTCGAGAAGAGCTCTCAACAAACCAGCAGGGTATATACTCTTTTACACAGACTCTTTTATGACAAAATAAATTTAGTTGAAACGAGTACATGTCTTCAGTTTACGATAACTGTAAATAATGTTTTATTTGTGAAAAGTATAAAAATATCGCTGAGAGTGCGTGCGGAGCTTTTGAGCGCGTGATGTCGTCGAGGACACTGTTTCAGCGCCAGGGCTGGCAATCTGTGAAAAAAGCTAAATAACCCTTTCACGAAAACCATTGTTACCAAATTATCAAGCAAACTTATTATCCTCAAAAGAAATCACAACTTTGCACTGAATGAGAATGTTAACAACAATTATTAAGAATTCGATAATATTAAATGACAGTAATAAGCAACGCATTAAGTGTCCAGTGAAATTAGAGGTAGATAAGTACATAGTAAAAATGCAGGGTAGGGTGGGCATGCCAAGACGAAACAAATCATTTTTTTTAAATACTATTAGGTAATTGTAAATGATATTATATTGGTGACATTTCGCAGGCTGTATATAGCATAGATTGATATAATACTTTATAGCCTGGCTGAGAATTCAGAGCCTTATCGGATTAGCGGCCGTCGCTGTAGCGTTGTTAGCGTTTTGTAATTTTGAACATGGTTGTTTCTCATGCACACAAGCATATTGCAAAATCGCAAAATATCTATGAGTATTTTATGTTTAAAAAATTTGAAACTAAAGCTTTTTTTCAGACCACTGGAACCTGTTTATTTAAATAATGTATCATTTTTATTTGAAACGACAACCCTGCAGAGACGTTACGAAGCTATCCTTGAAAACACAAGTAAACAAGCTTTACAAATAAAATCTACTAAAACGAAAAAAGTAGGCCTCAACTGTATTTTTTGCAAAGATTAGTTAGAAAATATTTTTAGGCTGCCACAATCTAGTGATATCGTGAAAAATATTTTTGATCTACAAAACGGGGAAAGTTATGACGATAAAATTCAATTAACGAACAAAATGGAGTCACGGATAACTTTCTGAAGCCACGTTCAAAGATATCTTTTTTATAGTAATAATTACGTTTAGGTACTTTACATGTATAAAATTCACATGAGTACTTATAGTTTACGCAACCGAATTTGTTCTGGGAAATTCAGAGCTTTGGTATTTACATAACAAACCCTCATTATATTGAGGTATCCTCATATACTCGTAAGATATGCTACAGAACACTTTGTGAACGCAGTGATAGGATAATTTGAACGTATACCTTTGAACCTATACTTTGTGGCAACCCTGCCAGTACTAGTGCTATTTTTGCTTATTTTATTTTATAGTGCTATTTTTTGTGGTTTTGATTGTTATAAATGTCAACATTAAACATTAATTAAAAGTTTCAAATAAAAATGTGCTTAAATTTAAAGTCAAAACTTAAAAACAAAGTTGCTTAAATTTCAGTAGTATATAATCTGTGTATATTATACGTTCATGAGAAATAATTATCTAATAGAAATTCACAGTAGGTAACAAATATAGGTACCTGACCCTGCAATAAATTTCAATTTAATATTTCCACCGGACGTCCAGTATTCCATTCGTAATATCAAGCAGATGTTTCCTGCATCTGAATATATTTATACATACCTTAAAATTAGAGATATCTTTTACGTGTAACTTTATATTTACACAAAATCTTTACATCGGACTCTAATTCGCTATAGAAGATTTTTTTCACACAAAAATAAGTTGTTTTATTATACCGATCGAAAGGCTTCATATCATAACAATATTTTTTTTGTGAAATAATATAGCATCATAAATAAAAAAAAAAAAACCGGCCAAGTGCGAGTCGGACTCGCGCACCGAGGGTTCCATACCATGAAAGAAGTAAAACATTGAAAGAATCACTTTTGTTCATGAATTTACGAGTATAATTTACATGTAGGTACTTTTGTTGGCCAACCGCAAACGTAACTTTGTTTTTGGCGGATTAATGTTATTATCAAAAAAAGTATATTAGTCAGCGAGTTGATTTTATTTTTCCTGTAAAATATACGTTAACTTCTATTGATCATAATTATTTCAGATTTTTCGATTGGTAAACTTCAGAGATAAGGGGGGGGGGAACGGTATTTTTTTCGACAGTTTGCCCAATAAATCAAAAACTATCAGGCTTAAAAATAAATAAAAATTAGTTTTAGAATACACAAGTAACGCCCTTTCATATGATACCCCACTCAATATTGTTATCTCATTTTGAAATTTTATCGACCCGGTTTTCCCCCCTTTTTAAATAAAAATAAAAACAATTTTCAAATTTTTATGATTGTTATGGCGTCGGGTCACTATTACCTATAACTATTCTAAATTTCAAGTCGATAGCTTTAATAGTTACTGAAATAACTGAGTGTGACAGACGGACGGACGGACGGAGAAAGTCTCACTATAAGGGTTCCATTTTTACCATTTTGGTATGGAACCCCTAAAAACCGTGAACTTTAACATTATTTGAAAGCTTATGTGTATAGTTCCAGTATGTTCCTATTTAAGGGACCAGAAATCCCATGTGGGAAAAGTGACACTTTATTCACCGTCCCGATCAGGACGTGCGGCTGTGATCATATTATGCGGAATAGTACCCTCAGGAAATCTCAGCATATGAAAATATCCCGTCTGAATTTGCCTTTCAAACTATGGGATTTCCTCGCGAGCCCGCCCATTATTTCGCGAGAGAAACTGCTATCGCGCACTGTCTCCTCTCGAGGAAGCTGTACGTACCAAATATCGATAAATTATTTTCTTTATCTCTAACCGGAGGCGAAGACGCGATTTTTCTATACGAGAGTGAAATTGCGCTAGTAGACACATCGTCTAGCTACTAAAGTTAGGCACCAGTTAATTCAACAACTAAACAAAACTTTTTTTAACCACAAGTAAGTATATAGGCCAGCGCTTGACTGTGGTCGCATCTGATGGAAAGTGATGATACAGTCTAAGGTAGAACGCACTTGCCTAAGAGATGCCTATTCACTCTTGATTTGAAGGCGCCCAGGTTGTAAGCGGCAGCAATAACAGTGCCTGGGAAAACTGTCTTATTATGTGGGTTGGTCAAAGCGATGTAGGTACTCGTAACTACACTGGCCTGCAAAAGTAAGTATCACACTTTTATATTTTTTAATTTGAAAAGTTTGATACTTACTTTTGCAGGCCAGTTTATATATCCAATCCGTTCATAGACCGAAATAATTGTTGAATCAACAATCAACATCATAATTATGTATGGCCACACAAAACATTGTAGTATGGCCACAAAAACATTGTAGACAGTGACATCAACAGACTTGGTTACAAAGATTATCTCCCAAAGATAGTGGGTTTTAATCATCGAATTTTATTATTTGAAACCTGAGTATGAATCGGGCGCAAACAGGCGCCTGTCTGCTATGGCTTTGATATAAAATATCGTAGGTGGCGCGAGCGGGATTTATTGAAACGTATCTATTTTTACGTTCCGTTCTTTGCAAAAAAATAGTTTATTACGACACGACATGGATCCCATTTGCGTCTGTGTCTATGAAAGAGCATGAAAGCTAGATAACTGGTGCGGGTTAATGGTCGGATCTAGTTGGATTGCTGCCTAATGCTCTCTGACACGTTTGATTTGTTTTTTTTTCGGGATCGAAATTGGAGTATCGGGTGCTGAAAACGCTACAATTTTAATCGAGTTCAATCGGTTCAAAAATAAATATTATTGAAATATTATTATTGAAATATTTTCTTTTAAATAGGAGTTTTTTGCTTTTGAACAGATCTAAGATATATTGAGAATGATATCGTGGGCAAAAGTTAGTAGGTATTAATGAAAAAGCTAGGCTTTGGGTTGTCCGATTTGTATTCGACTAAGAAAGAACAGATCATAAACTCTTTGTGTTCTATAAGGTAAGAGGTAACAACAGTTAACTTCCAAATTGCGAGCTGTTAAGTACAAAGAACTTCTTGAAAAAAAAAGTAATATTACAAAATAAATCTCTCTTTTATATACGAGTAGGTCGGTAATTATATGAGTTAGTTTACGAAGGTAACTGGATCGATCTTGTCATATTATCTTTCATTGTCTCTAATAATTATTCTAATTTTGGATAGGTTCATATCAGAACTAAATGATTATGTTCAATAGACATGTAGGTTACAACATTTATAAGTTGAAAGTTAATTCTGTAACATTCAGAATTATTGTTCTCGTAAATCCGGGATTTAACGTATTTTGGCACCGACAAAAGCGACGTAAGTAGTTTACGTTCGATCTATTTGTCCAATTACGTTATTAATGTTGTTATTTGTACAGCAGAGCGCGAAATAATTATTTGTTATTTATTGTCGCCGATAATGGTGTGTGTGCTTAGGAATTTAGGATATGTCCTATTTAACGTGACATAATAGGGACGTGTTTTAGGTAATGTTTTTATTAATAGATAGTGATAATAGCGGTCTCAAAATTTTGCACGAATTTCATATTACAAAATCAGTGAGAACTGAGATTAATCGATTACTAGGCGAAATTGTATCCGCATTTGCCTTAACTCTTTTATTCGTGGAGCAAAGTTATGTTCTTTGTGTTAGGTTCTTATAACATTTACAGTAACCTTTAAGTTTTTTTTCCTTTAAGTTATAAACTTTATTTTGTTTCAGAATGGCCACTAAAACAGAATCTGCGGAGACTGAAATAAGGGTAAGTAACAGGTTATCGATCTTCTACAAGGATTCATTTAATCTTAGCATTGATTAATTGAATTGAATAACTTAAAAATTAGAATAAATCAATGTAAAGCAATCTAGAATAAACTGCTTCATTTAAACTTTAATTCTTAAATTTATGTGATATGCAACTAATAAAATGGCAAGTGGATGGTGTGGAATGGTCTTAAATAATGTCTTTATAGGTGCTATAATGCGATTTTTTAATTATTAGAATAATGATAACTCTATATTGGTTTAAATATGCAACAAATCTAGAAAAACTGTCCATAAAAGTTAAACGTAGAGATGTCATTCGTGGTCCCAAATGTGGAAACTTTGTTATAGTTGTACGAATTCTTATCATTATTGGACAAATGCCAATGATTACAATATAAAGATGCACCTACAATATGATTGTGCAATTTATCCTCTGGCATAGAAATGATAATCGATCGGAATTGAATAATGATAACAGAGGTTGAAATTGAGCCGATGTAACAGATAAAGTTCGATCATGGTTCCAGGACTAATGCCAGGACTTCTAATCATATGACATTTTGCGATACGTTACGAATATGAAAATGGAACGAAATTAAAAAAAATTATGAAAATGATAGCCAATTGATCGTGTACCCGTACATCCGTATACATCTTTAGAATTTCGTTCAAAAGCGATGCAAAAGTAGTCTTAAAAACGCATGGAAAGTGACATGTGGCTGAGCTGCTGAAGAGAATAACGACACAAATGACGTCTGTGGCGAAAGATGAACGCCGTTAAAAGCTTTAGTAATGAATTCGGAAGTTGCAGAAATACAAGTTGTTGTGACGATTTTCACAAGACAAATTGTAGACGAAGCGTCCGCTATTGGGGTCGCGACTAAAATACATGGCGGCGGCTCGCAGACGGCAGTAGGAGGCAGGCGGCGCACGCGCCTCCCGCGCGCTACACACCGGACTCCAATGTAACACACAGCCCATCGGCCATCGCTCGGCTATATTTAACTTCAGCGACCATAAATCTGCATGTTCCATCACAAAATTTGGCAAACCGTCTCCATAGTGCAGTGATGTGAAAATTAATAAACATTCATGTGTGTCTTCAGTGAAATTTGTCAGTGTCCGCAAACCTCGAAGTTATTATTAGTAAAATAACGTACAGGAAGTAAATATTATAATTCACCATAACGCCGACTCTAGTGAGTATGTTACATCTATTTTTTACTGATCTTGTCATTTTGCCAAATCGTGTTCGAGCTTTACGCGTTAGTTACGATTCTGTAGCGTTAGATAAAATAAATGAAGCAAGTAATTTCATGATGCTAAAACTTTCAGCGATATGAATCCTCCGTCAGCGTTGTTTGGAGCGATGAATAAAGAACGTAAGCCGTTCACATATACGCCGGGAGGGCTAGACCTGTCGGAGATCAAATCAGAGCGTATGGCCCAACGCTTGATGCGAAATGCGATGAACGAGGGTGTCCCTGAGACGCAAATACAGAACATTCAGTCGCCACCGCCACAGTTTAACCCTAGCTTCATACCAAATTTCAATTGTTTACCAGTACAAGTATTTCCAACATTCGCTCTACCAGCAAACCCTAAATCTTTATTAAGAAGTAGAAGCAACCCTGATCCACCGAAAGACTTTGCGACACACAAAGCACTGGAGCCGTCTTTATTTGATTCTGTTAATAAACGCAGCACAGATCAGTTGAAAAACAACAGCAATAATGACGACAAACCGTGTTTGTTTAATTTAATCAACAATAGCGGACCGTCATCATCAAATGATAACAAAACTGCATCGAACAATTCTTCATCATTTCAACCTGTTAATTATGGAAGCGATGGTCATACAGATATAACATTGCCTGAAAAAAGTTACGATGCTGAATATTTTGTATTAGAACCTGAAAATAACTTCAAATCAGTTGAAAATGAATCTGCAAAGCTACAAGAATGTAATGCTAGACCAATCACCGATGTTTATGTGGATACTCTTACTAGTATTGATAAAAATCCAGATTTATTAACGTCCTCGTGTCCGCAAGATAGAACGACAGACGATTTTGAGCAGGTCGATTTGAAATTACTGTGCACTTACTATATTTTAATTTACATGTCTACTTACATTATATGTTATACGTATTTGCAGTACCGCATAAGAGATTTCTAAAGAATGCACTAATTCTTATTGTGAGTTTGACAACTTATATTCTTATTTAACATCTGTGTGTTGACACTAACTACATATTTTGTTTACTAATATTTTTCAATATAATTATACTTGAAAACTTCTAAGCAGACTGAGTTACTCAGCTAACTCAACAAACTCAGCAGATCGACAATCCTATCCTATTATTGCTTTTATAAATGTGAAATTGTTTATGTTTATAAATTTGGACACTTGCTACTTGTGTCATTTACTAATCCCATGGTATTTATAAAAACTAAATATTGACGGGTGCAGCCTAAGGTATTTAACCTAGCTGAAGCGTAATTTTTTAAAATCGCAATAATAAGTTTACTACATGCATCCATAATTGCATGCATAATTAGTTTACTACTGAGAGAAAGAGTGATTGACAAATAACCACGAACTCACGTCAAATATTGCTAATCAAATTTATATTTGTACAAATGTATTAAAAACTAAAACCACCTAAACCACCTGCTCATTAAATTATTAAGCTTTTCACTATTTTCAAATTAATTTTATAAACGTTTCGTGCTTCGAGATAAAAAAATTATTATTAAATATTTCCATTTCATTTATTTTCAGAAAAAAGTCAAAATTGTCAAAAAACAATCCAAGACTTCAGAAAATGAGCCCAATCAAAATGGCGACACTGAAGCAGCAGTAGTAGTAAAATTACCATCAAAAAAATCTTCAGCGAAGACTGAGACTAAAGTAGAAATATCAAAAAAGACATTGCCCGATGGATCCATTGAAGAAGTTAAGAAAACAATAACAAAAACGACGATAGATGGGAGAACAGAAACAAAAACTGAAACAGAAACAACAATTATTCCCAAAGAACTGGAAGATGATACAGTGGAAATAGAAGAGCAAGAAGAAGAGCAAGAAATTGAAGATGTAGCCATTGATGAAAATGAAAATTTACAAAATGAGAAAGATGCGGAAGAACCAAAAGATACAATTGAAAAAACTTCAACACATAGTAAACAAGAAGCAAAAGAGGTTGAAATCAAAGAAAATGGACATATCATTAACGGAGAAGAAAGAGTGGAGATCAGTACTACAAAAAACGTAATTGTACTTCAGTCCGGGGATCAAGAATCAGAAGAAGAGGTAGAAGAAGAAACAGAAGATGCAGATGTTCAAGTAGAAGAAGTTATAGTTTTAAATAAAGAAGAAAATCAGGAATCACAAAAGTCTGTAGATGATGACATTGATGACAAACAAGAAGCAGTAAAAGAAGATGAGGCTGAAGAAGTTGAGGAAGAAGAAGTAGCTGAAGAAGAAATGGTGGAAGATGAACAAGAAACTGAAACTGTAGAGGTTAAAAAAGATGTTCCAGAGCCTGAAGAAGAAGAAGAAGAAATTGAGCTAGAAGAAGTTGAAGCTGAAGAAGAACAAAATGAAGAAGTGGAAGAAGTGGAGGAACAAACACAAGACAACGAACAAGAACAAGAGCAAGACATAGAACAAAAAGAACCTGAAGAACAAGAAAAAGATATTATTCATTCAGAAGAAAAAGAGACACCGACCGAGGAAGCTGAAGAAGAATATGAAGAAGCTGAAGATATTCCAGTAAAAACAGACTCAATGGAAAAACCATCTGAAGATACTGATGACAAAAATCCAGAAACAGAGGTAAAGACTGAAACAGAAAAGTTAGAGAACGCAAGTAAATGCAGTGAAAAAGAATCAATACCGACAGAAAGCAATGTGCCCCAAGAAAACACCACTAAACAACAAACAGATGAACAGGAACGTATAGTTAAAATAAAATTTCAGCCAGAACCAAGAGTTTCATTTAGAGAGGCATCAATCCCGCTTGAAAAAGTCGAAGACGTGGAAATAAAACCAATTGGTCCAGCTCAAGAAATAATAAAAAAGTGTCACACAGAAATAATAACGACTACGAAAGATGAACCTAATGGACCGTTAAGTACTCAAACAGCATATAACAGAATTGAGAACATAGTGACTGTGAACCGCACAACCAAAACTTTAGATCCACCTTACGACTCTGATCCCATAATCCAGAGCGTTAAACCTTACTATGTACCCCCTAATGATCGAATTTTATCCACTCCCCAACCATCTTCTAGAACATATCAACCCGTATTTACTCCAGAACCACAAACAGAAAGGAGGCACAGTTTACTTCTAGATAGACTTAGTGTGGAGCGTCAGATACCAGTTCAGCAGCCTGATACCTATAACAACTACCAGTATAATAATCAAAGTTACGAACAGAATCAATGGCTGCAAGAGCCACAATCTGAAGTGTTGACTGTTAGTAATGTAAAACCCAGTACAATCACAAAAAATCAGCAATGGTATCAACAAAGCAAAAGAGAGGAAAATTATACTTCCAATATTGTAACGCCTACGCCAATTATGCCTAGTCAACTATCTCAGCCACAACCACAATATCAAGCCCAACCACAATATCAAGCCCAACCACAATATCAAGCGCAGCCACAATATCAAACAAAACCACAATATCAACCACAGCCACAGTATCAACCACAGCCACAATACCAGCCACAACCTCAAGCTCAAACGCAACCAAAAGCCCAGGCGCAACCACAATACCAAAATTATACACAACCAAAATATACTCCACAACCTGAGTATCAATCATCATTTACAGATAATAGTCAACAGGAGTCATTTCAAAGTACTACGAACTTTCAACATAATACTTTTCCACGCTATACTCCAAAACCAAGTTGGGTTAGCAGTTCTTTCGATTCAAAACCTTCCCCTGTTCCGCAATACAACCAGTATTCTACGAGTACATTGAAAAAAGAAACGAACGAAACCTACCAGAAGACAACTCAACCATTCACTTCATCTTATGTCCCTCCACCTTGGGAGCAAGATTCCAGTTACGTGCCAGAAAACACAAGTTTCTACCAGCCACAACCAACAACTTATACTCCTAGCCAGAATCAATCCTGGAAACCTAAACCACCAGCAAGTAAATTTTCGAAACCAGCACCTACCGCGTATATTCCTCCAGCTCCAAACCAATCTTTTGTCAAACCAGTTTCAAGTGCTGATGCACAAACATTGCCAGGCCGCAAGACTTATTACAGTGAATACGAAAGACGTTACATTTCTGTACCTGAATCTACGTACATACCTAGTGAAACGAAGTTCCAAGCGCAGCCTGACCCTTCTCCGCAATATTACTTTGATAACAACGAACCATCTGAACCTGTTGAACCGCAGTGGCGAAAAGAACTAAGGGAGTTCACTGAGAAGTCTTCTCAAACGACTTCTTCACAAACTGAAAAAGTTTCGGTTAGGCCACCATGGGAGGAGGATCCTAAGTATGCCACGGGATACCAAAATACATCTACAGTAACGACAACTTGTACTCAGACACTGAGGCCTCGGTCCTGGCGAGAAAGAAGTTACGAACCCGAAAACATGAGATCCAAAGAGTGGCCTAAGGCCAATACTCTTGGTCGTGGGCGTCCACATAGCTCCTACGTAAGAAACAACGTAGAAACTGTTCGTGAAAGAACAAGAGGTGTATCGGTTGACAGATACAATCCTAACAGTTACCAGTCACCTCTGCCGTCAGCGCATCCCCCCGTACAGAGCCACACGCTGACTCCCGCTACTCATCCCAAGGCTTACCACAACCCAAGAGTGCCAGCATATCACACTCAAACCTCTGCGGAACCTAGGTGAGTTAGATTTTTTACAAACAAATTTTATCATTTCATTCACGTTACGATTTCACACACTCAGTGATGTGAAAGAGAAAAAGAAAAAAAAATGAAGACTGAAAACGTACCTAACTATTGGTTTAAAAAGTGTAAAATTGAATTCATGAAAATACAATGCTCGACTTTGACGCGCTTAATTAAGTAAATTCAATTATTCTAAAAGCGTTAGCTAATGTCAATCCCATACATTTTGGACTTTTCGATTCGCAACATCGCTTTAGAACTTTGTCTAAAGTCTATATTTGTACAGATTACTTGTACTGTCATTGATACTTGTACCTACGACCGAATTTTTAATGTTACTAACAAAGTATTGATATATATTTTATTACTGCATTATGATAGAATATCAGACACTGTGGTGATATAAAAAGGTCTATCTCCTCTACTTGTGTTTCAGAGAGCAAACGGCACCTTACATACAACGTTCGCGGGGAGAGTCGAAGGCACCGCCCGTCCAGTCAAGATCATTTAAATACCTACAATGGATAACTGGCACTGAAGATTAATCAGCTAGCTATTATTTTTCATTATCAAATCAAATCAAATCAAAGTTTATGAAATTAAGGATAACAAAATCACTGGTTTAATAAAACACAAATAACAACAACCAATTGAATAGGCGTGAAGTGAAATTATAAATGAAGTGAAGTTTAAGTATCAACAATTATTACCTATAACCTAGTATTGTAATCGAGAATGAATTAAAAGTCGAATAAACATTGAATAAAATCGAAAACGAATAGTGTACGTTATTACTTATTATTTAGGATGATTATCTCCAAAGATACACTTAAGGAACTAAGAAATCCGATACTTAAAAAAAAGAATACTTAACAACAAATAAGTTAAATTAATTTATTGATAGCATGTAAGTTTTTAATAATAATACTCAGTCATGTTTATTATGTTAATTGATTCTGTTACTAATTTAACGTTGTTTGTCTACTTCTTTGTCAAGACTTTTCTAATGTAATGTGATATACTATTTAAATGCACAATTTATATTTTGTATATTGACCGAAAAGTAGTTTGATTCTAGTCTGAATTACCATTTGCTTATTATTTATTGACTTTTGACTTTTGTACTTTAAAAATGTTACCTATTTTAATTTAAGTTAAGTTTAATGTTTACTAAGCTATTTTGAGGCTGAACCTTTAAATAATATTCGCTGCGTTAATAATGACCAAAGTTTCACTTATTTTTAAACAAGATGTGAACATTTCTTCTTACTTAGCAAAGTTTATTCTGTTTACAACTGTACAGTGCTACTATTCGTCTTTTTGTTCTTAAAAAAACGTTCTACGTACACTCTGTACACTATAGGTGGTACAATCAGCACCAAAAATTACACGTTAGTTGATATCGCAACAAATATATTTTTCTTTGTTTTTAAAACAATAAAGATAAATTATTGTATATACGAAAAAGAAATGTAATTATGTTATTACCTAGGTACTTACCTACACTGTGCTACATTTTTGTTATACACATTATTTCCAGGACATACACACCCACATAATCCATTGGCCACCAAACACACACACACACACACACACACATACACACAGGCACTCACATACACAGACACACACATGCACAAGACACACATGCACACAAACACACACATATAAACATACACACGCACGCACGCACACACAAGCACATACGAACGCACATACACATACACATTCCCATACATATACACATACAGGTACACACAAAATACAAAATACTGATTTATGTTGTTCATGTTATAAAACGGAATAGACCGATTATATCACATCACACATGGTGCTGATTGATTTAAACCCCTTTATATTTTTTTATTAAAATATATACGTTTTCCTTTTGACTGTACTACTGCACGTATTCATTTCGAAATTAATTATTAAAAATCTCTACTCGTACTAAACTATATTATACACTCTATAACCTATAGTATTACATATTTAACAATGAAATACGGATGGTGCCATATTATTTTTATCGATAACATTATTTTGTAAGTATAAAGGTATGGGTCTTGTTGTAACAATTCTATTTCAGATTTTAACTATGGGTTATTGTTGAATTTAATTAATAAACAATTAAATTATATATCATAGTTTTTTTTTTCAAAAACCTTTAGTTGATGAAGTACGAAAGCTCTGGAGCACGGTATAAACTTAGTTTTATGAGGTTCTGGCGGGTGAATATTAACTGTGGGTTATTGTTGAATTTAATTAATAAACAATTAAATTATATATCATACGAGTAGTTTTTTTTTCAAAAACCTTTAGTTGATGAAGTACGAAAGCTCTGGAGCACGGTATAAACTTAGTTTAATGAGGTTCTGGCGGGTGAATAAGATAGTGAATCCCGTACTCCCGCCAGCGGGTCTGTCGACGTAAGAGACAGTTTTAATGGGTGCAAGCCCCACATAACCTCTTCGTTTTATCTGCTGGAGGGGTATTCGATACGTATGTAAATGTAAACATGATATGAATTCTTAAGTTTACCATAGTAATTAGGTACCCAATTATTCCATTTCCAAGTTAAAGTTCCGTACTAAAATGGTTAAAAATGGAACCCTTATTGCGTGTTTTCATCTAGAAGTCTGTCTATAAATTTGAAGCCTATGTCTATCAGATCATAGCACCTTAAGAGTCCTGTGAACTACGATATCTCCATACAGTCGAAATACCAAATCATTTGTAATTCGTGCATATTTCGATCATGTTGTGGTGTTATTCGGATTCATATTGTAATAATCTATGCTCCTGGCCATATTTGGTTCGGAAATACTTCTAAATAATACCAAAAAATATGAATGAAAACTTGTAACTTTCTTTATTAACTGGTGGTTTTCTTTAGCTGGACAATAAAAACTGTGCTCCTGAACTTATGCGACGTGAGATAGTGTTGTTTTTATTACAAAACAAATAAGCAGAAAACATGTCCTCTTTGACATAAATATAAGCAAAACTAAATTCGTTTACGATTTCATTTAACCAAATATGGCCAGGAGCATAGATTATTACTATGAACCCGAATAACACCACAACATGATCGAAATATGCACGAATTACAAATGATTTTGATATTACGAATGTATGGGAGACATTGTGGGTAAGCGGACTCTCAACTGCTTACGACTTTTTAAAGCATTTCGTTTTGAATGCTGTTAATTGTCTGTCTTAAGTACATATTATATGATCATTTCAGACGGAGAGAGAAGTAGCGACGAATTTGAAACCTATCACTGTCGAGTTAAAAGAGTTATCTCTGGTTCGTATCCAAATACGCAACTTCGCATCGCTCGCTTGAGATAATATATCCACGGTTTACCTTAGTTAGGTGATCACCTGGGAGGGTATCTAATCTTTTCCATAACAAAGGATCGGTCAAGTGCAACCTTATAATATTATGAATTGGGGTTTCAAGGTTTTTTTTTCAATATAAGTACCTAAATACTCTACAAATAAGCACTTCATATAAAAGCGAACAACTTTGAAAACGAACACCTAATTAATACTATGTAGTATTGGCACAGAATACATAATAATTACTAGGGCTACCTCGTCAGCGCGTGAAATAGACCGTACAAGAACTACCGCGAGCAAAATATCCGGCGCATGGCGGCCGTCTAAAATTAGTACGTCAAGACGCCTACCTGTACTTTCTCGATAACGTGATAAGTGGACCTGGCCTGGTAATGGTTTTGACGGTATGTAAATTACCATCAGCAGCAGATCCTCCAACAATCTGACTGATGCTAATTTTAAAATAGTAGTTTATGAAACGGATGCATGATGGGGGGTATTAAAACATGAGTGTGAGTTTAAAAAACGAGCCGCAGGCGAGTTTTTTAATAGTATCACACGAGTGTTTTAATACCTAATTATGTAGAGTTTCATACACTACTTTATCTACGCTCAAATTATCATAAATCTAAACCATAAAATCTTGCTAACGTTTGTCGTAAATCCTTCACTTTGTTGGTAAAAGATTGTGGGTCATTTTTGTTGCAATTACTAAAATGTCAGGTGGAGTTAAATTTTCTTTAGTATGTTTCACTGCAAGATATTTTTCCGCGCTAAGTTTTGACTAAGTAACAAAAATAACACATTGAAATGTTAAAAGTTAGGTATGGCGCCAAAATTCAGTTGCAAACTGCGTATAGTCTGTTAAAAAAGTCATGAAACAAAAAAGAGTAGAAAAATATTTATACAAGTCAGATAAACTATATTTTTAGTGGATAATTAAATAATCAAAAATTATACATAATTCTTTTCAATATTCTGTATGAACACACTTTTTAATCAGTCATATAAGGCAGGGAAAAATTGTTTCCGTGAATTAATTGTTGTCTATGGTAGATCATGACTACCAACTAAATGTTGTCTGTGGACTCCTTTTATAAAAAAAAAAAAAACAAAATTGAGGATTGGCTCTACACTCTCTTTTGGCTATGACGACCACAGAGAAAAGAAAGTTATTCCCTGGTCTGTGATGACGACACACAAAGATACAGGAACCCAGAGCCGCGTATCGTAATGGAAATTATTCAACTATCTAGAGATATTTCCATAGTGCAGCGATGTTATAATGAATAACTTTTTAATAATTATAGAAGTCTGTGAATAAAGTAGGTCAATATGTGACACATTTTGATTTCATAATTCGAACTTTAAGCAATGAGCGTAGATAAAGGTATATAAAGGCTTGCTGTGCAAATTGTGAAAGGACTATCCCTTTCTTATCCCTTATCTACATCAGAACGTCAATAAGCTCACTTGCTGTCATGCTCTACGATCATGTTCAAAGAAACCACAATAATAAGACGTCCCTATGTCCCTTTTGGCACAGCACAGTTTCGATAGAGCTTCAGTCTATCTCGCACTGATCCGTCCCTATTGCTGTATATACCTTTCATCTGCCAAAAGGGATTCTCTTTAATTCTTATCCTTACGTGGACGCCTCAATATAAAATTCATAAAACGAAAAATAACATTATTTGTTTATGAATTTCCATACAGAACCCTAAAAAGGTAAGAACAGGGTCGGATGTTTCCTTAAAACGAATCCCCACCGTTCGTTATCTATCGCCGAGGGATGCCCATTATCTCACAAGAAAATGATAGATATAGTAAATTGCTCTAATCTACACACTCTACCGAGAATTTTCCTTTCCATTCCTTTTCCAATTCACCCATATTATGTTTGTCGATTATTTTAATCTCGGTGGATTTACTAGTACTAAAATATATGATGTAGATTACCATGCACATAGTCACTAGTTTTTTTAAGGATCATTTAAGCGATTTTCCCATACAAAAGTGAAATTTTCTTCATTGTTCCAGCTACTCCGGAAAAGTCGTAGAGATCTGAATTTTTTTACCTAGATTGATATTAGGTCATAAAGGTGCACTAAGAACGGGGTTTCCGAAATTCACGTCTTAAGGGGTAAAAATCATACATCGAGAATCTTCCCATACAAAATTAAAATTTTCTTCGTTGTTCCAGCTACTCCGGAAAAACTAAAAGTCGTAGAGATCTGAAATTTGGTAACTAGGTTGATATTAGGTCATAAAGGTGCACTAAGTACGGGATTTCCGAAAGGGTAGAAATCATATATTTAAGGGATTTTCCCATACAAAAGTTAAATTTTCTTCGTTGTTCCAGCTACTTCGGAAAAACTAAAAGTCGTAGAGATCTGAAATTTGATAACTAGGTTGATATAAGGTCATGAAGGTGCACTAAGAACGGGATTTCCGAAAGGGTGGAAATCATATATTTAAGGGATTTTCCCATACCAAAGTTCAATTTTCTTCGTTGTTCCAGCTACTTCGGAAAAACTAAAAGTCGTCTGAAAAAAAATCTGAAATTTGGTACCTAGTAAATTTGGTGTTTGGTGGAAATTTGGTAATATTACGTCATGAAGGTGCACTAAGAACGGGATTTCCGAAATTCACATTTTAAAGGGTAAAAATTACAAATCTCATTTAAAAATCACATTATAGGGATTTTACTACTAACTACAAGAACTTTTATATTATTATATTACTTGCTGCTACGGAGCCCTTCATGGGCGAGTCCGATTCGCACTTGGCCTCTTTTTTTCTTCTTTATGTATTCCTTTTTTGTCCGAGTTAGACTTTTTTTATGTATTATAATCATTTCTATTGTATAATGAAAATCTAAAACTATCAATTTTAAAATATTTACAAAATATATACACCGTCCAACTGATTATATTATTTAAGGGCATAGTGCCCAAGACGCTGGCGCTATTTTCTCTTGTTTGTTGATTGGTAAGTATTAAAATGATGGGATTGAATACTCCAAATACTAACATCTGAGTTTGTAGCTACTTTTAAGCCAAAAGTCATTTAGGTACCTATGAGTGATGGGGTTTAGGTAAATAGATGTTTAAGAACAATGAGTTGATAGAAATTATTCATGTAATGTACTGTACATGCACAGTAATTACTGATTCTACTCCCAGTTAAATTCAGATAAATTAGGTTGCAAGCATGGAGCATTCGTCTTTTACAAAACTTTAGGGTCGAGCTCATATTTTACCGCGACAATGTGGGCTCACCCGAACTGCCAAAACTTGTTTCATAATGTTACTTGTACTTCATTTCCATTGTAGTTTTTTTTTCTTTTGCGCATTTTTGTAATAGTTTTGAAACGGCGCAGTTAGTATGATGAGGTGTTTAAGAGAATTAACTAAAATTGTTGTCTTTCTCACTCTTACGAATACATTGGCAGGCCAGGTCCACTCATCACGTAATCGAGAAAATACAGGTAGGCGTCTCGACGTACTAATTTCAGATGGCCGCCACGCGTCGAAAACTTTGCTCGCGTTAGTTCGGGTACGGTCTATTTCACGCGCTGCGTGCGCCCTATAACGAGGTAGCCCTAGTACATCGAATGCGATTAAGTTACGTGATAGAAAGAGGGGTTCTTTTTGGAGGCGTGGCCAGGCGCTATTGCGAACTGAATTGCACTTTTTCGTGTCAGCGGTACTTTTTTACTAGGTAGCTACTACGCTATTTTTTTAAATCATCTTGCCGAGTGAACCTTCTATACAAGGTATTATTATGTATTCCGTGACATTGGCGGGTGCAACATGCAGCGTTGCGGAAGAATTGGACAGAAAAAGGACGTTTTACCTTAAATCTGTGGTTTTACCTAATAACTAAAAAACTAAACCAGTTATCAAAAATCCCTTCGGAGCGTTTTTGGAATTATTATTACCGACATATTAAAACAAAAATTACAATTACATCCATTGCAGCTTCCAATAAATATTGGAAACATGGAGATTTTGGAACTACTTTTGGGAGAACTTTCTAAAGAAAAAGTTTTATTCAATCCATCCATCCATCAAAACAAACTTTCGTGTTCATTATATTAAATAAACCCTTTAAATCAAGAGTGAATATAGGCATTTCAAGAAAGGTCTACCCTGTTGTCCACTTACACTGTTGTCCACTTTCATCAAGTGCGATCACAGTCAAGCGCTAGAATATGCCTATGGTTATAAATAAATATCCTCCGTCTAGATAAAAATATTTCTAAATTACTTACGACACGAGTTAGTAATTAATGTTGTTTTCATGTATTTGTTTCATAAATCTCAATACAGCGGGCGCTTATGCGTTTTTGGGCGACTTTACAACAACGTTGATCGCTTGTGTACGTTGGGTTTGTAATAATAGACATAAACACAGGACCCGGCAAAACGCGCGAAAAAATGTGATCGGTTAATTGGTGTCAAAAATGTTTGTTAGCCGACGGCAGTAGTAAGCCGACCGCAGTATAATTGTGGACAGCGGTCGACGCCACAGATCTCTACACTTGTTGTTAGTTTTCACACGAACGCTAACAGTTTTGACAAATGGCGCTTCTTTTTTCATATATGACTAAAGTTTACGTAAAATGTTCAGATGGACTCATCCTCGTGTTCAAATCGGTGGCTTGTAACGATGTTACAGAACCCTTTTGTTGTGAGTACAATCATGGACAAAGGAAATTAAAATGTATAGTCTCGTCCTTAATTGAAGTATTTATGACAGAACAAGTCACGATAATGGATACCAACAAAATTTTGTGATGGTTTTCCACATAATATACGCTATAATATGCTAACACGATGGTTGAGTTTGTTGCAAAGACTTCTATGTAGGTTGGTTTGTTGTGGCCTTTTTCTCAGTCCACGGCGCGAGGGTAATCTCGTAAAGTTAGTTCTAATTTCTAAGCCGCGGAAAAACTTTCATTTGACATTAGGCAGTCATTAGGCAAACACTAGCCTAACCATATTATGTAAACGAAGGAATCTTTACGAGTAACAAGTAAAAATTTTTATTTACTTTGAAAAAAATACACTAAACGTATTAATATTCAATGATAATAATAATCACACATAATATGACACAAACATACAAAGATGTATTCATACTCGTATAGTTTATAAAATGTAGATACATCTTTACTAATTATATCTCAGTGGAGTTAATTTGACTCGACAAAAGGCGTCACAAAAACAGCTCGCACGTCTACTAATGAGAGAAAGTCCGTGTAAACACGGCTTTATGAGCTGAATATACGAGGGGTCGCCGGTCTCTTTGACCCGCGACACAATTACCGCTCGGCGTGCTCCTGAGCGACCGAGCGATAGGTCGGGGGTGACGGTGCCACTGCTGTTCGTTAAACAAGCTTTCTTTCAAAGCTGAATAATTGTCATCTTCTCATTTCCTCTATGCCCCACTACTCGCACGTTTAAGTCGAAGGTAACAGTGTCACTACTGTTTGTTAAACAAGCTTTCTTTCAATGATAAATAATTGTCATCTTCTCATTTCCTCTATGGCCCACTACTCGGACCTCGGAGACTCGGACGGTTAAGTCACAAGTCGAAGGTAACAGTGTCACTGCTGTTCGTTAGACAAGCTTTCTTTCAAAGCTGAATAATTGTCATCTTCTCATTTCCTCTATGGCCCACTACTCGCACTGTTAAGTCATAAGTCGAAGGTAACAGTGTCACTGCTGTTCGTTAGACAAGCTTTCTTTCAAAGCTGAATAATTGTCAACTTCTCATTTCCTCTATGGCCCACTACTCGCACGGTTAAGTCATAAGTCGAAGGTAACAGTGTCACTACTGTTTGTTAAACAAGCTTTCTTTCAATGATAAATAATTGTCATACGGTTAAGACATAAGTCGAAGGTAACAATGTCACTGCTGTTCGTTAGACAAGCTTGTTTTCAAAGCTGACTAATTGTCATCTTCTCATTTCCTCTATGGCCCACTACTCGCACGGTTAAGTCATATGTCGGGACTAACAGTGTTACTGCTGCTCGTAAAACAAGCTTTCTTTCAAAGCTGCATAGTTGTCATCTCATTTTCTCTATGGCCCACTACTCACACGGCAAAGTAATAAGTCGGGGGTAACAATGCCGCTTTCTTTCAATGTTGAATAATTATTGTCATCTTCTCATTTCCTTTACGGCACACTACCAGCACAGTCGAGCCATAAGTTGGGGGTGACATTGCAACTGCTGTTTGTTACACAAGCTTTCTTTCAATGATGAATAAGTGTCATCTTCTCATTTAATTTAGTGGGGGGTTATTTTATCAACTTCTATTATAACTTATTCGACTGTATTTTTTATGTTTTTTACCTGATAACTTTTGGCTGGGTGAATCGATTTTGATGATTCTTTTTTTTATTTGAAAGCTGACGCTTTCCGAGTGATTTCATTTAAATTTAGTACAGTTCTGTTAATGGTATTCATGACAAAACCATATTAAATTTTTAATTGGAAAGGATGTATTCAACAGTAGTTTGATGAGAGTTGCAGTCAGTTTTTTTGTTAATTAATTAACGTACATTATTTAGTTAATAGTTAACAATTTATTTTTAGTTTTTTTGAAATAAGTAAAGGAAGTCTATTATGGACTCCTGAATAATACAAATGAATCACAAGAACAAAAAACTCTACAAAAGAACTAAAATACTAAATAAAGCCTTTTACAAACGATGAAAATAATGAGATTCATTTTAAAGCGTTGTAATAATTGTAATTTTCCGTTTTGAAGCAAAAATGCAAATGCACAATGCCGGGAGAACAAATTCAAACAGAAATAACACTAGTAACATTCGTACTTATTTACATTTAAAATTAATTTCAATGTTAATTCTCGCATGGCGTACCATATTTAGCCGTGGGTCTTATAAAATACCTAGTTACTCGCAAGGTTTTTAAAATTTACAGCATGTATTTTAATATTGGCATTTTTCAGTATCTATTTTACCCGCTATACTCGTCCCTATAGTTGACCCGCGCCTTCGGCTTGGGTCAACGAACCGGGACTCATAAAGAAATGACATCCGCACTCATATTGAAATGTACTATTAAAACGAAACTTTGTACACATGGATAAGGGTGTGTATTTCATTCATTTGGTGCTTAACCAACCCAGGGGTAACTTAGGAAAGTACATATACCTGTTGGGAATCTTGAAGATAAGTACATTTTTTTTAGATTCAATGATCTCTTTCCGAAATTCTGCTTGACCGCCTCTTGATTTTGGTGCCCATAGAAAAACAGCGCATTGAAACAACAAACAAAGACTGTTTTTGACTAATTTTCTGATAAAACTCGAATACAATAAATTAATCTACAGAAAATAGAATAGTTTTACTTTTTAAATTAATAATAATACATTTTAATTCTTTTTACTTTTTTCGAATTGCTTAATTATTAATTTAATTTATAAATTTATTAATATTGGTAAATAGTCATTACTTATTCAGTGAAATATAGAGAAAACTGCCTATTTTTTATGTTAACCTTTTTTATAAGAGTCATACGAGTTCGAGCAATGAAGTCTACTTTCATAAAAGTATGTTGAGTATGATAAAATTTTGTTTCATTTTAGTTTGCCTAAAATACAAAAATTGCCATTGTAAAGCATGTCTGAAACGTTTTTCCAAAAAAGGAGAACTTAAGAACATTGGTTCTCGAACCCCTTTTCTTTCGTAGACCACATTTTTGCAAGAGAAACGTTGGTAAAAATGAATTTACCACTGTTGCACATTTCACAACTGCGTGCTTGAAAATGAAGTGAAATGAAAGAAAGAAAATTAGAACGAAACGCGGAAGGGAAGTGGCTTGTGAAAATTTAATTTTGGCTGACCACGAAATAGTTAAGGGAATTAAGCTCGGACTGAGCGGAACGTGAGGTGAATGACGTCCAGCGTCTAATGAAGCGGCGGCTTTCAGCGGAGCTCGGTGATAAAATGTTATGATGATGCGAGAATAGACGTATACACAGGACCCGGCGGACCGCGCGAAAAAATGACGCTAGTTTACTGGTGTCAAAAATATTTGTTTTGACACCAACAGCGTCAGTTGTAAGCCAACTTCAGTTTTGTCTGTGGATCGCGGTCCACGCCACAGATTACTATACTTGTTATCTAACATATGTCGCCTCGTATTTGCGAAAATTTGTCAAAGGGCATTACTTTTTTGACATAAAATGTTTCGATGAGCTCATCCTCAGGTTCACATCGGTGAATGCAAGAAAAGCAAAGAATTCGTCGCGTCGCCTCGTCATTGACGCTTCAGCCGATGTATCTACGTGAAAAGGCGCTAAACTTGTGCAGTCAACACAATGACTAGGAAAACAGCTGCAATTAACGGCGTAGACGGCGATTTTAGCGATTTTTAGTGACCTGCAATTTAAAAACTATAAAGACCATCACTTCAGCTTCACACTCTCCTTTCTAAGCGGATGGTTAAATAAGGTTAATAAATTACACTAAAATATCAACGTAACAGGTGTGTTGAAACAATATTTTAAATTTCATGTTCGCAAAAAAATTATATATCGACATATTTCGGGCGCAAGAAATCACACGCTGACATCACAAAATCTGTTTGTGAAATTTTTTTTTTTTAATTCAAACGAAGTCGCCGCGCAAAAAAGCCGCCTGATCGCTGTTCTACGGTACGAACGTGCTACCACAGGTGCCACCTAGCGTGCTTGTACTGTAAGTACTACGTTATTACGCGTTTAGGAGCCAGAATGCGTTCTGGCCAAAATGAAACCAGGAAGGCGATACACGTAACATTTTCACATACATGATGTGGATCAAGAAATAATATGAAAAATTAACACGGACAAATTAGCTTTACATCAAGTGTGCATCCTTCCTGCACACCTTGCACCAAACGTCAGTCGACTCTGTTGTTAAACCTTTGAAAGTTCATTTCTTGCAGGCAGTTTACGCCGAATCATAGGAAAGTTGTAAAACCCTGGATTGTGTAACAAAATTTGAAGAAATATAAATCAATGAAAAAAAAAGGAAAATATGTCCATGCGCCCGAAAGATAATTTTTCGCAATTTTCCAGATTTCGACCTATCTAACTAATATGAAGTAAATGAGTATTGTTGAGAAGAGTTTTTATTAAAAACATGTAGATGCATAAATGTAGTGCCCTGAAAACTCATTGCCATAAGCCTACGATCTGTTTAGCCAGCTATTAGCGAAAAACTAAATAAAATTTGAATTTTTGCTCCCAGATGGTATCCATCCCCCTGAATGTTCATCATTTTCCCGTGGAACTCTTTTTAAGTCCAAATTCCCAGTACGCAACTCAAATGTTATAATTAAGATTTTAGGACCATAGGGGAAATGGCAACAAAATTGTAATACCGAAAGTCCATTCCTCTATAATAAATCAAAAAGGGGCCACATAATACAAACAGTATATTAATATTTCGTAGAGGGAGGGCGAGTCTGTCATTAGCACAATCTTTTCAATGGTCCCCCAGAACTCGTTTTTGAAGTAATAAATATGTAGTTTCACTGTTACCATTTGTCACGTCCCTTCCGATTCAATGTTTATTTCTTAGCAGGAAATTAACATCCGGAATACAAACCACATTATCCTCCTCTTTGAAGAAAACTTGATCGAGTTCGGTATATTTTTTCGCCCGTTAGTTATTTGACTGTGACAAATTACAACAGCTATATTATGCTTGTTGTATGATTGTTTGTTTGTTATATATAGGTATATTACGTGTAAGCATGTAATTTTTAGGGTTCCGTACCCAAAGGGTTAAAACAAGACCCTATTAACTCCCATAATGCTAATAAGGGTAATGCTGCTGACATTGATACGATATTTGTGCTGCAGAAGAGGGCTGTTCGTGCTATTTATAGAATGGGTCCAAGAGAATCCCTCAGAGAAAAATTTAAAGAATTTAATATTATGACGATACATAGTCAATATATTTATGAAAATATAATTTATGTACATAAGAATATTAATAAGTTTACTAAGAAATGTGACCTGAATACCATTAATCTCAGGAACAAGCATAAGCTCGTGTTAAACAGTACAAGATTATCTAAAATTAGCAAATCATTTGCATGCAACTGTATAAGATTTTATAATAAGTTACCACATCATGTATCTGAAATGTCACTTAGTAAATTCAAAGGGTTTGTCAAGCCTAAACTCATTCAAAAGGCATATTACAATATTAAGGACTATATTAGCGACACAAACCCTTGGAATTGACTGATAAGTGGTAGATTGCTCTGTTGTCGTTGCTAGCCTTTTTTTAGTATTTATACTTATGTTGTTAAATGGTGATAACATAAAAAAAATACCCGGCTGAGTTTGTTGTGGGCTTCTTCTCAGCGGCAGGGCGCGTTTGGAACCCTCGTAAACTTAGTTTTAAGTCGACTTGTAGTTATCACCATTATTATGCAGAAATGTCATGCCGACGTTCGCAAGAGCCTATATGTTGTGCCTATGTGAAATAAACATATTTTTGACTTTTTTGACTTTTGACATACAACAAACGTGATTTTTTATTAAGCTATTGCATAGCTTCTATCGCTAGCTTTGACGGTGCAGACCGAATCCAGAAATTTCGTAACGAAAATAACCTGGCACTCCTAAAGTAGAGCTTTTGGTACTAGGCTAGCATGAAAGCAGGGAGCGCAATTCCATCACTTTTTAGTTTTTAGTTTGCCATCTATCAAAAAATAGCAGAACTTTTTAATGACTTTTTGAAATATCTCGCCGTGATATTTCAAAAAGTCATTAAAAAGTTTTGCTATTTTTCGATAGATGGCAAAATTAAAACTAAAAAGTGTGAAGTTAGCCTGGTACCAAAAGTTCTACTTTTCGATTGATGGCAAAACTAAAAATAATTTTAAATTCTATGCTTTACCGCGGCAGTCTCCGAGTGCCACACGCCTTTTTTAGTTTATGTATTTGGTGGGAGAAGTGTTTTGGTTGGAACTTGTCTTGAATGTTCTTGGTACGGAACGCTCAGTGCGTGAGGCCGACTCGCAATTGACCAATTTTTGACTAAGTCATAGGACTTAGTCAAAAATTACAGAGTCCGTAGCACTGCAATATCAGATAAAAATGAGGTATTTGTTTCGCAAAGCAAGCGTTTAAAGATAAAGTAAAGCAAAATTACTTGGAATAATGCATAGGCTTATTAATCCATGGACGACGAGTGTAATACAAAATTCACGAAAAAAGTGTCCCGAGAAAACCTTTATAAACGAGGGTACATGAGTATTTTTATAAACAAACTAAAACATTTTAATTTATGTCTTAAACCACTATTCAGTTCGGACACTTTTTAGCGCTGACCCACAATCCTTAGTTTATAAATCAATGGAATATGGGACTTAATAATATCTGGTGTCTCAGGATGAGGAGCGCAGTGTAGCGGCGTCAGATCACATTGCAATGCTCAGTTCTGGGAAACTTTGCATCTGGTATGGGAAGGCGTATCACTTAACATCAAGAATGCTTTGCTCGTTTACTTTATTAGTTAGTGAACTGTACTATGAAAATACACTGGCCAATAGTTAGTGCGATAAATAAATTGTAGAGAATTCACAAGAGTATGTTTTTTTGATTTTTCATGGTGTTGCTTTAGCAGGCCTTCTGACACCTTTGGTTCCACGTACCCGTACTATCCAGGCGAACCCTTCATCCCCAAAACACAATTTATAATAAGTAAGTCAAACTTAATAAGTAACTCAAGGATTAATAAGGTTCATGTAAAGGTAAACTCAACCGATTTAAAAAAAAAATTGGTAGATCGTATGAAAATAAAGTATTTTTCACTCTAATACTCCTAAATTATTCGACGCACGCGCTTGTCAGTCACCCAGCCGCCATAACGTAAATCTTGACGCGAACCCACTACCGTCGAACGGCGAACCCCTAGGGGCCTTGAACATCACTTTGGGTAACCCTGGTTTAGCAGGACATCAATATATTTATAATAATTTTATCTCCACTAATATTTTAACTCCAAAAATTCAGAACGCCATGTTGTTTAGTCCTGTAGTGATGGTGCCCTATATTTTATTAGCTGGGCTTTCACGCTTTATATTAATTAGCAGCACCAGCACATGAAAAAGGAATTTCATATAAAACTTCTAATGTGCCGTAATAAATTAAAGCGGGCCGCTTTAAGCACATCCAGGGTACCTGAACGCTCTAAGTGGCATAGTTTGCCACAAGAGCATTTCGTTGTTACACGACTGTAAAAAGAGATTTTTACGGTTAAAAGAGGGGTAAAGCGTATATTCTTATTTGCGCCGTACGTGACCGCGGCCCTGCGTTTTATTCAACTAAAAGGATTTAAAAATGCTCCGGATTTTATATCGCGTATTATACGGATTTTTTCAGCGAAGCAACGTTTGTTTATTATAGTTAAAAAAAAAATCAAGCAATATGTCCGTCAACCCTCGTTTAACCAGCCCGATGCCCTATAGGGTTCATGTATGTATGTATGTATGTATGTATGTATGTATGTATGTATGTATGTATGTATGTATGTATGTATGTATGTATATAAGACATTGAGGATCTCCAAAATAAAACACAAATTGTTTCCCTGAAATAACAAAGAAACGACATTTAAAGTTCACTATATCTCGAGTCCTCAATCACATTCTTTCTATTAGTTTTTATAACAATAATATGCACAAAACAATCTGCGCGTCCCACGCCATTTTAAATCATCGACACAGATCAATATCATAGATACGCGACAAACAGCTGATACGCGAAGCGCGGCAAATTCAAATGAATGAAATGTCACTCATTTCATTACATCTCCCCCCCTAAGAGCGAAAATTCTAAGCAATATATCTGTAAAATGTACTTATAAGTCATCTTCATATTCATTATCATCTCCTTCATCTTCTTCAGCCTCTGTTATGACAGGTTGCAATTTTGTTATATGAAATAATGTTGATTCTGTTTTTCTGTTGCCTGTATCAATCCTATAAATGGAATTCGATATTTTCTCTATTATTTTGAAAGGGCCTATTTTTAATTCGTCTAATTTCTTTCTATTCAGTCTATTTCCATTTTCTACATATACACTGTCTCCTACATTAAATTCTTGCATTTTTCTATTTCTATCAAATATTTTCTTGTTATACTCATGAGATTTTATTGTATTCTCTAATGCCAATCTTCTATCAGCAATCCACTTGTCTTCCTTTTCCATCGTTTTGAATTCATTTGGTAGAATACTGACATTTGTACCATCCAGTAAATATTTTGGTGCAAAACCTGTAACGGAGTGTTCTGTTTCATTATATTTTTGTATACATTCTCTTGCCAGTGTTGTCCATGTTCTCTTATTATTTTTCTCATTCATTTTACACCTTATTTTATTTACTATTGTTTGGTTTAATCTTTCATTCAAGCCGTTCGAGAATGGTGTATTCACGGCTGTAAAAATTAGTTTAATATTATTTTCCTGCAAAAATTGTTTAAATTCTCTTGAATTTATGCCCGGATATTGATCTGTCAGGATAATTCCAATCTCATCTGTCTCTAGTACTTTCTTTGTTAAATTTATAAAGTCACATGCATTCTGGGTTTTCGAAGTCGCAATAAATGCATATCTTGTGTAGTGATCTACTAAAAGGTGTAGATATTTCTTTGTAGACCTAGATCCTCCAAATCCACCAATAGTATCCATTGACATTATTTCAAATGGTTTGGTAGCTGGTCCCAGTTGTGACATTAATCCAATTTTTTTTTGACATCTTGATTTATTTTTTATGCATATTTCACATGTTTTACAAATATTTATGATATTTTTTGTTAGGTTTATAGCCGTATATATTGAACTTATTTTTATCTGCAGTTGTCTGATCCCAATATGGCATAAATCTTCATGCACCTTTTTTATAAGTTTTTTACTAAATTCTTCTGAGAGGATAATCTTTTCCTGTTTCTTTATTTTTTTATAATAGATATTATTTTTTAGTAATAAATTTTGTTTCTTTTCTCTTATTGTTTCATTTTTCTCTTGGTCTTCAACTATATCTTTTATTTGTATTAAATTAACTATTCTCAATGTTTCCTCTCTGTTATCTTCTGGTTCTAATACAGGGTTTCGGCTCAAACAGTCTGCTTCTACATTTTCTTTACCAGGTATATATTTTACGGTAAAGTCATACTGAGATAGGTAGTATGTGAGATCACCCAATTCTTCATCTGTCCTGCATTTAATGTTCATGTTCTCTAGAGGTTTGTGATCTGAGTAAATGGTGAATTGTTTTCCGATGAGCCAGTGCTGCCAATATTTAACAGCTTCTTTCATAGCAAGACATTCTAAATATATAGCCTTTTTCCGTTTTTGATGTTCATTCAATTTTTTTGAGAAATATGCCACCGGTTTGTCTTTACCATCTAGTTGTGTCTGTTTTAATATTGCTCCAATGCCCTCCAAAGATGCATCGGTAAAGATTTTGATTGGTAAGTCTTTGTCGAATATTTCCAAGACCGGTTGCGAACATAAATATCTTTTTATCAGATTGAATGCTTCTTCACATTTCTCTGACCATACAAATTTCTCGTTTTTTCGTAATAAATTGTGTAATGGATCTAAAATAATTGCACTTCTTGGTATATAGTCATGGTAGAAGTTTATTTTTCCCAAAAATTGTCTGATGTTCTTTTGCGTCTTAGGAGTTGGAAAGTTCCTTATTGAAATCAAATTGTCTTTTAGTGGTCTTACTGAATTGTTCTGAATTATATGGCCGAGGTATTTTACCGAGTCTGAAGCAAAGGTACATTTCTTAAACTTCAGTCTAAAGCCTTCTTTAATTATTGCCTCTAATACATTTCTAATGTGCCTTATATGTTCTTCAAAGGTAGACGAGTATATCAAAATATCATCGATATAGTTAACAGAGTATCCTGTGAGATTGTGTTTTCTTAGAATATTGCTTAAGATTCTCTGGAAAATTGCTGGTGATGTTTTCAAGCCAAAAGGGAGGCAGGTCCACTGGAAGTGGCCATCTTGTGTGACAAATCCTGTTTTACTTCTGTCTTCCACCCGTAATGGTATTGCCCAAAATGCTGAGTTTATATCTAGTGTAGTAAAATACTTGCAATTTCTAGTTTTAATAATTAGATCATCTATCAAAGGAAATGGTTGAGCTTGTGGTATAACTATTTTGTTTGACTCTCTGAAATCTACACATAAACGGGATTTTCTATTTTCACCTTTTTTAAACGCCAATGTCACTGGAGCAGCGAAAGGACTGTATGATTCTTCTATTAAATTGTTCTTTAGTAACATCGATATTTGCTCTTCAATTTCTAATCTATCTTGTATTGTACATCTGTATGGTCTTTTACTACAATATTTATTTACTTGTAAATCTATGCGAGCTTCATAATCTTTAACTGAACCTATATCATACTTGTCCTTAGCAAATATTGTTTTATATTCCTTTATAATTTTCTCTATCTCAATTTTCTTTTGATTATCTAAATGGTCTGTCATACTTATAAATTCCTCTGTTTCTATGTGTTCATTGAAATTTACTGTATATTTTTTTATATTATTATCTTCATTTCTGTTATCTTTAGACATCCTGTCTATTTTATTTGTTATTTTCTTTTGTTCTATCTGCAAGTTCTCATTTTGGGTTAATCTGAATTTCTTTATCATATCTAATCCGATTATGAAATCATCAAAATCTTCATTTTCTACTATGTATACATCCACCTCTTCTTCTAAATCAAATATTTTAATTTTTATTGTTATCAAGCCATCCATCTTCTTCACACCATTAACCGTTTTCATGTATGCTATGTTCACATCATCTTTTTTTTCTTTTACTTTTATTAATCTTGAATTTATTATAGAAATCTGTGAGCCTGAATCATAAATACCACTCACTTCTAGTTTATTTTCTAATAAAATCTTGATTTTGATTAATGGTGTGCTTACTAGTTTTTTTTCTCAGTATTTATGTCTACTTCAATTATGGAGTTATTGTTTACATTTTTAGTTTTAAGAACTTTTTCAGGTTCATTTTTATTTTTCTTGAACCAACATGACTCCTCCGGATGATATCTAATTCCTTTGTCCAAAGACTCACAAGTCTTACATGACTTCTTCTCATAAGTTTTATTTTTATTATAAAATGTACTGCTCTTTATGTTAGTTGAGTTTTTCTTATACATCGTGCCTTCATATTTTCTTATCTCGTTGAACAAGTCAGTAGTGTTGTTGAGTTCATCCCTGTTTAACTTATTTAAGATAAATCCAGGTAAACCAGTTGCAATAAGATCTATCATTGTTTTGGAATCTATAGATTTGTTTATATCTAATAAAAGCCGTTCTTTTTTTATGGCATAATCAATTAACTGTCCTTCTTTATACCTAAATGCGAGAGCATATGTGACTATGTCCCATCCTTGGTTTTTAAAAGTTTCTAAAAACTTGTCTTTCCATTCACTCCATTCAGAATTTATTGTTAGTTTTATGATCATCGAGCTATACCAATCCAAACAAGGTTTATCTAAAAATAACCTCAAAATATCTATTTTTGTCTCATCTTTTGTTATATTAAAGCGCGCACCCTCTTTTTCAAAAATTTCTATCCATTGCATCGCATTAGGATTTTTGCTTGTGAATTTTTCAATAATAAATTTTTCTGAGATATGTTTTAAGTTATGTTGACTTTCTTTCTTAGTTGTAGTTTCTATTAATTGTTCCAAGATTTGTTGCAAAGTGTCATTTTTGTCCTTTGCTTGTGTTGTGCTCACTTCATCTAAATATTGATCTAAAAATTGCATATTACCTTCCTCATCTACATATGTCTTCTTTAGATTTTCATCCAACTTTATCCATACTTTTCTACTCTGGTGTCTTTTTTTAATGCTATTTTTTACTTTTGTGAAAGTGTTCGTTTTAACAATATATGTATGATGACTCACCGGCTTCAGTTCCTCGGGTAAAACATAACATTTTCCTTCTTCAGTAGATATTGAGGTTATAGCTAATACATTTGATTTGCCATCATTTGAGGCTATTATTGTAAACTCAAATTGAAGCCGGTCCATCTTCTTTTAGTTCACAAAAATGTCGTTTTATAAGACATTGAGGATCTCCAAAATAAAACACAAATTGTTTCCCTGAAATAACAAAGAAACGACATTTAAAGTTCACTATATCTCGAGTCCTCAATCACATTCTTTCTATTAGTTTTTATAACAATAATATGCACAAAACAATCTGCGCGTCCCACGCCATTTTAAATCATCGACACAGATCAATATCATAGATACGCGACAAACAGCTGATACGCGAAGCGCGGCAAATTCAAATGAATGAAATGTCACTCATTTCATTACATGTATGTATGTGAGTTTCTTTATTCCACCATAACTTATGAACGGCTGAATAGATTTGGACATATGGGGTATCCCATATGTCCAAATCTATTCAGCCGTTCATTTAGGTTAGCCGGTTAGCCGTTCAAGGTTAGAATCCTTACATCATTCCGAGTAACATAGGCTATATTTTATTGGAAAAAATAGTTTTACCGCAGGGCAGTCGTGTTTTTAAATTATTTTTCTACATTGCCCCGACCGGGGATCGACCGGCACGCCAACCACTCAACCACGGAGGTCGTCAAATAAAAGTAATTTTAAAATAGGTTACCTATTGAATATTTACCTAAGTTACTTCGTTTCAAAAGCAATAAATATTATGATCCGTATTTGAGAATTTATGAAGAACAGTTAGTTACGAAACAAAATACCACGTTTTCTTCATAATTTTAATTTAATGCCTGCCTTTGTATTGCTGTTGTACAGAGTCGTTAGATATATATTGAGGTTTAAGCACACTGAAAACTTTGCACATGAATGTGGCGATCATAACGAGAAATTGCAGTTAGCCGTCTGTGTCTCTAGCTTCAAAGCGTCTACGACTCTTAAAAATAAATAAAGAGTTAGATATTTCTATGTGAATAAAAACTTTAGTTAATCCACTCAGTATATACCACAACTAGTAGGGCGCGTGAGTGCGCGGGCCACATGTGGCCCGCGTGCAGTCTTCCCGCCTATAAAGGTATCGCCGTCATCTCCATCGCCAATTGGAATCCGATTGGCAGTGGGCTTAAAAATGACCAAAGAGCACTGTCATGGTTTTAAAGATAGTTAAGGGCTGTTAGAGCAAAAAAATACGCTGAACCTCACCAGATGAGGTTCAGCGTATTTTTTGCTCTAACAGCCCTTAACTATCTTTAAAACCATGACCGTGCTCCTCAACCATTATCCAAATCCTAGATCATCATCACTTCTCATACTTTCCTCTGGCAGTTCTCTGAAGAACTGGGTCAATTCCTTGGATAGTTCCCTTCTTATTGTAGCATGTACATTTTTCATGGAAAGATAAATTCCGCCGCAGTGCATTATTTTCCATGCATCCCGTAGAACTTGAGATCCTGATCACCTCTTGCTAAGAAACCACTCTCTTAACTTTTATACTTTCCGAGATAGAACAACACGAAATTTGTATGGCGGCCATCTTGAATCCGCCATTTTGATTTTTTTTCAGCTAACTGCCAACTGGATGTCGTTTCGAGTTACATTTGGTCGAGCACCCCCCACCTATCTTCGATACCCTGGCTGTGCTCTTCACCCGTCTCCGAAATCCTCAATCATCAGCTCTCTCCATATTTTTCTCTAGTAACTCTCCGAAAAACCGCATCACAACCTTGCATAATTACCAACTGTTAGTCTCTTCAACATTCCCCATACATTTTCTATGGAAAAATAAATTCCGCCATTTTGAATTTTTTTTCTAGCCATCAAATACACCTTTTTGTCCTGATCAACTCTTGTCAAGAAACCGTTCTTCCATCTTTTATACTCTTCGAGATATTGGCGAAATTCGTTTGGCCGCCATTTTGAATCCGCCATTTTGAAATTTTTTTCAGCTTACTGCCAATTGGATGACGTTTCAAATGACATTTGGTCGAGCACCCCCCACCTATCTTCGATACCCTCCCCGTGCTCTTCACCCGTCTCCGAAATCCTCAATCACCAGCTCTCTCCATATTTTTGTTCTTAATGATTTTTTCCTTTCTATACGACATGATCCTTGAAAAAAAAATTTTTCATACAAAATTGTTCAGGAGAGGTGATCAATCAGTCAGTGGCCAATCAGCACAAGCAGCTATATATATATTAATATACATTAGGTTTAACCAGTCCTTGGGAGCCTTTGATTCGTTTGCTAAATGGTGGTAGAATTAAAGAATACCTGACTGTGTTTATTACTTTAATAAACTTAGTTTTAAGACGTGAATATTTATCACCATTATTGTGAAACTAAGTGCTTATTTAATAAAATTTATTGCCTCATCATCAGTACCTGTTAGTTCGGCCTATGTGAAATAAAGGACTTTTCAATTTGATTCAATTGAAAAAGTAGTATGATAACGAATGTAACGGTATGATTGAAAGGAAGTCAAGTGAAAAAACCAAAAATTGGCGACCGTATATTTAAAGAGCTTTTGAAAACTTAATTTTGGTCCGACACAAAATAGTTAAGGGAATTAAGCGGGAACGTGAGCAGAATGGCCGACCTCTACTAATGAACCGACAGAATTCGCTAGAAACATGAGAGACAGTGAAAAATAATAAACAAAACTTTGTCAACGGTGAGAATTTTCCACGATTGTGATTAGAATATGCGGAAAAGGTTTCACACTGGAGATGAATTTGTGAGATTGTGTGTATTTTGTTTTTCACTGTCACTCTGCATACAATATCTTGGCTAGTGGGATAGCTTATTTTCGTCATCAAACTATTAGGTCACTAAAGACCCAAATGGTCAAATTAAAATTACCAGTACGGGTAGTCTCTACAAGTTTTTCGAGTGTGCTCTATTCGAATGTGTAACTGAATTTTTCCATACATTTACAGCCAGCGCCCCAAGCGGTCTCTTTGTGAGCTAAATTTTCCGCGACTGAGTTTCTTTCGAGTTGCGAGTCGTTCATTTCATGCGAGTTGATCGCTGTTATGGGTGAATTATGAGCAAATTCTGAGTACTAGTGCATATATTACCATCTTATAATTTAAAAATGACGTCACTATTGATCATTAATTGTATACCTTGAGTGCCTTCAAAAACATACACATAAACTTAACACTTACAAACTACTTTCTATACTTTCACATTTTATAGTGTTAATGCGAGTTCTTATAGTCGTAGGCAAAGGATCGTACGTCGACGCGCGATGCATAAATTTGCGATGAGTTGCGTGTTTACTAGGTACAGTCTTTACTTCGAAAAACCCGCAACTACGATTAAGTAAAACTATTCAAAGATTAATTCGCCACTAGCGGTACAATTTCGTGGTCAAAATGAAGTGGAATGAAAGAGAGAGAATTAAAACAAAATGTAAAGAGGGGCAACTTGAAAATTTCATTTCGGTTGCACACAAAATAGCAAAACGAAATTAAGCGCGGACGTGAGGTGAATGACGACCGGCGTCTAATGAAGCGACGGGCTTGCCGCTTCACTCACGAAATATGAGATGCTTAAAAAATATTAAATACAGAATACGCCACTTTATTAATGGGGAACATTTTTCTCGCGGACAACTGAGTTCTTGTTGTATTGACCGAAATGTATCTTCTGGACAAATTTTGGAAGGAAATAAATTATTTCTCCATTATAATGCATATCATCGGTATGCTTATGGACTTATCATTGAGGACTAATACAGACACTGGTGAAAAGTTCATAGATTTAAATAGGTCAACGCTCGCGCTCCGACGAAAAATTATGGAAATAGTAAAAAGACTTGTTCAGCAATTTTTCATTTAACTGTCAGTGGGGCGATTCTTGTAGATAGAATTTTACATCGCCCAAACATCGCCGGTAACCATAGCAACGCAACCATAAACAGCCACTGATCAACTGATGCAAGCATTGACCAATCAGTGCCCGGGATGTAACTTCGTCGAGGCTATAAGCATTTTTGCAGAATCTATCAGCACTTGGGTTCATGATATCAGAGTTTATACAGTTCGTAACAAAAACTTTGTTGGCCCTTTTGATGTACCTATACATAATCATGTCACCTACATGATTATGTATAGGTACATCTTATTTAAAAAAATCATGTACTGGTTAATGTTGGCTCATAGTCAAAATAGTTAATAAAATAGACACATAAAAAATGTTTCATACATCTGATAGTACTCCAAATTCAAAGGGGCGACTCGACGCGGCGGCGGCGGCGTGCTTTGAGCCAATCTGCGAGTGCCGTCGTGCCGTCTACTAGCCTTTGTATTTACAAAATGCCGCCCGCCGAGTGACCAGTAACTCGCGCATTTTATTACTTCTTTCTCGCCGCCCTAGAGTTTGCAGGGATCAGAAATCATTTTCATTTTACAAATTATGATGATTTAATATTTAATTTGAATATTTTAATTTTATCGTTTTTCCGAATGAGTTCATTTTTAATGTTTGAATATCGATTCTACTAACGCAGCTCACAGGAATCACAGGGTTTTTGTTACACAGTGTGTAGGTGGTAACGATATTAAAAAATCCTTGTATATCGATGCTTACCATTCCTCCTTCTTACCTTACTCCTTACTTTCCATTTCTTTCAATGAATGTGTATCCGTATTATGGCTGTAGTAAGTTATGAAGATTTGAAAATGAAAATTAGGTTGGTCAAGATAATAAAATTATTAAAATATACTGTAGTTGACAAAATTACAAATGTAGCTACGTGAGAAAAATGGCGACTGGATCTAATGAAGCGACGGCATTCGCTCAAAAAATGAGCGACGCTAAAAATAATAAATAAAGTACTTTGTCAACGGAGCAAGGTTTTCCTTTTTAAGCGAATGCGAATATACGAAAACGTAGCCCGTACCTATTAACTGAAATTTTAAGCGCATTTTAATGTTTTACATGTTTTTCATAAAATTTATTTTCAAAAATAACAATTATTTTATTAATTAAAATATTAACAAAGTATACTCGATATTAAAGTAAGATAAATCCGGCCAAGTGCTCATCGGACTTCTTCGGAATCTTTTTTCTTTCTAACTTTGTTTTTAAGGTTAATTGTTAATACCAAAAAAAGTATAAAAGATACAGAGTTTATTTTATTTTTCCCGTAAAATATACATTAATCTCTATTAATCATAGTAAAAAGAAGATAACTAAGAGGAATAGTATAAATACAGTTCATAATTACGTGAAACAGTTCTAAAATAGACATACAACTTACGCTCATCTTTACTTATCTTCGGCATTGGTAGGTATAATTCGTTAATACTTGGGTAAAAAAAATGCAATAATAACACATTTGTATTTCTTCACTTATCTAACTTTCTTTTTCCAGATGAGTGCCGATTCTACTGAGGATCGAACTCTTCATGACGCTCTGGGGCTGATGGCAGATTATGGTCGAACACCATAAAAAAAAACTTATCGAGCTCTAATATTTTTCTCAAAAATTAAATTTTCTTCAAACCTTCCTAGTGACTTCGGTGTGCGGACATAGCAAAGTTTGGCCTGAAAGTGACCCTAAGCCACGCAAACGACGAATATTCAAGTATAAAGTCGACGTCGAAGGTATTACGTCAGCGCCCGAAACTTTGAAACTGTCCACACCAATTACAAGATTTGGCTTTTATGCAGCTCCTTTTGTGCTCTTTGAAGTGTACTCGTAAATACCTCCGGGTAATGGAGGAGCGTTTGCGCTTTTTTTTAGTAATGGAAGATGACGATATATTTCTTTACGCCCTTTTCCTTTTAGGGCGAGTGTAACGTTTAAACTGGGTAATTTCTGTCTTTTAAGAGCGTCGTCGGAAAGGAAACTTTTGTTTAAAACTATTAGGTACCCATGACAATTGACGACCTCTGTGGTTGAGTGGTTACCGGTTTTCAAGGCGCCGCCATCTCTGAGGTTCCGGGTTCGATCCCCGGTCGGGGCAGTGAAGAAAAATTAGTTTTTTACATTGTCTCGGGTCTGGGTGTTGTTGTACCTTCGTTGTTTCTGATTTCTATAACACAAATGCATAAGCTACTTACTATGGGATCGGAGCAATGTATGTGATGTTGTCCTCTATTTATATATTTATCTATTGTTTTGGTAAGTGAGAATAGGTCGTAAGCTATTTTGCATAACTACCCCTAAATGGCAAAACAACGTTTGCCGTGTTAGCTATTTTTTAAATATTTTTTTTTATAAATAAACATGTGACTTGTATTTAAATTATTATTTCTATGAATACGCAATTCATAAAAATAATTTCAATGTGAACTCTGATTGTCAAAAACACATCGATAATAATAGGAAGTATTCAATTTTAAACTTCAAATTTTTGTCAGATTTGTAACGAAAATCAACATTGAATTCGAAATCACGGAGTCTGTTTTGTGTCCGATTTCCGCATTTTAAAATTCAAACTATAAAAATTGCGTCAAAGTGGCTTGCAATGAAGCCAGTTGATGCACGTCCGATGCCTTTAAAAAGTGGCCAATTCTGAGGCTGATTTCAAATTGGCTTTGTGCTTTTATAGCTTATTTGGTTGACATATTTTTGGTTACCTTATATTACCTACTAAGCGCCCTCCCGCTTCAAACTACCGCAACCCGCGCTCGTCCATTTTCCAAAGTAATCGGTAAAGCTACTGCGAACGGGTAGTAACTAGTAAGTACCAAATTCAGTCCTTAGACAGAACCATTTGGTTCAAGGATGGCATCTCATGTTTGAACTGAAAACTAAACATGAAACGCTTTTGGCAAGCAGAACTCTGCTTGCCAAAAGCGTTTGAGGAAGGACACTGCGATCATTCCAAAACCGATACCGCAGCCATTGAGATCTCTCAGAGACTCAGATCGAAATCTGATACAAGCACCCGGTTTATTGTCAATTGCCAATGAGCAAGGTAAGGTTCGGCAGCTGTAAAAATCTTTACGACAAACGGAGCTCGGGTCGAGGGTTAAGTATGATTACGACATACCGCGTTATGGGTGACTTCTAATAGATTGTGCTGACGCAGAGCATGTGGGTGCAGATGCTATAGCCGTTTGAGTTTATAGATGCGCTGATTGGGGGTATTAAAATGTACTTCGGTCGCCGATAAAGCTGGGACTCTTGTGGTATTTACATCTACGCTTTATCACTGCAGCTCTATCTTCTCAAAAAGAACAATTATTATTTACAGGTAAGACAGATTACATACTTTATCACACAAATCTGCACACTTTTTAACATTATAAAGTTGTTGTGTTCATAAAAAGGGTTAAGGCTAGGGAATTACCAACTGAGCCGTCAATGAATTTGGAAACAAGTCTGTAGCTATCACGGTTTACGAGATACAACCTGGTGACAGACAGTCGGACGGACAGCGAAGTCTCCCTAATAGTGTTTCTTTTTTACCCTTTGGGTACGGAACATTAATAAAAAGCAACTTTAGCGGGAAGCAAATAGGAATGCCTACGAGTATCAATAGCAACTCGATCTTCAATGGTGATTGTTGGTGGCACTTGAATGTTAAATTGAGCGTTATCGATGGACAAACTAATCGTAACTTTCAGAGAGGAGACCAATCCGCCATGCCGCTGGGGCACAAGTTCTGATTGGCCGAAAGTCAATTGATGGTATGTAATGGATAGCAATCGTGTTTAAACAATCGCGATCGGAATCCTTTTTGTTTGTTCTCATCAAGACTTAAGAGGATATTTCAAATAAATTTTTTAATGGAGCAGGCGTTATTTTGCGGAAATCCATAATTAGTTGGATTAATTTGTTCTGCTATAATCCGCTACTTGATAAGATACTGTATGGTACAACATGCAGGAACACTGCCCCCATGAAACACCACACACAATTTTTCAACACTTTCTTGGACGCACGTTTCGTACCGACACCGGGACATCGTAGAGTAACTACTTACTTATTCTTAAATCGGCCAAGTACGAGCCAGACTTGTACAAGAGGGGTTCCGTACCATTATTATTTACTATCAATAAAAACAGCAAAAAATTACGTTTGTTGTCTGGGAGGAAATATTTGTTTATTTTAATTTTCTTTATTTAAGCAACCCTTGTTGAGATGTTTCAAAAAAAGTAGAAATTAGGTATTAATTATACTAATTTAATCCCAACAATAAAAAAATGTTTGAAATTGAAAGTACTGTAGTGTACTGTATGTAGTTTTAACGTCTTTCGAACAATTCAGGAAATAAGTAATTGTATTGAAGTAATTCCTATAAATATATTGAGTCAAAATTATTTAAGCCGATTACGATTGGCGCATCGTAATTCGCTCGAAGCCCAAATGTTTTGCTTGTTTATTGGCCTTTGAAGAAAATGAGATTTCGGCAACTCAATTAGATGCTGTCACTCGATATTATCACCTGCGGGGATTGAATCGATAACACGTTACATCTGTATAATAACACCATAATATCTAATATCTATAGACTAATATTATAAGGCTGAAGAATTTGTTTGTTTGTTTTAACAAGCTTTTCTCAGGAACTTTGACGACCTCCCTGGCGCAGGGGACGCGCGCTCTGATTCGTGTGGAAGGTCGCGGGTTCGATTCCCGCTACGGGCCACTTTGGAATTTTATAATTTCTAAATTGGTTCTGGGTCTGGTCTGGCTTCGACCGTGGCTTGTTACCAGCCTACCAGCAAAGACGTACCACCAACCGACTTAGCGCTCCGGAGCGGTGCTGTGTAGAAACCGTTGGGGTGACTTTACCTTACCCCAAGTTAGTACGTTAACATCTTCCGTGGCATCATCACTTACCAGCAGGTGAGATCGCAGTCAAGTACTAACTTGTAAGTGTAAAAAAAACTAATCTATCAATAAGAAAATACTAAAGCCAAAGATGACACGAACGCGGAACCAATCAAAAGAGAGCAAGTTCAAACTCTCACAGTAGTCTAGGATCCCGCTATACAACGACCTTCACCGAGCTGCTTATTGGATGAAAACCATTTTATATCCAATTAAATATGTTAATAAATATATCGCAAGTGGGTTGCCTAAAAAATTTCAGTCCAGGGTATGATTAATTAAGAATTAAAAAAAAAACCATTGTAACATGGACTCCTATTTGTTACAGTTTAGTTGACATCGTAGTTCAAATTAGATTGGATGTTATAAATAGTGCTTTTTGCCAGAAATACTTTCCTGGCTGAGGAAAGTATTTCTGTTCTATATTTTTTGGCAAAAGAAAGTTAACGGATAATAAAATCGTAGGTTTTAATCGCACAATTATGCACAATTGCAATTTGCGACCTGAATCACTCATCCAATCTAATTTGAACTAAGATGTCAACGGAACTCTAACAAATAGGAGTTCATGTTACAATGGATTTTTTAAATTCTTAATTAATCATATCCTGGACTGAAATTTTTTAGGCAACCCACTTGCGATATATTTATTGACATATTTAATTGGATATAAAATAATTTTCATCCAATAAGCAGCTCGGTGAAGGTCGTTGTGTAGCGGGATCCTAGACCATAGGAACAAAATGGAATTTTTCTTCAGTTATCTTCTGAACCCAGAATAATTTTTTCGAAAAGGAATGATGACAGTTGATTGACACAGATTCCTATAAACTCGTAAATAACCTTAGTTCACATTTTCATATAAAAGTATGTCACCAGTCGCCACTCAAAAAGCATACTCGGTGAACAGTTCGTGAAGCGCTACAAAATATACTTTAAGCCACTTAAAACTTTCCGATATCAAAACAAGTAGAAATACAATAGAAAAAGCCGTAAAAATAAGTCATAATTTAACGGGAAAGGAAAAAGTTGGACGATGACAAACTGTTGGGGTATGATAACTGCCAGACAACAGATGTTTGTGAATTTTTTACCGTAGCTTTTAATATTGCAAGAATGGGCAGAAATGAAATTATGACGGATGTAAAACATTGAAGACAATACAAATGTGCAGGTTCTTGTACCTAAAATGCCTATTCTTCACTATTAGGTATCTTGAAAGCATAAAGAAAAAGGGGGCTTTTTAGCTTCCAGATGTTTTTTGTTGAAAGTAAGAATATTTACAGAAAAACAAGGTCTAGATTCTGGAGTAATAGATACAGAGATAAATTCATTAATGTACACAACATAAAAGTGAAGGAAAACACACAAGCTAAAATGAACATGTATATAATTTGCTGCTTTATCGTTACATGGCGATTTCTCCCAGGAATCATCTTAAAACATATATATTTTAGCAAATCTTTTATAAAAGAATATTAATTGTTTTAATTTATGCCGCGTATCTCAAAAACGGCTCTAACGATTTGAATGAAATTTTGTATCTAGATAAGATTTTACATTCTAAGTTTTCCCATAGTTGTATTTATTACATAATGAAAATATCGAGCATAGATAATAATAATATCGTCGATAAAATTAAACATAGCAAAAGAATAAAAAAATTAAATTGTTTAAGAAACAAAATATTGTGCAAGGACAAGAAAATTTAAAGCAAAATCCGCATCAGTCCTAAATTATGAAATACCATACGAAATATTGTTCTTGACTTGATTTTTGCGGACCGCGCTGAAGGTAAAAGCTGGCAAAATGTAATATAAAGGAGGACAAGCTAATTGGCTCGCAGCAATCAGCGGGAATAAGTTAGCAGCTCATTACAGCGTTGTTTTGAAGAAAACTGTTTGACTTTGGAAATAAAAACTTAATGAAGCGATCGGGTGTTCGACTCGACAAACAATTTAACGGGAAGAGTAAGGTTGCGTTTATAATATGCTACTCTGAAATATTTATACTTCTTTTTATCTTGCACATCATTTACAATACGTTTGGTTTACAGTGCGTGCATGAGAAAGAGAAGTAAAATTTGTATTTCTTCGGTCTCATAGTCCAGTGTTCAAGAAATATAATGGCGAAATAGAAAATTATCAGATGCAAGATATGCGTGCTGCTTGTTTCAAACACCGTCAAAAAAATGACATTGTAAAGATCAATGGTGCGGGCCCATACATCGGTTACGCTAATGCAACATGAATGCAACTATAACTAAAAATTTTTTTTTGATTGGGCCTGCAAGCCTGAACTCAATGCTGAAAGATTTTTCTTACAAAAAAAGTGGAGAAAAATTAATATTTATTTTCAAAATATTGTATCTGAGTAATATACCTAACAACAGCGACCTCCGCCATGAAACATCCGAGAGCATAGACAATACACTATATAGTACTCTTTTTATAAATACTTGTCATTTGTCCCAGAATTTGTCACTGTTGACAGTTTAGACTTAATAGTTGTCGGACAGTGTTGCGAGATGCCGGAATTAAAATCTCCAATCGACTGAAAGAAAAATCTAATTGAGTTAATAAATCAATATTGAATTACAAGGATATTTCGGAAACGCTAAACTACCAAGACAAAATAATCTATGCTCAAAATAATCGGTTGTAATAGATTTAAGTATTACTAGCTTTTGCCCGCGGCTTCGCCCGCGTGAATTTCGGGGTTTTACAAATCCCGTGCGATTCCTGGATTTTCTGGGAAAAAACAGCTTATGTGTTAACCTAACTTCAGAAACACGATTGGATAAAAATTTCTCGCCAAAAAGTTCTACCAAAAATTGCTCCAAAATCTCCATTTTTCTAATTTCCATCGAAAACTACGATGAACATAATTGTAATTTTTGTTTTAATGTATCGGTAAAAAATAATTCCCAAAAACGCTCAGAACGACATTTAAATAACTGGCTTAGTTTTTGAAGTAATTAGGTAAAACAACGTTTTTCTGTTATATTCTTCCGCAACGCTGCATACTAACCTAACCTTTTTTTCGTGGGGAATCCTCATGGATACCCAGTCGCCCGGGGGAGCGGCTGGGTTATGCCGGACTCTTACCGGCTAAACCCCACGGTGTTTCCACCTCGCACCGTATGACGGGAACACGTGAACGCTTGCGCAAACCTCCGCGAACCCGCCGGTGCCCGGCCGCTTGCGCAGCCCCTCCACGAGGTGGAGCATGGAGCTCCCCTCAAACAGCAAGGCCCGCCGGAAACACCTAAGCCGGCCTTACCTCCTCGGCGCCCATCCGTAAGGCGACGGATCCTCCCGGGACCGCCACCCAGGGGCCGTGGGCACGGGTAAGCCGATACCTGCGAAACTTGCTCCTGCACTTCGCAGGCATCGACCTCCCATACCCCGCGGCGGATCTGATCTTTGGCTCCGCCGCAAACCACAAAACGGCCGCAGAGGACAGGGAGAACGGCAACGAAACACCGACACTCCTCTTCCCCTGCGGCCCCGTCGCCGACGCATCTAACGGTGCGCCACCGTTTGGTCGCGGGAGATAGGGCGAGCTGCAACGACACACCGAAACGCCTCTCCTCCCGCGACCCCTCCTGGCTGCAGGAGACAGAAAACTTTGTCCCCCGCACCCCTCTTGGATGCATCCAGAGCGGGCCCATCTCCAGGCCCACTCCGAGCATCCCCTCCTGGATTCCTTTTGGCTTCACCGTGGGGCCCAACCACGGCTACTGAGCCCCCCCATCGCGACAAGATTGGAATCCATCGGGGGGGATACTAACCTAACCTAACCTAACCCACCAACGTATTCATAAGAGTGAGAAGGACGAAAATAAAATCAACTTATCCGCTTAAGAGTGAAATAATTTCAGAATCTTTACCTTACAGGTATCCATTTTCGCATTTATAGCATAATTACTATCACAATATATTCTATTGCTCAACTAAAACACATATTTTTAATAGCGAAACAGTTGTAATATCAGAAACTACTTATACAGGAACACCATTTTAGCATTATTAACCTGTACCTATCCCATTGCTTGACCAAAACACACATTATAAATAGCGAAACAATTGTACTTTCAGAACCTTTATGGGTAGGTACCCATTTCCACATTAATAGCATTACTAATTACTATACCATATCCCATAGCTCAACTAAAACATACATTGTCAGTAACGAAACATCTTAGTTCAGAACCTATATCATATAGGTACCCGTTTTCATAGTTATAATATTATTAACCTGTATCTCATTGCTCAACTAAAACACAAAATGCTAATAGCGAAACAGTTGTTATTTATAGCATTATTATCCCATATCCCCTTGTTCAACTGAAACACACTTGTTAAATGCGTACAGTGCTATGTTCAGAACCTACATAGTGGCCATTTTCACAATTATAGTGATAATAGATTCAGTTTTTGCCCGCGGCCCCGACCGCGTCAAATTCGCTTTTTCATGAATCCTAAGGGAAACGACATTTTCCCGTTATCGTTACCTATTCCAACCTTTAAACATGCTTTCAAGCAAGTTCGCTTGAACAATCTATCTATAGATGTAGCTATAGATTGCTCTAGAAAATTTGGTATTTTGAGTATCCCACGGGAACTACGGATTTATCCGGGATAAAAAGTAGCCTATGTTTTAATCCGGGTTATAAGCTACCTATGTTCCAAATTTCAGCTATATCGGTTCAGTATTTGAGCCGTGAAGGAGTAACAAACATACACACAAACTTTCGCCTTTATAATATTATTAGGATTAATAGGTGTAGTTTTCTGTCAAATAATCACAAATCTTCAAACAGTTTATTTAAGTGAGACTGCCTCACACGGAAAAATAATATTCAGTTTTACTCCAACGCAGTTGTTAACCCTAAACTAATTTAATCTTTTTATGTAAATATATTCGAGTAAAATAAAATGCAAAAAAAACAATTGAAAGCGATACAGTTATTGTCTTGTATTCTACAATATGATCTAAGAATTAACGTAGTACCTGAAAGTAGGTTTTTCTTAAGTTACGTGTTGTGTGCAAAAGTGGACCGATCGTCAAAAAGATGGAGTATAAAAGTGGAAAAGTTTGGCATCCGGCAACACTAGCTGTCAGGAATGTGGAATCGGAACCTATTAGTAATCAATTGAATTTCTTTAAATATGTATTTTATTTTTTGACCCGTCCTTTACAATAACTGGTGATACCTTGAAAAAATTAAGCTATTTACTAGAATTGTCTTGTTATAAATGTTACATCTAGACGCTAAACTTTATTTGTGTACATTTCTGCCACTGTTCTTTAGGTACGCTTTTCTAAATCTTTGAAAATTAACATGTTCAAGTTTTAGATGGATAGACAACGTCAAAAGAGTAGCGAAGGCCGGAGATGCTGTGTTTAAGCGGCGTAGGAACGTAAGTAGTCATAGTCATAGTCATAGTCATAGTCATTTATTCATAAATTTCAATATTACACGTCATCAGAAATTATAATGTTATAATGTTATAATGTTGTTTATATAGATAATAATAATTGATAATTATGTCATAACAACAATATCATTATAATATGTCAATATATTATTATAAAAAATTTTATAATCAAAAATCTACAAGTCATCAATACATATATAAAAGTAACTAGCTTATCCTAGAATCTTTCTTGACAGAAACTCTTTATAACTATAGAAAGACTCCTCGACAAGCCAACTTTTAAGTTTTCGTTTGAAACTGTTAACGTTTTGTGCATTTTTTATGCTGTGGGGGATCCTATTAAAAACCTCTGGACCCATACCTACGACAGTTTTTGAGGTTTTCTTAAGCCTGTGGTGTTTCGTCAGCAGGCGATCAGGATGCCGTAAATTATAATTCTGCATATTTCCCCTGCTTTCAAACTGATCCCTATGTTGTATAACATACATTGCCACATTAAGGATGAGTAAGCTAGGCAGGGTCAGTATGCCGAGCTTTTTGAAGTACGGTCGAGCCGAGGTATCTTGCGATACGTGGGCTAATATCCGAACTGCGCGTTTTTGGAGTCTAAAAGCGCGTTCCCAGTCAGCACCACGTCCCCATAGCTCAACTCCATATTGCAACAGGCTTTGCACCGAAGCAAAGTAGCATGCGCGAGTTGCTTCTGCCGATAACGTCGAAGCTACACGCTTTAGAGCGAAGCAAGCTGTTGACATTTAACCGCATACTTTGTCAATATGTGCGTTCCATCTTAGACCTTTATCAACCTGAAAGCCCAAAAAGGTAACTGTCTCGACCTTCTGAATGTTTTGACTTTGAATGGTAACAGACAAAGGTCGACGCTTTCGGCCAGCTAAGTCAAAATGTATGAAATGTGTTTTTAGGATGTTAAGGGCCAGACCATTTGTTTGAAACCATTCAAAAGTTAGTTCCGCCGTTCTATTGAGTTTATTTTCTAGGTCATCTAAGGTTGATGCAGTAGTTATAATAGCTACGTCATCAGCGTACATAAATATGTCAACATTTTCTAGACTACGAGGGAGGTCATTAAGCAGAAGTGAAAAAGCAAGGTTTGACAGTGACGATCCTTGCGGAACACCACTATATGACGTGAGGCTATCTGATTTTATAGATCCAGCCCTATCTACAACAGTCTGCTTTCTATCCTTCATGAAGTCAACTAACAAGTCTAATGCAGGTCCGTCTATTCCATAATGTTTAAACTTCATTTTTAGGATGCAATGATCGGCAACATCAAAAGCTTTAGAGAGGTCGCAGAAAAGTATTGCGACCTCTTATTTTATTTCACGAGCCCTCAACACTTTCTCAACTACCTCGCGTACCATAACAGTCGTCGAGCGCCCCGCCCGATAGGCGTATAATTGACGGTCTGATAACGCATTTGTAGCATTTAGGAACTCCGTTAGTCGCGTGGTTAGACCGTTTTCTAGTATTTTAGCTACCGCTGGTATTATTGATATTGGGCGGTAACATCCGGGATCAGTTTTTTTTACCTTTTCCTTTGTACAGTGGACATACTTTGACTTCTTTCATAGATTTAGGATACACACCCTCCCGTAGGCACCTGTTAAAAAGAACTTGCAATGGGTAGCTTACGATGTACCTACGCTATAGATACTAGCAAGTTAGTCGATACTAGCAAGTAAGTAACTGGGGTGGTGGCAAAACACGATTAGGAGGAAGAACTTTTCTGAAGTGTACACTGTACCCGGGTTAGTACCAACGGAGGTAGAGTCAAATATCCTACAGATAAATAAATATCCTATAGAAATTATGAATTATTGCCGTGTTTTGGTTTGAAGTACAGACAGAAATTACAGGGCGTAATTAGACATAGTTTGGCTTACAGGAGGCCGAGCGCAGTGGAGTTCATTATATGACATTACAGGGCAAAGTAGTATCTGTAGGGGGTATCTACACGTCGTGATGGTGTGATAAATTGGCTCAAGTGTGTTTTGGTGGATTATCTCTTCCAAATTATGATGATTATCTACATCTTCGACTGCATCGTCATATTATCATCAGGGTGAATGAGAAGTAACTTGCAGTGGAGTAAATAAACTATTTTTGACGTCATGTAACACTAAGTTAGTGACAAAACTCGGTCAAACAAGTGCAAGCATAAACGACCACGGTGGGATTGCAAACATACGACTTGCACTTTTCACTGTTACAAAAAATTCCTTGATGTTTTTCAAGCACTCTAGAAAATTTTCTTCATACTATGCGTTAAGCGCAGTGATGGTCAATTGGTTAGTTAGGATTTCGGTGGTCGGCACCTTTGCTTTTCGGAGTTCTGAGTGTTTTAGAAAACTAAAATAATATATCACTGGCTTGACGGTGAAGGAAAATATTGTGTGGAAATCTTTTGTTATTTACCACATTTAGAGTGAGTATAGAGTAGATATATGGTAGAGGTATGGTAGATAGAGTAGGTATATGGGTTACAGCCATATATAAGAAAACCTGAGGATATGGCCTATGATATACTTATAAACCAGCTGTTGTAGACAGAAGCCATTTTAGGTCTAGCCCAGTCACGAGACGTTTCCGTGTAGATACAGACGTTCAATGAATTTACATACGCCTACCAAAAATTTTACAACATTTTTTTCAAAAATAGAGTCCGATAATTGTAGGGCAACAATCAAAAACATAATATTATTAGGTTCTATCAAATACTGTGTGTATGTGTAAAATATAATACTCGTAATTTGCGCATTCAAATCGTTTATTCATGATGAAACTGTGCCAAAACAATATGCAAATATTTATAATGCTACCCCGATCCAATGATTACGTATAACATTGAAGGACGCGCTCCCCCGGGCCCGTACCCGCATAATTTGAGCCGAAATTGCTAACAACGATGATAGCAAACATCTAGATACACAGCTGGAAAGGATAACGACAAAAGACGTATGGGATCCCGTACCATGCTGTTTCAAAGCCAAACTCTACTGTTTGTTGACTACGGTCTAGACTATAAATAGAGGAAAACATCACATACATTGCTCCGATCCCTTAGTAAGTATCTTATGCACTTGTGTTAAGGAAATCAGAAATAACGAAGGTACCACAACACCCAGACCCAAGACAGTGTAGAAAACTTATTTTTCTACATTGCCCCGACCGGGGATCGAACCCGGAACCTCAGAGATGGCGGCGCCTTGAAAACCGGCACGCTAACCACTCAACCACGGAGGTCGTCCGTAACTCCTACAAGTATTATTTTTTTGATTAACATCCGGATTCCCGCGGATTCCATAGTTATAGGGAAATAAACAAGTTATATTTTTCAATAAAATCTGTACGACAGCAAATGTGCATTGAAAAAAAGTAACTTTTTGTATGCAAAATTAAGTCCCGATTTAAAAAACAATTTCCAAGTGCAAATGGTTCTTAAAAACATTATTTTATTTTCCTTGAACATTTTTGTCGTTGGGGGTCTGCCAACACTGCGCTGCCCGGTGCGTGGCCGCCATTACAGCTGGAGTGAAGGAGCACCTTGGGTCACCAACGTCCATTGGTCCTACAAGCTATGTGCCTCGGCCCTCGTCCACTTCAGTTTTGGAACACGTTGAACTTTGTCGGTCACTTTTTCACTTGATTCTTTTGCAGATCTCCTCAGTTCCGATTCGATCGCGCAAAGATACTCAAAGAAGTTGCTTTGGCTCTTTTGCGGATCTCATTTCTAATTCGATCGAAAGATACTCCAAGCAATAGCTCTCTCCATCGCTCGTTGAGTGACCCTGAGCCTTCTTATGAGGCCCTGATAGTAGGGGATCCCAAGTAAGGTCGACCTTCACCGAGCTGCTTATTGGATGAAAACTAAATATTTTATATCCAATTAAATATGTCAATAAATATATCGCAAGTGGGTTGCCTAAAAAATTTCAGTCCAGGATATGATTAATTAAGAATTTAAAAAAAATCCATCGTAACATGAACTCCGCTTTGTTAGAGTTCTGTTGACATCTTAGTTCAAATTAGATTGGATGAGCGATTCAGGTCGCAAATTGCAATTGTGCTTATTTACCTACGATTTTACTATCCGTTAACTTTCTTTTGCCAAAAAATATAGAGCAGAAATACTTTCCTCAGCCAGGAAAGTATTTCTGGCAAAAAGCACTATTAATAACATCCAATCTAATTTGAACTACGATGTCAACTAAACTGTAACAAATAGGAGTCCATGTTACAATGGTTTTTTTTTAATTCTTAATTAATCATACCCTGGACTGAAATTTTTTAGGCAACCCACTTGCGATATATTTATTGACATATTTAATTGGATATAAAATAGTTTTCATCCAATAAGCAGCTCGGTATAGGTCGTTGTATGGCGGGATCTTAGACCATGATAGTCAGCGACCGTGTCTCGGATCCGTAAGTCATCACTGACAACACGCACTGTTCGAAGACTAGTCTTCAGGCACTGAGGGATGTTGGACGAAAAGACATCGCGAAGTCAATACATTAAATAAATATATTATGTCATCATTGTAGAAATGTATTGTGTATCATATCAATGGTGTACAAGGACAAATTATCTGTAGCCCAGCACAATGAACTGTTTGTGACGCGGGGAAAAATTAAAAAGTTTTTGGAGCCGTGATTCGAAATTCGCTTTCCTCCACAGTATTTTCTCCGTCAAGATTGGAGGAACTTTTTCCTCGATTGACTGCTCCTTTGTTTCGTGTCCGTTTCTGAGCGTTTTTGGGATATTATCACCGACTCATTAAACAAAAATTACAATTACATCCATTGTAGTTTCCGATAAAAATAGAAAAATGTACTTTCGGCGCCATTTTGGGAGAATTTCGTACAGAGAAAATTTTATCCAATCGTATCTCTGCTTCACGGCGATTTGTTTGTAGGTTACTAAACATCGCTTTAATCGCCGTCTACGACGTTAATGAAATATTGAAAGAATATTAATATTGATGTTTGCACCAAAATATAAACCACAAGTGGTACGAAATGAAAGCACCAAATACATATTAAGAGGCATGTGAACTACAATGCCTCCATTCATTCAAAATACCAAATCATTAGTAATTCGTGCATATTTGGATCATGTTGTGGTGTTATTTGGATTCATATAGTAATAATCTATGCTCCTGGCCATATTTGGTTTGGAAATACTTCTTTAAAACGAAATAATAATCAATTTTGATCAAAATTTTTATAACTTTGGTTGAGTTCCGTAATACCAAAAATTATGAATGAAAACTTATAACTTTCTTTATTAACTGGTGTTTTTCTTTATCTGGACAATAAAAACTGTGCTCCTGAACTAATGCGACGTGAGATAGTGTTGTTTTTATTACAAAACAAATAAGCAGAAAACATGTCCTCTTTGACATAAAAATAAGCAAAACTAAATTCGTTTACAATTTCGTTTAACAAAAGTATTTCGGAACCAGATATGCAGGAGCATAGATTATTACTATATGAACCCGAATAACACCACAACATGATCGAAATTTGCACGAATTACAAATGATTTTGGTATTACGTTTGTAGACATCGTGGGTCAGTTGACTCTTAAGATAAATATTTTATTACTGACGAAAGCGTCAGACAATTCCTATTTCCTAGCGTATACATTTAAAGCTGATTTTATCGGCCAAAATTATAAAGAGGTCGACCGAACGGCGACGCTGATTTTATCGTCCAAAATTAATCAAACTTTTGCCCAAGTTTATATGTAATCCTTTACAAAATCGGAATACTGAAATTTAATCAATTTCAAAGATTGGACGGGTTTGACTACTTCGTATATTGTATTTGTTATTTCTTTTTTTCTTTGAAGGTTCTTCAGTGTTAGTGATAGAGCGTGTTTAGTGGTATGGCAATAAATAAAAATAGTCAAGATAGGCCCATCCGAACATTTTAAGTAAACGTTCTTCATACAAGCAAATGTAGCGACATCTGTCTTAACTCCTGCGAAATACATGTTTATTTTATTATATATTTTTTTATCTATGTGTCTGTGGTCACCTTGCCTGCAATATTATTATAATTTCAAAAGAAAAGAAATAGGTTTTTACCTATCATCCTATACTGACTACTGCCGGGGGGGGGGTGCAAAATAGTCATTCTTGCTCCCTTAAACCGGCGACATTTTTTCGCGCTGTTCGCCCTGTCTTTAGTATACGAGTCTGTGGGTATGGCAAAAACATTGGCCAGCGAATGCCAAGCATATGGTAACTGTAACAAAATCCAGTTGTCCACTCACTCGATGTAATCAAATCATTGTATTTTATATTAGTCTCATCATCTCAACCCCTTTTTATGTCCCACTGCTGGGCACGGGTCTCCTCTCAGTCTGAGAGGGATCTTGCCAAGTGCTGGTTGGTTGGCTTCACACTCCTTCGAGGACATTTTTGTGAACTCTCAGGCATGCAGGTTTCCTCACGATGTTTTCCTTAACTGTCAAGCAAGTGATATTTAGTTTTCTAGTATATCCTATAGTAGTCTAGTTATAAATTCATCGTTATATAACACAACTCTCTCATTCTAAACATCTATATGGAAAAGAGAGTCTTGGTTCGCCTAAGAAGGGACTTAATCTCACCTTAAAAGTGTTTACCTACACCGTGTTTTCGTATTAATAACATTTTTTTAATTTTCAGAGGATGTATGTAAATTAATATGTAGTATTGTCTGTTTTTTCCACTTGTTTGTAATTGCAAATCCATTCAGATTCGGGGGTAATGTCTTGATAAATATACTGATCAAATTGTAAAAAAAAAAACCAATAGGTACATACAGCAACACATACTTATTGTTTTTATACAAAAAGCGGTTTTGAAATGCGCAATCCTCGTCATTATAATTTTGCAACGGAATATCGCGTGTGTTAACAACAAAAAAGCGAATATTCGCCATCAAAGCTGCAAATTGATAATACAAAGCGTTCGATCGTTATCGAAGCGTTTAAATACTCATTTACAAAATTGCCCATCTCCGCCCATTATTCGCGAAATCAATTCCATCATCAAAGTCGCGTCATGGAAATCGTTTTTCCCCATATCAAAAGAAAATTTTTCTTCATTTCATTGTGTGGAAAACAGTCGTAGTACAGTCGGTTGAAGAAATTTCTTTCTTTATTTTCAAAAATTATGTTATTTACACCGAATTTTTCAAAACAAATACAAAAAAAGTGTAAGGTACTTTCTTAGAAATTAATCACAAGAAATGTCAAAAATTATATGAGAACGACAGTTGTCATGTAATTAACCCTAGAGTGGGCGCGCTATGAGCATTTTGCCGCCCTCGTCAAAAAAACGTTAATAATTCGTAAAATAGTTGCTCTAGAAGGATGCGCTATTTAGTAGCTGACCCTACTATTGTTGGCCACCCATGCCGAAAGGCAGGACGCCATCCGTACGCTGTGAGCCGCTAGAAGAGCTATTTGTTGCCTTCGGTCGTTGCGAGGCGGCATTTTGCTCACCGCGCGCCTACTAACGTATGTAAAAATTGTGTCAAATATTATTCGTAAATTGAAATTTACTTTGAATTTTATCATTTATTTGCGAAAAAATGTTTTTAATTTTGTGCTTTATCTGCTATGTAATATAAAAAGATCGATAATAATCGAATCGGTTAGAGCAAATGTCAGATTTTAATAATTTTGTTACAGTTGTTGTGGTCACAGTTTTTAGATAAGAATGTGCCTGACAGTGAACAATCTAGTGAATATATAGGGAGCACGACACGGCCACAAAACATTTGATAGACAATTAAGATTCTAAAAAGGAAGAACTTTGTTCAATTCATGTGCCGTTTGAAGTACCAACTACTCAGAAGCTACAAAACCTAGAATTACATATTACATTTTAATTATAATTACATTTTATAATGAAACCAAAGAAGGTGTTGATGTCGTACACCAATTGAAAGAAGAATACTTAGTTGGAAGAATGACTTGGTTATTTTTTCAATGATAAATATTGTTGGCATAAATAGCCAATAATAATTTACAAAGCTGATACTGAAAAAATATTGTTGCGCTGACAATATTATTTGAAAGAGATGGTCCTGGTTAAGTCATATATGACCATAAGACCTTCCATTATGACTTTTAATATTCCTTTGAGGTACCAAGTAGCTGGGTTTGGTTACCCAAAGAACAAGTATCATATTCAATAAAGAAAGGAAAATGCAGTATTGGCCCATCAAAAAAAGACTCACGAAAATAAAGGTGTTGCAGATGCTCCAAATTACTGTGCAATGAACATTGCACATGTATGTGTGAAGACTGTTCTACTAAAACATATCCTGTAGATGAAGATTTTATATAATTTCGTTATTATTTTCCATATTCATTAGTTTTTCATATGATAATTTAGAATAAGTCAAAAAAATAAATTAAAATTTAACTTTTTTCAAAAACTCGAATAAATCGAAGTTTCTATAACATAAGTTAATAAATGTATTGATTACCTTTATGTGTTTTACTTAAATCCTGATAATAATTTTTAAAATCAAATGCAGTATTCCCACTTAAAATAGTCAATGATGAGGAGCGGCAAAATGCTCCATACGCGCCCACTGCCGTTACGCGGGGAGACGCGCCCACTCTAGGGTTAAAATACTTAGTTTAAGAATGCACTGACCTACGTTTTCTCCATACATTCAAAATACCAAATCATTTGTAATTCGTGCATATTTGGATCATGTTGTGGTGTTATTCGGATTCATATAGTAATAATCTATGCTCCTGGCCATATTTGGTTCGGAAATACTTCTTTAAAACGAAATAATAATCAATTTTCATCAAAATTTTTATAACTTTGGTCGAATTCCGTAATATCAAAAATTATGAATGAAAACTTGTAACTTTCTTTGTTAACTGGTGTTTTTCTTTATCTGGACAGTAAAAACTGTGCTCCTGAACTAATGCGAGTGCGACATGTCCTCTTTGACATAAAAATAAGCAAAACTAAATTAGTTTACAATTTCATTTAACAAAAGTATTTCGGAACCAGATATGGCCAGGAGCATAGATTATTATTACTATATGAACCCGAATAACACCGCATCATGATCGTAATTTGCACGAATTACAAATGATTTGGTATTACTTTATGCAGATGACACTGTTTTAGTTTACTTCGGTCTATCTATCAACTCCATTATGAAAGATGTGCAAAGTGATTTAAATAATCTAAATGTATGGTTCCAATCCAACCTCCTTACTATAAATGCCACCAAAACAAATTACGTTATATTTGCACCAAAAAATAAGAAAATCCCCAACTATACGCCACTAAAGATCAATAACCACACTTTACTTAAAACTAACAACCAAAAATATCTTGGCCTAATTCTAGATAACCATATGATATGGAGACATCATTTAGATAAGCTTCGCAACAAACTCTCATCCTTAATGGGATGCTTGCGTGAGATCGTACATTGTCTTCCAAAAAAAGTAAGATATACTATTTATAACTCACTCGTGAAACCGCACATTGATTACTTAATTGAGTTATGGGGGGCAGCAGCAAAAACTAATTTAAACGTCATTCAAAGAGCGCAGAATAAAATTATTAAAGTCTTATTCCACTACGATTTTTTAACGCCTACAAATAAAATATATGAAGAAACGAAACTTTTTAATATACGTCAAACATACGTCTATAATACCGCAATATTGGTTAGAAAAATTCTTGATAAGGACATACACTCCAAAATAACTTTTACTAAGAGACACGTACAAAAACAGGCTTTGCGCCGAGCAAATCATCTCCTGCTAGCCCATAAACCGCGAACCAACTATGGTATCAAAAACATAATATTTGAAGGAGCGCAGATTTACAATAAACTTCCGAATGATATTAAAGACGCTAAATCTATATGTTCTTTCAAAAAAAAAATTGAAATTTTTCGTGCGTAGTAATGTGTCTATACAATAAGCCATATCCATTTGCCAGTGATCTGTGTTCTTTTCGCCGGTCCATAATGTTTTCTGTCGCATCAAGTCGCATTTTGATAACTACCCACTTTTTTTTTAGAATGTGTAATTATAGCTAGATAGTTCATATGATAGTATTTTGTTGTTTATACATAAGTAGTAAATGGTGCATGCTCAGTGTAACAATTACTTTGTTAGTTAAGTTTTCTCATTTAAGTGAATTACTGTAATTCTTTTGAGAAAATAAAGATCTTAAACCGTATTACGTTTGTATGGGAGACATCGTGGGTTAGTGGACTCTTAAGTTAAAAAAATTCTTGACGGACCTGTATTTTTTGCGGAGTGTACCTGGAGTACAATCAAAACTGTATGAAGAAGGGCGGTAATGTTTGCACGCCGACGCGTTAAAATATAAATGCCTTTTAACGCCTCAAAAGGGGCCCTTAGTACCTACACTCAAACATTTAGAATGAAGCTCGATTACTTACATGATTCGTGTCGTGAATTATATATTAAATTGTACAGAGCATTCTCTATATTGATAGAAATATGAGAATTCATCATTCGTAAAGCCTATAGAATTAAGTACATATTTATATGATGTTGTATTGAAAGAAATACTGTACAAAAGAACTAAAAAGTAGGTAATTACTAATAAAAATAAAAATGTGAACTAACAAAACTAATTAATATAAATAAAAATAGGAGTTGAGTCCTAGGCAACAAAATTAACAATAAAGAAGTAACAAAATATTGTTAATTTTATCATTGATATATATCAATAAGGAAAATAAAGGCTATTAATAAATAAAATAAAGCCTTTAGAAAAGAGCAGTTAATATATTGATAGAGAAATATAAAATTCGAAGAAATATGGCGTTTCGTTCAAATATTATCTTACTGCGAATATAATAAAGCACCAGTTGTGCTTGTGGAGTTAATTTATTTTTTTCTGGGAAAACTTGTTAATTTTTTATTGGTTTGAAATGTAAGCACTGATGAGATTTGTATATTGAGTTGGAGTTAGTATATATATAGTATGAGCTATACGACAAAAAAAGAGGAAAGGGAGCACAGATTTTAGAAAGAATTTCTTCGCATTTGTGGTATGTATCTTTGAACACTATATTACTGCATTTAATATAAATAAATCTAGTTGTTAAGTGAATAAAATCATGTTAAGTATTTTAAAATAGGTGTGTATTTACAAACGTATCCAAAAAAATGTAGGAAAAAAGGATTTACCCACAGGATTAAACATAGAATTAAGTAATTTTTACGAATATATCCATTTTAAACAATAAATCAGTGAAGGATCAAGGAGTAACAAATTTTCAAACATACGCTTATTTAGAAATATGTAATTATAATTAATTATTATCATTGAGATAGGTTATATTGGTCTGATACGATAAACGAAGAATTTACATATTCGTCAGTAAGAAAGGTGAAGTTGGTAAAATAGCAATGTTTAAATTCGAAGTTTCGAGATTTCCAGTCGGTACTTTATGTACTCGTCACCATTACAACCTGCGATGTTATGACTGCTTCAACCACGCTTCAACTTATACAACATGATAAGCGAGTGCTTTAACTTAGAGAGCTGCCGACGCTTAAAACTTTTGCCTTTATGGTATATAACTTAATCGCTCAGCTTTAGGGTTATCACTTATATCACTATACCTACTATGAAATAAAAAAAATCACGAGAACATTTTTTTTCGTTGATGTTTATGAATATTTAGTGGTCGAATCTTTAAAAATCTCTAGATTAGACTAGAAGGTATTCCAAATGTCAAAGAATTCATTATTTGTTAACTTGTAGATCAAGACCTTAGAGGTCCAAGTGACAGCCGTCGACTTCAAAAGTGCGGCAAAAATACTTTGCCTAATTTAACAAACCCGAGCCGTCGCTACACAATTTTTAACGCACACTAGCATCCTCGCATCATACAAATTTAAAATTGACACACTCACACTACAACAAAAAGTTGCCGCACTCACGAAGCTGTCGTTGTTAGGAAGGGCTCTATCTAGTCGGAGCGTGAGCGACGACCTTTTATAAATCTATGATCAAGACCTTGTCTTTTATAATTTCTGTGATTCAAATTTATAGCTAGTTCTAATTTATATTATATTGTGAAATAGTGATAACAAAAAAAAAATGTTGTTGTGGGCTTCTTCTCAGTTCAGGGCGCGTTGGAACACTCGTAAACTTAGTTTTTAAGTCGTTAAGTAGTTATCACTATTAATAAGTATATGTTCCTACTTGACCTTTCATAAGTGCTAACAAGTAGTGGCCTATATGAAATAAATGATTTGAATCTTTGAATCTTTGAATCTTTGAATCTAATTGTAATAGCAATCTGGGGCCTTATTCTGTATCGTTCACTTAGTTAGTTAGTAACCCTAACTGGGTTATTAACCAAGAAAACGAAGGCAAAAATCCTATTTTTGCACAAATTACCAACCTAGGTCGGTATGATATCATATCAGTATACCATGCTAGTTGCTATCTTGTACAAAAGAATACAAAAATAGGATTTTTGCCTCCGTTTTCTTAGTTAATAACCCAGTTTGGGTTACTAACTAACTAAGTGAACGAAACAGAATCAGCACACCGGTCTTGTATTTCGATGTTATCTTGATTCCCCAACTCCAGAATTGCTTTTAGGTTTTTTAATAAAGTAAACTCTTAAATACGTAGGGATGTTTTTAAAATAAAAATAATTCTAAAACATTACACACAACTCGGAGTAAGTTTTACAAAATACGAGCTTGCACACACAGCGTACGGGGCGAAACAATAAAATTCTTTCACCGAACAAAATAGCTTTATGAATTATATTACTGCCTTATTTGAGATACTCCAGTCTTTTGAACTTTACGTTGCAGCTAAATTCTTCATTCTTTGCGATCCACACAACATCTAGCTTTAATCAAACAAGGCTGAATTTTAGGATGTTAATGTCGTTAACAAGGCGGTCCATTTCATAATATCCATCCATCAACTCACCGATGTGAACCTAAGGATAAGCCCATTTTGAACATTTTACTGTAAAACTTCTTCATACGAGAAAAAGGTAGCGCTATCTGACAAAATTCCCGTCAATACGCCACAGTATGAAAAAAACCGTCCCTGTTGAAACGCGCGTGCGGTCTAATAACATAGTGAAGTGATCGGTGGTGTGGGTCGCGTTCTATAAACGATACTGCGGTCGGCTTAGTACTGACGCCATTCGTGTCAAAACAAACTTTTTTGACACCAGTAACTTTTTTTTTTTACGGGGGGGAAATTTCCACTGAGATATCCAATTAAGATTATGTGTGATTTTTACCCACTAAAACCCCCTCGGACATCCTCAGCGCTCATGTTGGAAACCTCCGGGATCTCGTACGAACGCACCGGAGGCTCCCTTGTGCAACGCCCGTTGGGCTCACCTTTGGCTGACCGTTAACATTTGCCACTCTCGGGCAAGGTTAGGGTCAACCACAATGACCCAGGCTATTAAGGGGCCTGGGATTGTTATCTGCGGCGTCTGCGAGAGGGATCAGATCTCTCTCGATCCCTCTCCGCAGCCTACTTCTTTGTCATAACAACCGCTCAAAAGGCGGATGCTACTTTTCCACGCCACGCCTCTTCCCCTGTTAGCATAGCCAATACACCAGTAACCTAGCGACATTTTTTCGCGGGCTGAGCCGTGGGGGTCCGTTATAGGCCCTTGCATTTTGGTTAGGGCAATGGGAGTATAATAAATGGATTTGTTTTGTTATTGCCACTTGGCTAGGCATAATGTGATCTGACGAATTCTTCATATCGACTGCAACAGATACATTATGTACACATTCATGTTCTCAACGGTCTATTATTCTTTTGTGTAGAGACGGTATTGTATGCAGGCATTTTGTAACTGAATAAAGGAAACCCTTCGTAAAAAAATCCATTGATCTTGACGAGAATATATAAATAATAAATACTAAGAGTAAGTACGTTGCGCGATGGGTTCTAAATATCCTAAATAAGGTAAAGTAATGCGTGCGTAACATAATAGAGTTATATAATACTTTACATTACATTATTTTATTCGGTAAAACACTTATCATAATAGTTACATTATGATTTATGATACAGGGTTGTAAGTAGATTTTGACAATTGCTAACTTGGTCATGGTTTATCACAAGTCCTGCGTAATTTCCTGTCATTATAACATTAACTACCATATATTTTAATCCAAGATACAATCTAGCTCTATTTAATTTTTTGCAGTCAAATCGGTTTAGTACTAAGTTAAAGCACCGAAATATCCCATACAGTCATACCTTTAAACGAGCAATTCTTGTATATGTATATATAATATATATTTCTATATAATCAGAATCTCGGAAACGGTTTTGGGGGCGATAAATCGATCTAGCTAGGATTCATTTTTAGAAAATGCCGTATTTACACTATTTACCAAGAAAAAATATGACTCTGCCTGACATCTATCGGCGAAAAGTTAAACTATTACAGTAAAGGTAATAAAAATAATTAATATGACTCCTGCTTCCATCTCTTGGTGAATGGTAATACTACCGAGCAAAGCTCCGTCAACCAGATATTACGAGTATGATTATAATCTGAGAATAGGACATAAACTATTTTGCCTACACATAATTGATAAATAATTTATCCGGCAAAACAACGATTGCCGGGTCAAGTATGTCAGTTTTCAATAACATCGTGGTCCCTGCTTATCGGCGCGAAAAAGCTGCTAAAGTTAATTTGTCAGTCATTGAATGTCAGGCTTTGAATATTTGACATCCAAAATAGTCTGAATAATAAATAAATGTCAGAGCCAGTTTACGCTCCCCATAACTCGGGAATTCTTGCAAATGAGATTTGCTATAATTAAGGGCTTGTTACTAGCAACTTCTTCAGGTTAAATAACACGATTTGAAAAGTAATATTTCTAGGAAAATAATGTTATTTAAACTCTTCTTCCAATAACTTTCACGATTCGCGATATAGCGATTTCTACCAGGTAACCAATGACGTAAAGGAATATTTAAAATTGGTTACACGGTAGGTGGTGCCAGAATAAATAAATACAATAGACTACTTCTAATAAATTTATATGTACTTTATAAAAAAAACAAATAAAAGTTCTGTTGAATGAATGATAGAGTCAAACGGTGCGTTACGCACTTCCACGCCCACACAAAGTATCAATTCCATCAACAAAATACGTTAGCAAATTCGATTTTTCTACATCAAAGGGGAAATTTTCTTTAGGGTGAAAACCCACGCACAAAACTGCGGTATAGAAGAGTTAGAGATTGTAGTTGTTGTCTGTGAATTCATTTGAGTGTACTTTGGATTTTATTTCAAAGATCTCTCCAGACCGTTAGTTAAAGAGCAATACATTCACTGATAAATCAATAACCACTTATGAGATTTTCACTTCAGCAGGGCTAGACTGTAACATAAGCGTTAAGCGTTGACGTTTGTAGAAAAATCACGTGACCACCAGTACACAACATATGAAAGCAGAATGTGCTCTATGCGTAGCGTTGTTGCTGCTGCAGCTGCCGGCGTCGCTTGTCGCTAGCGAAGTACGCTAAAGTTATCTACAAGGTCTGCGAGAACGACTAATAGTCGTACTCTATTTTCGACTTTAGATAAACTCAGTGTGTGGAGTTATATTACGTTAATAGCCTCTCTGGCCTAACATGCCCTTAAAGTTAGAGATGTCTCTTTAGGAAATTCAGCTTGATACCCCTGCTCTAGAGCATCATCATCAGTAGAATATGTTGACTTGACAAGGTGTATTCGTGAGGTTTAGATAAATACTTTACATATAGTAAGTTCTTGAGCACACTATCGCAATGTTATCACAAACTCGACTCAACTTGTGTGTTATACACAAACTTTGGTACAACTATAATTTGCTTCCGCCAGTGTAAAGCGCTTTGATAGATTTGCCCTTGGCCGGATCTTCTCGTACTGCGTTACTATTCAAATTGCTCGAGATTTATGTAACAGAGTCAGCTTGGACTTGGAAGTTTATCCTCAAAGCAGTTTGTATATGATGTTGCCTCGCCGAAATGTGTAACTTTAAGGAATGGTCTTAGTCTATATCTTTGCTAAAATTATCCACTCCCTTACTTCACAAGAACACCGCCTCATACCTGTGGTAAGTAAATTCTTAACACATTATGTGCTATCCCATGTCTTTTCTATGATATTATTAAAAGTGACCCCAATAAATTTACCATATTGCAACGCGTACACTTTGTGATATTACCAGCTTGCCAAATTCGGTTTTTCACAAATTATGAGCGAAGATGCTTACTTTTAACGGTTTTTAAATAGCATCATGTCAGAACGCCCTAGTAGGGTGGTAAAGAAAGAAGCAATAATCATGCCACCAGACCTGATTGCGTAAGAAAAATTTATTCATCGTTATCGTAATCGCTAGTGAATTCTGCTTCGCGATTGGCTAACGCAAATCAGGAACCCACTCAGAGGGCAGGATCAGTAAACGATTACGATAACGATGAATATGTTTTTCTTATACAATCTAAGGGCAGACCTGGTAGGCGACTCACGTAACGCGTCGACTACATTTCATGAAGTTATGTTAAAAAAAGTCATGGCAGATGATTTTGAAACCAGAATATTTTTTGCGAACACTGAAAAATTAATTTTGCGACTATAGACATAGAGCGTAAAATTAAATGTAGTTCAAAAGACAGCATGGTCGAGACTCGAGAATCATGAAATCCAGTGTTAATTTTTTTTTCTTCATTCACATCATTCAGTGCGTATAAACGTTACTTGAATTGCCCCCTGAGCCAATTTAGAAAAATTAAATTATTAAGGTTAAAGGAATTGAACCCGCGACCTCCTACTCGAGTTCCAGCGCGCCCCACTGCACCAAGGCAGTTGTCAAAATACTTGCGGTTGTTCAGTAAATTAGGTAATATTATAACAGATAGTAGAAACTACATTTTTGCCAGCGGTATATTATCAAGAATGGCATTACATTTACGAAGGCACTCTTATCGCGGTCCCACATATTTTGTGAAGCAGTTATATTGTGGTACAAGTAATGGAGCGAATCTCTGGGGTTCCAAAGAAATTCGTAAAAGAATTCTCGTTTCGTTTTTAACTGACAGCTTCAGTATTTCTGTTCTGAGGTTGGGATATAACGACACGTATTGAAAATTGATGATGAGCATGATTGACAGACTGACTGACTGGGTTACTCAAAAACATTACTATTTCATGTAGCTTTTTCATGTCATTGTGTCTTTGACATAGATATTTAGAGGCAGGGCTGAGGACTGAAAGAGTTAACACTAACGACCGGTTTCTTCAACTAACTTTTACTGAAAAGTAAAAGTTAAATATGGCGGTCTGACCCTTATCACGACAGACATAAGAATCAGACCGCCATATTTAACTATTACTTTTCAGTAAAAGTCAGTTGAAGAAACCGGTCGTTAGTGTTAAGAAATCTTCAATGTAATTTGGTAGCTTAAAGGGTAACCAACTGTGGGTAACCAATTTAATATAGAATTTTTATTTTTTAGCAACCAATCCCGCGCCTCTAAATCACCTGGCAGTTAAATTTTTTTAATAGACTTTAGTGTACAATCTTTTGTCGTAGGTATGGTAACACCACATACTCTTAGCAATGTTTAATTAAAGTTTCAACTACAGTGAAATTTACCGTTGAGACAAATTTGTCACACTGGATTCTAGATCAATGTTTGGTCTAATTCAACCATACAGCTGTGTAGCTGAAAGAGAAGCTTTAGTTGACAGAATAACACCACGTTCGGTCGGACATTGCATCGGTCCCGTATGTACCAATGTGACGAATGTGTCACACAGTCCGTTCACGTTAACCGTGATATAGATTGACTAGTTTACGCAATGAGCTTAATACAAGTTTACGCAACGAGCAGGCACATATTTGAGTTCCAATTTTGGTCCGCGTTTGCGTTGGGGATTCCGCGTAGTGCTCACAGTAATTTTTTTAAATTAACGTCACAAAAAAAAGATTTATGCAATTGATTGTTGGGATTGTTTGCTTTAAACTATGAAGTTGTTATTTGCGACGGCATTTACCCAATGACGAAATACGCTACGCTAAAAGGACAAGAAATAAGTGACGTATGTTGAAGCCAAAAAATTCTCAAATATGGCGTCGTCACCGCCCACAACTGTGCGGGACTGCTGTCAGCACATAGTCTTACATTAGGGTAATTTTACAGTTTTCATAATTTAAAAAGCCGGCTTCAGGGCGGAGCCTACATATACATGCGTGACGTCACTAAGTGCTGATCCTTTATATTATGTTTAATCAATGCTTTTACCCGACTATGAGAGGTGACAGTTTTTCACCAGTAGAGAATGTGGTAAAGTATGTTCATCTGAAGTTCCTAATAACTTTTAAACTACTTCTAGTACTGTCGTTGGAAACTCCTTATTTGTCCGGCGGCTGGTTACGATTGTTTCCTAGTCTTTTTACCAATCAATCATCAAGGGATTAAGATCTTTGTCACCGCTAAAGACAATTACACTGCCGGGCTATTTAGCAAGCCTTGATCCGATTCCTATTAGGCAATTTGCGTAATGAATAAGCCTGCATCGGTATTTCAATTTGGGCCGCTTTGATCGATGTTATGTTACACGATTAATGATAATATTGACTGAAGCTGTAATAAGCGTGGGGGTATAATTTGAGTGTAATCTAAATGGATTAATTATATCACCCATACTAAATATATTGGAATATATAAGTCCTAATGCGTATATATTATATGCGTAAACGGTTGTTTTAAGCGATTTTTAGAGACCTGCAGATTAAACACTATAAATATAATTACTTTTAAATTTAAACATCAAGTATTTTTGGATCTTTAATCTAAATTCGCAGTGAAGTAGAAACATGATTGGACAAAATTATAGTGATAGAAATTTCTCCTAAAAGTGTGTCTAATTTTTATCGGAAACTATAATAATCACCAATTTAAAGTACTTCCCTGGTCTGTGATAATCATGGATGTAATTTACATTTTTGTTTTGATGTGTTGGTAACAATAATATCCAAAAACGCGACTTTTACCTTGTCAGTAGACGAGTTTTAAATCTTTTTAAATCAAAGACTAAACATTGTAAAAGAACATATTGTAATGAATAGAAATTAGAAATATTCTTAATTTGTTGCAAATTCCGGCACGCAAGGCAGGACAGCGTGAAATTGACCACATACGAGGCACCGCTAGTGAAACAGCGCTCACATCCGAATAATGTAACAGACGCAACATGTGCCGGGCCAGGCTTAACTACGCAATGCCTTGGTGCCTCGTTCGGGAAATGTCTATTATGTTTGGTTTGGTATTTTAGATTATAAAATACGTAACTTTCAAAATATATTCCGATTTATACAATTTTTTTTGAGAACTAGTAACCTTATTTTCAACCATGACATTAATTTTCTCTATGCCAAGTTTCTCATGTCTCTTTGCACTTCATATTGCTAACATTTTTATAATCAATAATAATAATAATAATAATAATAAAAGCTTTATTTAATTCCATACATTTTTACAAATCTTACATACTATCTTACATGTCTTTATTATCTAGTATCTTAAAATCTTATATCCTATACTTAATACTTATAATATATTATAATTACTCCACAACAGATTTTACGTTAACATTTCTTTCATACATCTTTTGTTTATTTATAAATATATATTTTATTTCTTTCTTGACTATTAAGTACATATTTATTTGTTTTCAAATAATATGCAAGGATATTTATTATATAATATTACATTATTATGTTTTATATTATGATGTACTCATTTGTTGTTGTATTTTTTTATTGTACCTACTCACAGTTATGAATACATATTCCGGTTGTTTAGTATGTATATATTTATGTTTCAAATAGTGATTTTAAATGTAAGGACCACCAGTGGTGGTAAAAGCCTCCTCCATACTTTTCCATTTGCTTCTATCTCTGGCTAGGGTACTCCATGTCTTACCTGCAACCTTAACGACATCATCTTCCCATCTTTTAAAAGGTCTTCCGGGCCTTCGCTTGCAGTGTATAGGATACCAGTTAGTGACAGTTTTAGTCCATCTTTCATCTTTTTGTCTCTGGATGTGACCCGCCCATCTCCATTTCAGTTTTAAAATGTGCTTTATTGCGTCTCTTGCTTTTGTTATTCGCTTAATGTCACTGCTTTTTACGCGGTCCCTTAGTTTTACACCAACAAGGCTTCTCTCTAGTCCCCTTTGGCATGTTCTTATTTTTTTTAGTATTTTGATAGGAAGAGGCCAGGTTTGGCTTGCATACGTAAGGCATGGTAGTATACATGTCTCCAACGCTTTTGTTTTAATCTTCGTGGGTAGGTTTCCTTTGAAAATTTCTTTCATCGACCAGTACTTTTTCCACGTATTTGTAACACGCCTGTCCACTTCTTTGTCGATAGAGTTATTCACGGAAATTAGTTGACCGAGATATACGTACTCTTCTACATATTCTATAATGTTTGTATCTAGTCTTAAATGTATGACAAATTCCCAAAAGACGCATTTTATAATCAATACATATAATAAATCTGTAGAAGTTGAATTTCTGTACAATGAAAAAAATGCTAAAAACCGAGTCAGGGGGATGTAAGAAGTGAAATAGAACCAATTTAGAATTTTTTCAAATTTTTTATTTCTCTGTTTGTCTGTTTGTCTGTCTGTTTGTACGGGCTAAACTTTGGAACGGCTGGACCGATTCAAATGAAATTTTGTGTGGTGGTAGCTTATGTCCCTGGTCAATATATAGGATACTTTTGATCCCGGTAAGTTAAAGGGTTCCCGTGGGATAGTTAAAAAACTGTAATTAATTAAACAGCTTTGTAAACAACAACAAATGAACTTAATTTTGTAAAAAAATTTATGCTGATACCTTATGTTGCCTCTTAAACTATATATATATATATATATTAATCCAATCGAGTTCCCGCGGGAAAGTAAAACATTACAAAAACAGTTAGCAGGCGTCTTTCAAGTATCGGATTTAAATGAAATTTTATGTTCGTACTTTATATGCCCGGTCAACATTTGAGATACTTTTCATCCTGAAAAATTAGAGAGCTCCCGTGGGATTGTTAAAAAAACCTATAGCTACTTATCTACGTAGCACAATCAAAAGGGCGAGAGCAAGGGAGTCGTGGTCATTACGTGACCACTGGGTCGAAATATCGACAGTTTAAATCGTCCTTTTGATCGTGCAACTAGGTATAACTATACAAGATAACCCGTGCGAAGCAGGAACGGTTTGCTACACAGCAGCGCACCAGAATGCTTAATCCCTTTGCGGAACAAACGATCAGACCTAATTGAATTTCTTCTCAACCTTACTATCTGGGCGTTGGTATCCTCTCAGAATAAGATGAGTTTGGTTAGTATAGATATTTCAATCTACGATGACACGCCCCACTCCATGCGAATCGAATTACATAAGCGATTTTGACAGAGTGTATAAGTAGAGGAAGACCAAAGAAGATATAGGTGAATTGTGTGAAAGAAGATTGCACATTAACAGGAGAGATTGGAAGAAGACTCCTTTACGGGTCCATCGAACCGAGGGGCCACTCATTTATATTGGGAAAAAATTAAGAAATTCCAAGGAATACATTTTTGTAAAAAAAACGAACTGCACGCGGGCGGAGCCGCGGGCAACAGCTAGTAGTCTGTAAGTTGGTACTGCAGTCTCACCTGATGGTAAGTAATGATGCAGCTGAATTATTATCGTACTATCACCGCTACGTACTGTAAAAGCTTACACAGCATCGCACTGGAAGGTTAAATTGCTTGTCGGTACGTCTTTGCTTGCAAACCGTGGAGAATTTCTATGTTCCTAATTTTTTTGGGTTCGTTCGACAGAATATAGTCTACCTCATTTTTTGTTTTTCCGTCAGGGGATAGCCACGTCCATTTACGGTCTTTCCTCATTTTGAAGAACGTGTTCATAATAGATAGTTTGTTTTCTAATGCGTATTGCACTAATTTTTCACCCCTTTCGCTTCGAGTTCCATAACCGAATGTCCCCATGACTAAGCTGTCATTCATATTTGTTTGTCCTACTTGGGCGTTAAAATCGCCACTAAGGAGCACATGTTCTCCCACCTGGTTTAGAGCTACTTCCAAGGTTTCGTAAAATGAAGTGATTGCTTCTTCTGATGCCTTTTCTACGGGAGCGTACGCCTGTATTATTGATATTAATTCATTATCGAATGTCATTTGTAATACAGCGACCCGCTCTGAAAGGCCTGTGAAGTTTAATATGTTCCTTTTGAATTTTTTCTTGATGAGAAAGCCCGAGAACGACTAATAGTCGTACTCTATTTTCGATTTTAGATAAACTCAGTGTGTGGAGTTATATTACGTTAATAGCCTCTCTGGCCTAACATGCCCTTAAAGTTAGAGATGTCTCTTTAGGAAATTCGGTTTGATACCCCTGCTCTAGAGCATCATCATCAGTAGAATATGTTGACTTGACAAGGTGTATTCGTGAGGTTTAGATAAATACTTTACATATAGTAAGTTCTTGAGCACACTATCGCAATGTTATCACAAACTCGACTCAACTTGTGTGTTATACACAAACTTTGGTACAACTATAATTTGCTTCCGCCAGTGTAAAGCGCTTTGATAGATTTGCCCTTGGCCGGATCTTCTCGTACTGCGTTACTATTCAAATTGCTCGAGATTTATGTAACAGAGTCAGCTTGGACTTGGAAGCAGTTTGTATATGATGTTGCCTCGCCGAAATGTGTAACTTTAAGGAATGGTCTTAGTCTATATCTTTGCTAAAATTATCCACTCCCTTACTTCACAAGAACACCGCCTCATACCTGTGGTAAGTAAATTCTTAACACATTATGTGCTATCCCATGTCTTTTCTATGATATTATTAAAAGTGACCCCATTAAATTTACCATATTGCAACGCGTACACTTTGTGATATTACCAGCTTGCCAAATTCGGTTTTTCACAAATTATGAGCGAAGATGCTTACTTTTAACGGTTTTTAAATAGCATCATGTCAGAACGCCCTAGAAGGGTGGTAAAGAAAGAAGCAATAATCATGCCACCAGACCTGATTGCGTAAGAAAAATTTATTCATCGTTATCGTAATCGCTAGTGAATTCTGCTTCGCGATTGGCTAACGCAAATCAGGAACCCAATCCGAGGGCAGAATCAGTAAACAATCACGATAACGATGAATACGTTTTTCTTAGACAATCTAAGGGCAGACCTGGTAGGCGACTCACGTAACGCGTCGACTACATTTCATGAAGTTATGTTAAAAAAAGTCATGGCAGATGATTTTGAAACCAGAACATTTTTTGCGAACACTGAAAAATTAATTTTGCGAATACAGACATATAGAGCGTAAAATTAAATGTAGTTCAAAAGACAGCATGGTCGAGACTCGAGAATCATGAAATCCAGTGTTAATTTTTTTTTCTTCATTCACATCATTCAGTGCGTATAAACGTTACTTGAATTGCCCCCTGAGCCAATTTAGAAAAATTAAATTATTAAGGTTAAAGGAATTGAACCCGCGACCTCCTACTCGAGTTCCAGCGCGCCCCACTGCACCAAGGCAGTTGTCAAAATACTTGCGGTTGTTCAGTAAATTAGGTAATATTATAACAGATAGTAGAAACTACATTTTTGCCAGCGGTATATTATCAAGAATGGCATTACATTTACGAAGGCACTCTTATCGCGGGCCCACATATTTTCGTGTAGCAGTTATATTGTGGTACAAGTAATGGAGCGAATCTCTGGGGTTCCAAAGAAATTCGTGAAAGAATTCTCGTTTCGTTTTTAACTGACAGCTTCAATATTTCTGTTCTGTGGTTGGGATATAACGACACGTATTGAAAATTGATGCTGAGCATGACTGACAGACTGACTGACTGGGTTACTCAAAACATTAATTTTTCAGGTAGCTTTTTCATGCCATTGACATAGATATTTAGAGGCAGGGCTGAGGACTGAATTAACTATTACTTTTCAGTAAAAGTCAGATGAAGAAACCGGTCGTTAGTGTTAAGAAATCTTCAATGTAATTTGGTAGCTTAAAGGGTAACCAACTGTGGGGTTTAATATAGAATTTTTATTTTTTAGCAACCAATCCCGCGCCTCTAAATCACCTGGCAGTTAAATTTTTTTAATAGACTTTAGTGTACAATCTTTTGTCGTAGGTATGGTAACACCACATACTCTTAGCAATGTTTAATTAAAGTTTCAACTACAGTGAAATTTACCGTTGAGACAAATTTGTCACACTGGATTCTAGATCAATGTTTGGTCTAATTCAACCATACAGCTGTGTAGCTGAAAGAGAAGCTTTAGTTGACAGAATAATACCACGTTCGGTCGGACATTGCATCGGTCCCGTATGTACCAATGTGACGAATGTGTCACACAGTCCGTTCACGTTAACCGTGATATAGATTGACTAGTTTACGCAATGAGCTTAATACAAGTTTACGCAACGAGCAGGCACATATTTGAGTTCCAATTTTGGTCCGCGTTTGCGTTGGGGATTCCGCGTAGTGCTCACAGTAATTTTTTTAAATTAACGTCACAAAAAAAAGATTTATGCAATTGATTGTTGGGATTGTTTGCTTTAAACTATGAAGTTGTTATTTGCGACGGCATTTACCCAATGACGAAATACGCTACGCTAAAAGGACAAGAAATAAGTGACGTATGTTGAAGCCAAAATTTAAAAAAAAATGTACGGTACCGCTGTCAACACATAATGTTGTCCCTTACATTAGTTAAATTTTTTACCCCCCCTTTTTAAATAAAAATAAAAATGATTTTCAAATTTTTATGATTGCAATGCCGTTGCCCCACTATTATCTAAAACTATTCCGAATTTCAAGTCGATAGCTTCGATAGTTACCGAAATAATCAAGTGTGATAGACGGACGGACAGCCAGAGGGAAAAAGTCTCACCATAAGGGTTCCATTTTTACCATTTTGGTATGGAACCCTAAAAATCCGGCATCAGGGCGGAGCCTAAAAATACATGCGTGACGTCACTAAGTGCTGATCCTTTATATGTTTAATCAATGCATTTACCCGATTATGAGGTGACAGTTTTTCACCAGTAGAGAATGTGGTAAAGTATGTTCATCAGCAGTTCCCTTATCACTTTTAAACTACTTCTATAGTACTGTCGTTGGAAACTTCTTATTTGTCCGGCGGCTGGTTACGATTGTTTCCTAGTCTTTTTGCCAATCAATCATCAAGGGATTAAGATCTTTGTCACCGCTAAAAACAATTACACTGCCGAGCTATTTAGCAAGCCTTGATCCGATTCCTATTAGGCAATTTGCGTAATGAATAAGCCTGCATCGGTATTTCAATTTGGGCCGCTTTGATCGATGTTATGTTACACGATTAATGATAATATTGACTGAAGCTGTAATAAGCGTGGGGGTATAATTTGAGTGTAATCTAAATGGATTAATTAAGTATTATATCACCCATACTATATTGGAATATGTAAGTCCTAATGCGTATATATTATAGGCGTAAACGGTTGTTTTAAGCGATTTTTAGAGACCTGCAGATTTAACACTATAAATATAATTACTTTTAAATTTAAATATCACGTATTTTTGGATCTTTAATCTAAATTCGCTGTGAAGTAGAAACATGATTGGACAACATTTTAGCGATATAAATTTCTCCTAAAAGTGTGTCCAAAATTGCCATTTTTCTGAGAAAAAATGATTTTGCTAATTTTTATCGGAAACTATAATAATGGATGTAATTGACATTTTTGTTTTGATGTGTCGGTAACAATAATATCCAAAAACGCGACTTTTACCTTGTCAGTAGACGAGTTTTAAATCAAGGACTAAAGATTATAAAAGAAAATATTATAATGGATAGACATTAGAAATATTCCTAATTTGTTGCAAATTCCGGTACGCAAGGCAGGGCCGTAACAGCGTGAAATTGAACCACATACGAGGCACCGCTAGTGAAACAACGCGCACATCCGAATAATGTAACAGACGCAACATGTGCCTGGCCAGGCTTAACTACGAAAGGGACCCTTTTCCCTTTTAACGTTTCTGGAAATAACTACTTTGCTTGTCATAATATCCATAATATTTAAAAGTTATGTTTATAATCTGTTTCGTTTTCGCCTTTTAACGTACCAGTAGATGAGTTTACAGTGAAGCAAGTTACTAAAGACTACATGATTTAAAGGAAAATCTTATCATGAATAGACATATTTCTGTTTTGTTGCAAATTCCGGTACACAAGGCAGGGCCGTAACAGCGTGAAATTGACCACATACGAGGCACCGCTAGTGAAATAGCGCTCACATCCGAATAATGTAACAGACGCAACATGTGCCGGATCAGGCTTAACTACGCAATGCCTTGGTGCCGCGTTCGGGAAATGTCTATTATGTTTTGTTTGGTATTGTAGATTATAAAATACGTAACTTTCAAAATATATTCCGATTTATACCTACAATTTTTTTTGAGAACTAGTGAGTATTCACCAATCAAAAATCATCTAAATCACGCACCAGTCAATTTAAACCTTATTTTCAATCATGATTTTAATTTTCTCTATGCCAAGTCTCTCATGTCTCTTTGCACTTCATATTGCTAGTCTATAAGTTGGTATTGCAGTCTCACCTGATGGTAAGTAATGATGCAGCTGAATTGTTATCGTACTATCACCGCTACGTACTGTAAAAGCTTACACAGCATCGCACCGGGAGGTCAAATTGCTTGTCGGTACGTCTTTGCTGGTAGGGTTGGCAACTAGCATACCAGACCTGAGCCAATTTAGGAATTGTAAAATAAGTGACCCATAGCAGGAATCGAACCCGCCACCTTCAGTACGCTCCACTGCATCAAAGTTACGTCAAGACTACAAAGTTTTCACTGAATATTAATTTTTACCTAAAATAAGATCCCAATTAGGGCATGCAGAACCGGTTCCGGTTCTGAGTTTCTAAAACCCGGTTCTGAACCGAGCTTAGAACCGGGTACTCGGTTTTACCCGGTTCTTGGTAAAATAGTTTTATTATTTTATTTAATAACAATTTTTTAAGAATTTCCTACAAAAGGGGCGATTTTGATTTGTAGTAATTTCGTGAAAAGTCAACGATAAAGGAAATGTGCACATGGTTGATTGGCAAGTAAGCGTTTTTGTTTTCCTACGGCCGGTAATTAATATTTGCATTTAGTGCCCCGCAATTATAGACTGTAGAGAAATTTATTCTAACAAAGAGGCAAGTTCTTTGCAGGATACATTCAAAAAGGTAAAGTTCTTTCCATGTAACTGCAGTTTGTATAGTATGTGAGGGAAATTGTAGTGTTTGCAGTTTGATGTGTTCAGTGAAATGGAAAATTAGAACTAAGATAAAATCCAAGTAGAGCTTTTAGTACCAGCTGGTACCATGAATGCAGGAGAGCGCAGCTCACTCGGTCGGTAGGACAGTCGGTCGGTCGATAGGTCGATCGGTCGGTCAGTCGGTCGGTCTGTCAATCGATCGTTCGATCGGTCGGTCGGTAGGTCGGTCGGTCGGACGGTCGGTCGGTAGGTCTATCGGTCGGTCGGTCGGTTGGTTGGTCGGACGGTCGGTCGGTAGGTCTATCGGTTGGTCGGTTGGTCGGTCGGTAGGTCGGTCTGTCTGTCGATCGGTGGGTCGATCGGTCTATCGATCGTTTTATCGGTCGATCGATCTGATGGTTGATCGGTCAGTCGATCGGTCGGTCGGTCGATCGGTCGGTCGGCCGATAGGTCGGTCGATCGGTCGGTCGATCAGTCGATTGATCGGTTGGTTGATCGGTTGGTCGATCAGTCCATCGATCGTTCGATTGATTGGTCGATCGGTCGTTCGGTCGATCGGTCTATCGATCGGTCCATCGATCGTTCGATCGGTTGGTCGATCGGTCAATCTGTCGGTCTATCGGTCGGTCGGTCTGTCTGTCGATTGGTCGGTCGATTGGTCGCTCGGTCGATCGGTCGGTTGGTCGGTGGGTAGGTCGATCGGTTCGTCGATCGGTCTGTCGATCGGTCGATCGATCGGTTGGTTGATCGGTCGGTCGATTGGTTGGTCGATCGGTCGGTCGATCGGTCAGTCGAACAGTCGGTCGATCGGTCGGTCGATCGGTCGTTCGATCAGTCGTTCGATCGGTCAGTCAGTTGGTCGGTCGATCGAGCAACCGATCGAACGATCGATGGACCGATCGACCGACCGACCTATGTTCCAAATTTCAGCCTAATCGGTTCAGTAGTTGCGGCGTGAAGGAGTAACAAACATACACTCACAAACTTTCACCTTTATAATATTAGTGTGATTATTGTGATATCATTAGTTTTTGCCCGCGACCCCGCCCGCGTCAAATTCGCTTTTTTCACAAATCCTTAGGGAAACGTCGTTTTCCCGTAATCGTTCCCTATTCCAACCTTTATACATGCTTTCAAGGAAGTTTGCTTGAACAATCTATCTATAGATGTTGCATAGATTGATCTTAAAAATTTGGCACATATTTTGAGTATCCCACGTGAACTATGGAATTTTCCGGGTTATAAGCTACCTATGTGCCAAATTTCAGCCAAATCGGTTCAGTAGATGCGACGGGAAAGAGTAACAAACATACACTCACAAACTTTCACCTTTATAATATTAGTGTGATTATTGTGATATCATTAGTTTTTGCCCGCGACCCCGCCCGCATCAAATTCGCTTTTTTCACAAATCCTTAGGGAAACGTCGTTTTCCCGTAATCGTTCCCTATTCCAACCTTTATACATGCTTTCAAGCAAGTTTGCTTGAACAATCTATCTATAGATGTTGCATAGATTGATCTTAAAAATTTGGTACATATTTTGAGTATCCCACGTGAACTATGGAATTTTCCGGGTTATAAGCTACCTATGTGCCAAATTTCAGCCAAATCGGTTCAGTAGATGCGACGGGAAAGAGTAACAAACATCCAAACTCTCAAACTCACAAACATCCAAACCTAAAACTCACAAACTTTCACATTTATAATATTTATTAGATTAGATTGCTGTCTTTATATTACGGATCACCGATCAACGATGAAATACGTAATAATTGAATTTTTTTCAAAGAACCGGGAGAACCGGGTAATCATTTTCAGAACCTGTTCTATAACGAACTTAAAAAACCCGGGTTTTCCCGGATTTTTCAGAACCGGGTAGAACCGGGTGGATGCCCTAATCCCAATCAAGTACTCCCTTACGTTAAATATTTATTTAAAATCATTGTTATTTGTTACTATAACAAACAATGTGGAAACAGACTGCCTATTAGTCGGTGGTCAACCCTAGCCTATTGACGTAAACAAACACAGCACGGTGCCGCAGACTAGATAAATACAGCATGTTTACAGTTCGTCCCGAGAGAGCGCGTCGATATGAATCTAATCCACATCAGTTGATTGCGGGCCTCTGGGACTACTGTATGTAATCCCTATTTAGTTTCTATCGATTTATTATGTGTATTAAGTGCGTGGGGTTCAACGTGCGTTTTATACTTTTTAACTCACAGTTGAGCACGGGACTCCTCTCCGCTAAACAAAAAAACCTCAAGCTCCGGGATTCGGGCATGTGCAGACTGTGTAATGAGTCGAAGGAAACTCCTATGCACATATCCTGTGTCCAGCCTTAGCACACACAAGGACCAGACTGATGTCTGATGGTAGGCGTTATTCTGCCAGATTCATGTTAAGGGGGTGTTGTTGTTCCTTGGAAGTTGGAGGGGATATTTAGATAGCGGCGAGCACAATGGAGACTGTCAACGCGCTCATAATGGGAGCAGAAGAACCCAGCCGCGTCCCCAAGAAGATCAAGACATAGTTTTTAAAATGCGCAAAAAAATGACACCAGTTTACTGGTGTCGGTTGTAAGCCGACTGCAGTATTTTTTATGGAATGGTCCACACCACATATCACTAATAGGTACTTGCTAGTCCACACGCGCGTTTCCACAGGGATGGTCTCTGCCATATTATGGCATATTTGCGGGAAATTTGACAGATGGCGCTACTTTTTTCGTGTGTAAAGAAGGTTTACGTAAAATGTTCAGATTGGCTCATCCTTAAGTGCATATCGGTGACCAAAGGAGATAATTTTTTTAGTATGGCGGTTAGGCCCCTTAAATCATGTCACGTTACATATTAGTGAAACTTATGTTGATTTGTTCAACTAAACCATGTCTAACCGGAATATTCAGATATCGACAATCAAACGTGAACCTCCACTAATGCCTACTGCAGTTGTTTCGGAGTTCGGACAGTAATTGTTTTCGCACATTGCGTTGAAATCTTACAGCACAATTGACACAACTGCGTTGTGAAGTTGGATGACCCATTTTCCAAAGATAGTAAAAACTTAAAAACCTAGGTGCGAATGGGGCGCCTCCTTAGTTCTCTTATATCAATGGTATTATTACATTTAAGTGACTTGACAAGTGACACCTGACAAGTAAAAACTAGAAAAACCGATGACAACTAAGTGGCGCATTCATAACATTTCATTTTACGATGATTTTGGATGAACCAGACTAATATGTAGTGATCTGTGGATGAAATCATAAAAAATCTAATAAAAATAAAGAGCTGTGGATTTCGAATTCTTTTCGAAGAAATATTTTAAAGACTTACTGTGTCTACCGGGGGTCCAACAGCTGGATGTGGTTACCTTGGACACCGAAAGATAATAAAACGTTTCGATATATGCTTTTTTTTTTTGTAAACTATGAAGTAACTGAAAATGACAAGAATCAAGAACTGATGAACAGGAACATTGAATATCAAATATTACCTCTTTTTTAGGATTTAATTAATCCGGTAAGATTTTTAAATGAAATCAACACCGTTTATTAAAAAAAAATGTGTTACTCATTTTAAGTAAACGCTCCAATTTCTAGTGGGCCTAAAAAAATTGGCTCCTTTAATATATGTAATGAAATGAGTGACATTTCATTCATTTGAATTTGCCGCGCTTCGCGTATCAGCTGTCGCGTATCTATGATATTGATCTGTGTCGATGATTTAAAATGGCGAGGGACGCTGAAATTGTTGTGTGCATTTTTGTCGTAATAAAAACTCATAGAAAGAATGTGATTGAGGACTCGAGATATAGTGAACTTTAAATGTCGTTTCTTTGTTATTTCAGGGAAACAATTTGTGTTTAATTTTGGAGATCCTCAATGTCTTATAAAACGACATTTTTGTGAACTAAAAGAAGATGGACCGGCTTCAATTTGAGTTTACAATAATAGCCTCAAATGATGGCAAATCAAATGTATTAGCTATAACCTCAATATCTACTGAAGAAGGAAAATGTTATGTTTTACCCGAGGAACTGAAGCCGGTGAGTCATCATACATATATTGTTAAAACGAACACTTTCACAAAAGTAAAAAATAGCATTAAAAAAAGACACCAGAGTAGAAAAGTATGGATAAAGTTGGATGAAAATCTAAAGAAGACATATGTAGATGAGGAAGGTAATATGCAATTTTTAGATCAATATTTAGATGAAGTGAGCACAACACAAGCAAAGGACAAAAATGACACTTTGCAACAAATCTTGGAACAATTAATAGAAACTACAACTAAGAAAGAAAGTCAACATAACTTAAAACATATCTCAGAAAAATTTATTATTGAAAAATTCACAAGCAAAAATCCTAATGCGATGCAATGGATAGAAATTTTTGAAAAAGAGTGTGCGCGCTTTAATATAACAAAAGATGAGACAAAAATAGATATTTTGAGGTTATTTTTAGATAAACCTTGTTTGGATTGGTATAGCTCGATGATCATAAAACTAACAATAAATTCTGAATGGAGTGAATGGAAAGACAAGTTTTTAGAAACTTTTAAAAACCAAGGATGGGACATAGTCACATATGCTCTCGCATTTAGGTATAAAGAAGGACAGTTAATTGATTATGCCATAAAAAAAGAACGGCTTTTATTAGATATAAACAAATCTATAGATTCCAAAACAATGATAGATCTTATTGCAACTGGTTTACCTGGATTTATCTTAAATAAGTTAAACAGGGATGAACTCAACAACACTACTGACTTGTTCAACGAGATAAGAAAATATGAAGGCACGATGTATAAGAAAAACTCAACTAACATAAAGAGCAGTACATTTTATAATAAAAATAAAACTTATGAGAAGAAGTCATGTAAGACTTGTGAGTCTTTGGACAAAGGGATTAGATATCATCCGGAGGAGTCATGTTGGTTCAAGAAAAATAAAAATGAACCTGAAAAAGATCTTAAAACTAAAAAAGTAAACAATAACTCCATAATTGAAGTAGACATAAATACTGAGAAAAAAAACTAGTAAGCACACCATTAATCAAAATCAAGCTTTTATTAGAAAATAAACTAGAAGTGAGTGGTATTTATGATTCAGGCTCACAGATTTCTATAATAAATTCAAGATTAATAAAAGTAAAAGAAAAAAAAGATGATGTGAACATAGCATACATGAGAACGGTTAATGGTGTGAAGAAGATGGATGGCTTGATAACAATAAAAATTAAAATATTTGATTTAGAAGAAGAGGTGGATGTATACATAGTAGAAAATGAAGATTTTGATGATTTCATAATCGGATTAGATATGATAAAGAAATTCAGATTAACCCAAAATGAGAACTTGCAGATAGAACAAAAGAAAATAACAAATAAAATAGACAGGATGTCTAAAGATAACAGAAATGAAGATAATAATATAAAAAAATATACAGTAAATTTCAATGAACACATACAAACAGAGGAATTTATAAGTATGACAGACCATTTAGATAATCAAAAGAAAATTGAGATAGAGAAAATTATAAAGGAATATAAAACAATATTTGCTAAGGACAAGTATGATATAGGTTCAGTTAAAGATTATGAAGCTCGCATAGATTTACAAGTAAATAAATATTGTAGTAAAAGACCATACAGATGTACAATACAAGATAGATTAGAAATTGAAGAGCAAATATCGATGTTACTAAAGAACAATTTAATAGAAGAATCATACAGTCCTTTCGCTGCTCCAGTGACATTGGCGTTTAAAAAAGGTGAAAATAGAAAATCCCGTTTATGTGTAGATTTCAGAGAGTTAAACAAAATAGTTATACCACAAGCTCAACCATTTCCTTTGATAGATGATCTAATTATTAAAACTAGAAATTGCAAGTATTTTACTACACTAGATATAAACTCAGCATTTTGGGCAATACCATTACGGGTGGAAGACAGAAGTAAAACAGGATTTGTCACACAAGATGGCCACTTCCAGTGGACCTGCCTCCCTTTTGGCTTGAAAACATCACCAGCAATTTTCCAGAGAATCTTAAGCAATATTCTAAGAAAACACAATCTCACAGGATACTCTGTTAACTATATCGATGATATTTTGATATACTCGTCTACCTTTGAAGAACATATAAGGCACATTAGAAATGTATTAGAGGCAATAATTAAAGAAGGCTTTAGACTGAAGTTTAAGAAATGTACCTTTGCTTCAGACTCAGTAAAATACCTCGGCCATATAATTCAGAACAATTCAGTAAGACCACTAAAAGACAATTTGATTTCAATAAGGAACTTTCCAACTCCTAAGACGCAAAAGAACATCAGACAATTTTTGGGAAAAATAAACTTCTACCATGACTATATACCAAGAAGTGCAATTATTTTAGATCCATTACACAATTTATTACGAAAAAACGAGAAATTTGTATGGTCAGAGAAATGTGAAGAAGCATTCAATCTGATAAAAAGATATTTATGTTCGCAACCTGTCTTGGAAATATTTGACAAAGACTTACCAATCAAAATCTTTACCGATGCATCTTTGGAGGGCATTGAAGCAATATTAAAACAGACACAACTAGATGGTAAAGACAAACCAGTGGCATATTTCTCAAAAAAATTGAATGAACATCAAAAACGGAAAAAGGCTATATATTTAGAATGTCTTGCTATGAAAGAAGCTGTTAAATATTGGCAGCACTGGCTCATCGGAAAACAATTCACCATTTACTCAGATCACAAACCTCTAGAGAACATGAACATTAAATGCAGGACAGATGAAGAATTGGGTGATCTCACATACTACCTATCTCAGTATGACTTTACCGTAAAATATATACCTGGTAAAGAAAATGTAGAAGCAGACTGTTTGAGCCGAAACCCTGTATTAGAACCAGAAGATAACAGAGAGGAAACATTGAGAATAGTTAATTTAATACAAATAAAAGATATAGTTGGAGACCAAGAGAAAAATGAAACAATAAGAGAAAAGAAACAAAATTTAATACTAAAAAATAATATCTATTATAAAAAAATAAAGAAACAGGAAAAGATTATCCTCTCAGAAGAATTTAGTAAAAAACTTATAAAAAAGGTGCATGAAGATTTATGCCATATTGGGATCAGACAACTGCAGAAAAAAATAAGTTCAATATATACGGCTATAAACCTAACAAAAAATATCATAAATATTTGTAAAACATGTGAAATATGCATAAAAAATAAATCAAGATGTCAAAAAAAAATTGGATTAATGTCACAACTGGGACCAGCTACCAAACCATTTGAAATAATGTCAATGGATACTATTGGTGGATTTGGAGGATCTAGGTCTACAAAGAAATATCTACACCTTTTAGTAGATCACTACACAAGATATGCATTTATTGCGACTTCGAAAACCCAGAATGCATGTGACTTTATAAATTTAACAAAGAAAGTACTAGAGACAGATGAGATTGGAATTATCCTGACAGATCAATATCCGGGCATAAATTCAAGAGAATTTAAACAATTTTTGCAGGAAAATAATATTAAACTAATTTTTACAGCCGTGAATACACCATTCTCGAACGGCTTGAATGAAAGATTAAACCAAACAATAGTAAATAAAATAAGGTGTAAAATGAATGAGAAAAATAATAAGAGAACATGGACAACACTGGCAAGAGAATGTATACAAAAATATAATGAAACAGAACACTCCGTTACAGGTTTTGCACCAAAATATTTACTGGATGGTACAAATGTCAGTATTCTACCAAATGAATTCAAAACGATGGAAAAGGAAGACAAGTGGATTGCTGATAGAAGATTGGCATTAGAGAATACAATAAAATCTCATGAGTATAACAAGAAAATATTTGATAGAAATAGAAAAATGCAAGAATTTAATGTAGGAGACAGTGTATATGTAGAAAATGGAAATAGACTGAATAGAAAGAAATTAGACGAATTAAAAATAGGCCCTTTTAAAATAATAGAGAAAATATCGAATTCCATTTATAGGATTGATACAGGCAACAGAAAAACAGAATCAACATTATTTCATATAACAAAATTGCAACCTGTCATAACAGAGGCTGAAGAAGATGAAGGAGATGATAATGAATATGAAGATGACTTATAAGTACATTTTACAGATATATTGCTTAGAATTTTCGCTCTTAGGGGGGGAGATGTAATGAAATGAGTGACATTTCATTCATTTGAATTTGCCGCGCTTCGCGTATCAGCTGTCGCGTATCTGTGATATTGATCTGTGTCGATGATTTAAAATGGCGAGGGACGCTGAAATTGTTGTGTGCATTTTTGTCGTAATAAAAACTCATAGAAAGAATGTGATTGAGGACTCGAGATATAGTGAACTTTAAATGTCGTTTCTTTGTTATTTCAGGGAAACAATTTGTGTTTAATTTTGGAGATCCTCAATGTCTTATATATATTTGAATAAGTAGTTAGTTTCCAGAGGCGTCTGAGTTAAATCTTGGAATCAATATCTATTACGTTTCATAGCAGTAGTACCTCTAGATAGGTATTCCACTCAATGGCACAATTCTCTAATGGAAATGTGCATACTATATTCTAAGCGGTCTCCGATTTAGATATAGAGTCGAAGTCGACTGAAGTCATTAGGTTGCGAAGCTCAATCAAGTTGTTCACTACCAATCGAACTTGGTATAATTTCAATTTCTGTCTCTCTCTCTATCCATTTTGTCAAAGCTCACTACAAACTCAGTAGACTGACAAAATGTAATCATTATCATTCCATATTTAACGACGTAAACTGAACTTTAATCTTTAATAAAAAAAATTGGGTCTTTAATCTAAAATCGCTGTGAAGCAGAAACACGATTGTATATTTTAAAAGAAAGTTCTCTCGAAAGTTGCTCTAAAATCTCAGTTTTTCTAATTTTTATCGTAAACTACAATGGATGTAGTTGTACTTTCTATTTTAATGTGTCGATAATATAGTAATATCCAAAAATGCCTGCATACAGCTTTTTGTTAACTGGCTTAGTTTTTTTAGGAATTAGGGTAAACCGTCGTTTTTCTGTTATATTCTTCTACGACGCTTCATGTCGCACCCACCAACGTATTCGTGAGAGTGAGAAAGAGAAAAATAAATTTAATATAATATCCTCTTATTAACTTCTACTGAATAGTTTAACAGCATGAATGGTAATTTCTGAGAAAAAAGACAAGCTGATGTATTTTTACTATTGAAATTAAAGGTGAAACGCACTCCGCAAATAATAATTAATGAGCAAAATTTTCCGTTTTCATGTGGGTACAAAATGATTCTACAAATGTTTTTTTTGTTGAATAGAATACGCTGCAGCGTAAAAGCCTGGCTTAACATTGCATTCCTGAGATAAAAATGCTTTCATTTAATTTGGAAAAAGGAGAAAAATATTTAATTTGCTCTTCACATGAGCAAGGATCCTTTTTATCTATTTTTGAATTTTGCTCCACATAAGAAAAACAGGACTTAATTAAAATATTAAGCTGATTCGTAATTAGAATGAACTATTGTTTTTCTAAAAATCACCCTGCTATTTATAAATTGTAAAAACATTAATTGAGAAAACTTATTGTGTAGAGAAAAAATTTGCTCTTGCAAAAAAAAATTATGTGCACGGAAGTTAAATTTTCTTAATAGCTTTATGTTTTGCAAACTGTCTACTTGCTTTCTTTTATGAAACAATTGAATATAATAGCAAAATGCCCGCTACACACTGCAAAAACCTTGTAATTTTCCCACTTAGGATGTTATTTTTTTTAAATGATTACTTTATTTAATATTATCTTATATATAAAAATGAATCGCAAAATGTGTTGGTAAGCGCATAACTCAACAACGCCTGAACCAATTTGGCCAATTCCTTTTTTAAATATCCGTTGAAGTTCAAGGATGGTTTTTAAGGATGGTAATTAATTATTCACTTCTTATACAAAACTGTAAGTGTAGTAGGAGACCTTGCAGGTTCAATCTACTTTTCTTCTTTACTTTTGTTATTGTTACAAAAATAGTATTTAAATTGTTTTATTATTATTTCTGCAAAGTCCTATCATTTATTCATGTTCTCTTATGACTTACAAGCAAAAAAAAAATCACGTTTCCTGTATGGAAGCATATTTTTTTTTATTGTTCAAGATCTGTAATTACTATTTTAGAACTTACATATATGATACCATCCTCTAGAAACTTGACTTAACTTGATTTATTTTATTTTTATAGCGGCAACATAAATACATCATCTGTGAAAATTACAAGTGTCTAAATATCACGTTTCAAGAGATACAGTCAAACGGACATCAAAGTCTTAGTAATAGGGTCCCGTTTGTACCATTTGGGTACGGAACCCTAAAAAGCCAAAAACAACGTCTGCCATGCCAGTTTCATCATAATATCTATCACTGGGATGAAAATAATTTCCACAATTTAAATGCCAGTTAATTACGACTGGCGAGCTGAATTTTATTGAATTCCATTGCTCGATTTCGTCTATCATTACGAGAGGTTTAATTAACAGGGTCATTAGGTGGATTATATTGCACATTCCAGCTGGAGCGAAATTCGGTTGCGTCGAAAATTCAGCACGAAACCTCTTTGCTGAAATATTCATAAAACACATCCTTTTAATATTATTTAAATCTTTGTATGTTTCTTATTCTCGGTGCAAACCTGCTTTCCGAACCTGGCGGTAGAGTCTCGACATTTCATGAGAGCTTATATCTAAGCCTATGTGAAATAAATCATTTCATTTCATTTCATTTCATTTCATTTCATTTCATTTCATTTCATTTCATTTCATTTCATTTCATTTCATATTCGTCCATACAAATACTAAACTAGTTTGGATGAACTTTCTAAAGTAGATAGATTATAACTTTATTTCGTCTTCGGAGAGTCGTAAAAACGCGTGAAATAAAAACTCATTTAAAGTGTATTTAAAAAAATAATACACTTTATACGTCATGACTTTTTTGATCATCAGATTTAGACTCGAAAAGTGTATTCAAAAATACACTTAGTTTGTACCACAAAGCATTCTAGAGTCGCAATGCTTTTTAAAAAAACTCCTCCGAAACGGCTTGACCGATTTTTATAAGATTTTTGTGTGATATATCTGAGATTATGACGTAAACTATTTTTCATACCCCAAGTGAGAAACCCCAAGTCCGTTTTATGGATAACTGTGTCTTCCTATGACTAGTGATTTAGAGTTGTGGCTGACCACTACAATAATTGAAAGTTTAAGACTCCTAAAACTTATTTTATTCCTTCAATTATAATCCAAAAAGCTTTAAAACAAAGTTGCTCTTTCTTGTTAAGCGTAAAAATCGCAATAGTAACGTAGTTTACGATTGTTTTACATAGAGAGCGACACGACAGCCGCCACCCTATAGTTTTTCAATTACCCGCAAAATAGTTTAACAGTTTTATGCCCCCGTTTATGACAAGACCGGATTGCATATTAAGAATCGTTTCATAAAATGTATTTTATTCTTTCAATAATCCAAAAAGCTTTATAACAAAGTAGCTCTTTCTTGTTAGGCATAAAAATCACCATACTAACGTAGTTTACGATTGCTTTACATAGAGTGCGACACGAGAGCCACCGCCCTATAGTTTTTCAATTACCCGCAAAATAGTTTAACAGTTTTATGCTCCGGTTTATGACACGACCGGATTGCATATTAAAGCAATATTGTATTTTTACTATCGATGCCTCCTTATGACGCTGTCTTGATTAAAATGCAGCTATAAACTCTGAATCTGGGTCAGAGTTCTACAGCGCGCTTTATTAAGGATCCCACTTTGATAGAGTTATATTAAATACTAGTTGACCCGGCAAACCTTGTTTTGCCAAATAAGAATTAAGGGTATGGAAAAAAGTTAAAATCCTGTTCTCAGACCTACCAATTTTATGGGAACATAAACATAAAAATCGGTCAAGCTGCTTAGGAGGACACGAGAATATTCTGTTAGAAATATTAGCCATAGATTTTCCCTTACTTTGGCCAGACACAATTCTCAACTCCAATCTTTGGGTCCTAGGCAAGGAAAACTCTATCCTGGACCAAATTAAGCGTAGGAAATGGAACTGTATAGGGCTCGCTTTACGCCAAACATTAAGTCCTTTAGCATTTGAAATGGTTGATTTGTCCCTAAAGCCTCTCTAGGGGCAAATCAAACGCGGCAGTCCAAAAACATATCATGGATGTATTTCCTCCAGTATTGAAGGGATTGCCTGGACCTGAGTGTGCTCCACACTTAATTCCGCAACGTGGGACAGATGAAAGAAAGGATGGAAGAAAGTATTCTCCAAAGTTTTCACCACCAGGTGCCGCAGGACGTTCATCAATAGGACATTCATCACCAATCATCAATAGCCATTTATTTTTCCTACTTACTGGTATTAGCTTTTAGAGGCTTGCTTCCCGGTTTCCGATTTGCTATTCAGAATTATATTTTTGATTCACGGAATTATTCATCCGAACCTCAGTTATGCGAGTTTATGCTGTTTTTTTTTTGTGGCAGATGAAAGGGGACTTCGGAAATGGATGAAGCGAATATCAAACTTATAACCATAATATATTGCTTGATCATGAACTCTGCTATCTTCCTAAGACATTTACATAATAGTATAATTTAGTCAACGCTGGCTGTACGCTATTCGATATTCAGGCACTGAAGAATTGTAGACGATAAAATATGCAAAATCTTACTAATAAACACAGCTTTATTTCTTCCACACCAAAGCTAGTTTTAAAATTGATCTTGGCTGTGTAGCCGTGAGCAAAGTCTGTCAGCAACATCCAAAATGGCCGATAAAACTTTGTTTTCAACATTTAAATGGTAGGTACGAAGTCGACCCTTATTAGTAAAGCGAATTATTTAATTTGGGCCCTTTGTTTGGTGTTAACAGAAATAAAACTTTATAATCCTATTTAGGCTTGTCTAGATCTGTGTTTTGATTAATTTATTATGTATTTAGATAAAGGTTCATTCTCTGGAACAACTGTATAGATGCTAAATATCTCCGAGAAAGGTAACATATAAAACAGAAAGTTTTTGTAGCGCGACCTCGGTCCTTTTACAGAATAAAATTCATACCTACCAAGTTAACCACGTAAAAAAATCATAAAAATCGGATGAGTCCTTTAAGAAGAGTGCGACAAGATTTTTTTTATAAATACATCAATTTTTTGGGGATGAGGGGTCGGGGGTTCGTTGGCACCTGGAAACTTTAATGGAGAAACGTGGGACCAAAAGTTTGAGAAAGCCTGTTCTAAGTAATTCATGCTATTCTGCGATTGTAATTAGAATTACAGTAGAGTAGTCTTTTAGTAATTTGTAGCTATGCATTTTTCGTTATCATAAAGTATACTTAGTATATTATGTAAGCTTTCATTAGAGAGGTTATAAGTTATAAGCTCGCCTACAATGTTTGTTTACTACGCTGTTATGTACGTAGGGGTCGTTGTGGAGCATTTACATAATATTTGCTCCATTAAACACTTTAATAACACTCGCAGTGTGATGTCATAGTTGCGGCGATATTAACTTCCTATAGCAGCATAATAATCCAGTTATTGTTTATGCTTTAGAACAATGTGAGTTTAGTTAAGTAGATAAACGTAAAAATTAAGGGCGTAGACAGCGCATATAATCGTCATGTTTTTTGGGCCTTTAACCTAAAATCGATGTGAAACAGAAATACGATCGGATAAAAATTTCTCTATAGACAGTTCTCCCAAAAGTTTCTAATTTTTATCGGAAGCCACAATGGATGGAATTGTAATTTTGGCTTTAATTAATGTGTCGGTAATAATAAAATCCAAACACGAACAGAAAGAGATTTGTGATAAATGACTTAATTTTTTTAGTAATTAGGTAAAACGTCGCTTTTCTTCCGCGACATGTTTGTAATTATGTATGTCGCACTTACCAACGTACCTATTCGTAAGAGTGAGAAAGACAAAAATAAATTCAATATGTCCTCTTTATGAACTTTACATTGTTTTGTTGTAATCCGCAATATCTGACAAATCTGTAAGCCTCCGCTCTCACGAAACTTTCAAACTTTTTTTTAATATAGGTTTTGTCGGTTATTGTAGCATCATCAGAAGAAGTTGACTTGACAGTAGTGTTTTTTTTCGGTGTAGGTTTTGTCGGTTATCGGAGCATCATCAGGAGAAGTTGATGGTTCAGACACAGAAGCTGAGAAAAATAAAGACGCAAGTCACTACCAACTACTCAAAGAAAATTTCATCATTGCTTAATGCCGTTTGCCCACCGACCGCGGCCTTCACTAGCACACCTGGCCATTGCCGAACCCTCCTGGAACTCTGGGACAGGTCGCGCCCCCTACTAGGCCTCTCGATGGAATTCGGATGACGGACGTCTAAACCCCTTACGTCTATGTTTAAAAGTGTTTGTTCTCTAGGCATGAGATACTCGTAGCATCTCGTGGTAGCCCTGATGCAGGAATTTAAAGCCGACTAAGATAAGCTTTGAAAATTCATTCAAATAAACACCGCTAAGAACAAAAATATTCGTTGTTTTTTTACAAGTTTCGGAGCGTCTGTTATTTCTAATTCGCATTGTTGAGTCTTAAACAGATTTAATATTAATAAATGTTGTGTTCCAAAATCTTTGTCTGAAGAAATGTTGTTTTTATGAACGTACAGTTGTTTGTGGTTTACGTCGGTTTATAAAATAAATCGGTTTATGTATACCGAAAAGGTTTGGCTCTAGGCTATTTCTTCATTACAAAATAAATATTTTATTCGTATCAACCTATTTATTCTGATTTCGGAAGGATATCTACCTCAATAATTTACTTCGCAATGAGCATAACTATTGCTATCCTGAAATTATTATATAAAAATTTGGTCAGACAAACCTTCGTTCAATGATGGACTCTGTGTAATTCGTTATTGAAAAACGAACGCATATTTTTAATTTAGTATATCCTCACCTGCTGGTGTGCAGTGATAATAGACACTAAGCTCGGCAATCGCGTGAACAAAATATAACCAGTTTACTGGTGTCAACAATGTTTGTTTTGACACCATCGGCAAATGGCACTATCTTTTTTCTGTCGTAAAATGTTTCGAAGGGCTGGCTCATCTTCACTACAGGGCGATCGGCTTAAAATTTATCAATCAATAAAGAACTGTATCAATGTCAAAACATAGGTTTTTGACCAATGACGAAATACGCTACGTGTTACATCCATGGTTTTGACCAATCACAAAACCTGAAAATCACGTTTTGTCATTGATACAGTTCTTTAATGATTGACAATTTTTTAGCCGATCATCTTGCAGGTTCACATCGGTGGTAATGATGCACCCGAAGATGTTATCGTACTAAAGGTGAAGTAAACTCTCCGACTAAGGAATAACTTTATATAAGTAAACTCACCCCCTACGTTTTTTTGCTGTAACGTAACTGATATTGGTTCTGAATTAAACTGCCGACTTGATTGCCGATTCAAAGGTGATTCAGTTACCTACTATATTCATGAAGCAGGAAATTCATTGGCCCGTTCACTAAATAGAATGCACTGAGAACTGTGCAGTGTTTGTATATTAATATAATATTCGTTATGGGCAAGGTTTGCTCCCAACAACATTTCATTGTTACTCGAAACTCGCCTTATACGTGACGGCACGGTATAACTTTAACTTCTTGAGCAATGAAAATCGTTTAAAAGTTTTTGTCACCTTCACAGTGACTCTTGTTATGTCTTAAACTGCATGTGATGTACGCTTATACATTCTAAAGTTAAAAATAATATAATATTATGTGGAGTCGATTATTATTTATTAAAAATTAGCCGTACTTGGTTTCCAGCTCTACTTTACAGCCCCTATTTTACCCCTAGAAGCCTACCTTTACCTACCTATCTATGTAGGTAGTCATTTTCCTTTTGTAAAGTAGCAGCGGTTTATACTGTAAAAAAAATAACAGACAGTACTGGTGAAAATTTAAGAGGCTTACAGTACTTTTTATGTCTCATTTATTTATTTTTACTATTAATTAATATTTTTATCAATGTTTTAATACACGTTTAAGTACACAATATAAAAAACACGTTTAGTATTATTAAAAAACTGGTTTCGCCAACGATCGCGGAGCTTTAAGGGCCCAAGCCACCGGTGGTTAGGGCTCCAGGTGGGGAACCTCCTCATAATACGTGCCATTTCCAGGATCACCGTCTTCTGTATGCTGTAATTACAATTCAGTATACAGTACCTATTTTATTAATATCACCTCATGTTGATATTAGAATGCCACGTGGCGCGTGGTGGTACGAGATAGTTGAAAGAATTTTTGTTGTGTATATATCGTGTCGTATGCTATAAAGAATCTAACTTTGCGTTAGCACTCGGGGATTCAGCATATTTATAACAGAGCAACGGGTATATTATTCTTAAAAAATATGGCTTATAATAAAATTCGTATAATTTACAGAGAGCAGAGTTTATCTGTTTCACCCCGAAGATTTAAAACATTAATTAAAGCACAGGAACTAAACAGAGGTCACTTTTCACTTACAAAATACGTATGTATAATTTTCATATTTTTACCTAAGTATAACGTACCTTCGTAATTGGCTGCCAAAAGTTAGCAAGATTTTTTTCGGATCTCGGAACTCGAAAATGCTAGAAATGTCGCTCAACGCCATTATCCTTTCACCTCTCGATATTGTTTCAGAAAATAAGTTGCTTTTATACAATTGAATCTAACTAAACATGTGTCTTGTTATAAAATTTGAGAGAGTCTTTTCCAAATTATAATAACTTCAAGATAAACACTTTTTAACTCATAATATACATGTAGGCTGAGAGAGTAATAACGACCAAAATAATGAAAATTTACACATAACTTACAAGTTTACATTACAGTTAAGGAAGGGATGTAACTTTCCCACTTTATTAATCAGGGCCTTGACAATTATTTAGTACTCGCTTCAGTTGCTGATAGCCTCGAGCCGGACCTTCGCCGTACAAATTAAGAAGAATGGCCGAACTTAAATTAAAATCTTAAACGAAAGAACCCGTGAATTACCGGTGTTGTGCTGATACTTTGTCGTACTGTTTGGCTATCGTACAGTTCAGAAATGACTACATATTATGCAACTGCCATTGCATTAATTAATCTTAATATATATAAATCTCGTGTCACAATGTTTGTCCTCAATGGACTCCTAAACCACTTAACCGATTATAATAAAATTCGCACACAGGGTGCAGTTTGCTCTAACTTAAAAGATAGGATAGCTTAAATCTCAATTTATCTATTTTTTTATATCCTTAAGGGCAAAACAACGTTTGCCAGGTCAGCTAGTTATCAATAAATCACATAATTTTATGATCGGCATTAATATCTACCAGTAATAAGATCTGACTCGAAGTCATGTTACCTCATACTTAGCAAGATAACAGTGGATATCGTTTACAAACTTAAAAAAAATTATGGGAATTAAATATCCGGCTGATGGTTTGATCATTTGACTTTTCCATGATAAAATCATTATCGTTAATAAAATAAATAATTAAAAAAATCAAAAAACCCGACTGCAAAAATGTCAACTAAAATGCAATAACTTAAAAGACTGAAACAAGGCGGACAACGAAAACAAAATTATAATAAACTTAAAACGATGCAATTTTTACTTCATTTTAACAAACAACATTATGAGCTGAAAGCTTTAGTTAAATTTTCGCATTCAATTTAAAAATATAGAAGGCGGGACCTATTTTCGCAAATTATTAATTAACATAGAGAAAATTAATAGGTCCCGAGAGAAAGTAAAAGAAATTTACATACATACATACATACATACAAGATACGCGCGAAAAACATAACCCTTCTTGCAGTCGGGTAAAAAGGCACTGTAGAAATATTTAAGAGCTTGTTATGCTCCAGAGCCGTTTGTTATTCTAATCAGCATGTGCTATCTTCAAAGCGGATTTTGACGACCATAAAAAGAGGTACCTAACCTATATTGGGATCCGATTGCGTAAGAAAAACGTATTCATCGTTATCGTAATTGTTGGCAAATTCTGCCCCCCCGATTGGCTAACGTAAATCAGGGAACCAGTCAGCGGGCAGAATTTTTAAACGATTACGATAGCGATGAATATGTTTTTCTAACACATCTAGGGGCAGACATTATATAAATTTCAACACATACACAACCTCCTCAGTGTTTGTTTGTTTGTTTATTATGTGGTAACCAAAAATCACTTGCTGAACGGTGAAGGATGACATGACATCGTGGGGAAACTTGCACGCCTGAATGTTCTCAAAGATATTATGTGAAGCCTGACAACCCGCACTTGTGCAGTATGGTGGGCTATGACCAGACACCTCGCACTCTGATAGGAGAGCTCCTCTCTCCTCTCAAAAGCTAAAAGGGTGTTGATAAGGATGAAGGAAACCATCAACAACTTCAGTTGTTGATGTTGGTTTCCTTACGATATGATTATTAAACTGTGGCTTCCTTTGAGCTCACGATGTTTAGGATCCTTCAAGCCGTTATACTTTACCTTGGCTGAGTTTTAGAGGCGAAACCTCTCAGGAATGGCCGAAGTTTGGGCGTTAATGCGAACTTTTCTTGTTTCTTTTAAATGTCTTGCTGATTTTTCTTAATTACGCAATGCGTTAATACATTTTGTGCTTTATTGTAATTGTATATCCATATTTTTTTTTAGATTTTAGTCTAGTTACCAGTTACCACCCTACGAGCAAAGACACGCCGCTACGCCGTGCTAGGTTACTTACCGATTACTACTATAGTAATGTATACATTACTATCAACTACTTCTTCTACTAGTACTGTAGTAGCTGTTGTAACTAGGATAGCGTAACCGTCTGTGGTTACTTACTACTTCCAAGTTAGTACGATAACATCTTCGGCTGCATCATAACTTACCATCAGGTGAGATCGCAATCAAGTTCTAACTTGTAGCGTATAAAAAATGTACTACCATGGAACTATGTCATGTATTAAAGTCATGACTCAGACTTGGCCATTTTTTCAATTATAAAGCTCAAGCCACGGCGAAGCGAAGTGCAACTTGTGAAGTAAGAGATTTAAATATGCAGCAGCATGGCGGCTTGGCGAATGTCGAACCGAGCAAAGTGCTAACTGCTCTGTTTGCCACATCTAGCCCGATACATGTGGTGCAAGGTAAAAGCTTTGGCAGGTTCTGTAGCAAAGAATGAATGACGAGCACAACGTTTACAGTCCGACAAGGCTCTCTTGGCCCTTGAAGGAGGGCGCTGTTGCAAAACAAAGGCAGCCATAAAACAAAATTTCCTCAATTTTACTTCAATTTTAGTTTAAAATAGTTAATAGCAAGCAAAAACAACATAACATACAATAGTGATATACTGACAGAGCGAACTATCAAACAGTAGCACAAGATAGCGGCGTTAGTTCAGACTTTGGCCACGCGCCAAAATAGCCTTGTCGCACTGTACTAGGGGCAATTGCGTAAAGTTGCGCTTTGGCGGTTAGTGGTGCCAATTACCTATATTGTTAAAAATCTCTACTAAATTAATTTGACGCGTCTTACTATTCTTTACCATGGGGAGAATTTTGAAAAGGATAGCACTATTTTTAGACGCGTCAAATTAGTTTAGTTTAGAGATTTTCTACAACAAAATGGGCCCCAATGTCTCTCTCGAAGTAGCTCTCTTCTCAAACGGATGTGATCGTGCTGTGTTAGAAGTCTACCTATTTGTATCGAAAATAAATCTCATTTCGTAGCAGAAATATTACTTCTATATATTATTAGCCGCAGTAGACTTCTGTTGTTTGCCATAATATACCGAAAAACCAGAAAGAGAGCAATGGATGAAAGAATGGGTTCGGCTAAGTGCGAGTCGGACTCACACACGAAGGGTTCCGTACCATTATTTATACAACTTAGGATGATGCAAGAGCCAGATCTCTCAATAATCTCATACTACTTCCACTATACAAGAAGAGTTTAATATTGGGACCAAAATAACGTTTTTTGCGTAGGAGCCCCCTTTAATGTTATTATTCTATTTTTTAGTAGGTATTTGTTGTTATAGCGGCAACGGAAATACATCATCTGTAATAATTTCAATTCCCGTGCATATTTTACCATACAGATTATGATTTTCAAGTAGGGGATAGAAAAACGAACTAATATCTGTCCTACCAATCAGAATTAGTTTTAATCGTCTCTTTAATTATAAATGTAGGTATCTATTGTGCAAACTAAAGTATAAAACATACAAACATTAACATATTCAAAATTATCTTATCGAGTAAATCGCTTCCTCTCATGTCTTGGGTGCCCAATATCAGCATACTTTGCACATTGCCCTCAAGAGTGTCTTTTATTACATAAACAGTCACTTTGCGCATGAATACTTAGATAATGCAACTACGTACTACTAAACTGTGAACTCCGCACCATATCTACAAACATAGATAGCTGACAATGCAAAGCTCGTGATTCTTATACTAGCTGACCAAAAATTATTTTGCCATATAAATAGTTATAATATAATTAATGGAGACGTCGTAGTTCACAGGAATCTTAAGGATATGAAAAATAACTTACATCCTACTCATGTAAACGCCAAAGGCGCGGCCAGTCTAGCCCTACGGACGACCATCCCGTATACACAGCGTGGTCGTCTAAAGGGCATAAACCCCTAAGATAAATAGCCAAAGGCAAAAAATCCTAGCAGCCCCGCTAGCCCCGGCTCTGGCAGCGGAACGGTTAATGGCGGGACATGGGTGCTGCAGACCCCCGACCAGGTGGACGGACGACATACAGAAAGTCGCGGGAGTCTCTGGTACCAGGCGGCGCAAAATTGTGATGATTGACGCGGTCAGAAGGACTTTGTCCAGCAGTGGATGGCCATCAGCTTAAACGACTATGACGACGACTAATCTCTGTGTTTTCTTATCATTGTAGTTTTGCTGAAGTAAAAAGTAGCCCCTGCAATCGAGGTTAAAAGCAATCTACAGATACTGAACAGATTTATCTATTCAGATAAATCTGTTCAGTAGATGCAGCATAATTACGTAACAATAATCCAAACTCGAAAACCTGAAATCTTGCAGTTTCACAATTAATAAAAATTGGATTTCCAGCTGAGATTACTGTTGCCTTATCCAAACTTATCACACGTAGGATATAATAAAAATACTTTACACTGAACCAAGTTTACATAAAGAAAATGAACAGCATAAAATAATAATTATAACAAGCATAAAATTGCGCATTATATTAAATCGGTAATCAATTTAAATTGAATGTTTTGCAGAACTGTGTCGGAATATTCAATAATAATCATCATCATTTTGTCGGTTGATGTAATTACGTAGAGTACACAGTGCTTATTGATGATTGCATTTATTTTATTATTACTTTTAATGTTTATTCTTATATTATGTAGTATTTACCGCATCCCTAGAATGGGCACTTGAGCTGGGGACAATTTCTTTGCGGGGAGAGGTTTAAACGAAAGTCGGTTGGATATATATTATATCCCTCGAAGGCAAGACGAGGATTCTTCTTGCAATATGGTTTTTGTCTATAGGATGTAATAATATTCATATTCATTACAGTGAAGATATGCAGGGGATGCATCTTCCAATGCTTAGGGAGTAGGTAGTGAAACTCCTCCGGCAGAGTTAATTGGATGAAAAACTCCAAATAGATATTCTGCCAAAGCCGGAGACGTTACTGTGGGGACTATTCACGTAACGTTTTCACACACTGAGTGATGTGAATCAAGAAATAAAGTAAAAAATTAACATTGAAAAATTGACTTTACGTTTATTGGTTCAGAGTTTAAAATTGAATGTATTTCAACATAGGAAAAACAATGCCTCAATCCTATTGACGTTTTATTTATTTTATAGTATGGAACCCTCAGTGCGCGAGTCCGACTCGCACTTGGACAGTTTTTTTTTTATTTGGACCCGTAGTTCATGAGAATAGCGCTTTTAAACAAACAAACATATAAACAAACTCTTCAGCTTTATAATATTAGTAAAGATTACCCTAGGCTAAGACCATTGTTCGATATTAATACGAATGGAACTAAAACCAAAGCTTGCCTAGTTAAACACCAGACCAAATGCAATAGAGCAAGTTTTCATAATAACAATTGTTTCACTGACCCGCCTTCCTCCCCTTTTAGTACGATATCCCACCGTAACCTCCTCCCCCCTCTAGTTCGCTAACCCACCTTCCGCTTTGCTAAGTTGCGCCAATGACCATAATAAATGTAAAATTATAGCGCTTAGGGGAATTAGCCTGATCATATTATAGCAATCTATTCTATAATAATAATGTATGTAAAGTTTAGTAATGGCAACATTATACAAGTCCACTTAGTTCTCTGTGATGTTTAAACTGGAGTTCCCGGGTTTGATTCCTGCCAAGAATCGACATTTTATTATAAGAATCAGCAATAAACTCTAACTTTTATAATTTTGAAGCCTAGTTACGAGTAGTAAACATACATACCTACCATTACAAGTATAGTAAACTAAATAAGTTTTGACGTCTTTGTTTCTTACATTGGATTACTCAGAGGTTATTGATGTAGGAATGATTTGAATAGGTATTCAAGTGAAAAAATAACTAAGTAACAAAAATAGTCTATTGCAATTTTTAAGGTGATACTGTGTAAATATAATTAAAATGAAAATGGAGATTACAGGTGCTAGAGGAAAGTCTTTCTTTTATTGTTCCTGGGACGCCTTATTTACACAGTTAAACATCATTAGGAAAAAGCTGTGAGAGCTAGAATCTCTTCTGTAATTACTTTTTTTGATTAAATTCTTTCCGACTTTACACTCTAAAGGCACGTCGTGGAATTTAGTTAAACACACTTTTTCTATTTTTGTAGAAATTCAAAGGACTCGAAATTCTACTGCGATTCGGGTGAATGTGCACATACGATAGAAATCAAATAAATAAAATTAAAAACGTAAGTATTTTGTCATCATACCTATTACCTACATGAACCGCAGAATTCAACCCAACTCGGCTGGGCAGAGTTTGGGAAACTCCGCGATGTCTTTTCGTCCAATTTCCCTAAATGCCTGAAGACAAGTCTTCGAACAGTGTGTGTTGCCCGTTATGACTTACAGATCCGAGACACGGTCGCTAACTATGGGCCTCATAAGAGGCTCAGGGTCACTCAGTGAGCGATGGAAAGGGCTATGCTCGGAGTATCTTTGCGCGATCGATCAGATCAGATCAGCAATGAGGAGATACGCAAAAGAACCAAAGTGACCGTCATAGATCAACGTGTCGCAAGATTGAAGTGGCAATGGGCGGGGCACATAGCTCGTAGGACCGATGGACCCAACCAGGTGGACAGACGACATAAAAAAAGTCGAGGGTAGTGTTTGGCGGTCATTTCAGGAGGCCTATGTCCAGCAGTGGACGTCCATCGGCTAAAAAATTGCGATGACCACGTAATATGTACTTAGGTGAAGACTTGAAAGCTCTTTTAGGCATAATCATAACTTTAATACTCACACGAAGTTTTAAGAATCTTGTAGATCGTGGAGCATAATTTTAAACTTTATATATCGAGATATTATGAACGATGAAAATTTTAAAATGGATCGAGAAACTTTACTAACTTTACAAGTTGGAGCGTCTTTTGGCGACTTGGTAACTTCGAAGTTATTTTGGAATTGCACGTTTATTGACACTTCTAACAAGAGGTGGTTTTTGACATTAGTTCCTTACTGGAAACCTCAATTAATTCGAACGATGAACCACGACAGAGATGGCTTTTCATACAACTTTTGCCGACCGCTGCTCGGCTATAGTACAGCAATTTCGATTTATTACCTAGAAGGTTGTCAAAATAATGCTCAGTTTTCCCCGTTTTAAAATAAAAATAAATATGATTTTAAAATGTTACCATCGCAATTACGTTGGTTGTTAGCCCTGCAAACTTAACATGACAAGATGCTATTTTTTATCGTAAGGACAGTACATATTATATACAGTATCATTATTATGTGATTATGTGATTTCATATCGTAACTATACACTATCATCCTTACAAAATGTATACCCACTATATATCAATGCGATATGGCATTCTATGTCAACTAAAACAATGGAACAGCATTAAATGAAGGCATAATATTGGAAAATCGGACGGAACTCAGTCCGAAAACCGACGTGTGGTCTGGTTCATTTGAAATCGTCCGGCACGGTTGATCGAAAAGTTTTCCATGTGCATAGAGAGGAATTAGATTACCTAAACTCGAATAGAGCATCACATATAGTTCGCGTATATTTGATTGCAATGTTTTGGTATGTTATAAAATATTTCATCTCTCTGTCTGTCTATTTTTTCCAATATGAATATATTGGAAAATATTAAATGGAAACTTTCTAATAAACCAATTCTCTTTTCTATATATGAGTATGAATCTGGTATTTTTTATGATTTGCGATATATGGACTGGGCTGATATAATAAAATGCAATAACAAAATAAAAATAAGTAATAAAAAAATTAAAAAACACGACTGCAATGTTATAAAACGAACTAAAAAGTAAGTAACAAGTTATTTTAGTTGAACAGATAAATTCATATGGCAGTCGGGGGACCTCTTAGAATAGAAGGTGTTCTTCAGAACAGCCCCCCGACTACCATTTGAATTTATCTGGGCTCCTTTTTTGGGCAGTCGTGTAATAACATGCTATCGGCTTAATCAAGCGGTAAGTATAAAATAACTTACAAGTATACTGCTGGAATAAGTTATTTATAAGTACAATAAATCAGTGGTTAGAACTGCAAATCAGATATTTAAGGTAGGTATAGTAGTATAGTTTCTTTTTTTCTGTCTTTTTTCAAAAAAAATTTTAGGGAAACCTAAAATATATGTATTTGTATTGAGTCTAAATATATTCCTATGTGAATGATACCTATACTTAAATCAGTAGATTCATCATGATTTTCAACATCTAGTAGGTACAAGATTCGATATTATTTTGAATTAAGAATTCGATAGAGTTATACTTTTTCGGTTACTCCCTGTATATAGATTGTACAGTGAAACCTAATCGAGATTCAAATAGAAAATTCAGCAAGTTGTACTGGGGTCTGGGGTCTGATTACGTAAGAAAGACGTATTCATCCTTATCCGTAATCGTACAGAAATTCTGTCTGGTTCTGTGTGGTTGTGTAACCAATCAGCATTGCACAAAATGTCCATCTCTGAAACAGTTGCCAGACAGCTGCCAAGCCATAAAAGCAGAAGAGAATATAAATATATTCATTAACAAGTTAAAAGACTTCCTGCAAAAAAAAGCGTATTATCATATTAATGAATTTTTAGATAAAAAAATGATTGTTTTTTGACACATAGTTGTTTGACACAATAAGTCCGCCTCCCTAGTTACAGCGCCCTTACAGGGTTATTTTAATGTAACTGAATAAATAAATGAAATGAAATAAATATGAGGTAAATGAGCCAAAGATGGCATGCAAAATTGTACCCTATTACAATTTACAACTGACAAATTCGCATAACGCATAGATGAACGCTTGTCGCTGCAGAATAGTACGGCAGCGGGCAGAGTTTCAAAATGGTTAGGATAACGGTGAATACGTTTTGCTTAAACAGCAATCAAGGGGCTAAATCCACACCAAACTCTCAATGCTCAGCTATAGTTATCAAACAATAGATATAAAGTGTTACAACTTATAACTCAGAAAGGGCGAATATTAAAGATGTCAGATTATACTCGTAACAACGGTTTGAAGTTGTTAATGGACAAAATAAAATCAATCTAGTCATTTATTCATAGCTATTAGTGTCATGATTTATTAACACGACTGCTGAAAAAAAGGCGTAATTTTATATTCTGTGGTAATCCTTTGAATATTTTTGATTGTCTGTGACAATGTTTGCCACCATTTGGAGAGAACAAATAAACCTTGCATGTTATTGGTCAAATTAAAATTCCCGCTCATTTTTCTCAACCAATGAGAACGTCTCTAGTCAAAACCAATGAAAAATCTAGTAGGCTATGGCAGAAAGATTATGGAGTTGTTTTGAGGAGCTCAAAAGCAAAAACTATACAATTGATATTGTACTGATATGAATAAAAAACTATGTAAAGTACTCATTGCATCGTAATACAAGAAATAAGGCATATGTATGTTAAAGTATAAGCAATGTAATACGCTTTTACTTGTAATAAGGAAAATAAAGTGTTTAGTATGAAGTCTGGATTTCATTCACAAAACTTCAGAAGTGGTACGTGATCCGAAGACCCACATATTGAGGTATGATATAATTTTAAATTCATTTCAATGATTTACCCTATTTAGTTGCATGTTTTAATAGGTCAGTGGATACAAATAAACTTAATTAAGTCCCTGTTTTATAACAATCTGCTGTACCTTTGCGTGTAAATAGGTAGATATGGATGTGCTTAGAAACATTATTCCAAGTTCATGTAGATTGTATGATATTCAGATATCATAGTGAAAAGATAAAATTCGAGGTTGAGCCAGTTAGTAATTTTGTTTGAACATAGTCATGGCGAAGTCTTATGTCGAAACTTAGAGCAACTAAGTAGGTAGGTACATTTTGATTCCTTCTGTAATGCCTTAATTATCTATTGAACCAGACGGGTTTTATCGGCGGCATCATGTCGGGTGTCGCTTTGGTTAAATAGAGTAGTTTTTGTTGCTTATATTATAATTGCAACTTTGTTTGAAATGAATAATTTGTAAAAAAAAAAACAAGACTAAACCTATCGCGAGTTATTGACGTGCAACGCCATCTAGTGAAAGCGCTATCAACAACTATGTAAAGCTTTGAATGGATAACGCCATATTGTCTGTGCATTAAAATAGAAGAGATTAATTTTGAAAACCTATCTGTTTTTAGGATAGTGGCTTAGCGCTCTGATCCAATTTCTTGGTAATTGTTTGAAATATAATTTTAGATTCTTTCATACTGAACACACGTAAGATCATAATTATTTGCAAATAAAAATAAAAAAAGGAGCATATCACATAGGCCCATAGTTCGGGGCTTTATTAAATAATTAATTATGAATGACTGAATTGTGTCAAGATATAGCATTAGTTGATTAATATTGGCACAGCCGTGTACAGTGCGACAGGCCTATCATGGCGCGTGGCCAAAATCGGTACTAACGCCGCTATCTTGTGATACTGTTTGATAGTTCGCTCTAGCGGTATATCGCTATTGTATGTTGCATTGTTTTTGCCTACTATTAACTATTTTAAACTAGAATTGAAGTAAAAATTGAGGAGATTTTATTTCTTGGATGCCTTTGTTCTATAACAGCGCCCTCCTGTCAATGTCATTCAAGTGCCAAGAGAGCCTTGTCGGACTGTAGTTTGTTCATTGCCTGTGTTATTAGGTATAGCTGAAGTTTTCAAGTAGTAGTTCATGTAATTTGGATAATTTATCTAACGCAGAAATAATAATATTTAATGATGAATATCTGAGTGCAGAAACTTTTATTAAGCACAACTTTTAACTCATATCATGGAAAGTAAAAAAAAAAATAGTTCACTCTAAGAAGCTATACCTAGATATAAATCAATAAAAAAAGAGAAAAATTAGAAACTGACAGTTCTTACAAACACTGGCATATTATTTTCATTTCTTTGCCATTCTGAACAGTTCTTGAAAGAGATACCGTGGCAGTGATTTCATGTAATAAAATATAATTTTAATTCATTTGTAATTCCCCAGTATACTTGTAAGATTTTTACACTGATGATGATATGATGGCATGAGAATAAAATTAATACAATTCTGCTTTAGGCAATTACAACAATTGATGAGAGCTTACTAGTACTGTCGAGCGGTTTTTAAATAATGTTGATTTAGTGTTGATAAAGTTAATTTCAACATAGATATTCTTTTATTAAAGTTTTCATTAAATTAATTGGCAGTTAAGAGTGCCGTGACCAAATTATAATACGGTTATGAGTGCCGTATTTATTTTTTTCTAATAATGTCCTTGGTTATGTGTGCCAAGACGGAACTATGTATGTTCTATGATGAATAATGGCCTTGGTTATGTGTGCCAAGAGTTACTTGGTTATGTGCGCCAAGAGTTACTTGGTTACGTGTGCCAAGAGTTACTTGGTTATGTGCGCCAAGAGTTACTTGGTTACGTGTGCCAAGAGTTACTTGGTTATGTGAGCCAAGATGGAACTATGTATGTTCTACAATTATTTGGGTTATGTGTACCAAAATGGTAATAATGAGTACTCAGTTGCAGTTTATCGATGTTTTAAAACAATAACAATAACTACAAATTTACTTATACATTTTCTGTCATTGAAAGATTCTGAAAGGACAGTAAACTCATTAGGACTTCATGTTAATTAAAAGTGACAATAAAATAGAGGTAGAATGATGAATGGAATTTGAAACAATGTTTTATTAAATACAGATCTATTTTTGAATATAATTTGCTAAAACTAAAATAGATTTTTCACGAATAATCTCTTTTGTATAACAGCTGCTATATATACCTATACATAATTCATTGAGCATTGTTTATTTCTTTTGCCGAGAATATGACACGATCAACGGGCTGGACTGACGCGGGTCAAAGGCGAGCGCGTGAGGACGCATCCTCTGTCAACACCAAGGAGGTACATGGAACGAGCTAGCCGTGAACGGACGCGGCTAAGCGCGTGTAAACGCGATCCCCGTCATAACTATGGAAGTTGTTCCGCAAGATGTCAACGTCGAGATGAAGATTATCAACGTCGGTGGACCCCACAACTCCCACACTGCTTGCGGCTCACCAAACCGTTGCTTTAGTTGGAACAAGTACTTACAATCATCAATGCAGCAGCAAGCAAAAGCTTCACAACAGACGAGGTGGTTAACATTTTTTGAAAATTTGCAACGACGATCATCTTAATGTAATTCCAGAATCGATTCATCAAGCAAAGCACTAAGCGTAAATAACTGGTTAGTCAAAGAATGTGCGACCATTAGTGAGGGAAACTAAAAATAAACCTTACAATTTGTATTACAAAACTTGTAAAAAGAAAAAAAGTGGTGCGCAGTTCCTTACCTTCCCTTAGTTACAGTTGGAACGAATAGCTTCCAAAATCATTCACAAATGAGCAAAATTACAGTCATATTATTTTGGTTGAGATGCTTGCATGCATTTCACGAAGTACCTAATGGAAGTTTGTAGAAATGCTATTATTGACATTTTTAATCGCTGTGGTCTTAGCGGCAATAAAGCGGTAGACTATGATATCATTCACGCTATATAAGATAAGTCTATTTGAAAGAAGGCGCAAGTATTGGATAATGGATTGTCAGAAACGTGAAGATCTAGGTATACTATATTTCTTAAATTCTAAGTGACGCTACACTATCAGAATTATTGAAAAAAGTCGCTTATAGCTATTTCATTAGTACCAATGATAATGATAAAGCCACTTTGTATTTATTCGTTAATAAGGGGACTATCTTGTCAAAAATTCCCAAAACCCATAAAAAGAGTCATAATTAATGTTTTAGAACAATTGGGCATGATTTAGTTCTCAGTCAACAGAGTCCGTTGACGATTTCTAGTGGGACTTGTGAAACTCAAACACACCAATGAATAGGTTTGCTTAATTTTTTTTTTGCGATATTTTTGTTATAGTTATCCGGATGATAAAACCTACGTGTTAAAATGGGTCATGATCATTTGGCATTAATTGATTTTGGTATTAAGTGTTTATGCGCAAATTACACAAATCAGGAAACGTCAAAATGTATTCATGAGCTTTAAACCTTTCACAAAGGCCTTCAGTAATCCTGTCGTATCATTTTGAGTAACAGTTTAATTTCATTATTATTATCAATGACGTTGCCACAAGTATTGAAGTATTTAGGAACGAACTCTTACATACTCCTTTTCTGTCCTTATAAACATTCTAATAACCTAGAACATATTCTTTATCAGTCCTAAAGATATATGGAACACTTAAGTTAAAAGAAACTTAAGTGACTGTAGGTATGTATATGATTTTCTAAATGTGTATAATGTCTGATTAAATGCCCATTCAGATTGCATAACGTATCCCCTATGAATTAAACGTAGTCGCGTATCCACGAGCGAACCGCCAAGCCAAATGTTTCAATCAGATCTAGTAAAGTCAAGGTTAACAATATTAGACATAAAACATACTTAAGATGTTCAGATGACATTAACATTAACAATAGTTAAAATCAGTAATAGTTATATATTTTGTAAATATTTTGATTTAATTTTCTTGAATCATCTTTGTTTAGTTTCTAATTTTTAGTTCTCTAATAACTTGAACTGTAAAGTTTATTGTACATTGAATAAATTTAACGTTATTTATATATTTTATGGAGCAAAAAAATAAAATAAAAAATAAATAGAGGTTCAGTATTTCGATTTCAGTCAATTCAGTATCCAACATTAGATGATAATATCACGAATTATAAAATTAAAATTTTAGGTCCTTACAAAATTGTCGAAGATATGGAAATGATAGATATGTACAGAATTAGCACAATAACCGGATTTCACATAGTCTGTAGTGGATAGTCTAGTACAGATTATAAATAAAACCACTATTATGATACAGAGTTTGTAGTGCGAGGTGATTTGCTGAATAATTGAATATTGGTATGACGTGATCAACGTTCGAAATTCGGCGCTTAAATCGTCTGAAGGGAAATAGCAATTTTTAATTAGCAATATTTCATGAGTAATATATATTTTTATTTGAAATTACGATGGAAACAACTAAATAAAATGTAAAAAAAAAAAACTAGATGTATTTCCTATTGAGGTGGTAAGCTCGAGAGGTAGTTGATGTTACGAGATTGTCATTATTTATCAGATTTATTTACCGACGTTTTTCAATACAATTGTAAGAAATTAGATTAATAACAAGATTGTAACACATTGATTATTGTATGTAACACACAATATGCTATGCAAGGTTGATTTGAAGTAATTTTTGTTCAGAACACCCGAAAATTTGTGGACATGCACATGCACATGTGGACATACTATAACGTAGACGGTACTTAATTTTTGACTGTAAGTCATTTTGCTATAGAAAATATGAACGATAAAATTATGATTTTTACTTTAAAGAAAAAGATTTGAAAAGATAATAATATTTGGAAAATTAATTCAGTCTGTCAGTTTTCGTCAATACTTGCTTCAATACAATACTTAATATAATATTATGATAATTGAAATCTGCATAATTAAATTAATTGAGTCTCCAGACCCTAAGAAGTGATATTTTAACAATTTTGAGTTAGTCATTTATAATTTTCTAATATTGTATACAATAAATAATGTATAATTTTATGTAGGTCTGTATGTTAAAGTTAATAATTTCTTTAATTTAAATTTAAATTAAAAATTCACTGTACCCAATAATACTTTAATTAATCTAAGAAACCGAATGTCATGATTATTTTATGTTAGTGAGATTGGGACATAGGTAAATTAATGTCAGTATTATTTATTTCGATATTTAAATAAACAAATGTAGGTACTGAATATTCTTAAGTAAGTGCATGTAGGCTAGGCCTATGTGAAATAAAGTATTTGAAAAATATTGTACATCATATATGTAATATAAATTATAATTTTTTTACTCATAAAGGCGAAATAGTGGTTACTTAACATGTACCTAAATATATATTCCATCTTTTGTAGTTTTTGTATAATGATGTATTTTAGTAAGATTAAGCCGTAGGTAACTAAGAGTCAAAATCATTTAGACATTGTAAATAACCAATATACAGGGAATTGATAAGTAAGTGAAACCCTATATGAAGTGTGAAATGAGGTATTTGAAAAGTATTGTTTTAAATGTAAATTTTGTTAAAGTTTTGTTAATCATAAAGGTGGCATAATAGTTAGTTAACATGTAAGAATAAATACTATCTTTTGTATAGTTTTTGTGCAATGTTTTTATAGGTACTAAAACGCCTAGTTGAGTGGTCGTAGAATTTTTACTTTGATGAGAGTTTAATTATTGTGCACCAGGAGGTTGCACAAGAGTGGATGGCCGAATGTCATGATTTATTAACACGACTGCTGAAAAAAAGGCGTAATTTTATATTCTGTGGTAATCCTTTGAATATTTTTGATTGTCTGTGACAATGTTTGCCACCATTTGGAGAGAACAAATAAACCTTGCATGTTATTGGTCAAATTAAAATTCCCGCTCATTTTTCTCAACCAATGAGAACGTCTCTAGTCAAAACCAATGAAAAATCTAGTAGGCTATGGCAGAAAGATTATGGAGTTGTTTTGAGGAGCTCAAAAGCAAAAACTATACAATTGATATTGTACTGATATGAATAAAAAACTATGTAAAGTACTCATTGCATCGTAATACAAGAAATAAGGCATATGTATGTTAAAGTATAAGCAATGTAATACGCTTTTACTTGTAATAAGGAAAATAAAGTGTTTAGTATGAAGTCTGGATTTCATTCACAAAACTAGCTATGGAAGCGCGAACGCGTCTGGCTGCAAATATATTTAACTTCGCAAATATTTTAGTATGCTAATGTTTGACCAGTGGTGGTCGATTGCTGCATTGTATTGGTCGCGTGAAAACAAATAGAAATAGTATATTTGTCTGTTGGTGAATTGCCTATTTGGCAAGAACTGATAATAATTTGGTGATTTTACCAGCAGTCGGTCGGTCACGTGACCTATTTTTCCTTCTTAGGGGTTAATTTTTAAAAAATATTTGGAGATCAGCCCTAAGTCTAAGTACTGTCTAAGTAAGACTTTGATCTGTCCAGTGTTTCAGATGTACGACTATATTAGACAGTCAGTCATTCAACTTAACTTTTCCTTTTATTCTAAACGGAATGGTTTACTTCTGTCTAGCTTAGGCACACTTCCCACGTAGCTGTTAAGTACCTACTTTATTAGCATGACGATTGTTGGAGTTGCAAAACGTCATTTTTAAGCCATTGAGATAAAATATCCATCCGATAAAAGATCATATCAGTTAGTTTATCATCATTTCAGCCTGCGAACATCCACTGTTGGACATGTGACTTCCCAATGCCAGGTAAAGTGCACCACCTGCAGTCCGTGGTTCCTCTGTATTTTCCTTATCTGTAGGTGCCTGGCAGAGATCGCTACTTAGCGATAAGGCCGCCTTTTGTACTAATTAATTTTTACTTCTTAGTTGTAATATTGTTTTGTGGTGTACAAATAAAGTGTTAAATAAATAAATAAATAATAAATAAAGTTTATTTATATTATGTTAGCTGTCCACAGCCCGGTGATTGTTTGCACCCTTGGACGATCTAACCTAGGTTAGATCGTCCAAGGGTGCAAACGGACTTCTAGACTTGGTCGCACGGTGTAGCTGCTGCCCGACCCCGGCCTATTCATAAAGTCTAGCGAGTTTAGGAACGGTTATACCGTGTACTGGTGGTAATCCGTGCTGCCAAGATTGATGCGGCGCGTAGGACCGCGGCCAAAGGGGAGTTGAGCAGACGCAAGCGGGAAATTGGGGCAGACATCGTCGCGGAATGGCAGGCGAGACGGGCCAACGAAACGAAGGGCGGTGAGCTTCGTCGATTCTTTCCAGACGTGGCCGGGCGACTCAAGGCGACTTGGGTCGTCCCAGATTATCACACCTCGCAGATGCTGACAAGGCACGGTCGCTTTCGAAAGCGCCTGCATGACATGTGTCTGGTCGAGACTGGCGAATGCTTCTGAGGACAGGCAGAGGAGAACCTCCACCACGTTTGATTGGGCCATGGGTGGTGGAGGATTGTCCCTATATACCGGGTACTGGTTGGCACGAGGGACCACGTGCAGGTGAGGTGGTCGATTGGGGCGCTAAGATGGATTTGCGCTCCCATCATCCCCCTTAATGTAATATACAGTTAATTCAGGCTAATTTCTAAGGCCAGTACTAATACTCGTAGGAGTAGTTCACAGCAATTGCAATTCCACTGACTTAATCTTAACGACAATCGCTTTGGACTAAACAGTGTGTCGGCTACAAATCGCTTCGAATAAAATGCACAGTGTGTAATCTTCTTAACGATCTGTTGTCTCATTCTAAACATTATTTTGTGCGCTTTATTTGTATGCGTATAAGGTTGAGAGTTATGGAAGAACATATAATTTCCCCTAAACAAGGGTACCTATGAGGTGATTTGTCAAGCTGTTAGGGGCTTTGCTAGTAAGAAATGCTCTCGTATGTAAACTAAGTTCATGCCCCTAAATGTAAGAGTTGTTTTTAAGTTCTAATGAGGGAAGAGATTTTAAGTGTAGGTAAATAGTAAGCTAGACTCGTGTGCGGATGGAACATAGAATAGCACTAGGACAGCGTTTCCTCATCATAATTCTATGTTTGGTACACGCGTCACGATGCGATAGCGGTTTACATTTCTTGGTTTACGAGCAAACAAGATCTGTTACTTTATACTAGGAGTAGATACCTTATTCTATACAACCTGAAAACGTATATTGTCTAATCTTTTGGTAAATTTTTGGGGTGTTAAGTGAAAAGAGTGTGGCGGACCTCTATATGACGTCATGGATGGTCTGTTTAAAAATGGAACTCTTATGGTGCCACTTCATTTGTTCGTTAAAGTCCCCATGTTTGGGGTAGTTTTAGTTGTATATATAATATGGGAAATTATATATAACCAAAACTAGTCCAAAGAACGTACTTAATAAGACGGCGTTTTGTTTATTTATACTTATGCAAAATAGTTGTTTTTCGGGAAATATATCGATATTATAAATAACCTTCACAGCTTACCAACCGAAATCTGAAATAAATAATAATTACCACAGTTCACTCACAAATTGTAAACTTGGCATTCAATTAGTTCATATAGTTCGAACCGTTCGTGCATAGATAATTCGCGGATATCCGAAACGTTTGCAAAGTTTACTCGTATCCAGGCGCTCCATGCGATGGAACGATGGAACAAGGGATGAAACGGTTCAAAGCAAGAATGTAGTCGATTAACTTTTGTTATCTGGATTCGAACAATGGATTGTTCTGTTTATGTAGTGGCTTAGTTATAGTTTAAGTTCACTGACATTATAAGCATTTGACTTTTTCAGTGTTCTATTAAGCAGACCAGCAAAGTTAATTATTTGGTTAAAACATTAACCAATCGGTGTTCGAATAATGAAGGCCCTTATTTGTTAATGTTTGCATCGGTTGAACAGCGTTGGCACCGATTGGCTGTAACGTGTGAGATGATACTGCGCTATTTGGTGTACATTTTATTAAAGTGATTATCCCTGTACCACGGATTACAATAATAGTACCTAACGGTACAGAAGATTTCCTCTGCAAGATGATTTAAAGAAATAGCAACCCCTAGCACTGACACAAAAAAGTGCAATTCAGTTCGAAATAACGCTTGGCACCGCCTCCGCTAAGCAACTAAAGTTGTGCTCTCTTTCTATCGCATAACTTTATCTCTTTTGACGGTTCGACCTAGTGGGCTACCTCGTAATCGGGCGCACGCAGCGTGTGCAACCTAGCCGGCGCGCGGCAGCTGTCTGAAATCGATCTGTCATAACGGCTACCTGTAGCGGTGCTGATCACATGCTAAGTGAACAAAGCCTGCTCATTCATGAGCCGTAAAACAGTCAAGATAATATCTGATATTTAATATGACATCTGGGTTGTGCTTCTCGATATATATAAAATTGTACATCGGCCAAACATTGTCGGTAACGCAGCCATCAACAGCCAATTGGCGCTTTGGCTGCATATGATTGATGCAAGCACTAACCAATCAGTTGCATATACCTTAGCTCGTCGCTGCATTAATATTTTTGCTGAATCAAGAGGCTGATCGTGTAAATAAAAAATCCTGATACATCGAACAATAAACCAAAACAAATTCTTCTCATGTTCTGGGTGTCTTCATAAAGTGTTGAGCCAGGATCGCATGAAATATTTATGTCAAAAAGATGCTTTATAGCTCGTAAACCTGAACACAAAACTTTCCCTTTGCCTTTAACACGTTGCTTTACGCAACATACGTTTATGTCGGGTGCAAATATTATACACTAGACATACTTGCCTTCAAATAAGGCTGCATATTATCTACAGGACTGTATCGTAGCTGAAGTCTTATAGCTACAGTCCGACAAGGTTCTCTTTGCACTTGAATGACATTGTCAGGTGGCGCTGTTTTAGAACAAAGGCAGCCAGAAAATAAAATCTCCTCAATTTTACTTCAATTTTAGTTTTACTTTAGTTTAATAATTTAAATTTTAAGCAATCACAACACAACATACAATAGCGATATACCGACAGAGCGACAGTATCACAAGATAGCGGCGTTAGTTCCGATTTTGGCCACGCGCCAAAATAGCCATGTCGCACTGTATATGAGAATGTCTCACTGATCTATAATGCTGTCAGTCACCTAGCCGCCATTATTTTAATCTTGTCGCTAACCCCCTACCTTCGACGAACTCCTAGAGATGTGCATTGTCAAATTGAATTCCTTATAGGGCTATTTTTAAGATTAAGGGCCTGTTAGCGGGCCATGAGTATAAAAACCGGCCAAGTGCGAGTCAGACTGGCGCACCGAGGATTCACTATCAGGCATACCTACAAGTAATACCCCACTCAAGACTGCTATCTCATTTTGAAAGTTCATTTCGACGACTCTTTTCTCCCTTTTAAATAAAAACGAATTTAATTTTTTAAGACAATGCAAATTTAATTTTTTATGCAATGATATCGGGCCATTATTTTGAGCTACGGAGCTTTAAAACAAAATAAAACACAGTTAAATATGCAATGGTTAATAATACCTCTATTTAATTAGGTAACTAACACATATTCTTTTCTATTTGAAGGCGTCATCTCGTCTATCGGACAAACAACGTGTCGCGTAATTTATATACGAGTATACTACGAGTAAGATCATACTTGAGTACTTCAGCATGTGGACTTTTGTAGGCATCACAAGGAAATCTTGTTGACATGATCATATTTTGTTTGTTTGTTTATTTTTACTGTTTAAGCGCTACACCGCTCACGTTTATATAACACTGCTCCTGCTCTGCTCGGAGCGTTTTCAGCAGCTTTCCTGTGTGCAGTGCACTAATAATAACTCATAATAATTTTGTACTCAGTGTTTTATGCTTCTGAAAGATTTAAAACCAGAAGCTTCCTATTTTTATTAATTTTGCGCGTAAAATACCTAAAAGTAGGAATGTTAATCTGAGCTCGGAATTTCTCTATTATTTAAGTATTTGTTTTTATTTTCGTGCTTAAAGATGCACGTACCTATTGAGTCTTTGATAAAATATTTGGAAAACAAATAAACACACATACTTAATTTAAGAGTGATTCTTGAATGCCAATAGCCGCATAGAGAGAAAAATGGAAAATTCTTTTCAAAAAACCGACTTCAAATGCCACTACAAAGAGTGAAATAATTTTTCAATGAAGGTACACCAATTCGAAGTCGGGCGATTAATACGAAGGACTATGATTGTAAGAATTGCCCGACTTCGAATTGGTGTACCTTCATTGAAAAATTATTTCACTCTTTGTAGTGGCATTTGAAGTCGGTTTTTTGAAAAGAATTTTCCATTTTATTTTTTACTTGTTAGTGGAAAACAACAAATGCACAGGGCATTGAAAATAATGCCCAAATCGCTTGAAGTGTGCTTATAAAATCTGAAGAGTTCCCTCAGTTTTTCCGAGATCCTATCATCAGAACCTGACTTGATGACTGTAGTCATTAAGTTAGCATCTGCAAGGAAATGCACTAGCAACTATTAAAAATACCCAAATCGCTTCAAGTATATTAGCAAAATTTGAAGAGTTCCCTCGATTTCACTAAGATTCCATGATCAGATCCTGACCTGATGACCATAGGAAAACCTGGAAAATATTACTCTTTCAAACAGTACCCAAATTGTTTCAAGTATCCATATAAAATTTGAAGAGTTCCCTCGACTTCTCCAGGATCCCATCATCAGATCCTGACCAAAAAAAAATGGGACCATCTGGGAAGTATACTCTTTCAAACAAAAAAAAATTTTTTCAAATCGGTTTACGCGTCTTCGAGTAATCGGTGAACATACATAAAAAAAATAAAATTAAAAAAAGATTCCGACGAATTGAGAACCTCCTCCTTTTTTTGAAGTCGGTTAAAAATAAAAAATAATTTGAAAAGAAATGTGAAAAATTTTGGTAGGTCTGACAGGAGGTCATAAGCTATTTTTATATCCCTAAATGAAAAAACTATACAGGGTAAGTACCTAGGTAAGGAGTTAGGTAAAAAACGAACTGCAGTCACTAAAACGCTATGATATATATCAGGTAACTATCAAAGGAATCCCGTCACAAATAGAAGCCCCGATGTATCCGAGTTAACAGTTTATTGGGGACGTGTTTACGCCGCAAATACGATTTTCTGGCTACGTGACTCCGCCGTTTAAAACTCCGCGTCGTAGAATTTCCTTTATAAGCGAGGTTTATGAAATTGATACACTGTGTGATGCTAAGCGAAGGAGAATTAATAAGCTACTGTTTTATGCGCAGCTTTTAAAACGGTAAGTTTTTATTTATTCCTAAACGTGAAATAGCGGTGAAGTAGTAATCGTCTGTTTTTCTCTTTTTCCATCGAATGTCAAATCACAAATAAAGACAAAACAGATAATAACTATTCCATTATAACACTAACAACTTTTGTTCTACGACTTTTAAAAATTCTGTATTAATTTATTTCATACAAAAAATTGTTATTTCTGTAAAGTGATATTACACTGTTTCAGTTTCTTGCCGCAAGTTCGCGAGCCGCCGCGCCGTTGCCACTTGCCAATGTTACATTACAGAGTAGGAACAAGTAGAGTACCTCTGTAAAATATTGTATATTTGATATTTCTCAAAATATCGAGCAAAAATGTCGGAGAACAAAAGTTGTTAGTTTAATGTAAACAAATATAGGCCGAGAGCGATTTGGTATTTTCTATATAACCCTGACTATATATATTTAATTATTACTCGTATATACGCTCTGCGTATTTATGGAATACGACACTTATCCCATTTCCTAAGATACGCCGGCGGGAATCGTGTTATGAAGACCAAATTCAAAAGATTTGTTTCATATAGGTACTTAGGCCTAATTTACAGGCAATTATGACTAGTTAGGAAATACTTATTCTTATTAAAAATAGTGATAATCATTTAACGACATAAAACTAAGTTCAGGGTTCTAACCCGCCCTGACCTGAGAGTAAGCATACAACAAACTCATTCATAAAAATTTAAACTAAGTGTCTCTCGCCCTATTATAGTTTGCATGTTTAGTACCTAGTCCATTACTTTCAACGATTCGTTCAAACAGATTTAATATTAGCTTTAAAAATAATATTTTGCCGTATTTACGGCGAAGTTCCCGGCAAACACTAAAGTTCAACATGATAAAACTGCGCTGCAGCCGTCAAAAGCGGCGCGCTGTGGCGGAGTCGCGGAGAGCGACAAAATTTTTGAATCGGAAACTTTGTTATTAATTTTCATGTTCTTTTTATGTTTCTTTGTGTGGTTGAAGCAATATTAAATTACTTCGGGACTTTTAGTATGCTTTTGCTGAACAAAATATTTATAGTTTACGGGATAGTTAGTACTTATTTTAAAAAACCTTTGACTTTGAGCGTTTTCACCCAACTAGGCAACGCTAATGAGCTGCACTTATGTATTCGCCGGTTGGTATATTAATAATAATCATAACAGAATTAGTGGCTGCTTGTTAATGATTCTTTATTATCTTCTTTATAAAAATAACGTGTCACGTTGTTCCTCCTAAACTACTTAACCGATTTTAATGAAATTTGCATACCGTGTGCAGTTTGATCTAACTTAAGAGATAGGATAGCTTAAATCTCAATTTATCTATTCTTTTATATCCCTAATGGCAAAAACAACGTTTGCCGAGTCAGCTAGTATTATCGTGTTACAGTGTATGTAACAAAAGTCTCCGAAACGGCTTGACCGATTTCTATGAAATACAACACAAAATATGTGAGACCTACCGAATTTATTTATTATTCGGTAGGTCTCAGAATAGAAAGTAAACTATATTTCATACCCCCTAATAGAGTGGAAAATAATTTCTATGGCAAAACAACATTCGCCGGGTCATCAGCTAGAACCTACCCACCAGAGATGTGTAGGACTTAGTGTAGGTACCTACTCGCAAGTTATACCCCGTCGCTGAATTCGGTAAAGCCCTTAAATGTCTTTGTGAACAGTTAAATCCAATCATAACGGCATTGAATTTAGAACCGCAGGAGAAGTTTTGGATCCGATACAATTGTATTGGAAACGTGAGAGGATTACCCAATAAATAGTACCGCAAAATGATCGTAAACGATTGTTAGTTTAGACGAGATTTTAGATCTATAGCTGGATATTTCTTAGTGCTAATTTGATTTACTTAACACAAAATAAGTAACAGATCGTAAAGGCTTTTACAGACAAAAGAGATGCCATTATTGTCAGCGCAAATATTTCTGACCGCGGTGCAATAAAATCACGGAATAACTTATAGTACCTAACGGTACAAAAGGCTCACTCCGCAAGATGATTTAAAAAAATAGCGACTGACACAAAAAAGTGCAACTCAGTTCACAATAGCGCCTGGCCACGCCCCCGCAAAGAACACGCAGTAACGCAATGTAATGGTCTCTTTCTATCGCGTAACTTTATCGCATTCAACGTACTAAGGTTGCATCACACGCATGACGCAGCGCATGAAAAATACCGTACAAGAACTAATGCAAGCAAAGTATCCGGCGCGTGGCGGCCGTCTGAAATTAGTACGTCGAGACGGCTACTTGTAGTTTCTCGATCGCATGATAAGTGGCCTGCTGTTACTCAAATTCCCTTTTTGACGTGTAAACGTTGCTTCTACGAGTATAACTGGAGGTAGAGGCAATTATAAAAAAAAACTGATAATCAGGCAATAATAAAGTTCCAAAATCTGAATAATAATGTAGTTCGGCAATGCAATTAAAATATTATGTCTATCAGCTCTCTTCTTATGGACATATTATAGAGTACGGATCTATACAAGGTAGGTCTATGAGATTATACCAAGGAATATATAATATTATGATTATACGAACCTGAATTGTGATTCGTTACTCTACTTACTAAAAATGAAAACATACTATTGAATTTTAAAACTGTTTTTAAACTATATAATACCCAAAATAAATATCACGAGACGTGTACAGCAATTAAAAGGCAATGTCAGTAAAATTCGTTTATTTATTTCCCGCAAACAGTACCTATTTATTATGAATTCGGAGGCAAATTAAAATAAATTCGCCACCGTAATTTATGCACATTGCGACATTTGGGCTGCGGAATTTATTTATTTCAATTCTGAGTGGGCAAGAACGAGGAACGTTGTGGGTATAGTATGTAAAACACTAATACGTTTTACTTGTAACATACGGACGGACGGAGAAAGTCTCACCATAAGGGTTCCATTTTTACCATTTTGGTATGGAACCCTAAAAATATATAACATTAAATATTGAATGATAATCATATAATAGGTTGTCTTTAATCCTTATTCTTTTATATTTCTCCAAGTGGTCAAGACGCCATAACCACTGAACTGATTTTATTAAAATTTGGTATTCGTCCAGAGTTGGACATTTTCCGTCCCAAGCGAGCGCTACTTACCTACCTAATATGTCTATTAGTGGAATGTATAATTTTTGACTAAATCTCCAGAAATAAAGTCAAGTTGAGCCACTTCATATTCAAGAAGGTATATTAAAGCTTAAAACAAAACGACAGTCAACGATCGAGTTTTCGCCTCACTACGTTTGCGTTTCCGACAAAAGAGCTCAAGTTTTAATTGGAGGCAAAATCCGAGATATTTCCGAGAGCGGGTGTCCTTTTGTTTCCACTGTCGTTAATTTGTGTTCACCTAGACCTTCCTTTTAAAATGTTTTTTTTTCACCGCAAATGAAAGCTTCAATTTTTCAATATTCCCTTTTTCCTTTTACACTCGACTAACACTAACATAGGAATGGGAATTCATTTTTTTTTTGTTTCTGTCAATGGATGCGTATATTTTTTTAGCCATGACAGACAGACGGCAGTTGGAATAAACTCAATTCTCGAATCCTAATGTGATTCGGTTATAAAAATCTTTAAGCTTTTTTCGCAATTGCGTCTCACGTTTCTTTATACACTTTATATGCAAAATGCTTGGTAATCTTTCAGTGTTAATTTTTAGGGTTCCATACCAAAATGGTAAAAATGGAACCATTATAGTGAGACTTTCTCCGTCCGTCCGTCCGTCCATCCGTTTGTCACACTGAAATTTGGAATAGTTGTAGGTAATTGCGGCGCGACGTCATTGCAATCATAAAAAATTGAAATCTTTTTTATTTTTATTTAAAAAGGGGAAAACCAGGTCGTCAAAATTTCAAAATGAGATAACAATATTGAGTGGGGTATCATATGAAAGGGCGTTACTTGTGTATTTTAAAACCGATTTTTATTTATTTTTATGCCTGATAGTGTTCGATTTATTGGGCAAACTGTCGAAAAAAATACCGTTCCCCCCCTTATCTCCGAAGTTTACCAATCGAAAAATCTGAAATAATTATGATCAATAGAAATAAACGTATATTTTATAGGAAAAATAAAATCAACTCTCTTACTATTATACTTTTTTAGATAATAACAATAAACCGGCAAAAACAAAGTTATGTTTGCGGTTTGCCAACAAAAGTACCTATATGTAAATTTTACTCGTAAATTCATGAACCAAAGTGATTCTTTTAATATTTAACTTCATTTATGGTATGGAACCCTCGGTGCGCGAGTCCGACTCGCACTTGGCCGGTTTTATTTTATTTTATATCCTAATTCACATCACAGTATTTGTGAAAATATTTCGTGAATAGCCCCGGTTAACCAAATTATCGAATACGGAAGTCCTATCACTGGAGATTTTTCAGAAAATGCTTTTGAGGTTTCCAGAATGTACAGAGTAGGTAGGCACTTTTTAATAACAAAAAAATTGAACAATTCTAGATGAAATGAAATGGGTACGATTGGAATGAACAAATTAATTGTAGTTTCAATCTCAAAGTCTGAAATAACAGCGCTATCGGAAACTGAATTTCATAGTTCTACCCACAGATTTATATTATATCATTGGTTCCACCGCCAATCGATGGTTCTCGCGAATACAAATATACCAACGATTGATACCATCGAGTTTCTAGTTCCTAGAAAATGATGATAAATATTGAATCTACTCGTATATCAAACGATGTTTGCGTATTCGAGGTATGAAGTATTATCAACAAACTACCTCGTATGTTTTTAAATGTACCTATATAACGAATGTGTGATCTAATAAATAATGTTTTATTTATTTATTTATTTATTTAACACTTTATTTGTACACCACAAAACATAATACTAAAACTACGAAGTAAAAAAATTAATTAGTACAAAAGGCGGCCTTATCGCTAGGTAGCGATCTCTGCCAGGCAACCTACAGATTAGCACTACAGTACACGCGCCTCTTTTCTTTACTTGAGTACACGCGTGGCCTACTATAGTAGCCCATTTTAAAAAGTCAATAAATTGTATATTTATAACTATTTGATTAAAATAACAAATGGAATGGAAAAAATATTTATTTAAGTTAACATTACAACAATACAATTTTAATACAATATTTAAAATAGTGAACAATTAGCAATTTATTAAATATCTGCGAAAAAGTAACAAAAATGGCAATACTGAGTTCACCGTTTTTTTGTTTTTATTAAAACCACTCTTCATTACTATTTTCTTCATTTTCCTAGCATTCAGGATATATTAATGCTTAGTGATTGTGAAAAATATTCTAGTAGCAAGTCTTTCACCACTTTTTTTGTCGACCGATTTCGGGCTCTCGCGCAGAGTGCACATCGACCATCTCGTGCTGTCTTTGGTGTCAAATCATGATTTAGATACTTGGGAATCCTGAATTGTGCTGCCGAAAAGTGCCCCAATCCTCAATTTAAGTTGTCGGGTTCGGATTGTTTGAAACTGGATAATGGATCCTTAGCATTTCTAGCTCTATCTCCTTTTGGGCTTGCTTATCTAATACTTAGGTTTTGGGTTCGAGTTCGCGTTGCCGATGGTATATTTTTGTGCCAAATGGTTCCGTTTGTCAATTTGTAGATTAGACTGCACCTTCCAGATAGAGTGGAGTGTTATCCGAATCTGATGTTTCGTCAGACCTTTCATTTAAAATTTCCTCTTCGTTTTCCTGAAGCTCTGACTCATGCAGAACTAGGGCCTGTTGTTAGTCTGGTTCTGGCTCAACTTTATCATCTTCACTCTCTATCACATCTTCATCATCAGTGTCTAGCTTAAGTAGCAACAAAGATTCACAAGTGGAAACACTTGTGAATCACTCATGACGTTAATGTTACAAATCTGTAAAAAAATAAAAAAAATACATTTTCCAATTTTAAAATAACAATAATTAAACAAAGGTATAAGTATACATACATAACATAGCTGGAGAATATTATTTTAGTGTTATAATTCGATAAAACACGAAAAGTTACTTACCTGATTTTGGTACATCAATACACGCGCGGACTACTTTAGTAGGCCTGCGCTTTTGGCGCCAAAAATCTCGCACATGCGTTTCCGTAGGAATTGTGTTGGGTACTAAGGTTGCGAAGAATCTACCAGACGAGGCTTATCTGGAATCGCAAGCTTCTAGCATGCAAAAATAAAAAGTTACGACAAAAAAACTAACCCTGGTCTACTATAGTAGGCCGCGCGTGTACTCTAGTGTTAGGAAAATACAGAGGAACCACGGACTGCAGGTGGTGCAACACTACAATAATTATACCTAAATTCAAATAAGTACATACTACTACATACACTAGATTACACAACTAAAAATAATAAAATAAATATAAATATTAATAAACATTAAATAAAATAAAATAAACTAATATATATATACTGAATACCAATACTAATAATACAATAATTATGATATATTATGTATATAATCTGTTATGTTACAAATAAACAAATAATACTTAGTCGTCATTAAGTAGCCAGAGTTGCAATATAATGCTTTTTTACAGCGTTTTTAAATATTTTGAGGGTTTTCGATTGCCGTACGTCTAAGGGAAGTGCATTCCATAAAATAATTGCCCGCACATTGAAAGACTGCTCATACATCTTAGTTTTATGGGGGGGCATTGTGAGCGTTAATGTACGAGACGGTCTTAGGTCAGAATGCACTCCAAGAAATTTAAATTTCTCCTTCAGATAGGACGGCGTTCTAGGATTATATAATACACAGTACAGAAGAGAGAGAACATGCAGATCCCGGCGACGTCGAATAGGGAGCCAGTTGAGCTTCTGTCGAAATTCAGATATATGGTCATATTTGCGCAGGCTAAATATAAACCGAATCGCAAGATTTTGGAGACGCTCAAGTTTATTAAGCTGGTCTTCAGTAAGATTGAAGTTTTAATAGAGAGTTAAGATACTACAGTCTACGATATAGAGGCGTTTTTCAGCATTTTTTTTATTGTAGATAGGCTTGCGCTTGACGACAATCATGCCTGATGGAAAGCATGCTGCGGCCTAGAAAATGCCTATTCACTCTTCTCTTGAAGGCACCCAGATTATACTTGGCTAGAAACACGGAGGCTGGAAGGGCGTTCCATACCTTAGCGGTTCGTATCAGAAACGTGGAAGAAAAATGTTTCGTGCGAGTTTGTTGGATGTCAACCACATAAGGATGCCACCGCTCTCGGCGTCTTGCAGTCCTATAGTGGAAAGGTGAAGGAGGTACAAAGTTATGTAGTTCCTGAGCACACTCACCAAAGTAAATACTGTTAAAAAACCGCTAAACAGGCAACATTGCGACGGTATTGTTAGCTGAGCAATTTTGCCCGCGTTAGCGTTAACACTAGAGTACACGCGCGGCCTACTATAGTAGACCAGGGTTAGTTTTTTTGTCATAACTTTTTATTTTTGCATGCTAGAAGCTTGCGATTCCAGATAAGCCTCGTCTGGTATATTCTTCGAAACCTTAGTACCCAACACAATTCCTGCGCAAACACATGTGCGAGATATTTGGCGCCAAAATCGCAGGCCTACTATAGTAGTCCGCGCGTGTATTGATGTACCAAAATCAGGTAAGTAACTTTTCGTGTATTATCGAATTATAACGCTAAAATAATATTCTCCAGCTATGTTATGTATGTATACTTATACCTTTGTTTAATTATTGTTATTTTAAAATTGGAAAATGTCATTTTTTTATTTTTTACAGATTTATAACATTAACGTCATGAGTGATTCACAAGTGTTTCCACTTGTAAATCTTTGTTGCTACTTAAGCTAGACACTGATGATGAAGATGTGACAGAGAGTGAAGATGATAAAGTTGAGCCAGAACCAGACTAACAACAGGCCCTGGTTCTGCATGAGTCAGAGCTTCAGGAAAATGAAGAGGAAAGGTTAAATGAAAGGTCTGACGAAACATCAGATTCGGATAACACTCCACTCTATCTGAAAGGCGCGGTCTAATCTACAAAATGACGAACTGAACCATTTAGCACAAAAATATACCATCGGCAACGCGAACTCGAACCCAAAACGTAAGTATTAGATAAGCAAGCCCAAAAGGACATAGAGCTTGAAATGCTAAGGATCCATTATCCAGTTTCAAACAACCCGAACCCGACAACTTAAATTGAGGATTGGGGCACTTTTCGGCAGCACAATTCAGGATTCCCAAGTATCTAAATCATGATTTGACACCAAAGACAGCACGAGATGGTCGATGTGCACTCTGCTCGAGAGCCCGAAATCGGTCGACAAAAAAGTGGTGAAAGACTTGCTACTAGAAGATTTTTCACGATCACTAAGCAGTAGTATATCCTGAATGCTACGAAAATGAAGGAAATAGTAATGGAGAGTGGTTTTAATAAAAACAAAAATACGTTGATCTCAATATTGCCATTTTTGTTACTTTTTCGTAGATATTTAATAAATTGCTAATTGTTCACTATTTTAAATATTTTATTTAAATTGTTTTGTTGTAATGTTAACTTAAATAAATATTTTTTCCATTCCATTTGTTATTTTAATTAAATAGTTATAAATATACAATTTATTGACTTTTTAAAATGGGCTACTATAGTAGGCCACGCGTGTACTCAAGTAAAAAAAAGAGGCGCGTGTACCGTAGTGTTAAAGCCTACGTCCTTTTTAAAGGACGTCTAACTATAATAAGAAAAAAAAATTATTAAAACCGTACCGTTAAGAATACTTCTGCGTACTTATTTATTAATTCAGGCGACATTTTACTCAAGAGAGAATAATTCATCCCAAAAATACACTGGAATCCCTTAAGGCTCTTCGGTGTGATTGAAAAAGGAACGTTGGATTTGAATCGATGAATGAATTTTAAAGCTAGCAGATTCTGTCGACTCTGTCAGCTAATCATCAGCGTCAGTATCAGATTAAGTCACAGCTGTAGATAGACTAAATTTTTATCTTCTCTTACACTCAGAATTAAAATAATAATGCGACCTTTTTATAGGATTGTTTGAAGTCACACGGGCATCATTAGTTGTTTAACATAAATAAATAATATTCAATGCACGGTATAATTATTTTCCAATAGTATCGTGTTAATACCTAAACGGGAAAATAATATTCGATGGAAAACTATAGGCGCAAAAAAAACCATTCAATACCGTAAGCCGATTCGGTGTGATTGAAAAAGGAACAATGAATGCTATACGCAGATTTATTTTTCAATTGCTCTTGTGTATTCATTGCTTTATGTTGTTTCTAATTAAAATATTTTTCGTGTTTTTACACCTCAACAATAAATTTTTATAAATCAACTTAATTCAAATTCAAATTCAAATCATTTATTTCATATTGGCCACTACTTGTTAGCACTTATGAATGTCAAGTAGGTACATATACTTATTAATAGTGATAACTATTTAACGACTTAAAAACTAAGTTTACGAGGGTTCCAACGCGCCCTGAACTGAGAAGAAGCCCACAACAAACTCAGCCGGGTATTATTTTTTTTTGTTATCACTATTTCACAATATAATATAAATTAGAACTAGCTATAAATTTGAATTAGAGCAATTTACTCCCATGGATTGATTTCATTTAAGTAATCTTTTATGCTATAATATGCCTTTTTTATAAGTTTCGGCTTGACAAAACCTTTGAACTTATTGAGCGACATGTCGAATACACTGGATGGCAGTTTATTATAAAATCTAATGCAATTGCATAAAAACGATCTACTTATTTTAGTAAGACGCGTGCTATGGACAACCAGTTTGTTTTTGCTTCTAAGGTTAATGTTATTGAGGTCACATTTCCTACTAAATTTATTTATATTTTTGTGTACATATATTAAGTTCTCATAAATATACTGACTATGTACGGTCATGATATTAAATTCCTTAAATTTAATCCTGAGTGACTCTCTTGGACCTAATTTATAAATTGAACGAACAGCCCTTTTCTGCAGCACGAATACGGTGTTAATGTCAGCAGCATTACCCCACAACAGGATACCGTACGACATTATGCTGTGAAAATAGCTAAAATATACCAGTCTAGCAGTCTGAACGTCAGTCAGCTGCCGTATTTTTTTAACCGCGTATGCAGCAGAGCTAAGCCTGTTCGATAATTTATCGATATGAGGTCCCCATTGGAGTTTAGCGTCTAACGTTATACCTAAGAATACGGTTACATCTACTAGTTCCAGTTCCTCATTGTTAAGAAGTACACTCGTTTTCACATGCTTAACATTTGGTAATGTAAATTTAATGCATTTAGTTTTTTTGCTATTGAGAAGTAAATTATTGGCTTCAAACCACTGTACTACTTTTTTGAGACAGTTGTTCACATCGTCAAACACATTTTTCTGTCGATTAATTTTGAAGATGAGTGATGTATCATCAGCAAACAAGACTATCTCATGATTATCCTTAATAAGGTAAGGAAGGTCATTAATGTAAATGAGGAACAGGAATGGTCCTAATATGGACCCTTGGGGAACTCCTATCCTAACAACCGAACCCGGCGACCGCTTACCATTCACATCTACTCTTTGAATCCGTTCGTTCAGATAGGAGCTCATCAAATCTAGAGCTGCACCTTTGATTCCATAGTGGTGTAGCTTCCTGATCAATGTTTCGTGTTCAACACAATCAAATGCCTTAGAAAGATCACAAAAAACGCCAAGCGCGTCGCGTGATTCCTCCCAGGCTTCAAATATACTTTGTAATAGCTCAACACCGGCATCGGTTGTCGAGCGACCCCGTGTAAAACCGAATTGTTTATTATGCATTAAGTGATTATTTTGGAAGTAGATTAGTAATTGATTTAAAATGAGCTTCTCAAAAATTTTACTGAATGTTGGTAGTACAGATATTGGTCTAAAGTTAGTGGGGTCACTGGTACTACCCGATTTAAACAATGGAATTATTTTGCTGAGTTTCATTAAATCAGGAAATACACCACAGTCTATACAATTATTGAATATTAATGCCAGATCAGGTGCAACAATATCAATCAGGGATTTGACGACGTTTACAGAAATACCCCACAAGTCGTTAGTTTTCTTAATATTTATCAATTTAAATGCTTTGATAACGTCAGTGCTAGTAACGTGGCTGAATGCAAAGGCGTTATTACATTCAGGCACGTTATTTTTTAACAATGAAAGAGCAATAGCTGGTGACGAATTCAGTGATTTTGTTGTGGAAACCGGAATATCCGAAAAGAATTCTTCAAACGCTGTAGCAACTTCAAGATCTCCCGTGATCGCTTCATTACCAATATTAAGTTTAATTTCAGTAGAGCGCGGTGTAGCTCTTCCAGTTTCCTGGTTAATTATGTTCCAAGTAGTTTTTACGACATTGTCGCTATTTTTAATTTTATTTTGTATATAACGTGATTTCATAAGCATACAATCTTTTTTAAATTTTTTTGAAAACAATTTAACATGCTCTCTGAATTCATCACTGGTATTGTATGTACGTTCAGCATACAACTCGTATAGCTTTTGCCTATCTAACTGTAATTCACTGGTTGCCCACTCGCTAAAAACTAATGCGTCAGTAATCAAGACCGATTTACTGGTAAATATAGAGTCAAAAATGGAACGAAATGTATTAAAAAATGAGTTATACATATCATTGGGATTCATAGAATCAGGCAAAAATGGCAATTCCTTTACTAACCTTATTTTGGTTTTTGTTAAGCGGTCAGATGTTACTGGCACAAAAGTAATTTTACGTTTTTTTAGATTTTTATTTAACGTTTCAAATTGAATAAATTGGCCACAATGATCCGAATCTAATTTATTTATAATTTCACTATTGACTATCTTTACATTTGTAAAAATATTGTCTAAACATGTGGCACTATGAGCGGTTATTCTTGTTGGTTCCATAAAGACATTAATTAAATCGTAACATTTAAACAAGTTCAATAGTCTAATACTTGAAGAACTATTATTATCCATAATATTAATGTTAAAATCTCCGCAGATAATAATTTTTTTGTTGCATTTTGAAATTTTAAACAAAACTTCATCCATTACTTTTTCAAAAAGTTCAAAGTTAGCCGAGGGAGGTCTATATACGCAGACAATAATAAACTGCTCTAAATCTATACATGCTAGCTCTATTGTCCGCTCAACAGATAGGCTCACAATGTCACTTCTATTTTTAAATTTAAGATTTTTATTTAGCAAAATTAATGAGCCACCGTGAATGGAATGAGTCCTGGTGAACGAACTACCAACTTGGTGATTAACAAAGTTAAATATTAATTCATGAGGTTTTAACCAATGTTCAGTTACACATAAAATATTAATGTCAGAGCTGTTTAAAAACAGTTCAATCTCTAAGTCCTTTCCCCTCATGCACTGAATATTTTGGTGCACCAAGTTGATACAGTTAATATTATTCGGTTTATCAAATATACAAGATGATTTCTTCTTAACATTATTATTTTTAGCTGAGCAAGAGAGAACCGATGTTGACTCTTGGTCTAAGCGAGAGAATAACTCTTTTGTCTCCTTAACTAGTTTAAATTAAAAGTTCTTGGAATTGCTTCCAAGGTCATGTCAGGATTACTACACTGCTCAATAGAAGCAGTTTTGTCAGCAAAACTATTGGTTGAAATATATAATAAATATGATAGTGAAATAACTATCTGACGCTTACAATAATCTGACAAGTAATACCTATCTATGTAATCGTTAAACTTAATGTTACTACATTTATTTGTATCAATGATATGAAATTTTTTATTGTGTGTACATAAATTGTACAGTGTCATATTATAATTATACCTAATCCGATTTTCATGGTGTGGCAACTTCTTACAATAGGGAAGTGTATAAATGAATATATTTTTCAAATTTATAGAATCTAAACATTTAAAAAGTTTTATTAAATCTTGCTTATTTACATTGCCTCTGTTTCCTAATATTATTACTATATTTGTATTACAATCATATTGAGACTTATTACAAAGGACATCAGCAACAATATTTTTAAAGTCTGTGTTAGGCTTGCAGCAGTTCAATACAGTGTGATTGTTTAAATATAAATTAAGGTAAAGGCCCATGCTAATTCCAACTTCATCGCTATACATGTACGTTTTATATGTTTTTATGTTATGGTTTGTTAAGGAATTATTAGTATTTAATTCAGGGGTAATGTACCTGTCACACACCTTCCCCTGATGCGAGGGACAAGGTTCAGGTGACAAAGACCGTGGATGATTGCCCGTACCATCAAAAGTACATTTGGTTATAGGCAAGTTATTCTCCGGACAATGTCCCTTCTGTAATGTTACTTCACCCATAGTCTGAGTACACACTGATACCAGTTTTTCTTGGTAAGAGGCATACTTTTCAGTCAGTGTCCTTAAGGAAGAATGTAGCCTTGCTATTTGTTCTTCTAGTATGTGTGTGTCAGATTCATACCTCTCTTTGTTATTTTTTAATTGTAAATTACATTTTGCAATTTCTTTTTGTAAGTTTATTCTGGTTGTTTTGGCTTTTACATTTCTGTGTAAATGATTATAATGTAATTTTAAAAGTTTCTGAGTTTTCCGTATAAACCTATTAAGTTTAATATATTTTTTAAGCTTTTTATTACTGCACGGATACACAACTGGTATACTACAATTATTATCAAAAGAAGTAGTCTGATTAAAGTTAGAGGTGCCGGGGTTCATTATTCCAGCGGGGACCAACGATGGAGCACTATCTACTAACTCCTCATACAGGCTCTGGGTGTGCAGAGTTGTTGCGTTGAAGGCAGCATCCTCCAGGTAAGTGATGCGCTGGTAAGCATCCCGTAGTTCTTGCTGCAGGGTGGACAGCTGCCTCAGGGAAGAGTCGTACTCGGCACGGCACTCATCAAAACCATCCACTAGAAGTTGAAGCCTATCTCGGTCTGCCATAGCCTCGGTGCATTTTATGTGTAAGTCTGACAATTCAGACTTTAACTTATTATTCAAATCAAGTACTCCTAATAATTCCTTTTCATTATCCGCTCTCTCACTATCTAGTTGCTTACATAGGTCTTTTTGTATTTGTAACTCTTTCAATGTTAGCTGTAATTTATTTTGAACTTCCCGTACCTGAATGTTGGGCTTTGGCTTTTCTTGGCGAGTCAGAGCTTTAGATTGTTCTTGGCTCTGACGTGCTGCCAGTTGCCGACGGGTCATCATTTTGTAATGAGTTTGTATCTACAACTAAGACAAACGTATGAACCAGACAGTGAGATCCTAAGTGCAATTACTGAGTTACAGGATAGAAACTAAGCAATTACAAGTATATATAAAGATTTCAAAAGTACTAAGTGATGAATTATTTTTCAAATACACCAATAGTACTTCAAAAATCATCAATTCGAACAGAATATACTTACTTTTACCACAGATTTTTAACTTTTACATGATTGAATTGAATTGAATAACGGTTTGACATTTAAATATTTTTGTTAACTTTGACTTTTTCTGGGCTTAACTTACACAAATACACTTGTATTGATTATTATCAATAGTTAATTTGTAGTTATATCACGACATAATCGATGGAAATTTAGTGTAACAACAAAATTATCAGTTAGAAACCTGTGTAAGAAACGAAAATAACGTTCACTTTTTAACACTTAAAAACTATCTAATATTTAGACTTTGTACAAGAGTATTTATTTTAAGTAATTATTTATGATTAAAATTAGCGATTAAGTTGGAATTGGGCACAAATACACACTATTTTATAATTAAATTGAAAACTTTTCTTAGATAATAGAGTTTCCTTTCTAAGGGAAAAAACACTTTGACATAACTGTCAGATTATTGGGACAGGGCGACAAGTAACGTTAGAGGAAAAATTTCAAGGTCACAATTTTTTTCCCCGCCATTTAAATAGCATAAAGAATAATTATCGTAATTTTTTTGCATCTACTCGTTAGTAATACCTATAATTTATAATCCAATAGGCCCCCATGATAATCGAGTACCTAACTAACAAAACCCCCGTCTTGGTTTTCTCTACTATAGCTATAAGTCTTTAAATACACATTAATAATTTATCATTAAAATCTATTTTATTCATTCAAATAGGCCTAAATTATAGGTACTTATGAAATGTCAAGAAACTCAGCGAAATCTTTAATAAGCTATTAAAATATTTACTTTTGCCAATACGTAGGTTAGTAAAAAATCTCGTAAAAACAGTTTGTTTCTCTGCAAAGAAAACTAAAATACCTACTTATTTTTTGCAACAATATTAGATAACAACAATACTTCCGAATAATCTTGATTTAATTAATACCATAAGCAACAGAAACATTTGAGAGACTAATCCAATTCACTATTCAGACCACCAAAAGCTAACTTTTATAATCCGATTTGTCGGCTTACGAAGGGCCAACAATCGATTGAATCAGACCTTATTGCGAGAGAATACATCGAGTGGGCAAAATTAAAATTCAGCCCACGGCACAGCTGTGTTTCTTCGTTTGAAGAAGGCCGGCAATTAGTGATTAGTCTTGATTAAAGGTCGAATTACACTTACTTCACTAGATAAATATGTTCCGAGGACTCGATAGATGTCGCCTTGTGTGGTTGCTTTAGCCGATATTTAAAAGATTTTTTCAAAATAAAACTGCAAGTTTGAGTTTACCACAATATTCTCGATAGTAAGCGAGGCTGCCAACTCGCAGTTGGCCAGCACAATCATTCTCACATTAAAAGAAGTCGTGAGAAAGGCGATTTGTTTTACCATTTCCTTGTCATGGCCTTCTCTTTATTTGGGAAACGGGAACTTTTTGCGTTAACTTTTTTCATACAAGCAAACCGTAGTGACATCTGTCAAAATTCTTACGAACAACTGAGTCGTCGCTCTAAACAAAATTATGTTCGCCCGTGCCGACTATAACGGACCGTAGCCAAGTACAGCTTAAAGAACAATACCGGAGAAGTGATCTTTCCCACGCCTATTCTGGACAAGGAGGTAAATCCTCGAGGCCCGTACCCCTGTTAGGCCAAGACCTAACAGAGAAGATCATTGCTGCTCTAAACAAAATTTTTAAAAAAGCCACCCTTGCACTGCAAGGGTGGCTTTTTGGTCGCACGGTCCTTTCTACATATCTTGTCTATGCTCAAAACCCAATGTGTCATAATAATTTTATCAAATAACTAATCCAATACCTTTAAACGAGCAATTCTTGTATATATATGTATATATATATATATATCTATATAATCTGGATCTCGGAAACGGCTCAAACGATTTTCATGAAATTTAGTACACGGGGGGTTATGGGGGCGATAAATCGATCTAGCTAGGATTAATTTTTAGAAAATGTCGAATTCACCAAAAAAAAAACATGACTCCTGCTGCCATCTATTGGCCAGTAGTTAAACTGCCGAGTGAAGCTCGGTTAAATAGATATTACTATATTTATTGCAAGGAGACCACGAGGATTGTTATGCAAACGTGGCAAGCTCCATGCTTCTTCGTTACGAGCGCTGTCGGTCACGTCCCACGCCTAACGTAATGGGTTTTATGGCCGGGATAAAACGGACCAACTATAATTACGGATGTCTTACGGCTAGGTTCCTTTACTTACCTAATAGGCAATTTATTTAATCTAGATACCTATTGTATCTGACATACCAAACCGTATCACCTAACATCGGGTGAACGTACCTATACTTGGAAAAAAAATAAAAAAAGTTTTTACCTATTACCAGTATATTATTTTAATATAAATAGTCCATGTGAGTACTAAACAATCAAAATCAAATCAAAAATAAAAAATAAAATGAAGAAATTATTATATAAGCTCGTTTAAATAATAGTGAAATAGACAAAAAAATGACACTTCCCTGGTTGTTATTCGTTCTGGGGTTTCTTCGCATTTCAAGGCACGCCGTTTTATAGCCATTTCACAACACGCCCTGAATTGTATAATCATTTACTCACTAAGTTATTCACTGTAATTTAGGCCTGTATGTGAAATCAATCATAATTCATGCCTACCTAAGTACTCGCCTTATAACGAACAAAAAAGTATTTAAATACAAAACCATTCCTTATTCATTCCACTCAAGTTCTCAACCATACATCACAATGTTCAATTTTATAAACCGCGCTTAGGTATACCTACAAAATATAAGAGAAATTCCATTTCGCGGAGCGAGTTTAAAACGGCGGAGTCACGTAACCAGAAAATCGTATTTGTGACTCAAACACGTCCCCAATAAACTGTTAACTCCGATATATTGAGGTTTGTACTTGTGACGGGACGGTGACGGGATTTACGGACTTTGTCCGTCAATACTTGGAAGTATAGAACATAGAGACAACAAAGACGTACCGCCAAGCGATTTAGCGTTCCGGTACGATGCTGTGTAGAAACTGTTGGGGTAAGTCACCCTTACTTACCCCTTAACTTAACTTACCCCTTCCAAGTTAGTACGCTAACATCTTCGACTGCATCATCACTTACCATCAGGTGAGATCGCAGTCAAGTACTAACTTGTATAGCGTAAAAAAAAAGACAACACAAGGGATAAATACGTATTTCTTACGCAATGGCCAATGTTACCTAAGTGAAGAGCCTGTCCATATCAGATTCCATGAGTTCTAGATATTAATAGCATTGGAATAAACTGCGCTAGTCATCCTGAGACATTAGGGTCAATTTACACAGCGGCAGAATGGAATAGAAGCGACTTTTTTACATAGCATAATGAACTTTTATGCCAATTATTTAAGATACAAACTAAATAGGAGCCAAAAAAGGTCGCGCGTCGGAACCCTAGCCCATTCTCGAGAATTATTTATTTTCTATCTTACGCAATTGTCATAAAGATCATTACGCTATGTAAAAAAATCGCTTTCATTCCATTCCGCCGCGGTGTAAATTGACCCTCAGTTCTAAAGCGTCTACAAATGCTACAGTGCCCTTCGCTCTAACGAATGCATGCAATGCAACCTTTGAATAGTGCATGCAAATGCACTATTCAAAGGTTGCTCATGGGCTGAATACTGCGTAGATCACATACGGCCGTTCCCAATATCCTATCTATCCGTGGTTTGCCTTACTAGAGATAGAAATTTGACATAACTTGTATGGAGGTTATGTCACATTGATATCTCTAGTAGGGCAAATGGAAGATAGATAGGTTATTAATTTCGGCCGTTAGACAATACCGCCTGGCACCAAACGCGGAACGGAAGTGCGAATAGATTGACGAGCTATCGCTTTGCGGATGGACCAGTAATTGGAGGTTCCAATCGCGGGGCGTGCAAAAAGAGAATATTTTGCGAGTTGGTTTTGTGTAGCACCATGTTGCACCCGGTTATGTTGTTGTTGGGTACAGTAGCTTCCACGATAGATGGATTGAGGCTGTTTTTGAGTTTCCAAAGGGTAAAAAAACGAGAAGGAACGGCCGTCCTTCCATCCGTCCGTCTGTCTATCACCAGGCTGTATCTCTTGAACCGTGATAGTATAGAAGATAGTATAGAACTTGAAATTTTCACAGATGTATTTCTTTGGCCGCTATAACAACAAATACAAAAAATAAAATAAATTAAAGTGGGCTCCCATACAACAAAGGTGATTTATTTGCTTGTTTTTAGTCGTTGATCCAGTAGACCCTACATATAGTAGTAGTATTGGGTAAATGTGCCTTCTAAAAGTTCAAAATAAGATTTGTATTGACTGCAAAATAAAAGAATTGGTAGTTCTTATCTCCGTTTATGTGTTTCTAGAGTCAAGTTAAAAGGTAAGGTAAGGCAATATACAAATTAACCTACACGTTATATTTATTATCCTATACCTTTAAACGAGCAATTCTTGTATATATATTTCTATATAATCTGGATCTCGGCAACGGCTCCAACGATTTTCATGAAATTTAGTATACAGGGGGTTTTGGGGGCGATAAATCGATCTAGCTAGGATTCATTTTTATAAAATGTCGAATTTACCAAAAAAATAATAAAATATGATTTCTGCTGCCATCTATTAGCCAGTAGTTAAACTACCGAGCGAAGCACTCCTGCAGCTGCCATCTATTAGCCAGTAGTTAAGGGCGATGGGTACCATCTGGGCGCGAAAATTCAAATCCCACCAAAAACATTCTGTAAAAAACTAGCCAAAGTCAAAATGGAGCTGCTTGTTTATCTCTAAAAAGTACTGAAATCTAGACAAAGTCGTGCCAAGTCTAAGGTTCCTTACTGCGATTTCTTTATTATTATAGTTAATGTTGCGTGACTTGGCCGTTGAAGGGTACACAAGGGTTCAAACCAGGTGCTCCATGACACCATTGCACCAATCTGTCGCCAGAATTCATCGTCAATGAGTAGCGGTTCTTGGTCTTCAACGGCCAAGTCACACAACATTAACTATAATAATAAAGAAATCGCAGTAAGGAACCTTAGACTTGGCACGACTTTGTCTAGATTTCAGTACTTTTTAGAGATAAACAAGCAGCTCCATTTTGACTTTGGCTAGTTTTTTACAGAATGTTTTTGGTGGGATTTCACTTCTTTTTGTAGAAACTTCAAAATATTACAAAATATTTCTGTCCGTTTTTCTAGATACATTAACTGCATAAATAACTTTGTAATCTCATATAATTTATATGGAATTACAAAGTTATTAATGCAGTGATCACCAGGTACTCCAGATCTTCGATTATCCTAGTTTTTATAGTTTTCCCTTTATGTGGCCATTAAACCCTAACTCTGTACCAAATTTCAGCTCTCTGAGTTTATGGGAAGTACTAGTTCTATTTTGATGATCATGAGTGAGTCAGTCAGTCAGTCAGTGTCGAAAATGCGAAACTTTGCTTTCGCATAACTTCGGAACTATATGACCTACAGACTTGAAATTTTGGGTTTTAAGTATGTGATTATAGCTTACTGGATAGCGAAAATTTCAGCGTTCTGGTCTTATCCAGAGGTTCTCAAATAGGAGCCCGAAAATGCGGCGAAATGGTTCCTGTAAAGATGGTACGGCAGTTTTGCTTCGCGCTTTGACTTTGGCGGGGGCACTGCCGTGCCCCCTGATTTTATTTAGTTTTTCGCTCATAGTGGGCTAATTATACATTCAAGGCTAATGGCAATGTGTTTTGCGGGACATGTTTTTAACAAAAACTCTGCTCAACAATACTCATTTACTTCATATTGGTTCCCGATAGCTTGAAATCTGGGAAACTGCAAAAAATTATCTTTCGGGAACCAACATGAGATGAGTGGGAACTTTCGAGCAAAGTTTCTATTAAAAACATGTAGATGCATTAAAAGTAGGCCCGCAAAATGCATAGTCATAAATCTACAATGTGTAGTTTGTCTAAGATTTGCGAAAAACTAAATAAAATTTGAATTTCGCGGGCTGGTAGGGCCGCAACACCTTAAACTACCGAGCGAAGCTCGGTCACCCAGATATAGTATATATATACACCATATGATTGATTACCTAAGTGCGATTCATATACAGAATAAGATTTTAGTCAGTGATGAAATCAAAATATTGACAGTTGGAACTAAAAAAAAATTAAAATAAAAAATTATAAAAGGTATGAGTTCATCGAATGGATAGATATCTCGACCCATCGAGTCATATCCTCGTATTATTATTATGTCAGTTCAGATTTTCCAGCTCCGAAGAGGGTCCTTGCTCGAGGATTAAAACAAAAGGGCGGTCATCGATCGAGTTTTCGCCTCGCTTGGTTTGAGTTTCCGACAAAAGAGCTCAAGTTTTAATTGGAGGCAAAATCTGAGGATATTTCCGTTCGGGAGTCCTTTGTTTTCACTGTCCTTAATTTGTATTCAATGAAGACAATTTTTTTGTGTTTCTCTCTTCTGCAGTTTGCTTGTTTTTTAATTTTCTGTATTGTTGTGGATATACGAAATGTTATTGAATAGCTATTGCCCAAATCTCCAAATTACATTTTGTTTCTTTGTAGTTAGGTTAGTTGTCAAACTTTAATAATTTTTAAGTATTTTTGTGTTTTACTGAGCACTATTTAATACTCAGCTTAAAAACTATAAAAGGTCTCGGTTATGGAATATACTTTTGTTACCTGATAGAAAATTCGTACGTCGTAAATATGGATAGAAACTAGATACAAAAAAAAATCCGTCTAACAAACCGTCTAACAAATAAACGTGGAATATCGGTGAAATAGTTTAAGTCTGCTTTATCCTTCTCTGTCATCAATAATTTGTTATTCGAAGGAAAAATACAAAACAGAGTATAACCATTCCACCTCTATTCCACGTTTATATTTTGTAAAAGGGGTAAGTATTTAAGTTACTCAAATATATTGTTGATCAAAGATTGGTGGTACCTTTTCATTATTTTGAAAATTCCAATATATTATACTGGAATTATAAATATAATGATGTCTAGCTTTCATGTAACGTTGAATTTTATAAACAAAATACCGTTGAAACACCAAGCAGCATTAACGTAAACATATTGTGAGGAGCAATCAGCATTAACCGCGTACACAGCCTAATGCCGGATAATAAGTTTATTTGTGCAATTAATATTCATCATCACGATCTTGGTTGTTTTATGGAATCTAATTAACTGTTAAATTTTGACGCCTTTATACTGTGGCATGGTTTATATCGAAGTGTGACGTGGAAATTGTCGTACAGCCAAGCCACATATTCTGATGTAAAGCCACATAATATTTTGTGTGGCTTGTAGAGTTTAGAATAGAGGTTCGTTATTTTAGACCACCGATCGTCTGTTGTCCGTTGGATATGACCAGCCCATCTCCATTTGAGGCGACAGACTTTCGTTGCGACCTCTCTTGCTCCTGTTGTTTTTTTTTATTGCAATGTTTTTTTATTTTATCTTTTTTGTATTTTTTTTATCTTTTTAGTTGTTTTATTTGAAGTTAAATAATATTCTTAGACATTGCCATTATTTGATGGCGAGAACAGTAAAAAGCTTACAAAATTATACATACCTACAGCTTACTTAATTGCATTTAAAATTAGTATACAAACATACAAATTTAAAATGACGGCAGTTCTATTGCTACAGTAATCTTACCCATAATAATAACTCAGAATTACGTCTAAGAATTTATAAATGAAGGTACAATAAAAATGTAATGTAAAATATTTTTTTATTTGGAAGGAACGTTTCAAAAAGTTCAGTCAGACATGATGTGAACGGGGTTTATACTCGTATTTAACCATTGTGCGGGAACATATTGTTTGCTTTTCTTAAGGATATTGTACGAAATGGTGAGTGAAAGAGAATGTTGCGCACATAATACGTGTATACAAGTACAACACAATATAACACATACAAACGATCTATTCAACTTCCGTCGAAATTTGTAGTCGGCTATGTATTATGAACTTGCAAGCGTTGCTTTTGTTTGAAATTCGTGTGTTATGTGTATTTACGCTTTGGCGGAAGCAAAAATTTATGTTTACGCTTTTAGCTAATAATGTTATTTATGGAAGGAGATAAGATTAATAAGAAATATTTGAAAAACTATCAAAACCTAACCAGGAAAATGCAAAAATGCCTTAAGGCTAGGTTTTCCCGGAACTATAGGTATTTTCGGGCTACCTCTCGCCCCCCAAAATTCTCGCGTACGAAAGTAAATGGACATCGAGCGCCGCTTGAGCGCAGTGACCCCCCCATCCGCTGTCCCGGAACACGGCATAATTACATACAGTAGGACTTAGTTTAAGTTGACGGATGTTGTTTACAATTTCAATATAACAAATTATACATACTTATATAGTTATGTCTACGTATTATTTAGCGCTTTTAAGTTTTTAAGACATTGAAATTGATACTTGTAAACACGTTACTTATATACGAGTACAGACTCACAAATCACGTTGTACTTGTATAAATTATTTCCGAAACGCATTATAACTTCATCTACTTCAATGGGTGCATTTTTCGGACGTGGTGACGTCTTAACCAGTATGGTTAAGATGTGTTTAACTATTATAGCTCTTAGCCACGATTAGATTTTTCGTAACAGGTTAGAATGAACGCGAGCGAAGCGAGCTCAAAATTTTTACGATTTTGCAGGATAAATCACTATTTATTCCAGTCTTGAACTTAACATGGCTTGACAGTGAGATACGCCTTTAATAAAAATAATATAATCATTTTTAGGCGTAGTAACGTCTTAAAATTACAAATATGCCCGAATGAATTGAACGCGAACTTTATAATTATTATATATTTAGGTAACTGGATATGCGAGCGAAGGGAGCTCAAATCTTTTACGTTTTTTATTTTGTTTTATTATGTGATCCATCTTTAATCTTTAATTTAATTAATGTAATAATTTTTCGGTGAAATAACGTCTTGAAATCGCAAATAGTCCTGAATGAAGCGAACACAAACTTTATGTATCCTGACAACTGGATAAGCGAGTGAAGCGAGCTCAATTTTTTTACTATTTCGCAGGATAAATCACTATTTATTACAGTCTTGAATTTAACATGGTTTGACAGTGAGATCCATCTTTAATAAAAATAATATAATCATTTTTAGACGACATATAACTTCTTAAAATCGCAATATGCCCGAATGAAGTGAACGCGAACTTTATATATATATTGATAACCAGATATGCGAGCGAAGCGAGCTCAAATTTTTTAGGTTTTTTTACTTCTTTTAATAGTGTGGTCCATCTTTAGTCTTTAATTTAAATAATATAATAATTTTTAGGCGGAATAACGTCTTGAAATTGCAAATAGTCCTGAATGAGGCGAACACGAACTTTATTCTAATAACTGGTTATGCGAGCGAAGCGAGCACGAAATTTTCTGTTTTTTTTTTTTTTACTGAAAAAGTCACAACATAATAAAGGTTCTGGGGGCATACATATCTTGATAACTAGATATGCGAGTGAAGCGAGCTCAAATTGGCGACCTGAAATGACCTTGTATACGTCCGTGCAATCAAGGTCATTTCGTGAAAATCCGCCGTGGAGGACACTTAGATACAAATATAACTTGATATTAATTAATAAAATCAGTAAATAAGGAGAATTGTTGATAAATCAGGAAATTTCCTGGGAAATCAGGAGCTCAACAGTTAAAAGGTCGCGGTGGCGAGGTGAAATTCAAATTTTCAATATTTTCGTTACCTAATAATGCGTTTGATACTAAAATATAAAATAGAATCAACCATAAATCAATTAAATATTATATGACCCCCCATGACAAAACCACCCCCCCTGGATCCGCCGATGCTTCCCATACAATGTTAGGTGAAATAGCTATGAAATATCTAATAACTAATTGATAATATTAACAGTGTGATCCCTTAGCAAATACGCTTATCCTTTAATATTATTTCGTAGTTTCTTTAAAAAGGTTTTCCATATAAATAAATAGATGTGTAATTATCAGGTTTGTCCATTGGATTACAAAATGTATCTAAATAAAACCTGTTTAGAGATGGGGAACTAGAGAACCCAGGTGAAAAACCATGAATGGGTTTATAACTCGGTTGATAAGTTGATTACCTGTCTTACGTCAACGTTATGAAATGGACTTGATGAAGTTTATAAGTATCGAGGCTCAAGTCTCACTAAAGCCACAAACAGCAACTACTTCGCCTTACTGTGTGTTGTTAAACTGTGTTCACATTGTTACTACTACAAATAAACCTATAATAATAATTATTATTTTTCTTGTTCAAAATTTATTTATGGCTATTGTAAACAAATCTAATCCAAATATTAGTATATTCTAATCGAGATAATATTAAAAAAGCTAAAATCTGCCCCTTGTAACGTATTCATCGTTATCGTAATCATTTAGAAACTCTGCCCGCTGATTGGTTCCCTGATTTACGTCAGCCAATAGGTGGGCAGAATTAGCAAACGATTACGATAACGTTGAATACATTTTCTTGGGCAATCAGACCCCTGTACGAAGAACTATTTAAAAGTAAGTAAAGTCTATTCAATCTCGAGCGATACCAGACGTAAACAAACCGACTGCCAGGTCATTCGCTTAAGCAGGGTTGCGCAACCTTTTTAACGTATACTAATTTTTCAAATTTAAAATAAATTTATGTTTTGACAATAATATCGTATTGTTTGAATTTTTTTAATGATATCTTGAAACTAGATTTAACATAAGTGAAAGTTTCGTGTTACGCGCCACTTCAGTGCCTCACTAGAAGCACGCTGAGTGGCACGTCAGGTCATGCAGCGCCACGCCATCCACGCGAATGGACGCTATTCTATACAATCGCTTCGAATGTTGAGACAAGTGACACGTCAATATCACGCGTCAATTAAAATATTTATTCTAGGTTTATGATTAGGGGAACAAAATAAAATATAAAATATTATCCAAATGTTTACGATAACCCCCATGACATGCTTTGACCTTGAAAGCGAAAGTCGTGAGCGGTGCGGCAGATAGCAAACAAACAAGATAGAAAGAGATAGTCATATTTTGTTTGTTCCGTCGTCGCTACTACTAAATGATCGGCTTTTGTTTACGTCTGGTCTCGCGTTTCGTTGAAAAGACTTTAGGTACTATGCTTATTAACTTACAGCTAATTATAAATTTTAGTTACTACAAAATAATATTTTTCAAAAAAAAATATAAAGTTGAAAATTTAACCGCGGGACAGCGTGGCCTGGCAAAACTGGCGTACGTCCTACCTCGATAGAGTCCGTCGGACGACTAGCGCACCCCCGCTAGAGGATGCGCGTGACCGTATTCGTTGGAAAACAGGCTTGAGCTATGCTTGATTAAAAAATTTTTTTTTTTTTACACGAACTGCTGATAAATTCACTCAGCTTTATTTTCATATATATATTTTTAAATTTAGTTAAAAACTTTAGGCACAAAGTGGAATAAATAGTCAAAATCGATATTTTTTAATTTTTTTTTATGATCGAGAAAAGTTTAGCTTTAAGCATTTATTTTAACTTTGAGTACTAGATAGAGAATGTATCTACAACATATATTTTTTTCGATGCAAAAATATACTTATTCATGATTTAAACCGGTTTGGAAAAGAAGAGAAATTGCTAGAAACAGGGAAAAGACCCCGTTAAGCTTTATATTTTCTGGTCAGATTTTATTCTGAGAGAAGATTTTCATGCAAATAAAGAAAATCCATCTCTGAAAGATTTTCTACGTTTTAAAATGAAACAAAGTCTTCTTGCATGCGTTGAGTTCTTGGATCCAGACCTTTCTTGGTCTGAAATTACCATTACAGTAATGGTAATTTTATGAGTAACTAGTTTATCCTTCAATTATTATTTATTTTTTCGGGTGATCTCGTGAAATTTCAAAAATAATATTTCATAGTAGTATAAGTATCTTGTACATATCGTGAATTCAAACCCTGTGTAAAATATCAGCTTTCTATGTGACCAAAACAAGAGACTAGAGGTTCTAGTCTCTTGCTTCATTTAATTTAGCAATGTCTAGTGACTCACTAGACGATGCTAAATTAAATAGTTAAATAAGTACCTATATCATAACTTCTTTGGCTGCATAATCATTTATTATCAGGTGAGATCGCAGTACTAATTTTGAGTTTGTTGTAGAATGTAGACCGTAAAAAAGTCAGTACTTTCTTTTTATTTACATAGATTTCATCACATTTTATGATACGTAGCAATGTCGAGAAATAAAAAGTTTCAAACTATAAAAATAGCTTTCAAAAACACTATCCCATAGAAACATTGCTCCCGTGAATCCGCTCACATAAATCTGAATACATTTTCAATTGAATCGTGAATCATAAAAATCTTCTCTAATTCCAGGATATATGAGAGTAACTGCATTAATTTATTTGAGACTACTTCGGTAAAATACTCGAAACGTAAAACATGCTTTGAATAGTCGGCCTGTCTATCGTATAGTTAGTAGAAACCCTACCAATTTTGTACTCACATTACTATATTTTTACTGCATGCGTTGTATCTTGTATGGATCAGAGTGCTGGGCAGTAAAATGGACGGATAAAAAAAGGCGTGTGGCACTCGGAGACTGCCGCGGTAAAGCTATTGCATAGAATTTAAAGTTATTTTTAGTTTTGCCATCAATAGAAAAGTAGAACTTTTGGTACCAGGCTAACTTTACACTTTTTAGTTTTTAGTTTGCCATCTATCGAAAAATAGCAGAACTTTTTAATGACTTTTTGAAAAGTTCAACTCACTCAAAAAAAGTCACATGCTAGCCTAGTACCAAAAGCTTTACTTTAGGAGTGCCAGGTTATTTTCGTTACGGTTTTTCTGGATTAGGTCTGCACCGTCAAAGCCCGCAATAGAAGCTATGCAATAGCTTAATAAGAACTTTACGGTTAATTTCACATTTACTAATAATTTTCTTCTAGAACATTGACATTCAAATTTCGCGATTCAGCCAGTACTGCACATAACATATCTATTAAAGTAAAATAAATACTGTTGGAACTTGTGACGAATGTTTTTATTTTACAGTAGTATGACAAGTTATATAATAATAGAAAACTGTTGCTATGGAGATCTGAAGGTACAGTCCTCCTAACATCCACTCCTCTTTTAGGAACAGAGGCCAAGAGCTTTAGTCAGCCTTTCCAGCCTGGGATGCATATAAGGGCTTTGTGAAACAATCAGCCAGTTGGTCCTCAGTAGTAACTTGCTTGACCTCAAGTATGCCAGCTGCCACACACTCTCTGACATAGAGATACCTTCATTGTATGTGCTTGGTTCGGCTATGTTGCTCGTACGGCGGATTGTATGCTAGCTTTATTGTTGACTCATTGTCATGTAAAGAAGTGGTGGCTTTTCAGTTTTAGTGATTTCCTCCAACATCTGTTGTATAATAGCCATATAATTTCCCGGGCTGTCTCCGTAGCTGCCACTAGCTGCCTCTGTCGACGATAAAGCTCTGTCTTTTGCTTGTTACTCCAGCCTTCTGCATTCACTGATAACATGTCCTTTCTTCTTGCAAAATTTGCATGTTTTTACGAAATTTGTCTCTTCTTTGTATTCATCTTTAGTGTAGTGTTGGTAGTATTGGTGTTGGAACCATTATTGAATTGTCTGGCTTCTGATTCATCTAAAATTTTTACCTTGAGTTCTTCAGGTTTCGGTAACGTGTCTCTGGATTCTATCGCTACACGAAAATTTTCGTAGTCAGGTGGTAAGCTGTATAGCATCATAACAGTGAGCAAATCCTCATGAATACAAATGTCCATATCCTGCAATTTGTCTACCACGTCCATGAACTTATTTAAATGCTCTCTAATATTGCCATTTTCCATTTTGGACAATATTAACTTCCTATTAACTAAAAGAGAGGCCTTCCTAGCCGGTCCCTTACTGGCATATTATATAAAATCAAGCAAAGTCCAAATCTCGTGAGCTGTTTTGCAGTTTTTTATTTGCTTCCAATTCAGAGGGTGAAATTAAAAGTACTAACTCAGATTGAGCTAAAAGATCCTTCTCTCTTCTCTTCATCAGCTTTCTCAAGATTCAGCGGCTTCTCAACAACACTCCATAATTTATTTTTGATGAGTACGGCCCTTGCTTGAGTTCGCCATGTGTCGAAATTTTCTTTATTTAAAGTCTCAATTTTTGTACCTACTTGAGCCCGACGCCATCGTGATCAACGTATTTATAGCTTTATTTTTACTCTGATACCATATTAAAGTAAAATAAATACTTTCGGAACTTGTGACGAATGTTTTTATTTTACAGTAGTATGACAAGTTAAATAATAATAGAAAACTGTTGCTATGGAGACTGAAGGTACAGTCCTCCTAACAATATCGATAAAACATTATCGACTGTTCCGCGTATAGACGAATCTGTTCAGAGTAATCTTAGGAAGTTTTATCACTACTGTACGGATTTTATACGCTTATCAATAGTAGAAAAATGGCTTTTCATTGCGGTAATAGATTACAGTAAATTTATTTAAGAATTAAAGATCTTACTATTTCAGTTTCTTAAGGGAGCCAATTTTAAAAGAAAAATTTTAAAACCAAAGCTGCTACTGGAAGGCTACATTAGTTCCCTTCAAAAACAAGTACAATCTGCTCCGATAATTTTTTGGAGAAGGATTTTATTGTTAAGAAAAGAATATATATAAAACTGGAGCAGAACCACGTAAAAATATTTTGATTCATCACGCACTGGTGCGTGTATAGTCACAGTCAACAGGCCTAGAATCACGTGATTCTAGGCCTGTTCCCAACAGTGTTAAATTAAAGTTGACACTTGAGTGACAGTGTTTCAAGGATATTTGAGTTTTACTTTTCCTCATAATATTACATAAAACAATGTTTTGTATTTCAAATCGGTCTTTACTCTGTTTATTTTTTGGTGAATATAACATTTTCTGAAAACAATCCCATCTAGATCGATTTATCGTCGTTGAATAGTCGGCCTGTCTATCGTATAGTTAGTAGAAACCCTACCAATTTTGTACTCACATTACTATATTTTTACTGCATGCGTTGTATCTTGTATGGATCAGAGTGCTGGGCAGTAAAATGGACGGATAAAAAAAGGCGTGTGGCACTCGGAGACTGCCGCGGTAAAGCTATTGCATAGAATTTAAAGTTATTTTTAGTTTTGCCATCAATAGAAAAGTAGAACTTTTGGTACCAGGCTAACTTTACACTTTTTAGTTTTTAGTTTGCCATCTATCGAAAAATAGCAGAACTTTTTAATGACTTTTTGAAAAGTTCAACTCACTCAAAAAAAGTCACATGCTAGCCTAGTACCAAAAGCTTTACTTTAGGAGTGCCAGGTTATTTTCGTTACGGTTTTTCTGGATTAGGTCTGCACCGTCAAAGCCCGCAATAGAAGCTATGCAATAGCTTAATAAGAACTTTACGGTTAATTTCACATTTACTAATAATTTTCTTCTAGAACATTGACATTCAAATTTCGCGATTCAGCCAGTACTGCACATAACATATCTATTAAAGTAAAATAAATACTGTTGGAACTTGTGACGAATGTTTTTATTTTACAGTAGTATGACAAGTTATATAATAATAGAAAACTGTTGCTATGGAGACTGAAGGTACAGTCCTCCTAACATCCACTCCTCTTTTAGGAACTGAGGCCAAGAGCTTTAGTCAGCCTTTCCAGCCTGGATGCATATAAGGGCTTTGTGAAACAATCAGCCAGTTGGTCCTCAGTAGTAACTTGCTTGACCTCAAGTATGCCAGCTGCCACACACTCTCTGACATAGAGATACCTTCATTGTATGTGCTTGGTTCGGCTATGTTGCTCGTACGGCGGATTGTATGCTAGCTTTATTGTTGACTCATTGTCATGTAAAGAAGTGGTGGCTTTTCAGTTTTAGTGATTTCCTCCAACATCTGTTGTATAATAGCCATATAATTTCCCGGGCTGTCTCCGTAGCTGCCACTAGCTCTGCCTCTGTCGACGATAAAGCTATCGTCTTTTGCTTGTTACTCCAGCCTTCTGCATTCACTGATAACATGTCCTTTCTTCTTGCAAAATTTGCATGTTTTTACGAAATTTGTCTCTTCTTCGTGTTCATCGTTAGTGTTGGTAGTATTGGTGTTGGAACCATTATTAAATTGTCTGGCTTCTGATTCTTCTAAAATTTTTACCTTGAGTTCTTCAGGTTTCGGTAACGTGTCTCTGGATTCTATCGCTACACGAAAATTTTCGTAGTCAGGTGGTAAGCTGTATAGCATCATAACAGTGAGCAAATCCTCATGAATACAAATGTCCATATCCTGCAATTTGTCTACCACGTCCATGAACTTATTGAAATGCTCTCTAATATTGCCCTTTTCCATTTTGGACAATATTAACTTCCTATTAACTAAAAGAGAGGCCTTCCTAGCCGGTCCCTTACTGGCATATTATATAAAATCAAGCAAAGTCCAAATCTCGTGAGCTGTTTTGCAGTTTTTTATTTGCTTCAATTCAGAGGGTGAAATTAAAAGTACTAACTCAGATTGAGCTAAAGGATCCTTCTATCTCTTCTCTTCATCAGCTTTCTCAAGATTCAGCGGCTTCTCAACAACACTCCATAATTTATTTTTGATGAGTACGGCCCTTGCTTGAGTTCGCCATGTGTCGAAATTTTCTTTATTTAAAGTCTCAATTTTTGTACCTACTTGAGCCCGACGCCATCGTGATCAACGTATTTATCGCTTTATTTTTACTCTGATACCATATTAAAGTAAAATAAATACTTTCGGAACTTGTGACGAATGTTTTTATTTTACAGTAGTATGACAAGTTAAATAATAATAGAAAACTGTTGCTATGGAGACTGAAGGTACAGTCCTCCTAACAATATCGATAAAACATTATCGACTGTTCCGCGTATAGACGAATCTGTTCAGAGTAATCTTAGGAAGTTTTATCACTACTGTACGGATTTTGTACGCTTATCAATAGTAGAAAAATGGCTTTTCATTGCGGTAATAGATTACAGTAAATTTATTTAAGAATTAAAGATCTTACTATTTCAGTTTCTTAAGGGAGCCAATTTTAAAAGAAAAATTTTAAAACCAAAGCTGCTACTGGAAGGCTACATTAGTTCCCTTCAAAAACAAGTACAATCTGCTCCGATAATTTTTTGGAGAAGGATTTTATTGTTAAGAAAAGAATATATATAAAACTGGAGCAGAACCACGTAAAAATATTTTGATTCATCACGCACTGGTGCGTGTATAGTCACAGTCAACAGGCCTAGAATCACGTGATTCTAGGCCTGTTCCCAACAGTGTTAAATTAAAGTTGACACTTGAGTGACAGTGTTTCAAGGATATTTGAGTTTTACTTTTCCTCATAATATTACATAAAACAATGTTTTGTATTTCAAATCGGTCTTTACTCTGTTTATTTTTTGGTGAATATAACATTTTCTGAAAACAATCCCATCTAGATCGATTTATCGTCGTTGAATAGTCGGCCTGTCTATCGTATAGTTAGTAGAAACCCTACCAATTTTGTACTCACATTACTATATTTTTACTGCATGCGTTGTATCTTGTATGGATCAGAGTGCTGGGCAGTAAAATGGACGGATAAAAAAAGGCGTGTGGCACTCGGAGACTGCCGCGGTAAAGCTATTGCATAGAATTTAAAGTTATTTTTAGTTTTGCCATCAATAGAAAAGTAGAACTTTTGGTACCAGGCTAACTTTACACTTTTTAGTTTTTAGTTTGCCATCTATCGAAAAATAGCAGAACTTTTTAATGACTTTTTGAAAAGTTCAACTCACTCAAAAAAAGTCACATGCTAGCCTAGTACCAAAAGCTTTACTTTAGGAGTGCCAGGTTATTTTCGTTACGGTTTTTCTGGATTAGGTCTGCACCGTCAAAGCCCGCAATAGAAGCTATGCAATAGCTTAATAAGAACTTTACGGTTAATTTCACATTTAGTAATAATTTTCTTCTAGAACATTGACATTCAAATTTCGCTATTCAGCCAGTACTGCACATAACATATCTATTAAAGTAAAATAAATACTGTTGGAACTTGTGACGAATGTTTTTATTTTACAGTAGTATGACAAGTTATATAATAATAGAAAACCTGGAACTGAAGGTACAGTCCTCCTAACATCCACTCCTCTTTAAGGAACAGAGGCCAAGAGCTTTAGTCAGCCTTTCCAGTCTGGATGCATATAAGGGCTTTGTGAAACAATCAGCCAGTTGGTCCTCAGTAGTAACTTGCTTGACCTCAAGTATGCCAGCTGCCACACACTCTCTGACATAGAGATACCTTCATTGTATGTGCTTGGTTCGGCTATGTTGCTCGTACGGCGGATTGTATGCTAGCTTTATTGTTGACTCATTGTCAATGTAAAGAAGTGGTGGCTTTTCAGTTTTAGTGATTTCCTCCAACATCTGTTGTATAATAGCCATATAATTTCCCGGGCTGTCTCCGTAGCTGCCACTAGCTCTGCCTCTGTCGACGATAAAGCTATCGTCTTTTGCTTGTTACTCCAGCCTTCTGCATTCACTGATAACATGTCCTTTCTTCTTGCAAAATTTGCATGTTTTTACGAAATTTGTCTCTTCTTCGTATTCATCGTTAGTGTTGGTAGTATTGGTGTTGGAACCATTATTGAATTGTCTGGCTTCTGATTCTTCTAAAATTTTTACCTTGAGTTCTTCAGGTTTCGGTAACGTGTCTCTGGATTCTATCGCTACACGAAAATTTTCGTAGTCAGGTGGTAAGCTGTATAGCATCATAACAGTGAGCAAATCCTCATGAATACAAATGTCCATATCCTGCAATTTGTCTACCACGTCCATGAACTTATTGAAATGCTCTCTAATATTGCCCTTTTCCATTTTGGACAATATTAACTTCCTATTAACTAAAAGAGAGGCCTTCCTAGCCGGTCCCTTACTGGCATATTATATAAAATCAAGCAAAGTCCAAATCTCGTGAGCTGTTTTGCAGGTTTTTATTTGCTTCAATTCAGAGGGTGAAATTAAAAGTACTAACTCAGATTGAGCTAAAGGATCCTTCTATCTCTTCTCTTCATCAGCTTTCTCAAGATTCAGCGGCTTCTCAACAACACTCCATAATTTATTTTTGATGAGTACGGCCCTTGCTTGAGTTCGCCATGTGTCGAAATTTTCTTTATTTAAAGTCTCAATTTTTGTACCTACTTGAGCCCGACGCCATCGTGATCAACGTATTTATCGCTTTATTTTTACTCTGATACCATATTAAAGTAAAATAAATACTTTCGGAACTTGTGACGAATGTTTTTATTTTACAGTAGTATGACAAGTTAAATAATAATAGAAAACTGTTGCTATGGAGACTGAAGGTACAGTCCTCCTAACAATATCGATAAAACATTATCGACTGTTCCGCGTATAGACGAATCTGTTCAGAGTAATCTTAGGAAGTTTTATCACTACTGTACGGATTTTGTACGCTTATCAATAGTAGAAAAATGGCTTTTCATTGCGGTAATAGATTACAGTAAATTTATTTAAGAATTAAAGATCTTACTATTTCAGTTTCTTAAGGGAGCCAATTTTAAAAGAAAAATTTTAAAACCAAAGCTGCTACTGGAAGGCTACATTAGTTCCCTTCAAAAACAAGTACAATCTGCTCCGATAATTTTTTGGAGAAGGATTTTATTGTTAAGAAAAGAATATATATAAAACTGGAGCAGAACCACGTAAAAATATTTTGATTCATCACGCACTGGTGCGTGTATAGTCACAGTCAACAGGCCTAGAATCACGTGATTCTAGGCCTGTTCCCAACAGTGTTAAATTAAAGTTGACACTTGAGTGACAGTGTTTCAAGGATATTTGAGTTTTACTTTTCCTCATAATATTACATAAAACAATGTTTTGTATTTCAAATCGGTCTTTACTCTGTTTATTTTTTGGTGAATATAACATTTTCTGAAAACAATCCCATCTAGATCGATTTATCGTCCCCGAAACCTCCTGTATACCGTTCATGAAAATCGTTGGAGCTGTTTCCGAGATTCAAATATATACACGAACTGCTCGTTTGAAGACATAAGATTAAACAAAGTTTTGTATGTAGCAACTTATGATAAAAAGTTTCCTCAAATTAGGTAATAGTAAATTCTTTTCCTTCAACAGTTCTCTGATTGGCCCATTGTGTCATTTTATGTGATTTTTTATGACTTAGAAGGAATTAATTAAATTTGATTTTTTCATATTGATTTTTTCAACTTTATCGATAATTTTACGAGTCACGGTTAAGATGCATCACTATACTTTGACAGTTATCAAATATTAAAGTTTATTCTTTGCCATTGAAATTTTAATCTTAAGTACATAAAAACAGAGTTCCTAAAAAAATTTTTAAAATACGAATCAACTAGCGCTGGTGCGGGCAAAAGCGGAACTATAGGTATATTTTAAGTCAATTTTTGCAATATAAATTATATGCCTGTGGCAATAAGGTTGACTTTAATGTTGGCTTGTTGGTTGGTGGAATTTTTTCGTTACGGTTTTTCTGGATTCGGTTCACCCGTCAAGGCCCGCGATAGAAGCTATGCAATAGCTTAAAAAAAAGATTAAAGGTAAGATTTGGAAAATACTCTACCTATAATAATAATAGCATGGTGTGATAAGTATGGGTAGGGTCCGATAAGTAATGAGTATGTAAGGTGAAGTTAGAAAATAGCGTCAGTTTAGCGCCAGTGACAAAAAAAGATGAGGAGTAAAAGGTGAGCGTGGTACGGGCAGGTAATGTGGAGGGGTGACAATTATGTAACTAAAAGAACGTTATGCATTTAGAGGAGTGTAGAAGTAGAGGAAGAGTGAAGAAGAGGTGGGTGGATTGCGTGAAAGGGTATACGCGTATAAAAGGAGTACCATATCATCATACCATTGAAGAATTTTTTTAAATCAAATATATGTAATAAAGAACTTTTATTATGTAATGACATTTTTGAAAAGAGCAAGTGCCGAGTTTCTTGCTAGTTCTTCTCTGAACCTGGCGTTATAGATTTGACTCTTCATAAGAGCCTATTATTTAGGCCTGTGTGAGAAATAAGGATGTTAGCATTTCTGTTTGCGAGATGGTATATTGTAAGTTTATGGCTGATAAGACGCGTAGTGCAGACTTTTGAAATTTTTACTGAAGAAATAACTCGCCTTCTCTTTTTGTTATTTGTGGCAACAAAGACCACGCTACAAAACGTTGAGACGGCGTGGTGTCCGTTCAAAAAGTTTAAAGAAGTTTCATAAAAAAATCACATCAAAACTTGAACCAAATAACTTCTGCAATTTATACATAAGACAACTAGATGTTACTTCGCCAGTGTTTTTTATCTCATCTCATCTTTTCAAAATCATCTTGAAATGTGGACATAGTCGCGGGTCATAGGATAGTCTTGACTTTTGTCAGCAATAGCAAGTTAGCTACGTAAGTTTTGTAACCAAAGTAACTGACCGCATTTCGCGAAAACTTCAAGAAATTACGAATTGAGATGTTAAAGAAGTTTTCCGGGAACTGGTAACCGGCGTTCATGAATAGTTAAACGTTATGTACGCGGTAAGCAAATGTTTTCTTAAAGACGCTGTTTTTGCAAAAGATTTTTCTTGTTGAAAATACTTTAGGAAATAATAATATTATTCGGTAGTTCCAAATTTATAAAGTACTTACTAAGTCGCTTACCTTAACTTCAATGTTTTCATTAAAAAGTGATACTTAAATAAATCAATTATTAAAAACGGTTTTACTACCGTAAAAAAGGCATCAAATTTATCCGTATTCAGCAAACCTAAGCCAACCAAGTTGTAAAAAAAGCATCAAATACTAAAATATTCTATGAATATTTTAGGCATCTACCTGTTGCCGTTTTCAATATCGAGCAAAAGCACGTTTGTTGTATAGGAACCCCCTTAAATATTTTTTTTTTTTTTTTAGTATTTTTTACTATGGCGGCAATAGAAATACTCGTACATCACCTGTGAAAATTTCAAGTGTCTATCTATCACACAGTTCAAGAGATACGGGCTGTATCTCTTGCACGGATGGACAGACGGCGTGGTCGTAATATAACCATTTTACCCTTTGGGTACGGAATGACAAAAATCTCCTTGGTGGAATTAACACACAATCTCTCTTTCTGATATTCTCTCTAAAGAGATAGAGTCTGAATTTCATCTAAAAGTATATTCTTCATGAAAAGCAGCCGTTGTATTGTACGTTTGTAAATTCATCGTATTGATGGTAAAGTAAATACCGTCCACTATCTGTTAATAAATAGTATTGCTTGTCGTTAAAATGCAGTGTATTTTAAAAGGAACGCTTTAAACCAAGCGTGCTCACAGTATTCATTATTATGCTCATTTGATCCTGGAAATTAATCTTCATTGCAAGCCCCGGGAGCTATGTTCTGCATTGTTAATTTCGGCGGAATTAATTTCATTTAACGGCTTTTTATTATGTATTAAAATAAACAGTTCGGCTCAGAATATTTTACTTTTACTTGGCATGTACCTACGAGTATTTATCGTATTAATTCTGACTCAAACTACTGATCCGAATTGAAAAATTATTTTTGTGTTCATCGTCCATTCATCTAGGAAGGCTATGTCCAATAAGAGCAGCACAACTATGCGTGACAGCGTAAATGGTTAAAGTTGCGCAAAAATCTTGTATGACGGAATTGTTCTCGTTTAAAAATTCCAAAAAAAATATTTTTAAAATTGACCTATTATAGCGATATAATATGTAAAAACCGCAATTCATGCGGGCAAAGACGCGGGAAACAGATAGTACATTAAAAAACATATAAAAACTACGAGTAGGTAGGTACGTCGTCAAATCTGGGTAATGTAAACAAAAATATAAATACAAAAAACGCCTGGGAAAACTCATCTCTTACGTAAATACCATCTAGAGTAGAGTCTAGACATTTCAACGACTCCAAACTAAAAGTCAGCAACCGCAGTTTGCAAATGTTTTCAAAGCATTAAGAAAAAGATATGGAAGTTGCCCCGGACTCGACACTCGCATACATGAATACATTTGGGGATTCCCCGCTGTATTAAGTAAATGTTTTCGTAATGACGGTAGTTTTATTTTTGGAATTGCTGTCCGGTGCTGACATCCATTGTCTATTTTTAAGTTTTTTCTAGGTACGTTATTAAACAAGATGACCTTGTCCAAATGTCGCGTGCACTTCGCCACATCCTCGCCCTAATCGAAATACTATGAGATAAGAAAAGTCTTGTCGAGACCAAACTAATCGAATTCCTCCATACATTTACAGCCAACGCCATCTATGGACACTGACATGCGGCTGTCAATAGATGGCCCTGGCTGTAAATATATGGAGGCATTCGATTCGTTTGTGCGATGCGAGTCGACTCGAAATTCGTACAAAAACCTGTACTAACCCTTCAGTCAACGCGCGAAGTGCGAACTGCAGAGTGAGTGCACTATTGATATAAATTATAAATGTTACACGTATTGAGGGAAACGGAGCGCCAAAATGTTGATACGGAAATGCGGAAAGTCCCCAAATGCTCCATACGCTTCTACTTGACGCAACGGTCATGGGCCCTCCACATTAGCGAATCGAACGCGAAATGTGAGTGTGGAGAGACCTTAACGAGTAATACGCGCGAGAGAATCGCGGCGAATTCGCCCCTTTTAGACAAATAATTCTTAAATAGGCTAATACTTTTCTATTTCTCTGTATGTTAATATTTTTTGTGTTTGCCTAGGAACATCTATTTTAGGTTTATTTATTAACTAAAATTTAAAATTTGTCATTTCCTTAACATCTGTAATCTAAACAAATTAATATGGGATATTTCCGTTGGTTATTTATTTGATATTACAAATTATTATATAAATGTACACTGTAAACTCTAGTGTATAAATGTATTAAAGTTTGTATTGGAACTAATGGACCTTAATATGTTTATACGGGGGCAAACGGTATAGTTTCGGCCCCAGGGGAGTACCACCACTTAGTTAAATGACAAATCATTAGCGAGCTTCGTTATACAAATGAATCGATATAAGCAAATACCCACAGGTGATATAACTGAATTTGGTTTGTTTATTTATATAATTCATACGGTAATCATGTCACACTAATATTTTAAACGTGAATGTGCACTGAACCGATTTAACTAAAATTCGGAATAGAGATAGATCATAAATATCCTGGATTCCAAAAAGCAAACTGTACGCGGGTGGAGCCGCGGGAAAAGCTAGTAGTTAGAAAAAATTATATCATAAATGTAAGAGTTCATAATATGTTTGGATTTCTGTTGCTTAATCAGGCTGCAACTGCTGAACCGATTTGGTGGGGATTGTAGACATAATGGTATGGCATAATTTTGGCATAATGGTATGTCTTCATAAAGAAATATGAAGACATACGAAGATTTTGCCACCATTTTTAACCGACTTCAAAAAAAGGAGGAGGTTCTCAATTCGTCGGAATCTTTATTTTTTTTATTTTTAATTTCAAAGTAATTGTCTTTATAGTATAGTATCAACATTGAGTCTTTTATAAACAAAATACGGAAAGCTTTTAATAAAGCACTTTTCTCCAAACGAGCTGGCTACTGCAGTTCTAACTTGTTTGCAAGACTTTCCATAATATTTGTATTCGCGCTGCATCATTGAGTACTAAACGCCAGGAGGGATTAACGCTTAACTGCCTAACACATAAACGTGGAATAGAGGTGGAATAGTTATACTCTGTTTTGTCCTTTTCTGTCGTCAACAATTTGACATTCGAAGGAAAAAGACAAAGAACAGAGTAAAGCTTATTACACATTTAATTTTAACGCGGTAATTCTTTTGTCAAAACAAATTTTTCACGCACACTAGCATCATTGCACCATACATATTTCAAATTGACACACTCACACTACAAGAAAAAGTTGCCGCACTCACGCAGGTGTCATTGTTAGGAAGGGCGTATATATTACTAGGAGCTCGAGCGACGACCTATTATAGATCTATGCATTGTACGTTCGGCAAAAACTTTCATGTGCCGAGTACACCTGCCAGTTTTATCCATTTGTTAGAGGATTAGGTTCGTCGTTCCCACTCCTTATGGGTGTGTACTTAATGCACTGCGTTGGAAAACCGCTACGAACTGTCTTCGCATATCTAAGTTTTTAGCGTCACGGAGAGTAAACGAAAACCTTTTTCATGTAGTAATTAAACTTGCGTTTCCATTCCGAAAGCACTTTTGATGGCGGCTGCATTACCACAGCGTTTACAGTTGTCTTCATTCTAGAGACGTTTCTTCAGTTCTAAAGACGCAGCGCCCTTAGCCATATTATGACCTATCTACTGTCTTGAAATACGGACCCGAGACATGGTCGTTTACTATGAGGTATGAGCCTCATAAGAAGGCTTAGAGTCACTCAGCGGGCGATGAAGAGAGCTATGCTCGGAGTTTATCTGTGGGATCAAATCAGAAATGAGGAGATCTGTAGACAAACCATAGTCACCGACATAGCTCAACGTATCGCGAAGCTGAAGTGGCAAGGGGCGGGGCACATAGCTCGTAGAACCAACGGACGTTGGGGACCCAAAGTGCTGGAATGGCGACCCCGCACGGGAAAGCGCAGTGTTGGCAGACCTCCGACCAAATGGACTGACGAAATTAAAAGGGAGTTTATGACATGAAGTTTAGTATGACCACTTTAAGCGGTAATAAATACAGCTACGCAGCAATGGCTGACCACATTGTAGCAACCGTGTTGCAACGGAAATGACGCTTCCGGCGGAAATGGCGACTGCAACTGACACAGTGTCAGTATGCCAATAATGGTATCGATGGTTAATTCTCCATACCAAATATCCCCTGCTAAATGCATACATCTTCTGGGAACATTAAGTCTCATCACAGAGTCTCGTCTCGTCTTCCCGCGAAATTATTAAGTTTTTCGCAATAAAAGCTCAAAAATAATAAGGCAATATGCTTTTTGCAGTAAAATTGCGGTTATAGCAGTGTCTTCACATGTTTATATCAAAATCAAATACGGCGGAAATACACTACAGAAAATACGCTCACAAATTGAAGTTTTTTGATGTTCCAATGTAGCCAACTATTATTTATTATCAGCAATACTGTAGATGCAACTTGCAAGTTGTTTTCCCGGACGTCTCCCCCCACTTAGTTTAATGGCTAATAATTGGCTATAGCAACATTAATTGTTACTCAAACTACATTTAAGTACCTCCTATGCTTCTAACTTGGAAGATATATATACCAACTAAAATCAAAGGTGCATGCACTATATGATGTTTTAAATTTACACAATATTTTTGGTTAGTGTAGTGAAAATACCATTGATAAATGATTACTTCATACGATCTAGAACGACCATGTTCTAATTAGTAATATTATGTTTACTTAAACTTCTACTTAAGTATATGTAATTATTATTTTCTTATATCTAAGTCACAGTCTAATAGCAGTCCTAAGTTATTTTTTAGTTTTCTTAGAGTTCCTTACGTGATTGTGACCTAGCAAAATAAACTAAACTACTTTAGCAAAATTGCACTACACAACATTCTTAGTTAGTTAGATTCGCTTTGATCTTGTGACCTACTTAAGTTGCATTCGTGCTGTAGTACTGACATTGCACTAATGCACTTTATAGATATTTCAATCCACGCGCCCCACTCCATTAAAATCACTAATGTTTCTTTCGATTCGTATGAATTTTGACAGAGTGGGGCGCGTCATCGTGGATTGTAATATCTATAATACAGATTCGAACGGTTTAAAATTGATAGTTATCATGAAAAAATTGCACCGCGCTTCCTTAAAAATACCTACATATTCACTCTCATTTTGTCAACTTAAAAAAGTTTGCGAAAAAAAAACGCATAGGATTTATTACATCATAATAAATATGAGTTTATGAGATGTTTCAATTACGAATATTTTTCTTCTTTGAAAAATCTCATAATGTGGATATCTTGTATCGTATCGAGATATCCACAAGCGCATTTCCACTAAACAAGTGAGGAGTTAAAATCTCCTTTACTAATTTTCAGTCGGTTTCCTTACAGCTTGCGACTCGCCTGTTTATAAACTGCAAGAGTTCTAACCCTACTTGATATCTGATAAAATCGCGACAGCGGCGGCTACTCGCATTCTTGTGATCGCATTAGACGTTCTTTTTGATTCGTGTTGTAAACAACTTCATTTATAAGTTTCCTTTAGAGATACGTTGAAAACCAAACGCCTTACCTTTTATTACGTATTCGTAAGAATTTTCAAATATTTTTAAATGTCTTGGGTTCCATTTTGGTTGGGTCACTTTTTCTTTAAAAAAAAGCTTTGTAAATTACTAAGGTAACATAAGATAATCCCTAATATCATACCTACCTGTATATAAATAAACTAGTAGGGCGCGTGGGAGCGCGGGCCACATGTGGCCCGCGGGCTGTCTTCTCACCTATAAAAGAATCGCCGTCATCTCCATCGCCAATTGGTATCCGATTGGCAATGGGCTAAAAGAATTACCTCGGAGCACGGTCATGGATTTCGATCCGATGGATTGGACCTCATCCGATGAGGTTCAGTGTATTTTTTATTCAAACATCCCTTAACTATCTTTAAATCCATGACCGTGCTCCTCAATCATCATCCAAATCGTAGACTATCATCTCTTCTCATACTTTTCATAGTTTTTCATAATCCTTGTTTATTGTAGTATTCACATTTTCTATGGAAAAATAAATTTAACCACTTTGATTTTTTTTCATTCATCCCGTAGACCTTGAGATTCTAATTACGTCTTTCAAAGAAATCTCTCTTTTATCTTTTATACTTTCCGAGATAGAACATCACGAAATTTGTATGGCGGCCATCTTGAATCCACCATTTTGATTTTTTTTTCAGCTAACTGCAGATTGGATGACGTTTCGAGCTACATTTGTTCGAGCACCCCCCACCTATCTTCGATACCCTGGCTGTGCTCTTCACCCGTCTCCGAAATCCTCAATCATCAGCTCTCTCCATATTTTTCTCTAGTAACTCTCCGAAAAACCGCATCACAACCTTGCATAATTACCAACTCTTAGTCTCTTCAACATTCCCCATACATTTTGTATGGAAAAATAAATTCCGCCATTTTGAATTTTTTTTTTATCCATCAAATAGACCTTCGGGTCCTGATCACTTCTTGTCAAGAAACCATTCTTCCATCTTTTATACTTTCCGAGATATCGGCGAAATTCGTATGGCGGCCATTTTGAATCCGCCATTTTGAATTTTTTTTCAGCTCACTGGCAGTTGGATGACATTTCAAATGACATTTGGTCGAACACCCCCCACCTATCTGCAATACCCTTGGCTGTGCTCTTCACCCGTCTTCGAAATCCTCAATCATCAGCTCTCTCCGTGAAAAAAAAATTTTTCATACAAAATTGTTCAGGAGAGGTGATAATCAGTCAGTCAGTGAATCAGCACAAGCAGCTATATATATATTAATTGTAATACATTATACATCTTTTAGCTTTTGCGCCATATGGTATGAATAAAATTACTACGTATTTCATGCAATACTCTTAAAACACATGGATTAAACAGAAAAAATAAAACACTATATAAATGTGTCAATATACGAATTCAGTCCATTAATCATGTTACGAATTCTCACTCGAAATACAATTTTCACAAAAAAGTAATTAAGCAGCGTTGTTGTATAATATAGTCGCTGACGAAAAGTAATTTGATTTTTATTTACTTAAGTAACTTCTCATTAACGATTATATGTAGTGTTTAAATTCATATTAAGCATTTTGTGAATGCAAATTGGTAATGAACGTCCACATTTTGAAACATTTGCTTTGTTTGCAAAATAAGTTCTGATCAACTGAAAAATTATAAACTAGGTACGTAAAATACAAAAGATACTTAGAACTTTCATTAACAAAATTGTTATTTATATAATGTTGTCATTTGATATTTTTGATTGAAAATATACCTACTGTACAGCATTATTTTATTTTCTTCGCAGTAATGAATTATTATTGGATGAAACTGCAATTTAATTATTTTAGTAACTAATCATATTAAAGGCCCACGAGCGGCTTTTTTCTGAATCTGCCTAGCTACGAGTAATTTCTATCACACCACAGACTTCGTGTAGGCGTGACGTAGTAGGGCGAAAGGTTGTGTAAGAGACGCGAGTTCACGTGTAGGCTGTGTAAACAAGCGAATGGCGCGACTTTTTGTAATAAACATTTCACTTCACGAAATTTAACTAAATATTACGTGAATCGCTAGGCAGGTGTAGTAAAATTATAATTTTGTACCTTATAAAATATTTATATTTGTAAAAATAAATTGCAAAAATATGGCATTATTTTCATTATCCGTACAGCGAGCATCATAATCTGCAAGCCCTACACTTCGGAACAGGATTAGCAAACAAGAGCTGAGCCAAAGCCGGCGGAGCGGTGGCTGCGTCACGTACAATATTTTACTTGACGACGATTAATTAACACACAACAATATATTGATAGTCATTTATATTCAAGCTTCATTAGCAAGGACGCTCAAACTAAGTATGGTAAATACAATTATTAACGAAGTGTAAATATAACTATTTTCTGAGTATTACTCGCGACTTTATCCGCATAGACTATAAGCTCTATAGAGCTTTGAAGAATTCACAGACGGACGGATGTTCACAGTTGGACAAAGACGGTAAAGAATTCTAACCTGCCAAGCGATTCACGTAACGCGTCAGCTGTATTGTGTGCAGTGAAATGTGAAAACGTCGCGGTATGTCTGTACGCAGACTCATCGTAAACCCCTCAACTCATTAAATAGAGAATGACTTTTCATATCCGGAATTTAATTTTCCATACAAAAAGTTACTTTCTTTTCGATGCACAATTTGTGTCACACTGATTTTACTAAAAAGTACTACTTGTTGGTTGACTTATAACTTTAGAATCCGGATATTAATTAAAAAAGTAAGAATTGTAGGAGTTAATGTGGAGATTGTAGTCTATAAAAAATAAAGTTTGGGTTTGATTCAGCTTGATACGGGAATACATACATCCAAGTACATTGATCAGAAACTCCGTCGCACCTGCTCGCGCCTACTACGTTACGCCTAGGTGAAGTCTGTGGTGAAGTGAAGTGAATCATAACATTTAGTGTGTCAAAACAATAAGCGAATAGCCTAGCTGTCTGTGCCTGACCCATATGAAATGGCGATTCCATGAATTGAACGGGCCGAAATATAGAACATGTATGACAATCTCTCATGCATTTCGCAATAATAGGTCATATGGTTACGACCGCTGTTCGGTTGCCGTTCGGATACAGCGGCTTCCCGCGACTAAATTTAATACAAAAACTGCTTATTTACATTGGCCCTATTCAGGTACCGTCAATCGAATTTTTCGTAATAATAAATCTCGCTCTTGTAAACATTGGCATATAAATCTATGGACCCCGGGTGTAAAACAAAATTCACGAAAAAAGTATCCAGTGAAAACCCATATAAACTAGGTTACATATTGCGTATTTTTATAAACAAGCTAAAACATTGTTATTTATGTCTTAAACCTAAGTTTGCTTAAGTGCAATTAGAACTCTTTTCGCATTTTGGCTTTCTTTAGGCTTGGACACTTTTTAGCGCTGACTCCTAAATCCTTAGTATTTATATATCAATGCTTGTAAAGGTTCATTTGAAACAAGTAGTTCTTGCGCTAATGAAGCAAGTAGGTACAGGTAAGTACACTCAGACAAAGTCGCAATATCAAAGAAAACATTTTCAGAACAATTACACAACGAAGGCGATAAACATTAAGGTCAGCTAGGTAATATAAATCTCTGATATCTAAATTGCAAATAAAATAAACGCACTTATTTATAAGACGGAGTTAATAAAACTAAGTAGGACTTTACGAATTTCAATTTCAACAATCTTATAAGAAGATTAAAGAAGACAAAGAAAGCTTTTAGCTAATTAAAAAGTCAAATTAAAGACTTAGAAATACTCGTACAAATAGCCTAACCGTACCTTTTTATTGTAGTATCTACCTAACTTTTTTAAAAGTCGTTGAGTTTAGAATTTTTGCTTTGGCGAATAGAACAGATATCACTATAAATTAACACGTATCACGTATGCCTTATTTACTTTTTTGTTACAGTGCTTCACACACTAGGTATAATTATAAATGTATCAAAATTATCGCTGCCAACGGGATTCGAACCCGCATCCACCACCTGTCGCGAATGGCCGCTCTACCGATTGAGCTATGGCAGCGAATACCGTTGTCACGATAATTTCGATATACATTGTTTTCTAGTCATAGGCAGACTGTTGAGCCATGTACCTATTGGGAAACTACGGTTTCACCTATATATAATGCCTTATTTCATTTTGAAATAAAGAGATGATAGTGACCAAACATAGCTAAGAAACACCGCAAAGAAACTGGCTTCCAAATGAAAAACTCTTAAATATCTACTATGCCATAGACAGACACACACACGGCGTCGACGTCTACCGTAAAATACCGATTTTTTTGCGTCGGGGGTTAAAAAGTGGCTTAACTGTAGCGGTAAATCAGGAATATCCGACTAATTTCGAAGTCACCTTTTTTACCATAGCACGGCAAGTTGCCGAGAGCGGTGGCATCCTTATGTGATTGACGTCAAACAAACTCGCACGAAACGTTTTCTTCCACGTTTCTGAACCGCTAAGGTATGGAACGCCCTTCCTGCCTCCATGTGGAAGTCAAGTATGCAATCTGGGTGGCTTCAAGTGAAGAGCGAATAGGCAAGCGCGCTCCAACCTAGACCTCAAAAAAAAACTCAAAACTCAAAATATCTTTATTTCACATAGGCCTAACATACAGGCTCTTGCAAAACGTCGGTATGTAAGTCGACTTAAACCTCATCATTACTAAGACATGGATTCCATCAGGCATGATTGTCGACAAGCGCAAGTCTATCTAGAATTAAAAAAAAACGAATTCAGAGTCCTTCTTTATGGAGCATGTTCGAGAAACTACGCAGTATAGATAGACAGCAAGTGAAGGATTGGAATTAGGTCTCTGTTATCGTTCTATGGAACGTATGTAAGGGTCGGAAAATAACCAACAGTGACAGAGTTACTCTATTTCTAATTAGAGCATGAAACGTGTTTGTCTAGATTAGTTGAAGCCACGCGTAAATCGGGAAAACTCATCGTACAATATTTAACTTTCACACGAGTTAAGTGCCGGGGGCGTAATTTAATCTAACTACAAATAAAACAACCTCTGTCTAGTCTCAACAAATTAATAACTGTTGTTACAGAACACACAGTCCTCAACATCACAGATGCGGTTTGAAAGGGGCTAAAATTCGCTACTAACGTAACTTTAATAATAATTTAAGAGAATAGAAAAGTTTCCCTTGTCTGCGTGCGATGTTAGTGTTGTTTAAACTATGTTGTCTACTAAATGTATTATGAGACACACGGATGTTATGCTTGAAGAATCCGATAACTCTATACTATTATTTTTTATAGTGCTCTCCAAACGTGGCGTGTAGAGTCTGACATAATATAAGTGCCAGTAAGTTAAACCTGTGTGAAAGAATAAATATTTTGATTATTGACGTGCGGCTAGGAGCTGAAGAAACTGGAAAGAGAGCCCTGGCAAATACCACCCTTGCCCAAAAATTGAGGGAGGGTTTAGAGTCTCTTGCTGCTGGAATATGGTGCAGGCGATCAGACCCCTCTTACTGGCTTGAGAGGCGAGAGAGTAGTTACTGATTAGAGATTAGGGAAATCTAAGTACACTAATATTATAAAGAGGAAAGATTTGTAATGTTGTGTGTGTATGTTTGTAATGAATAAATTAAAAAACTACTGTGCCGATTTCAAAAGTTTTTTTTTCCCACTATAAAGCTACATTTACCCTAAGTAACATAGGCTATATTTATTGCTAGAAAAGATAAGGAATCCTTACTAAAACTTTAGTAACGTAACCCAAGTTGTGAAAAAATGCCATAATAGTAGTTTATGAAACGGATGCATAATGGGGGGTATTAAAACATGAGTGTGAGTTTAAAAAACGAGCCGCAGGCGAGTTTTTTAATAGTATCACACGAGTGTTTTAATACCTAATTATGTAGAGTTTCATACACTACTTTATCTACGCTCAAATTATCATAAATCCAAACCACAAAATCTTGCTAACGTTTGTCGTAAATCCTTCACTTTGTCGGTAAAAGATTGTGGGTCATTTTTGTTGCAATTACTAAAATGTCAGGTGGAGTTAAATTTTCGTTAGTAGGTTTCACTGCTAGACATTTTTCTGCGCTAAGTTTTGACTAAAGAAACAAAAATAACACATTGAAATTTTAAAAGTTAGGTATGGCGCCAAAATTCAGTTGTAAACTGTGTATAGTCTATACACAAAAATTAAGTTAAAACAGTCATGAAACAAAAAAGAGTAGAAAAATATTTATACAAGTCAGATAAAGTATATTTTTAGTGGATAGTTAAATAATCAAAAATTATACATAATTCTTTTCAATATTCTGTATGAACACACTTTTTAATCAGTCATATAAGGCAGGGAAAAATTATTGTTTCCGTGAATTAATTGTTGTCTATGGTCGATCGTGGCCCATCTCACGACTACCAACTAAATGTTGTCTGTGGACTCCATATATAAAAAAACAAAATTGAGGATTGGCTCTACACTCTCTTTTGGCTATGACGACCACAGAGAAAAGAAAGTTATTCCCTGGTCTGTGATGACGACACATAAAAATACAGGAACCCAGAGCCGAGTATCGTAATAGAAATTATTCAACTTTCTAGAGATAATATTTCCATAGTACAGAGATGTTATAATGAATAACTTTTTAATAATTATAGAAGTCTGTGAATAAAGTAGGTCAATATGTGACACATTTTGATTTCATAATTCGAACTTTAAGCAATGAGCGTAGATAAAACATCTTACGTCGCATCTGCGGAAACTATTGATGATGGAACAAAAAGTATGTTCTACATTAATAAAATATTAATTACTTACTAAAAAAACTTCGCTAGTCTATAATATGTCCAACTATTTTATGATTATGTCACAATAACATCCGTGCGAAAAATCCGGAACGGGCCGCTCGTCGATCATAAGAGTATTGTATCAGTCAATATAATATCGAGTTCACTAATAATAATAATAGATTATTTTCATTCACCATTATTGAAAACTGTGTGTACTTCCTAAAATATTACTATTCGCCTTTATTTTATAATGTTTGGACAATGCCGCTGAAAGTTACGGAGTAGTGCGAACTATGGCGAACTAGGAGCGACAAAAATTGGATTTTTCGCCTTTATTTCTTGATAATACATTGGGTGCTAAAACTTTAGGTCCTTAGTCGGGAAATAGACTATTATTTCGGATTTACTGGTTTGTTGAGAGCGGAACTGGTTGGAATTTATTATTCTTCTTCCAAAGCCATTTTCGCCGGTGTTATGCTGGGGATCGCTCTTTTTGTTGTGACATACATTTGACAGGCTATACCAGCTCGTAAAGTTCTGCCTTTCAAAAATACCTAGGAAAACTCGGTCGGTATACCCTAACTTCGCTATGTAAACATCAAGTCGGACTTGGTTTACCTTTTAAAATTATTATTCCAAGTCTTTAAATCTGGGCATGGAGGAATAGACATTGGAGGGTTAGTAATATGGTAAAGTAATATGTCTTAGTAATATAAGAAATCAATCAAAACGGTTTTAATATTCTTGCCTCCTTTATGAATCATCGTTGACTGCTGTCTTAGCCATGTGATTTATTAACGATCATCATGGAAACTATCAATCGCTCATTCTATAGGGTTATATGTATAAAAATACCAAATCGCTCTCGGCCTGTACTTGCCGATGTTACATTACAGAGTAGGAACATAGAGTATCTCTGTAAAATATTGAGTATTTGTTATTTCTCAAAATATCGAGTAAAAAATAGTCGTAGAGCAAAAGTTGTTCATTTTAATATAAACAAATACAGGCCGAGACCGATTCAGTATTTTTTATATAACCCTGTATATACAATTATTGATATTGACACGTTGATCCAATCAGATGCGCCTCTTAAAGAGCTGTAGGTATTCACTAAGAATAACGCTTTGGTTCCTTATTTATTTTACGTGTGCGCAAAGTTCTGCTCGTGTTACGAGTATGTTACCACGTTATCATGTTGCGTTGCAGCTTCTTATCCAGGAATACGGTAGTGCAATTTTCATTTTAATAATTGAAGTTTTTTAAACCATGCAATGTTCTGTAAAGAGAAAAACGACGAATAAGATCATATTCAATCCTTGAGCAGAACTGTGATGTCATCTAGTAAAATACTTTTATGGTTCTTTTGCATATTAATTATTTGGATATTAATATTACATATTTACTCGTTACTATCTTCATAGTATTAGTTAAGTGCTAGTTAATCTCTCATCGAGTAATTGTCTCGTGGGGGAATTAAACCACTTCCTCTGGAGCCCGGACATAGACGCCGCTTTGTTAGATTCATCCGACTTATCAGCCGGAAGCTGGTAGCAGCTTTGCTTTACAACAAACTAATCCAGATCGTTATAGATTTTCCCTTTATTTAAACCCGTAGTTCGTTCTATACGAAGCGTACCAAATTATAATATTTGTTTTGAATAAATTACTATCTCTCTGTGTCAGTAAGATAAAATAATTGCATGTTCTAATAAAGCGAAATACTTAGTGAATTATATTACCCCAAAAAATAGTAGGTAAGCAATGATAGATAGTTTCTTTAAATTTTGAATACGTAAAATTGGCCGCGAAGCTTGCGTAATTCTCGGTTTTTTAGCAATCCCGCGGGAATCATTCATTTGTTATAAAATTTGAAATAGCCTGTACCACTATGCCCAAACTCACAATAATTATTGCGTAACTTTAACTTTAATTATTTACGCAGTGCACCCAACGGAAGCTCTCCAAAAGGAACGATTTTTCCTGTTCTTGTAACAGTTTTCATTGATGTTTTGCTCTTATTATCATCGCGTAATGTTATACAATTTAAAGCCTTCATGGTTAGTAATAATTGGGCTGGCAAATACGAACAAATAAAATCTTCAGCTTTAAAATATTAGTATTTATAGATAATATAGATTTAAGAAACAACAATCATACAAGCGGGCATTTCATTGAACTTTCTAGTTTTGAATAGCTCGTGAACCTATCTCAAATGTAGCTTTGTAACGTTTCCGAAGCCGCAGCTCCCAAACAGAGCAATTCTCAAGGTACGTTCGGCAACCGCATACATCTACGTTCGCAGCCGGAAATGGTAACCGCTTCCGCCGGAAACGTCTTGTATGCGCCCCGGTGATGGGATATTCGAAGGCTTCGATATTCAAACTGGAGAAATTGTACGGCTAACGGTTTTACGGGCGTTTACTTGCCAGTGACTAGAAGATTTCCTGGTTTAAATAAATAATATGAGACTTCGCAATCACACACATCGCAATCTAGCCCCCAACTAAGCAACAGCTTATGTTATAATGTATGGGGCATTTCTTAAACGGAGAAACGGTAAAATACTCTATGTATTTCATCGAAATCGTCAGAGCCGTTTCTGTGATCGGAGAAATAAACATATTTATATCCGAGCTTCTCAAAATAAATATATTTTAGGTAGATATAGGTACATACAAGAATTGCTCGTTTAACAATAGATAAGATATTTTTTTTTTCTAATTCATAATTCAAATAGCCGTTGCGACTGAACTCGTAATTATTATCTGTTGCAGACAGACGGAGGCTTTCTGGTTCTTTGTCGGGACAGCGCCGAGCCTGCGTGTGACACTGTGCCGTCAAAGTTGCCTGCTTCGGAGATATAACATTACGACTTACCGTATAACATCTAGATTATTTTTTCTTCTTATTGTTATAAATAATACAATGGAACAAGTATTTATAATATTTTATAACTATACTTGTTCCATTTAATGGTATTTTTAGGGTTCAGTTATTCAAAGAAAAAAAACGGAACCCTTACTACACAAGTAATGCCCATTTCATATGATAGCCCACTCAATATTGTTTCTTCATTTTGAAATTTCGACGACCCGGTTTTCCAACCTTTTGAATAATTTTTATTTTAAAAACGATTTTAATTTTTTTATTGTTGCACTGTCGGCGGGCAATTTTCTATAGTTACTGAAATAAAGGGTCGTGACACACACACAGACACACAGACGGACAGCAAAATGATCTTGTAAGGGTTCCGTTTTTTTTTTCTTTTGAGGTTCGGAACCCTAAAAAGGGTCAACAATTCGATCCGTTTTAATTAATGACTTTAGTATCTTCACAATTAATTAGCTCTTAGCACAATTAATTATTGTGGGTCTACACTAGGTGGTTAGGTGTAAACTAACCAAACTTGATTGTCCTAATCGTAATGTTCGCTAGATAGAATTCACATTTTACATATCTATAATAAAAAAAAATCACAAACAAAAATTAGGCCACAAAAGATAATTTAGATAATAATGACAAACCATATCACAAATCGTCACAATAAATCATGTTGCAAGTAATAACTCCGATGGAAAATATTCATGACAATAAGCGATGCAAAAGTTTAAAAAAGAACATCCGTAATAACAATTTTTCCGAAGTTACAGATTCTTACCTCGCTTTTCTTACGGTCCTTTATTTCACCACTTGGGCAATAATTGCCCTTTATTGCACAGGTATGGTAACGCATCGTTTTAGAGCATTTAGTATATTTTTACTGTAATGTGTGACGTAATGCGAAATAAAATTTCAATCTTTTTCTATATATTTACGATTTTTGCTTCTAAAGTTAAATTTGACATAAGCTTCACATCTGCTTTGTCAAATTCTAACATTCAGGCATAATTGTGGCTAAAAGGTAATTGAATATGCCGTTATCATATTTATAATAAGGTCAGCTTTTCTAAATTTCTTACCAACATTTAAGATTTTGGATATTGAAAAGCCTAAGCCTTAGATAGAAATAGGGGAGTAAAAATTACCATTCCACCACCTCCTCCAAACCTTTCATCTATCTCTAGTAGCTACAATGACATATTATGTACTCATATTCGTTTGACTTTGTAAATTGTAATATTACTTTATATCATACTTGCTCAGTAAGTATGGATTACTATGGTGGAAAGTCTCCTTGTAAGTTGGTGTTTGCAATTCAAGGCAACATTACATCGCACTATGCTTGAATTGTAATGTTCACATTACGGTTCAAGGGCAACATTAGGTCGCACTATGCTTGATTTTTTGTTATTTTTTTTTTTATTTTCTCTTTATTTTTTTTATTTTTTTATTTTTTTTTATTATTTTTTTATTATTATTTTTTATTATTTTTTATTGTTATTTTTTAATTTTATTGTTATTTTTAAATTTTTTTTATTTTTTTATTTTTTTTTTATTTTCTTATATTTTTTTTTTATTTTTTTATTACTTTTTTATTATTAATTTTTTTTTTAATATTTTTTTTTTCTCTAAATTTGCTATTTATTCTAATTAAAATTTCATTTTGCATTACCAATGTTTTATTTACCTCGCAAGAATGATATAAAGTAGAATGCTTACCTCGGTTGCAAGTAGCTATAACGCCCTCGAACTATATTCACCCTCGCTCGCTGCGCTCGCTCGTGTGACTAAATATCTCGGGTGCACGCGATCCATTAGCGCCCTATGCGAGCTGCGCTCGCACTGGCGCCAACTTGGATCTTGTTCTGTAATAGCTTACTTACGTCCCTTGTGTAACAATCTACTATTGTATAACCATCGAATATAATTAAATATTACTATGTCATGTATAATTAATATTTATTTATTTATATTTTAATAATATTGTTTGCTTGATCAGGGAATCGAATGAACATGCTTGTCACTTGGGCAATGAAGGAATAATAGTCATTGTCGGATTCCAATCCATCACAGTACCCAAGCGCCATTATGCAGCTTTTTTGCCTTCAGAGACCGGCAAATGGCGTCGATGCATTCGTATTGATAAAAATTCAATTCTTTTGAAAGCTTCATTGGAGTGGTATCGGTTGATGTAACTTGAATACCAATATCTGTTTTCACTTTTAGCACGAGTGCAACGATATTTTTTCATGTGTGGTCTGTATCACTAGGGAATTGTATATTTCGATACTAGTGTGAAAATTACGTAATTTCTTTAAGAGTCTCGGTTTGTTGACCCAAGCTGAGTCAACAATAGGGACTAGTGGAATTGTAAACCTCGATGGAAGTGCTGAAAGTAATTTCTTCACGAGTCCTGGTTTTATTAACCCCAGCCGAAGGTGCTGGTTAAGAAATATAGAGACGAGTTGAAACTAAGTAGATAATATGACATTATTTCGCGCGTGCGATCAACGACAACTATACACTAATTTTCAGCCAAATGGAGTTTTCGATTTACTGTATAATGTATTTCTGACCGCTAGATTAATTATACTCTTATTACTACTTACTCTCCCACTCTCTACAACTCCCTATTACTCCCCCACTCTCTGCTATTCTCTTACTTACTTATAATATTAACTAGTTGATTCACCCCTACTTCGCTTGGATGATCTCTTAGGAATAATAATGAATCCTTCCTTATCTGTTATCTTCATCTCTATGCGAATTTTCCGCTTTTTAGGTGAAAACCAGATCGATGATGAGCTAATGAATAAAGGAGTTTTGTGTGAGCCAGAATCTTTTCTTTAGATTTTCTTCATGACACAATAAAACCCTTTTACTGTAGTATAGAATTAAGTTTTAACTACGTGTAATAAAATTCAACACAATGAAAAAATATTGTTATTATCGTATTGTGACGAAGCGCGTCGTGAGTAGGTATTTTCAAAATATCACACATCGCAATCTAGCCCCAGATTAAGCGATACCTTGGTTATGGGTACTAGATAACTGATAAATATACATGATACATAAATAATATATTGAAAAACACCTTGAATAATAAAATATATTGAAAAAAAAATGATAGACTTAGTTTAATTTTAATTGGTACTGCCTAAGACTAAGTTTAATTTTAGTTTGTACTGCCTGTCTACTTTTACACTCGCAACAATAAAACTTTTAGTGATTCCCTGATATTATATATTTTACAACAACTAAAGCATCACTGATTGGGGTGCACGTTAAATACGTTTATTATTCAGTTTCCGATACGTTTCCATTGGTTAATTGTATGTTATGCTTCTGTGGTTACGAAATAAACGAAGCGCGCTTTTATTGAAACAATAATAATAATTGTGTCTTTACACTTACTTACTTAATTTTACTTCATTTGTAAATAATAAACGTTAATTAATTACCAATAAAACCGACTTCAACTCATCAAACTACATATTCTTGAATATACGAGTACATACATCCTTTCCGATTAAAAATTTAAGACTTATATGGATTTGGTGCAAGCAATTTGGAAAACTCTATATTCGCTAAAGATAGACCACAAATACATTGAAATTAATAAATTTCTTTATGAGAACAGCACAAGCAGGATTTGGCTAGTCTTTTGGCCCACCCATACAGATCAAACGAGGAGTAAAACAGGGCGACCCACTATCTCCAAAACTTTTTATAGCAGTGCTAGAGCAAGTCTTCGGCTCATTGAATTGGGAAAAGGAAATGCCTAAGCCTACGTTTGGAGAAATACGAGTAGAGCGCGCTATGTGTAACTTTCTTTCACTGGGCCACGGGTAAATTGTTTTTTCACAGTGGGTCGTAAAATACGTAAAACCCACTGATTAAACATTTTATAGGATCAGACCTTACTGACTTCACGCATACATCTTTATGCTCCGCCCTGAAGCCGAATTTTTAATTTGTCAAAACTCTAAAATGGCGCTTGTGTATGCGACTGACAGCGGTGCCGAAATGACGACGCGACGCCATATTTGAGAAATTTTGGGTTTCAACATATGTCACATCTTTCCCGTCCTCTTAGCGTAGCGTATTTCGTCATTGAAAAAACCTGAAAAATCATTATTTTTTCTGGAATGATTTGTTTTTTTTTTCATATTTAGTTACGTGATTTGTTAGTGAATCACACGAAAACGCGTTTTATGCCTATAGTCCATTTACCGAGAGCCTATTACTGGCCATTGACGAAACAAGGAAACCGTGCTTCCCTAATGGAGAAAGGAAATAATACGTTAATAGTGCACTCCTACTTGAGAAGAACTCGCTTAAGTAAAACATACTCCTTTAAGGCTCTTAGCATGAAAGCTCCATACACTCGTACTAACCATATTATACCCATAATAAAAATCAGACGGGGAAAGAATTAAACGAGCTCTCTCATATTGAATTGTATTTTATTCTCCGTTATTATAATATTCCGTAAGCTATTTGGGCACCTGAAAGCTTAGCAGAAAGCGATCCCTACTGAGAAGAACCGGTAAGTTTCGGCCAAAAAAGAGCAAAGCACAATAAGGGCGGTCATAGATTACTTTTCTATCTAAACAACTGAAGTTCTTTATTAATTGCTTTGCATCTTTTGACAGCCAATGTTTGGTTTTCAGGCAATCAGAAGTCAAAGTTGCAAATTGCGATTAAGTTACGTTTTTCTTAGCATAAAAAAAGATTTGTAGATTAATAACCCTAATTAGCCGAAATCCTAAAGTAGGGAACGAAGTATAGATGTAAGAAAAAATATCACGAGTGTAGCTCATATCCTGAGGGAACTATAGGGAGTTTCAAAATGTACCAAAAATTTTAAGTGACACAACCATAAAACAGCTGGTTCAATATCAATGAACTGGGAATAAGGAAAATGATATACAGTTAATGTTGCTAAATTTTATTTTTCTAAATGAAATAATATTTCTTGTATTGAAAATAAAATAAAATAAATAATTGGGACTTCTTATCGTGTTTCTAGGATCAAGTTAAAAGGTGAGGTTAGGCGGGCACACTATGCGAATTAACCCACACCTTGTATATGCCCCATATTTTATTATTTAAAGGTGTCACTGCTATATGCGCGATTCCTATCATTACTAAAAACTGGATGGAACTGAATTTGGCAGGCTTATTTTACCCATCAACCGTAAAAATAAACTTTCATACGCTAAAAGAATGGCGCACCCTTAAAAACCTTCCCACAAAGTTTTATACCCTCTACTTCCAGTAAACAATACTAACAAAAGCGGGTAACGGCTAGTTAATGAATAAGCATTACATCCTACATGGAAAAGGTTTTCGTTTACTTTGCGCTGAGCTGGAAACTTTCATCAGGAACGACAGTTTCCGGGAATTTAACGCAATGAAGACATTACTGGAACTTTCCTCGAGATTCAAAATTGCAGTTATTGCATATGTTCTCTTTTGCAGTTTTACTTATGAGTAGATGTATTATGCACGATTACTGAAAATGTTAAGTTAATGTACCTTTTTATCTGTAGGAGGAAAATCTCATGCATCTCATGACATGCTCGACTTCACTGAAAGAGTTGGTATACCCAGCGACCTACAGACTAAAAACCTCCTACGCTCTCTGGTAATCCTTCCCGGAACCGCACAAAGCATTACATCAGGAAGAGTGCTGCCTGGAAATACTACTATTGGTTTGCTCTTTGCTTATTCAGTTCGTCCTTTGCCCTTTTGGCCATAATTGTCCGTAGCATGTTTGCCCCCTTATCCCAGCTCTTTTTGCTGCCGAGCATTATTGTCACCAAGTTTCCTTTCGTGATAGGTACTCCACTCCCTTGTGCCTTGTTCCGCACGTTTTAGAATTCTTTTCTTTCAAAGATAGTATGGTTTGGAGTATCTTCTTTACAACAGTAACAGTAGACTTCATTCTTTTGCCAATTCTGTGCAGGTAGGTGTTGAAGACTCCGTGCCCGCTAAGTTAATGTATCTACGTTTCCTTTAGTATAATTCCTATACTTTAGCAGCCTATACAGTATACACGTCCATTGCTGGACATACGCTTATCCGAAAGTGCATCACCACATTTGGTCTTCCGCCTTCCTCTCCCACCCGCCAACAGCGATCGTTTTCGAGTCGTCAGTTCAGCGTGAAGGAGGTCGTCCTACGCTGTGCTTACCGATACGCGGTCTCCACTGCGGAACATGTCTGCCCCAACGGGCGTCAGTCTTGCCACAGATTTGGCCCGCCCACTTCCACTTCAGCTGGCTTATTCGTTGGGGATATGCTAGTTCTATACTTTGGTTCTCCTAAAGATGTCCTGGTTGCGGATTCTATCAAGAGAAACACCCAGCATAGCCCTCTCCATAGCAGGCTGAGCGACTTTGAACTTCTGGACAAGGCTTACACTATTTGCGTCCACGTTTGTGCTCCGTATGTATTATGTAATGACCGATAAAACTCAGGCGTTGAATATTTTTGTCTGTAAGCATTCATGCGTTTATTATACAATGGGTATTTTAGGGGTAAAACAACGAATCCAGAATCTTAGAAACAAACTAAATTTTTGCTCTCTTATTGCACGAATAACTTTAATTGCAATAATCAAACATTGAATGGTTCTTCTCAAATGCAATGCAATGTGTTTGTGCAATGGCCAGAAAATATAATAGCAAAGTATATTTCTACCTGAATGCAAGGACACAATTTTTCACTATGCACATACGAAAATGTTATAATGCTAACTTTAAAATATCCAGAGTTCTTATATACTAAGAGATCGCCGACACTATTGATGGGGCGTTTACTCTTTTATTTTATAAACTACAAAAATCATGTTAACACCAAACTTAATTTTATCAAGTTTTTTAAGATTTTTTTATTTAGAATTTTTTAGCTCCTTTTGATGAATTTGAAATGCTTTTCTACGCTAGCGAATAGCTAATAAGCGTTTCAACGGCTGCTAAATGTTTCTGCTGGCACTTCACGTGATCTATCTTAGAACAAACATAACTGAAACAGAGAGTTATTCATAATATTATTACGATAACAAGAGTTCTTCATGATTAGCTTACCAAACACTTAAACTTTGGGTTTGGGTGACGGTGAGGAAATTTGAATTTTCAACTATCCAGTGTGAGTAGTTGGTATAGTAGTTGACTTCATTACCTACTCTTAATTTTTCTAAATCACTCACGATGATATGCTGTTTTGTTATGCCAGACTCAGTCAAAAGTATTTCGAGGCGAAATATTATAGGTTGATATAGGTTGATTTTTGTTTGGTTTATCATTTCTGAATGGCAAACCCAACCAAGACACTAATAAAAGAATTATACCTCAACCCAAACCTCACAAACAATGATGTAGCCTAAGCTATATTTGGTCTTCTCTACGATTATCATAGAAATATATCTATTGGTCATTCCATAACTATATGTAACGAAATTCAAAAAAATGTATAGGAATAAGAGTTGCCTTCAATAAGCGTGCATTGTACAATGTCATCCTATGCACTTTTTGGATTTCGTTTTATTAAGTTAAATGTCATTTTTAGCTGGGAAAAAACCACTGAACTCGCGACACTTTTACCGTAACGTACACCTCTCGTAAATTTTCACTTCTGTGAATACTGCCACGTCATTTTTTAAGACGATCGTTGGTTTTTTTATGACCATCGTAGCCCGTAGGATCAAACGCCCCGTAAAAATAGTCCGCTACTTCTCAGGCCATTAGCTCTTGCCGAGCACAACACAAATACACGTTACCGTCATCCAGTTGGTAATCCTCGAAATGTAGGTGATGTTTTACTTGCGACGCGGGTGCTATATAACATTACTCTGTTGTTTCCTTGATTTTGTCCCCGGAACAGTAGCTGAGTGCAAACGAAACTGGGTGTTTGGTTTATACGCGGACGAGTTTCTGAACTCCTAGTACCTATTTTCTGTTTACTAAAACTTGGCATAGTTGCGACGGCAAAGCGAACTGTGTTTTTAACGGATTCCAGTCCACAAAAATGTGGTTATCAATTCGACAATACCATCACGTTCATAAACATTATAATATGTTAGATATACATATAATAGTAGTTTATGAAACGGATGCATAATGGGGGGTATTAAAACATGAGTGTGAGTTTAAAAAACGAGCCGCAGGCGAGTTTTTTAATAGTATCACACGAGTGTTTTAATACCTAATTATGTAGGGTTTCATACACTACTTTATCTACGCTCAAATTATCATAAATCCAAACCATAAAATCTTGCTAACGTTTGTCGTAAATCCTTCACTTTGTTGGTAAAGGATTGTGGGTCATTTTTATTGCAATTACTAAAATGTCAGGTGGAGTTAAATTTTCTTTAGTACGTTTCACTGCTAGACATTTTTCCGCGCTAAGTTTTGACTAAGTAACAAAAATAACACATTGAAATGTTAAAAGTTAGGTATGGCGCCAAAATTCAGTTGCAAACTTCGTATAGTCTGTTAAAAAAGTCATGAAACAAAATAGAGAAGAAAAATATTTATACAAGTCAGATGAACTATATTTTACATAATTCTTTTCAATATTCTGTATGAACCATTGTATGAACACTCTTTTTAATCAGTCATATATGGCAGAGAAAAATTATTGTTTCCGTGAATTAATTGTTGTCTATGGTCGATCATGACTACCAACTAAATGTTGTCTGTGGACTCCTTATATAAAAAAAAAAACAAAATTGAGGATTGGCTCTACACTCTCTTTTGGCTATGACGACCCACAGAGAAAAGAAAGTTATTCCCTGGTCTGTGATGACGACACACAAAAATACAGGAACCCAGAGCCGCGTATCGTAATAGAAATTATTCAACTATCTGGAGATATTTCCATAGTACAGCGATGTTATAATGAATAATTTTTTAATAATTATAGAAGTCTGTGAATAAAGTAGGTAAATATGTGACACATTTTGATTTCATAATTCGAACTTTAAGCAATGAGCGTAGATAAATATATTTCTACATCTATTCTTTAGTTTGTAACAAAACTTGAAGAATAGGCTTGACCGATTCTTATGATTTTCATTGTGCATATTCGGTAGATTTGAGAATTGGGCGTAAACTTTTTTTCATACCCCTAATTAGTGAGAAATAATATCATGTACCTCTATTTAATATTTTTTATATCTACGTATATTTAGCCACGCATTTTCTCTAAACTATTATTTAAACAGTTTGAAGTTTTTTTTTTATTTCAATTCGGGGAACAGTTTCATTACATTCGATTCATTAGTTTCTAGTGTATTCGTGTGTTGTAAACTTGCAATTGTCAATTTAGCACAAACTTAGTCTTGAGAGTTTTTCTCTAATCTATTAGTCTCTAATTCAGTTTAGAAAGTTTCGTTAATCATTACCGTTTTACTGTCTGAAACAAAAATAGCATTTCGTAGAGAACCTTTAGCATAAAAAACCGGACAAGTGAGACTCGGATTCGCCTACCGAGGGTTTCGTTCAGAGTTAAAAGACAAGTAAGTCGATTTAATAAATAAATGGGTTATTGAATTTGTTTTCAGATATTTTAAATAAATAAATGAGTTATTGAATTTGTGTTCAGATATTATCCTGTGCCTACTTGTAATACTCAGCAAATTTTGATTCCCTTGGATATGTCGAAATAAAGTTTTTTTTTGTGGCAACAACTGTCATATTATATTATTTTTATTACGGTAACTAACAAGTTTCATTTTTTCACACGTTTAATGGACTGTAGAGTTGCATACCTATATGGTTTTAATTTCAACTTGAAGCTTTTACATGTTCCAAATAGAAGAACAGAAAAAATATTTTTCCCTTCGACCTGGAACCCTAAAAATACATCTAAAATGGTTAGCGACAGTTGACAGTTTCATTCATGTAACTGAACTACTGAACACTTCAGTATAAAAATTTCCCACGGCCTACAGAAATAAAATGGGATAAAATTAACGTGTTCTACTTTACGATGATATTGGATTTATGGACAAAGAATAACGGTATAAAAATATTCAAACTGGCTTTACCCGCGGTTTCACCTGCATGAATGTTTTTTTAATCCCACCTTGGATTTATCCGAGAAAAAAGTATACGTGTTCATCCAGGGTAGTTATAATCTATTTCCATTGCAAAAAACAACCAAAACGATTTTGCGAGTGCGGCGTGAGGAGCAACAAACGCACATATACCTACACACTTTATAAGTCATATACAAACTTTCGCCTTTGTAATAACTATCATTATATGTGTTGAAGGACTTTGTACCGTAAAGATTGACTAAGCCAGTTTTCTACTAGGTATCCCTTAGGTAGTTTTCTTAGGTAGGTTTACATATTTTTATTGTACCACCTGCCTCATGTTTTTCAATAGCCGCTTCTTACCCCGATGGTTGCCTGGAAGAGATCGCTCTGTAGCGATAAGGCCGCCATATTGTACATTTTTTTTTTGGTTAATGTATTTGTTTTTTTTTTCTTTCTTCTTGTAATGGTGTACAATAAAGAATTTTCTATCTATCTATCTATCTATCTATCCCATCAACTAGCATTGAAACGGTATAGAAGTTTGAAGCTCTGTAGGAATTGCTCTGATGTATGAGAAAAAGACATTGATAAATACCTGCCTACGAAGTTTTAAAACGTGTAAAATTATCTTGGATCTTGAATAGAAGCAGGCTTTTTTTGCGGAAATCCATAATTAGCAGGACGTATTAATTTGTTTTGCTATAATCCACTACTTGCAAATTTTCTGTATGGTACAATAGGCAGGAACACCGCCCACATGAAACACCACACACAATTCCGACACTTTTGAGTGCACTCTACGATTTTGCACTGTGAAGTCAACATCTGAGGAGGTCGCGGTGTCGGGACGAAACGTGCGTCGAACAAAGTGTTGGAATTGTGTGACTAAGAAGTGATGACCACGACCGCCCTGACAAGAGCGTAGCGAAAGAGATGAAAAATATCTAGTTTCAAAGATATTTCAACTCAGAAGATAACCATTAATTGCTGCTAAGTTGCTACTTTACAAAGAGGTCACCATTATTTCCACTTAAGAAATTGCACAAACTCATCTATGATTGCGAGAGTACACCCTGAGAGTTTAATCTGAGTTAATCTCGCAGACTACAAAGTTATATCAGCCTTTGGGTCTCGGACCTCAAAGAAACTGTTATATTATATTAAAATAGTTTAAGAGCTGGCGAACGCGCAACGCAGCATAGACGACTTTGTATACAGGGGCCGGCGATAAAGCGAAACGCTTTCTGGGGCAATTGAAATATTTCAAAGAGTTGCAAGGAAACCCAGCATTTGAGTCGACCCGTTTGATTTGTGAATAGAAATAATTTCTTTGATGGAATGTTAATAGAGTGAAAAGGCTAGCTTTAATCATACTCCGCGAGATTGAAATTGCGACCAAGTCATCTGTTAAATGGTTTAGCAGAGTAAGACTGCACTTAGTTTGTTCTTTATCTTTTGTATATATTGATAAAAACTACAGCGACTGGACGAGAGATCTCCTGGGGATAACTGTTTGCCTTGTACACATAGTACAGCATTTTCTTGTTTATCGAAGAACAACAATATTTTTTGCTATCCAAAGACCTCCCTTTATATAACTTATTGTCTTTGTTCTTTGTGCGAAACTCTCAGAAAAAGGTAAAAGTATATTATGTAAATATACCTAAGGTAATAATGAGCTATCCATTACTCAAACCTTAGATATTTTTAACCTTTTAGATGGTTTTGGTACTAGTGAGGCTTGTGGTGATGAGTGAATCAGTGCTCCCATGCTATCCATGAACCAAACAGAGTTGCCGTTTTTAGTGGGTGCAAGCTCCACTTTAACACCACCGTTTCTCCTTACAAAAGGATATGCGCTAGGCATTTTCAAAAAGGGTGGAAAAAATTAACAAAGACACTATACTCCGACTTTTAAATCGATGCATGCAGTAAAATGACGTTTAACTGTAATTTGGTAAATAAAAATAAACAAAAAAATATTTATACCTAATCAAAGTTTTGATGTAATATTATAGGAGGATTTATGGCGTGTTACTACTTACGTAGTTAGATAGGGAATATCATTTTATTGCACGGAATTAAAAGTCGGAGTATAATATAGTCGGAGTCGGAATATACGTTTCGGTCGTGATAGAATTTCAGAGGGCCGACCATATCATATCACATACAGCGCCCAGATACTAAGTGTAAAGGCTTGCGTGACAAAAGCCGTATCGCAAATCAATTAAGGTGCAATCGTGGCGGTGTATTATTCAGCATCGATCGCCTTCCTTTGGCGCACATCGGTGCTGCTCAATAATTTATTGCTCGAAGCCACCTGGCAAATGGATGGATAAGCGGGCGTTCCGCTGCCGCGACACGGGGACTATCCGATCTCTGTAGTTAACACTCGACATTAAAAGACATAAAAATCCCATCTCTCTCTCTCTTCATTGCTGAAGATCGTGGTCCTGGGTTGTAACCTCGCACGGATTAAATTCATTTATTCATTTATTTATTTAGTTACATTAAAATAACCCTGTAAGGGCGCTGTAACTAGGGAGGCAGACTTATTGTGATTTTTCATTGGGAAATTCTTCCACCCGGTTCTACCGTAGTCCACATTCTCTCCTATCTACTGTCATCGTGCAATCTTCTTTCCCACAATCCATCCATCTAGAGACCTATTTTATAATAAACTAGCGGACCCGACAGACTTCGTCCTGTCAAAAAGATTTTTATTGTGGCAGTTTTTTACTCCTACCTATTTTATAGTCGGGGCAAAAAATTCTCCTGCAGGGCTAGCCAATGTAACCTAAGCGTTAAGCGTTGACGCTTGTAGAAAAACGTGACCCCAGTACACAACATAATATGAAAGCGCTGTTCACCATATACTCTGTGCTGCTGTCGCTCGCACGCGCAGTACGCTAAAGTTATCTACAGTCGACAATCGAGTACGACTATTTGTCGTTCTTCTCGCAAACCTTGTAGATAACTTTAGCGTACTGCGCGCGACAAGCAACGCCGGTAGCTGCAACAGAACCATCACCCTGCTGATATGGCGGTATGAATAAAAAATATGTAAATTTTTCGAAATTTTCTCGCTGTAAAAACCATCCTTAAACTACAATAAACATTAAACAAAAGCCAAAGTGGTCCAGGCCTTGTTGAGGTATGCGTTTACCAGCACATTTTGTGATTCATTTTTATTATACATAAGATTAAGTCTATTATGGAAAATATTATATTAAAAATGGGTTGGTTGGGAAAATCCTGGACAGAATATTTTTAATTATTTTTTTAAAATGATTTTTTATACAATTTTGATTTTTTGAATATGAAAATTCACTGAATTTTGCTGTCAATACAAGTAAAGTCGTGAAGTCCTACAATTGTATCGAACACTGTAAAGCCATCGTAATTTTGCTCGTAAATAATTAATTGGGCTGCGCCGCTTGTCAAGATGTCTGTATGTCTGTGTATCATAATAATAATTACTATATGAGAATAATATCGAGTTTCACTGATGTGTCGTACTGAAATATCTGGCACAGTTTTATATTTTTAGGTATCTATTGTTACCAAGTACCTTACCTAAGTACTTACTAAGTACTTAGTAGGTACCTTCTGAAAACAGAAGCAAGTTATAATCTAGGTGCAAATGCCATACTCAAAACTTTAACTCAAACTCAAAATATATTTATTTCACATAGGCCCAGCATACAGGCTGTTGTAAAAGGTCAGTATAATATTTGTCACCTATGTATGGCGATAACTCCAAGTCGACTTAAAGCTAAAGTAGGTTCCAAAGGTAGGTAAGTTCCAAATATAGGTTCCAAATCATAAGTCAAAAGTTAAGGCTATCGCTGCATTGCCTTACGCATTGCCTTACAGCAATTAATCTGGTTAAATACTCTTAGCGTTGTAACACAAGTTGTAATTTGCTAACATTTTTGAAAAGAGCAAGTGCCGAATTTCTTGCCAGTTCTTCTCGGAGCAAACCTTCTTTCCGAGTAATATACAATATAAGTAATAAATAATTTCTCAATAAAAGTTTTTCTTAACAAATCTAATATACAGTATATGATCTGTATGATCTACTCGTATATAAAATTCTCGTGGCACAAGGGTTTGTTACCAAATGGTGCGTATGTTCGGTGTAAATGAAGTCGCAATTTTTATATCCCTGATGGCAAAACAACGTTTACCCGGTGAGCTAATAAAATAGATTAGATTAGAACCTTAAAAAGAAGGACTGGGGCCGTACCACCATCTCTTATAGCAGTATTATTGTAATATTGTTTTGACATTTTCATACAATTTTAAAACAATATTACAATAATACTGCTATAAGAGATGGTGGTACGGCCTCTGATATATTTCACATATTTCTTCTTCTTCTTCGTCGTGGCCTCATGACTGAGGGTCGTGACCTACTACGAGACCAGATTATTGATTAAGGCCCGCCAGGTGGTGCGGTCTTGAGCCTTGTGGAGGGAACCCTGGACGTTCATGCCAGTGGCCTTGCAGATGCTGTCTATCCACCGGGTTGGTGCTCTGCCTCTGCTTCGCCTGCCCTCCATGCGACCAGACATAATAAGCCGCTCGATGCAGTCGGGCTTTTTCCTGGCCAGGTGGCCGAAGAAAGACAGCTGCTTGCGGGCGCAGATGGTAGATAGACGTATCTGTATCTTCAGCTCATCCAATATCGACGCGTTCACATATTTAAGGACGATCTTATTTTTTCCTTAAATGAAGGCAATAAAGGTTCAAGTTTGGTAAAGCGGGACTTTTTTGCTGAGGACAGCGGAACAGACAGCCTGAAAGTTGGACAATGCCGTCCATCGAGACGTAAGTATAGTCACGTTATAAATGTACGAGTACCAACATCGTATACGGAAGCAGAAATCAAGTCGGCGGTATAAGGTATAGTTAATTCCCAAAGTCAATACAAATTCAAGACCGGCCGCATTAGATTAGGGACCTCGCCGCACAATGCCAGCAATTACGCAGAGTATCTCGTACACAGACGTGGCTAATTCCCGCTTAGTGCTGCGTGACGCGTGTAAAGGGAATAATAATTTTCTCTGCTCATTTAGTGCTCTGTAGATTGTGGGGCTACGCAATTCTATTTTAGGCCTGAAGTACCTGCATAGGTTAGTAGGTGTGCTGCCTAGAACCTACTCTCTACATCTTACCTCTAATTTGCGTATGAGATAGCACAGGATTTGTGAGCTATATTTCTAGAAGCATGACTTTTTTTTTACGATTGATAGGCTTACGCTTGACCACAATCATGTCCGATGGGCAGAAATGATGAGGTCCAAGATGGAGCGCGCTTGCCTATAAAATGCCTATTCACTCTTCTCTTGACGGCACCCAGATTGTACTTGGCTGGGAACACGGAAGCTGGAAGGGTATTCCTCACCTTAGCGGTTCGTATCAGAAACGTGGAAGAAAAACGTTTCGTTCGAGTACGCTGGACATCAACCACATAAGGATGCCACTTCTCTCGACGTCTTGCGGTTCTGTGATAGAAAGGTGTGCTGCCTAGTACCTACTCTCTACATCTTACCTCTAATTTGCGTATGAGATAACACAGGATTTAGTAAGCTATATTTCTAGAAGCATGACTGACTCTGGTCAATAATACACACCAAAGCCTTGAACATGGTAGTAAGGTTGCCTATCTGTCGGTATTCTATAGAATATATTTCGGGGAGTGTGTACTAACTACTAATTTAATTAGGTTCTATATTATTACTACTTAATTTAATTTGGAGAACTATTTAATTTGGTTCCCCCGTCACCATTTTACCATAGAACCTCAAGGCATCTAAAAAGCTTTCACCCCTACATAGTAGACACTAACGTACCAAAGACACGTACTAAGCGGTTTGATGCAAAGTTCTGGAATACTCTATTAGGCACTGTCTTTCCCACCACCTATAACTAGGGCGCCTAAAAATCAAGACTGAATAGGCATCTCCAAGGCAAGCGCGCTCCGCCTAAGACTGTATATCACTTTCCTTCAGATGTGATCATAGTCAAGCGCTAGCCTATATAGTTAAAAAAATATATAAATTGTATCGGTGAATTGAATCATGTCTACGAGTATGTCATCATCTATTACGTTATATGAATGAATAAAATAATGATATATAATGTTACTCGAACTTGGTACCTACGTTGGTTCGGCAATTTTAGCCCGCTAAAAAAAATGAATATACTATTTAGATTTCCACAAATTGTAGACAGTAACATGATTTTAATAAAATTAATTTGAATTTGGCGATCTAATTTTACTCATCAACTTTAAATAGATAAAATAGGTGCAAAGTTTTCTAAAGTTACTACGAGAGGAAGGTAACAAACCAAAAATATCCAAAGTCTATTGAAAACTTGAAGATTGTTCATTATTAGACTAAAGAAAGAGTATTGTAGTCTTTGGCTGCTACGTTTATTAACGAATCAGTTACCTCATTAAATACTAAGAACTGCTAAATTACTAATTAACTAACAATCACGCTACGCAGATACGAGTTTCTGGGATAAGTTCCTTTGATAATTAGTATTCAAAGGGCTTGTTCAGCAATGGACATTCTATCATATTGTTTTCAAAAAAGTTTTAGGGTTGCATACCAATTTGGTAAAAATGGAACCCTTATGGTGAGACTTTCTCCGTCCGTCCGTCCGTCCGTCTGTCACACTCGATTATTTCAATAACTGTAGCAGCTATCGACTTGAAATTTAGAACAGTTATAGGTATTAGTGACCCGACGTCATAGCAATCGTAAAAATTTGAAAATTGTTTTTATTTTTATTTAAAAAGGGGGGAAAACGGGGGCTTCGAATTTTCAAAATGAAATAACAATATTGAGAGGGGTATCATATGAAAGGGCGTTACTTGTGTATTCTCGTTAAGTTAGTAAGTTACGTTTGCGGTTCGCCAACAAAAGCACCTACATGTAAATTATACTCGTAAATTTATGAACAAAAGTGGTTCTTTTAATGTTTTTCTTCTCTTATGGTATGGAACCCTCGGTGCGCGAGTCTGACTCGCACTTGGCCGGTTTTTTCTATTTTGTGGTCACACATACGGCTTACCATAGACTAGGTCTATTAAAGACGAGTCGTAAATAGTACCTAACGGGCAACGGCGTACCCCAAATATTTTATCAAGCTACCTTGTATAAAAAAATCTACAGTATTCCGGTGACACTATCGAATGATTGATGGGGTGTAAATTCTTGCAAGTGTAGTTTGTACCCATATTCATTCAATTCGAACTATTACATTATCTTCAGCGAGGCGTGCCTCCTTTCAAATCCAATACCGTTATGTGTGATGATATGAAAAATTTATTCAACTCCGCAGGCCTACCATAAGACTCTATTTCACGGTTATGGCCAAATAATTATGATATTATCGACTTCGAATGCACAAATCAGGTGTACCTTATCCATTATGCAATCAGAAAGTTATTGTCAATTTTATCAAATCCAAGACAGTTGAGGTCCTTTCTGCAAAAGTTTTGAAAATGAAACACAGCACCGATCTTACTCATAGCCATCAAAATATGCGAAGATCGTCAGGTAAATTATGCAATGGTTCAGAGTTAAAACGTTTGCTTCTGAATTGGGGTTTCGAATCAGGCTTGCAGCTCTAGCATTTCGGAGTTTTATACATATTTTGTATCAAATAAATATCACTTGCTTAAAAAGTGAAAAAATTAGGAAACCTAAAGGTTTTTCATTGTGTTCTCACAGGTGTGTGACGCTTGCCAATCCACACTTGAGCACCGCGGTGGGCTGTGGTGAAACCTGTGTTCAGTGGTGTATGGCAAAAATGGTAGAGAAGTTTTTTTTATATATTTTTATTATAAGGTAATATTTATATTTATGATTTTAAAAAGAACCTAGGACTCATAGCCTAAAATAACGGATAATGAGATTTTACACCAAGAAAGCGAAATAGATCAAAAGAACATTTAAATCACTAACAATCGATAATGGTCCATACGTGTTATGCTTGTATTTAACTGTCAATGCTAGATAAACGTTACATTATTTTTTATTTTTCGACACATTGGCGATATGCTTTGTGATAATTTTTCGACTCAAAGGCGATATGATTCGTGATAAAGCGTCTCGTGCTAGCCCTTAAACTGCTTGCGATTATACGGTATAAAATTTTCTCGACAATATCTACGTCGTAGTGAGGCTGAGCGATGATATAAATATATTATGTACTTATAGCTTTTGTATGAAGTGCTCACGATATTATGTTATATTTTTTTCCGGTGCGAAATGCTTGTTTTTTTACTATGTTCTTTTCTTCTATAGTAATAATGGCTTCTACTTAGGTACATAAAATAGGTAGTTAATTCTTCCCCATAAGCGCTGTTGATTTTTCCCAGAGCTGAACTAGGGGTAGCCTATGCCCCAGCTTCAGTGCCTTCTCCCCTTAAGCTGTTTGCTTTAAACAAAGAATTATAAAATAAATATAACCTAAAAGTAACTAGTTATCATCTACTTATTCTAAAAGTATAAATATATAAGTACCTAGTGCTATAAAAAGTATTCGCAAAGTAGCACACAGAAAGTTAGCCCTCCATTAGCCAGGTGGCTTCAAGCAATAGATTATTGAAGAGTCCGCCGTCCTCGCCCGCATGGCAAAGGACGTCCATCGACTGTGAATAATATAACACTACAATTGCGAACCGAACAGCTTACGGCACGGTTTGGTTGAGAATTGAGATGGAGGTAAACATTTCCAAACTCATTGCAACTCACTTCACATTGTTTGGCGATGAGGGAAGTACCATGAGTTGCTGACTACCTGAGGTCTGTTAGCGAATTCTGCCCCCGATTGGCTGAAGTAACGTGAGGGAACCAATCAACGGCCAATTGGAAAAGATTACAATAACCATGAATACTTACGTTTCTTTTACATAATCTAGGGGCTGACTGATGACTATAACTATAATTCAAGAGTCAAACTCCTAATAGCCTAGGATCCCGCTATACAACGACCTTCACCGAGCTGCTTATTGGATGAAAACTATTTTATATCCAATTAAATATGTCAATAAATATATCGCAAGTGGGTTGCCTAAAAACTTTCAGTCCAGGGTATGATTAATTAAGAATTAAAAAAAAACCATTGTAACATGGACTCCTATTTGTTACAGTTTAGTTGACATCGTAGTTCAAATTAGATTGGATGTTATAAATAGTGCTTTTTGCCAGAAATACTTTCCTGGCTGAGGAAAGTATTTCTGTTCTATATTTTTTGGCAAAAGAAAGTTAACGGATAATAAAATCGTAGGTTTTATGCACAATTATGCACAATTGCAATTTGCGACCTGAATCGCTCATCCAATCTAATTTGAACTAAGATGTCAACGGAACTCTAACAAATAGGAGTTCATGTTACAATGGATTTTTTTTAATTCTTAATTAATCATATCCTGGACTGAAATTTTTTAGGCAACCCACTTGCGATATATTTATTGACATATTTAATTGGATATATATTTTATTTTTTGTTTTCATCCAATAAGCAGCTCGGTGAAGGTTGTTGTATAGCGGGATCCTAGACCATAAGGAACAAAATACTCGCACCTCATTGGTCAATGCGAGTGACTAGACGTAAACTAAGACCGTCCACATTGAAGGCAAAGTTTATATTGGCACTTGGCAGGCTACTAATTACTATCCTTTTTTTTTAATAAAAACAACATCAACATCCATTTTAATGACTGGGCGTTTTATAAGTTTAGTTTTTTTAAGTTTTCTCACTTCTAAGTACACAATATCAGAAGGGTTAGTACAGGTTTTTAACGAATTTCGAGTCGACTCGCTTCGCACAAACGAATCGAATTCCTCCATACATATACAGCTAACGCCATCTTTGGACAGTTACATGACATGCGGTTGAAAATAGATGGCGAGTCATTCGATTCGTTTGTGCGATGCGATTCGACTCGAAATTCGTACAAAAACCTGTACTAACCCCTCTGAGATTTTTAATTTTTCTTTCACTTACTGCTGCTGCTTGTCCAACCACTGTAAGAGCTATGAACGTACTAAGGAAAAATCCGGCATGTAAGACGATTTTAAAATCTGGAGGTGCTTTGGTTGGAATTGGTCTTTATAGGACGGAACCCTCAGCGCGCGAACCCGACTCGCATTGGAGTAATTATTAATTTGCGAATCGCACAGTGAAATTCATCGTCTTAAATAAATACTTACTTGTAAGTTGTAAATGCAGTTAATAAAATAAAAAGGCTAACTTCAATCAAAGCTAAGATGGTGCCGAGCTTTTGCCAGTCTGTAGAGATGGTACTCTGTCTTACTTATATTAATTAACTAAAATAGGATTAGCTGAGTATGCTTTTAACAAAATCCAGTAGAAGCTTATGATTTTCTTGAAATCATCTTGGTTTGTGTTATTATGAAATTCTGTTTTAAAAAATGTTATTATTTATTTAGACTGGTTATAAGCCACCAACCCACAAGCAAAGGCGCATTGGAAAGGTTAAGCGTTCCGGTGCAATGCTGTGTAGGCTTACTACTTCTGAGTTAGTAAAATAACATCGTCGACTGCATTGTTACTTACCATCAGGTGAGATTGCAGATAATTACCTAAACAAATATTTCTAATATATAAAATTATTTGTAACCAAACTCCTCCAAAACGGCTTGACCGGTTTTTATGTAATTTTTGTATCTACATTCGGTAGGTCGGAAGCTATTTTTCATACCCCTAAATGGAAAAACAACATTTGCCAGGTCAGCTAGACACAGAATATAGTTGCGATTTTGTGCCTTAAGGTCTCTAAGTATATGCGCAGGTTTGTGGGTAAGACAGTGGCGTCAGTCGTTGGCTTTATAAGTCCGCATGATACCCTAAGACTACTTTCAAGGGATTATCATACCTTATGAGAATGCTTTCAGGTGCAACCGAGGATGCTTTATTTAATCTATCTCTCTGAGCTCGGAGATACCCTGCGGGGTTTCCTGGCTATGCAAATTGTAACTGATACACAGACCATGCAAAAAGTAAATTGAATAACAATATGATATAATTATTCCTTGCAGCGCTGCATATTCCCTCTAACGCATACAACTTCTCACGGGTCTCCCACTGAGCCCCTAGACTTCAAATAGTTTTTCTGAAAATTGTTGCAAAAACATTTGAATCAATGTGGAAGTACATACATATCATACATCTTGCTAATAATAACATAATAATAGATATTGAGGCCTTATTGCCACTGCGACAGTACCTAATCTTCCCTTGCATATGATATTAAGTTTAGCAGCAACATTAGCAGAGCCTTGATCACATACAATTAATCTCCGAAACTATTATACTGCTTCAATGATTTCTATGCTATGCTTATATTTTGATCTATTTTAATTAGGAGTGGTTTGTCCCTGTACAGAAGACTCAATATTGGAAGTCATAGAGATGTGTTAGGACTTTGTTTTGGGATGTATTTAGCCCTCTAACTGGCTGACTAATTAATCATTATGAAAATACTCACTGCTCATGGAAGTAAACTGACATTTCATCCTCATCCCGGCGGCTGTTGGACGCGATCGAGGCTATCTGAGTTTTTACAAAACATTCTTAATACTTTTGCTCAAATAGCATGTACTTACTGACTTCGCATGTGTATTTGATGCGCGGAAAAATATTCTTTTTCGCAATGCCTCCTGCATATAACATGCTCAAAAATTAAAAAAAGAAATAAAAAGTTAAGGTTGAATGAAACGGTAAACAATAAGGATTAAGAATTCAATTTTCATCTCACCCGCTCGGAAAAGCGTTTTTTAATGCCCGAAATGCGGGCGGAAAATGCTATTATATTCCCTAGGCCGCCAAAGCATTTTCATTTTTCCCAAGGGAGACAAAGTAGTATGAAAATCCCTTCCGGCCCTTGGGCCGAAAAGCATTTCCAACGTCAAACTCGAATTACGTGTCATGTCAATGTCAAAGCTGAAGACTTCTTTTTTTTTCTAATAACACATACGTTCAGTAAAAAAGTTCGACCTTAGAGTTTGTATAAGTACCTACATTAGTTTTTATATTTTTACTTTTTCTTAGAATATCAATAAATATAATAACTCCTATTTAGTTTTATTAATTAGAAAAGAAATCTTTAATCCATGATTTTCCTCGTTGTTTATGTAATTATTGTTAAAATATTTATAAAATTTTATATTATCTTTGGTTCTTAGAAATTCCTATTTCAGAACGCATTAAAAAAAAGTAAAAAAAAAGGTTCTCAATTTTTTTTTTCTGGTCCAGTGATAGTTGTCTATGTTTCCAATCGTGATTAAATGAAAATACCCAATATTTTTATTACATACTTTATTCATTATTTTTTTGTTTTAACTTTGAAATAAGGTGAGTGATGATTGAAGGTGGTTTCAGTAAGTGAAATTATTCAGAGTTACCAAAAACAACATTTAACATAAATCGCAATGCCGATCTAAAGTGTTCTTCTGGTGATTTTCCTCGCTGTGGTGAGATGAAAAATTTTGTGTTATGGACGGGCGCAAATTTTTTTGGGTCTCGTGTCTTTGAATGCCTCGCTATGCTCAGGATTCTATTCTTTGAACCCCTCGCTGCGCTCAGGGTTCAACCCTAGAATCCTTCGCCGCTCAGCATTCAAATATGACACTCGGCCCAAAAATCCACTTTGCGCCCTTGCATAACAAATAACTATTTCTCTATTTTGGAATGTATGTAGATAAAAGATGGCCGATAATCAGCCGAAGACGAATGGCGAGTTTTTTTTTAAATATAGACACACTAACACGTATTTTAAGGTCAAGATTTTTTGTTTCTCTATTTATATTATATAAGGGATATAAATAGGAAGTCATTTAAGGATTGGAATAACAAACTCTTCAAGATTGTTAGGTTAGAACTACGTTCCAAGTAACCAAATGAAAAAAAGACCAATTGATTTAAAGCAGCAACAACACTGTATAAATTGCCGAGCAAGATGCACGGAGTAAATAATTGCTAGAGCAAATTATACGTCACACGAAGGAAGCCTGTGCCACACGGTTGCCAACAAGCCCGTATGCAGGGGTGACCTGGTTGGAGGGCCGGTTGGTACTGCCGTCGCGCGTTGCGGCTACACGGGTGCAAACTTCAGTGTGTTAAGTGTTACCAACTGCGGTAGGAGCACGACGAGTAGATATGGCTCCCGCGTTATCAAAAATTCAAAAATTGGTGTTTCGCTGGCACTCTTGTGTGCTGTAGATAAAGAAAAAAGCCTAAGAACAGGATTTGGATGAATCGATGGCTAAAATAACGACTACTTCTGAGTCACTCAAATTTAATAGGATTATTGGATTTTGATGATTTATATAATTTTTTGACGAGTTGGTGGAAATGGTTCGACCATTCATAGAAAAAAGGGATACGAATATGAGACCAGCTATATCTGCCGAAGAATGAATTCTAGTTAGGTACTTTAAGATATCTGGCTACTGGAAGGGAATATAGAGATCTCAGATACAGTTCAATAATATCACATCAATTATTATCAGAAAAAACGTGCTCGCTCATTGCTAGACAGAGCGCGACTGTCTTTGAAGTTGGTTGGAACGCGCGGCTACACGGTTAGCAACCGCGCTCTCCGACCACTGTCGGCAGAGCAAGACTCCTGACCAAGGTTGTTGAATGTCAAATCGGCCAACATTGCAGAAACGCTGGCTACACGGCAGAAATCTGCAATGTCACCCCTGCATACGGGCTTGTTGGCAACCATGTGGCACAGGCTTAATTCCCTATATATGCGAGTGTCTACCGGCCCGGAATTAGTCACGCGTTCGTACCATAAGGTACCTACTCTGATAATTACTCGCATAATTACAATATCTGGCTAAAACTACTAATTGATTTGATTGGCAATTCTTTACTATGAAATTATTTATGAAATTCAGATTCATAAATATGGTATTAAGAGGATACACTGAATTTATTTGTGTCATTCGCACACTTACGAATACGTTCATGGGTTCGTCTTGCAGCGTTGCAGAAGAATATACGAGTACCTACTTTCCTACTTAACAGGAAAACGACGTCTTACCTAATTAATCATTAAAAAACTAAGCCAATTATCAAAAATCCGTTCTGACTTCTGAGAGTTTTTGGATATTTCACAGCTCACAACAAAAGCTGAGTTTCAGTTCAGATTCTGTCAGGTTTAGGTAAACTGCCTACTGAGTGTTTGTAAAACAAGGAAATCGATCCATGCCAGTTTGTGAAACTCATTTAAATAGCATTATGGGAATAGAATTCTAAACAGAAAGCGGCTCATTTTCAATTCTCGATAACTGATTTATATGGTAATTCCACTGAGCTCTATCTATAGAGTTCTGACTGTCAACGTAAAAATGAAGACACTTGATTTTCGCCATTTTGGCGCTGATTGTTGCGTAATCTGGCGTGAGCGTCTATGGAACCAAAATCAATTAATGACATTCGAAACGATGGTCCACTTCCAACCAACTTCCAACAAATGTCAATTTAGTACCGTGGACGCTCGGGGGAGGCTAGTATAGGTACTTACTACGAATTTCCTGATAGAAAAAACCCAGTGCTAAATTTTACTGGCCCGACTCGTGAATCAAGGCCTCGTGATCTGCAGTCGATCATGCTCACCACTAGACCAACGGGGGAGTTATACCTATGTCAATGTCTAGACCTAAGTCTATATCTAAAACAAATGGAGGAATTATAAGTACCTATGTCAATGTGTAATGTGTACTGTGTAGTATGTAACCACCACGTTTAAACTAATTTTCGCACAATATTTCGCAGGGTTTGCGACTTGTGCTCTAGGTCATCGGACTAGATATTCGATGTAAACAAAACAATTTTATACTGTGGTATATGTTACGCAAGTACCTACTACTTAGGTACCTATACCTACTTTAATACAATTACTTGCCTATCAAATCCCCCACTGTCCAATGTCCATCCGCTCGTCGCAATGATACACAAAACATAAAATGATAAATAACTATAAGTAGGTACGCGATGGGTTGATGTTATATTTATTATGTTTAATAATTTCGTGGCCATAACTTAGAATTTGTCATAACATCTAATTGTCACTGTTTAATTTAATACGAGAGGCAAGGAAAGTCGCTCGGATGACGGAAGTTTTTGTTCAGGAAAACAAACAATTTTTATCATAGTTTGGAGCAGCAAGACTTGACTGAAGCTCAAGAGTCTAGAATTAAATGGCCATCGACAAATTAACGTTAACTTGAATTGTCATTAAAGGCAATTCATGATACGTTAATTACAAGGGCACCGAGAAGAGTGAAAAAATCGGAACTTTCTACCTCCGTGAGACATTTCTATCAAGTTAAAATCAATGGTTCTTTCATACAATATTCACAATCGCTGCCATCTGCAATTTGTAATGGTACCTAAGTAGCTCTATGGTACACCTGCTACGGTTTATAGATTTTTAATTCGATAACCAGTGTACCTACTCAGACTTGTGTACCTATTAATAGAAATCGAGAACACGGTATATTTATACCTATTCATTCCTATTCTTTACAAAAATAACATTATTTAAAAAATCATCCCTTCCCTTCCCATATATTTTCCCTTCTTTGATTTTACAATGTTGGGCTGAGAATTTAAGTAGCAGGCAGTTGAGGAAAAGCAAAAGAAAAATTTTCTTCATTTCAACTCCTCAAGTGAACCCAACAAATCCAAAAAAAAATTTCCGCTCAGCAAATGACTAAATGAACTATACTATGACGCCTTGAACTAAATATCATTTTAGGAAAATTATGTTCTTTTCATCGCGCGTGTCGAAGATGTTTACAATTTTAGTACCCACCCCAAAACTATCACTAGATGCCGCTACATTATGTATTTATATTTTATAATTTGCTCTACCTTAGTGAAGCATAGACTGTATGTTACGTATGTCAAGTTTATATAAAGGTTGATATAAAAGCAGCAATGCTAAACTTGCAGTTCAAGCGATACTCCAATTTTTCCTTGTAAATAACGACCTATTACGTGTAGGTAGTGTGACTGCAGTTCATTCTGGGCTTTCTATGAAGGTTAAACGCACACATTCAAAAGAAACTTTACAGTGTAGTTAAAACACAGAGAATCGTCAATATTACTTTAGTATAGTCTCAACTATGGTTTTGTTGGTTTTATAGCCATACTCGTACGTCATCTCAACGAAACATACCTATGTTGGATATTGGCATCACCTTTTTATTGTAAAGAATTCATCATTTACTATTATTTTGGCATTTTTGCTATTCAAATAAAAGTATGTAGGTATTATACATACCATATTAATCCATCTATTTCCATCCTAATAGCTAGGTGCAAATAAGCCAAAAAGAAATAAAATCCTTACCCTAGGGCCGTATGTACTCTCTTACAAATAAATATGGAAGAGAGATGAGATAGGTTATATACCTACATAATATACCGTAAGTATCTACCTACTCTGTTTTGTCTTTTTCTGTTTCGAATGTCTACTTAATTACTGATGACAGAGCAGGATAAAATAGAGTTCAACCTTCTCTTAAGTGGTTAAAGTTTCATACTTTATGATATTGTGTCTAATATCAGCGTCTTCACTACTCTACGTAAATTGACGCACACAAGCGTCTTACAATGCTGACTGCTGCTGAGTGCGCACGCGCAACTGCGCAGCGTATGTTGTCGATCGTGGTATAATACTACAAAATAGGCGTTTTGTTTCAATTTACACGCGTTTTATATGTGCCGAGTGGATATTTATGCTGTTTTAGGAGAAAAACCGGTGAGTTGGGTGTATAGCAACAAGAAATATTGTGTTATAACTTCTTGTAGTGTGAATCAGTTTAATATTAGGTACAATCGCGGTGAAATTGTCGTACTCATTGGTGCAAGAAGTATAGTGCAGTAACTACGAAGTAGGTATGTCTGGTATTTTTAAGTTAATTACGATATTAAATACGATATTTGTACCAAGGAATATAACAATTGTAACCTACATTTAATCGATAATACCTACCTTGATACAATCATACTATTATGGTATTCTGTGGTAATAGGTATTCAGTTATAGATAAATGATTTTATTATAACACCTAACTCATAATATTATCCAAATAACCGATAGTTGCCTGGAAGAGATCGCTTTGTAGCGATAAGGCCGCCTTTTTACATTAATTGTTTAGCTGTTTTATTTTATTTATGTTTCACATTTTTTTGGTGTAAAATAAATAATTTTCTATCAATCTATCTATCTACCATTTTAGCTATATTGCCAAGCAATATTAGCGCCGTTTTCCACGAGTGCGGATCGGAGCAGAGCTGTGTTTGAGTGACCAATCAGATTTCGTCATTTCGACATCTCTTCTCCCCTCACTTTCGGAGACGTCATAATGACAAAATCTGATTGGTTACTCAAACACATCTCCGTTCCGCTCCGCACTGGTGGAAACCGGACCTAAAGGACCAATCTTATAATAAAAATTTATAAAATAAACACCATAATATTAAATTACAAAAAACGCATAAAATATTAGGTTTGTACGTAGGTACTCACCAAAAACAACATCAAAGGTCTTACTCCATTTACTAATGATGTAATTATAAAACAAAAATTAATGAATGTTCTCATTAAAGCCAACATGGTAGGTTTTCAAGTAGATAACAGCCAAACGTGTATAGTAGGTACCTATATCAATAAACAATAAATAGGACGTTACCCACATCGCAATCTAGAACTAAAGAAAGCGATAGCTAGTGTTGCAAATATGTGAGTTCTAGAAACTAACAAAATATATTATTCATAATGTTTAATATACAAAAATACAGTGTATGAAATACTTTCATGCTCATCACATGAACATTTTCCATTTGTGGGAATCGAACCCTTGACCCCGACCCAGAGAACAGTACCATTTTTACGCCAATCTCATACACACAAAAAACACACACAAGGCTCTCTTGGCATTTGAAGGAAGGCTCTGTTGCAAAACAAAGGCAGCCATAAAATAAAATCTTCTCAATTTTACTTCAATTGTAGTTTGAAATAGGTAATAGTAAGCAAAAACAACATAACATACAATAGTGATATACTGACAGAGCGAACTATCAAACAGTAGCACAAGATAGCGGTGTTAGTTCAGACTTTGGCCACGCGCCAAAATAGCCTTGTCGCACTGTACCTACCTACCATTTAACACTTTTAACACTTTATTTGTACACCACAAAACATAATACTAAAACTACGAAGTAAAAAAAAATTAATTAGTACAAAAGGCGGCCTTATCGCTAGGTAGCGATCTCTGCCAGGCAACCTACAGATTAGGAAAATACAGAGGAACCACGGACTGCAGGTGGTGCAACACTACAATAATTATACCTAAATTCAAATAAGTACATACTACTACATACACTAGATTACACAACTAAAAATAATAAAATAAATATAAATATTCATAAATATTAAATAAAATAAAATAAACTAATATACAAGGTGAAAAATTTATGGTTCTATTATGTCAATTACATTATTAACAGCCTATTATGTCAAAAACCACAAAAAATTTGAATTTCGCGGGCACACCCGTAGTGTGCTCCTTAATGACAGCTAGTGTTGCCGGATGCCAAACTTTTCCACTTTTATACTCCATCTTTTTGACGATCGGTCCACTTTTGGACGAGAACAACATGTAACAGATACGAGTACTAAAGAAAAACCTAATTTCAGGTACTACGTTAATTCTTAGATCAGAATGTAGAAAACAAGACAATAACTGTATCGATTTCAATTATTCCTTTTTTTATTTTACTCTAATATATTTACATAAAAAGTTTAAATTACTTTAGGGTTTTGTGAATATGGACAGAAAACTACACCTATTAATTATTATTAACTACACTTATTATTATTATTACTGAAATCTATTACAACCGATTATTGTACCATTACATAGTATTACACACGTAATTGAATTTTTTGTGTTTGATGGGGTGTTTAGTTTACTTTAATACTATTGAGAATCGGTTTTGATAGTACGGAACCCTCAGTGCGCAAGCCCGACTCGCACTTGACCATTTTTTTGGTATGATGAATTTAAATAATTATCAAATTAGGTAGTTAATTAGTACAATGAAAGTGCTATTAACATTTAAGTAGGTACCTACATACTCTACAGCAGTGGTTCCCAAACTTATTTTGTCTACTGCCCACTTTGAGAATAAATATTTTTTTAGCGCCCCCATTTTTTCACCTATTTAAAAACCACTATAACTTCAAATTGAATTAATTAATTATTGTGACCTATATATGTATATTAACGGAGAATTCTAAACGAAACTTTTACTATAACCCGCAACTTGAAACCTGAGCGCAGTAGGTAACATACAACGGCGCTTAAGGTCTCAAGTTAACTCTTACGGGCTCCACCTGCCAATAAGAATGATTATTGAAACGCAACTTTATAGTATTAAAACACAGTATCTTTTATTAAAAATATAACTAAAATAATCAATCCTTATATAAAAACTAATGTGAAGGATGAATCTGATGCTGTTTAATAAGTTTGTTGATATCAGGTTCCAATTTACTCAAGAACAGTCGCAAGTCGCCACGTTCGGTAACAAGCAAACGATTTCGCTTTTTAGTAAGCAATGTTGTCACAGCACTAAATCCACGTTCACACAAATATGACGATGGGAATGCTATCAAGAATCGTTGAACGATTGACCACAATCCAGGGTACAATTGCGGGATCGGTTTTTGTAGCCAAAATTCTTGGTAACCATTTTTGAACTTGATTTTTATTTCCTCGTTTGTTGTCAATTCTATAAGTTCTTCTTCCAGCTGAGGTGACATTGCTGTGTTGACATTTGAAAACGGATCCAACACCCAGTCTGGTATTTCCAAGTTCAAAATGTCCTGGTATCGTCCGGTGAAGTCAATGTGGAGGTTTTCCAAATGTTGGCAGTAGGCAAACAATTCGTCGTTACTGCATGATACTGATAAATTTGGAAAATTGTGAAACTCACGTCTGCCCAGATTCTTTTTGTGTAGAAGCAGTTTGGCTGCGAAAGCAGCAACGACGTTTTTTGTTTTAATTAAATTTAGTTTATCGCCTTGCATTTGGAGATTCATGTCGTTGAATAATTTATACAGGTCTGTCATGTAAGCTATATCATTTTTTGATGTTATGAGCTTGTCGTGCAATTCTGTATCTTTAGTTTCCAAGAACTCTATAACAGAGTCAAACAGGTTGTAAAATCGAGTCAGACAATTGCCTCTTGATAGCCAACGAACTTCAGTATGATACAACAAACGGTTGAAATCCTCGTCATTAGTAACACAAAGCTGATGAAATAATCTATCATTCAAAGAGCTGTTGCGGATTTTATTGACTGCTTTGATGACATATTGCAGTGATTGAAATAGTTTTTCACTTAAGTTTCTAGCAACTAAATGTTGTCTATGAATAACGCAATGTACACCAAGGACATCTGGAATTTTATTTTTTAAGTACGCTATGAAGCCTTTATGGCACCCTGTCATAGCCGGAGCGCCATCCGTAGCAACTGAAATAATATTTTTCAAAGGAATCTCTTTCTCATCGCAAAACTTTTCCAATGTATTGAATATGGTTTCACCTTTTGTATCGGTCTCTAAATTTCTAGCAAATAATAGTTCTTCACATATTTTCTCATCTTTAATAAACCTCACGTAAGACAACAACAATGCTTCATTAGTTGGTAAAGTGGACTCATCGAGCTGAATTGAGAATTGACTTGTCCTCAGGTGATCGCACAATGATTCTTCAATGTTTTCAGCCATTTCATCAATTCGTCTTTGCACAGAATTATTACTCAAAGGAATTTTTCGGATAATATCTGCGGCCGGTTTATGAAGCACAGTAGTTATTACTTCATTTATTGCTGGCAATATTAACTCTTCTCCGATGTTATGTGGTTTGCCTTTTTGAGCAATTAACAAAGAGATATTGTACGAAGCTCGAAGTCCGTCGTCATCTTGCTTAGCAGCCGCCGAAAATAGTTTTGCTACACTTGGCTGTGTATTATGCTTCTTCTCTAGGTCTTGAAAATATGCTACATTCTTGTCTTTCTTATCTGGATGCATTTTATTCAAATGATCTTGCAGCCTTGAAGGCTTCATTGCTTCATTCGAAAATGTTTTTAGACATAGAAGACACAAAGGCGACGATGGGTTTGTGGGATTTTCAATAAATCCGAATTTAATATATTCCGCACAGTATTGCCGTCTCTTCTTTTTTACTTCCGACATTGTTTTGCAATGAGAAATACGTTCAACTTCGCGAGTAGTGTAGAGGAGGTGTAAGTAGTGCTCATCTATTACGCGCGAGACCACAAATGAAAATAAAATAAATATTACATTGTTTATATAGAAATGCTTAAGCAGCACGCACCGACAGGAATAAAACAAACATGCATAAACTCGTTAATCTCATTCGACGCTCAATCGTACTCAACAAGTCCGAACAAGTATTCAATGAATCATCCGACTGCTACAGGAATGCACAATTCGGGTTATTTAACAAAAACTTGTTAAAACATGATAGATATCTACGAGTACTAATAACTATTAAAATGCGAAAGTGTGTCTGTTGCCTTTTTATTTGTGTCTACTTTCATTACGAAACGGAGCGACCGATTGACATGATGATTCATTTTTTCTATATTCAATAAAATATGACAGATATATGAACTACGCGGAGAGAAATATAGAATCGAGTTTGAGCAATCTTTTAATTCATATTAGTTGATGTTCACAAGTTGTTGTTGAGAGTCGAGAGCTCTTGCAGTTAAGAGGTTGTTTAAGAGGCCTACTAGCTAAATAAAATTACAAATCACCCCCCCGCCTCGACACAACGCCCCCATTTTCTTTCTGGGTCTCTTACCGCCCCCCTTGAGACCTGCAGCGCCCACAAGGGGGCGTTATCGCCCACTTTGGGAAAGACTGCAGTCTACAGGGTCATTATTAATAATAAATAATAGTCGAAAAATAAAACTGGTAGGTACGATACGTTTCTATACCTAGACAAATTCAAAAATAAATTATGAAACATGCTTCACTCTTTTTATTATTAAGCATAATATCATTGATTTATAAACTAAGGATTGTGGGTCAGCGCTAAAAAGTGTCCGAACCGAATGACATACAAAACGCGAAAAGACATACAATCGCACTTCAGTCCCGTGTTTGAAAATTAGGCTGTATAGTAATGGTTTAAGACATAAATTATAATGTTTTAGTTTGTTTATAAAAATAATCACGTACCCTCGTTTATAAAGGTTTTCTCGGGACACTTTTTTCGTGAATTTTGTATTACACTCGTCGTCCATAGATAACTTAGCCTTTGCAAAATATAGACTATTTAAGATATTTGACTTAACCGGCTTATAAATCTATGGAAGAAGGGTGAATGAATTCACAAAAAAGTGTCCCGAGAAAACCTATATAAACGAGGGTACCTAAATAAACTAAAACATTGTAATTTATGTCTTAAACCATTACTATACAGCCTAATTTTAAAACACGAGACTGAAGTGCGATTATATGTATTTTCACATGTTGTAATGTCATTCGGTTCGGACACTTTTTAACGCTGACCCCAAATCCTTAGTTTATAAATCAATTGAGTTAACCATTAATTTTATTAGTTTGGATTGGTCAATACTATAATGGTTGTTTGCTATTCTGACATGTTACAGATCAAAATGCGAGTGTTCAAGAATTGGGGCACTGCAGCCAATCTACGAGCTAGTTGTTTTACCATTGGATATTTGAATCTGGTAAATAAAATATACTTTCATAAACGAATTGACAGTAAATGAGAAAATCGCCATTAAAACGTAAGAAATTATAACATGTTTACATTTTATAATAAAAGTAGTAATTTTTACAGTAAAATGTAAACATGTAAACTTTCACTTTGCCCCGGAAAAATCGAAAGTTCCATTAGGATTTTACAAAACCGACCTCTACAGCAATAGCTACTCGTATATGAAACTTACTTAAAAGGACATACATACAAAGTTAGAGAAGGGAGTGAAACAGGGATGCGAAAATCGAAATTGACGTGGATGAAGTCGCGGGCATCGCCTTTATTAATATTCATACAAAATTTCTTTTCGGATGGATTTTTAGCGTGCCGGAAATCCCGTCACGAAGAAAATCTACCAAAATCATGAATGAAAATTTCTCCAGTCAATAATGGGCACGTATGCAAACACGTGTAGAGGTTTACCAAACCACATTCATAATATGAATTTGTTTGCGCGAACTGAAGGTAGCGCCATCTATTGAGCGATGGGTGAAATCACATGAAAATATAAAATGAAGTTTTGTATAAGGTGTTATTCCAAACATTGTTTCTGCTGAGTGCTTCACGGCACTCACGTCTTTTTTTTCTCAAGCGGAATGCGAGCGATGACCTAATTGTAAATCTACGTATGTTCTAATAGTCTAGGATCCCGCTATACAACGACCTTCACCGAGCTGCTTATTGGATGAAAACTATTTTATATCCAATTAAATATGTCAATAAATATATCGCAAGTGGGTTGCCTAAAAAATTTCAGTCCAGGGTATGATTAATTAAGAATCTAAAAAAAAACATTGTAACATGGACTCCTATTTGTTACAGTTTAGTTGACATCGTAGTTCAAATTAGATTGGATGTTATAAATAGTGTTTTTTGCCAGAAATACTTTCCTGGCTGAGGAAAGTATTTCTGTTCTTTATTTTTTGACAAAAGAAAGTTAACGGATAATAAAATCGTAGGTTTTATGCATAATTATGCACAATTGCAATTTGCGACCTGAATCGCTCATCCAATCTAATTTGAACTAAGATGTCAACAGAACTCTTACAAATAGGAGTTCATGTTATAATGGATTTTTTTTAATTCTTAATTAATCATATCCTGGACTGAATTTTTTTAGGCAACCCACTTGCGATATATTTATTGACATATTTAATTGGATATAAAATAGTTTTCATCCAATAAGCAGCTCGGTGAAGGTCGTTGTATAGCGGGATCCTAGACCATAAAGTAATATTTATTTTCATCCTCCAGATCGCCAGTCTTGTTGACATCGGCTGTCACATCGTCATCGTGTTCATCATCACCAACGGCTTTCAATGCGACGTTAGCAAAGAGAGTGTAAGTAACACGATATCGACAGCACTTCTCAGTACTCGTACCTACTCGTATATCACTTACTCGGAAATCGGAACTGCAGTCATAATAGAAGGTAGGAATGCTATAGATATGCGATGTGGAATAAATAATCTTGGATAGGATTACGACAGTGTATGCATTGCTTTGACGAGAACGTCTCTTTGCACTTGGTAATTTAAGACGAGACTCAATTTACTTTTCTCCGGTCTGCAAGTGCCCGCCTGCGGGTGAATGGCTTTGACGTCCGCCACCCAAATTCCAATGACAGACCGTGAACGTGTTGCGTCGTGTTCAGGAGACGCTCCTCAGGTGTAGTATTCACATTGGTGACGCTGTGTGAAGTGAATCCCGTACTCCCACCAAAGTGATCCATCGTCGCAAATAATGAAACCTAACTGACAATTTTATGTTGCTTTCCCGAAGGAAGTGTATGGTGTCATTTCCAGGCATGTCAATTTAAGAAGATAAATTAGAATGACTTGGCCACCATAAAAACAAAATTAGTCCTTAAAAAGTTTATGGATATAAATAATTGACACGTTGTTCATTGTAATCAGAACAATCTTGCTTTGAACAAGTTTCCATAGCTTTTAAGTTTTGTTGTATTTTGTATTTTTTTATGTACCTATCTATCTTTCTATTTTCAGCTTCGCGCTGTCCAATGGAACTGGTTGGAGCCAGTTCTCGTGGTCCTAAACCTTGGAACCCACGGCTTCTACCCTTTCCCATTGATATTCCATTACTACAACAAGATCCCCATTGACTACCTGCCAATTACGGAGAACCAGCCCACGTGCTACCCTGGCATGCTGCATCTGCATATAGTCGATGTGCTGTACTTCTTGATAAATGCTGTGTGGCTCAACTTTGTGTTGTCGTTTGTGGCAGCTCTTCATAAGGTAAGTGGATATCAAACTATATTGCAAGTGACCTCCCTGGCTGATTCTCGCCACGGGCATTCTTTGTAATTTTATGATTTCTAAATTGGCCTAGGTCTGGTCTGGTGGGAGACTGGCTGTGGCTAGTTACCACCCTACCTGCAAAGACGCGCCGCCAAGCGATTTAACGTTCCGGTTCGATGCTGTGTAGAAACCGTTGGGGTGACTTTACTTACCCCTTCCAAGTTAGTAAGATAACATCTTCGGCTGCATCATCAGGCGTATGTGAAAAATAAAGACTTTCATTTTCATTTTTAGGGTTCCATACAGAAATGGTAAAAATGGAACCTACCTATATGTAAATATGTAAATTATACTCGTAAATTCATAAACTAAAGTGATTATTTGAATTTTTTACTTCTTTTATCCGACTCGCACTTGGCCGGTTTTTTTTATATTACGTCATATTTCATTAATCTCATTGGTGGATGCTATAGTTTCGTACGTTAGCTGCTTCAAACTTTCCACCCACTTTGCAGCATTCTTAGTTTACTTTGTTGCTTTTGTAGCTTTTTACTTTTCTGAAGCTACCCGCTTTAATCTTATTTACTCTATAATATTTGTTACGTGTTATTTCCTTTTATTGCATTGGTAATTTTTTCTTGTCTTAGAAGGTCTCTCTTCTGTTTTGTCTCATGCTCTCTCTTCTGTTTTGTTTTCCATTTTTAAATTCTAAAATTAAATTTCACCTTCGCTACTCGAAAACTTAAAATATGATTAATTAAATCAGATTTTTTATAATACTATTTATTTTATTTTGCAGAAAGATCCAGAGCCAATGCGCATGTTTTTCGTGATGTCTATAGTGAAGCTGTCCATTCAGATGTTAAACTTATGCTTCCAATCCGACTTTGAAAACAATGTCTTCGCCGTTACTGCTTTCAAACTTACGGATATCTGTACGTATTATTTATCATCAACATATATTAGGTTCAGTGAGAATTATGTTTCTCATAGTTATTAGCTTTAAGACTGAATCGCAACTATATTAATATAACTTTAAAGAGTTTTAGACAAATAAAAACAACATCATAATCATAGTTGCACGAGTTTCCAATAAAAACGGACTGGTAGACTTACCACATATTACCACGCCTTTTGAGATAAAACCTTTAGCAATGCAATTTTTTGGTTTCATTGAATTTACGATGTCTTATTTAAAAAAAACGTTCGCGCTCTCGATTGGCAAGATGTAGTTTATTTACCCATTAGTTACATATTGAAAACAAAAAAAAATCGAGTCATGAGTTTATCACGCAAAGATAAGCAAACAATTATTATTAATCAGTGAGACGTCTTTATTATAATAAATAACTATGCGCCTAAAATATGTAAAATTTACATAACAATGCATGTGTTTCCAGGTATCGCCGCTGCATTCCTTGTTATAATCAACAAATACATCGTCTTTTTGAGAAATGAAAAAACGAGGAAGATCGCTGAGCAACCGCCGTCTTACATAGAATGCCTTATCAACGGTCCAACAACTCGGGTCGATGAGAAGAAAGATATCGTATTTGTCATAGAAGAGATGAAAGCGGAGCCCAAAGAACACCAGGAATCTCAGCAATGATCATAGAAAATATAACTGACACTAATAAGTATAACTTCTGAGGATCTTTGTCTTCAGTTTTATTTATTAAAGTCTTGCCTAATAACAATTTTGTTTGAAATTATTTAGTATTAGTATGTCTAGGTTTAAAATAGATAGTGCGGAAAGTGAACGCAAAATCTATTCCTCGCGGGCAAGTCAAAAAGAGAAGACCTAGGAAAACCTTTTCACCTCTTTAATTCACATACTGGAAAAATAATTCTATTATGAATCCTAGATTTAATTCAACGAATAAAGAAAATTGTTGATTGTTAAATTAAATTAAATTGTCCTAATAAAATTGACTATTATGTATGGAAGTGGCGCCCCCATTTTTTTTTCTCAAACTATACACACACACAGACGAATCGGTGTGCTATGTTTACAAGCTGATACATAAAACCTGATGCACAAAGCACCACGCGCAACGATTAGTAGGGTTGAATTTTTCCGCGAGTGCAAAGGAAATTAGGGGAACCCACATTTGCGGTACAAGCTACACTTGACCGATTTCACCCTCAGTTGAGGGGGAAACGGTGAAATGAACATTATTTTTTGTTTGCTACCCCGATATACACCGCCGCAGCGCATTAACACCGGGAAATTAGGACATTTCTCCACTACATACGATACTATTGAGGAGCAGCAATAGATAAAAATAGTAAAGATAGGCCGATCCGAACATTTTACGTAAACCATCATACAAGCAAACAGTAGCGTCATCTGTCAAAATACCCGCCGCCGCCGCTGAAGGTTCGGTTGCTAGAAATCGAGCCTTGAACTTGTTCGATGTATTTATTATGTGAGCTTGCGCTGCTGGCAGAATCTGTCAAGAGGAATACATCGCGCGTGATAGTATCGCATGCGATGTGGAACGGTCTTTAACCTGTGTACAGGCGTTTATACAATTCGGACTAGAAGCGCTTATTCTAGGCGGGGCTTATTTAATTTAGCGCAGCCGAGTTCGCAAATTGCATGCAGTGAGTGCCGGCGATGTGCTCAGTACGGGACAAGTTTAATTGAATAACAGAAATTAAGAATTGAAAATACCATTCTATGTTGCCGTAGTCACATTCTGCAAATCAATATTTTTTTGTATCCTCTACAAATTAGTACCCACTTGACTACAATCTCACCTGATGGTAAGTGATGATGCGGTCAAAGATTTAATTTATAACTTGGAAAAGGTATATATTTAAGTAACTCACCTCATAACGGTTTATAAACAGCATCGCGCCAGAACACTAGTAGGGTGGAAACTAGCCGGCGGCCGAAGCCTCCCATCAATCTGGACCTGAGCCAATTCAAAAATGGAATCGTCGAACGTCATGAAGTCATCATCAATGAGAGCTGGCTGGGTAGCGCAAGTGCTTCTGGTCCCGTTGCCCAACCACCAGCCAAACTTTACTTTTATCTTTGGGGTTTTAGCTGGTGCGACTCATAACCGCAGTGCCTACCCGTGGCACGCCGGTATCCATAACGGATATCCTTGATTTCCTTAAAAAAAAGGTTCGGAGGCTCTCTACGATTTCGCATTTTGAAGTCAATATTTTCTCAGGGATGTCCCGGTGTCGGGACGAAACGTGCGTTGATGAAAGTGGTAGAAGAATTGTGTGTGGTGTTTCATGTAGGCGGTGTTCCTGCATATTGGACCATATAGAAATTTTTCAAGTAGCGGATTATAGGAAAACAAATTAATCTATCTTACCAATTATGAATTTCCGCAATATAAGGTCTGCTTTCAGTGAATACCTGAGTTATACCTATTGAATACACGGTGCACTAAACTCAACTACTAAAATATTTCAGCCAAAAAGCCCAGGAGTAAAGGAGTAACTCTTTAATAATCTTTGGAACAGTTAAAAACTTTAACTCTGTCCGAGTGCTCGGTATTCAAAATCTCCGTTTACCCGCTAGTTAGTGCCGCCTGCCGCGTCGGGTATCTATTAATCTGTGAGTCGAACAAGTTACAAAGTGCCCGCATCCCTTGATTACAGGGCTCCGGGATAACTCGCTGCTGTCTGCTTTATAATCCGAGCCGAGGGGAATTGTCCTGCTGATTCGGAGGATATGAAACAAACAGAGTTAGGCGAAATGCCGCTTAAAGTATTGTTATTAATACATGAACATAGAAAACATAATAGGACCTAACGGTACAGAAGGTTCGCTCCGCACGATGATTTAAAGAGCGACCCTAGCACTGATACAAAAATGTGCAATTTAGTTCGCAATAGCACCTGGCGGCTGGCTCCGCTATGCACCTACAGCGATAGAAAAAGATGGTCTCTTTCTATCGCGTAACTGTATCTTTTTCGACGCACGAAGCGCGTGAAATAGACCGTACAAGAAGGCCTTCTGAAATCAGTCCGTCGAAACGGCTACCTGTAGCTCCGTCGATCACGTGATAAGTGAACATGGCCTAAGATAAATCTAGTGTTTACTTATTGTTGTGGGCAAGGTGGAAGGTAAAAGACAACGCGACCGATCACCTATAGCCACTGACCAAATGAAGTCACTCACGGGCTATCCTTTCGCAACAACCATTAGAAAAGCTGAAGATCGAAATGTATGGAGGGACATTTTGTTGAGTACATGTCACAGGTTTATTTTATATAGGCCTTACTTGTTGGCTCTTATGAGTAGTAGATTATGATTATGCTTATTATTATTAGTGAAGTACGACTTAAAAGCTAACTTTATGAGAATTCAAACGTGCTCTGAACTGAGAAGAAGCCCATAACAAACTCAGAAACGATCACATCATCTTACATTCCAGACAAAATGTATCAAATTCCTCAACAGCCACTAGATAGGTGAAGATTGATTTAAAAAGATACGCGTATGCAATATTTACCTATATCATAATTACTCCCTTATCGTCCTCGCTTACGGCTCGCGCTTATAATTGATGATTAAACGAACTTACCTTAAGTGAAGTTCTATCATAATTTTGTGAATTCCTGTATGAAGATATTAACATGAACACTAGTTAGGTATTTACGCCAAGTGATAGCCATTCAGACACTAAAGTTGAGAGAAAAAATAAAAAATTTCAAAATTTTTCATTACGATATCTCACGCTAGCAACACTGTGTCTGTCCTTTCATTTAGTTCAGAGTAATTATTATAAGAGTGCCTTTGTGCTTCGATAAGCTCGGCTTGGTAGGAGCACTACATAGCACCCAAACATGTATCATATACCTAATATATACATAACTACACAATATTATACATAACCACACAATATTATATATGTAAATATAATATATATATATATATATGGGTTATGTTGTCTTCAATAAATATTTATTATTATTGTAATATGTACATTTTTTATTTACAAATTCATACATGGGTTTTTCCACAAAACAGGGGCGGGAGGGTGTTAATATCTTCATACAGGAATTCACAAAATTATGATAGAACTTCACTTAAGGTAAGTTCGTTTAATCATCAATTTTGATTCATTCCTGTATTCGATATTAACATGAACACTAGTTAGGTAGATGTTTAGAGCCATGACATTTGTAAATAAGAAATGCTTTTAAATTAATAGAATAATAAGCATAATCGCTTAATATTGAGCAAAAAAATAAAAATAACAACTTAAGTTGATATTCAAAGCAAATTAATAATTAATGGCATAATTTTGTAGAAATATTAAAACTGTAATAGATAGTAAATCAATATTATTAGTATAATATATTAATAATAATATATGTACAAAAACATATATTTTTATATGTGCGAATACCAAGGGTATATTAAGACTATATTCTAGCAGTACTGCTCGTATGTAGTCTTGACGATTAAAAGAGGTTTTAAACCTCTTTCAACAAGCTTGAAAATATTTGTATCAGTTAAAACTTTTAAATGCAACACTTGATTAATCGTAATAAATTGAGCTGTTAATATGCAACCATGAAATATATATTTTAAACAGTAAATTTATCACGAATATATTTTTATAAACTTGAGTAGAATAAATATTACCGAGACATATTTTTGGAAAGAAAAAAATAAGATCAATTTATTAATATATAAGATTAATAAATCTGTGGGTTGCAGAGAACTAGTTCGTAAATTTTTGTTCATCTTGACTTCAATCTCGTTCATCCTTTGAATGTTTAGATTCTTTAAACTTAAAAAACATATATGTGTATACACTTCCATACTGTAAGAAGTTGCCACATCAAGAAAATTTGATTAGGTATCATTATAATATGACACTGTACAATTTATGTACGTACAATAAAAAATTCAATATAATTGACATAAATAAATGTATTGATATTAAATATAATGTTTACCAAGATAGGTATTATCTATCAAATTATTCTAGGCGACAGATAGTTATTTCACTATCATATTTATTTTACATTTCTAGAAAAAATTTGGTTGAACAAACTGCTTCTATTGAGCAGAGTAGTCATTTTGACGAGATGACCTTGGAAGTAATTCCAAGTACTTTTAATTTAAACTAGTTAAGGAGACAAAAGAGTTTTTCTCTTGCTTAGACCAAGAGTCAACAGAAGTTTTCTCTTGTTTGAAGAAAATTACAATATGTGACAAAAAAAAATCATGTAAAAACACATGCTGTGTATTTAATGATAAACAAAATAATAAGGATATCAATTTGGTGCACCAAAATATTCAATGTATTAAGAATAAGGAATTAGAAATAGAATTATTCTTAAATAGCTGTAATATTAATATTCTTTGCATTACTGAGCATTGGCTTAAATCGCATGAATATATGTTTAATTTTGGTAATCACCAAGTTGGTAGTTCGTTCAACAGGACTAATTCCATTCATGGTGGCTCGTTAATTTTGATAAATAAGAATTTAAAATTTAAAAATCGTAATGACATAGTGAGCCTTTCTGTAGAACGGACAATCGAGCTAGCCTGTGTTGAATTAAAGCAGTTCATTATCGTCTGTGTATATAGACCTCCCTTATCTAACTTTGAACTTTTTGAAAAACGGATTGATGAAGTTTTATTCAAAATATCAAAAGGTAATAAAAATCTAATTGTTTGCGGCGATTTCAATATTAATATTTTGGAAAGCTGCCCTGCAGCCGTCAGGTTATTAAATTTATTTAAAACTTACAATTTAATTAATGTCTTTATGGAGCCAACTCGGATAACTTCCCACAGTGCCACATGTTTAGATAATATTTTTACAAATGTAAAACCAGTTAGCAGTGAAATAATAAACAAATTAGACTCTGATCATTGTGGCCAATTTATTAAATTAGAAGCAATTAAGAGAAATGTAGAAAAGCGAAAAATTACTTTTGTGCCAGTATCATCTGACCGTATAGAAAAAACAAGAGCAAGGCTAGTGCAGGGACTACCGTTCCTACCGGACACTATGAATGCAAACGAGATGTATAATGCATTTTTTGATAAATTTAGTTCCATTTTTAGTTCAGTATTTACAAGCAAAACGGTCTTGACTACTGACGCATTAGTTTTCAGTGAGTGGGCAACAAGCGAACTGCATTTAGATAGGCAAAAGCTATACGAACTATATGCCGAACGTACATACAATACTAGTGATGAGTTCAGAGAGCGCGTTAAATTGATGTCAAAAAAGTTTAAAAATGATTGTATATCATCAAAGTCAAAGTATATACAAAATAAAATTAAAAGTAGCGCCAATGTCACAAAAACGACCTGGAATATAATAAACCAGGAAACTGGAAGAGCTAAACAGCGTACTAGTACCATTAAACTTGACATTGGAAATAAATCTATCACGTCAGACCTTGAGGTTGCTACTGCTTTTGAAGGGTTCTTTACGGACATTCCAGTTTCCACAACAAAATCACTGAACTCTTCACCAGCTATCGCCCTCTCACTTTTAGAAGATAATGTGCCTGAATGTAATAGCATCTTTACCTTCAGCCATGTTACTAGCTCTGATGTTATTAAAGCATTTAAATTAATAAATATAAAAAAAACCAATGACTTATGGGGCATTTCTGTCAATGTTGTGAAATCTTTGCTTGATATTGTTGCACCAGATTTGGCAGTAATATTTAATAATTGTGTAGATTGTGGTGTTTTTCCTGACTTAATGAAACATAGTAAAATAATTCCACTGTTTAAATCAGGTCGTACCAATGACCCCACTAACTTTAGACCAATATCTGTACTGCCTACTTTCAGTAAAATTTTTGAAAAACTTATACTGATTCAATTGCTTACTTACTTTCAAAAAAATGAATTATTACATAATAAACAATTCGGATTTACGCGGGGTCGCTCGACTACCGATGCTGGTGTCGAGCTAATACAACATATATTTGAAGCCTGGGAGGAATCACGTGATGCGCTGGGCATTTTCTGTGACTTATCCAAGGCGTTTGATTGTGTTGAGCATGAAACATTGGTCAGGAAGTTACACCACTACGGAATTAAAGGTGCAGCTCTTGATTTGATGAGCTCCTATCTGAGCAGTCGCATTCAAAAAGTAGATGTCAATGGGAAACGATCTTCTGGGTCGACTGTGAAGATGGGAGTTCCTCAAGGGTCTATTTTGGGTCCATTCCTGTTCCTTATTTACATCAATGACCTTCCTTACCTTACTAAGGACAAGCATGAGATAGTACTGTTTGCTGATGATACATCACTTTTGTTTAAAATTAATCGACAGAAAAAAAATTTTGACGATGTAAACAGTTGTCTCAAAGAAGTAGTACATTGGTTTGAAGCTAATAATTTGCTTCTCAATAGCAAAAAAACAAAATGTATTAAATTCACCTTACCTAATGTTAGGCAAATTCAAACGAATGTAAAACTAGGTGTAGAGGAATTGGATCTTGTAGACACAACTGTATTTCTAGGAATAACGTTAGATGCTAAACTGCAGTGGGACCCTCATATAAATAATTTATCGAACAGGCTTAGTTCTGCTGCGTACGCGGTAAAAAAAATTAGGCAGCTGACAGACGTCCAGACTGCTCGACTGGTATATTTTAGTTATTTTCACAGCATTATGTCCTATGGTCTTTTGCTATGGGGTAATGCTGCTAACATTGATACTATTTTCGTGCTGCAGAAGAAGGCTGTTCGTGCCATTTATAAAATGGGCCCAAGAGAGTCTTTAAGAGAAAAATTCAAAGAATTTAATATAATGACGGTACATGCACAGTATATATTCGATAACTTGATATATGTGCATAAAAATATTAATAACTTTGTTAAGAAAAGCGATCTCCATGCTATCAACCTTAGAAGTAAAAATAAACTTATAGTTCATAAAACAAGACTAGAGAAAATAAATAAATCATTTAAAGGCAATGGGATACGCTTTTATAACAAACTCCCTAATGAAATATTAAACTTATCCCTCAATAAGTTCAAAGTCGCTGTAAAACGAAAGCTCATTAATAAAGCTTACTATAGTATTAAGGATTACTTACATGAATCAAATCCTTGGGGATGAATGAACTGCTGTAATTATACTAGCTCAATTAGTTTTAAAAGCTTTTGTGAAGTGGTGATAACAGAAAACAAAACCCGGCTGAGTTTGTTGTGGGCTTCTTCTCAGTGCAGGGCGCGTTAGAACCCTCGTAAACTTAGTTTTAAGTCGACTTGGAGTTATCGCCATACAAATGTGACAAATATCATAAGGACCATTTACAAGCGCCTATATATTAGGCCTATGTGAAATAAAGATATTTCATTTCATTTCATTTCATTTCATTTCACTTTACGAAAATACAGGAGTAGGCATTAGTATTTTCGTAAAGTGTTGTTTAATTTTATTCATAGCTTTTTAGAGTTATTTCTATTAAAGGAGTTAACAATGATATTTTTGTGTAATTTCCATAATAATATTGTTATTTGGGTTTTGGTGTAGGTACAGCTTTAATAAGGTCATTAAGATTTAAAGTGACCTTAAATTATATTTTTAACTGAATAGGGTGAAGTAAGAATATTCTCAAGAGATTTAAAAAAAAAGCCATAGAGAAATCATCTTATAAGCCTATTTTAAAGTTGATTCTGATACAAAGGCTGATGAAGTAACTGTATCTACTGTTTATTCCTGAGTTCTAATAAAGTGATAACAATAGAAACTTAAGATAGTCTGAAAAAAGCATGTTTTCTAATATTGTCAGACAGTAAACATCTTATACAATATTATAGTATGTAAAACCGTGTTGAGTTTCTCATTTCACATAATATTAAAATTTTAACTGAAGGCATAATTGTTATTCTTATTCATGTTATAATAATGTTGTTTAATATCATTAATTGTTATTTTAACAGTCACCCCAACACTACTATCGCTGTTGTACTGGTTAGTTGTAAACAAAAAACCACATATACAATTGGAATACAAATATTAGACAATACTTTTTAAGTTCTTCAGTTTCTGCATCAAGACCATTTTTTAATTTAGCAGTCTTTCAGTTTAAAAATGTGATCTGATTTTTCCAAGTTGATAATCGCAAAAATCAACGAGCAAATATAACATGTAAATAGGTAGACATGTCGAAATGTTATTCGCGATTGTTCGCGATTAATGCTTTGTTGACTTGTTGCGACGATTAAAAAAAAATTTTTTTTTGTCACTTACCCAATAATTCCACTGTCATCACAGGAGATAAAAGTCTCTAATCTTCGTTTAATAATAATCAGTTAATTACATACCACAGCTGAAGTACTACTGTACTGGTATTCAAGTTCCTAGTGAAGCAGTGATGACCCAATTTTCAATTATCATTTGACCTTGGTCAGTCATCATCGAGAGCTAAATACTTGCAGCGGCGTCATCCATCGACATGAAAGTTAAACAAAATATTAGACTTATTTAATAATGATTAAATACAGAAAACATAAAATGTAGGCTATGTATCAACTCTAAAAGAACAAAAAAAAATTATGATACATGCAAGCCAAAATTATGAACCATCATTGTTCATATTATCATAAATCCAATGAAGTATTTAATGATTCTATGATCTTATATATATATATTGGTAATTTCCAAATCCTTTAACATTTTTTGATGCATAGATAACCATTAGTTAATTAGCGGCGCGATCGCCTGAAAATAAAAATATTTGGTCTTTAAATATATTTTCCATTGCGTTACGTTATTCCTAGGTATGAATACCGATATTCCTGTAGATACAGGTACAAGGATACCAAAAATAAATTTAAATAAACATATAATCGATTGTTTTATAAGGACTCTACATTTTCCATATTTAATATTCATTTAAGAAATTTAAGAAATAGTCAATTATAGAAACTATAAATAACTTTGATATTCAAAAATATTGCATTCTTTTAAAAGCATGCATCCTAACTCAGTTAAAGCATTGATAAATTTGATGTAATATCTAATACATCGAGTTACGATGAAAGAATGGTTGTATTAAAAACATGTATTTGTAATGGAATAACAAAAAAAAAATTAAGTATGTTATCGAATAGGTTGTCTCATATTCAATTGTATGTGAACAGAATATAATAGCCGAGTTTTTTGCCAGACCTTCTCAGCGCAAACCCGTTTCTCAGATTCAAGCTTTCATAAAAGCCTGTAAATCAAGCCCATTTGAAAAAAAATCATTTTCATTTTTAATTACTTAAACATGAAAACTAACTGTAATGTTAGTGGTTCAATAGTTTATAAATCTTCATAATATAAAACCTTTTGTATAAAAGTAAATTATTATGAATGAAACTAGGATAGTACCTAGATATCTAAAGTGTCATTGCACTACATGCGAACTAAAGAAGAGAAAAAAAAAAATACACATTAAATTCTGTTCATAGTTTTGAGAACATAAAGAGAGAAAAAAATAAATTTTTCACTCATATTTAAGCACGATAAAATAATATCATCAGGCTCGAATATTTTATGAATGCGGTTATTCTATAAGCTAAGCGGCAAACGTACGAGTAAGTAGGTGTCGTTTATTGCCCGTGGTACCCCCGATGGTCCCCCCGGGGTACCACGGGTTGCCTTCTTACCCCGACCCGACTATATGCGAACATGCGCGAGTCCGCACGAGGTTCGAAACAGCGCAACGCTCCGCCAGCACTCCGATCGGCGGCCGCGCGGCGCCTGACATGACAGGTCGACGGAAATGTCAAAAGGGGACATCGATAAGTACTTGCAAGGCTGTTTTGCTCCTGGTGGTGTTTTTGTGGGGAAATCAAGACTCTTCTGTCCTGGGTAAATCTTCGAGAAAAGTCGTCGCAAGATACGAGTGCTGTCCTGCGATTTGGCCCGTGGGTCCACCATGGACCGACAGGTGGATTGCTCAGATATTCCTCCAGTGCCAGTTAATATTGGATCTTGATTAACTGTATTTCATATTATTGATAAAAGACATAATATACACAGAAGTTATTAGAATATTATATTATCAAATAAATTTTTTGTGTCTCACTCGTACATTTCAAATTTTGAGTAGTATTACTAGTTGATTTTGTAAGACGTTGTCAATGGACTTTTTATTGATGTATCTATAAATAATGACCACAACAAGAAACGATTCGTGCGGAAGACTAAAATAATTGTAAATAGTGCATTTGATTGCGGGTACTTTTCAGACCTGGTCTAGTAAAGTAATCTTGGTTCATTTAAATTAGCAGACAGTAAAAGAAAATATTGATATGAGGGTATATCGAAATAGTTTCTAAAGGTAATCGTTTTGATCCTTTATATCATTCCAATACAGTTGGTGATAAAAAAAAAACAGCATTGCGTGGTGTTCCCAGGTGGTCACCCATCCAAGTATTAACTGCGCCCGATGTTGCTTAATTTCGGTGATCGGACGAGAACCGTCAACCGGTGTTTTCAACATGGTATGGGGGCGTTTAAGCACCAATTTGCTATTTTGGAAGTTGCTTACAAGATAATCTTGTCATTTTTGGGAATGATTAATCCATAGGCGTTGTCCCAATAACCATCCTCAATGTATATTGTCGTGAAGGTCACACTCTCTAATGAAGTGTACCCAACACTGAAGCATAGACTGCAGAATATATTATGTTGATTGACTTTTTTGCAATTATTACCTAATATAGAGACGATAATCTTATTAACTCACCCTCATGTATGTCGTCGTGATGATCACATCCTTATATGCAGTGTCCTCAACATAGATGCTTTGCAATTATTTTTTGCAATTATTAATACAAAGGCGATAGTCCTCAGGTTTTTCACCTACCAACTACCCTCAATGTATGTTGTCGTGAAGGTCACACCCTCTTAATGAAGTGTACCCATCACCGAAGAATGCATCTTGATTAGCTCCTCTTGCAGTAATTAAAACAAAGGCGATAGTCCTTCCAACTACCCTCAATGTATACTGCTGTGAACGTAACACCCTCTAAGAGGTGTACCCAACACTGGAGCAATATGGATTTTCTGAACCAATAATAACAATTCCGTAGATTTCACAATTCGTTTTGACGATGAATCCGATTATTTTGAATATTTCTTTTCGGATACTTTGATTTCCGCAAGAAATACTTATAATCACTCACTTTTTTTATACGAGTCTAACTAGTGTTCATGTTAACATCGAATACAGGAATGAATCAAAATATCGTTACTAACTTTGCATATTTATAAAATAATGTAGGTAGGTACTTTTATTTCTTCACCTAAAGATCGTCTATTATAATACCTACTGTTCAAATTATACAATCAGTCTCATCAAAGTGATTTCCTTTAAAACATTCAAGGATTCATGAATAACGCTTTGAAACCTAGAGCGACGGGATAACTTTGAAAGGCATTTAATACTCACTGTGCACTGAAATGAAATTCATTTCTTTGAAGGGGTAAGAAAATCTAAGACAAAAATTGTTCCGATAGATCGAAAAGTTACCTTGCGCAAAGGGTACCTATATAATTTTTAGAGGACCGTACTAGAATAGTAAAATTGAACCTTTATCGTGCGTGACTTTCTCCGTCCTTCCGTCTGTCTGTCACAAGAATTACATAATATATTCTACAATGAAAATCACTGTAAAAAAAGTTCCGATGTGTTTATTAGTTATTTGAATTTAATGTTAAAAATGAACATACAACCTCCATAATTTAAATAGTGGAAAACATCACATACATTGCTCCGATCCCATAGTAAGTAGCTTATGCACTTGTGTTATGGAAATCAGAAACAACGAAGGTACCACAACACCCAGACCAGAGACAATGTAGAAAACTTATTTTTCTACATTGCCCCGACCGGGGATCGAACCCGGAACCTCAGAGATGGCGGCGCCTTGAAAACCGGCACGATAACCACGTAACCACGGAGGTCGTCAAATTTGCTATGCTTATCAAGCGATTTAATTAAGAAATTAGTAGTCGCTTACCTATACCTAGTTCCAAAGGAATATTATCTCAAAAGCGGGGAAACCGCTTAAAATTCACGGCAACACCGGCGGCATCCTTACAAAATTCACCACTAACCGAAAACTGCAGGTTATTTCCTTAATTCAGGCTAACCGTCTTTGTCGCTGAAAATGCAACCCAAAGAAAACATCTCCAAACTGCATAGCAGACGTTGGCATATTACCTACTTAACTCCATAATAATGGTATTCGCGGTACAACCTTCGGAAAATGTCATCGGTTAGTGAATACTTGCAAACGAAAATAAACCATGGAGTATGGAATTATAGTCCAGATTCCTTTGGTTGTTTCACTCGTTTTAAGGGTAATGTTTTGCTATACAGTTTCCACCTGGAAATGGTCCAAATGTTCTAAGCTAGCTGTGGCGAGTGTACAGACGATACCTGCAAGTGTGCATATTTTATTAATTTCAAAATACATTTTCCGTATTTAATATCACGTCAATACTCTGATATACTGGGTCTAGATGTACTCGTATTTTGAGACAGTGACGAAAGTGTAGAATTACGGAATGCTAAAAATATTAAATTTTACAAAGACCAATGGAGTTAACATAAGTACATTGTCTATGGGCACGCCATAAAGTTATTCCTTGGCCTGTGGGCACGCCCGTCGGCACAGACTTTCCTATCATCGCCTAGCGTCCATTAATAACACATGGCGTCTAGAGTCTGATATTAAACTTCAGGCGCAGTGAAAAATGAAGCGATAGATAGACTAAAACAAGACTTAACCCGTTGCTGTCTTTGTTTACGTTTGATTAGTTTTTAGACGGAAGTTAACGACGTAGACGCCTAGACGGCTGTTTGAGTGATTTTTAGTTTTTTGCAGTTCAAAACTACTTGACAAAACAATTACTTTAAAATTTGAACGTCATGTATTTTGGATCTTTAATCTAAAATTGTCGTAAAGCAGAAACACGATTGAGTAAAATTTTCTCCATAGAAAGTTCTCCCAAAAGTTGCTTCAAAATCTCCATGTTTCTAATTTTTATCAGTAATTGTTATTTTTCTTTTAATGTTTCGGTATATTAATAGCTAAAAATGCTCTGAACGGTAGATGCTTAAAATTTCACATAATGTATAATCACATATTTACTGTAGAAATAAATAGTTAAATTAAAATAAAATAAAAAATTTAAGGGGGGCTCCCATACAACAAATGTGATTTTTTGCTCGTTTTTGATTTTGGTAGGCAGGGGTTTTTAGTTAGGTAACTTTAATATTATTATTGAGAATGGGGCTTGATAGTACGGAACCCTTAGTGTGCGAGCCCGAATCGCACTTGACCAATTTTCTGTTAAATATTCTGTCGCCACGCTGCATGTCGCACCCAACGTATTCGTAAGAGTGAGTAAAATAATTGTAATTTACAATAATAATTGTAAAGGGCCATAATCTATACTAATATTATAAAGAGGTAACGTAATGATGTTTGTGAGTTTGTGAGTTTGTAACGTTGTAAGGGGTAATCTCTGGATCTACTGAACCGATTTTAAAAATTCTTTCACCAATAGAAAGCTACGTTATTTTGGAGTGCCATAAAAATTAAATACACATCTTTACTAAAACTTGAATAATGTAATCCAAGTCGTAAAAGATCGCGTGCGCTGCGGAATCTATTAAGGATAGAACAAAACAATGTTCTACAATATTATAGAACGTATCAAAATCTGTAAAACAATCCGCGATAGCATATGCCTATCTCCTACGGGTAACTCACAATAACGGCTATTAGTGTTAAATTGTGGTTAAAAAATAAATAATTTTTGTGAAGCTTATTTAGCCCATATGATATTAATTTATATCATTGTAATTTTTTTAGAACGGAAATTTAATGTAATAATATTTGTGCCCTTTACTCTTTACATTGAAAACAATTATATTTCATACATTTTATTCTTCAGATAATAAACACAATCAGGTATACTTTCATTGTACTGGCAACTCCGCACTTTTATTTATTTTGTTTTTTAAAACTGACCACCCTGATGGACACGCGGTCCCAGCCTACCTCCGCGCCAAGCTTCATTCTTTTATTGTGCGCGGCAACGAGCACTCGACTACAAAAACACGTCTCGTTTTTGTTAATTAAGGTTCAAAGTGAAAAAAAAAAAAATTAAGTGTTCAGTGTTAAAACTTGCTTAATTTTCTATACTGATAATGCTTAGACGCTAGTAAAAATTATTATTATAACAAAAATAAAATAAAATCAAATCATATAATTGTGCATTCATCTTCGTCAGACTCCGAGGAAAAAGGGTAAGTGAAAATTAACCTTTTTTCCCAGATATCACATCAACTCAAATATCAATGCTGACGAAAGTGTGTCCAAAAATTGAAATTCTAAGGCATCTCTAAGCTAACTTGGAGGGTATCACATTGAGGGTATCACGAAAGTATAGCATGATGCGCGAAATAGTCCAGGCATCTCTAAGCTAGCTTGGAGGGTATCACGTTGAGGGTACCACGAAAGCATAGCATGATGCGCGAAATAGTCCAGGCATCTCTAAGCTAGCTTGGAGGGTATCACGTTGAGGGTACCACGAAAGCATAGCATGATGCGTCAATGCTCCTGGAGGTTGACTGCGGGTCAACACGAAGGATTTTAAAAAAAACCTCAAAGGACTTTGCGGATACCAACGGGGGACGATGTCGGCGTGGCGCTGTTCTCGGCTTCACTACAAGTGGCTCCGCATGACCTCCCGGACTTTGATCCCGAATTGCTATCGGCGCTCAGTCACAAGAACTATATTAATGGTTAGTCCCAACAGTTGTAAAATTCTAGCCGACCTTCATTGCAAAGAATCAAATAGTTTTTTTGATATACTTGCCTGGCTTATGAATAGCCAGTTAAATGTTATAGCCTTTTATCAGTGATAACTATTTCACGACTTAAAAACTAATTCCACGAGGGTACCAACGCGTCGAACTTTTCTAACTACCTACAACAATAATGTTTAGATTTTGTGGTGGAAAATAATTTACTTACTTTCGAATTAATGTTCAGGTTGTGTAATGGGATGATAATTTAACTGTTAGCTCAAAACTCAATAAGTTAACAATATTATGTATAATGTACCATTAGTCTGAAAGTTTCATTGAAGTGAATTGTTAAATTCTTTCTGAAACCAATAAAAATCTTAAACCACAACGCGTCCTGAACTGAGAAGAAGCTTAAGTATTGACAAATGACATTTTGTTTCGACAAATGATAAGTAATTAAAGTTCACGAACGGGACCAGACGTTTTTTCGGAGAAATAGTTTCGGGCATTATACTAGTTTCAATGGTTACTGATCGTCACGTGTTGTAAATAAAGGCACCAGCAGGGCGCGACGGGCGACTTTGCTATCGACATCCACCGCTGGGATAGCGCAATCTCGTTTCTCGAGAAACTAGCTGGCCCCTTCTCGTTACGGCTCGGCCAGCAGGGGGGGGCGTGACAGCGAGTTTTTCCAGCAGCATCACACACACCACAACAAGGACCAAGGTTCTTCGACGACGCTAGACATTAAGGTACCTATATGCCAGCTGTCTTCAACATTTTGAAGTTTATTGGTTACATATCACTGACAAGGAACCCGTCATGATCTATAACATGATCTAGAATTTCGGGAGTTATAATAAGTGAAGACTATTTTTTGACTTTCACTAGGTGTACAAATGTACGTACCTACATTCAATAAAATATTTTAATGAATTGAACAAATTAAGGAACTAGCTCCAAAAAATTATTACTACATAATACTATTTTAAAAATCGTACACTAACACAGTGTACCGCCTTACACGTTCACAACAAAGAAAAAGCGACAAATAACTTTGACAATCGACATTTCATTTTTGGGTGAGATAATGTGGGAGTGAGTCACGCATGTTCGATTATAGTTGTTGTTGTTGTTGTTGATTTCGTTTATGGCTTTTGTTTGTGCCAAAGCAGCACTGAGCACTTCGCCAATGTCACGTGGGATGGAATAGCCACGGGGATTTGATTGAAAAATTTGAAATATTAAAATGTATCGAGCTTCAAAGTTCCAATAGCCAGGGTTACGATGTTAGACGTTAGTATACCTAAAACAACACAGCACACAAACTTTATTGATAAATATCTACGGATAAACATGTAGGTATAAATATTTACAGTTTAATTTTGTTAGAGTAAATATATTTATATACAAATTTTACATAAGGGCTAAAAACTAACATAAGGAAAAGTTCAACATTTATGGGACGGGGGATATCAGGAGGAAGGACATCGTAGAGTTTATGAAGAAGTTTAGGACAGGAGAATAGGATGTGTGTGACCGATCCCTCTTCTAGTCCACATTCACATATAGAGTGGTCTCGTATTCTTAATTTATTGAGGTGGACTGGAGTACAGGCGTGGCCAATTCTTAAACGGCATATGGTAGATGTCACCCAGCGACCTGAACCTCGGAATAAGAAGAACCATGGGCGAAGTGGTATATCCGGTTGAATAGACCCGTAAAACTTGCCTTTAATTAATTTAGACTCATTCCACATCGCGTTCCAAGAGTCATTGAGGTGGGATTTCGCGAGGGAGCGTATATCCTGGGGAAGGTTCTTAAAATGTTCTGAAGTACCCATCTCAGTAGCAAGTTTCGCACACGTATCTGCAGTCTCATTACCATTTATACCAGTGTGTCCTGGGATCCAAGCCAACGTGACAGATAAGCCTTTTTGTTCACAAGAGTTGAGGACTTCTCTAATTTGAAAAATGACGGAAATAAGAGCTTTATTACGAAACGGGTTTGACTTAAGAGCTTGAAGGCAACTTAAGGAGTCAGTCAGTATGATACTTTGTCTAATGTTATGGACTTCAATAAAACGGACAGCTTCTAATATAGCAATGGACTCCCCAGTATAAACTGAGGATTCCGGGGGACATTTAAACTGTAAAGATATGTTAAATTTAGGGATCCAACAGGCAGCACCAACAACCTAACCTAACCTCAAAATCTTACGTGGTAAAAGATACATTCTAAATTTAAAGGCGTTGAATGAATTTGTAGTTCGAAATCTTTTGAAATTGATAGTTCATAGAACAGCTTACAAGCGAATACCTAAAAAGGGTTTTATGCCTATGAACTGAAGAATCTTATTTTAAAGTACCGATTCATCCTTGGCAAAATACATAAAGAAGTTGTGACTCATCTCAGATACTTACCGCGGTTTTTTCATGAAGATTTGTTAGGTGTTAGAGTGTTAAAGTTATTTACTACCCTCAAAACAAGCTCAGTTTCCTGATTTTATTTTAATTTCTGACGATATGGCAGTATCGTTACCCAACCGCAAACTATGACGTGAATTATGTAACAATTCAAATTCTGTAAAGAATTTTATACGCTTAACTCGTTGTAACATCTAAGAGTTGAGCTTAATTCCGATTAAAAGTCCTAAAGTCCACTTCTCCAGCTATTAGGTATGGATGGGGTTACACAGAACGTCTGTAGAAACAAAAAATGTAGTCCGTAAGAAAAATTAGACTTAAGACGCAGCTGTTCGTCCATCATCGGTTATTCTATCAGATGGCCAGTGGTTACAAAACATTTTTTTAAGTCATCTAACTCCCTTAAACCTAAAAGGTTGAATTAGTGATTCACACGATTTCCCGGTCTAGATGAAGACTAATTCTTTTCATTAGAGGGATTTTTATTGTTGTAATAATTAACGTTAAGATGAATCGAAATACCTCTTTACAGAGTTGATGGCCATATTTTTCGATACATCTATTTTGATACACATGATTTACATCAGTTGCATAGGGGATATCAAATATCCTCATTTAAACGATTGGGTTAATTGTTTCTTATATTGAAATTAAAGATAATCAAAAGCTGACCAAGAGTTACATCCAGTTAATGGGATTAAGCTATCGCTGTAAAATTATGTACTTCAAAGTTATTCAAAGAGTTCAATCTAGTTATTGAATTTATCGCTTCTTGCAATAATGCGAAATGTTATCAATACGAACCCAGACGTCTTAGAAACAGACGCATTCTGAACATTTTGGAACACCAAGTTTACCTTTGCTTTTCTATCCATTCTTCTAGAGGTAGAATGCTTAAAAATACTATTATAGACAATGCTTTAGGCATACATCGTCTAAGGGCCTTCACAACTTTGGGTCTTCCCCTTTTACATAAAGTGTCAAAAGACTTACTTCTTATAGTATATTTATTGATAATAAATAAATAAATATGGTCTTTTCGTAGAGAACCACAATTCATAGGAATTACTGTGGGAAGTTCTCTGAAGGCATTAAAGAAAAAAGAAGGACATTTTGTTGGAATTTTTAATAATTTATATGTTTCAAAACTTTTGTGTTATTTACAAAGTTTTGTGGCAATACTGCTTTAATAACGACTGAGATCCGTACAATCCGTACATTATAAGTCAACCTCGTAATTTTTAACAGAACAACTTGTTAACGACGTAGCATATGGTACGATTACTTGTTTTCATTCGGCATTGAGTTTAATTTCTGCTGATGATTTTGGGTCAAATAAAAAAAAAAAATATATATATATATATATATATATATATATACTAGTAGGGCGCGTGAGGGCGCGGGCCACATGTGGCCCGCGGGCTGTCTTCTCACCTATAAAAGCCAATTGGAATCCGATTGGCAATGGGCTAAAAGAATTACCTCGGAGCACGGTCATGGATTTAAAGATAGTTAAGGGCTGTTTGAATAAAAAATACACTGAACTTCATCCGTGAGGTTCAGTGTATTTTTTATTCAAACAGCCCTTAACTATCATTAAATCCATGACCGTGCTCCTCAATCATCATCCAAATTGTAGACCATCATCTCTTCTCATACTTTTCATAGTTTTTCATAGGCCTTGTTTATTGTAGCATTCACATTTTCCATGGAAAAATAAATTCAACCACTTTGAATTTTTTTTCATTCATCCCGTAGACCTTGAGATTCTAATCACTTCTTGCAAAGAAACCACTCTCTTAACTTTTATACTTTCCGAGATAGAACATCACGAAATTTGTATGGCGGCCATCTTGAATCCGCTATTTTGAATTTATTTTCAGCTAACTGCCAATTGGATGACATTTCGAGTTACATTTGGTCGAGCACCCCTCACCTATCTTCGATACCCTGGCTGTGCCGTCTTCACCCGTCTCCGAAATCCTCAATCATCAGCTTTCTCCATATTTTTCTCTAGTAACTCTCTGAAAAACCACATCACAACCTTGGATAATTCCAGCTGATAGTCACTTTAACATACCCCACACATTTTCTATGGAAAAATAAATTCCGCCATTTTGAATTTTTTTTTTATCCAACAAATAGACCTTTGGGTCCTGATTACTTCTTGTCAAGAAACCATTCTTACATCTTTTATACTTTCCGAGATATCGGCGAAATTCGTATGGCGGCCATTTTGAATCCGCCATTTTGAATTTTTTTTCAGTTCACTGGCAGTTGGATGACATTTCTAATGACATTTGGTCGAGCACCCCCCACCTATCTCCAATACCCTTGGCTGTGCTCTTCATCCATCTTCGATATCCTCAATCATCAGCTCTCTCCGTATTTTTCCTCCGAATGAATTTTTCTCTTCTATACGACATGATCCTTGAAAAAAAAATTTTTCATACAAAATTGTTCAGGAGAGGTGATCAATCAGTCAGTCAGTCAGTGAATCAGCACAAGCAGCTATATATATATTATTAATATATATATATATATTATATTGCGAAAATGAATAAATAAATTAACATCAAACACCACATAGTAGCACACAATATAGTATGTTAACACATTGCTCAATGGGCCTTAATAAGAGTTTATTCATTCCGTAACTTTGCTTTGCTGATCTTGTAACTTTTTTAGCTTTAGGCAGTAGGCACAGCACAGAATGAAAACATTAGCATTAGTTAAAGTTAGTATTATTGTTTTTATATAATTCAAGGAAATTATTGAATTTATACAACGTCAGCTACTACTCAGGGCGAACCAGTTTTAATTATACCATAATTAAAACTGAAGAGAAAGTATAAAAATTTGCCACAGCTTTGAAAAACAAATCGATATGTCGTTTACAAAATCTTAGACCAAGATATATAATAGACAACCTCCTGATAATGTTGAAGCGACCTCATAAGGTCGCCTGCAGGCAGACCACCGTGAGAACGTGTCTGCCGAGGAATATAATCTCTCACGAGACAGGTCTGCGTTTCAGTGCACTTAGCACCAGGTACGCAACACTTCCTCGGCGAGCACGTAGTTTGTTGCTTGACCTCATCAGAAAGGCAGTCTGCTGGTAACAACCATTACGGACGTTACCTAAGTGTTATAATCTCTTATTGAGCGATGATGCTTCTGTCGCAATAGCTCTTTTGCTCTCTAATCATTAATCATTATAATCTATCTAAATATAAATTAAACCTATTAATAATGTGACTGGTTTATTGATCCAGGAATTGAACGAAAAGATTGTGTTAATTAAATACTTCTGTGGTATAAAGAGGACCTATTATAATAGGAAACAATTTACTATCTGTTAATGTCCATAATTTAACAAAAATTTTCATCTCTAAACATCTACCTGATTGTGTTTATTATCTGAAGAATAAAATGTATGAAATATAATTGATGATTAAACGAACTTACCTGTAAGTGAAGTTCTATCACAATTATGTGAGTACATTTTATTCGAAGATAATAAGCACAATCAGGTATACTTCATTGTACTGGCAACTCCGCACTTTTATTTATTTTGTTTTTTAAAAAAATCTTCAAAGATATTATCAAAATAAAAAGGTACGGTTGCGCGCCGCACTGGCGCGACGCGGCCGTTGCGTGACGATAAGTAGGTAAGTATAAGTATGTCGCGTTCAGCGTTTTGGGGGCAGGGTCTGTAGGTATTAGGTACGCGGGGCAAATGGGCCGGGACAAAAATATTTCTACCGCGGAACGGAGTCCCCGGGCACTGCTAGTATGTTATATAAAAGGAGCATTAACTTTTAACATATTATTATAAAGTCGCCATTTCACAGTTTTCGGTCACTCGCGCACAGCAATGTATGCAGTGCCAAATTGAAATAATGCAATCAGCCTAGCTAACACGCTAGAGAAATTAATTAACCGGCTTACTTGCGAGCTAACAGGCTATTAAGGAACTTTAAAAAGCTGTTGATAAGCCTTGCCATGACATTATTAATTAATCCTGAAGCGCGCTCGACACTAACAGTCAATTTTAAAACGCCGTAGCTGTTTCCTTTCAAACTTTAGATATATTTATTTATTCATTTCAATTTCTTCGTGTACATGCTTATACAATTTCTGCTAGTATTATTTCTTAATGAGATGTCGGTCGGTCGGTTGGTCGGTCGGTAGGTCGGTCGGTAGGTCGATCGGCCGGTCAGTCGGTCGATCGGTCGATCGGTTGGTCGATCGCTCGGTCGGTCGATCGGTCTATCGGTCGGTTGGTCGGTCGGTAGGTCGATCGGTCGGTCAGTCGGTCGGCCCATCAATTGTTCGATCGGTCGGTCGGTTGGTCGATCGGTCTGTCGATCGGTCGCTCGATCGGTTGGATGATCGGACGATCGATCGGTTGGATGATTGGACGGTCGATCGGTCGGTTGATTGGTCTGTCGATTGGTCGATCGATCGGTTGGATGATCGGACGATCGATCAGTTGGATGATTGGACGGTCGATTGGTCGGTCGATCGGTCGGTCGATCTGTCGATCGGTTTCGGTCGGTCGGTCGATCGGACGATAGGTCGATCGGTCGGTCGATCGGTCAATCGGTGTAAAATAATTCGGTCTAATAACAATAAAGTTAAATTTTGGCACCAGATTCTTTCTCAATGCTTGCTACCACGGTCAGATTTCGATTTTGAAATAATTCGGTCCAATAACAAAAAGGTTCAAAATGGCGGCCACTTTTTTTAATTCTGACACCAGATTCTTTCTGGTCGACCAATCGGTTGGTTGATCGGTCGGTCAATTGGTAGGTCGATCGGTCGGTCGATCAGTCGATCAGAAAACTACCGTGGTAATAAATTGATAAAGAAACGTGGCATTGATAAAGAAACTGTGGTCAGAATTTAAAAAAGTGGCCGCAAACAAAAACCGACGATCGGTAGGTCTGTAGGTCTGTCGGTCGGTCGGTTGGTTGATCGGTCGGCCAGTCGGTCGGTCCATCGATTGTTCGATCAGTCGATCGGTCCATCGATCGGTCGGTCGGACGATCGATCGGCTGGATGATCGGACGGTCGATCGGTTGGATGATCAGTCGGACGATCGGTCGGTCGATCAGTCGGTCGATCGGTCGGTCGATCAGTAGGTCGATCGGTCAGTCGATCAGTCGGCTGATCGGTCAGTCGATCAATCGGTTGATCGGTCGGTCGACCAGTCTGTCGATCGGTCGGTCGATCAGTCGGTCAGACGGTCGGTCGGTAGGTCTGTCGGTCGGACGGTCGATCGGTAGGATGATCGGACGGTCGATTGGTCGGTCGATCGGTTCATCGATCGGTTTGATGATTGGACGGTCGATCGGTCGGTTGATCGGTCTGTCGATTGGTCGATCGATCGGTTGGATGATCGGACGATCGATCAGTTGGATGATTGGACGGTCGATTGGTCGGTCGATCGGTCGGTCGATCTGTCGATCGGTTTGTCGATCGGTCGGTCGGTGGATCGGACGATAGGTCAATCGGTCGGTCGATCGGTCAATCGGTGTAAAATAATTCGGTCTAATAACAAAAAAGTTAAATTTTGGCACCAGATTCTTTCTCAATGCTTGCTACCACGGTCAGATTTCGATTTTGAAATAATTCGGTCCAATAACAAAAAGGTTCAAAATGGCGGCCACTTTTTTAATTTTGACACCAGATTCTTTCTCAATGCTTGCTGCCACGGTCAGATTTCGATTTTGAAATAATTCGGTCCAATAACAAAAACAAACAGATTCTTTCTCACGCCTATAACAATATTATATATTCGTTGCCTATAAATAGCTTGTCTATCAAAATTCTGACCAGGCTATTTTAAATTAATTAATGAAAGACTTTTTTTTCTACTTTTCACCGTTCTGTTAACTCGTCGTAGCACTGCACTGTACGAGTATAAATAATCCTTTCAACAATTTCTCCGCAAAACAAAAACAACGGCTTATAACCCGGCAACACCGTGGCAAGGGTATTAACCGGTCACCCCGAATGTCACGGGCTGCAAACAGGGTAAGCGCGGGAGCTACAAACCAGCCGACGGGCCGGTTTGCCGCCGACGCCGCTAAGGGAGGTAAACCTTTTAGCGGACCAATAGGCGAGTCTCGCGCCCACGCCGATCCAGGGATGCTGGCGACGTAGACTTCCCGTTACGGATAGCCAGTGCGCGCCCCCTTCCGTTACGGGTCGGTGTGCGGGTCGGTCGCATAGTTTAATTACACATCTACGTACGCTAATCCACGAACCCCTTTATTTGCAACTTCATTAATTTATTCTCATGTTTGTATGTGTTTTAACTTTTACGTGTCTAGTGTTTACTTTGTTTGACTATAATATAAAGTACTGTAAATTTATTTGAGCGTGTTTTACTCACTTACACTTACGTAACCTACACGTTAAAGGCTTCTAATTCAATCTGTGTAATCTCTTACCTCTTTATATCCGCTTGCCAGGTAGTGGTAGGTCAAGAAATTAGTAGGCAAGTGTACGTATATATGTATATACATATTGTTTATATTATTTACTTTCGGTTAGGATAAAATTCGATCAGTTAACAGAACGGTGAAAAGTTAAAAAAATAATAGAGTGTGACAGACGGATGGACGGACGGACGGACGGACGGACGGACGGACGGACGGAGAAAGTCTCACCATAAGGGTTCCATTTTTACCAAATTGGTATGGAACCCTAAAAAAACAAAAAAAAATACGTTTCATCAAGTAGCTCGGTGAAGATCGATGTAGGTCCGTATTTAGACCACAAAGAAGTTTTCATCACAAATTTCTTCCGAGGTTACCATTAGTTAACTTAAGTAGGTTAACTGAACATCTACAAGTCATCAATATTTCCCAGGTACAGATATAAACAAAAGTGTAGGCATTTTATTTGGCTCGTATTTGTCACGTCATAAAGCATAACTCGTACACAAAATTTTATGAAGTTCGGCAGCGTCCCACATTCCCGTAACGGGTTCTTATACGTGTTACGTGAATATAAATTCGCGAAGGGAAATCGTATTATTTTACTATCTACAGTTTTCATACTCGATATCGTGTTTTTTCTAGTCGGATCTTTAGTTTTCTTTTTCTTTATATCGGTTGAAATAACGTAATTATTTTAAGCTTTACATGCATTGTTATATAATACTAAGGATATCGGGTCAGCGCTAAAAAGTGTCCGAACCTAAAGAAATCCAAAACGCGAAAAGACTTCCAGTCGCACTTAAGCAAATTAGGCTGTATAATTAATGGTTTAAGACATAAATTACAATGTTTTAGTTTTTTTATAAAATTACACATGAACCCTCGTTAGTATAGGTTTTCTCAGGACAATCACCCGGGGTCCATAGATTGCCAATGTTTACATGCGTTTTATTTCATAAATACACAAATGTGTGTGAGGGTATCATGCAAATGCACGATTCCCTTTCTTTTTGAATAAAATTCTTCTATTTCTTATCTCGTAGAGTAAAACCAAAATGCCTTCTTCTTTCATACCAGGGCAGTTTAATAAATATACAGTAGTTAATTGGCATTTAATCAAACGAATATTAACAATCAACAAATTAAACGTTCGAAATATCTATACTTATAATAAAACTGTAAAGGGTCGAATTCTGTACATTGAAGATATTTTGAAAATTTTTGTTGGAGGACACTATTTAGTCGATACTGAAGCCAAAACTGTAATTTTTTTAATTTTTGTCTGTCTGTCTGTCTGTCTGTCTGTCTGTCTGTCTGTCTGTCTGTCTGTTTCACGACCGCGCATCACGGCTAATCCGCTGGATGGATTTAAATGAAACTTGACATGATTATAGCTCATACCCCGAGGTAGGACATAGGATACTTTTTGTCCCGAAATTCATCATGGTTTCCCTGGAAGACGGCATCAAAGTCAAAATGAGTATTTACTTATAATTCATTAACGCGTTGTTTGATTTGATTAATCCTTTCTTTATTAGAAAGGAGGTTCTTTAAAGATTATTCCATACAAATTTTATCAACATCACTTTTGTAGTTCAGAAATTACAGGCATCAGAATCTTTAGCGATAAATTCAAGTAGGTGACTTAAAACTCGGAATGGATAAAGAACCTAGGGCTAAGACGTAGAGCTAAAGTTAGACTGGACTATCCTTACAGTCGTAAATAAATAGTCTTGGCAGAAGATTTTGTATGGTTTAAGATTTTCACTTTTAGAGTGAACAAAAATCATGAAACTCGCTACGTTATACCGTATAGCGCCATCTCTACAATTTATGTGGAACTTGAATGTCAAACTCTGAGATAGGTACGTACTACCGTTTTTTTTTAAATAATAATTAACTGTCATGTAATTTACTGTTTCATGACGTTATATTAAGATGGCACTGTTAAAACATGAATCCTGGAGTGCCGCGTCTTTTTTTATCATCCGCAATATGGAAAGGGTAAAATAATGGTTCACAAATCCTAACTGACTGAATGTTATAGGTCTTTTTATACGTAAACAAATATATAGCCATTGCCCATTCGGATATTTTGGATTGTATTGAGATGAAGCAAAAATTTTTAAATGACTCTTATGTTGGGCCGGGGAATATTGTTAGTAGAGTATTTTATCCCAGTGGTACATACCCGGCCGAACCCTGAAAGAAGAGCTCTACCACCAGTACAAATTTTCACATGATTTAATGATTGTTGACATATTTCGTGGTTTCAGAATAAAAATCACATTGAAAAGGACGATTTTAACTGTCGATATTTCGATACATTGGTACAAATCAGTTAAAATCGTCCTCTTGATCTTTTAACTACGTATTAACGGCCCATTATCCCGGTTTTTAGCGACTACGCCACTTTTCAAAGCAATTCAAAGTCATGAAAAAATTGTTTTTTTTTCACTGTTAAAAATACATATTAAAGATACATGCTTTATCTCTATAATGGCCTCATGAAAACACGATAAGTTAAACTTGCCTCGATCATAAAAATTTTTGAAAACAGGTCGTTTTTGTTCATTTTTTTAATGGTATTTCCAAAGCTTTAGACTAAATTTCATAAAAATTATACGTAAAGTAATCTCATTGTATTGCCTATCCATTGAGCAGACAGATATTAAATAAAAAAATTGCTGCAAAATTTCGCCTAACAGAAGTCATAAAATGGTCTAACGCATCGAATAAACGATGTACTCAGTGGCTCACGAGCCTCCATACGAGACGGACCTGCGCAAGTTTTCACGACTCACGCTCCTTTCGCGCTAAAATTATTTATTTTTTAAATGCGCTGGAAAAAAAAACTATCTGACAGGAAGCGAAGGAGAATTTAAAAAAATATATAGTAAGTGTTTCTTGAGTTTATCAAAATACCTAGTCTTCAAAAGCTCCGAAGAAACTCTGATACGAACTAAGAAAATTATGGTACCTAGGTAGTGTAAATTCCACCACGTGCAAATACCATCACGCGTAACCACAGTTTAAATACTGTTACTGTTTATCTGTTCAACTAAAATAACTCGTTTTTTACTTTTTACACGACTGCCCAAAAAAAGGAGTGTAATGTTTTTAGGGTTCATGTATGTATGTATGTATGTACGTATGTATGTGTGTATGTATGTATGTATGTATGTATGTATGTATGTATGTGATGTTTCTTTATTCCTCCATAACTTCTGAACGGCTGAACAGATTTGGATATATGGGGTATCGTTAGAATCCTTGGATCCTCCCGAGTAACAAAGACTATATTTTTTTGGAAAAATCAATATGGCGGATGTGAGGCGCCATTTTCAAAAGTGGAAAAAATTTTTTTTCTTCAACTATCATAATATGGGTATCAAAATGAAGGTATTGGAGAGTAGTAACAGAAAATACCTTCACCTAACTGCTGACTATCAGTAAAAAACATAAAATAAAAATAAGTAATTAAAAAATTAAAAAAAAAACCGGCCAAGTGCGAGTCGGACTCGCGCACCGCTTCCATACTATAAAAGAAGTAAAACATTAAAGGATCACTTTTGTTCAAGAATTTACGAGTATAATTTACATGTACCTAGGTACTTTTGTTGGCGAACCGCAAACCTAACTTTGTTTTCGGTGGTTTATTGCTATTATCAAAAAAAGTATAAAAGTTAGGGAGTTGATTTTATTTTTCCTGTAAAATATACGTTAATTTCTATTGATCATAATTATTTTAGATTTTTCGATTGATAAACTTCGGAGATAAGGGGGGGGGCTGGTATGTTTTTCGACAGTTTGCTCAATAAATCAAAAACTATCGGGCATAAAAATAAATAAAAATCGGTTTTAGAATATACAAGTAACGTCCTTTCATACCCCACTCAGTATTATTATCTCATTTTGAAAATTTGTCGACCCGGTTTTCCCCCCTTTTTAAATAAAAATAAAAACAATTTTCATTTTTTTACGATTGTTATGACGTCGGGTCACTATTAACCATAACTATTCTAAATTTCAAGTCGATAGCTTTGATAGTTGCTGAAATAATCGAGTGTGACAGACGGACGGACGGAGGGACGGACGGACGAGCGGACGGAGAAAGTCTCACCATAAGGGTTCCATTTTTACCAAATTGGTATGGAACCCTAAAAACACGAGTGCCCTGTTATAAAACGAACTAAAAAGTAAAAAACGAGTTATTACTACGTTTTATAACAGGGCATTCGTGTTTTTTAATTGTTGAAACTGAAATTATTTTAGAAGGCTTCTATTTCGATGAACGGTCTCATTTACAACATTGGAGATCACACAATGATTGGAGATAAATGTCGACTCGACATATGTAAGGATACTCAATGCCAAACCATATGAAAATCAAAATGTAACCGTTGAAAAAATTGAGTGTCGCAAGCACATATTACGCAACTTTTCTAAAAAACTACGCAGACTGGCAGCAGAAACAAATGCCCTGAGACATCGAAAAACACTTACCAACATAAGAATTATGATAATGAGAAAAGCTATCGTGAAATATATAAAACTAGCAGTGCCCGCAGACTCCGTTCCGCGTTAGAAATATTTTTGTCCCACGTTAGGCCCGGTTTCCACGAAAGCGGAGCGAAGCGGAGCTGTGTTTGGATAACTAACCAGATTTCATCATTTAGACATCCCTCAGTTTCAAAAATATCAAAATGACGAAATCTGATTTGTTACTGAAATACAGCTCCGCTCCGCTTCGCTGTGGTGGAAAACGGGCCTTATACCCACAGCCCACAGCGCTGGACGCGAGGCATTCAGATAAATGAATGATAAATGCCTATCCTATCGCCATTCGCCACGCAACGACCGAAGCGGCGGCGGCGCGCTCCTGCATACCGCGCGTTTTTGTTTTGCTAATATCTTTAAAGATATGTATTTAAACTGTATAGAGTAAAGGGCAGAACTATTCTACATTAAATTTCCGTTCTAAAAAACATATTTACAAAGATATAAATTAATACCATATGGGCTAAATAAGCTTCACAAAAATTATTTATTTTTAATCCACAATTTTAAAGTAAAAGCAGTTATTGCGAGTTACCCATAGGAGATAGGCATATGCTATTGCGGACTTTTTTGCAGATTTTGATACTGATTTGATGATTTTGATTTTGTTTTGTTCCATCCTCAATCGCAGCGTACGCGATGAAAGCAATTTTTTTGCGACTTGGATTACATTATTCAAGTTTTAGTAACAATGCATAGTTAATTTTGGAAATTATTGTAGCCTATGACACTCCACGATAATGTATTGGTGAAAGAATTTTGAAAATCGGTTCAGTAGATCCAGAGATTACCCCTTACAACGTCACAAACTCACAAACATCGTTACGCTACCTTTTTATTATATTAGTATAGATATCACAAAATATCTGGGAACCCTAAAAACGTTGCCATATCAGTTCTGCACAACGATATTGTTAAACTCAATGCCGCACTCTATGGTGATCACTGAATGTGTCAAAACTACTACTGTGAAAAGAAAGATGCGGACGGTAGCAAAGAAGATTAAAAAAAAATATAAAACTCTTCATTTCCCTAATAAGTACAAGAAAAATTTCTACAAATCCTGCTACTTTAGTAATACATAATTATTATAAATAAATACCTCGGTTGATATTATCGATTACCATAAAAAAGTCAAAATATACGTAAAAAACGCAACTTCCAGCATATATTTCGTGAAGCGAATTATAATGACAAATAGTCCAACTGTAACAGTACACTACTGCACAGTACTGTGACGCAAATATTTATGAATAGGTTCACGGAGTTCATTCTAACTTCTCGGCTCACGGCAATGGTCGCTAGGTATCGTAGAGCGGGTCTGACTGTGCGACAAATACCTAAAGTGCTGGGATATAGTCGCCTTAATGAAACTTTACATTATGATTAAGAAAAAGGAGTTTTCAAAATCACCACAAGATAACCCATGCGAAGTAACAATAGGTTTCTGTATAACATCACACCAGAATCCCGCGAAAAATCAAGGAATTCTACGGTATATGTAAAAAAATTGTAATTCACGCGGGCGGAGCCGCGGGCAACAGCTAGTTTTTACATAAATTTAAATTAAATTTAATAAACCTCAATTTTATAATGTATAATTTTTCATTAGCAACTTTAATCAACATAATTTGAGCTCATTACCAAGTTAAATGCATACGTTGTTTCCATACAAACTGCATACTCAATAAGTGCTCGTTTGTTTTGACTTATTGCAATTTTTTTTTGTAATAAAATATGTAAAGTCCATGTGGGTATCAGTTTTATAACATAGCTAGGCAGAACGTACCGGAATGCTGTTCTAGGTTGTGAAATCAACGCTCCGTTTCGTAAAAACTTTATTCATATAGTTTTTTTATACGCTACAAGTTAGAACTTCATTGCAACCTTGTTGGTAAGTGACAATACAGTCGAAAATATTATCCTAATAACTTGGACGGTGATAGTTATCACTAATGATTGCCATCAGCGCAACAACGCTAAATTATTTAGCAGTGAGCTTTTGACGGTTGTTCCGGTACGTGAAATCACCGTTCCGTTTCTTAAAAATAAATTCTCATATGATTTGTTCACAAAAATAATAACTAAGATCGCCTGGTAGGGCCACTACCGTACACCCCAAATTTTTTTGATTGCATAGATAATAAATAATTCGTCTTTTTTGAGTCAACCAAAACAGTATTTATATTTTGTAAATTTATGTAAAATAAAGTTTGCTAGCGGCTAACATTTTAAGTAAAAACAAGGAATAAATTTAACTGAGTTCATAAATAAAACAAAATCAACCACATTACACGTACAGTTATTTGCACATAAGCATTTAACATGATTATCAATTAGTAATGCAGTTAAACAAACCGAATTGTCGATACTAAAAACCCATTGTTTGAAATTATACTTGTTAATGAGACGCAATTATGTTGATTTAAATCACAAATGAGAAATTTTACGCAATTGAAATTGTTTCTACAAAAACTGTAGGAATGTTTACCGACAGTGTGATCAATGTAATTAGAGAAATAAAAAGAACAGTCAGGCGCGAGTCGGTCTTTGCACCAATGGGTCCCGTACGCACACATAAAGGTTTGAAACCAGGTAGAAAACTGATAATCAAGCTACTAAGACTCTGTTGTTTGACTTGCCTACTTTAACCGAAATGTTATAAGTAGTTAAATATGGCGGTCTGACCCTTATTTCGAAAGACGTAAGAGTCAGGCCGCCATATTTAACTATAACATTTCGGTTAAAGTTAAGTCAAGCAACCGGGCCTAAGTTTGTTATGTCCTTATATATATATTTACTTATTTATTTAAAAAGTAAATAATTGTCATCATAGCGATTTGCTATTGCATACTGTAGGAACAGGCCAGCAAAAGTAGCTGGTAACTTTTAATAGAAGCCAGACTGTTTGCCAGACTCTCAATTTAACTTGGAACCTCATTATGAACGCCCGTAGGTTTGCAACGTTATATTAATAGCAAAAGTAGTAGCATATCAATCATCATCAATCAATCAATCAATACATATAATAAATCTGTAGAGGTCGAATTTCTGTACAAATAAAAAAAATGCTAAAAACGGAGTCAGGGGGATGTAAGAAGTGAAATAGAACTAATTTAAATTTTTTTCAAATTTTTTGTTTCTCTGTTTGTCTGTTTGTCTGTTTGTCTGTCTGTTTGTACGGGCTAATCTTTGGAACGGCTGGACCGATTCCAATGAAATTTTGTGTGGTGGTAGCTTATGTCCCTGGTCAACATATAGGATACTTTTCATCCCGGTAAAATAAAGGGTTCCCGTGGGATATTTAAAAAACTGCAATTAATTTAAAAGCTTTGTAAACAACAACTAATGAACTTAGTAAAATTTGTTATGCTGATACCTTATGTTGCCTCTTTAACAAAATATATATATATATATAGTATAGTAAAACTTATTAATCCAATCAAGATCCCGCGGGAAAGAAAACATTACAAAAACAGTTAGCAGGCGTCTTTCAAGTAACGGATTTAAATGAAATTTTATGATCCTACTTTATATACATATATGCCCGGTCAACATTTAAGATACTTTTCATCCTGAAAAATTTGAGAGCACCCGTGGGATGTTTAAAAAACCTATAGCTACTTATCTACGTAGCAAAATCAAAACGGGGTCGAAATATCGACAGTTTAAATCGTCCTTTTGATCGTGCAACTAGGTATAACTATTCAAGATAACCCGTACGTAGCAGGAACGGGTTGCTACGTACACAGAAGCGCATCAGAATGCTTAATTACAATACTTGGGCGTTGGTATCATCTCAGAATAAGATAAGTTTGGTTAGTATAGATATTACAATCCACGATGACACGCCCCACTCTGTCTTACTCCATGCGAATTGAGTAACATAAGCGATTTCGACAGAGTGTATAAGTAGAGGAAGACCAAAGAAGATATATAGGTAAATTGTGTGAAAGAAGAAAGCACGTTGACAGGAGAGATTGGAAGAAGACTCCTTTACGGGTCCATCGAACCCAGGGACCACTCACTTATCTTGGGAAAAATTAAGAAATTCCACGGGAAACATTTTTGTAAAAAAAAAACGAACTGCACGCGGGCGGAGCCGCGGGCAACAGCTAGTTTTTCATAAATACACACACATAAACAAAGTACCTAAAGCAGTAGTAGATACATGAAGTAGTAGTAGCATATTATTTTAAATTAGTAGAACTACCTACTACTTAGCTATTGCCGTATTGATTTTTCCGTGTAGATTTCGGTACAAGTTATTAAGATTTTATTTTTGTTCTTGTCGCTCTTACGAATACGTTGGTGGGCACGAAAGGGTCGCGGGAAAATATCATAGAAAAACGAGGTTTTACCTACAATAAGTATTAAAAACTATGTAAGACAGTTATAAAAAAATATTCTGAGAGTTTTAAAGCTTATTATTGCCTAAAAATACATTTTTGTGTAGTTTCTGATGAAAATTAAAAAAAAGAGGAGCAACTTCTATCGAAAATTTTTTCCAGTCGTGTTTGTGCTTCTGAGCAAATATAAATTAATGACTCGAAATTAATGAATTTTAAAGAAAGTAATCTTTATAGCTTTTAACCTGCAGCTAAAATCACTTAAATAACCGTTTAAACCGTTAAAAAATCTGCATTGGGTTAATCGACAACCATTCCTGGAGTGTGATTTTCGAAAATATTAAATTGTACATTTGTATATCGGCCAACCATTGACGGTAACCATAGCAACGCAGCCATCAGCAGCCAATTGTCGCCTTGGATGTACAATTGACTTAAGCATTAACCAATCATGACATTTTGAAAAGAGCAAGTGCCGAGTTTCTTGCCAGTTCTTCTCGGTGCAAAACTTGCATTCCGAACTTGGCGGTAGAGTTTTTGATATTTCATGGGCGCCTATTATTTAGGCCTATGTGAAATAAAGAATTTCATTTCATTTCATATCATTTCAATCAGCACATAAGCTGGTCACCGCTATAAACTACGACGTACTACGTTTTTAAACTTTAGTGGTTTGTTAGTGCATGAGATATATTTTTGTGTATGTAATGATTTGTAACATTAATTAAATAAAATAAAAAAAGTAGTTTTGCAGAATCAAGGGCTGTTTTTATATAATAACTAGTGGTCTGACATTTCAATATGAAGGTAAGTATAAAACATGAAATTTTCTTTATTCCCTGAGGCAAGAATCTTTAAAAAAAACTTCGGTCCGCAAAATAACCACAGATGACACTTTTAATAAAGACTGACACCACAATCATATTTCACAAAAAAGTAATTAAAAATACGAATTCATTTTTCATCATAAAAACTCATTTTACGGAGTCTCGGCTTCAGATGGCCGCTGACTTCCCTATCAACGGTAGTGTCCATTAATAACACATGGTGTCTTAGGAAGCTGATATTAAACTTCAGTTCGTGTGAAAAATGGTGTGAGACACAGTGAAGTATCATCGCAAACTTTGCTCGCCTGACTGAGACATGTTTACTTCACTCCTTTAATCCTATCCTATACCTTTAAACAAGCAATTCTTGTATATATATATATATTTCTATATAATCTGGATCTCGGAAACGGCTCGAACGATTTTCATGAAATTTAGTTTACAGGGGGTTTTGGGGGTGATAAATCGATCTAGCTAGGATTCATTTTTAAAAAATGTCGAATTCACCAAAAAAAAATATGACTCCTGCTGCCATCTATTAGCCAGTAGTTATACTACCGAGTGAAGCTCGGTCAACCAGATATTTAATTATTGTGACACACAACACAATGATATACAGATTACAGATTTTGCGATAAGATATTTAAATCCACGATGATGCGCCCCACTCTGTGAACTCCATACGAATCGAATGAAACATAAGTGATTTTGAAAGAGTGGGGCGCGTCTCTGCGGATTGAAATATCTATATCAGCTATACCTGAATCATGTTAACATTACGTTTTATAGTCTGTATAAAAATAGCTTACCTGTTGACAAAAAAAAATCATAAGAATCGGATGAGCTGTTCCCGAAGAGTTTGGTTATGTGTTCTTTTAAAACACAACACAGTGTCTCTACTCTCTACCATTCATTAACGTTACTAAAACTAAAAGATACAGACTATAAAACGTAATGTTAACATGATTTCGGTTTAACTGCTATAGATATTCCAATCCACGAGGACGCGCCCCACTCTGTCAAAATCGCTAATGTTTCATTCGATTCGTATGAAGTTTTACAGAGTGGGGTACGTCGTCGTGAATTGAAATATCTTAAAATTTATTATTTATAAATTACCGCATTGTTTTTATAGTTTTACTAGCATACCCAGCAAACGTTGTTTTGCCATTTAGGGGTATGAAAAATATTTTACGACACATTTCCGGACCTACGAAACGTATCTCCCTAAACCAAAAAAAAAAAAAAATAAGACTCAGTGGAGCTATTTCGGAAGGGTTCGGTTAAAAACATTGTAGTATAATAATTTCATATACGAGTACATATTAGAGAAGATAGAAAGCGGCTCCAAGTCATTACTTAAAATAATATTATAAAAAAAAAAAACATAAAAAAGTACACGTGTGCAATAACAACATTGGTAATGTGTTTTTAAAAACACAACGCAGTGTCTCTACTCTCTAACATTCATGGACGTTACTAAAACTAAAAAAGATACAGACTATAAAACGTAATGTTAACATGATTTCGGTTTAACTGAGCGTTCGCGGAGTATCGTTTTCCGATACCGCGGCAGTGCTGTGGGCGCATAACGATCATGGAATAACTGCGATATTTACTATTTGATCATTATCAAAATTGGGGTGTAAATATTTTATTGTGTTTTTTTCTATATAAATGTTTGAGCTCCGTTGTTTATAGCTCACTCTCAAGTAAGTACTCTGCATAATAGGCACCTTCAGCATAAGATTCAGATTCATAAAAAGAAGAAAAAAGAAAGAAGATTCAGAAAAAAAAAGGAAGACAAAAGTCTTCAACGGCTTGACATACAGAGCAGAAACGTAGACACTGACAGCAGGCCTTGTCCACAAGTTCAAAGTCGCTCAGCGTGCTCTGTAGAAGGTTATGCTGGATGTAACTCTGAGATATAGAATCTGCAACGAGAACATCCGTATGAGAACCAAAGTAACCAATGTAGCCCAACGGATTATTTACCAAGCTGAAGTAGCAGTGGGCTGAGGAAGGGCTTCTATAGGCTGATAAAGTACCTAAGTATGTAAGTATAAATAAATATATATCAAGACATTACACTCATCGCAATCTAGCCCCAAAGTAAGCGATAGCTTGTGTTATGGTTACTAGATAACTGATAATTAATATACATACTTACACAAACATTATCCAGTTATGGGAAATGAACCCACGACCTCAGGAATCGTTACCGGTACGCCATTAGGTCGTTATTCATAGGTATAACTGCCACTGGGAATATATTCATAGTTGCCACTGAGAAGGTAGGCCACAACAAACTCAGCCATTTATCACCACCATTTGTCAAAAATTAATTTTCAAATAATAATAGTGAAATCAGAGCAATTTACTATCACTCCCAAGTGTTTGTGCCGCTAATATAGTCTTTTAAACTATTTATGCATACCTTGTTAATAAGTTTAGGCTTGACAAAACCTTTTAATTAATTAAATGACATTTCAGATACTTTGTTTTCATAAAATCTTATACCAAATGTCCATGCAAAACATTTGCTAAAGGTTTCTTTTGGGCCAAATGGACGAACGACATCAGATAAGTCGCATAGAATATAGTAGGTACTTAATTCTTTTACGGAGCTAGGAAAAAAATACGACGGATTATCCTTTCTATTTAATTAACCTCAAGTTTTTGAGACGAGACCCGTGTCTAGAATTAAGACATAAAAAGGGGTTAAGAAGTAAATTTTAAATAACACTACAAAAGTATATTCAATTACAAAATGTTCTTTATTAAATCCAAAAGACTCAAGAGTCAAGAGTCGTATTAATAAGATCCAACGATAAAAATTATTGTCTCCTCTCTTCGGAAAGGCAAGTTTGAACATCATTTAATTAACGTAGAACGGAATGAAATGAAATTCTTTCCTTTTAAAACGGCAAGAAAAACCCGTCTTGATAGTTTGTACAGTCTAGATCCCGGATATCTTATCTCGGGGAGTTATTTCTTCTCGGTAAATATATTTTCACAAAGGCATTGTACTCGGTGACCCTTTAAATAATAATTGAAGTGTTCAGGTCGTCGGCTTATCTTCATATCTTGGAGGGATAAAACCATCTTTTTATATTCTACGATGGCTTCCAAATGCCTATTTCGATCGGAGTTTATCAAGTATCTGAGTCCCCGTTAAGTCAAGAATTGTTGTACCAAGTTTTCCCTTCTGGCAGATGACAATATGGCAATTTATAAAATTACGAAATTTTTAAATAATCGCCAAGTGCGAGTCAGACGAGCAGCGTGATGATGATGCAGAAGCCAGAAGATCCATAATTATATTATCTAATACTACTATCAGTACTATACAGTGTGTCTGGGATCGAACTAGCGATAATTTAAGGGAGTGTTCTATGCTCACAAGCAAAAAATCTCCTCTAAAGGGGGGCGCATCCTAATCCCCTCTCCAGGAGACCTATTTCAATTTTGGTTGCGTTTTTTTGGGTATGTGCACACAAAATCGGTAATAACTTGAAAGTCTGTTACTTCACATGTTCTCAAATGGCCTTATTCGACTGGATACAATATTTTCCATCGCTGGATACCCAATAATAATGTAAAAGTGAAAATAACTGAACCAAAAATGCCTTAATAGGAGATTGGTTTTGCTTGTAATGAGCTATAGAACACTCCCTTAAATTATCGCTAGTTCGATCCCGGACACACTGAATAAGTAGTTATAATGGGTCTACTGGATCAACAACCGAAAAGTAGAGCTGATATGCGCTCTACAGTATTTTAGTACTTGCCCATAACCTAATCTGTCGCTTACTTAGTTTAAGATTGCAATGGGTGTATGTAATATTCAGGACATACATATACACACACATATCGACACAGGGTTATTTAAAAAATACCAAATCGCTCTCGGCCTGTATTTGTTGAAACCGCAAAAATGTAATGTCACTTTACAGAAATAACATTTTTGTGTAAAATAAATAAATACTGAATTTTGAAAAGTCGTAGAACAAAAGTTGTTAGTGTTAGTGTAAACATCAACAACAATTTTATATAACCATGTATAAATAATACATTTTTTTATCTTTATATATTTAACACAAAATGTCTACATAATACATACCTCCGCATGTCTGGGGATTTAATCTGGTTTTAATGGATTTACTTTGAAAATTTCCCTTAATCCTTCGGTAGACAGAACCAGGGACGGCTCTTTTAATCTGTGTAAACATGCGCATTACGAAACGAATTGAGTTTAAGCGAAGGCTTTTTGATAAGTAAGTGTTTTTTTTGGTGGGCATAAATGCGTTAAAAATGGGTGTAGGTATCTTTTAATAGAAAGTCTATTCCCAGATGTAGGATATACGTAGGTTGGTACCTAGATCTTGAAAATTAGGTACCTACCTACGTTATAGCTTAGCCACGTCATGTGTTTTTCCTCTTTCAGTCATTTTTTTATGATAATAAAAAAACAAAGATATTTTTTCTCAGATTAAAAGGGGTTTGCCACTCGTAACCTGCCACGATGCCTAAAAAAGAGTTAGTCAGCTTCACACAGATTTGAGAATTCTTAAGCATTTTCTTTTTTTTTCACTAAGCAAGTAATATTTAAGTACCGCTGAAACTCGAAGTCTAAGGTTTAGGTAGGTTAATTTGAGGCTGGAATAAGAATCCCAACTATGAAATAAAATAAGTATAAGATTAGCAGGCAAACGTCAGAACTAATTGGGAGATTCCACTGCTTAAAAAAGCTACTAAGTTAACAAACCGTTCGAACCTAATTTGTCTGATATCCAACCTATTTAAATTGTGTTTCCTCGTAAAAAGTTTTCAAAGGCAAGCTAGCAATTTACAAAACAGTTTTTTAAAGAATTCCTTGGAAGAATATTAACCTCGTTTTATCTTAAAGCCTTTTTTAATTAATTTTACGTCTTTGATGGGAAATTTATTAAGCAGTTACCTGGGTATCTACATCTTGTGTTTACCTCAAGCAATCCAATATGATAAAACGGGAAAATTGCCCCCAGCAATTTGCACATGAACAGTTTTTGTGTCCATACAATACTGTCATTGTTTTGGCCAATTCCATAAGGAAAAATATTTTTTTCCGACTGATATCAGCGGGTCGAAGCCTATTCTAGTGCCAAATTGGCAATACCACCACAGTGAAGTACGAATTTACACAAACCATAGATACAAAATATCATCTTGATGAAATTGGTAAACTGAAAGTTTACCTATTTATTACGAAAGTATGTTACGAAAATGAAAAAAAAAATTGTGATGCCTTTTTGATCCCTGAATAAGTAAGTACATCACCTATTTTTTTACACCAACTTTCATATCATTCTGAGATGTTGGCATAATAATACGACAGTGAATCCCACACTTCCGCCAGCGGGTCCGCCATGGAAACAGACAGTTTTTAGTGGGTGCAAGCCCCACATAACCCTTCCATTTCCCCTGACGGATGGGTATGCGGAGGCATTTTCTGTCTATAAAAAAAAGACGTTGGCACAAACTTATTATCAAAAAGCACCTTAAAATATAAAATATAAAAAAAAATGGGTCGATGAGAATAATGTAGAAAAAACAATAGGTTATGCTAAAAAATTCCGAGTTGATTTTAAAAAATCTGCGGAACATTTATATCTATACAGGGTATAAGTTTTCTTGGATAAAAATTATTGCCAAATCTTCTTAAGAATTATTTGTGGAGTAACAAATATCCAAACAATAAAATTCCAACATAAACTAGTTAATTAAAACCTATGTTTAAAACTGATATTTCAAAAATTAGTAGTATTTTAGTAACAAACAGACCTATGGACATTGTTCTTCTTAATAGTATAGGAAGGCAGAGACGAGAAAGCTGCAAAAGACTTCGGGAAATATCTATCTAATTCAATATCTTTCTTTATTCGGACGGTTGCGTATATTGTTTTGCCTGGAGCGAAGACGGCACCTTTATCTTATTAGGTACCTGTTATCATTTCCTTTTGACTTTTGAGGGAACAAAACTGTCCATCTGCCTGAAGGGTATTCATGAATAAATTATCGAAATCAGACATGAAAAAAGGTGCTTAATTTTTGAAAAGGAATTTTTTCTCATGACATCCTAGCAGCACTAGGCTTGTCAATATAAACTTACTACCTGTTGCCCGTGGCTCCGCCTGTGTGAATTTTGTTTTTCACTAATCCCGTAAGGTCGATGAAATTTTTCGGGATAAAAAGTAGCCTCTGTGTTTTTTTTTTTTTTTTTTTTTTTTTCCTTATTATAAAGTACCATTGCCAAATGGATACTGTACAATATTATACTACAATCTAGCTTATGAGCTAATTAGTAATATTATTCTAACTTAAATTTCCTAGTATTGATTATTTTCTTAAATCTAAGTTGCAGTCCAATAACTGTCCTTAGTTTTTTCTATTTTACTTAAGAGTCCACTATTTCTATTGTGACCTAGAAAGTATGTAACTACACACAACACTATTTTGCACTACACTGCATTTTTGAGGTTCACGTTGCTCTTGTGACCTACTTAAGTTGCACACGCACTGTAAAACTGACACACACTGCAAGGCACTATCACACTAATTCGAACGGTTTCGTTCGTTTAAGTCTTCTTTTGATGGCCGTGTAATCGAGAAGCTTAACAGCCTCCCGATTTACATGGTGACGAAGTCGAAGATGGTGAGCCTCTGCGTATTTTTGAATTATTTTATTTACGAGCTCCATATTCAGGTCCCTGTGGAGGTCGTCGTTTCTAACATACCAGGGTGCATTAACTATTTCCCTGAGTACTTTGTTCTGGAATCTCTGAATGACTTGCATATTGCTCGGTTTGGTACACCCCCAGAGCTGTATACCGTAGGTCCACACGGGCATCAGAACTTGCTTATATAGCAATAGTTTATTACTAGTAGGGCGCGTGGATGCGCGGGCCACATGTGGCCCGCGGGCTGTCTTCCCGCCTATAAAGGTATCGCAACCCTCAGTCATCTTTTCCCATACATTTTCTATGGTAAAAAGAATCCGCCATTTTGGATTTTTTTTCTATTCATCGCGTAAACCTTTTTGTCTTAATCACTTCTTGTCAAGAAACCATTCTTCTATCTTTTATACTTTCTGAGATACCGATGAAATTCGTATGGCGGCCATTTTGAATCCGCCATCTTGTTTTTTTTTCAGCTCACTGCCAATTGTATGAGCTTCCGAGTATTTTTTGTTTGAGCAGTCCCCACCTAAGTATAATAACTTGCCCATGCGCCTCGACTGTCTTCAAACCCTCGATCATCATAACATTCCATATTTTTCTTTGGTAATTCTCCGAAAAACCGCATCAAAACCTTGCATAATTAGTTAATTACCAATTTTTTGCCTCTTCAACATTCGCCATACATTTTCTATGGAAAAATAAATTCCACCATTTTGATTTTTTTTCTATCCATCGAATAGACCTTCGGTTCTTGATTAACTGTTGTCAAGAAACCACTCTTCCATCTTTTATACTCTTCGAGATGGACACCGATGAAGTTTGTATGGCGGCCATCTTGAATCCGCCAATTTGAACTTTTTTTCAACTCACTGCCAATTGCATGACATTTCGAATGACATTTGGTCGAGCACCCCCCACCTATCTTCGATACCCTGGCTGTGCTCTTCACCCGTCTTCGAAATCCTCAATCATGAGCTCTCTCCATATTTTTCTTTAGTAACTCTCCGAAAAACCGCATCACAACCTTGCATAATTACCAACTGTTAGTCTCTTCAACATTCCCCATACATTTTCTATGGAAAAATAAATTCCGCCATTTTGAATTTTTTTTTCTATCCATCAAATAGACCTTCGGATCCTGATCACTTCTTGTCAAGAAACCATTCTTCCATCTTTTATACTTTCCGAGATATCGGCGAAATTCGTATGGCGGCCATTTTGAATCCGCCATTTTGAATTTTTTTTCAGCTCACTGGCAGTTGGATGACATTTCAAATGACATTTGGTCGAACACCCCCCACCTATCTGCAATACCCTTGGCTGTGCTCTTCACCCGTCTTCGAAATCCTCAATCATCAGCTCTCGCTATATTTTTCTTCCTCATGAATTTTTCCTTTCTATACAAAACGATCAGTGAAAAAAAAATTTTCCATACAAAATTGTTCAGGAGAGGTGATCAATCAGTCAATCAGCACAAGCAGCTATATATATATTAACTAGTAGGGCGCGTGGAAGCGCGGGCCACATGTGGCCCGCGGGCTGTCTTCTCACCTATTTAAGAATCGCCGTCATCTCCATCGCCAACTGGAATCCGATTGGCAATGGGCTAAAAGAATTACCTCGGAGCACGGTCATGGATTTAAAGATAGTTAAGGGCTGTTTGAATAAAAAATACACTGAACCTCACCCGGTGAGGTTCAGTGTATTGTTCATGACCGTGCTCCTCAATCATCATCCAAATCGTAGACCATCATCTCTTCTCATACTTTTCATAGTTTTTCATAGGCCTTGTTTATTGTAGCATTCACATTTTCCATGGAAAAATAAATTCAACCACTTTGATTTTTTTCATTCATCCCGTAGACCTTGACTTGCAAAGAAATCACTCTCTTGTCTTTTATACTTTCCGAGATAGAACAACACGAAATTTGTATGGCGGCCATCTTGAATCCGCCATTTTGATTTTTTTTTCAGCTAACTGCCAATTGGATGGCGTTTCGAGTTACATTTGGTCGAGCACCCCCCACCTATCTTCGATACCCTGGCTGTGCTCTTCACCCGTCTCCGAAATCCTCAATCATCAGCTCTCTCCATATAATTCTCTAGTAACTCTCCAAAAAACCGCATCACAACCTTGCTTAATTACCAACTGTTAGTCACTTCAACATTCCCCATACATTTTCTATGGAAAAATAAATTCCGCCATTTTGAATTTTTTTTCTATCCATCAAATAGACCTTCGGGTCCTGATCACTTCTTGTCAAGAAACCATTCTTCCATCTCTTATACTTTCCGAGATATCGGCGAAATTCGTATGGCGGCCATTTTGAATCCGCCATTTTGAATTTTTTTTCAGCTCACTGGCAGTTGGATGACATTTCAAATGACATTTGGTCGAACACCCCCCACCTATCTGCAATACCCTTGGCTGTGCTCTTCACCCGTCTTCGAAATCCTCAATCATCAGCTCTCTCCGTATTTTTCCTCCGAATGAATTTTTCCCTTCTATACGAAATGGTCATTGAAAAAAAAATTTTTCATACAAAATTGTTCAGGAGAGGTGATCAATGAGTGAATGAATGAATCAGCACAAGCAGCTATATATATAGTAATGTATTGACAGTTTTGAGTGCCTTCCAATAAGCCAATACATTTTTTTGTAGCGAAATTCTAGCTCCTCGCGTTTCTTTTTTACATGAGCTTTCCAACGAAGCTTTGCATCTAGCGTCATACCTAGGTACTTGGCTGTATTTGAGTGGGGTATAAGTTGCCGATTTAGGTAAATCGGATGATATTTTGGTAATTTGTTGGTAAAGTCTACATGCATCGATTTAGATTCATTGAGCTTAATTCGCCACTTTGTAGTCCATTCATTAAATTTGTGTATGGCATTTTGAACTCTTTCCACTGCTTCCTCGTGACTCTGCCCAGTTCCTATTATGGCGGTGTCATCGGCGAAGGTAGCGATGGTGTTGTTTTCTAATGATGGAATATCACAGGTGTATAAAAGGTAAAGGACTGGGCCTAATACACTTCCCTGGGGCACTCCAGCTTTAATTTCTTTCAGTTCAGAGTAGGCATCTTCTTGGCGGACTCTGAAGAATCTTTTCAGAATATATCTCTACTCTACTCTAGGATATCCGCGAACGTCTTTGGCAGCATGGCTCTGAGTTTATAGATAAGACCTTCATGCCATACTTTATCAAAAGCTTGAGCCACGTCAAGAAAAACAGTTGTGCATACTTTCTTATCTTCTAGAGCTTTTTCAATTATGTCAGTGATTCTATGGACTTGGTCTATGGTCGAATGTTTCTCTCGGAATCCAAACTGGTGATCTGGAATTAATTTTCTGGCTTCTAGTAATGGTTTCAGTCTAATCTATAACATAACTAATCCCGTAAGGTCGATGAAATTTTTCGGGATAAAAAGTAGCCTCTGTGTTGATCCGGGTTAAAAGCTATCTATGTTACAAATTTCAGCCAAATCGGTTCAGTAGTTGCGGCGTGAAAGAGTAACAAAAATCCATCCATACTTAGAATATTTTGCGTTTATTATACGATTTTTCGATCGTCAGATAAACTATTCGTTGTTATAGGCGGCAACAGAAATACATCATGATTCATGAGTGAAAATTCAAGCTTTGTAATTATTAAGTTCCAGAGATTACAGCCTGGCGACAGACTGACGGCGAAGTCTCAGTAATAGGGTCCCGTTTATACCCTTTGGATACGGAACCCTTAAAATGTATGAGGCTATTCGGTGTAGAAGACGGTGCCTGGGAGGGTATTCCAGACCGTTGCAGTGCATAGCAGGAACGAGGAATCAAGAAAATGATGATTGAGGGAGAATAGCATTGGCCAGGTTAATTGGCGACTGACAGCAATATAAATAATAATAAATAAATATATAATATATATAATATAGTGGCCAATATCACATACATTGCTCCGATCCCTTAGTAAGTAGCTTATGCACTTGTGTTAAGGAAATCAGAAACAACGAAGGTACCACAACACCCAGACCGGAGACAATGTAGAAAATTTATGTTTCTACATTGCCCCGGCCGGGGATCGAACCCGGAACCTCAGAGATGGCGGCGCCTTGAAAACCGGCACGCTAACCACTCAACCACGGAGGATATAATAACGAGTTAGTCGGTATGTCTGTAGATAGCGTTATAGCGTGCGTTTTCTACAAGAATCTAATAAAGGCGTCTTATTGCTTTCCAATCACGTCGCCAGATACACCGACCTGAGTTTAGCGAGTGCCGGCGTGGTTGTGATTGGTTTTCCTGTAATTGAAATTGCATCCGACTGCCCGCACGACTTGTGACTCCAAAATTTTGAAGAATTAAGCGATTTTTAGGTTAAAATAAAACCTGGCCAAGTGCGTGTCAGGCCACGTGCAGTGTGGGGTTTCGTAGTTACAAGTCACAATTGTTATTGCTAATCTTAATAACCTAAACATTTGTTAAGTCGCCTCTACACAATGGCTTGTGATGGGCCATGATTTGCAACGCACAACTGTAGGCCACGATCACTTGGTGTTCACACAATGGCGCATGGCTCTTTGCTGCCTGGTGAGGCACTTGCGATTGACGTAGAAGTAGTTACGGCCGCGGCTATTTATTTTCAGTATAATTCTTTGTTGAGATTATTTTAAATATTTATACAATTTGACTAGTAATTTCGAATATATTTTGCAAAAAATATCGCCAAAAGAGTGCACTATCCGTATCAGCGGTCGGTTACGAACAAGCAATGGGCCATTGTGTGAAAACCACCGACCACGCAACGCCATGATTCCTTTGAAGTGTGCGCCAAAAACCAACAACTTCCCGATCGCGCGCCATCGTTGACCATTGTCCGCCATTGTTTACCATTTCCCCCTGTACACAATGGCGATGGCCTGCAGTGGGCCAGCATACGCCATTGTGTAGAGGCTACTTTACATTTAAACAAGCAATCTTCGTCGTCACTGATGCTATTTATTTTCGATAAAAATTCTATAAACCTATTTTTTGTTAGAACTTAGACCCTACCTAGAACTTAGAACTAGTTTGTTTCATACTTGAACGTGAACTGATTATCCATGTACACGCTGCTGTTTCATCATGTTGTAAGTACAATAGTACCCTTATATTATGTACACAAAATTTTATGAAGTTTGGTGTCGAGTCCTATTCCCACGATACGTCTCGATGCTTCGTGAATATAAATTCGAGGAAAGTATTATTTTACTACCCATATTTTCACACTGGATATAATACTCGTACCATGCAGGTATCTTCTTCCTACTTTCTTGCATTTATTTTTGAGGAAATGTTTGGACAATAGATTTAGACGCTTCGCTCTCTACCGGTGTAATTTAAAATAAGCCATTTGCGATACCAGTTTAAGACCTCCTATGGATCGCTCCTTGCTCGATTTACTCTATAAATATCATTTATCTACGCTCATTGCTTAAAGTTCGAATTATGAAATCAAAATGTGTCACATATTGACCTACTTTATTCACAGACTTCTATAATTATTAAAAAGTTATTCATTATAACATCGCTGTACTATGGAAATATCTCTAGAAAGTTGAATAATTTATATTACGATACTCGGCTCTGGGTTCCTGTATTTTTATGTGTCGTGATCACAGACCAGGGAATAACTTTCTTTTCTCTGTGGTCGTCATAGCCAAAAGAGAGTGTAGAGCCAATCCTAAATTTTGTTTTTTTATATATGGAGTCCACAGACAACATTTACTTGGTAGTCATGGGATGGGCCACGATCGACCATAGACAACAATTAATTCACGGAAACAATAATTTTTCTCTGCCTTATATGACTGATTAAAAAGTGTGTTCATACAGAATATTGAAACGAATTATGTATAATTTTTGACTATTTAATTATCCACTAAAATATACTTTATCTGACTTGTATAAATATTTTTCTACTCTTTTTGTTTCATGACTTTTTTAACAGACTATACACAGTTTACAACTGAATTTTGGCGCCATACCTAACTTTTAAAATTTCAATGTGTTATTTTTGTTACTTAGTCAAAACTTAGCGCGGAAAAATGTCTAGCAGTGAAACCTACTAAAGAAAATTTAACTCCACCTAACTTTTTAGTAATTGCAACAAAAATGACCCACAATCTTTTACCGACAAAGTGAAGGATTTACGACAAACGTTAGCAAGATTTTATGGTTTGGATTTATGATAATTTGAGCGTAGATAAAGTAGTGTATGAAACTCTACATAATTAGGTATTAAAACACTCGTGTGATACTATTAAAAAACTCGCCTGCGGCTCGTTTTTTAAACTCACACTCATGTTTTAATACCCCCCATTATGCATCCGTTTCATAAACTACTAATTTACGATCTGCTGTATAAGGTAAAATATTTGATTTGGATTAACTTTATAGTAAAGCTTGAATTAAAAAGTAGATAGCCTTTAGAAATTAGAATACAGAATATTCACTCCATATTTTTTTAAAAAAAGCTACTCTATACATCAAGATAAAGTGCAATTCTGCTGTACTATTCTACAAAATGAAATAGCTGCCAGACAGCTGCCAACCCGAATATGGCATGCAAAATTGTACTCTATTACAACTGACAAATTCATAGATGCATAGATGTACGCTCGTCGCTGTTTTGCAGAATAGCACGGCTGGTCGTAACAGTGCGTATTACCTACCTAGATTTCAGAGATTTCTAATAGGTCGTCGCTCGCGCCCGGACTAGATAGAGCCCTACCTAACAACGACAGCTTCATGAGTGCAGCAACTTTTTCTTGTAGTGTGAGTGTGTCAATTTGGTATAGTGCGTGGAATTGTGTGCGTGAAAAAATGTGTAGTGACGACTCGGGTTTGCAATTTGGGCAAAGTATTTTTTGTCGCACTGGGTACGAAGGCTCCCTCTTGCACAACTATGCTAGATTTCTTCATCCAAACCTTGCCTGCTACATTTGGGTAGCCCAAAGACGCGCGTCTCGCGTATACTTCTTTGCGACTTATAGCTTCATAGCGCCTGTTACTCATACGTTTTCAGACAAAACAATATATATTATCATTATTTCGAGCGCACTCTATAGCCGCAAATCCAGAGTGGCGGGTCCATTAGCGCGGCGATGTTAATAATTTGCATTCAGCGGCGATGCGATGCTCTGCAGCGACCTCGGACAAGCGCTGCGTACATCTCACCTAATTTCAGAACACGATTCGTATTATAATCTAACTGAGGAGGTATCTGCTTGAATTTCGTTTATTAATTTCTAGATATTGTCTGCTCCTATATAATAACGCCCTTTATCGTGAATTATCTCGAAATTCAGTATTGCTCTTAGTATAAGCCTCCTCCAGTTTTCTGTCTCTCTCAACCCTGCTTAAATGAAGTCCAGCTGTGAGTTTCAGATCATCTGCCCATCTCACTTGTTGACGTCCTATACTGCGCTTGCCATCTTTAGAGTACCAGTCGGGAATGGTTTTATTCCATTCCTTTTGTTTGTCCTGAATCAAGGTTTGTCTTAAATTTTTTTAAGAATTTCCCGGGATAAAAGAAAATGACGTAACCCTTCGGAAATGCCAACAGCAGTGACAACTTGAAGAATTACGTAAAGTGACGTTCAATGGTCTCAAAAATTGTCCGACGCACTTAAAAGGTTTTTACTCACCTAACCTAACCACATAGTTTATGTTATAACAATTAAATAATTAAATATCTGAGTGACCGAGTTTCGCCCGGTAGTTTAACTACTGGCCAATAGATGGCAGCAGGAGTCATATTTTTAATTTTTTTGGTAAACATTTTCTAAAAATGGATCCTAGCTAGATCGATTTATCGCCCCCAAAACCCTCTGTATACTAAAGTTCATGAAAAACGAACTAAAGTTCATATATATATATATATATATATATATACAAGAATTGCTCGTTTAAACGTTTAAACGTATAGGATAATTAATATAGTGGGCCACACGAGGTCCGAGCACCCCATTAGCTTTTTTTATAACGTGCATGATATTTAAACTTAATTTTTACCCGAGTTTTAAGTACCTGAGTTTTGATAAATGTTTAGGGCAAGCGAATACGTCTTGTCTATTATCTGGCCAGTCGAATTCCTTTAATACTAAACTTTTAATTAAAATAATTTGGTACCATAATCATAATCGGCCTGTAATGGTGTAAAAGTCTTAGAAATTAGAACTGACGGGGATTGTAGTTCCTTGTTTGAACGGACAGCGCCTTTCATCCTTTATTCTCATTGTAAATGTTTGAACTTCTCTTTAATGGAGGTTTTAACTTTTATTTGCTGTTGGCCTACAAATTCGACGTAAGAATTAATATTAAATACAATGGAAGTAAACTCTGTGTATGGAAGTAATCGATTTATGAACAAGAAAATATTATGTACTTAAAATAAAACATTGCTAGGTAAAATGAAGCTTATGAGTTATTTTCTTTTAAGGATGATGACTGATGAGTTCAATGCGTCGTACAATATTGCAACGCATAGCCTTGGGACAAACTGCCACATACCTTGTTAGTATCAGTGAATATAAGATACACATCATGCTCATCTCATAATCCTTAAAAAATTAAAAAATTTCATTGAGGAAATTATTGTGGGGAAAAGGTATTTTTGTAGGCATTTTGCCCAATGAGTGTAAAAGTAACGGCTTTTCATATTTTTTTTTTTTTTTATTTTAGTGTTTGCATGTTTTTAATTGCCAATGTTGTGTTCACTATAGATATACATGTAAGTGAAAATGTATTTCAAAGAAAAATACGTTGTTAAATATTTTATACGTGTATATTGTTTGTGTCCTAAATAAATAAATATTATGATATCCAATTCGGAATAGGTCCCTAAGTCATCTCACTTCGAAATTTCATGATTCCGATAAAAAAAACTAAACATAAGAAAAATTTTTGTTGCCATGACCTTGGGCCAACATACGAGTAATATGGCTATAAGTAATAATTTATAGTTACTGAAACAATCGACTGTAACACTTAAGAGTTCCCTTTTTTGCCATTTTGGGTTGGTATTGTTTTCTCGCTTCTAGCGATATTGAAGTACCCATGGCTAACGAGTAACGACCTTATTGTCCCTTGTGGAATAAGATGAAGTTTTATGTCCGCCTAGCATAATGCCGTCGTTAAAGTTGCAAAATATTTAATAAAATGATAAAAAGCGTGATGTGCGAAGTTTTTTATGACACTACGCTAAAGTTAGCGGATATTGTTTTTTTACGGTTGTTGTGGAGTTCAAGAGCTGAAGATGACCGAACGAAGACCTGCATAATTCAAGTTGATCTTTCTAATATATTATATAAATACTCGTGCCAATTTTTGTTACCAAACCCTTCTGAAATGACTCGACCAATTATTATGAAATTTTCAGTGTATGATCATAGGGTCTGAGAGCAGGTTGTTATCTATTTTTCATAGCCCTAAATGGCAGAACAACGTTTGCCGGGTCAGCTAGTCTAATATATAAAACTCTCTCACCAATCTTTGTCACCGAACTCCTCTAAAACTGGGAGTTTTGTCAGATGACGCTACTTTTATCTTGTATGAAGAAAATTTCCGTAAAATGTTCTGATGGGCCCATCCTTACATTCATATCGGTGGCTATATCATCAAACTTCAAAAAAAAATGTTTTATGATTTCCTTGTGTCGTTAAAGAAGCCATTTCCTCAATTTCAATCTAACTCGAACAATATTAACCATACCATACACGATAAATAGTATAGTAGGTAGGTATATGTGAAGCATATAATAGGCGTATCGAATTGGAAATCAATGCCACTGACTGGAAATAGATTCCATAAATATTCAGGCGGCTGGCACTCGCAGCCGGGACTCGAATTCAAAGCAGACGGAGCATCTTAACAGCTGAGCCGCCGGCGTTTGCATAATCAGACGATTTTGCTCTGTGGTTTTGGGAACAGCGCATACAATATTGCGTGCATTGTAAGGTTGGATTCTCCCTACCATGCAAATCAGCCATGGCCGGGTCGTATAGAGTCCATAGTACATAGTATCTCTATGATAGAGTCCAGTTTTCTTAATTAATAATGCATGTATAAAAATTTTGACCAGTATTGCTAGATAAAAACTTTGCTGTATGAATAAAAATGTGCACAAATAGTAGGTAGGTTTTTTTAGTTTTAATATTTGATGAGCCGCAGATGGGGTCGACAACAATGCTGCTTTGTTCTTGAACCCTTTTTCTTATAGCACATTTGAAGCAAAGATGTATCGTGTAGGGAATAAGGATACGCGTTTGTTTTTTCTGGGAATTTGGGTATCTTTCCTACTTTAAAAGTCCTCAATAAGTTCTCAATAGGTGAGTTTGTTTATAAGTTCTGTACCTCAAAAAAAAAACGGACTCGTAAAAGATCTTGTCCGGTGTTTTCTATATGTGTAGAAGTATCAAATTAAAATTGTTATGAAATACCTCATCGTCCTTCGGAATTCTTAATCAAGCATCAAAGGCAACGCAATCAAAAGTTTTATTTACCATTTATGGCAAACTCATATATTTAAGACTCTGGACTTTCCCAGTGGACCTACGATCATTAAAGACAAGAATCGTATCGTATCGTTCCTAGGGGGGAGACAATACTGCTGACGGCTTCCTTCTGACGCTGTTGATTTCAAACAAACATCTTTGGCACCGGTTAACGTGAAATCAACGGTTCTGCCCGCGAAATTCAAAATTTTCGTGTTTTTTTTGCAATTTGTACGCTAATTAGACATGATAGGCTTATGGCAATCAATTTGCGAGAATGGCAGTATCATCTTTACATGATTATATCAAAATCTTTGCATAAAAATGTGTATCCTAGGAAATTAGTCCGAGTATCGAGTTTTATGTGAGTAACTCGCAAATCTTGGACTAATTTCTTTAACTCGACACTTTAGAGAAGAGATTTTTATATAAACACGTGAAGAAGATATTGGGATTATCGCAATTTGATGGCCATAAGCCTATTATGTCTTATTAGCTTAAAAATCGCGAAAAACCACGGAAAATTTGAATTTCGCGGGCACACCCGTGGTGTGATCCTTAACTGGCGACCTTTTTTATCCAGAGTATAGATCTATTTATTTTACAGATAAAATTCTTTGGACTCAGATATAGTCTACCGAATTACCTCTATGGCAAACAGTAGGAAACTCGCTCTAGATTTATCTACTACGTTTAATGTGACTAACCCGTTTAACTCCACCAATTTTACTTGCTCGTATTTTTCATAACTGAAAAAGGAAAATGCCGCGGTGTTTCAATATTTATTTGCATCTATTGTTATTTTAAATGAATTCAATTAAAAAGCGAACGAGTGTCGCGCGGCGTTTGTTAATTCATCGCAACGCCACAGAGCGGTTAAATGGGAAATATTAATCGGATCACGACCCGATATTTGACGACGAATTTACTAACTAACTTGCCTACCTACTAATTCGTGGAAATATTATTACCTACTAACTTTTGGAAATACAGTCCGACAAGGCTCTCTTGGCACTTGAAGGAGGGCGCTGTTGCGCAACAAAGGCAGCCATAAAATAAAATCTCAATTTTACTTCAATTTTAGTTTAAAATAGTTAATAGTAAGCAAAAACAACATAACATACATTATGTATACTGACAGAGCGAACTATCAAACAGTAGCACAAGACAGCGGCGTTAGTTCAGACTTTGGCCACGCGCCAAAATAGCCTTGTCGAACTGTATTTATTATGCAGGGATTTGAAAAACAAGTTGACAGTGAAGTAATTACATTATCTAACAGTCGGGTAAATAGCAATTTGTCATGGAAATCAAACAAACAAATTAAAGGGTACGTTCCCACTGAAACGGAGCGCAGCGGACCGTGAATCGGAAATTCATAATGCCCGAAATCTTCGCTAGTATTAGAATATTATACAGTGTGTCCGGGATCGAACTAGCGATAATTTAAGGGAGTGTTCTATGGCTCATTACAAGCAAAAAATTTCCTATTTAAAGGAGGGGCCGCCCCCCAACCCCTAACCCATTATCGCTAGTTCGATCCCGGACACACTGTATATTCGTTGGTATTAGTGAGATGCAGAGATTCACGGTCCGCTCTGCTGCAATGGAAACGCATCCTTATGGATGCAGTATGTACATTATTTATGCTGCAGATACATGGACGCTTGGACCTTCACTAAAAAAGTTTCGCATCAGCTCCAAGTTGCAAAAAGTGATGGTAAGAATAGTGCTCTAGGTCTGTGTCTACTAGGTAGGATCCCCAATATACAGATTAGAAGGAAAACAGGCGTGACTAACATTGCTAGGAGAGTATAGGCTTATAGCGCTCTGTCACGTGGGAGCAGGGACACTGGCGTTGGACCAGAGCATTACTGGAATGGCAACTGCGACCTGGAGCCGTACCACCATCGCTTATAGAAGTATTATTGTAATATTGTTTTAAAATTTCCATACTGGCACTATATGAAAATGTGGTACGAATAAGAGATGGTGGTACGGCCCCTGGTCACCTGCACAATGTCGGAACGACTTCGGAAGGAAGTAGTCACACTAAGAACATAAGTTGTACGAATGGGGAGGCATTAGAAAGAAGAAGAAGAAAGAAAGCAAGAAAAAACGTTTATTTAGGTGAAAAAGACACACACACATACATATACAAGATATAATCATCAGTGGACTGAAATGGGCTGATAACGATTACAAAAACATTTTTTTTTACTGAATATTGGAGGTTTTTTACATACTACAAGCAATTGGATACTTGACTGTAATCTCACATAAAGTGAAGTGCAGACTGAAAACAAAATGGTTCTCAGAAACTAGTAGGAAGTCGTGTGAGATAGGACAGATAAAAAAGTTAGGTAAGTACCAATCTGTAATTCAAATATGAGGTGCCTTATGTAAAAAGAATAGGGGTAATAAAGAAACATCATTGGTATGCTTGTTATAACTAACAAGCACTCCTTTGGAGTTTGGTCAACATCGGCTGACCTGACCCCTCGAAGGCTTGTGACGGATTCGAGTGGTCACAGACTTATCAAACAAAAACCTGTTCAGTGCCCGAGGGTGCAAAGACACGGTTAATCCGATGTAGAGTGACCACATCACTACCGAAAGATTAAAAACTTAACTTTTTTCTGTGTCCAAGACCGAGTCCGCTTACCTACGATGCCTACATACATTCGTAAATCTTAATACCAAAATCATTTTAATTCGTGCATATTTTGATCATGTTGTGGTGTTATTCGGGTTCATACAGTAGGTAATTATTTATGCTCTTGGCCATATTTGGTTCAGAAATAAACTGGCAGAAATAAACACTTTTCAAATTAAAAATTTCTCAGCTACCACTTTGGAATATTAAAAGTTAAGTTTAGTATAAATAAGAAAATTGAGACTGAAATAAAAATTGCACCTTTCTTCTTTATAATATAGTTATAAATTAGTAATTACGCATCACGTTGTTTGTCCGCGATGGACTCCTAAAAAACTTAACAGATTTTAATCAAATATGCACACCGTGTGCAGTTTCATCTAACTTAAAAGATAGGATAGCTTTAATTTCAATTTATCTATTTTATATCCCTAATGGAAAAACAACGTTTGCTGGGTCAGCTAGAATAATACGCTATTATAAAGAATTTATTTGAGAAGGTAGGTAAACAGCTGTCGAGGGCATAAGAAAGTGTGAGTTAAATCAATCTATAACAGTGAGAATATTATTGTCACCCTTCAGCGATCGTTGATGGTCGGTAGTGTTTTGCTCGTTAAACCTTCTTGCTCGACCTCCTCAAAGAGTGACACAAACTATCGAAATCTCCTATGATCCTGAAACTGATCTTAAGATATCTAAAGTACTTAAATAAATAATAAAAAAACGTAGGTATATCATCCCGAGAAACGTGAGCATCTTATTTGTATTAGAGCGGGAGATAGAATAAAACAAACATAAACTAACAAACAAAATTTTAATTTTTTAGTTCTTTATGAATTAGGTTTGAGGTTCTTTATAAGTAATTTTAATAGTTCGAGGCTAACTATAAGTTCCATCGCTACTCTACACGATAAGTAAAATATCGTACGGTACATTATTGCGTACCGTATCTATAAATAGTATCGAGTGAAAGTAAAAAAAATTAAAGTTAATAGTAACTAGGTAGTGTTCTGCGTTAGTTTAAGAGAACGTACCATAATTTGAACCAGTAAGGCATCGGGGGTGTAACTCAGTGGTAGAGTGTCTGCTTCGCATGCTGAAAGTCCTGGGTTCAAATCCCAGCACCTCCACGAACGATTTACATTTTTTTAAGTTTTTCCTATATTTCTAACATATTTTTTTTTTCATTATCAACCGACTTCAAAAAAGAAGGAGGTTCTTAATTCTGCTGTATGTTTTTTGATGTTTGCTACCTCATAACTTTTGACTGGATGAATCTATTTTGATGATCCTTTTTTTTATTAGAAAGCTGACGCTTCCAGTGTAGTCCCATTTTAATTTAGTTCAGTTCTGGTAATGGTATCCATGAGTAACCACATCTGGATGGTAACCACATATTTTTTTTATTGGAAAAATTTATTCAACAGTAGTTTGATGAGAGTTGCAGTTGATTTTTGTTAATTAATTAACGTATATTATTATTCACAGATCAGAGATAGATCAAGTATCTAAGTATGTATATTACCTATTATAACACTATTCCTCGCGTGTAGGACTAGCTCAGAACACACCAATATATAATTAAGTATACCGTTAAAATATTCAGTCTGCGTAGAAGTCTCTAATTTAAAAATATTATCTTATACGAAAGTACGTATCACTACAAATATGTCGCTGTTATAGAAAGAAGTTTTCCCTAAATATTGTTCTCATTGCCCATTCTGAGGCTCTCACCCTTTGGCCAAAAGAGGAAGCATAGAGTAGATACGTACCTACCTTGGTATCTATCTAGTAATTTTTGATTGAATTAAAGAAAGCTTAATCTTTGATTGAATTACCGGTAGGCGGTGATCTTAATTTTGTAACATTACCTTCGTCGCGAGTTCCTTTATTTCTCATACAATCACAAGTAATTTTCTAGAAATACTCGCTCTATTTCTCAGAAACGACGCCTCCAGGTGCCGCCAGTGTTAGTCACTATTAAGCCCTTTGACACGCGAGCGGTGGCTTGTGGAGTTTTTTCCCGCAATCAAAGTTGTTTAGCATAAACTGCACACATTTTTGTAATCGTATACATTCCGCTTGATAGCAAAAAAATTGCAGGAATTGAAGTCTTTTACGATACGGTACGATTGTAGAAATCTACTTTTCTTTTAACTTTCTAATCGATAAATACTTAGTCGTCTAGATTATTCGGAAAGATTATTTACTAGACTGAAAAAAGCGAAGGAGTTTGTTGTGAGTGTGTTGTGTTTAACATGACTTACAACCTTAATTTAGGAATTGCATACATTCAGTCCATTTTGTTTACCAGCTTGGTCAGATTTAAAAGTAAATGCTGCTTGTGTCTTTGTGTTCGTAAAATAACCGAAGACGTTACACTTATTATTGTGATTACTTATATGTATATTTTATTATGATTACTAATGGTATTCTGTAGCTATTTTCCGGTAGTTACGATTGTCAGTACCAGAACCTCTGCTGTATGATTCGTATACTAGCAAGTTGGTACTGTCCTAGATTAGGTAGACTGGTCTTTGTTCTAACACAAGGTATTAAGATACCTACTTTGTTGCACATAATAATATAATGAACCTTTGTTGGTCGAAATAAAGATTTTTTTTGTTTAATTTGTTACGTATTTTTAGGGTTCCGTACCTCAAACGAAAAAAAAATGGAACTCTTATAAGATCACTTTGTTTTCCGTATGTCTCTAACCTTTATTTTATTTCTTTTCAGTATTCAGATCTGCACCTAGGTTGGAAAAACGTATTTATAATATTATCCTAATCGTTTATAAATTTTGCACGCTGAAAGGTTCCCTGATTTCCGTCAGCCAATCGGGGGGCAGAATTTGCAAACGTTTATATATCGTCTCGTCTTACGCAATCCAGGCCCCTGATGCATACAGTATACTTATCGCGACAAAAATAAAAAGCACTATAGCGAGCTTAACATTCGAAGAAACACTTAAGACGTAGAGACTAGAGAGAGATAGGTTTCGGTATTGAAATTACAAGCTTGAAATCTTCCGAGATTTCCTAGATATTATATTACATTTACTTAGAAGTGAAATATTGATTAGGCACACATCCACACACACAAGGTACTCGCTACGTGGATTAAAAAATCTGCAATTACAGTATTTTGCATGAACCGCACACAATTTGTAATCACACATGCAAAAAGGTTTGCATTTTTGCATTAATTAAAGTCAGCTTAAACTTAGATTTACATCACGTGGTTATTACAGGCAAGGGAATTTTATTACAGGTAGAATGTAATTTTTACAAGGAAAATAATTAGAAACGCGACAATTTTAACAATGATTTACTACAGTGTAATTGGTGCTTAAACGACAGTTTTTTTAATAAAATTTTAATTAGAAAAAAGTTAGCTATAGCTAAAATTGAACTTCTTACTAAATAAACGGTGGTGACATACAGACAGACAGACAGACAGACGGACAACAAAGCGATCTTATAAGGGTTCCGATTTTTTTAAGGTACGGAACCCTAAAAAGAAGACATGTTCGCTTGACATTAATGTCTCTTTAAGATAAAGTGACTATGTAGGCTTACTTATTTTATGGGCCAGTTGCTTCTCAGGTGCTGAGTTTATTGGCCAGTTCTTCTCGTTTTAAACCAGCTTTCTGAACTTGGCTTTCTTTTTATTGTCGTTTTACAAGTAAATTGGGCCTACCTACATGTGAAAAAATAAAGATTATCATTTTCAAAAATTGACGACATCGTAATCAAGCAGTTAAGTTTATGGTATACACTTATCAAAACGGTACCAGTATTTGAGTGCTTCGAACAACGAAATAAAGAATAACAACAACAAAGAATACAAATAACCTGCCTGAACTCATATCTGCTAGGCTTTTTGACTAAAATCTGTGAAAGTATGGGACATCAATTTATGGAGAAAAGTTTGGAGATCAGACCAGACTTGCGTAAAGAACAGTGGCAGAAATGTACACAAATAAAGTTTAGCGTCTAGATGTAACATTTATTACAAGACGATTCTAGTAAATAACTGAATTTTTTCAAGGTATCACCAGTTATTGTAAAGGACGGGTCAAAAAATAAAATATTAAAAGAAATTCAATTGATTACTGATAGGTTCCGTTTTCACACTCCTGACAGCTAGTGTTGTCGGATGACAAACTTTTCCACTTTTATACTCCATCTTTTTGACGATCGGTCCACTTTTGTACGAGAAAAACATCTAACAGATACTAAAGAAAAACTTACTTTCAGGTACTACGTTAATTCTTAGATCAGAATGTAGAATACAAGACAATAACTGTATCGATTTCAATTGTTCCTTTTTGCATTTTATTTTACTCGAATATATTATTTACATAAAAAGATTACATTAGTTTAGGTACTTGATTGTACAGCGGCTGTGTTCAATTCTGTCTTGGGGAATATGCTCAATTAAAAACGATAGACTCCAATAAAAACTAATTTTAATTTCAGTTGAACAACTACAAAGATTAACACACAACAAATCTAACATAGGTACAAGTTTACAGGTGAAGTAGGACGACTGACGTGCAACGCGTTTAGAACGTAACTAACTTGAATCTCATAGGGCTTGTCCTTATAATGCATCGAGTATACACGAGCCTATGTGAGGAATGCCCCTACAATTAGTTTAGGGTTTTCCACTGCATTGGAGTTAATCTGAATATTATTATTCCGTGTGAGCCAGTCTCACTTAAATAAACTGCTTGAAGATTTGAGATTATTTGACAGAAGACTACACTTTTTAATAATACTGAAATCTATTAAAACCGATTATTTTGAGCATAGATTATTTTGTCTTGGTTGTTTAGCGTTTCCGAAACACCCTTGTAATTCAATATTGATTAATTAACTCAATTAGAATTTTCTTTCAGTCGAGTTTTTTAATTCCGGCATCTCGCAACACTGTCCGTCAGCTACATGGCTACCAACTGTCAACAGTGACAAATTCTTGGACAAGTGAAAAGTATTTATCAAAGAGTATTTAGTGTATTGTCTATGCTCTCGGATGCTTCATGGCGGAGGTCGTTGTTGTTATAATACTCAGATACAATATTTTGAAAATAAATATTAATTTTTCTCCACTTTTTTGTAAGAAAAATCTTTTAGCATTGAGTTCAGGCTTGCAGGCCCAATCAAAAAAATATTTTTTCATTTATAGTTGCAAAAGCGTAAAGTGAGCGAAAGCGATGTATGGGCCCACACCATTGTTCTTTAGTAACTTTGGGACTAACTAAATTCGAGACCACTAGCCTTTCCCACCAATTTCACAATAACTACAAGTACATCAAGATGAGGTTGAGATCTTGAGTCGTTAATCTTTCATAGTTTTGCTAATAAAGTCAATCTTTAGTGCAGAGAAACAACCAAATCGATGACGTATAAAAATTTGAGCACACGGATTCCTCTGAGCTAGTCTGGCGCCCAGCCAATTGACTTTGCGATATAGTTAAACGCGTTCGCTGACAATATGGAAGTCTTGCTTCGCAGTTCGCTTGTTTATTGAATGCAGCTATTGCTTTTGTGGATTCAAAAAGCTTGATATTTATTATTGCTGTTTCCTTGAAAATTATGGCAATGTTTGCGTCGCGCGTACCTAGATAATATTATTGTTTGCGAACAAAATCTTGTAAAGCTTGTGTAATGTCTGTAATAAAGCAACCCAATCTCATCTTATGTCATTACGTATTTACTATGAAATATCTACCTACTTATCAATGAAAGAAATAATACAACTTCTTTGAAGTATTCTTTAAAGTATGTATTCTTGCTCATATTTAATTGAATACTCTTAGAAGACAGTAGGTACATGTTTGATGTTAAGTAGTTGTCTATGCGCTTAGGGTGGATGGGATCAATATTATTTCAATTTAAGCATAAAGGATAGCCTTTAAACAGTTATAATTGCGTTTTCCTTTTTTTGTATTTTTTTAAATTGTAGAGGTACTACGGGTAATTTTTTTTTACCCGTGGTACCCCGGGGGGACCATCGGGGGTACCACGGGCAATAAACGGATGGGTATCACCCGGCTGCGAAAATTCAATTAATAGTGAACTTCATCGTAGCTTCATTTCAATAAGTTTTGTCAGCATAACGCTTATGCAGATTTTATTCATAAATACTTTGGTGAACAATTACTTCATTTACTTCAAAATGGTTCCCGATAGATCCAAATCTGGGAAACTGCAGAAAATAATCTTTCGAGAACTATTCATATTTATTTTTTTATTTATGCTTCTACATGTATTTATTAAATTAATTAATATATTTAATAAATACATGTAGAAGCATAAGACTTTATGCTTGCAAAACTTGATGCCATTAGCCTACAATAGGTACTTATCAATTATCATATATACTATTTGCGAAAAACTAAATAAAATTTTAATTCCGTGGGCTAAGTACCTGGGCAAAAATCCTTTAAGAGCCGGTGGTACGTTCCCTACGTCTTTTGAAGCAGGTTAAATTATTTTCTCAGTATGGGAAGTATCTATACTAATATAGTCACAGCTGGTTACCATGGTGTGAAAAAATCCACAAGATGAAGCAAAAATCACGCGAACTACCGCGTGGCTTTTATACTGTTGGTACTAATGACACCGATAAACTGCAGGCGACATTTTTTTCGCGCGGTTCGCCCTGTCTAGAGTAGATGTCAATTACACTATTTAGGCATATGCGATATGCCTAAATATTTTTCAGGCGCCTCTAAGATATGCTTGGCTGGTCTACCTATTACCCAAATTGGCTGGTCGTTTAGCGTAGGTGTGCCGTGGAAAGCGTGCTCCGAGCTCCACTCCAGGCAATGACGTGTAAAACGGCCGCTGTAGCCAGCATCAAAGCTGGCAACGGGCCAAAGACTATACCTCACAGCGTAATGGATTTACTCCTTATGATACTCCGCTTTCCAAGGTTTTGTCTTAAAGTTTTTTTTTACTAAAAAGAAACCAAATTATTACACTCAAGGATTTAATTACTCAAGATAGGGATTGATAGTCCATTGGTTCATAACTTTGTCTCCTATCAGGATTCGGTCTGGGGTTCGATTATTAATTATTATTATCGGGTACCTCCTATACCTATGACGACCTCGCCGGCGCAGTGGTGAGCACTCGGATTCGAATGGATGGCCGTGGATAAGACTTCTGCCACAGGTCTCTTTAGAATTTAAAAAATTATAAATTGGTTTTAGATCAGGGTCTGATTTCTAGCAGTATTCTGAGATGAAAACTAATTTACAGGTCTTATTATATTGGTATTGATTATTTTTGCAAATATCAATACCAACTTATTAGGTATAAAGAATCCACCTATTTTGACCATGTTTTTGAGCAAATAAAGAATTACTTACTTACTTACTTACTTACTTACAGCACTTACAACGTCACGCATGTATTTTTAGGCTCCGTCCTGAAGCATCTTTATTAATTTGTCAAAACTGTAAAATGGCGCTAATGTAAGCGACAAAATTATGTGCTGTCAGCGCTACCGTATTGTTGTGAGCGGTAACATCGCCATATTCGAGAAATTTTTGGCTCCAATGTACATCACATATTTCTCGTCCTCTTAGCGTAGCGTACTTCGTAATTGGGTGTAACAGGTATGTTGTTGTTACTACTACAACCCACTTTTTGTACCTACGAGTGTCTGATATAATATTTGAAAAATAATATCAATGTCCTTACTGGTATAGTATTAATAATTCTGAGGAAATGCTAGTAAGTTTTGCGAGTTTCAAGAGTTCGTTGCAGGGAACTTGTACCAAACAAGCGGGCAACATCGGAACTGGGTTAAAGTTGAACGTCATCCGAGCTGGCTCTAGGATGACTGGCTCAATTTAACTCAGCTGTTAACTGAGTTGCCAGATATAAACTGCTTCCGTAATAGCTTGCACAGATTGTAGAGTCTAGGTAGGTATCTATTATAGTAACTACTATACTATAGTCATAGTTCAGTGGTTCTGACCTCTGCCTCTTATAATGATGTCGCGGGTTCGAATCCTGGGCTCACACCTCTGACTTTTCCGAGTTATGTGCGTTTTTAGGAAACCGAATATCACTTGCTTAGCGGTGAAGGAACGTCGTGAGGAAACCTGCATGCCTAAGAGTCACCAAAAATGTTCTCGAAGGTGTGTGAAGCCCGCCAACCGGCACTTGGCCAGCGTGGTGGGCTATGGCCAAACCCCTCTGTCTGAGAGGAGACCAGTGCCCAGCAGTGGGACATAAAAAGGGGTTAAGATGACCCAACTGAATACTAAAATATCTTTTTTTAGGGTTCAAAGGGTAAAAAAGGGACCCGGAAACTGACTGCAATTAATTTACCATAAGGTAAGTAAATCTTAAAGACTACGAGTATGTTAAGCGGAGAAAGAGGGACACACGAAATAGCTTAAGAACTTCATTAATATTCAATTTGGTCTGATTTTTTATTAACTCAATCATTAGTAACATAAGGTTTGACTGTTAATAAAATACGTTTCCTGAATAGTTTGCCATGTGATGTAATTATCTAAGAAAACCGATTATTTTAAATAATAATAGTGGTACAGGTGCAAAGAAAAGTCAGCCATGTGTAATCAATTTCATCACTTTATTTCAATGAATTGAATATTTTTTACTATATAAACAATTTAAAAATTATACGATCTTAAGCCTACTTATACAATTAATATGACAATCTTTCAGTCGGACTCTTCTTTCTTTGTCTATTCTCTAGACCCCTTAAATATTGTTGTCTGGCTCTTAAATACACTCTCAGATTTTCTTACGCACAATTTTTAAAAATGTATATGAGCTACAACCATAGCTTTTAATCACATTAAAAGTAAAAATCATTAGAAAAAAACAAGACGTTAATGGCTGTCATAAACCCATAAACTTAGGTACTTACTTCATAATTCAATTATTCATAATATCTGGGATTAAAAAAAAAACAGAAATTCTACATTCTCTTGAAGTTGGAATAAATATATTTTAATGATTTTAAGGAAAGACTTCTTGTTGAATAAACATTATATGATATCATACATAAAAAAAACTTTAATATTATTTTTAGCTAAACTTTTATATGTGATTAAAAGTTAAAGTTATTCCAGCTATTGCCTATAAAATTATAATATAATATATACAAAACAAATAATTGCGTCGTGACATTCTTTCATTTAGTTATATATTGTATTCTCATAGACAATAGAGCAACGTATTGCGTTGCCGGTTACTTATTTGATACAAACACACATAGGTTCTTTCAATGATCTATCATTAAAAAGTTACGAATCAACTAATCTCCTTATGTCCTTAAATCAATATTAAATACACGTACAAAAAAATTAAACGCCAATAAGGAATTAATAGTTTCAATCTAAGAACACAAGAAGATCTTTCATTAATGCTAAAAATTTGTTTAATGGCAGTGTGTTTTCAATGAAGGCCATTTTGATTTACAGCTGTAATTCAAAATGGCCACCACTTTGTTCTAAGTACGAATAATTGATCCAATAACACTATCAATAAAATACATCAACAGTTTTATTTATGTATTTATTCTTAACATCATACTTTTATTTATTGGAATGTAGGAATTATGAATTTCTTAAACATATAGCTTATATATACCGACCGATTTATTTTAAATGTGTTCTCTGTTTATCACTTTAACCTTAATAAATATTTTGTACGCAAAATATCGGGTACGAAAGTAAGTTAAATTAAGCCACGGGTTTAAAATTAAATAAATCTAGAGTTGCTCTCAAAGCTAAACGTATTCCTACATTTGTAGAAATTAACTTCTATATTTATATTCTACTAGCTGTTGCCCGCGGCTCCGCCCGCATGAATTACGATTTTTTTACATAATATACCTTCCTACTGGAATTCCTTGATTTTTCGCGGGATTCTGGTGTGATGTTGTACAGAAACCTGTTCTTACTTTGCACGGGTTATCTTGTGGTGATTTTGAAAACTCCTTTTTCTTAATAATAATATAAAGTTTCATTAATACGTAGTTGAAAGATCAAAAGGACGATTTTAACCGTCGATATTTCGACCCAGTGGCACAGGTCGTGGTCACTACGTGACCACGACTTGTACCAATGTATCGAAATATCGACAGTTAAAATCGTCCTTTTCATTGTGATTTTTATTCTGAAACCACGAAATGTGTCAAAAATTATTAAACCATGTGAAAAGTTGTACTGGTGGTAGAACTCTTCTTTCAGAGTTCGGCCGGGTAGGTACCACTGGGATAAATTACTCTACTAACAATATTCCCCAGCCCAACATAATATAAGTCTTTTAAAAATCTTTGCTTCATCTCAATACAATCCAAAACATCAGAATGGACAATGGCTATATATTTCTTTACGTATAAAAAGACCTTAGATGACAGTCAGTCGGTTAGGATCGATAAGACCTAAGAGTTAAAAATATTTGTGAACCATTATCTTACCCTTTCCATATTGCGGATAATAAAGTTTAAATCTGTTCATGTGTTAACAGTGCCATCTTAATATAAAGTCAGGAAACAGTAAATAACATGACAGTTAATTTTTATTTAAAAAAATTCGGTAGTACCTATCTCAGAGTTTTACATTCAAGTTTCACATAAATTGTAGAGATGGCGCTATACGGTATAACGTAGCGATGACGCCAGTTACATGATTTTTGTTCACCCTAAAAGTGAAAAATTTTAAACCATACAAAATCTCCTGCGAAGCCTATTTATTTACGGCTGTAAGGGTACTCCAGTCTTACTTGAGCCCTACGTCCTAGCCCTAGGTTCTTTGTGCATTCCGAGTTTCAAGTCACCTACCTACTTAAACTTAAAGGTTCTGATGTCTGTAATTTCTGAACCACAAAAGTGATGATGATAAGATTTGTATGAAATAATCTTTAAAGAACCTCCTTTCTAACAAAAAAAGAATGAATGGAATCGGACAACGCGTTAATGAATTATAACTAAAAAACGTTTGGACTTTGATGCCGTCTTCCAGGGAAACCATGATGAATTTCGGGACAAAAAGTATCCTATGTCCTACCTCGGGGTATGAACTATAATCATGTCAAGTTTCATTTAAATCCATCCAGCGGATTAGCCGTGATGCCCGGTCGTGAAACAGACAGACAGACAGACAGACAGACAGACAGACAGACAGACAGACAAAAATTAAACAAATTACAGTTTTGGCTTCAGTATCGACTAAATAGTGTCCTCCAACAAAAATTTTCAAAATATCTTCAATGTACAGAATTCGACCCTTTACAGTTTTATTATAAGTATAGATTTACATTTTTGTCATTTGTAAAAAAATGGGGCACAGATAAAAAATGTTTCATAAGCGACCTTTTGTGAGCTTGGATGTTATAATAGTGCATCTCCATGTTTGTTTACTCTGTGTACAAATGTAAAGCTTAGGGTACACGAATACTAAAACGGTCAACAGCTCCGATTAACGCTTGAGCGAAATCGACCGAACTATCCAAATGTTTGCACAAATGAGAAGACGCATTTACCTAGTGCCGACACATTCGATCAATTCTGAATTTCCCCAATACGATTCCAGGTATCTTAATGGTTGGGAATATACGTAACATCCATGTCGTTGCTCGGCAAATTGAGGGCAACCAAAAACAGTTTATCATTAAATATTTATTTATTTCTACAGTTTTCATTTTTTGTCATTATAAAAATCATATATTATATATAATCAATAAAAAAAAAATGTAGAAAAATCGAGTTGGTAGGTACGTGATGCAATACGTATGTATTTTTAATGCTAAATAATTAACAAACGAAATCAATTTCATACAAAGCAAAGAACGATCATATAAACGTCGTCGATGGCGCTCCGACCAATATATTAAAAATTATACATAATAATATAAATCTGATAGGTCTGCTATGATTTTCGAATTTAAATACTATGTTTTACGTTAAAAATCTGACAAGCAGTGGCCATATTATGACAGATTGCGATACCATAGACAATCTCTTCTACAGTCCGTTTGCGCTAAGAAAATAGTAAGACGAGATAAAAGACAAAAACTCAAATACATTTAAAATTTGATTGGTCGGCGGCTGTGTCTATGCCAGCGGACAACGATGAATCACTATCTTCTTAAAACGAATGAACTATCGTAAGAATACAGCAAACACGATTTAAATGTCATGTATTTTTAAACGTAAAAGTCACACTAAAGGCGTATAAATCACTGGCTAAGAGATATAGCTGTTATTATCGCGGGATAAACCGTTAAGCTCGTGGGTCCTAAATTACAAGCCTAAAATTAAACTAACTATACCTACACCCATGCAAGGGTTGAATGGACAGAGTAATAAATCAAAAAGATTGATGGTGCACCTCAGCATCTCGGCCTAGATCCCGAGGGATAACTTTGGACATATCATTTTACACGAATAGCAGGATTTATTAAAAAGTAGGCCTCCTTCATCTGTGTTGTTCAAGATTTTTTTCGCGATATACCTTTCGCCATAGATTATAAATGGTCAGAAGGAATATTTACTTTCACTTCATTATTTTTAGTTTTAATAATGTTCTTTACAATGTAACAGTCTGCCTTTTTTATTAATATATCTTTCATAACAATTATATATTAACCAGGCAGGATTTTTTTAACTATGTTCCAGGATTTTGAAAGATTTATTTACCTAGATGATGTACATTTTCATTCATATGACTTTTGATTTTTTTACCAAACGGTAAAATTACTTCAAGGTTAATTTTCTTTTATTAACTTTAATTTTTCATTATGTTTTGGGAAATAAAGTTATTTCATAACTAAGGGTCAATTCACACAGGGGTATTGACTACCTACTTTGTTTTGAGCGATGCGATACTTTTATGCTCAGATAAAATAAAATAGATGTTGTGTAGTTAAAAGTAAAACTATAAGACCCTACCGTCTCAAGTGTGAATTAAGCCTTAGAGTGAATCTGAATATCTGATTAGGTATATCATAGTATTAGGCATATGACTATTAAGTAATTATTTAGGTATATTATAGTAACGTATAATTAACTTTAGACAGATGAGATAAGATGATGAATTATACCTTACGATTCGTTGATATGCATAATTGTAAGACACCTTGTATATTTTAACGTTACCATACAAAATTATTTAATATACGACATAATATTAAGTTTAAATGTAAGGGCTAGTTAGATATTTACATATTTACACTTATTTAGGCCTAGTACACACTGATATTGTGTAAAATTTCAAATCCTTGTGTGAAAATTATTAATTCAAAAATTTTTACTCCGAATATATGAAAAATAGCTTTGCAAAATAAAAATACTCTGCTTTTATATATTTAACTATTATACGTGAATGAGTGCTTGAAATTAACTACGTATTTATTTATAGTGTATTTTGAACGCTTCAAACTAATGGCTTTTAAAGGGTATTTCAACTATAAAACCAACATAATTATATTGTATCTCATTCTTTATTTAACTAACTACATATTTAGAACTGGACGCTTTACTAAATCACGTGTATATAAATAAACAAACTTTAGTTTGCACTAAAAAAATACCATACGTCATTAACATAAAAAAGTAAAATAAAAACTTAAGGCTAACAATGTAAACAAAATAACACGAATAAAAATTACAAAATGGGCGGGAATCGATGTCTACCACAATACCTATTTGTATTCACTTTAGCTACCACAAAATCATTCTAATTATAAAAATGTTTCTAGAATTTTAATTGAAGCAGGCGACATTTTGCGGAAATCCGTAATAATAAAAACAAATTTACAACCATCCGTAACAAATTAATTTGTTTTGCTATAATCCGCCACTTGAAAAGATTCTGTATGGTACAATATGCAGGAACACTGCCCACATGAAACACCACTCACAATTTTCCAACAATTTCTCCGACGCACGATCTACGATTTCACATTACTCTACGATTTCGCATTGTGAAGTCAACATCTCTTGAGGATGTCCCGGTGTCGGGACGAAACGTGCGTCGAAGAAATTGTTTCAAAATTGTGTATGGTGTTTCATGTGGGCAGTGTTCCTACATATTGTACTATACAGAATCTTTTCAAGTGGCGGATTATAGCAAAACAAATAAATTTATTCTACTGTTTCTAGAATTTTTGAAGAGAGAAGCCAAAGTGACTAGCATGCGAGTACGCATGGTAGGTTTTACGAAAACTTAAAATTACAAACTGAACATAATGGCACTTAACTTTTAATAAGTATTCTAGTACAAAAATAAAAACTTTAGCCACAAGTGTCATAAATGCTGCCAATCATAATACTAAAACAGGAGATCCCTCCGTGCACTATAATAATTTACAATCATACAAAAATAATAATAATCCGAAGTTAGTAATAAGTAGGTACAGTCTGCAAAATAATTGGGTTACCCCATTCTTACCCCTTGGGGTAATATACCACACACCTTGTTGCTAAGAAGTTTAAATTTCTTAAAAACCTGTGCTTAGGCTTGAATGTTTAGGTAAATTATTTGATATGCCACTTTAAAAAATGTACAGTCACGGAATGAAAAAATTCGTAACTTTAGTGTCAGTATTCGCTTGCAATAATATTGCAAGAGTCCATTATGCCAAAATTATGTAACATAGTTTGAAGAAGTAATATGAGCTCGCGATACGTTGAACCACAGACTTGTATACTAAAGACAGGGCGAACAGCGCGAAAAAATGTTACCAGTTTATGGGTGTCATTAGTACCAACAGTATAAGGCCACACGTTAGTTCGGTCGCGGTACCGGATTTTGACAGATGACGCTACTGTTTGCTTGTATGAAGAAGGTTTAAGTCAAATGTTCGGATCGGCCTATCTTTACTATTTTTATCTATTCGTTGAACGCATCAATTTGAAAATCGACCAACCTTTTCATTCCGTGACTGTACAGTGAATATAATCATTAATCAAATTAAATAAAATTTTGGTTCTCCTAAAACATTTATTTGAGAAAAGTAAAGCCTTAGCAAGCGGGATAGGTAACTATTTTTTTGCCGTCACTACTTACTGTATGTCCTAAGCTTTAGTTACACGAGTCGTACGAAGTTTTCTTCTTAGTTTAGTTATTTAGTTATATATATAAAAAATACATACAAGAAATAATTTAGGCGTATCTACAACGATGCCTAAACAATGTTACAAATCAGTCATTTTCTTAAAACATTAAGTAATGTTTGAATTTTTTCCAATATTGTAATTTACACCATTTACAAGTTACTTTCCGATCGATACACGGTTTAAGGACATTTTTTTTTGTAATTCCTAAAGGAATATTGATTAATTCACAGTTGTTTAGTTTTTGGGAATGAAATTATAGTAATCTAGGGTACAGGTTAAGGTTGCTATATCTATATACTTGGGTATTTGCATGGCAGAAATAAAATAATTAAATACAATTTATGTATTTAATTGCAATTTACAAATTAAATTCATGATAAACATGTAAAATGTACATAACAATCAGTAAGTATATCATAATTAATTATTAAAGTAGATAAAGCTTTTTAATGTGATTACTATTGTAAACATTTTTAATGTAGCACTAATATAAAATATCTCTTATAAGGCTGTGACAGTTAAATAACTATTAATCATACATAAATGTAATAAATAAATACTTATTGTGAAATACTTATTAATATTACCGGAAATTTTTGAAAAAGCTTTGGCTTATTACAAAGTTCCAAAAGACTAAGCCCCATCAAATTAAGCTCTTTATGTTCTACGACATCAAAAGAATATTTGTAGAAAATATGAAAGCTATAGGTCCTGTATTTTAGAAATATTAATAATCAAAGTTTGTCTATGGTCATTTGATAAAGGCGGACATAAATATAACCGGATAATTAAAAAAAAAACTTAAGATTTTACTATAAAAATAAACGATTAAAAACATTAAACAATTCAGTTATGTGAGTGCCGTACAATGCTTTTTTGAAAGTCTGTCCATGGGAATACTCCTTTGACTTTAGCTTCCGATTTAGCAACCTCAACCATGATCGATCAGGAAAAACTTCACAGAAGAGTCAATAAGCGCGAACATTAAAGAAAAAAAACACCGCGCGAGTATCACAGGCTCCAGTTCACAAGTCCGGTGGGTTCGCGACACAACACTAAAATTATTCACCAGCATCACGGAACAAAACACGCTGCTTAATAAGGCATCTCGAAGCTTGGTCTTACTTGGGAACTCAAGTCTCCAAGCGGTCAGTGTAAATTCGCCCTTGTTACAGGGGGATAAGGTTGGGGGTTGGGTGGCTACACGAGCCAGGCGTGGCGCTAGCACCAGGACTCCTCGTGTGGTGGTCTGTCGTCGTCCGAGTCGCCGTACATGTCGGCCAGCTTGCGGAACCGCGGCCCGAACGTGGATAGGTAGTTGAATTTGAGATCTTCGTCGTCAGTACCTGCGGAAAGAGCACAGTTTTTAATATAGGAACCCCCCCGTTCCACTCGCACTGTGGCATGGAGTACATAATAGTACGTAACGATACAGAAGGCTTACTCCGCAAGACTATTAAAAGAAATAGCGACTCTAGCGCCGACACAAAAAGTGCAATTCAGTTCGCAGTAGAGCTTGGCCCCGCCTCCATAAACAATACGCAACAAACGCAAAGTAGCCGGCGCGTGGCAGCCGTCTGAAATTAGTACGTCGAGACGCTTACTGCCGCCTGTAGTTTCTTCGATCACGTGATAAATGAACCTGGCCTGACTGTAGGTACAAAGGTACATACTCGTAGCGCCGACAGCCCAGCTGTTTTATCAGGACTGTTAGTACAGGTTTTTGCACAACTTTCGTGTAGACTCGCTTCGAATAAACGGAACGAATTTCTCCATACATCTACAGCCAGCGCCCCAAGTGAAAACATTGTGAACTAAGCTTTCGGCACTTGTCCGCTGTAAAAAAACCTGTACGAAGCATACTGTAGCGAGCCGAAAAAAATAAGAGGGAGATAAAGTGACGTGACAAAAAGAGCACAAAGTTTATGTTAATATAATCGTAGGTATGAGGCGGTCGTGCGAACTGAATTGTACTTTATTGTCTTATCACTTGAGTCGCTAGTTATTTAAATCATTTTGCATAGTGAGTCTTCTGTACCGTAAGATACTATTAATGCGAAATAATTTGTATAGCAATACAACGTTTGCCGGGTTAGCCAGTAAAGCTAGCCAGTAAAAATATTGATCACGAATTCGAGCGATCCCAAAAGGGGCCCTACAGATTAAACCAGAACTACCTACCCAGTTATTCTATCCAAAGTAAAGGAAGATATTGATCATACTGTAGAAGTCTAAATTGCAGTGCATCATAAACGTAATAAAAAAATTAACTTTATAATAAAAATTTTGAAATAAATTATATTCGTAAATAGTAAAAAGCCTAGGCTTTAAGCTTCATTAGCGCATTTAAACATGCATCCCGCAACACTCAAAGAGGTGTGGCCTCCTTTGTGGCTTTTACTCAACATGTTCTGGATATTATCCAAACCAAAATATACTGCAAAAATCGTTGTAAGGTTTTAAACGTTCCCTCCGACGTTAATTTAATTAAAGTTTAATAAATAGTTATGGCAATATATCAAATCTTGTCCCTGTAAAATGTTGCCAAGTTACATACAATACGTATCGATTCTCTTTTTACCAAATTTTTTGGAAAGATATTTGTATTCGGTAATTAAATTTGTTGATGAGATTTGCCATTCTCATACATTTGTATTAATTTTCGATACGATAGTACTTGTAGCTGAAATCTGAATAGAATGGATAAGGTAATGTGACTACGAGTACCTACCGTCGAAAGGGACGCTCTATTCACGTAACGTTTTCACACAGTGATGTGAATCAAGAAATAAAGTAAAAAATAGCACTGTAAAATTAACTTTCGCCTATTGGTTTAGTATGTAAAATTCCATGTTTTTCAAATACGAAACAATCTTTCAACCTTATCGCGCGAAGTAAATTTCACGATTGTCGACCATGTTGTTTTTGGAACTACATTCAATTTTATGCTCTGTCAGTCAGTAAATTTTCAATGTTCGCAAAAAATGATTTTATTTAAATATCGTCTTATATACGTAACTGCTTCTATGCCATGACCATTTAAACATTTCACTTCACCAAATGTAGCCAACGCGTTACGTGAATAGCCCCAAATAGTCAACATCCAGCATTCACGCGGTATGGATGTTTTTTAGACTTTAAAAGTTAGTACTTGACTGTGATTGTTGCCACAAAGGACTGTCAGAAAGGAAGATTGTTGTTAAAGTCAAGGAGATATACTTACAACTAGCTAGCGAGGATAGGGACCCGCTAGTGTTCCCGTCGCCCTCGTACGCGTAGTGTCGCACGTCGTCGTACGGGTTGATGTCCGGGTCCCGGTCCAGGACGGACTTCTTGTCGTCCAGGAAGCCGGAGATGTCCGGCGCCGCTCCTACTACACCTGCGTACATATAACATAAAGTAAAGCCACCTTAGGCAATGCTGGAGTACAAGTGGTCAAGAGTCCATCACACGATTTAGGCCTGTTTTTCCCTTAGGCGGTGGTCTGTAACAGACGTCGTAGGTCACGTCCGGCGTCCTACGAATGCCTACTATGGAAATGTAAAAAAGTGATCTCTCTGACTCGCCTGACGCGGCGTTCGTTTTTCCATACTAGCATTCATAGGCCGCGTACAGCGACGATGGACGACCATATCTACTCGTAGTGTATGGATGTTAGTTAGATAGTAGTAGTCAAACTGGGTAAAATATATAAAAAACATGTATGTACGTCTGCCATAGTGAAGAAGCGTTTCATCAACGAATTCAAAGCCTTCATTTCACATATGCCTAAATTCAACCAGCAAAATCATCGATGATCAATGAAAATCGGATCGATTCACTTTAATAGTGAGCACCACAACCACAAAAATGGCATTCCATAAATTTTCACCTGGCGCATGCATAAACGCAGGGTCGGTGTCCGGCGGAGGCCCGTCGTACATTTGCCGCAAAACGTGCAAGTCATAGCCGGCGTCGCCCTCGCCGCCGCCTTCATCCTCATACGCTATAATGTTCTCCCTGATATCGTCCAGTTCCTTCTCCGCCCACGCATCCGCTCTTTTCCGATGTACCACGACCGCCAGGAGTAAAACTGCAAAGAATAACTCATATTAATATGATACTCATTTTATAAACCCAAAAATTCTTTTCTTTATATCTGAACCTTCACGTCAAAAAGGTTTGTAAAATGTTTTTATACGCCCCAAGCGGACAACAGTCGAAAGCTTAGTTCATATAGTTTCGCCTGTGGCGCCGCTGGCTGTAGATGTTTAGAGGAATTAGTTCCGTTTATTCGAAGCGAGTCGACTCAAAAGCACCAAAATTGGTACTAACTACAGAACCAATTGAACCGATTACATTATACTTATTGACAAAAATTTGGAACGCATATAAACTGTAGATTAACCTCCGAAAAGTTCATGCAGGAATTGTAATAAATGCAAATACAAGCGGAATAGCTGCGGGAAAAGGCTGGTAACTAACTAACTTTCCCAGATTACAGTTCATTTGCTAGATAAAAAACTAGGAATTGACATAAATAAAAATCGCTGATTGGATTTAATCATTTCCCCATTGCCAATTTACGGCAGATTCGTTATAAACCTCGATGATAAGCGAGGGGAAGTGGCTTATTGGTTTCCCTTGAAAGTGCTTTTATATCGCTGGGAGTCAATACAATTATGCCATCCAATCCCCTTCATTAAATCCGCTTCAAAGTTTCATTTATTATGAAACAATAATATTTTTGAGAGAAGTCTTTATTAGGGGCCGTACCACCATCTCTTAAAGACATTTTTCGTACTTTGTTTGTATAAACATATTAAAACAGTACTGCAGCATTACTGCTTTCAGAGATGGTGGTAAGACGCCTGGAATCAATATTATAATAAATCATGAGGGTAGTTCAACAGTTCAAGCATACTTACTGATCAAAATGGCGGCACAGACGAGTATGGCGACGAGGAAGTTAGTGTCGATGCTAAAACTGATCGCTGTGAATACGCTCTTCTGACAGCCCGGGTCGGCGTTGTGATCTACGGATGGCCTGCCCAAATTGTACATCTAAGGGCAAAAAATATTAAATTAATTGAACTCCCAGTCAGTTTCGGTATTGTTAGTATTCATGAACCTAAACTACAACAAGTAAGTGCAGGTTCTACTTCTACTGAAGATAAAAACTTAATTATTCGTAAGCAAGGGTCAACTTGAAACAAAACGCTTCTTCTGAAAGAGAAACTGGCTCTACTTTGTTATTAGATTTGATTAGATTCCTGATGATTGAGATTATATTCCTGATGCAATTATTAATATTGAGTATCTGATAATGCGCTTATTTACTGTAGAATTATAGTTCCAGCACAAAAATATTTTTAAGATAGTCAAAAAATATACAATCCGTTTAAATTATAGCGTTGCTTTTATGATATTGTATTGACATCTCACTAACACAACACTAGTCAGTCATATTATTATGTAGTCATAGTATTATATGCTATCAGTGTCTACTGTCGGTAGTGTGGAGTGAGAAGCAAGCATTATGATAGTCTTATTCTTATTCTGAAAAAAAAAATATACTCCTTCGTCATCATTGGAGATTTAGACTCGTCAGGTGTAAGATCTTGAACCTTGTGGAAAGAGTCGTAGATGTGGATTTTTAAAATTATATTTCTAGATACTTACGAAATCGTTGTATGTGAAATTGCTGATGCAGCCCATAAAGTTGGTATTCGTAGGCACATGCTTCCATCCGAAGGAACGTGCAAGATTCTGAAGATCTATGCTGGCTCCACCCAGTTGAAGCGGACCATTCACTTTGAAAAAAAAATACATTAGAAAATGGACGAATTTTGGCGACAAAAATGTATTCAAAAAGTATTGTCCAGTTTTCGCAGAAGAAATATGCCTTGAAAATAGTAAAATGTGCGTTGGAATTTAAATAGGACAAATATTTTCAAACATTTGCATAGTAATGCCTAGCGGGGTAGGTGTCACCCTAATATTTTTAGTATCCCATGATTTATTTAAGCCATTAAATGCAGGAGAGCGATAAAATGCCAGCGCCCCGGAAAATCCTGTTGACATGAACTTAGAGTGAGGTGTCGTGCGGAAAATTAATTTCCCCAAAGTTGGGTGAAGTCGGTAAAAACTTTACACACGACTGATCCCAATCGAAGGCACGACTTGAGTCGTTTAGGATGCTCGCATGCCTTAAATGGCTTCACGACTTAAGTGTCACTGTTGTAACACTCAACTGAGGCCCATAGTCAAATCAAAAAACTATCGTAAAGGGCACGGAGAAGCGACCTCATCACCTCACCTTAATAACTTTTTCAGTATTCTAAAAAACGTTGAAAATAAAAAAATCCGTTATAGCAAACTTCCGATCTTCCCATACAAATTGACTTTACTTAAATCCTTCGATTAAGCTTGAAGTTTCATCAAAGGAAGAAGGTACATAGCATTCAATTAATTCAACTTTCCATAAATAAAATATTTACTTTACATGTCGGCTTATTAACCGACTTCATATTTTACTTCATTATTAATTTTACAGGGAAAGACTTCGCGACTAGGGACTTTGTGATTGCCATACAATACACATTTCATAGGTGTGGAACGCTCTTCTGGCATCTAAATATTCGTCACAGAATATAATTTAGATGTCTTTAAGAAGAAGTGCAAAGGCACTGTCAACGTAAGACCTTGTAGCTTCCCACCAGGCATGATTAACTTAAAGCGTAAACCTATCATGAAGAAAGATTTCTCTTCCTCGGTAGGGATTCGCGTAAGGTTTTCATACACTGAGTGAAGTGAATCATTGAATAAAATGAAAAATTAACTTTACGCCTATTGATTTAGAGTGTAAAATTGAATGCACTTTAACATAGAAAATACAATACTCGACTTTATCGAGCTAAACTTAAATTCAATTTCACAATTCTCGACCATGTTGCGTTTTGAAATAAATACATTCAATTTTACGCTCTATGTCCATAGTCGTTATTCTCTGAAAAATTAATTTTTCAGTGTTCCAAGACATACCTAATGCAATATCGTTTGTATGTTCATTTTAAAGCCGTAGCGTTTAGTGAATAGCCTAGCAGAATCGATATTTCACTTACCATTAAGTATTTCTCTGGGTCCAGTGGGTGCAGCGAGGCTCATACACGTCGACAACTTGCATCTGTCCACGAACATCTCTATGGAGCTCCTCATTAGTACAATCTCGATGAGATGGGGTTTACCATCGGCCACTTCTATGACACTGTTGTTCAGACGAGTAGTTCCTGATCCGTAGTTCACCAGCAGGTTTGGATAGCCGTCTACTAACTCGAGAGACATGAAATCTGCAACAAAGAATATACAAATTATTATATTTAACAATAAAGTCATTTTAGTGTTCCGTACCTACTCAAAGGGTATAAAAAAGCGTCTGTCTTTCCGTCTGACACCAGGCGGTACGGTCTTTTGAACCGTGATAGTTAGATGATCATGCATAGGAGTTGCATTTCTTGCAACAACAAATAATAATACTATCCTATACCTTTAAACGAGCAATTCTTGTATATATATATATATAATCTTGATCTCGGAAAAGCTCGAACGATTTTCATAAAATCTAGTATACGCGATAAATAGCTAGGATTTATTTTTAGAATATGTGGAATTTACCAAAAAAAAAATTATGACTCCTGCTGCCATCTATTGAAAAAACTACCGAGCGAAGCTCGGTCACCCAGATTATTTTTTTATTTGCCAATGCTTTAATCTTCGATAAAGTGACTTCAAAAGAGGCAGCGCAACCGATAAGATGCATTTTAAATATCGCCTCTGCTCTCATAAAATATTGGATTTACAATTTGAATTTATAGACATTCCACAATCTCCTTTGTAGATCTTGTTATCCTCCAACCTGTATAATGCCTGGCTGGCGAACTTGCGAACGAAACTGCGAACTCCCGAATAGCAGGCCGAAATCGTGACCACCCATGACCCACCAGACTAGTAGGTACAGTAGATATAAATATGTGTTACATTTAGAAAATTAATTATTAAATTTTATCGTGATATATAAATTCTTAACAACAGTACACACTACTCTATTTAATTAACACAATACAATTCAAGGAAGTTGTAAAACCGTTAGTTATGAGTTGACACCGCAGTGTAATGCGCAAATAACCTTAAAGTCAACTATCTTGGCTGAAGTTCAAGGGATATAAGCAGCTTTTAGTACTTGGCTCAAGATACGTGCTCCTGTATCCAGCTCATTATTAGTACATAATACACTGTTGCCTACGCTGTCCGGAATAACAAATGCTGTTGAAAATAATTTCCACTGCGTCATCTCTGCATATTGAATATATTATTCCGTTGGTAAGTCCAGTATCATTGTTATTCTTTACTTGAGGGTGTGTGTTGTTGTTACTTCTCCTACACCATTTACGTTATGAAAAGAAAACCCTATTATTATAGACCAATTGTTTAGCAAGACTGAAGTCTGGTAAATAAAAGAGCAGTTACCGCAATTTGGCGAATTTCGCGCTGTTTTTCAGTACCGCAAAAGCGAGATAAGAAATTTCGCGGTATTCTACACGAACCGTAATAGGGAAATTAATTGTCAAGCGGCATACACTTTTAGTAATTTAAATCCCCTACATGAAAAAAATAATAATGTTGGTGTAAATAAATACTCGTAATGAATTAAACTTTTTTTGTAAAAAATAAAAAAAAAACTGTGGTATTAGAATTAAATGCAAAGACTCCAAGTTTTAATATAGAGTCGACACTTTATTGGGCTGCTGAATACATTAGTATTAAATTAGAAGTTCTTTGAAAGATGCAACAATAATTGATTTGTCATGCTTCAAATGAAAATAAGCACTGTGTGTGATTAAGTGATAACAAATAGTATAGTTTTATTTTGACCTTCATTTAACGATTTATTAATTTCGCGAATTTTGCGGTATTACATAATATCCGATACCGCAATATCGCGGTATTGATTATTACTGTGGTATTGCTCTAGAGAGGACGTATATACGTAGATTAATGTCACTATTAATGTGTAATTAAATAAGCATCCATGGAAGTAAGCTTTTGGATGACAACTAAATAAAATATGTTGTTACTGTAATTTTGTGGTTATATTTATTGGTAAGTGGTAACATTTATTCGAAAGTTTTATTGTTCGACGTATGATCGAAAACGTGTAACGAGCATTCGCCGGGTTGTTTGTTACATAAGAGTATTGGTAACTCGAGGAAAATTTGATAACCCTTGTTCTTTACATCTTTGTTTGCTAACTATAATGAGGGAAGGTTTCAAATTATACCTACGTGACTAACTGGCATTGTTTTAACAGAATCAATTTATATGACTAGACAGCTTTAACAACACTCAACACACTTTATGTTAAATTGTTGTAAGCAAATTAAAATTTGGTTTTAGATTTTAATCTGCTTACAACAATTTAACATAAGAACGACTAATAAAAATTTATATTTCTAGTGGTCTGTTCAACATCAGTGAGGGTTGTACATCGCATAAACATCGCGCCGGTACCTATTGCAACCCAATCATCACCAGCCAATCGGCGCCTTGGTTGCATAACCGATGTAAATATTAACCAATCATTGACTATACGGCTCGGCCGATGCAAGTAATAAAGAGTATTCATATAATTTATTTTTGTCCTTCCCACTCTTTCGAATACGTCGATAGGTGCGACATGCAGCGTTGCGGAAGAAAAACGACGTTTTACTTAATTCCTAAAAAAACTAAGCCAGTTATCAAAAATCAATTTCTAAGCCTCTTTGATACAATTATTACCGACACATTAAAACAAAAATTACAATAAGATCCATTGTAGTTCTCAATAAAAATTAGAAAAATAGAGACTTTGTACTTTTGGGAGGACTCTATCGAGATATTATCCAATCGTGTTTCTGCTTCTCAGCGATTTTTGATTAAAGACTAAAAATACATGACATTTAAAATTAATTGTCTCTATAATTTTTAAACTACCACTAAAAATCGCCTTCTACGCCGTTAATCAATTAGTGCCCAAGATGTAACTTGCTATTAATATTTTTACAGAATCGTTGTACAGGATTAATAAGCCCATAAGTAGAACCTATCGCAGATTATAACACATTTGTCATGACATCACTACTACTCGTGTATAAAAATCGTGAACACTGTGGAAAATTTAGCATTTTAGTAGGTACTTGAACACGCAAAGGTAGCGTCGGATTACTTCCATAAATCATACCGTGCAGGGCTGTCAGTCATTATGTGGACCATTAAAAAATCATTAAAGTACCCTCGAACGACGCGCGGTGTGTGATTAGACCTTTATACGCGAACTTACTGACTTGTTAATCAAGGGAATCGATCCATTTCTTTTGTGTTCTGATTCTTTCTTTGATTGTGTGCTTGAATATTTAGTTGTATATATGCATCAAACATTACCACATAGCGTACCTACTACGTGGATATTGTATACAGTATATTATAATATTGACATGTACAGTGAGGCTCAAAAGCCGATATAGAATTAGCAAACAAAATCCTTTGCATGCATGTATTACATAAAAATATTTTTATCTACGCTCATTGCTTAAAGTTCGAATTATGAAATCAAAATGTGTCACATATTGACCTACTTTATTCACAGACTTCTATAATTATTAAAAAGTTATTCATTATAACATAGCTGTACTATGGAAATATCTCTAGATTGTTGAATAATTTCTATTACGATACGCGGCTCTGGGTTCCTGTATTTTTGTGTGTCGTCATCCCAGACCAGGGAATAACTTTCTTTTCTCTGTGGTCGTCATAGCCAAAAGAGAGTGTAGAGCCAATCCTCAATTTTGTTTTTTTTTATATAAGGAGTCCACAGACAACATTTAGTTGGTAGTCATGATCGACCATAGACAACAATTAATTCACGGAAACAATAATTTTTCCCTGCCTTATATGACTGATTAAAAAGTGTGTTCATACAGAATATTGAAAAGACTTATGTATAATTTTTGATTATTTGATTATCCACTAAAAATATAGTTTATCTGACTTGTATAAATATTTTTCTACTCTTTTTTGTTTCATGACTTTTAACAGACTATACGCAGTTTGCAACTGAATTTTGGCGCCATACCTAACTTTTAACATTTCAATGTGTTATTTTTGTTACTTAGTCAAAACTTAGCGCGGAAAAATGTCTAGCAGTGAAACGTACTAAAGAAAATTTAACTCCACCTGACATTTTAGTAATTGCAACAAAAATTACCCACAATCTTTTACCAACAAAGTGAAGGATTTACGATAAACGTTAGCAAGATTTTATGGTTTGGATTTATGATAATTTGAGCGTAGATAAAGTAGTGTATGAAACTCTACATAATTAGGTATTAAAACACTCGTGTGATACTATTAAAAAACTCGCCTGCGGCTCGTTTTTTAAACTCACACTCATGTTTTAATACCCCCCATTATGCATCCGTTTCATAAACTACTATAAACCAATAATCATTATTGCTTATAATATAGTTTATAATTTTTGACGACCTCCGTGGTTGAGTGGTTAGCGTGCCGGATTTCAAGGCGCCGCCATCTCTGAGGTTCCGGGTTCGATCCCCGGCCGGGTCAATGTAGAAAAATAAATTTTCTTCAATGTCTCGGGTCTGGGTGTTGTGGTACCTTCGTTGTTTCTGATTTCCATAACACAAGTGCATAAGCTACTTACTATGGGATCGGAGCAATGTATGTGATGTTGTCCTCTATATATTTATTTATTTATTATTATAAAAAAAAAATAATAATAACTTGCACACCGTTTTAGCCTCAAAGCTATCTTATGCACTTTTGACCACAACCATACCTAATTTTTTCGTGATTTAGTTGATGATGGCTATTTAAAAGCCATTTGTAAATAAAAACTTAAGCTTTAATGGTCTATAGATAGTGAAAAACTAAAAAATTGTAGGCAAGATTTATATGCATAAATATAAGCAGATAGGTAAGCATTCGCACTGGCTAGGTAGAATTCTATAAGCAATATGATTTTTGGAAAAAAAATTAAGCTCCATCAAACCTCCATATTTTTACGTCAGCTCCCGTACTCAAATGTGAGTACAAATATATCGCTCGTATTATTAAGGAACAATCGTGGTTTTCGTCGGAAATCATTATTCAAGTCGTTACGCCAATCAACCCTGACATATTTATCGTTTCGACGGACGTTGTTGGGCTTTCTTTAAGTTAAGGTCAATTTCAAGTTACATTAGGGTTGTAAAGAAATTTTCAACAAAGTAAAATATTTTTTTTTATAAATAATATATGTAATTCACTTGTTAACGTTATATTGCTTAAAGTTTTGTTGGTAGCGATTCTGTATTCGATTCTCGAGTTTAGACAAAAAATCAAACATTTTTTTTTCATTACTGTTGGATTTTTTTTACACAAAATTTTAAATCTAGTAGGCCTAGTAGCCGTACCGTTTTAAAAGTGATAGTAGATTTTATGCACACTAAATAAAGATACTCTTAATCAAAATCGCTACTATTGTGTTCGAAATACAAAAAAAAATCAAATTAGAATAGTTTTAAAATGATAGTTAAAGCTATTCTAACTGATCCAATCGGCAGTGTCAGGCCGGCATAATGAAAGAAGGAGAAGTACTCTTAATGTACGTACGATTATTTTTTTGAATGTTTATGTATGTTAATTTATTTTTCAACACACTTGCTCATAAAGTGGCTCTAATTTGACCGCAATTAGGCACATAATGACACCTATAATCGCAAACTGTGACTTTTCAATATTGTTATTCACTAGTGAGTTAAGACAGTTTTGTCAACACACTTGCTCATCGCAAACTGTGACTTTTTCATTACTATTATTCACTAGTGAGTTAGACAGTTTTTTTTTAATTTAATTTACTAAATAAAATTATTTTTAGTATTATTTTATTCACAAGTGTGTTGAAAAACGTCGTGTGATACACGTGAGTATTGATGATTACCGTCCTCGGCTATCTCAATGGCTCCTCAGCGGTAATCACCAACTTTACTCACTTGTACCATAAACTACTATTATAACATTGTCACAGAATAGCACAGCCCTGTTTAAGACTTGCTTACTTCACCTCAGTAGGTTGCCAATACATAGTTCCATTGTGCGAGCCCCAGCAAGTGATCCTACGGATTGAATTCGACAAAGGGAAGATTACAGTCGCTTCAGAAGTATCTATCCGTCTTGAAATATTTCTTTTTGTAACGAAATACGGGATTCGTATTGCGTGAGCTCTTGTTCACCTTTTGATATTGCTTGAACAGGATAACACGTCATTTGTTATGTGGGATGTGACGTCATATTATTTTGTCTTATTTATCGGTCATTTTACAGATGTTCGTGTGTATGTAGTTTTTGTTAGATTCCTTAGAAGAAACAACTGGACACTTAAACTAACCATTTCAATATGAAGAATTTTGTCTCTACTGAGGTCTCTACATTTTTCTTTCAAATGTGTCTAAGATAACCACTGACAATGACTACACTACAGAGGAAATTCCAAAATTCGATATCGAGTTACTAATATGTCGCTACAGAATACCTCGAGGAGGGATAAAATCTAAAAGGAGGTTGACAGGGACTCTTTAGTCTTAGCAAACTAAATGTGGAAAACTGCATTTGATAAGATTTACGTGACTGACTAGTCCTGAGTCCAGCATTGAATACAGAAAGGCTAGTGATGGTTAGGTATATATATGAAGAAAGAGAGCAGAAAGCCAATGAATTAAGAGGATGAGGCTACAAGTGGTAATAATTTCAGTAAACGTTAAACGACATTGATGCGTAAACCAAGCACTAAAATCGAATCAGCAATCGACGCGAGTTCACACTCTGTGGTCCACTCGACTCAACACCAAAGTGGGTAGTCGTAGTGGCCACAGTACATATACCCAACATAAATTAACCGTTCAAACCTGATAAGAAGTGTTCGCAATCTACTTTACAGTATTGCCAATTGGCAACGCGTGAATTATTCGGCCGCAAAACTTAACCAAGTGTCCTTTTTATACTCTAAAAGTTAATAAATGACTGCATGGTAATAAGTGATGTTGCAAAGCAGGCAAAGATTAGTATTAAATTTGAAGGGGTAAGATACTCACGGTTCCTAAAAAGCATCGCACCGAAACAATACGATAGTATACGGGGATGAGTACCGTCCGTAAAAATTCAAATTTTATTTAGTTTTTCGCTAATAGTGGGCTACTTATACATCGTAGGCCGCTATCCTAGGCAATGAGGTTTGCGAGCACAACATTTATGCAACCACATGTTTTTAATAAAAGCTCTGCTCAACAATGGCCGAAACACCTTAATTCTCTAATCGGTGAGTCTTTCCTGGTAGGGTAACCAATTGCTGCCTCCAGATAAGACCTGAGACAATTTCTTGATTTTTAGTGGACTCTTCGCAGCGGAAAAACTAAAGTAACGTTACTTTAGTTTTCAGTCAACAAATATTATGAATTTGCTATCAACCAACCAAATTTAAAACGGCTCAAAAAGGTGGAAATACAACTTTTGAATAAAAAGAGTTGAAAATATGAGATATTATGACTTATGAGCGAGCAATTTATTCATATTACCGCCATATTTATCAAATAGGATGCAATAACAACGCGCGCGACATCTTGTGAGAAATATACACTTGCGCCTTGGCAAAGCTCAGCTAGCGGGCAAATATTTCTTCCCGTGTTGCCAAATTGGCAATACTGTTAAGTGGAGTGCACACACTTGTCGCCACAGATCTCTGTAGTGACGACGACGCGACGGTTAATTCCCGCCGAATGCACTTAGCTTCGGCTTTCGAGTGGTGTGTAGAATGTCAATTTGGATTCATTACTTGTAGTTTGCTGATTCTTGAAATTGACGGTTTCAGCAAAAGTCTATTACCTTCATTAACGTCCGATTGTTGGGCATAGTCCTACTATATAGAAAATATTTTATGGAGATTGCATGCTGCTTACCTACAATAGCAAATTGGCAATACTGTTGAGTGGAGTGCACACACTTGTCGCCACAGATCTCTGTAGTAATAATGACGTGACGGTTAATTCGCTCCGAAATTCGGTTCTCTTCCTGTGATGTGGAGTGTCAACTTGGATTCATTACTACGGTATGCAGATTCTTGTGATTGACAGTTTCATCAAAAGCTTTTTGCGTCCGAATGAATATTGCTATGAAGATTACAGGCTGATCCAGTTGCAAATTAGCAAAACTCAATATAAGCTCACTCGTCGCTGCAGATATGACGTCCCGAAGGTTAATTAGTGGCAAAAGTAGTTAGCTTCGGCACAAATGTGAAGTATCCTCGGCTGACGTGTGGAGTAGATACTTGGATTTATTTTACAGTTTACAGGTTCTTGTGATTATTATCACTAGCCCAATACAGGGCACATGTTATTCGACTCTCTCATCTAGGAAACAGAAATAGAGGTTCCACGCTATTCCAACGTCAAATTGGCAATACTGTCAAGTGAAGTGCACACACTCGTCACTACAGATACGGCGGTTAATTTGTACCGATTACACTCAACTTCGGCTTTCGATTGGTTCGGCTGACGTGTGGTAGAGTCAAGTCAGATTCATTACTGTAGTTTGCAGATTCTCGTGATTGATAGCTTCAGCATCATTATCACACTCATACGCACCACACAGATTTGAGATTTCCTTAAAATTGGTCAAGTGCTAGTCGGGCTCGCGCACTCAAAGTTCCGTACTATCAAGACCAATTCTCCAAAGTATTAAAGTGAACGTCCACCCACCAAATTGAAAAAGAGCAAAAGTTCAAGTTTGTTATATGGGAGCGCCTCTTAAATACTTTTCTCTTTTAATTTTTATCGTAGTGTTAAGGCTAATGCTCACACAAATAGATAATTAAATATTCTGTGAATATTTAAGCGTCTACCTGTTGCCGTTATCAATACCGGACAAAAAAATCACGTTTGTTGTATGGGAGCTCCCTTAAATATTAATTTTATTCAATTTTTTAGTGTTTGTTGTTTTAGCGCCAAAATAAATCATCTGTGAAAATTTCAAGTTTTTAACTATCAGGGTTCAGGAGATACAACCTGGTGACGGACGGCGAAGTCCCGTAATAGGGTCCCGTTTTTATCCTTTTGGTACGGAACCCTAAAAATGACGTATGTATGGAATTTCCAGTGTTTATCAAAACAGGTGTTGACTTAAATATACTTAGAGGCTTAACAACATCTATCCTAATTTTAAATGTTACGTCTACACTGCAGCATACCAAGTTCTTCAAGAATATAATTTTGGGTGAGGCATATATATGTAGGTATGTAGGTACATATTAAAATTCGTATACGGATTCAAATTAATCAAGCCTAACGTGAGGTAGCACAGGACACGGACAGAGGTCAGAGTCAGGTCAGATGTCAAAAATGATTAATATACATTGGGAAACTGTCATCTTTAATCCAGCTTAGCTTGACTTGAACCTCTAGCTGCGATTAATAACGTCTGCATGGTAAATTAACGTTTAATATTTAAGTAGGACACTGATTTTAACATAAATGAGAGAATTTTTGACCACAGCCCTGTGACTGTTGGCGTACTCTAGGATTATAACAAGAGGTCCCTTCACAAGCAGTTTGGGGTTAAAATGCTTCTAATTTTGATTCTTCTGTAACGGCTAGTTATCACTCTACTGTTAGTTTCAGTATATTATTGTAAATAAAATTATCTATATATCTATATTTGTATATTTGTATAATTCTATATTTGTATAATTCTCGTTTCACAGGGCTTGCATGAAATCTCTTACAAAACTTCTTAACCGAATTTGATGAAGTTTTTGTGTATATGCGATAGGTCGTAAGATATTGATCATACCCGTAAATGACAAAACAACGCCCGGTCAGCTACTATAAATAAATAAATAAATAAATAAGCCTTTATTTCCCAAAAGATAGTTACAAACAATGTTAACATTTTTCTTTTTTTTACAAACAATATTTCAATATGTACATATAAACCGTGCATGCTCACAAATACAATTTTATTCTGTTCACTATTTTTTACTAAGTAGGTATAATAGTCATAATAATTGCAAGAAAATAACAATATCTCTATCATTTATGAATAGGTAATGAATAGTATCTATACAAGTGCTATTTCTGTCCAGTAGGTACGAAACATAAATTTTCTTTGTTTGGTACATATTATATTACATTATATTATCCTGCTTACTTAATATATAAAAGATTTATACATATATATAATATTATCATTTTCCGTTTTTTTCATGTGATTATAGCTTATTAAAATTATTGAATTATAAAAATTTTTGTTTCAATACAGTGGCTAATTTTGATATGTGATAGTTTTCATAAATTTGACTAAAATCAAAACAATGGCAGTATACAATTTTTCATTTAGCCTTTTACATAAAAAGATATCTAATGTAGGTAAGTTTAGTTATGAAATAATTAAAAGGATATTACACGACAAGCAATGCAAATGATTTACAACTTATTGTCATACTATTTTTATATATCTACAAGGTTTTACCACTTTTTTTATTTGTTTACTTGCATAATTTTCTTTGCTTTTAATTAATAGTATGAATTTCTTTGTATAATAATAAAATAATTATTTATTAATTTTTATTAGATAGGATATATTTCACTTTTGGGTCCCCATTGGATGGGTTCAGGCCTCCTCGGACATACTCTTGGAAGAAAACTGTTTCTGTTTTGATACATTTGATTTAAGTAGGTACTTTTGTAATATGGCGAGGGTTTTGGTCATGAAGCTTCCGCAGCGACCACCTGTACTGGAAGCTAAAGAATAACATTCATTATTTTTTGTTATTTTTATTATGCTTTTTTGGGAGGGGCTTCTTTGAAGAGGTGTTTAAATTTTCTAGGGATTCCGATGAGTTCCTTTTCTTTTTAGAATGCTCAGTATTTTCATTCAAAATTATGATTTCGTTGTATTTAATTATTGCGTTTTTTCCTTCTTCTCTTAACTTCTTTACTTTTTCGTTTAAATTTTTTCTCTCTCTTAGTATTTTCTGTGTATAATGTTCTTTAATGTAATATGGCGTGTCTTTTAGAGTGTTTTGACTTTTCAAAATTTTTAATTTTTTGCCTACAGTCGTGAGAGACAGTATAATCGGCCTAATTTTGTCGCTTCTTTTCCCTAATCTGCGCACCGATTCTATTTCGGTAACAGACAGTTCTACCGACATTTTTTTGTTGATGAATGATAACACTTCTACTGTTAAGTCTTCATAATTTTTCTCTTTCTCTTCCACGCCAAAAATAACTACATTTTTCCTTCTGATGTACTTTTCCATTTGATCTATCCGTTTCTCTTGTTCCTCGATTTTGTTGTTTGATTCATTATACCTGGATTGAAATTCAGTAAATTTCTGATCTATTAGACCAATAATGCTTTTAGCTAAATCTGATATCTCTTTTTTCTGTATTTGCATTTGATTGTCTATGTTTTTTAACATTCGCATCATTTCTTCCATATTATCGGTACCTAAGTTAGGTAATAGCGGCAACTTTCAAAATTAATTTTTGAATATACAACTAGATGGCGGTGTAGTTAATATTCTTTCCGTCTTAGTACTGCTTTACCGACGTCTGACATCAACAATGCTATATTGAAGAATTTGTAGGTTAGATTTTGAATAATGGTACTTGCCTCTCGTTTCAGTAACAATTTTAGACAATTCACTTTTGTTTTGGTTTGAAAAACAAACCTAAAGAAAAAGCAACGTTGCGCAGTTTAAGACACTTTAGAGCCACACTGCCGTGATTTTGCCGCACCTTCGACGAATCTAATTTTGACTGTTTCTTCGTTTAGTTTTGAGTTATTCGTGAAGAATTATAGAAGATCACTTTATTCTTGCACTATTCTAAAATAACTGCACGCTTTTTACTTTCAAAATGAACGATAACTATTTTTAAATCGGCAAGAAATACGGACTCAATGTTGACGTTGCGCACTGCTACTATAGTATATAACTAGCTGTTGCCCGCGGCTCCGCCCGCGTGAATTACAATTTTTTTACATAATATACCTTCCTACTGGAATTCCTTGATTTTTCGCGGGATTCTGGTGTGATGTTGTACAGAAACCTGTTCTTACTTTGCACGGGTTATCTTGTGGTGATTTTGAAAACTCCTTTTTCTTAATAATAATATAAAGTTTCATTAATACGTAGTTGAAAGATCAAAAGGACGATTTTAACTGTCGATATTTCGACCCAGTGGCACAGGTCGTGGTTACTACGTGACCACGACTTGTATCAATGTATCGAAATATCGACAGTTAAAATCGTCCTTTTCATTGTGATTTTTATTCTGAAACCACGAAATATGTCAAAAATTATTAAACCATGTGAAAAGTTGTACTGGTGGTAGAACTCTTCTTACAGAGTTCGGCCGGGTAGGTACCACTGGGATAAATTATTCTACTAACAATATTCCCCAGCCCAACATATTATAAGAGTCTTTTAAAAATCTTTGCTTCATCTCAATACAATCCAAAACATCAGAATGGACAATGGCTATATATTTCTTTACGTATAAAAAGACCTTAGATGACAGTCAGTCGGTTAGGATCGATAAGACCTGAGTTAAAAATATTTGTGAACCATTATCTTACCCTTTCCATATTGCGGATGATAAAGTTTAAATCTGTTCATGTGTTAACAGTGCCATCTTAATATAAAGTCAGGAAACAGTAAATAACATGACAGTTAATTTTTATTAAAAAAAATTCGGTAGTACCTATCTCAGAGTTTTACATTCAAGTTCCACATAAATTGTAGAGATGGCGCTATACGGTATAACGTAGCGATGACGCCAGTTACATGATTTTTGTTCACCCTAAAAGTGAAAAATTTTAAACCATACAAAATTCCTGCTAAGCCTATTTATTTACGGCTGTAAGGGTACTCCAGTCTTACTTGAGCCCTACGTCCTAGCCCTAGGTTCTTTGTGCATTCCGAGTTTCAAGTCACCTACCTACTTGAACTTAAAGGTTCTGATGTCTGTAATTTCTGAACTACAAAAGTGATGATGATAAGATTTGTATGAAATAATCTTTAAAGAACCTCCTTTCTAACAAAAAAAGAATGAATGGAATCGGATAACGCGTTAATGAATTATAACTAAAAAACGTTTGGACTTTGATGCCGTCTTCCAGGGAAACCATGATGAATTTCGGGACAAAAAGTATCCTATGTCCTACCTCGGGGTATGAACTATAATCATGTCAAGTTTCATTTAAATCCATCCAGCGGATTAGACGTGATGCCCGGTCGTGAAACAGACAGACAGACAGACAGACAGACAGACAGACAGACAGACAGACAGACAGACAAAAATTAAACAAATTACAGTTTTGGCTTCAGTATCGACTAAATAGTGTCCTCCAACAAAAATTTTCAAAATATCTTCAATGTACAGAATTCGACCCTTTACAGTTTTATTATAAGTATATATAATATATATATATAGATTATATATAAGTGTAAGCTTAATCATTCATTCTGCATAAGTACCTAATGGATCCCTAAAACTCAATGAGGTCTTATAGCGGTCACAAACTAAAATATTGTAATTGACTGGAAAGAAGGTGTTATTGTTATAAAGGTTAAGCTGAAGAAAATTCAATGAAAATCTAACCCTTAGAGCATGAGGGGTCGCAGACATCAGGTCGTATGTCATATTATGGGGACGGAGACCCATACATTAGCATTAATAATGCTACCGATCCAAATTAACCTAAAGTGGGGAAACTGGGCGGTTCCTTTCGTATACAAATTCCGTCTATATGATTAATGGTCTGCTAAAGGTGCCTTAAGTAATCCAATAATACTATCTTTAAAGGAATCTATGCTAAGGTCGATCTTGGATGGTATTTAGAATTTACTGTAAAGATTCAGCGCTAATGTTTAGGAGAGTAATTAATGTATTCATACATATTACATTACAGATACTGATGATAATGATCAACGTGGTTGTTGAGTATATGCGTGATCCCGAAAACAGTTTTCCGTAAGTATAGTGATTTTTTAAAAATGATTCTTGTTAACTCGCAAGCTTTCCTTACGTTCTGTAAAATGAAGAAAAAGTAGAAAAGAGGAAGGCTTAATGAAATTTAATATCTGTAAGTCAAAAGAAGGCTATACATATAATGTGGAAAGTTAAAGTAACTACGCGTATAAAGATCTATACTCAAAGGTGTAAAAAAAAAATGCCAGGATCACAGAAAAACTGGGCACACTACACAGAAAATAGCATAACTCCTAAGAAATAATAAGTGTGTTTAAAAGATCAAATGTGAAAACTAAAACACTTTTAAGGTGTTGCGGCCCTACCAGCCCGCGAAATTCAAATTTTATTTAGTTTTTCGCAAATATTAGACTAACTACACATTGTAGATTTATGGCAATGCATTTTGCGGGCCTATATACTTCTTATGCATCTACATGTTTTTAATAAAAACTTTGCTCGAAAGTTCCCACTCATCTCATATTGGTTCCCGAAAGATATTTTTTTGCAGTTTCCCAGAATTCGAGCTATCGGGAACCAATATGAAGTAAATGAGTATTGTTGAGCAGAGTTTTTATTAAAAACATGTAGATGCGTAAATGTTGTGCCCGCAAAACTCATTGCCATTAGTCCTCGATGTATAATTAGCCCGCTATGAGCGAAAAACTAAATAAAATTTGAATTTTCGCGCCCGGATGGTACCCATCGCCCTTAAGGATCTTTCCAATATCAAGTTGACCCAAGAAACTTGCACTCGACTCGGTTAAATGAGCAAAACAGTGGTATAAAATTTAACATTTCCATAAGTTTTCATTACTGTTATTCTCCGGAACGTTTGTTATTCTTCACTCGACGTTTTGTTTCACAACAACTACTTGACACAGAAAAAGTGCTGCAAAAACTAATGCAGCGTTTCAGCGTTTCAGTGATGCGGTATAAACACAAGGTCACGTAGCGTAGGCTTTGCGCGGGCCACGGGGCGCGGCCGCCGGGCGTGAGAATATTACAATAGTAATACTTTTTGTTTATGATAACAAATGCTGGGGCGTAAGACGAATGGTTGCGCGCCCCTGGATTACCAATGCGATTGTGTATGCCTGGATTAATCTGCGATGTGAGATTTTGGGATGCGGTTGATTTAGAGGAATTGTTCATCTCAGTAGTTGGTAACAGTTTGGTTTTCAAGTCATTAAAATCAATTAGGAGTACGAAAAATACTGATGATCCCTTTTAGATCGGTCGTGTGGATTGGGAAATCAGTGCAGACTACTTGTAATTAAGAATGACCAAAGGTTGTATCAAGGATTCTCGTTAACCAAAACCAAAATATCGTAGGAAGTTAAAATAGTGCTTTTTAAGAACCATTGGTACTAGAGATTTTGTTTTTCATATCCGGAATTTAATTATGCATACAAAAAGGTGCTTTCTTTTTTTGCTGCTTGCTTGATTTTGAGCTGTGAAATGAGTAGATCAAACTTTAGAAGCGACTCTCAAACCGAATCACTAAAAAACCAATAAGGTGACTAAAAAACCACCCAAATTCAATATAATTTAACACTAAAGATGGACATCGTGGTGATGAGATGAGATTGCCAAAATGTCATAAAGATTAATGATTAACGATTGCAAGAGCAATTACGTACACTTATTAACAAAATTTTATTGTTGCGTTTAAACTAATAATCCAAACAAGAATAAAATAATTAATAAATAGAATTTTTTTAAATAGTTTTGTGAGGGGTACATCGCTCACCCATCTCCGTGGAAGCCTATGTTATAGAACTAACCTTGAACATCCAAAAGCGGGTTGTACTTCAGCGGGCCGAGGTAGAAGATGAGGCTGTTGCTGGTGTGTGACGTCACAGTCAGGGTGATGTGGCCCTCGTGGCACGCGGGGGGCGAGGGGTACATCGCCCACCCGTCTCCGTGGAAGCCGATGCTGGTCTGTTCACAGTGGGGACCGTTCCAACCTTCGGGGCATTCGCATTTGTCCGCGAATGGGGTTCCTAGAAAAAATAAGTCTATTGAATGCGGTGATTAAGTTGACCCAAAATGGCAGTCATCTTCGCAAATACATCTCTTCACGTCTCGCTTTACACGCTTCCCCTCACCCAGTTGACACATGAAAATGTGTTCTACACATCAGGGTTCAATTTATAGTACGCCACCGGCATACCGCCTAGTGTAAACAAAAATAATAGAAATAACTTATTTATTCAATAAATTACTTTACAAAGTAAGTAACTCTCTGCGAATGCTGATACTGTCAAACATGAACTGCACAGTGCACTTTATACAAGTGGCCTAATTTAGTGACGCCACGAGTGATGACGCAATCTAAGTTGCGAGCTCAGACGCGCTTGCTTTACAAACTTAATGGCAACACTGACTACATGTGTGCTCGACATACGTAGAATCAGTGTTGCCAAGTGAAGGCATTATTATGGCAAGACTAAAACTTAATACCGGTCAATCTTCGTGAAAACGTCTGTTAGATTGTAAGTATATTCGATTAATTTTGATAGTGAAAAATACGCCAAAAATACAGAAATACAAAGCGGGTCCTATCTAAGAAATGAGCAAAACTCGTGGTTGATAATAATAATAATTAATGCATAGCCATTCGCTACAGTGGTGACCCCGACGTGATTTGAACACGAAACCGAGTTTTTAAAAACCGAAAAACTACGATTGGTTCGCATTGTGTGTCGTATCAGCCGTGATTGGCCGGATGACGTAGTCTGTCAACTGCACTGATCAACCGACCAATCGGAGTTTTTAATGGGGTCACATTTGAGTGGCAGTATACTGTGTATCAATTTTATCTATACATATTAATGCTTTCGTATTTCGATGGCTATCACCGCTTTATTAATTAGTTAATTAATCCACTCAAACAAATAAGCTTACCTCCATTCAAACAAATAAGAGGTTCCTCAACATCACAAGTGCACTCGGATTCGACCCTCGCAGAGACGCCTACAAAACTTGTGGTGTTGGTGTACACGGATAGCGGGACATTGTTCTTCATCAGGACGTTCCGGCACGAGTCCTCGCACTGCTCCTTCTCTATCAGACACTCGTCGATCTTCACCATGTATATCTTGGCCTGGAGCTCTTCTTCCAGCTGGGGGAACAACGAAAAGAATTTTGTAAGGAAAATCCTACTTCCTACTAATATTATAAACGCGAAAGTTTGTAAGTATGGATGGATTAATCTTTGTTATTCTTTCACGCCGCAACTACTGCACCGATTTAACTGAAGTTTGGAACATAGATAGCTTATAACCCAGATTAGCACATAAGCTACTTTTCATCACAGAAAAATCCACCGTTCCCAAGAGATTAGCGAAAAGCCGAAATTCACGCGGGCGGAGCCCCGGGCAACAGCTAGTTCAAGCAACCTCCTGATTTAGTGGATGAAACTGCGCGCAGTAGATATAAGCTCTTATGAAAAGTCAAAATTCTACAACCAAGCTCGAAAAGCAAATTAACAAAGTGAAAATTAGAAAAATGGCAAAAACTCTAGATATTTTCAATATGCTACAGTATGGAAGTTAATTATGTAGGTGCAAAACACTCCTAGATAATATAAGCAACATCTCTTTATAACTCCCGATAAAGTTCGTCCAATTAGTCTTGAAACATTATATTTGTATTAAAATAGCGCTACAATCATCCGAATGCACACAGCACAAGCCTCAAGAATATCTGTCGCGCACGGATAGATAAATCGTAGCGGAACTTGCTAATGACATCGTTAGTTCGGGATATTATGTAAAGAAATACCGTGTTTGCTGCAAGATTTCTAAAATATATTAATAAATATTATACTGAAGGTAGTTTATACTTTGACACTTTCATAATATAGCCGGTGGTATAGCTTTGAGTTTCGGTTTGAAGTAGAGTAGGAGTAACATTGCAAAAGTCGATAATTCAATGAAGCTGAAAACTAGTCTGATTTACTCCGCAATATTGTAAAGTAGGTAGTGATTAATACTTCGATACTTTCGTTCAGCTTTCAGATTTTGTTTGAAGTAGATGTAATGTTAGCGAAACTCTTTTAATTTGCTTTACCATCGCTTTTGATGAGAAATTTTTGGCTCGGCAAAAGAGTAAAAAAAAAATTCAATTATCAAGACCAACGGAGGTCGGAGTATCTCTAACTTAAATAATCACGTCTAATACAAGTACCCCTAACTTTAATAATTCAATTCCTTGGTAGGCTAGTTATGATCCTAATAAACATAATCCTCTTTAATATTTCAAGGAGATTAGGACAGCAAACCTTGGGGCGCGTTCAGCTTTAATTATTTCCCAAATAGGGTATGTTTATCAATTCAAGTTTTCACGGCACGAAAGGTTAAAGATCCATAAGCTTACGGCAACAGTTAAGCCTAATTCATGGAAATGATTTGTCAAGATTAGGAATGGCGTAACTGCTGTATGTCGCTCACGTCAAAGGAAACACGGAGTGCGAATGTAAAACAATATTTTGGCTGATATAAATAGCCATATGAATTATAACGTTACAAGAATTTCGCTCTACCCGCGAAATTTGACGAAATTTAGTTTGTTATTTTTTCTTACATAGTCTAAAAAGAAAGTTTAAAAATAGAATATAATTACGTCTTAAATTATGTGGTAGTTTTGTATTTGTTTAGTAAATTTTCAATAAATGAGGAAGTATTTATACCCACGACAGAGTACGGGACGACGAATTTCTTCGATTTATAATAATACTGATAGGTTCTTACTTACTTTTAATCGGGGAGTTATAAAAATAAATTATCTAATCTTTTTTCAATAATAAGCCTGCAACAGTCATGGGTGTTTTTAAAATCTTTTTATTTTGCACTTTATCGACCAATGAGACTTCCCTTGCAAAGATAACGCGGGTAAGCTGGTAAAGGAGAAACTTATCAAGCACTTATATGATAAACTGTCTTACCTTCTCCTGTATTCCTATCACCATACTGTCCAATTTCTCCGCTTCGAAGTACGGCGACCCATGCGCCGAAAACCGAACGTCCAAGAACGCGTCCTTTATAGTCAACTTGCTGAATACCGTAAAAACATCTACGTTGTCCATAGACTTGTTATACAGCTCTGCCAGGCGGCGGTGCAGCTTGTCCTTCTTACTCAAACCCTGCGGAAAGAGGATGGAGATAAGAATTTTACTATGCACCCTCATGTCGTAAAGGTATCTTGAAATGATCTCGACGTAAACAGAACGACAGTAATGTGTCATCGTCAAGCTTATTTCTGTTTGTACTGAATCACGAACTGTTATTATCATAAATGTATTATAAGCAGGTGGTACTAAACTAGACGGCAGTAGCCTAGAATTTTGCATTATTGTTTTTAATTTACTAAGATTCTCTGCAAGATTTCAAAAAATCAATGCAAGGTCTCGAGCAGTGATTGTCCAGTAGTTCAGAGTTGAGACGTCTGCCTCCTAATTAAAGGTTTAAGGGTCGAATTCCAGACAAGCCTCTCTACATGTGGTAAATAAATATCACTTTATTTACCTCATGTAGAGAGAAGACAAAATACTAAAATTAAGCGTGTAATAAGAGAACAATGTGTATAAGGTGGACTTAGGGACTTTGGGACTTACAGCAAAGTTCGTTAAAACATTAAGCCAGAACTTTGGTTCGGTACAAAGTTTCTAATAGCTGGTAGGGCTAGTTTAATCTTTGCACAATAATTTTACTCACTTACTTAGTTACTTACTGCATTTCTATATCTGTGAGTTTCGTAACCCAGTCATTTACTCCATAATATTAGTTGTACTTAATCTTACTTATCCCGAATCATCACCAAAATATCCCCAACTGAGTTTGTTAAGGATTCTTCTCAGTTCAAGTCGCGTTGGAACCTTCGTAAAGTTAGTTTTAAGCCGTCTAACTATTATCACTTCTAATAAGTTTTTGAGTGGGTATGCAAAAGTGTCTGTAAGGTTACGCCTACATGAAATTTTCATTTTATTTTGTAGAAGAACAATATTGGAATATAGCTTCTATACAAAATAAGATTTATAAAAAAAGTTTTTTTTATGTAATAATATCATCGCTATTGAACTAATTCTAAAAACTGCTTAATTTTTGAAAGGTAAAGGTATTTGTGCCTATGTAGGTATGTTACGATATGGAAGGCGAACAAAATGAAAGGTATATAACTTCAATAAACGCGACTGTTTAAAACAACTTAAATCTGCACAAGCAAACCTCGAATGTACTAAGAAGATAAGTTAGCGTAGATTTCCGATGTATATTCCAAGGATAACATCCTCTTTAGTGGAGGAAAGCAGATCGATGCAGATTTGTCGACCTACGACCGGGGATCTCTTTTCACTGGTATTGAATTGTGCAAGACGCTCGTACGATGCATTTTTCAGATAAGCCTAATGTCCAAGCATTTCTAAATCTATAAGAAAACATCTTGATTTTAATAAAATTTTGAGCAAGGATATTGAAATATTAAGTACTTTTATATTGAAAATCGAACAGATAATAATAATCGAGACTTTCGTGCTCCTAATTTCCTATAAATTAAGGTTTAATTGTGGATTTTAATCAATTATTTTACCCAATTTTTAATAACAAAAATACAAAATCTTCTGAAGTATAGTCATATCCAAACGCAGTGCTGAAAATCGTCAGTAACAACAATGACGGTACGTGACATCACGATATAAGCGTAAAACTCAGACTACATTAAAAAAGCCTGTGTCACTTTTTGTCGATGTCGGTGCAAAAAATCACGCTAATCCACCGTTCCATTGTGGCGACGTCGTTGTGGCGTTTACCATGAAAATGTTTTAATGAGTAAACCTTAAAAGATAGACATGTAAAACTTTAAAGAATAAAAATCCGTCATACATAATTTTTACGCAGCGTGTGCACGCAACGGAAGTTCCCTAAAAGGAATAATAAGTTTTACAGCGCAACATTATTTATAGATGCTCTGATCCTATTAGTACTGGGGCCGTACCATCAATTCTTATAGCAGTATTATTGTAAAATTGTTGTGATATTTTCATACAGTGCCAGTATGAAAATTTTAAAACAATATTACAATAATACTGCTATAAGGGGGTGGTACGGCCCCTGGTCGTAGCGTGACATACAGCGTGTTATACAGCCTAATAGCCTTCCTTGATAAATGGTCTATACAACACAAAAAAAAACAATTCTGATCAGTAGTTCCTGAGATAAGTGCGTTAAAACAAACAAAATATAGTTTATCTACTTACATCTGCTTCAGGAATGATAAAATCCTCAGCGGTGACGTTCACGAAGCGAATGGAGCCGGACTTGTCGACCGCCTCCTCGGGGATCTCCTTTATCGTCACGTTCACTGTTGCTTCGACCCAGTGGAATGGCACCAGTGGCTCGTTCTGCTCCGTCACCTATTGACAACAAAGGGATTTAACTTTTCCGGAACCCGACGTATTGAAGTAAAATAGTCTATTATGCCGGCTATACACTCCATTCTAACGTTCAAGCGCCATGATGCTGCAGGCTTGATCCAACCTGTAGTTCGTCTATATATACCCACACACGATCATTTGAAACTGTCCAATCTGCAGCGATGATCTTTGATTTAACATATAAAGGATCAGCACTAAGTGACGTCACGCATGTAGTATTTTTAGGCTCCGACCTGAAGCCCGATTTTAAATTTATAAAAACTGTAAAATGGCGCTGATGTAAGCGACCGACAGCGGTATGTGCTGCCAGCGGTACCGAAATGCCGAAATGTACGACGCGCGACGCCACATTTGAGGAATTTTTGGCTTCAACATACGTCATATCACATCATTCTCGTCCTCTTAGCGTATAGCGTATTTAGTCATTGTGATCAGTTGATGCCATGCCATCATCAGTGAGAATGCGCGCACGACACAAGTCATTATGTAGAACACAGCAACAGTACTTGAAAATCATACTGAAAACTTTATGGTGGCTGCAAGCGTAAGGAGTCGCATTCGTTGGTCTCCAAGAACTAAGTACCTATACGACGTCAACGGAAAGGTAATCTGTGGTCGTCGGAACTCGTTAATGATTCGAGGAGATCCAATGTTTATAAAAATGAAAAATCTTCCTAAAAATGATATGTCGTATAATTTTTAGGGAAGATTTTTCATTTTTTCATTTGGGTTTGCGAAAATAATTGCCCTAAATTTTAGCCTAAAGGGTAGAAAAATTGGCCTAAGGGGTATTAAACGAAAAGATGCTAACTTTTCAGTATTCACACAGCACTAACTTAAATTAAACGCAACCCTGAACGGCTCCCTAAAACCGGGAACTTTCAAGTAAATCGGGACATTTGGCACCGCTGCCTAGAACTTAAGGCAGGTCAGGCCACGCGGTGCTCAACATTTAATTATTAACTTTACCGCAACTTAGGCCCAAGAGAACAGGCAAATATAAATAGAACCAGAAATAGAGATAAGAGAATTCTTTTCAGTCCTTATTAATTTTTCAACTATAACTATAGTTCTTCGGCAGGAGATCCGAAAGGCGAAACGAAAAATATTTCGGGCATTCTCGCTTAAAAAAGTTGCTTAAATTTTCAGCTGAAAAATGAGCATCGTAAAAAGTTAATTAAAGCTGTCTGAAAATTAATTAAAGCAGTATTTATTTTCCGTAAGGGCTATCTATGGCTGTTAGAAATGAAAATACGCGCAGAATGATTTAACAAGCGTTTTGAGGTGTGCCGTGGTATTACCTTATTCATTCTATTTCTCTATCTTATCGATTGCTATCGTATTGAAAGCCTCGGATTTTTCATTCCCTAACATTTTTTCGCTCTCAATCTAACAGTTGGAGTGCACTGTAGAAGTCACAATATCTCGTTACACGCGCGGCATTAAAATGGGAAACAGACTTCCTGGTGTGCTCTCTGTCTCACTTGCTGACTTTGCAGGCAAGAGACGCCAACTTGTAACAACATTTTACTGCACGGCAGTGAGAAATTAATACCTGGTTAGCGATTCACGCAAGAAAACGCTTGTGAAATGAACAGTGAAATGAAGTCGAGTCGAAGTACATTCAATTCTACACTCTATTACAATAAACGTAAAGTTAATTTTTCAGTGTCAATTTTTCGTTTCATTTCACGAGTCTTTTTACTCGGTGTGTCAAACAGTACGTGAATCACATAGCAGTATAACTAAAACCATAATGATGACCAACTTACGTTAAACCTCAGTATGTAGGTACCATTGGGGGTTCCCTCCTTCATAGTGATCATGCCAGTGTTGCTGTGCACGTCGAAGTAAGGGCTCCTTTGCTCGTAGGACGGCAGCCACATGAACCGTTTGTCGGGAAGGTCCCAGTCGTCTGGATCGTTGACGAATACTCGACCGATTTCCGTATCTGGTGCTTCGCCCTGCACAAAATAAAAGAGTATAGCCGTTAGGTTATAAGGATACCAATAATTAAAAAAAAGCATGCGCTAAAATGAAAAATCCATTCTCATGCGATTTTTAAAGCGTCTTTAAGACAGTTCTTATCCTCTACCGATGGCAGAATGAAGTTGCTTTTATCATAAACAATAGGAACCGGTCAAGTGCGAATCGCGCACCGGGACATTCACGTGGGCGGAGCCACCGGCAACAGCTAATAAAAAGATAAATATAAACAATATCCACCCCCCTATAAAAGCTTTTACGAGTGAAATTATAACAAAATGACGCACCGATCTCTGTCAATGTATAAATGTACCCGCATATTTGGTTACAAGCAATTGACGCAACGTATACGCTTTCAGTACAATAACTTACTTCAGCATATGAAATTATGTAAAGGGAACTCAATGAAATCCATGTTATTGTTGTGTTATTGTACTTGATTGCGATTTCACCTGATGCAGATTGTATGAAAAGATGCTAAAATAAGGCTGCCTAGGGTTATATATAATGCGAGTATATTAGGCATATGCCTAATATACTCGTATTATATTGCTATAAGTTACTACACACACCAAGGATGGTTTTGTATAGGCTAGTGAAGCAATTAAACGCAGCAATCTATCTCAAGGAAAGTTTTTGGCGCTTTTGCCCCTTTGCACACGGCTCGTAAGCCTAAGCGTATCGTAATGACGCTACGCATAACAATATGACAATTACGCCTCCTACGATTCGCTGCAACACCGCTTCGTCTGTCTGTTTGAAAATTTTCGTGCCCGTACGCGAGCATTACGCTTACGCTTACGAGCACACGGCTCGTAAGCGTAAGCGCAATCCTCGCGTAAGGGCTATTGTTTAAACGTGTGCAAACACCATCTTCAAAGTCTTGTGCAAAAGCCGTCAAAGTCGTAGGCATTAGCTAGATAGGAATAAATCAAAGACCGCAACACCGCACTCAGGCTGCGGGGTCGGGAGTTAGGAGCGGGCCCCGGCTCTTAATGAGGCGACGGCTCGCCCGCAACGCGACAGAATGCCCCGCTGTAATGAAGATACTTAACGACTTCTTCCCGAATTAAACGCTCAATTTATATTAGTGGCTGAAAGGTCCGTTTCGTCTTAAGTCGGATAGTCCCAGGACGCTTGGTAAATTAAAGTTTTTGATGTGTAACGTCTGCTCTTAGTTACTGTTTTTTTTTTTGGAAAAGGAACGAAAAATGTAACCGGAAACCCACGCTATTTGATTTGACCAATGATCGCAAGCGGTGCATTTGCGTAAGGCACGACATACTGTCGGACAACATAGTGTACAGATGTTACACATCATATGCGACTACTGTAAGGCACGTTATTTTTATCTGGTTTCCGTCAAATCATTGGCCAATACTTCATTGCTTTCTAGCAGTTAAATTCTAATATGATTTTCATTTACATAAGAGATTCGATTGCTTTGTGAGTTACGTATATTGATTATGGGCGTAATTACTCGAAACCTGTAATTCAAAGCAGAACCCCCTAAATAAAATAAGAGGTCGAAGAGCTACCCGTACTATTCAATTGTACCCCTTTGATTTTCTTTAACCCCTTCTAGCCAATAAGGTTGACCGGCAACACTACTTTATCCGACAACACTGTTTACTCCATGAAGATGGCCTTTATAATAACGTCTTCAAAAGAGTTAGTCTTAATCGTTAGCGACTTCTGCCCTCCGATTGACTGACATAAATGAGGGACCCAATCAGCGGTTAGAATAAGTAAACGATTACGATAACGATGAATACGTTTTTCTTAGACAATCTGGGATCAGGTATCTAATATCAGATCTTGCGGAATGGAGTTTTAAAGCTAATCAAAGGGCACCGCACCGCACCGCATTCAACTCTCACAGTCAGACCCGCCTGGTTAATGAGGCGACGAGCTTCCCACAAATACGGTAGAGCCAACCTAATAAAGTTTAGGAGTAACTACTCCTTTTTGACGTCACTTCCCTTGTGTGACGTCACCTGAGGACAATTGCTACACGGACGCTTTAGTGCGTGATTTAGTGAAGTTAATTATCCCACCAAAAACATTCTGTAAAAAACTAGCCAAAGTCAAAATGGAGCTGCTTGTTTATCTCTAAAAAGTACTGAAATCTAGACAAAGTCGTGCCAAGTGTAAGGTTCCTTACTGCGATTTCCTTATTATTATAGTTAATGTTGAGTGACTTGGCCGTTGAAGGGTCACAAGGGTTCAAACCAGGTGCTCCATGACACCATTGCACCAATCTGTCGCCAGAATTCATCGTCAATGAGTAGCGGTTCTTGGTCTTCAACGGCCAAGTCACACAACATTAACTATAATAATAAAGAAATCGCAGTAAGGAACCTTAGACTTGGCACGACTTTGTCTAGATTTCAGTACTTTTTAGAGATAAACAAGCAGCTCCATTTTGACTTTGGCTAGTTTTTTACAGAATGTTTTTGGTGGGATTTCACTTCTTTTTGTAGAAACTTCAAAATATTACAAAATATTTCTGTCCGTTTTTCTAGATACATTAACTGCATAAATAACTTTGTAATCTCATATAATTTATATGGAATTACAAAGTTATTAATGCAGTGATCACCAGGTACTCCAGATCTTCGATTATCCTAGTTTTTATAGTTTTCCCTTTATGTGGCCATTAAACCCTAACTCTGTACCAAATTTCAGCTCTCTGAGTTTATGGGAAGTACTAGTTCTATTTTGATGATCATGAGTCAGTCAGTCAGTCAGTGTCGAAAATGCGAAACTTTGCTTTCGCATAACTTCGGAACTATATGACCTACAGACTTGAAATTTTGGGTTTTAAGTATGTGATCATAGCTTACTAGATAGCGAAAATTTCAGCGTTCTGGTCTTATCCAGAGGTTCTCAAATAGGAGCCCGAAAATGCGGCGAAATGGTTCCTGTAAAGATGGTACGGCAGTTTTGCTTCGCGCTTTGACTTTGGCGGGGGCACTGCCGTGCCCCCTGATTTTATTTTTATTGGCTATTTATACAATATCATAAAAACCAATTGCGCATTCATAGACGCGACCCACTCTCTCAAAATCGCTTATGTATCATTCGATTCGTATGGACTATGGAGTTTGACAAAGTATGACGCATCATCGTGGATTGAAATGCCCTTTCTAATACCTCAGAACCTAGAAATAGCAAGGTTTATTTATTACTTTTATTCACTATGCATTTCAATAGTAACTAAAAAGCAAACATGTGCCTACATATTAAAATACATTTTCTCAAATATTCTTGAGTTTCAAAGTCTACCTCTATTTAATTTTCTCCCGTCTGCCGACTCCATTTCATATTTATTGTACTCCGAAATATACTACACGATTAAGAAAATAAACGTTCAAAAATGTTCAACGTATGAGCCTATTTTTAAGTCTTATTTATTCAAAACACTTTATTGCGTACAGAGGGAAATAAAATATATGCACAATACAGCAGAAGAAAAATATGACGTGGAATTCTGCAAAGCCTTATATTATGAGTAGGTACAAAATACGGACAAACGAAAATTAATAATTGGGATCGCTTTTAAAAATGCATAAGCGAGGTTACACATTTCTTTCGAACTTCAATTACAATTTGAAAAAAGTCTATGGGCAGGCATCCTAATAAAAATGAAATTTTTTATTTTTTACATAGCCCTCAAACTCAAATATCTTTATTACACATGGGCCTAACGTACAGGCTCTTGTAAAACGGCAATATGATATTTGTCGCATATACCTACATATAATATTATGGTAATAACTATAAGTCGACTTAAAGTTAAGTTTCGAACGCGACCTGCACTGAGAAGAAGTCTTTACAGTATCTTAAAAAGTCAAAACTCTACCGCCAAGTTCGGCAAGCATGTTTCCACCGAGAAGAACGTGCGGGAAACTCGGTACTTATTCTTTTCACAAACATAAATAACTTTTCATACATAGCTACTGTGAAGTGTTGTGACGACTATACAAAACTTATTCGGAATAAAACAAGTGTTGAAGGAAAATCAGGGCAAGGCAGTAAAAACTGCCACCCTCTAATCCCAGTTTACGTACGCTCACTAAACCCACTTTCATTAAGGCAAAATTAACATTTTAATGGCCATATATTATAGAATAAAATAAGGGTATTATGACAAAGGATTATGAGCTTATCGGATCCATACTCGGGGCTCAATTATTCACAGACGATACCTAACTATCTACGGACTCACGTTCTGTTCCATCATCTATGATACGAATTTGTCTGATATAATGTGGTTATAAATCGCGACCTGTGGATCATTTTGCTGCTATATGTATAAGACATTGAGGATCTTCAAAAACAAACAACAAATTGTTTCTCTGAAATAACAAAGAAACGACATTTAAAGTTCACTATATCTCGAGTCCTCAATCACATTCTTTCTATGAGTTTTTATTACGATAACAATGCACAAAACAATTTCAGCGTCCCTCGCCATTTTAAATCCTCGACACAGATCACTAATCATAGGTACAGACAGCTGATACGCGAAGCGCGGCAAATTCAAATGAATGAAATGTCACTCATTTCATTACATCTCCCCCCCTAAGAGCGAAAATTCTAAGCAATATATCTGTAAAATGTACTTATAAGTCATCTTCATATTCATCATCATCTCCTTCATCTTCTTCAGCCTCTGTTATGACAGGTTGCAATTTTGTTATATGAAATAATGTTGATTCTGTTTTTCTGTTGCCTGTATCAATCCTATAAATGGAATTCGATATTTTCTCTATTATCTTGAAAGGGCCTATTTTTAATTCGTCTAATTTCTTTCTATTCAGTCTATTTCCATTTTCTACATATACACTGTCTCCTACATTAAATTCTTGCATTTTTCTATTTCTATCAAATATTTTCTTGTTATACTCATGAGATTTTATTGTATTCTCTAATGCCAATCTTCTATCAGCAATCCACTTGTCTTCCTTTTCCATCGTTTTGAATTCATTTGGTAGAATACTGACATTTGTACCATCCAGTAAATATTTTGGTGCAAAACCTGTAACGGAGTGTTCTGTTTCATTATATTTTTGTATACATTCTCTTGCCAGTGTTGTCCATGTTCTCTTATTATTTTTCTCATTCATTTTACACAATATTTTATTTACTATTGTTTGGTTTAATCTTTCATTCAAGCCGTTCGAGAATGGTGTATTCACGGCTGTAAAAATTAGTTTAATATTATTTTCCTGCAAAAATTGTTTAAATTCTCTTGAATTTATGCCCGGATATTGATCTGTCAGGATAATTCCAATTTCATCTGTCTCTAGTACTTTCTTTGTTAAATTTATAAAGTCACATGCATTCTGGGTTTTCGAAGTCGCAATAAATGCATATCTTGTGTAGTGATCTACTAAAAGGTGTAGATATTTCTTTGTAGACCTAGATCCTCCAAATCCACCAATAGTATCCATTGACATTATTTCAAATGGTTTGGTAGCTGGTCCCAGTTGTGACATTAATCCAATTTTTTTTTGACATCTTGATTTATTTTTTATGCATATTTCACATGTTTTACAAATATTTATGATATTTTTTGTTAGGTTTATAGCCGTATATATTGAACTTATTTTTTTCTGCAGTTGTCTGATCCCAATATGGCATAAATCTTCATGCACCTTTTTTATAAGTTTTTTACTAAATTCTTCTGAGAGGATAATCTTTTCCTGTTTCTTTATTTTTTTATAATAGATATTATTTTTTAGTATTAAATTTTGTTTCTTTTCTCGTATTGTTTCATTTTTCTCTTGGTCTTCAACTATATCTTTTATTTGTATTAAATTAACTATTCTCAATGTTTCCTCTCTGTTATCTTCTGGTTCTAATACAGGGTTTCGGCTCAAACAGTCTGCTTCTACATTTTCTTTACCAGGTATATATTTTACGGTAAAGTCATACTGAGATAGGTAGTATGTGAGATCACCCAATTCTTCATCTGTCCTGCATTTAATGTTCATGTTCTCTAGAGGTTTGTGATCTGAGTAAATGGTGAATTGTTTTCCGATGAGCCAGTGCTGCCAATATTTAACAGCTTCTTTCATAGCAAGACATTCTAAATATATAGCCTTTTTCCGTTTTTGATGTTCATTCAATTTTTTTGAGAAATATGCCACCGGTTTGTCTTTACCATCTAGTTGTGTCTGTTTTAATATTGCTCCAATGCCCTCCAAAGATGCATCGGTAAAGATTTTGATTGGTAAGTCTTTGTCGAATATTTCCAAGACCGGTTGCGAACATAAATATCTTTTTATCAGATTGAATGCTTCTTCACATTTCTCTGACCATACAAATTTCTCGTTTTTTCGTAATAAATTGTGTAATGGATCTAAGATAATTGCACTTCTTGGTATATAGTCATGGTAGAAGTTTATTTTTCCCAAAAATTGTCTGATGTTCTTTTGCGTCTTAGGAGTTGGAAAGTTCCTTATTGAAATCAAATTGTCTTTTAGTGGTCTTACTGAATTGTTCTGAATTATATGGCCGAGGTATTTTACCGAGTCTGAAGCAAAGGTACATTTCTTAAACTTCAGTCTAAAGCCTTCTTTAATTATTGCCTCTAATACATTTCTAATGTGCCTTATATGTTCTTCAAAGGTAGACGAATATATCAAAATATCATCAATATAGTTAACCGAGTATCCTGTGAGATTGTGTTTTCTTAGAATATTGCTTAAGATTCTCTGGAAAATTGCTGGTGATGTTTTCAAGCCAAAAGGGAGGCAGGTCCACTGGAAGTGGCCATCTTGTGTGACAAATCCTGTTTTACTTCTGTCTTCCACCCGTAATGGTATTGCCCAAAATGCTGAGTTTATATCTAGTGTAGTAAAATACTTGCAATTTCTAGTTTTAATAATTAGATCATCTATCAAAGGAAATGGTTGAGCTTGTGGTATAACTATTTTGTTTAACTCTCTGAAATCTACACATAAACGGGATTTTCTATTTTCACCTTTTTTAAACGCCAATGTCACTGGAGCAGCGAAAGGACTGTATGATTCTTCTATTAAATTGTTCTTTAGTAACATCGATATTTGCTCTTCAATTTCTAATCTATCTTGTATTGTACATCTGTATGGTCTTTTACTACAATATTTATTTACTTGTAAATCTATGCGAGCTTCATAATCTTTAACTGAACCTATATCATACTTGTCCTTAGCAAATATTGTTTTATATTCCTTTATAATTTTCTCTATCTCAATTTTCTTTTGATTATCTAAATGGTCTGTCATACTTATAAATTCCTCTGTTTCTATGTGTTCATTGAAATTTACTGTATATTTTTTTATATTATTATCTTCATTTCTGTTATCTTTAGACATCCTGTCTATTTTATTTGTTATTTTCTTTTGTTCTATCTGCAAGTTCTCATTTTGGGTTAATCTGAATTTCTTTATCATATCTAATCCGATTATGAAATCATCAAAATCTTCATTTTCTACTATGTATACATCCACCTCTTCTTCTAAATCAAATATTTTAATTTTAATTGTTATCAAGCCATCCATCTTCTTCACACCATTAACCGTTTTCATGTATGCTATGTTCACATCATCTTTTTTTTCTTTTACTTTTATTAATCTTGAATTTATTATAGAAATCTGTGAGCCTGAATCATAAATACCACTCACTTCTAGTTTATTTTCTAATAAAAGCTTGATTTTGATTAATGGTGTGCTTACTAGTTTTTTTTCTCAGTATTTATGTCTACTTCAATTATGGAGTTATTGTTTACATTTTTAGTTTTAAGAACTTTTTCAGGTTCATTTTTATTTTTCTTGAACCAACATGACTCCTCCGGATGATATCTAATTCCTTTGTCCAAAGACTCACAAGTCTTACATGACTTCTTCTCATAAGTTTTATTTTTATTATAAAATGTACTGCTCTTTATGTTAGTTGAGTTTTTCTTATACATCGTGCCTTCATATTTTCTTATCTCGTTGAACAAGTCAGTAGTGTTGTTGAGTTCATCCCTGTTTAACTTATTTAAGATAAATCCAGGTAAACCAGTTGCAATAAGATCTATCATTGTTTTGGAATCTATAGATTTGTTTATATCTAATAAAAGCCGTTCTTTTTTTATGGCATAATCAATTAACTGTCCTTCTTTATACCTAAATGCGAGAGCATATGTGACTATGTCCCATCCTTGGTTTTTAAAAGTTTCTAAAAACTTGTCTTTCCATTCACTCCATTCAGAATTTATTGTTAGTTTTATGATCGTCGAGCTATACCAATCCAAACAAGGTTTATCTAAAAATAACCTCAATATATCTATTTTTGTCTCATCTTTTGTTATATTAAAGCGCGCACACTCTTTTTCAAAAATTTCTATCCATTGCATCGCATTAGGATTTTTGCTTGTGAATTTTTCAATAATAAATTTTTCTGAGATATGTTTTAAGTTATGTTGACTTTCTTTCTTAGTTGTAGTTTCTATTAATTGTTCCAAGATTTGTTGCAAAGTGTCATTTTTGTCCTTTGCTTGTGTTGTGCTCACTTCATCTAAATATTAATCTAAAAATTGCATATTACCTTCCTCATCTACATATGTCTTCTTTAGATTTTCATCCAACTTTATCCATACTTTTCTACTCTGGTGTCTTTTTTTAATGCTATTTTTTACTTTTGTGAAAGTGTTCGTTTTAACAATATATGTATGATGACTCACCGGCTTCAGTTCCTCGGGTAAAACATAACATTTTCCTTCTTCAGTAGATATTGAGGTTATAGCTAATACATTTGATTTGCCATCATTTGAGGCTATCATCGTAAACTCAAACTGAAGCCGGTCCATATTCTCTTAGTTCACAAAAATGTCGTTTTATAAGACATTGAGGATCTTCAAAAACAAACAAGAAATTGTTTCTCTGAAATAACAAAGAAACGACATTTAAAGTTCACTATATCTCGAGTCCTCAATCACATTCTTTCTATGAGTTTTTATTACGATAACAATGCACAAAACAATTTCAGCGTCCCTCGCCATTTTAAATCCTCGACACAGATCACTAATCATAGGTACAGACAGCTGATACGCGAAGCGCGGCAAATTCAAATGAATGAAATGTCACTCATTTCATTACATATGTTTTTTGACTTTGTAAAGGAAAAATCCGCGGAGGATGCTACAGTGGGGGACCGAAACTTGCGTCGAGTGTAATCTGGAATTTGTGACGATTAATTATGTAAGAAATGAAAAAAACGAATAAAAAAAAAACAGAAAATAGGAAAGAGGATATGTATATTTAAAATAACCGACGACTATTTATAAAAATTTATGAAAAAAATCCCACCTAAGTCTTACCTTAAACGCAGTTTAAAAAAAACCGGCCAAGTGTGAGTCAAACTCGCGCACCGAGGTTAAATACTTACTTTTAAACCGCAAACCAACTTTATACAAAGATTTAAAAAAAGTATACTAACTAGTAATAGAGTTGATTCTATTTTTGTTTTCGAGCGATAAACTTCGGAGATAAGGGTGGCAGGAGGGTCGGTATTTTTTCGATAGTTTGTCCAATAAACAAAAACTATCAGGCATGAAAATAAATAAAAATCTTTTAACTATTAATATTGTGGTTAAATAAAAGTACTGCCGGGGCATCAAAAAACGTAAAGTAGCTATCGTAAAATTGTTTAAGAGCATTGTATCCGTTACGACATTGTTACAGGATATTTTCACGTTTTATACCACAGTTTGTACCGCTGTTGAATGCAAATTTTATTTTAATTGCATCTCAAGCAATCGCCGTTTCAAATGCATGGAAATATTAGGTACAGTCGTAACTTATTAAAACATTCGGTCTCTATGCAAATTTTAAAGAAACAAATAACTTGCAAATTTTCCTGTGTTAAAACTAGAGTAATGCCGTACCTACCAGTATTTTGAGAATACTCTGCAATCCAAAACTTATTTTGCTTCATTTGTAAATAGAATGAGCATAGTATATTAGATGGGTCTGTAATGCTGGCTATATACACCATCCTTTCTATCGTTTTTATCATCCTTTCAATCGGCAATGACTGTAATACCTGTCTTGTCATCCCACGACGACGCAGTCAGGCTTAACTGATCCAATCGCCAGCGTTATGCCAATTGGAAGTATGGTGTATGGCCGTCATAACATTTTACAATAAACCTTCCAAAAACTTCTCAAAGTTTCGTTGTGTATCGAAACATCATCACTAGGAGTAGACTCGACAAAATGTATGTGTTACAAAGAAAAAATCAATGTAGGTTCAAATAATATTGTTTTTAAAGTCATGTGAAGCCTGCCAACCCACGCTTGGTTGATTGGATTTGGATAAATTACATTATTGATGATGATAAATGATATCGCATCGCAATCGGCGACGTCGACACCATATTTGTGCTGCAGAAGAGGGCTGTTCGTGCTATTTATAAAATGGGTCCAAGAGAGTCCCTCAGAGATAAATTTAAAGAATTTAATATTATGACGATGTATGGACAATATATTTATGAAAATATTATTTATGTACATAAGAACATTAATAAATTTACGAAGAAATGTGACCTCAATACTAATAATCTTAGAAACAAGCATAAGCTCGTGTTAAACAGCACTAGATTATCTAAAATTAGCAAATCCTTTGCATGCAACTGTATAAGATTTTATAATAAGTTACCACATCATGTATCTGAAATGTCACTAAATAAATTCAAAGGGTTTGTCAAGCCTAAACTCATTAATAAGGCTTACTACAATATTAAGTACTATATTAGCGACACAAGCCCTTGGAATTGATCGATAATGAATTACTCTGTTGTTGCGAGCCTATTTAGTATTTACTATTTATACTACTTGTTGTTAAATGGTGATAACATAAAAAAGATACCCGGCTGAGTTTGTTGTGGGCTTCTTCTCAGCGGCAGGGCGCGTTTGGAACCCTCGTAAACTTAGTTTTAAGTCGTGAATGGTTATCACCATTAAAGTGACCATGTAAAACAAAACGACGTGTCATAAGTGCCTTTGTATGCTAGGCTTATATGAAATAAAAAAATTTTCTATTCTATTCTATTCAAACATGCACTTACTTGTATTATTTTTTAAAATCACAACATTCTGGGAATAGTCATGTCATTAAACCTCGCCGTTAAAACGGGATGTTATCACAAAAGTCATGCAAAACAGAAATAATAGTTAACAAAATACACCGCCAAGGCTTTTTAATTAACTTAATAGATATTATTACGGCTCGTCACTAATTTGATGGACAAACGTGCAATGGAATCACACGAAATTGAATTACTGCGAAATTTTATTTCGCTACCTACAGTTCTAACCTTAAATAATATTTTGAACTTTTTTGTTTTATCAGTGGATGTTCGTAAAGTGCGTCTGATGATATAAAAATCACAAATAAGTAAGTTGGATAACAGAGGATGATTTATGAGTTATATGAAAATCTAACCTAACCTAACCCCTATAATTATTACGCATAACATTAGGCAGTAAAAAAAGACAAATTATAAAGATTATGAGTTTCATAACTAGAACTGCAATGCCAAAAATAAAACTGATATCACTGAAGCAAACGCTAAAATATGAAACATTAGAATTTTGTATATTAAACAATCCAGTACACAAAAGACAAAGATAAAAAAGAAAGCTGAATTTTAATGAGAAAAATACTCTAGTCAAAACGGTCTATGGATATTAAAGATGTGTTAATGATCTGTATTTTCATAAACAGAAAAAAACATAGCAGGACTGATTAACTTGTTTTGCTATTATCCGCTTCTTGAAAGGATTCTGTATGGTGCAATATGCAGGAACACAATCCACATGAAACACCACACACAATTTTCTATCACTTTCTTCGACGCACGTTTCGTCCCGACACCGGGACATCCTCAGGAGATGTTGACTTCACAATGCGAAATCGTAGAGTGACTGTCGTGTCAGCGACGCGTTCTTATATACCCTTTCTACTGACTCACACTAACGTTCGCCCCACCCACTTCGGCTGGATTCGTACCCCCCGAAAACAAACGAAGCAGTGGCGAAGTTGATACGTTAATTTGTTCATTAAGTAATTGAAATTGATTATTATTGCTATGTTTTATTATTTCTAATTGTTCCAGCATGCTCAGACGAAGCCCTTTATCACAAGTATGTAGGATTTTATATGAATGATCGTTTGATAATTGGTGTCCACTGTCTAGAAGGTGCTTTGCGAAATGAGACTTTTGGGGTTGGTTATTTCTAACTGCAGCTATATGTTCTTTGTAGCGTGTATCAAATTTACGACCTGTTTGACCAATATATACACCATTACATTCTGAACATTCGAGTTTATAAATTCCCGATTTTTGTTTATTGTTTAATTTATCTTTACCATTACATATATTTTTCAATGTATTATTTGTTCTAAAAGCAACATGGATATCATGTTTTTTAAGTGTCCTAGCAATTTGCTTCGATACTGGTCCAAAGTAAGTTAGACTCGATTTGTATTTATCTATTTTGGCAGGAGATGATGAATATAGATCCTTCCTGATCTGCAGCAATTGTTGTTTCCTAATTATATTATTTATTATATTGGTGCTGTATCCATTTGCCTCTGCCATGTGGTAAATTATTTTTAATTCTTTAAAATAGTTTTCCTTCGTAAGTGGAATAGACATCATCCTATGTACATAACTGTGAAATGCTGCGAGTTTATGCTGCCAAGGGTGACAAGATGAAGCTGGTATAGTTGTATCAGTGTATGTAGGTTTTCTGAAAATTCCAAACTGATGTTTGTTATCAGCACGAGTTATAGTTAAATCGAGGAAATTTAGAGAATTATTTTGTTCTACTTCTGATTTGAATTTAATTTTAGGGTGCAATTTATTAAGGTTATTAACAAACATATCCAGCTGTCTGTCCGATCCTGTCCAACATATAATTATATCATCAACATATCTGTAATAATATAGAATATTATTATTTTTGACAATATGTTTATTTTCGAAATCATCCATGAAGATATCTGCCATTAATGGACTTAATGGTGAGCCCATAGCTAATCCCTCTTTTTGTTGATAAAATTGGTTATTGAATTTGAAATAATTCTGTTTCATACATATTTTCGTTAAATCTATTACTTCGGTGATTTCGTTGGCATTTGTACGATTGTTTTTCAGTAATTTGGCTAAAATATTTACTGTTTCATTGACTGGGACTTAAATAAATAATAATAAATATTTTAAATAATAATATAAAATAATAATTTAAATAATAATATAAAATAATAATAGTAGACTTAAAAAACATGATATCCATGTTGCTTTTAGAACAAATAATACATTGAAAAATATATGTAATGGTAAAGATAAATTAAACAATAAACAAAAATCGGGAATTTATAAACTCGAATGTTCAGAATGTAATGGTGTATATATTGGTCAAACAGGTCGTAAATTTGATACACGCTACAAAGAACATATAGCTGCAGTTAGAAATAACCAACCCCAAAAGTCTCATTTCGCAAAGCACCTTCTAGACAGTGGACACCAATTATCAAACGATCATTCATATAAAATCCTACATACTTGTGATAAAGGGCTTCGTCTGAGCATGCTGGAACTAATAAAATAATAAAACATAGCAATAATAATCAATTTCAATTACTTAATGAACAAATTAACGTATCAACTTCGCCACTGCTTCGTTTGTTTTCGGGGGGTACGAATCCAGCCGAAGTGGGTGGGGCGAACGTTAGTGTGAGTCAGTAGAAAGGGTATATAAGAACGCGTCGCTGACACGACAGTCACTCTACGATTTCGCATTGTGAAGTCAACATCTCCTGAGGATGTCCCGGTGTCGGGACGAAACGTGCGTCGAAGAAAGTGATAGAAAATTGTGTGTGGTGTTTCATGTGGATTGTGTTCCTGCATATTGCACCATACAGAATCCTTTCAAGAAGCGGATAATAGCAAAACAAGTTAATCAGTCCTGCTAATTATGGATTTCCGCAAAATAACGCCTGCTTCCATTCAATAGAAAAAAACTTAATGATATAAAATAATACAAAAACGAATTTTGTTAAAAACATAAGGTTCTTTAGTTATTGTTGATTTAATTTAATTGAACCTAAATAAATCACAATAATAACCAATAGTTAATAACTAACCGATACAGAATGTCCATTATTTAGTTCTGTAAAAAGATTTTTCCGCTTCTCATGCTCACAAATATCTCGGATAAAAAGGTAAAAAAATGGTTATTTTATGCTCTTATCACACCATCTACTATTTTATCAATTTAAGAGCTAAATGCAACAAGACTGGTAATGGTAAAAATAATAATAACGAGGTGTCTGAATTCACAACCATTTATTTTTTTGCCATGTCGAGTGGTTGGCCCAACAATGAACCCTCGTCATTTAATAATAACGAACGATAATAACGAGGTATCATTGTATAATATGAGATAGTAATGGAATAATATGTGAGTTTGTTATCACAGATTAAAAAATTAAATTCCGTAGCAACATTATCACGCACTGCAAGGACAAATAAACACATCGACAAAAATAAATGTTTGTTGTTGTACATCGCAATAAATTCAAGCTGCAGAACCATCGATATCCATTAGACCATTTTAACTAGTAGCATTGTCACACGAAACAAATCGCCAATTTGTACTTACGTAATATCTCCAGCTGTACATTTCGTTGAAGTACGATTCCGTCTGATAGCGTTTTGGAAAAATATATAAGAAAATAGTTAATTATAGCTCCGTCCAATATTTAGCTTTTCTTTTGAATTTCTAAACTGTGAGTCAATTTGAATACAAAAATATTTATAGCAAGTAATATTTTCCGCAAAAAAATTGCAAGCGACGCGTAGCGACTTCAATCTTTTTAACTTAGCTCGGTAATCTGAGGTCACATCACAAACAAATTTATATAGGACCACCTTGAGAGACCATTTCAAACAAAAAAAGAATTTTGAAATATGGAGTAGGTACTCTCTAAAAAGTTATGCGTTACATTAAAAATAAATATTTTTATTAAGTTTGGCACAGTTTTGTAAGGCTTTAAGAATAGCGCATGATTTTTTATTGTCATACAGATATTCTCAGTTAAAAATATTATATTATATTCGTTGGTTATACGGACGCCCGCAATTCTGCCTTATGTTAAGGCCAGGTTGAATTTCCATAAAACCGGGTAACGTGAGAGAAAGAGACACAGTTCGTTAGTGCAACTCGTATATTTGTGTTACCTTATGCAGCAAAAAATAAACATTCTTTGGTTTATTATAGAGCTTTTCATATAAAATTTAATACTTATTATTATTATGAAGCACACTATCCCGTGTGAAGCACATTTAATCGTTTTACTGTTAGCCCCTAGATTGTGTAAGAAAAACTTATTCATCGTAATCGTAATCGGAAACAAATTTTGCCCGCTGATTAGTTCGCTGTTTTACGTCAGCTAATCGGAAGCCAGAATTTGCCAACGATTATGATGAGTAAGTTTTTCTTACGCAATCAGACCCCAGGGGCCCTGAATGATACAGAGACTGAACAATTCATTTGAAGTCTTTGCAATGAAATCTATAGAGATATTGTACTGGATGGTCTACGAAACTTCTCGGAATTTGTGACATAGTAACAATAATTCGCACATCCGGTGCAATAACGTCACTTATGCAAATGATGTAATTTTTCAGGAGAAGCATTTGAAAATTCAACATTCTATTCCACAGTATAGTTCTTCTCGACTAAACAGAAAAAATATTATAAATTAAACTACACCTTTAAACTTTATTTTAAAGTAAAAACAAACATCAGACCAATTACTATTAACAAAATATAAATTTTTGAAAATGACTACCCTCACAGAAGTGACGTTATGGCGCTAGGTAACAATTATTCATACAATTATGTCAAAACTAATAAAACAGAAAATTATAGACTAACAAAATATATTTATTACAATAGCCAATTTCAAACAAGATTTTATTCAAAATTTCAAATTTCAAAGACATTGTTTAAAGACAAACAAGAAATTTTCTTAATTCTACATAGAACTTTACTAGTTTTTTGATAACAGTCATCTTCTCCCAGTCTCACTCTTAATAAGGCGACGTTTCGCGTTCAATTAATAATAATAATAATCACTTTCCAGTAAGAGATCAATCTCAAGCCGTCGAGCATCAAGACCCTCTCCGAAGCTGAGTCATACCGGTATCTGGGCATGTCACAGTCCTTAGGTGTTCAGGAAGCAGACGTGAAACAGTCAGTTTGCGAGGTCATTTTACGGGGCCTGGCAAAGATCTGTAAAAGTTATTTGTCAGGTGCCAATAAGGTCCGAGCCTATAATGACTGGGTCATGCTCGTCCTCAAGTATACCTTTGGCGTGTTCAGATGAACTCAAACCGAACTTGACGCCCTGGATAGAAAGGTCCGCATAACTATGTCTACCCATCGCATACACCACCCGAAGTCGTCCGTCATGAGGCTGTAAATGGGAGTGTGGTGGTCGAGGCATGCTCAACGTCAAGACCATGCACAACCGGGAGATATCCATCCTCAGAACTTACTTCGAGGCGAAACGGGAGTCTCCAATGCATCGGAAAGTCATAGAAGGAATGTGATAAAGGACTGACCCCCCTATTTCTGGCCAACGCCGAATGGCATTGACCGTGTGTACTTAACTTAGCACCTCTGACTGGGCGTCGGTATGGAAAGGGAAGGAGCTGCACGGACCCTTTTTTAAGGCTCTTCATGGATCCCACGTGGATAGAAAAGCGTCCGTGCAGTGGCTGCGTTTCGATGACCTCTTTGGCGAAACCGAAGGTTTTGTCTGTGCAATACAAGATAAGGTGGTTAAGACGCGGAACTACAGAAAGTACATTTTGAAGAATGGCACTCATGACATTTGTCGAGCCTGTCGCCATCCCGGTGAGTCACTCAGACATGTGCTTTCGTGGTGTTCGGCGCTTGAGTATTTGCACACTTTGCGGCGAACACTGAGTATTTGCACAGGCACAACCAAACAGCCAAAATCCTCCACCAAGAGCTTGCTCTGAAGTATGGACTCCTGGATGAGAGGATGCCCTATTATAGGTACACGCCGGTTTCTGTCCTCGAGCGCGGCGGCGTCCAGCTCTATTGGGATCTGTAAATCTTCACAAAATAATTACTTATTTTGTGTTAAGGAAAACTATTGGTTAAAGGAAATGCAAAGCAAATGATAATGTCAGGATAATAATTATCATAGAAATATAAAATTATTATAAAATAAAAACATTAATCCTTACTGTATACTGGAGCAATATTGTCACAACTGTTAATCTAACGTTAACTTAATACCATAATATATACAAATATTGGGGAAACAATGTCCCTACTGACATAAGTGCCATTGTTGTTTTAAAATGCAAGCGTGACTCAACTACCTAAGTGTCGTTATTGCTCCAAAAACATAAAAATAAATTGTCACAATTACCTTAGTAACGTTGTAGCTCCAGGAGACTTTTAACTTTTTTTACTTGTGCGGGGGGCCGCGCACAACTGACCAATGAAACGTTGTTTCTCCCAGTGGCGTCCAGATTCGCACCAAAACCATAACGACACTATTGACCTCATGCGGATACTATGCGTACTACACAAGCGACATTAACGCACCAAGTAAAGAGGGTGATTAGGTGTATTTTCTCATACTCAGTTCATTTTTGACAAAAATTGCATAAGTGACGTTATTGCACCGGATGTGCGAATTATTGTAACAGAATATCATTTGTACAATAAATACATTACGAGTTAAGTATACGACGAGAAATATACGTATAATGACTTCATAATGTGTTCCTTCCATTATTTTCACATCAACAAGTCGAAAACATTCACAGAGAATTTGTTTGACGAATTATTGTACAGGTACTCACGTCAACTCATTTATATTTATTCATAATTTATACCTAATTTGCTACATACAAATAAAAATTTTTAGACAAATAATAAAGTTTCGCTCGAGTATATTATATTTTTGGAAGAAGTCGTTTTACCACAGGGAAGTCGTGTTCATATTTATGTACCTACCTATATTCCTATTAGAAATTTGTCTGTTATTCCATAAAACTTTTTGGTAGAAGACAGAGTTAAATACCTTGTAGTTGTAGACAAAGATGTCGCTGTGGCCAGGTCCCATGGGGTTGTCGTTCCTGTCGCCAATGACCACGTGAAGGATGGAGACTCCAGTCAGCCGCGGAGTCCCGGAGTCCGTGATCGCCACTGGGATCTTGTATTCTTTGCGTTGCTCCCGATCGAACGAGACAAGAGTGGATAGAATGTTGCCTGCAAAGATACGAAGAATTAGGAACTGAAATTCGGTGATGGAAAATTCTCGTCAAAATAAAGTGTTTCAATCCTGGTTTGTTTTTTTTTTTATCGTGTGAAATACGACCAATTTGGTATTCATCAATATAAGAGCAACTTTTAAAATTTATAATATGTATGTAATGAAATGAGTGACATTTCATTCATTTGAATTTGCCGCGCTTCGCGTATCAGCTGTCTGTCGCGTACATTATGATATTGATCTGTGTCTATGATTTAAAATGGCGTGTGACGCTCAGAATGTTTTGTGCATTTTATCGTTATAAAAACTTATAGAAAGAATGTGATTGAGGACTCGATAAATAGTGAACTTTAAATGTCGTTTCTTTGTTATTTCAGGTGAGATAGAAGTGTAATTGTCGTAACTTGATAATAACTTGATAATTGTAAATATTTGTTAAATAAAACAAACCTTTGTTATTTCAGAGAAACAATTTGTTGTTTGTTTTTGGAGATCCTCAATGTCTTATAAAACGACATTTTTGTGAACTAAGAGAATATGGACCGGCTTCAGTTTGAGTTTACGATGATAGCCTCAAATGATGGCAAATCAAATGTATTAGCTATAACCTCAATATCTACTGAAGAAGGAAAATGTTATGTTTTACCCGAGGAACTGAAGCCGGTGAGTCATCATACATATATTGTTAAAACGAACACTTTCACAAAAGTAAAAAATAGCATTAAAAAAAGACACCAGAGTAGAAAAGTATGGATAAAGTTGGATGAAAATCTAAAGAAGACATATGTAGATGAGGAAGGTAATATGCAATTTTTAGATCAATATTTAGATGAAGTGAGCACAACACAAGCAAAGGACAAAAATGACACTTTGCAACAAATCTTGGAACAATTAATAGAAACTACAACTAAGAAAGAAAGTCAACATAACTTAAAACATATCTCAGAAAAATTTATTATTGAAAAATTCACAAGCAAAAATCCTAATGCGATGCAATGGATAGAAATTTTTGAAAAAGAGTGTGCGCGCTTTAATATAACAAAAGATGAGACAAAAATAGATATTTTGAGGTTATTTTTAGATAAACCTTGTTTGGATTGGTATAGCTCGATGATCATAAAACTAACAATAAATTCTGAATGGAGTGAATGGAAAGACAAGTTTTTAGAAACTTTTAAAAACCAAGGATGGGACATAGTCACATATGCTCTCGCATTTAGGTATAAAGAAGGACAGTTAATTGATTATGCCATAAAAAAAGAACGGCTTTTATTAGATATAAACAAATCTATAGATTCCAAAACAATGATAGATCTTATTGCAACTGGTTTACCTGGATTTATCTTAAATAAGTTAAACAGGGATGAACTCAACAACACTACTGACTTGTTCAACGAGATAAGAAAATATGAAGGCACGATGTATAAGAAAAACTCAACTAACATAAAGAGCAGTACATTTTATAATAAAAATAAAACTTATGAGAAGAAGTCATGTAAGACTTGTGAGTCTTTGGACAAAGGAATTAGATATCATCCGGAGGAGTCATGTTGGTTCAAGAAAAATAAAAATGAACCTGAAAAAGTTCTTAAAACTAAAAATGTAAACAATAACTCCATAATTGAAGTAGACATAAATACTGAGAAAAAAACTAGTAAGCACACCATTAATCAAAATCAAGCTTTTATTAGAAAATAAACTAGAAGTGAGTGGTATTTATGATTCAGGCTCACAGATTTCTATAATAAATTCAAGATTAATAAAAGTAAAAGAAAAAAAAGATGATGTGAACATAGCATACATGAAAACGGTTAATGGTGTGAAGAAGATGGATGGCTTGATAACAATTAAAATTAAAATATTTGATTTAGAAGAAGAGGTGGATGTATACATAGTAGAAAATGAAGATTTTGATGATTTCATAATCGGATTAGATATGATAAAGAAATTCAGATTAACCCAAAATGAGAACTTGCAGATAGAACAAAAGAAAATAACAAATAAAATAGACAGGATGTCTAAACATAACAGAAATGAAGATAATAATATAAAAAAATATACAGTAAATTTCAATGAACACATAGAAACAGAGGAATTTATAAGTATGACAGACCATTTAGATAATCAAAAGAAAATTGAGATAGAGAAAATTATAAAGGAATATAAAACAATATTTGCTAAGGACAAGTATGATATAGGTTCAGTTAAAGATTATGAAGCTCGCATAGATTTACAAGTAAATAAATATTGTAGTAAAAGACCATACAGATGTACAATACAAGATAGATTAGAAATTGAAGAGCAAATATCGATGTTACTAAAGAACAATTTAATAGAAGAATCATACAGTCCTTTCGCTGCTCCAGTGACATTGGCGTTTAAAAAAGGTGAAAATAGAAAATCCCGTTTATGTGTAGATTTCAGAGAGTTAAACAAAATAGTTATACCACAAGCTCAACCATTTCCTTTGATAGATGATCTAATTATTAAAACTAGAAATTGCAAGTATTTTACTACACTAGATATAAACTCAGCATTTTGGGCAATACCATTACGAGTGGAAGACAGAAGTAAAACAGGATTTGTCACACAAGATGGCCACTTCCAGTGGACCTGCCTCCCTTTTGGCTTGAAAACATCACCAGCAATTTTCCAGAGAATCTTAAGCAATATTCTAAGAAAACACAATCTCACAGGATACTCGGTTAACTATATTGATGATATTTTGATATATTCGTCTACCTTTGAAGAACATATAAGGCACATTAGAAATGTATTAGAGGCAATAATTAAAGAAGGCTTTAGACTGAAGTTTAAGAAATGTACCTTTGCTTCAGACTCGGTAAAATACCTCGGCCATATAATTCAGAACAATTCAGTAAGACCACTAAAAGACAATTTGATTTCAATAAGGAACTTTCCAACTCCTAAGACGCAAAAGAACATCAGACAATTTTTGGGAAAAATAAACTTCTACCATGACTATATACCAAGAAGTGCAATTATCTTAGATCCATTACACAATTTATTACGAAAAAACGAGAAATTTGTATGGTCAGAGAAATGTGAAGAAGCATTCAATCTGATAAAAAGATATTTATGTTCGCAACCGGTCTTGGAAATATTCGACAAAGACTTACCAATCAAAATCTTTACCGATGCATCTTTGGAGGGCATTGGAGCAATATTAAAACAGACACAACTAGATGGTAAAGACAAACCGGTGGCATATTTCTCAAAAAAATTGAATGAACATCAAAAACGGAAAAAGGCTATATATTTAGAATGTCTTGCTATGAAAGAAGCTGTTAAATATTGGCAGCACTGGCTCATCGGAAAACAATTCACCATTTACTCAGATCACAAACCTCTAGAGAACATGAACATTAAATGCAGGACAGATGAAGAATTGGGTGATCTCACATACTACCTATCTCAGTATGACTTTACCGTAAAATATATACCTGGTAAAGAAAATGTAGAAGCAGACTGTTTGAGCCGAAACCCTGTATTAGAACCAGAAGATAACAGAGAGGAAACATTGAGAATAGTTAATTTAATACAAATAAAAGATATAGTTGAAGACCAAGAGAAAAATGAAACAATACGAGAAAAGAAACAAAATTTAATACTAAAAAATAATATCTATTATAAAAAAATAAAGAAACAGGAAAAGATTATCCTCTCAGAAGAATTTAGTAAAAAACTTATAAAAAAGGTGCATGAAGATTTATGCCATATTGGGATCAGACAACTGCAGAAAAAAATAAGTTCAATATATACGGCTATAAACCTAACAAAAAATATCATAAATATTTGTAAAACATGTGAAATATGCATAAAAAATAAATCAAGATGTCAAAAAAAAATTGGATTAATGTCACAACTGGGACCAGCTACCAAACCATTTGAAATAATGTCAATGGATACTATTGGTGGATTTGGAGGATCTAGGTCTACAAAGAAATATCTACACCTTTTAGTAGATCACTACACAAGATATGCATTTATTGCGACTTCGAAAACCCAGAATGCATGTGACTTTATAAATTTAACAAAGAAAGTACTAGAGACAGATGAAATTGGAATTATCCTGACAGATCAATATCCGGGCATAAATTCAAGAGAATTTAAACAATTTTTGCAGGAAAATAATATTAAACTAATTTTTACAGCCGTGAATACACCATTCTCGAACGGCTTGAATGAAAGATTAAACCAAACAATAGTAAATAAAATATTGTGTAAAATGAATGAGAAAAATAATAAGAGAACATGGACAACACTGGCAAGAGAATGTATACAAAAATATAATGAAACAGAACACTCCGTTACAGGTTTTGCACCAAAATATTTACTGGATGGTACAAATGTCAGTATTCTACCAAATGAATTCAAAACGATGGAAAAGGAAGACAAGTGGATTGCTGATAGAAGATTGGCATTAGAGAATACAATAAAATCTCATGAGTATAACAAGAAAATATTTGATAGAAATAGAAAAATGCAAGAATTTAATGTAGGAGACAGTGTATATGTAGAAAATGGAAATAGACTGAATAGAAAGAAATTAGACGAATTAAAAATAGGCCCTTTCAAAATAATAGAGAAAATATCGAATTCCATTTATAGGATTGATACAGGCAACAGAAAAACAGAATCAACATTATTTCATATAACAAAATTGCAACCTGTCATAACAGAGGCTGAAGAAGATGAAGGAGATGATAATGAATATGAAGATGACTTATAAGTACATTTTACAGATATATTGCTTAGAATTTTCGCTCTTAGGGGGGGAGATGTAATGAAATGAGTGACATTTCATTCATTTGAATTTGCCGCGCTTCGCGTATCAGCTGTCTGTCGCGTACATTATGATATTGATCTGTGTCTATGATTTAAAATGGCGTGTGACGCTCAGAATGTTTTGTGCATTTTATCGTTATAAAAACTTATAGAAAGAATGTGATTGAGGACTCGATAAATAGTGAACTTTAAATGTCGTTTCTTTGTTATTTCAGGTGAGATAGAAGTGTAATTGTCGTAACTTGATAATAACTTGATAATTGTAAATATTTGTTAAATAAAACAAACCTTTGTTATTTCAGAGAAACAATTTGTTGTTTGTTTTTGGAGATCCTCAATGTCTTATATGTATAACACATAGAGTGCAACGCTATTTTTGTTTCATCGTTTCTATTCCCATAAGGTAGAGTTCGTCTTATTTAGAATGAGCGCACATTTTTATTCACCCACGACATTTTTCCCTCAATATGAGCGTAAAACACGTGGAGGGGCGTTAATTTTTAGATTAAACAATCTATAGCAACTTATCTGGACGCCAGTTGGATACAAAAATAAACAGATTCTGCAAGATTAACAAACATTTAAAATAAAACAAAAACATTTAAAATAAAACAAAGACTCGCCCAATAACTATGCATTAGAAAATAATGAGTGGGTAAATAAAGCCGATTTTAATTAAGGAAGTGTGTAACTATATTGTTTGTACATTGAGAAGTAAAACAATTTGAACACACCGAGCCTTTTATAATACCCATAACGAATTTGTACCCAATTTACGGAAAGATACTCAGAGACTTAACATAATTTAGCGCGGCGAATACCGCTGCGGAAATTTCATTCCCCCGTAAAGGTAGGATTCCACCAGTGTGCTGAACTGTGCGGCACTGCAATGCACATTGTGCGACACAAATGTTTGTTTTGGTCGACTCACTAAAGCGAACAGTAACAAATTGTGCGCAAACATTCTAGAAATGTTCGCGCACATCTGTATACTTTTGTGCGCGCACACATGCAGGCAGTGGACTCACGTCGACGCACACAAACCTGTTGTTCACGAACTCAGTCTTGCTTCCGCTACCGGAGCGAAAACATTTATTTGTGCGCGTACATTGTTATTTAACCAAGTAAAATATGGATTGGACGAATGATAAAACTATTAAATTTATTCAATCTATTAAAACTTATCCTACATTATGGGATTGTAGTCACAGTGACTATATAAAAATAAAAACAAAAAACCGGCCAAGTGCGAGTCGGACTCGCGCACCGAGGGTTCCATACCATAAAAGAAGTAAAACATTGAAAGAATCACTTTTGTTCATGAATTTACGAGTATAATTTACATGTAGGTACTTTCAGCTACACACAACTTTCCCGGCTATTCTCCTTCCCTTCTTGATTTAATAATGGTCTCCTCTCCTAATCTTGTTTTTAAACACGGTCAGATTTCTGCCGATGCCTTTTCCTATCATGATCTTATTTTTCTCTCGTATAAAGTGCGTCCTCCTAAATTAAAACCCAAAATACTTCTGCGGCGTAATTTTGCAGGAATTGATATTGATCGATTGTGTGATGATGCTCGTAAAATTGATTGGGCAGCCGTAGAATCCGCTCCTAGTGTGGATCTAAAAGTTGAAGTTTTTGTATCCCTGCTCACTCAACTTTACGATGTCCACGCGCCCATACATCCAGTAAAAATGAAGCATTTGCCTGCCCCCTGGCTAACTGACGAGTTAAAAAATATGATTTTAAAGAAAAATGTTGCCAAAACCAAATTTAAGAAGAACAACTCCGATGAAAATCGAAGAAAATATCATAAAGCCAGGAATCGCTGCAATACATTATGTAGAGATGCACAACGACGCCATATTCACTCTTCAGTCGAGAACGGCGACTCGTCCAGAGTTTGGAAATTTCTTGAAACGGTCGGAGTCGGCAAACCTTCCAATAACATTTCGATTCCGCCAAGTATTGACTTGGAGCTTTTAAATCAACATTTCTCTTCTGCTTCGAACTCTTTTGACACTTCATATAAATTACGCACTCTTCATTCACTTGCTGAAGCTCCGACTCCTAATTATCCTCCGTTCGAGTTTAGTCAATTCACTGTATGTGATGTTAAGAAGAACGTGTTGTCTATTTCTTCGAATGCTGTCGGCAGTGATGACGTTAGCCGTGCTATGATTATCCCTATCCTTGATATCGTTGCTCCTGTTATTGCTTATATCCTAAATGAATGTATTTCTTGCTCCAAATTTCCTGAACCCTGGAAAAGCGCTCATGTTATACCTATTCCGAAGAAGGCTGTTCCTGTTAACTTCTCTGATTTCCGTCCTATTTCAATCCTTCCTTTCCTTTCCAAAGTTTTAGAAAAGCTTATTTATCAACAGTTAAATTTATTCCTTAATAGAAACTGTCTGTTTAATCCTTTCCAGTCCGGTTTTCGTCCTGGTCATAGTACGGTTACAGCTTTAATAAAAGTTACTGACGACATACGTTGGGGCATGGACAACAAGCAACTCACTGTTATGACTTTGCTGGACTTCAGCAATGCTTTTAACACGGTGGATTTTGATATCTTACTAGGTCAATTGCGTTCTCTTAACATATCTCTATCAGTTATTGACTGGTTTCAGAGTTACCTTAGTGGTCGCCGGCAGCGTATTCGCTTTGAGGAAACTCATTCCTCTTGGTGCGATATCTCTGCTGGTGTGCCCCAAGGCGGCGTGTTGTCACCATTGCTCTTTTCCATCTTCATTAACTCAATCAGTCATAACCTTTCTTCTCTCTATCATATGTATGCAGATGATGTCCAGCTTTATACCCAGTCTTCGTTTGAAAACCTGCCAGATGCAATCGCCAGAATGAACTCAGACCTTTGCTCCGTCCTTGAGTGGAGCAAATCATTTGGACTTAATGTAAATCCGAGTAAATCACAGGCAATCGTTATTGGTAGCCAAAAGCAGATATCCAAAATTGACTGGCGGTCACTTCCTCCTATTGAGTTCAATAATGTTGTTATTCCGTACTGTGAGAACGTAAAGTATTTGGGAGTGTATCTTGATAGGACCTTAAGCTGGGCTCAACATGTTAAACAAGTCAGTAGGAAATTATTTGCATCCTTGGGCTCCTTGCGTCGCCTTCGATCTATTCTTCCAATTCCTACAAAAATTATGCTCGCACAGACTCTTCTCCTTCCTATTCTTGATTACGCTGACGCAAGCATTGTCGACTTAAATGAAAACCAATTAAGTAAGCTTGAGAGACTTCAGAATTCCATTATTAGGTTCATATTTGGTTTACGCAAATATGACCATATCTCACAATTTCGTTCTCGTCTTAATTGGTTACCTATCCGACTTCGCCGGAATCTACACATCCTTTCCATTCTGTACTGTGTTCTGTTTCATCCTTCTGCGCCCCCTTACTTAAAAGAGAAATTTAATTTTGTAGGTCAACCTGGAGAATTGCTCCGTTCTTCGAGGAAACTTATTTTGATGATGCCTGCGCATAGGTCTTCCTTCTTTCATAAGTCTTTTACGATTCAGGCTATTAATCTTTGGAATGCCTTACCCCTCGATATTAGAGAGGCCCAGACTATAGGACAGTTTAAAAGACTTGTGAAAGATCACTTTATATCCCAGTTGCCTGAGTGCTGATGACTAACTGTCACCTATAAATTTGTAATCTCAATACTTATTATTATATCCTCTCTTTTTCTATTGTTTTGAGGATTATTTTTATTGTATTTGTATTATTTTATATATTTATATATATGTATATACATATGTATATATTTGTATTTATGTACTAGTATATATATAATATAGTTTAGTTTATAGTATAAGTAATTTATTGTAAGTAGTTTATTGTATTTATTTATTCCGGCACCCCGCACCACCAACCGCGTATCCAGTTTCAAATATTCCTTCACATTATTGGTTGCCTGGTAGAAATCGCTATGTAGCGATAAGGCCGCCAAATTGTACTCCTAAGTTTGTTTGTATTTAATTTATTTCTTTCTTTTCTATATTTTTATTCTGTGGTGTGCAATAAAGTGTTTATCTATCTATCTATCTATCTACTTTTGTTGGCAAACCGCAAACGTTACTTTGTTTTTGGCGGATTATTGTTATTATCAAAAAAAGTATATTAGTCAGCGAGTTGATTTTATTTTTCCTGTAAAATATACGTTAACTTCTATTGATCATAATTATTTCAGATTTTTCGATTCGTAAACTTCGGAGATAAGGGGGGGGAACGGTATTTTTTTCGACAGTTTGCCCAATAAATCAAAAACTATCAGACATAAAAATAAATAAAAATTAGTTTTAGTATACACAAGTAACGCCCTTTCATATGATACCCCCCACTCAATATTATTATCTCATTTTGAAACACAAGTAACGCCCTTTCATATGATACCCCCCACTCAATATTATTATCTCATTTTGAAAATTTGTCGACCCGGTTTTCCCCCCTTTTTAAATAAAAATAAAATCAATTTTCAAATTTTTACGATTGTTATGACGTCGGGTCACTATTACCCATAACTATTCTAAATTTCAAGTCGATAGCTTGAATAGTTACTGAAATAATCGAGTGTGACAGACGGACGGACGGAAGGACGGAGAAAGTCTCACCATAAGGGTTCCATTTTTACCATTTTGGTATGGAACCCTAAAAACACGACGCCACTCAAGAGTTGACGCTAAGTTTCGATTGTGACTCGACTGAGGTAATGAGAAAATGGAAGATTATTTTAGCTCAATACCGAAGGGAAAAGAAGAAAATCGCGGACTCGCGGTTTTCCTGCCCGTCCATATATATTAACTACTGAACGGTCTGCGGCAGAAACTCTGCGCAGTGAACATGTTCGCGCACAAGTGTGCTGAACTGTGCGCTTACAAAAGTTACGCACAGCCTAACCAGTGGAGGCGGAAGCCAAATGCGATACCAGCTTAGTACCTGCACTGCTGAAGTTTTGCACAAAATGTTCGTGAGCAAAAGTGCTGCACACTATTTAGGTGGAATCCTACCTTAACGAACACACGAGTTGTAAATACCAACCGTAATAGCTGTCTTAGTGACTACAACACCCACCGATATAAACCGAAGGATCAGCCCATCTGAACATTTTTATCTTTAGGTGTTTCGGCTCTACCAACCCGCGAAATTCTAGTTTTTCGAGAATTTAGTTTTTCGCAAACATTAGACTAACGACACCTTGTAGGTTTGCGGCAATGAATTTCGCGGGCCTCATTGTGAAAATAACCTTTCGGGAACCAATATGAAGTAAATGAGTTTTGTTGAGCAGAGTTTTTATTAAAAACATGTAGATGCATATATATGTTATGGCCGCACAACTCATTGACATAAGCCTACGATGTATAATTAGCCCATACTATTAGCGAAAAACCATGTAAAAGTAGAATTTTCGTGCCCGTATGGTACCCATCCCCCTTAACGTTCTTCATACAAGAAAAAAATAGCCTCATCTGTAAAATTTTCCGCTACGCCACAATATGGCCGGAACCGCCCTTGTGGAAACGCGCGTGCGAACTAATAAAAACTTGTTATAAGTCCGCCACAGATAACTATACTTGTTTAGTTACTAACAAGTATCTGTGGCGTAGGCCGCGGTCCATAAACAATACTGCGGTCGACTTACTACTGACGCCATTGGTGTCAAAACAAACATTTTTGCCACCAGTAAAGTGACGACATTTTTCGCGCGGTTTCCCGGTCGTTTATATTTGTCTATTACAACACCCAAATGAACACACACGGTTTAAAAGTTACCGAGACTCGCTTGAAGAGAACCAGGGCCTACTCACTTAAACGAAAAAGTTTGCGCCGGTTTGGTAGTAAATAATTTCCGCAGACACGAGTTACAATTATCAACACGCGAACTTGAATGGGGAATACGGCTAAAATTGAATTGGCACTCCAAAAACAAAGTTACGAGTTCAGCTTGGAGAGCCATTTATTGCGTTTTAACTACATTAATTGATCGAAAACTCGATTTGGGGCGCCTCCTTAAAATTCCGCCTTGTCGTGATTGAGGGAACACTGAAAGGTGCTCGATAAAGCTTGTAATTCGGTTATTTAAATTGCATAAAGCGATCTCGCGAAGTGAAATCCTTTACAATCCAAACACTGTCGATGCTCAAATGATTTTTCGTAATCTTGTTAAGCGATTTCGGTGTTGATGGAATTTTATAGAACAACTAACTAGACATACCGAACGTAGATCAAAAATTTCATTCATATCAGTCAAGCCGTTTAAGATGAGTTTGGTTGTAAACATTGTGACACGACAAGAAAAAGAAACACTTTATTGCACCCTACATTACAAATAAAGATACCTACACTAAACAAAATAGAATATAAATCAATGGTATGCAACGGCGGCCTCGGCAATGAGCTTAATACATATTATATCAATGGGCCTCGGCAAGCGATCTCTTCTAGGCAATCTTTTTGGCTATAGGAAAGAATAACTGAAATGTGGGATAGGGCTGAAGATGAGGAAGTTAATACCAGAAAACAAATAACAATGAGTTTATGAGAAGTTTATAAATCAGATATTTATTCGTTGTAAGAATAGCAGTATAAATGTTGCGTAGTAACATACATAAAACGCATTATCAACTGGAAAATCAGTTAGAGAAATTATTTACAAAGTTGACAATCTTGACATTGATAGAAAACCTTTTCGATTCCCGTTTCTTAGAAACTGAATGATTAGCAGATATTTTAAAAAAAAGCACATCAAGATCCGGAATACAATGGCTCTGCAAAACAATAGCAGCGGCAAAAACTCTAGGTTTAATACAGTCTTCCCCTTTTCCCTCTTTTTGACATCCGGGATCTTTGTTTATGCAAAGAATGAGAAAGTTGAAAAGTAAATAACTGTCTTAAAATTTCTTCCAAAGACATGCCAAATCCACCGCGGTTGTATCCCGTTGAGATCGTAAAAACGTCTTTTCAGTGATTTACGTGTAACGGCCTATTGGTAGGCATAGATTATACATAAATTCTTATTATATTATCGTCTACCATCTTTTCCAATATAATCTTATTTCCGCCAGATATTATGAGTTATATCGAAATTGTTGGTACAGAATCGGTTTTCGGTAATAACGAATTGAACCAGCCACTGAAATGGAGGTTATTAAAATAATTAATGAAATGGACTCGAACACTAGTAGTGGTATCGATGGTATAAGTGTGAAAGACATAAAATGTATAAAAAATTTAATTTTAAAAAACTTAACAAAATGTATGAATAAATGTCTTAAAGATGGTATATTCCCTGACACTTTAAAAGTCGCAAAAGTGACCCCAATTTTTAAATCAGGTTCTAAGGCAGATCCAGGAAATTACCGTCCTATATCTGAACTGCCAGTTTTATCAAAAATTTTGGAAAAGCTCATATATATCCGGCTTAATAATTACCTAAATAAAATAAATTTCTTTTTCGAACAACAATATGGTTTTCGCTCCAAATGTAATACTACCTCAGCTACTGTAGATCTTGTGACAAAAATTAAAACAGCTATTGATAATAAACAAATTGCATTAGGTATCTTTATTGATTTAAAAAAAGCGTTCGATACAGTAAGTCATAATATATTACTACAAAAACTAAATGATATTGGGGTCATGGGTTCTGCATATAATATACTTAAATCATACTTAGAAAATAGAAAACAAATTGTCAAAATAGGACATTTCGAAAGTCTGCCCGCAAACTTAAGTTACGGTGTACCACAAGGCTCTATTTTGGGACCACTGCTGTTTTTAGTCTACATTAACAATATTAGCACCCTTAAGGTCTTCGGTACCATTACTCTCTATGCTGATGATACCTGTTTGTTTTATTTCGGAAACGACATAGTGACGTTAATGAACGAAGCTCAAAGTGACCTAAATATTCTTAGCAAATGGTTTCTTACAAATCTACTTACAATTAACACCAATAAGACGGCTTACATGATTTTCGCTGCCAAAAATAAGAAAATCCGAGACTATGATAATCTAAAAATATTTGACAAACCAATTCAAAAATCTAATAATGAAAAGTATCTAGGTCTCATTTTAGATAGCAAACTTACTTGGCAAAATCATATAGATCACATTAGAGCCAAAATTTCACCTTTGATAGGTGCTTTACGAAGAATATCATCCTGTATACCGAAAAAAATACGACCTACTATATACAACGCTTTGGTTAAACCTCATCTTGAATACCTAGTCGAAATTTGGGGAAATGCTGCCAAAACACACATTCACAAATTACAAATAGCTCAAAACAAACTGATAAAAGCTTTATATAAGTATAACTATCTAACTCCCACAAATGTTCTCTATAAAGATACTAAAATTCTTAGCATTAGTCAGCTATACGCGCTAAAAACCTGTATCCACATTAGAAAAATCACAACAAATGACAGTCTTTCACAGTTACAATTTCAGAAAAAAACTTACACTAAATATTTAAGAAGGCGACATAAACTAGTGCTTCCCAGGATTAGAACCAATTATGGAAAAAGAACAATCTTGTTTGAGGGAGTGCTGTTGTATAACAAATTACCGGACAGAATTAAAAAGATTGATAATTTTCCGATTTTTAAAAAACAACTTACCCAATACATTAGAGAATCCGCTCCGCTTGTGGTAATGTAACCTCTTTACTATGTAAGAAGTTGTACTGTATTCGAACCGCGATGTATAAAATTAATTGACTACCCGCTAATTTCGGCATTCAAAAAAATCAACACTGTAACTACAATCTTTTTACTAAAATAATATTGTATTCGTACCTTTTCTTCTGTTACGTGCTGTTACTAACTATGTTTTAAACCATGCTTAACTATCATTAATTGTGTGACACTAACCCAACATAACCATGTACCTTTAGTACCTACTATAAGCTAACTTTAGTTTCTCAATAATATTAAGTGAACTATTGTGTTTTTTTTTGAGAAATAAATATCTTTAAACCGAACGCGTAATTCAAAGGCATCAAAAGTAAAACAGTTTATACGGTCGTAAAAAATCTGCTTATTTTGTAGTGATGCGCATGCGATATAATTCGGTTTATTAAATGATTTTTTAAAGAGACAATAGAAGTTCAAGGCAAACTTGACTGTACCCAAAAAAAATACAAATAATTACAAATCGACTCACTCAATTTTCTAAGTAGATAATAATTGTAACAGAAAATGTAATATCGGCTACTTGATCCATTGTTTACCACACGCTTGGGAACTAAAACAGGTGAACTCTGCCCCTAGATCTCTAAAACGAGAGACAAAAACCGCCAGGTGCATTACCAAATACGGGGATGATATTGGGTATCTGATCGGCAAAATCGTCGGATACAAAGGTAAAGGTCATTTCGGAGAGCAATTAGAAGGAAGATTCGTTATCGTATTCGATGTTTATAACACTTTTGGGAACTTAAACGCACTGATTAATGTCTTGTCCTCTTAAATTTTAACGTTTCCGATCCAAGTGCAAAAATTGCTAATATATACTTCAGAATGAATTTAGTTAATTTACTAGTTACACGCATCTTAGCGAATCAGGCAAATAAGGAAACCACTAGCTACTAGCCACATAACCATTCAAACGGTAGATAGACGATTTAATATGAGATTTTTGTCTTTTAAACTTTGATTGTTTACTCCGCTGTGTACACATCTTTATCGTACTGATGGCTCACTATATTCTCTAAGCGCGAAAGTTCTATGATTATTATTAACTCTATGATTTTTAATTGTAGGTTTCTTAAGGAACGTTTTATGATTTTTGATTGTAGGTTTATTAAATAAAATTATGCTTTACCTTGTATATGAAACTTGGATCGTATATCGAAACTGACGGACTCGTTGAGAGCGAAAGTGAATGGTGGTCCGTTTTCTGCTGAGTCGTAGTCCTTTGCAGTGAGGATCACCACCTGGCCCGGTGGTTCATTCTCGTACCATATCACTGGCTGGGTCTGTGAACATTGAATAAGAAAAACTAAAGATAGTTCTGGCTGGGTCTGTGAACAACGAATTAGAAAACTATTAAGAGTTCTGGCTGGTTTGTGAACAATAAATTGGAAAACTATCACAAGTACTGGCTGGGACTGTGAACAATGAATTAGTAAACTATCAAAAGTACTGATTGGGACTGTGAACAATGAATCAAAAAACATTGGTTTTATGATTGCGTCCTTATCATACGTAGTATTTTCGGCAAGTTTACGTCCATTCTACATACAAAAAAAAAGGATGTGGAATGTAAATGTGTCTTGAATTGTAATGTGACGTGCTTTAGGTGAATACGTGTAACGATTAATTATTTGCCACTGTCCTTGACTCTTGGCTCTGGTATGGTCCGGTGGGAGGCTTCAGCGATGGCCTATTTACCCAGTACCATCCAACCGGCAAAGACGTACCTACCACTAAACCGATTTAGCGTTACGGTGCGATGCGTAGGATCACGTCTTCGACTGCGTCGTTACTTTAATATCAAGCGTCCAAACTTTATATAATTGATTTACATATAAAAAAGCACTTCTAGACACTCCATAAATAGAGAGATTATAGAGTACACCAACTAAATCCGGCTGCGGAAGACTGCGTAGATACAAAATAAGAAAAAGCGAGCCCTTAGGGTAGGGAATTTGCATGAAAAATTGACAAGTGGGTATATCCCAAGCGATTTTACCTAAAAGGGAACTTATAAGTGGGGTCTGAATTGACTTGAAAAGAAGGTAACCAAGTGCAATCTCCGCTCAAGATAACGGGTATGCTGAAATCTCTATGGGAAATATATTGAATAATAATGACTATTATATTCTTATGCCGTTTACAGACGTAGTAGTTACAAGTGAAGCTTTTACGGGCTAGAAGCACTATGCGATTTTAGTGACCTGAAGGTTCAAAACCTATACATATTTTGCATTTTTATAGTTTTGCATTCTTTCGAATTAAAACATTAATTTTAGGATAGAAATTTTAGGATAGATAGAAAGAGTGAGGACAATTATATAATTCAGGTCAAAATACAGCCTGAATATAAAATGTGTAAAAACAATCTACCAAATCTCTAACGACTCTATCAGAAATTACAATTATCGCATTAGAGATAAAAACGGCATGAACACAAAGACAAGACAGACCTGTTCTGTATCCCATCTCCTACACGCGAGGAAAACAAACACCTCTAAGCCTCACGTGAAGGCAACGTAAGAGGATTTATATAAGGTGTTGCCGTTCCCTTGTTACTGCAGTAAATAAAACGGCTTAATATTGTATTGCATTGAAATATCACTCATACGAACACTTGGATAAATACAGGTAATAAAATGTGCTGCATGAGTATTTTTATCTTATCGACATCGACTTTTCAAACTATTTTGTTAGATTCTAATTTGGAAAGTTTTCATGGTTAAAATCCATGGAAGATGCTTAGATATATTTTTACAATTTCTATTACATTAGGGAAACCTTTAGGATTTGTGAAGATTTTCTTTAAATAAAACTGATTAATTTTAACAGATACATCTAAATATCTTAATTGATATAGAATTAATATGATAACTTGAACATTAATGTTTTAATATGACAGAGTTTGGAGTAGAATTTCTTTGCAATTTTAAATCAAAATAGGTTGCATTCCGTTCACTTTTTACAAAATTTTCCAAAAAAAATTGAAGAACGTTAAGAGAGAAAGTAAATTCTCGACAATACAACACTAGTATCTCGTACACCATTTCGAATGTTCCCGAATGTCTTAATTAAAAACGATTGTTTCTGAGTACGCTTTTGTTAGGATCTGCAGTGGATATTACTTTTATTTCAACAGCATTTCAGTCAGTATATTTCTTTGTCTGCTGTCATTTTAGAGCCTTCTGTCAACTAAATGTTGGCTTATTTAAGGAGAAAGGAGGTTAGCTATTATGTACGTTATGTGTCCCAGCCAATAGTTTTCATCTTCTTTCTTTAATTTTAGAGCACACCTTAGTGTTACATATACTCCTTAGGTGACAAATTAACGTTAAGCAAAGGTAAATTTTAAAAATGTTTAGGAAATATTCAAACATACTTTTTTGAAAACTTGCTGCTAATCTCAACGGTAAAATGAGATATTTTAAAACAAAAGTTTGGAAGATCTTTTTTCAATCGAAGATACTTTCTGAAAGTTACAGTAAAAAATATGATACTAATTTTCCCCATCGATGAATTCTATTCACACTGTATACCACTTTGAGTTTTGAAGTATTTTACTGCCGTTTTAACAAATATGTATTTTGCTCGTTTCTTGTTCATTATATTTATTACACTTCCCGGTTACCGCCTAAGAAAATGTATCGGTTCATACGGTATTAGAGCAGCGTTATTGCTTGTCTGTCAAAAATCCGCTTGACGAGGGTACAATTAGGTAGTGTGGGATCCATAGCCAATCCAATATCCCAACCACATCCCGACACACCTCTATGTTTTGAAGTAACTTTTACTACTGAAAAAAAATTATTATGCCTTGTGTTACAAAAGTGCGTGACAAACATTGAAATGTACTTGAAAAAATTTGGTCCAGAAAAATAAACAATGAAAATATGTTATTAAGGTAATGATGACCCAAAATAAATAAAGCGTTATTCGTCTACTTTAACCTTTACATTTTCCGTATTTACATACGAAAAAAAGGAATATTTTAAGACAATTCAAAGAAAATTGTTCTTCCTGATGACTCAATTTCAATTTATTGATAGCCATTCTTTTAAAATGGTCTATAAAGAGCTCTGAATGGGTTATATAAGAAAATTGCACGATCCTCTCCAAAAGATTTAAGATTGGCAATAATTATTTGTAACGTTCGCATTACAGCAAACTGAAAAATGTGAAGAGTTCAAACATTAATGGGGAAGCGATGTTTAAGTTGTCCGCTCTCGTAAAAGTTAAGTATTTTCCAATTAGTTTGCTTTAACGTCGTTCAGGGAACTTAATTGTTTTCGATCAGTTAAAATTTGTACTCGTGAGTGCTGTCTTTTTTACTATTTTAACTTAATTAAACAGGATTTATTGCATTCGATAAATAGTGAGGAGTATTTTATCTTTCGACGAAATATCAATAATTGCCTTAACTTTCATTATTATTGGGAAAATGCCTGAAAGTTTGTTTCCGTGCTATAAATTAACAACAGCTTTAAATTTCACGAAAAATTGAATTGAAGATGCAAAAAAGTGCATGTATTTGGTATCTGCTCCTGTGTCTACTATAAAATTGGGATACTTTTCAGTTACTTCTTCTACACACTTCGATTTTTGCGTTCTTGATCGCTTTTCCGCTTGCACTTTAAATAACAAAGGTACGCTTGCGCCATCTAGTCTCCGAAAAAATCTACCCGCATGAGATTTTTCGATATTCGATTGTATTCCTAATTTAAAAAATGTAATATATTATATAAAAAAATACTCACATTGGTTAAAAAAGGTGCATTATCGTTGATATCCGTCAGCTCCAATATGACCTCAGTAGTGGACCTCAAACTGTCTGACCCCAATCTGCCTCCATGATCAGCAGCCATGATCAGAATCTGCCATCTCGTGAAACCGCTCGGTTGATCTCTATCCAAAGGTTTAGTGAGGCGTAAGCAGCCATCGTTGTCGATCTGAAGGAACTCTTTCTGTTCGTGCTTGACTAATGAGTACACTATGTTCTGGGGTTCGTTTCTATCGAGGTCTGGATCGTAGGCTTCAACCTGGTGAGGAAAATCAAGAATTAGATAAATATTAGGGATTTACTATACTAAATAAGTCAGGAAATTAATTTAACCACCTTTAGAGAGTAACTCTTATGAGCCAAAAATTTAGACGTTCAATCGTATACGCATTTAAGTAGTACGCATAAAAGTATCATTAACAAATTTACCTTAACAATGCAACCTTCGTACAATTTCTCCTCCTCAATAGTTTTAGTATAGTTAGCTAAGAAAACCGGCGGGTTATCGTTCAAGTTTTCGATCTTGATGAGAACTTTGGCATAGTCTTCGTAGAGTCCATCAAATGCTCTGACATCTAAGCTATAGCTAGTTATGTTCTCGTAATCTAATTCGTTGTTGACTCGAATTTCCCCGGTGAAGTTTCTGATGACGAATGCATCGTAGGTATTTCCGGCCACGATGCTGTATGTTACCACAGATGCTGAAATAAATGATTCATCAATTCAAGTACTGTAAAATTCAATTATTGCCCAACTGATTGTCCTATTATACTCATAAGTCGTAACAGGTCTGTATATGTATTCACATATATACCAAAATTTTAAAGATGGCAACAGTTTTTCATGACGCTTTACTTATATTTGTCCAATGTCTTTAAAGGAACTTTAAATAAATGCTCAATTGGACATTCCATGCCTAAAAATTTTATCCATTGACTGTTCCTTGACAAAATAAGAAACAAAGTAGTGTTAATTTATAAATAGTATCTATTGTCAAATAAATATTATTATTATTACCTGTATCGATATCTAAAGCAGTGACTTGAGTAACTAGCTCGTTTATGTTCGCATTCTCAGCTATCGATTCAGCAACATACGTGTCTTGTGTAAAATGAGGTGGATTATCATTTTTATCCGCGATTTCTATCAGAAACACTTGCTGACCTGCATTATGTTTACCAGGTATGAGAGCTGATTCGGAATTATCTGTTGCAATGATCTTTATGTTATAAAAACTTCTTTCTTCTCTATCAAACATTTTAAGTGTGGTTATGTTCCCAGTTATGCTGTCTACAGCGAAAGGATCAGAAGGGTCACCGAGTTCATAGGTTATTTGGTTGTTTGCTGATGTACCATCAGCATCGAAAGCTCTAACTTGCATGACCTGAGTTCCTGGTGGTTCATTTTCGAGAACACTGCCAGATCTTATTTCACTAAAGATTGGAATGTTATCGTTGACATCTTCAACCTCTATTTGAATTATAGTTTCAGCAGCTAATTTATAGTTATTCTGAAAATAAAACATAATAATTATTTTGCAATAATATTATTACATATGCTTAATTTTAGTTTATAATATTTATTGTAATAGCACGTACTTGTATTCTAACAGTTAACGTGTAGTCGGTGATTTTTTCGTAGTCCAAATGATTGCCCAGCTTTATATACGCTGAATCAGCTTCAGGTTCTAAAACGAACGTGTGCCATTTGTTTGTCTGTTCAGTTTGACCCTGTACAAGTTCAAATTGTAATTTCCTCTCATCAGGAATATTTGATCTGAAAAGTTAAGTTTTCGATTAGACGACTATCTTACCACCTATTATGATGGCCTCCGAAGCACATTTGGTAAGCGTTTAAAAAGCGAAAGGTCTCGAATTGACTCCTGGTACGGGCCTGTTTAGAATTTATAATCACTAATTTTTTTTTTCATGTCCAAGCAGCAAAATCGAAATAAGATCAATTCGATTGAATCATGCATAAATTATAACAATTTAACCAGCCAAATTAAATCACTAGATCATACTTACACCCGGAATTAATCTTTAAGCCTCTTTATCTAATTTTGTTCCAATTGAATACTTACATTGCCCTTACAGTAGCTATGGGGGTGGTGAAGTCTGCATAATTTTCTTTTAATCTTATCGGTTGATCTGGCACTTCTATAAAAGACGGGCTTTTCTTGTTAGACTCGACGACTTGGATGTCTAAAGTAATCGAACTTTGTTGCGGCGGATCACCCATGTCTTTTACTATCGCGCTCAACTTGAATTTGTAGCCCGGGACTTTCTGCATAAATTTACAAAGAAATTAGTACAAACTTTATAACCAGGGTGGCAATATCAATTTAAAATTAATACTGTCTCCTAAGTAAGTAGTGTAATAGAGTTGTTATTTACGTTTAAAAGTTTGAGGGAATGGTTTATGAATTTGAGAAGTTTTGGAATTGATAAGGAAAAAACTACATTTGCAGTTCAGAAAATGCTGTTAAATCGTATTACATAAAGATTCGTACTACATATATTAAAATAAATGGCAACTTACGTCAATAGTTTTGTTCAAAAATATGACCCCATTGTCTGGGTCTATGTAAAAGTACGCCTGATCAGGAGAATTGGAATCAAGGCTGTAGTGTACTATGGAGTTGTTGCCATCATCTATGTCTGTTGCTGATATCCTCATCACCTCACGACCGCTTGGCAAATCTTGCGGGACGGACTCCGAATATGACTGTACGAAAAATAAACATTTTACTTTTTTTACTTGAAATTAAATACTTGTAAATAGGCGCATTAAAAGATGTTCATAATTTGAAATGTAGTCGTAAAAGAAAATTAAACTTAAAATGTCTATAGTAAAATATTTTCTGTTACAATATCTCACATGAAAACTAACAATATTCGGTAAAATTTCATGATGTTACCAAGTTGCGAAAGTTGTGTTCACCTCTTTAAATATTTAGCCTTAGGGTTAGCTTAAATATGTTGTTATTCCACTTTGACATGTTCTACGCGAAGCATGCCTAAAGCTTAGAGAAAGTTTTCCAAAATAATTATAATCGTGCCGTGTGAGAAAATGCGCTTAGGGGGAAAAGAGCGGCCTAGCTAAAGAAAACACACCAACTAGTAATGTGCAAAAAAAGTGAATCAAAAACACACTATACATACAAAAATATTACCGATGACGCCTTGATTGGCGGCTTACGATCCTAAATCAGACATGCAGCAACATGCAAGTAGAGAAATACAACTTTTTTCATAATATGTATTATCAAAATTCAACTATTACCAAAGCTTAACACAGTTATCATGAAAATGGTTAAGATATTGCAAGCGATGGTAACAGTCGATCGTTAGTAATTATTCAATATTTAAGTGTGTTTAATTTTTAAGAAATTCGTGTGCGAAACTCTGTCTCTCATTTTGTGAAATTCTCTGTTCTTAAAGACAAACCTTCCAAACATCTCCTCGGAAGACCTTCGAAAAACAGGCAAGTGTTAATAAAGTCTGCGCCACGGTTTGAGGCTAATGAACGAAGTTCAAGTTAGTCACAATTATAACACATTATATATTATTAAATTACATTCCAGAAGTGTAAGACCTATAATTTTGTGGTATAAATGCAATAACGTACATAAAATATAAGATTATATTGTTTATATATACAATACTAATTTTGAAAACATTGCAATGCAATGGTTATTTAGCCGAAAACCCGTTAGACACTTACTTTTTATCAGCAGTTTTAGTAAAAATTGAATAGCTATGCTATGTTAGGGAGTTTATATAGCGCCATAATGCTTTAAATGAAATTGTACATCAAATGAGTTCGTGCTCCGAGCTATAGCATCATCGAGCGATTGATATTCTATCTTGTTAACGTGATGAATATGTCGATTAATGATTTCTTGGAGAGTACTTACAACTTTATCGAAGACCGGCTGATTGTCATTGATGTCTTCTATGAGTATTTTGATGGTACAAGCGTCGTCTAGTTGAGGTTGGCCGTTGTCACTCGCTCGAACTGTGATATATGCTTCTTTTTCACGAGATGGCTCATCGTGATCAAATATCTGTACAATTTTATCAGTATGAACAAACACTTAATACAGTAAACATTTTTCGCCTACCTTTAAATCCTTATCGAATGCTATGTAATGTTTAATAATCTACTGCTATTAATTTTTAATTTTAAAAACGAAAACTATAAAGTTAGTTTTAGGTTCGTATAAATAAATTATGTTAATATGAAATCATACTGACATCGGCTGTAGTTATTCTCCCCGTTTCAGGATCTACGTGAAACCTCTCTTTCTCACCAGGAGTTGAGACGAATTTGTACGTGACTGTGCCACCCATTTCGGGTGGATCTCGATCTTCTGCGTGTACCTGTAGATTTAATTTATCAACATTATTTTCTGAATGAATTTCGTTTAAGATTATGTAAGGAATGAGTAGTTTGAGTTCTCTCGTCATTTTCTATGGACATAAGTGCGCGACACAAATCCTTTACACATGAATCATGATCACAGATCACTTTAATCTGAGATCATGATACATTTCTCATGTTGATTTCACAACTACAGTGCGTTCAATCCATGAAGACGCGCCCCACTCCTTCCTGATTCCTTACGAATCTCATGAATATGCAATACAAATGAATATAATAAATGAATAGGCAATTGTGAAGTAGTATTAAATTGTAACCTACCTATATACCAAAACAGTACATATGTACATAGATACATTTGGCAGAAAGTAAAGAAATATGTTTTTGCTATATTTAAAACTAAAATAATTGTGTTATTTGTTTATAATCGAATGCCCATAACTTCTGTTAATTGCCATAACGTGATCGATGATACGCTTTATTATTTTGAAATAGGTTTCAATTGTATCTCCAACAGTTTTGTTCTTCAGTTCTAGGTCATAGCCTAGTATCTAGTACTAGGAAACAATAAATTAGAAAAGTTTCGACTCACCGTAAACACGTAAGTTCCGATAGGCTGTTCTTCTTTCAATGTCGGCCTGTAATTCAGGCATTCGGTGAACAGTGGCTTGTGGTTGTCCTTCACAGCTAGCTTCGGTGACGTCGCCGGCGTGAACTGAAACCGCGTTAGTGTGTGCTACTGCATATATTTTCAGAGCTAATTTCGCTACTTTGCCACAAGCTCAAACTATTATTTTACCCAACTCTAACATTTCACATTCTACTGTACTACGAGCAAATTAACACGATGGTTTTTGCTTAGAATTTATACTATCGCAAGAGGAACATGTAAATAATTAGTGTAACGGCTGTTGGCATTTGCGCTATTAGTTTCTGAACGAATCTGATGAATAAAAAACTTGAAAGCAGATATTAAAATACTCAGGCATACACCAACCAAAAAAAGTTCTAAATTATAATTTTAGGATTGGGTAAAATAAAAGTTACTTTCATACACTTGGATTGAAAAATTAATAAGAGTTACAAAAGTGTTTGAAAGTAGCTTAAAAAGACGCAATAAGGTACGATTAACGTTTCATATTTTGTTTATAAACATAGCGAACCGGCTAATTTACAAAATTTACATATCAAATATACCATGCAATAAAGTATTCTAAAGTCTAGATAAACAAAGTCTAGATAGAGAATTAAAATTTATTTAATGCAGTAAAAATATGGTTTTAACCTACTGTTATAATAAGTTTAATCAGGACTTACAGTAACTAGACTTCATATAAGAAAAACATTTTATTTTAAGTAAATATAGCATTAATGGAAGATAGATAGTAAAATAAGTTTTTTTAAAACAGTGATGATAGAAAAAAATGGGATATGGTTTCGTGATTATAGAATACTGTACTTACATACATCCTCGTCAGCTAAGTTAATTAACAGAAATATATAAAGTACAATAGACAGTACAGCATAGATTATTGTATTTCAACATGCATCATACAAGTTTCAAGTTTAAAAAAATAAGCCGAAAATCAATATGAACTCTAGAGGACAAAGCTTTAAGGGCCAAATCAAATAAGTGATAATATGGTTTAGATGGATGATCGTAAAGATTTCGACGGATTTGATGAGGCTGTCATACTCACGGATGAATGTAATGGCAGATACCCATCGAGGTGCCTCGAATGCCTTAACCTCGTTACGTGGTGTGAAGGGTGCTCCCGAACTGAAAAAAAAAACATCAACATTAATTTCAAATGTCACGAACACATGCTAACACTAAGAGTGAAAAATTGCAATTGTGTGGACAAATGTTGGATACAGGCGAATCTGCTGCACTTTGTTGCATACCACCGCCTTATTAAGTAGCGCTAGTATAATCTCACACGGTGGACTTTCTGAGAGATCCATAGTTCTGACATGAAACGAATAAGGCGAAGTGAAGATGGAATTACAAGGCACAAGACATTTATTCGTATAAAATGTACATGATCTGAAAAAGTAATTGAAGGATGTTCAAAAATCGACAGTGCTATATGTGTACTGGTAATTCAATTTTTACTAAACTTTGCTTTTGATTGCGATTTTAAACCAATCAGGTCTTTAATTTAAATCTACATTTTACCTAATTTAATACGCTCTATCCATTTATTTGTGAAGTGTTACAAAATCGGTTTACTAGAATTCAAAGCAAATCAACGCAAATTCGACGTAGGCATGCTTTATAGTAAACCAGATCTACAACCATTTGTTGCGTGAACCATTACAATTCTCTAGCCATTTTCCGAAGCTGTATTGACTTCACCGCATCCGTAAAGGATGGAACCACGGTCAGTTGGAATTTAGAAATTTTGCTACTGGGGCAGTAGTAATTACAGGAACCGTGCTTTCTCTTGCTTAGTCAGTATTTTATTGTGACGAGTAACTGTTTCCACAAATCTTCTTCAATTGTTAAACAACGGCGTAACGGTAAATAAAAAAGGTCAACCATTATTATTCGACTGCAACGAAGATGGTGACGCTATTGGAAACAAAATCTTTATCACAACCTAAATGAACTACGCCAAAGTATGACAACGATTTCCTTTCAATAATAATCAATTAAACGCTGCAGTTAACGAAATCAAAATTCATTAATTTGTTAAGAGAACGGCAATAAATAATGTTGATGATTAATTAGCGCAACCGAACATGCAACTCAATAATATGCAGTCTTTATTTTAATGAATGTCAAAGGTATACTTAACTAATTAGATATACAGATTATACAGACGGAAACAATGTCCACTTAAAAAATCCTCTTGACCTTATTTTAGCCACCACAGTCTATTAAATATAGTTTAACAAAGCAAACATGAGATAAACTAAGTCAATAAATATGAAATGTTGATTACTCCGATTCCTCACGCTTGGCCTACACAGGATGGCTTCACGTACTCTCTAAAGTCACGGTAATGGTAGATCTATAACTTTGTATTTCTTAGCCAATTCAGAATATGTTACAGTACTATAGAAATCAAGAAAATGTGAAAATGTATGGATTTCGAAATGGATCAAAATGTTCAGGAAATGAAAAGAAATGAAATTTTATTTTCACACTTCCTTAGAATTAGTTCAATTTATAAACTTATTTTTCAATGAGGAACAATGGTTCCAGCTAGAGTCTTGAGGAACAAAACTCAAAGTGTAAAAGTCGCGGGCAATAGCTAGTTCAGTGTTACCTTGTTATGTATTCTTAATAGAAATCCGCCAAAAGCAATACAAACGTCGTATAATCTTAATATATATAAATCTCGTGTCACAATGTTTGTCCTCAATGGACTCCTAAACCACTTAACCGATTATAATAAAATTCGCACACCATGTGTAGTTCGATCCAACTTGAGAGATAGGATAGTTTAAATCTCAATTTATCTATTTTTTATTACCCCTAAGGGCAAAACAACGTTTGCCAGGTCAGCTAGTAATATTATAATAATTACGAACATCTCTCTTTTCTTTGATCTGTTGTATTCTCCTTCTTGTATAATATCTACTCCGGTATAATTAGCACCGTTAACCGAACTGCGTCATTAAGTAACTGTGCTTAAGTTCTAACTTCATTAGTATTAAGGTCGTTTCAACAATTATAATGCTTTGGTAAATTAGTCTTATCTGTTTCATCGCTAAAGTGCACCGGAGCCGAGTCTCTTAGTCTTAGATATGCAGAAACTAGCTGGTAGATAGTTCTCCGTCATTTGCTATGTCTAGATTTCTGGAAATAATAGTTACACGTCTAGTAACTGTGTTTACATGTGATGACCACATGATTTGACAGAAGATCTAATTTTTTTAGAGCCTCAAAGGGATATCTTAAGGCTTAGATGTTACTTACTTTATTAAACTTAATATAATATGGAATACATAAAAATAATATAAACAACGCGTAACGGTATTTCCGTTTCGGCTTCAATCCTATTATGAGGGTATTAAAGGTAAAAAATGCTCATCTTTCAGTAAATATATATAAAGGTTCAGATTATATTAGAGGATTTGTTCCATATAATTAAAAATTGACTCGTGAAAAGTGAAACGGTCGTATTCAGTTTTTTATTACGGTATTTTAGGTTTCGTTAAGAATCCAAGACAGCAATTGATTTGGTTGGTTAGTTACAATAACTATGATATTTGTTGCTCTATATGATTGTTTTCGTCTTCAACAATATTTCCTCTTTTCTTGCCTTATTACTCGAAGACGCGTGGACCGATTTGAAAAATTATTTTTTTGTTTAAGAGGGTTTTGTTTCCAGATGGTCCCATTTTAATCTGGTCAGGATCTGATGATGGGATCCTGGAGAAATCGAGGGAACTCTTCAAATTTTATATGGACACATGAAACTATTTGAGTATTATTAGAAAGAGTAATATTTTCCAAGTTGTTCTATGGTCATCAGGTCAGGATCTGATCATGGGATCTTGGTGAAATTGAGGGAACTCTTCAAATTTTGCTAGTATACTCAAAGCAAGTTGGGTATTTTTTATAGTTACTGGTGCATATGCTAGCAGATACGGATTTGATGACTAAAGTCATCAAGTCAGGGTCTGATGATGGGATCTTGGTGAATTTGAGGTATCTCTTCAGATTTTATGAACACACCTCAAGCAATTTGGATATTTTTACAACGCCTTGTGCATTTTATTGTTTTCCACTAAAAAGTATAAAATAAAAATGGGAAATGCTTTCCAAAAAACCAACTTCAAATGCCACTACAAAGAGTAAAATAATTTTTATTTAAATTTTAGGTACCTACACCAATTCGAAGTCGGGCGATTGTCTATGACTTCGTCATTTCTTCGCACATCAATTAAGTAAGAAGGACTATTAGGGATTGTATGAAATATTGCCCGACTTCGAATTGGTGTAGGTACCTAAAATTTAAATAAAAATTATTTTACTCTTTGTAGTGGCATTTGAAGTTGGTTTTTTGGAAAGCATTTCCCATTTTTTTATAAGTACCAAGTACTTCTGCATTTACTAATAAATCATCCTGATTTCATACAACTCTCAGACTGCATTGCCGATCTTACTTATTACTATAAAATACTTATTACTGTAAAATCGACTTCTCACGGATATTGAAAAAAATCTCTTGCGATACATCATACAGCAATTTGACCTTTATGTTTCATACACGAGCTGCAAATGTTATCGAAAGTTCAAATTAAGCTCAAGAGAACTATTTGTTACGCTATAACGCAGCGGATAGTCAATAATAAATAGATAGATAGTTATGATAGAAAAGGAAACCGGACCTTTTGGAAAAATTCAATCACTCAGCGAGGGTCTTTTGGTTTGTTTGTAAATACCAACTATTGGTAATAATATCATATTATGTACTGTGTCCAGCGATAAGTAACCTGAGGATATGATCACATGAACATTTTACGCAACATAAACCAACGCATTTTACCTTCTTCGTATAAGAAAATAGTAGAGCCGTCTGTCAAAATTTCCCGCTAACACGCCACAATATAGGCATCCATTAAAACGTGCGTGCACTCTATTGACAAGGTAGTGATCTGTGGCGGGGACTGCGGTCTATTAGACAATACTGCTGTTGGTGTTAAAACAAATATCTTTGGCGGTAACCGGTAAACCGGCGACACTTATTCTCGCGGTCCGCCCCGCCGCGTCCAGTGTATATAGGTCTATTATTGTGTCAAAACAAAACTACACTTCACTTTGGAAAAGTGAACGGACTCTTACAAGTTGAAGCAGTCTCAGATAAATTCCCTTCGTATCGAATTAGTTACAACGTTACAATAAAACACGTAAATAACTCGGTACTAAAGCAATTTGTTAAAATTCTATTTTCAGCAGAATTACCTTCGCAAATTCCTCAGTAAACTTTGGTACTCGCTCGCTCAGAAATGATATCGAAAATTCAGTCAATGCTCATGAGAACAATTTGTTGAGCTATTTTAAAAGTTATTTAGCGTGTTTATTTATAAAAAGAAAGTTTATGTTCTATGGGGAATAACAATTTTGTGTTTTGATTGTTCTACTTAGGCATACTATGGCTAATATGAGAAACTAATTTTAAAGAAAGAAGAAAAAATCGTTCATTCATACATACGTACATCTGCACGCGCAACGGACGAAGGGATTTCGGCCAATCGCGGAAAAGTCCCAGGAAGAAAGAAAGAAAGATACGTAGATACATTATTTTTTAATATTATATTGATATGAACATAGTGCGTTTATTCATATTCAAGAGATCTTACTTCGGTAGGAGATCAAACTTGACTTATTTACAGTAAAACCTTTCAGTGGTCGATCAAGTAATTGATTTAACTTAACAAGAGATTGATTTTTATTTAAATATAGGTTAAAAGAGTCAATTCTTTTGACGCGGATATATGCTTACAATTTACAAACATCTCTACATTCTATGAACAACATAAACTGTTGAGGTAATACGTATACAAGCACAGTTCGCCCTAGCTCACATTCTTGTGAGTCTATTTCATTCCACAGTTTCCACCGCAAGCATTTAGTGCTAATAAAACTATGCTAGTAACAGCAACAGCATACCTGCGTTCGCGGGAGATAGGCATGTGACTCGACCTCTAGTTCTAAAATGAATTTTGTCTGGAACACCCGCAAAGGAATATGGCGGTAGTTCCTATGATATTACTGCGAGAAGAGACCAAAATACTTTCGGAACATCTTATTAAGTTAGTTGGGAGCCATGTGTCGGTTAAATCTTATTCCGCGGATTTCGAGAAGTGAATATGGCAAGTTTCCTGAAACTTTTTGTTTGTTGCTACCACCTACTTACTCGTATCAACTCTTTCCAGGTGTCGTGTGTTCTTATTTATTTGGAAAGTATTAGAGAAACGCAAGCATATAAGGTACATAAATGTGAATATTTAAAAGAAAATGGTGACTGACTGACCGACCTATCAATGCACGCCTCAAACACTAAACAGATTGGGATGAAATTTTGATGCAAATAGCGATGTAGCTATGAGGAGCATCCATCCACTAAGCTAAGACACATTTCAAATTTTTTGGTAACATAGTAACCAATACCTTGTTATAGACAGATAGATTGAAAGATAGATAGATGAACACTTTGCACATAACGAAATTACGATTACAATTTAGGTTAGGGGTTTATATATTTTTATAACAGCAGTAGGTACGTAGGTACAGGTATAAATTCAAACTTAAAACAGATAAGTAGTAGAATACCTCAGACTACATTAAATAAAGGTAGAATACAACCTTTTCGTCGCTTATCGACCATTAGGCAACTCTAAGCCTACTGCCTAGCCCTCTTGATATCAAATAGCAGTAGGAATAAACTGTATGGTAAAAAATATCTAGGTACTAATATAGCTACTGGCAAAACAGGTCATATTTACATATGCAATAAGAAGTAAAATTCCTTTCACCTGTAATGCGGACTGGTTTGCGTGTCTGTGACACCGGAACCTAGAGCTTTTTTCTCAGCAATCCTTTGTTAGGCTTCCTTTTGCAACGAAAGGGGACGTGGCTCTAAAGAGGGACGCGGGAAATTCGAGGCCCTTTGTTCGGGGCCCATCAAGCAACTCGCTTAGAGGGTGATATTAGACAGATCTCTCATGGGAAGAATTCGTCGATTCAACACATGGTTTAACCATGGCAATAAGGAGTTTCAATTCGATGTTTCCACCCTTAGTTGGTTTGCCAACAACTAAATATTTTTTTAATTTGAAAAATGTACTAACAGTTGTTATAAATATCAAATACGAGTATAAATTTGACAGATATGAATCAAATAGGTGCTACCTAAATCTAATATTATTTACATCATACATAACTCACCTGAAACGGCTTGACCAATTTTTATGTTTAAATGTATATTCGGTAGTTTGAGAATATGGCAAAATTTATAAAAAAATGGAAGACTTATTATATAGAAGAAGTTATTTTGTTTTACAAAATAACCAAAAATATTGTATGGAAAACAGTACGTAAGTCTGATGCAGACCAGAAAAAAATACAAACATATTTATGCTTACTTCGGTGTTACTACACTCAAAGTTTTTGTGGACCAAATGGCCCTATACTTTGACAGACTCAGTTGAATAAAGCTTCTTTCCGTTTGCTTTTTGGGTAGGCCAATTTGAATATTCAAGTGTGGGCACGTTCTGTAAGCGATGTCGATGGTCGTTGAGGGATTTTGTTTTTTCTGTTTTTTCTTTTTTCCTATTCATTGAGTGAGTTTCAGTTGAGAGTTGAGACGCAAGCAATTAGCTTCGGAATGTCTTTTTGTGGCACATTGAGGTGAACTAAAATTAATTGCTCTGCTTTCGACAGCTTAATTTTCCAATCGCTTTAAAAGTGATTTAGAGTTCGGTACAACCACGTGTTGAAATGTGTATTTATTTTGGTTAATGGAGTGAATTGGGTTTCACGAAAACCTGTATATTATCAAAAATGTGTATGTACTCTATTTTCAGTTATAATAACCTTACTTTAGCTAGCAAGTAGAGGAATATCGCAAGAGCAAAGCCATAGTAAAAATATGGTATGTTATGTTAAAAATACGTTCAGTATGTAGGCGGAAACAGAGAGAAAGTTTGCTTTCCATCAGTGTGTAATGTTCGGCAGTCAGAGGGGTTCTCGAAGATAAACACAGCACGACGTTTTAGACAAAGTTTTAATAATAAAATAATTTACAAAATACAACTCTTACTTGTTAGGTACTAGTAGTAAGAACTAGTAGTGGCGAAGAACTGAGGAGCTAAGGAACTGATGAAAGCTTGGGTAGAGGACATTATATACTTAACATATTGTAAACACATTTGGGAAAAGTAAACAAATACTTCTGTGAACTATACTCTCATTACTAATTATCGTAGTTTCTAAATGTTTCCAAATGTTTATAATGTCATTAAGGTACACTCGGTAACAACCATCTCTTATTATTTTTGTAAGTTAAAATGTACATTCGTCTACACATTTTCATATAAAATATCTAAATATTACAATCCTCCCCCTTTAAGAAAATAAACATAGTTTATTTTAAAAGCAATATTAAAGTTATTACAAAACATTTCGATTTAACATAATTATCAAAATCATCACAAGATCATCATCACAGTTCCTTAATTATTAATAACTATTATTAAATATTATTAATTATTATCTTTAATACATTTTAATTATTAAAATCATTATTATTATTTATTCTATTGAATCTATTCATTCATCTTTTTCATCTCTATCAATAATCTTATTCATCATATTATAACTATAATATCAAATCATTATTTATCAATAAAATGTCATGGTATACAAAATCTTAAATTACCTTTTTATAATATTTTTAATTAATTAATTTATCTTTAATTGAGCAATTCTTGCGCTTCGTCTTAGGGGTACATCTGCGTTTACATTTTCTGATGTAGAAGGTATTTCTTCTAGTTCGATATCTCTATCTCTGTTTTCATTATTTACTTTTAAAGTTATACAATTAGTAATTCTTGCACAACAAGTTCTAGTGTCTTCTAATGCTAATATTCTATCATTTCTATTACAAAAGAAATGTCTTCTCCATAAATATCTAGCTAAACGATACAACACATATATTGAAATCATTTTTAAAATAGAAAAGAATATATAAGCGAAATAAACATTATTAACAACTCTATCAAAAATTGTTTCATTTTCCATTTGATCAATTATGTCATTAATCTTATCTATTTTATGACTTGCTAAATTCAAACTTTCTAAATCTAATTTCTCATGAATTTTTAAAGGTATGAAGTTTATTTTAGTTATATTCTTATTTTTCAATTTCTTACAACATTCATCTGACATAATATCTATTTGCGGTAAAACTGAATTATAATTACTTTGTAGACCTAACGTTTGAGTTTGTAACATTATATTAGTAGTATATAATTTACAACTATCTGAAATTTTTATTATACCAGTATTTATTAGTTCTATATCAATAGGTTCTTTATTCTTACAATTCAAAGTGCCTATTGTTTTTCTAGGCATCACATATAGCCAATTATTATTATGATGTAATTTATACCATTGTTCAGTCGGTATATACCCTACTCTAGTATCACATTCAGCAGGTAATTTTGTATTGCTATACATTAGTTCTGTTTCACACGTCTTACTTGTATGTACAGAATATAAAGCAGTTTCTAACTTACATATGTATCTTTCATTATTTTTAAGCATTTTACATTGGTTTAAATTCTCTAAACTCGTATAATGGATTCTATTATTAGATATCAAAAAATATTTAAAATTAGGTAAAACGAATACAAAGGTATTATCACTACTTTTGATTGGTACTGGTAAAACATGATACAAATCATAACTAACTTGTGTTATCAAAGGTGTCTTAATTACAAATACAAGCTTTTCATTTATTACATACGATATTAAATTTGCTAGTGATAGTAATTCTGAAATATCTTTATCATTTAGTTCAAGAGGATATCTCGTTTGCGATGGTAAATATGGCAATGTTTTTCTTAATTTTGCTCCATATTGCTCTGGAGTAATAATGACTGGATGTATAGCGTTATTTTTTGCGAACAATATTGCGTTAATAATAGTTGAGATTTCGTTGTTTACTTCAGTAGTAATAAGAGTTAATAAGGACATATGTTCGTCAATGTCTTGTTTCATTTTGATGCTAAATATTTTATCTCCTATATCTTTGGTATAGTTTGATAATAAATTTAAATTATTTAAATCTGTTATTGTTGTGTTAAAATTAGAAATAGTGGATTTAACTATGTTAGATTGAGATTTTAGTAAATTCAAAATTTCATGTTAATTTTTATCTAAGTGTTCGACTTATTACGTACGGTATCCATGACAGGAATAATATAACACGAATCAGGTTCATTCTGAAGCAAACGCATGTTTCAGCCTATTAGTATGTACTTTTAGTTTTCTATTTCTAATCCTAATTGTCACATTAATTGAAGAATTTACTTCAATTATTTTATAAGGTCCTAACCAATAAGGTGATAATTTACGAGATTTTCCTGGTTTAATTGCTTCGTTGCTTAGATAAACTGAATCTCCTACTTTAAATTCAATGATTTTGCTTTTCTTGTCATACATCTGTTTATTATATTCTTTTGAACCTATCAATTTATTTCTAGCTATTTCTCTCGATTTTTGTAATTTTAAAATAAGTTCGTCTAAATAATTATCGTAATAATATTTAAACTCTGGTTCTTTAACTATAGAACTTGGTAAATTAGCCTTGAATCCAAATATTAATTCAAATGGTGTAAACTGAGTTGATGTGTGAACATTTGTATTATATGAAAACATAGCAAAATCGATCCATTTGTCCCAATTAGTTTGATCTTCGTTAACGTAATGTTTTAAGTAATCCGCTAATGTCGAGTGACTACGTTCTAATGCTCCATTTGATTGTGGATGATAAGCACTAGTATTTATTTTCTTTATTTTAAATAATTTTGAGATTTCTTTTATTAAATTGGAAGTAAAATCTGCTCCTTGGTCAGTTAATAATATCTCTGGTATTCCAAATTTACATATAAAATTACGAACAAAACAATCTGCAATCGTTTCAGCATCATGTTTAGGTAGTGGATATGCCTGAGAGAATTTTGTTAGGTCGTCTTGCAATGTTAAAATATATTTATTACCATTTTCAGATAAAGGCAATGGACCTACGATGTCAAGAGCTATTTTTTGAAATGCCTTCGTAGAGGTTGAAGTGATTTCCATAGGTTTTATATTTTTCTTTCTATTTATTTTATTCTTTTGACAAGATTCGCATTTCTTAATAAATTCTTTAATATCTTTCTTCATAGTGTCCCATTTATAGTTAGCTTTAATTTTCTTATAAGTTTTATGAAATCCTGTATGACCTGACATAACATTTGAATGATTTTCTTCTAAAATAGATGGTATATCCTCCCTTTTTGGTGTTTGAACTCTGCCATGAAAAACGTTGATTAATATTTCTGTATCTTTAAATATGTATCGAATTATAGTCCTGACTTTATGCCATTTTAAATGAAAGTCGCAAAAACTAGTTAAATTAATTTCTTTGATATTTTCTTGTATTAATGCATGTTTCAGATTTTTAAAGCATTCAAATATGTCTTCATACGTTACGCTATCCCAATAGTTTTGTTTTGGGAAAGTAAAATATACTTTACTACCATTGTCTTGTACACTTAAAACTTCATATTGACTTGGTTTTTTCGACTTTAATTCTTTAATATAAGACTCATATTCTAATAAATTCTTATCATTCTCAATATCTAAATCGGTTGATGTAAATATAACCCTATTTTTATTATTTGGAAGCTTGTCATTGTATTCTTCGAGTTTGTTATATAAAATAGGCTTTCTTTCCATTTCTTTTAAGAATGATGAATAACTTTCTCCGTTTCTTGTCATACTGTGAATTTTAATAACTTCGCTCGTTTCTACGTTTTCCGGTTTTATTCTACTCAAAGCATCAGCATTTTGGTTTAACTTTCCTTGTTTATAAACTATTTCGTAGTCATATTCCTCTAATAAAAGTCTCCACCTAACTAACCTAGATCCGGGGTCTTTAACATTCATTAGCCAAGTCAAAGGTTTGTGATCGGTTATTATTCTAAATTTACGTCCATATAGGTATGGTCTAAAATGTTTTACAGACCATACTATCGATAATAATTCTTTTTCAGTAGTGGAATAATTAATTTCACTTTTATTCAGGATTCTACTTGCGTAAGCTATAGGTAAATCATTTGATCCTGAGCCTTGTGATAAAACACTTCCTATTGCGTAATTACTAGCGTCTGTAGTTAAGTTGAAAATTTCAGAGTAGTTTGGATACTGTAAAATAGGTTCTTCACATAATTTTGTTTTCAAAGTTTCAAATGAATCTTGCTGTAGACTAGTCCAAATGAAAGGTTCATCTTTTTTTAAAAGTTTCGTTAAAGGTTGACTAAGTTTACTGAAATTTTCTATAAACCTTCTATAATAACCAGCTAATCCTAAAAAGGCTTTAATGTCTTTTGGAGTTTTTGGTATTGGGTAATTTTTTACTGCTTCTATTTTCTTTGGATCTGGTTTAACACCGTCTTGAGTAATTAAATGACCTAAATACATTACTTCCTTTTTCAAAAATTCACATTTATCTGGCTGTAATTTCAAGTTATGTTGTGATAATCTTTCAAAAACTTCTTTTAATTTCATGTTATGGTCTTGTAACGAACTGCCATAAACTACAATGTCATCTAAATACACGAAACATTTTAATCCTTGTAATCCAACTAAAACATTATTCATTAGTCTTTGGAATGTCGCTGGCGCGTTTTTTAAACCAAATGGCATTCTGGTATACTCGTAATGTCCTAATGGTACACTAAAAGCTGTTTTGGCTTGATCTTTCGGACTCATTTTGATTTGATGGAACCCTGACGCTAAATCTAATGTCGTAAAATATTTACTATGACCTAACTGATCTAATATGTCATTTATTTGAGGGAGTGGATAGACATCTCCGATGCTTATTTCATTCAATTTTCTATAATCAATTACAAGTCGCCATTTCTTTTTTCCTGAAGCGTCCATTTTCTTAGGTACCACCCATACTGGTGAATTCCACGGGCTATTTGATGGCTGAATAATTCCATCCCTTAATAGTTTTCCTATTTGTTCATTGACTTCTTCCTTAAGTGCTTCCGGATACCTATACGACTTTGTATTAATCGGACTACTGTTATTAGTAGGTATCTCGTGCATGACCGTATTCGTGCATGTTAATTTATCGCCCTCTAAATGAAATACGTGATTATATTGTTTACATAAATCTACTAATGACTGTTTCTCTTCTTTGTTTAAATGATCGGTTCTTAATGTTTGTTCTAACCTACTCAAACGATCTCTCTGGTATGCCACGTCATTATTTATTTTGTTTACGCTTATTATCTCGTTCGTTTCTCGAAGCTCATTAGCTAACGGTTCTAACTTCACAAACAACTTATTTATTTCGACTTCCTTATCTGTCGTGTTTAAACACACTGTTAATGCTTTGTTATTCTGAACTTTAACTATACTTGGACACAAATAAACACCATCTTGTAACTTAATTGGTTCCGATATAATTCCTTCCTTTAAATTAGAGTTCTCTATACAAATCGAAATAACCTTTTCACACCTTGGTTCTATTACAAAAATTTCCTTTTCGATATTCCTACTTTCACTCAATTTTCGTGAATTAACTTGACAACTTCCTTGAAAACTATTATTTTCACAACTTTTCTTAATTTTTAATTCCTGTGGATAAACTTCACAGCTTCTTTCATACATCTTACTCTCATTACTCATCTTATTTTTCATCATATTTTGTGGATAAACCTCACAATTGCTTTCAAACATATTACTTTCTAAATCATCATAACACATATCACTTTCATTTTTTTCATCACACATATTATTTTTCAACGTACTTTCATTCATATTCTCTCTCAAATTTTCACTCGTAATCTTTATTTCATCATGCTCGATTTTAAACTCTGTTCCACATATTTTGATTTTATTCTCTTTATAACTTATTATTGAGTCCGTTTTCGATAAGAAATCGCTACCTATCACTCCATTACATTTAATAGGAAAGTTATCAGGTACCACGTGAAGTGTTTGATAAACTCTTTTGTCTCCTATATTGAATGTTAAATAGGTACAACCGATTGTTTCGGTTGGACTAGCGTCCTTGTCGATTCCTTTTAGTTTAATCCTCTTATCTTCGTATATTAATGTTTGTCCTTCTAACGACGTTATTTTTATTAATGTAACCTCTGCCCCCGTATCTATCAAAAATCTATTTTTTCCTTCTAAAATGCTATCTGACTCTAAGTATACGTATGACGAAATACGCGTGTCTATAAATCTTATTCGGCCTGGATCAAATTGGTGGTCCTCGGGTTGGCCGCGGGCCTCGGACCGTTGGAGTTTAAATGCTTATTTTCGTTACTCCTATTATTCGTTTGCCTATTATTGCGATTATTCCAAGTACTGTTCGGACGATTAAAATGATTATTCTGAGGAGGTTGGTTATTATTACGATTGTTATTACGATTATTCGCGTTCGGATTATTCCAGCATTCTCTAGCTACGTGTCCTCGTTTTCGGCAATAAAAACAAGTAGGTATATTATTATTTGATTGGTTTGGCTGTATTTGCCTAATCATTGGCGGATATCTACACTGATGTGCTAAATGGTTTAATTTATTACAATTTGTACATCTTTTAATTCCTGAATTATAATGTTGTTTAGCGCTCATTTCTTGCCTAGATTTAATCTCCTGCTCTTCCGAAATCGCTATTGAGACCGCGTCTTCAAAAGTTGAAGGTTTTTGAGATTTTAATAAAATATGTAATTGTGGTAGAAGACCACTGATAAAAATATTTAAAGCTTGTTTTTTTAATAACTCTATATTTGCATCGCGAGCTTCTTTTGTTAACTTTGGATCTAAGGATTTAATTAATTTAATATAACAATTTTCGACTCTACTTGAATATTTAGAAATTGGTTCGTTTTGACCCTGTCTGCATGAATTTAACTCTAATTGCCATTGTGCAAAGGTCCTTTTTTCTGAATAATTTTCTAATAAATGTTCCTTTAAACTTTCCCATGATGGAAATGACCTATTTAATAAAGTTGACCTAATATTTCCTTCAATTTTAGACAGAACTACAGATACGAATGCCAATTTATAAACCGGATTTAATAACGCGAATGCATTGTTGCAATTGTCTATGAATACATGTAAATTTGATTTATCACCATCATACTTATTTATCATTCTTTCGGCTAGGCTAATATCTATAAATCCACCAGAAACTTTATCCTCTGAACTGTGCATTTTGAAATAACTATTCACTTAATTTCAAAAAATAAATTAATAATCCGAAATAATCGTATAAAATCCTATAAAATCTTTCCTAAAAATTCTCATAAAATCACAATAACATCTCTATAAATTTCCTACAAAAAAAATTAATTTATTCCCTATACAATAATACATAGAAATACACAAAAACACAATAATACACAATATAATCAACAGTTATACTACTCACTTGAGATAGTAGTTGAAATACTGCGGAGTTCCTTGCCCGGTTGCCTTGGTCACGTCGCGTCAAAGCGTAGCGGTGCACGAGGTAGCCCGAACGCTGTCGGTGCTGAACTGGCCCGTTGTCGAGGTAGCGGTACTGGTCTTGAACCAGCAAAGAACCACACCACGCGGTGCTCAGCCGATGTGCTCGCTGTTTGGTCTTCAACTTCGTCGCTTCCGAAGATTGTAACTAGTCGGCTAGTTGTAGATAGTAGACTAGGCGATCGGCATCGCCTCGATGTATGTCTTCAGAACCCTCGAGTTTCTCCAGTACGTTTCTTGAAAACGTCTTGGACCGAAGATAACTTGCCGTCACGTACTTGCCAGGAACAAAGGACTCTAATATTTCAAGAGCCTTTGTGTATCCCACTTCTGACACCAAAATGTAATGTTCGGCAGTCAGAGGGGTTCTCGAAGATAAACACAGCACGACGTTTTAGACAAAGTTTTAATAATAAAATAATTTACAAAATACAACTCTTACTTGTTAGGTACTAGTGGTAAGAACTAGTAGTGGCGAAGAACTGAGGAGCTAAGGAACTGATGAAAGCTTGGGTAGAGGACATTATATACTTAACATATTGTAAACACATTTGGGAAAAGTAAACAAATACTTCTGTGAACTATACTCTCATTACTAATTATCGTAGTTTCTAAATGTTTCCAAATGTTTATAATGTCATTAAGGTACACTCGGTAACAACCATCTCTTATTATTTTTGTAAGTTAAAATGTACATTCGTCTACACATTTTCATATAAAATATCTAAATATTACAAGTGCAATATTTGAATTTTAATTAAATGTACCCAAAATAGGCCGTTGCTCCACAAAAATTAATGGAGTATTTTAATGAAACATGTCATTTTACATCGACAGGCACTTATCTGTTGTTCACAACGCGTCACCGAGCCCCAACGAAAATACGTTAAAATTGTGCGTTTATTTTTTTACTTGGTAATTTCATATGCAAACAAGGCTCTTAGGAGACCGTTTTAGGGAATATAATTTACAAGTGAAGGGTTTCAGAAATGTTAGAGAAAGAATAATAATATGGGAACGTCAAAATACTTTCATAAAGCGAAATGAATGAAAAAAGGAAAACAGTATAAGAAATGTATTGAAGAGACAGCCTAAGAGTGGTCAAAGTAAACAGATCACAGACCGATGGATACTGTGGATTGGATTGGCTACAGATGGAAACAATGCCAAAGCAGACCCCACTTGGAGGACGATTGAAATCAGGAGTTGCAGCAAGCCATAGGCTTGTGCCACGAGAATGTGACGGTTGGAGATCAGGGCCATCGGCTTTGAATACAAAGATAAACTTCTAATCAAGCTGCTATAGCCTACAATTTTTAAGAATACAATGCAAATTCTGTTTTATAAGTGTACTCATAGACCTATACCGAGTAATAGGGCATTATACTTTAGGGAATACTGTTGACATTTTGTCCTCAGTACTTGTAAGCAATTCGATAAAAAGCAAAACATCCCTACCATTTAAGTAAAGATAAGAACTTCAGGGGCTCCGGGAGCGAGCTCCCATTATCAGGGACTCGAGATAACAGCCTTAAAAGCAAGTTACGAGTGTGCCCCTGACGTCTGAAGATCAGATCTAAGGTAAGGGAAAGTTTAATTGATTAATAAACAAAAGTTAAGAACAGTTTTTTTTAAATTATTGTAATGTCGCAATAAAACTTATCACTAGCTTATTCTAATTACAAGAATTGTCCGCGTGGAATGGTGCCAAGAATTTTGCATTTCCGAGTTGAACAGCTAATGCGTTTCGCAAAAAATGAGCCAGATCTTTTGTCACCAGTTGAGGCTATTAACCGCGGGGAAAGCTATCGAAGGAATTTTGAATGATAAGTTGTAGGTGAGATAAATAATGACAATCCCATTCAATTGTGCATAATGGAGTCAAAAACTAACGTTCTAGATAGAGATTATGAGCGGTATGGCTCTACGATAGATATTTAACCTTACTCTGTGACGGTATTCAGACAGCGTATAACTATTTGGTTAAAACTTTACCAGCTTAGCTCCGAACAATGTCATTCAAAGGCAGGGCTGTGTCGATAATTGCGTTAGACGCGGCCTAGGCGCACGGTCTGGCGCTGAATAGTTTTGCAAGTTTAAACATTTGCCTATTACTACAATCGTTTGAGGAAATTTGATCAGCAGGTACGTGATATTTTCGTGAATTATTTAACCTGGGACCATAGATACGATATAAAGATTAAAATAGAAAACAATATCACATGCAATTCCTGCTAATTTCAATGATACATCCCCGTCTCTAATATTTTTCCAATATATAAAATTCAAGTGTTTAGTTACTAAATTCGTCCGAAACGGTTTGACCAATTTTTATAATGTTTTTGCCTATATTCGTTAGATCTGGTCGTAACCTATTTTTTAATACAGTTGCTCAAAAAGTGGCGTATTGCAGGGACGTATAGCGTTCGGGATGTAGGCTATTACATACTCGTGCTTTTTTTTACCTTTCCCGAACTCGTGCGTTATCTTTCCCAACTGTCAAAATAATGTCTATTAAAAAGAAAAACCAACCATGAAGTTTTTACTAAAAAAATTCATAGGAGTTTTTATGATTCATGCAAATACGTATATTTCTAAAAAGAAGCTACTAATTTGTTTCAATATCAGATTTGATTGAATGAGTTTGGTTAGGTTTCATTTCATCTCATTAAATTTCATTTTCATTTCATATCAATAAAAAAAATCTACTGAAGACTTGGCTGTATGGGCATAGTTCCCTTTGCGTACCAGAATATTATTTAGTCTATGACCAAATTTTTTTTTTATTTTTTTTTAAATCTCCAGAATGGGTAAAGAAAAAAAACTGCTTATATTCTACGGTTGGCGCCATTTTTCAGAAATTTTCTTTGCGAGTTTAGTTGTTTGTTGCACAAAATGCTTCGGAGAACATTTTACCGGAAAAGTCAAAAAGTCGCTACATATCTACATACGACGAATTTATTGCGTGGAGAGAAGAGAAAAAAGCAAATAGTTTTTCAGAAAATGTTGAGTTAGTTGAGTTTATTGTGTTTTTATTATTTTATTAAATTGCTTCATTTTTTCGCAACTGTATTAAAAATAATCGTTCAGTACACGTGCGGAACCGTCATTGCAACTTGTTCCGACTGTCAACCCTCGCTTTCGGCTGCGCCTCATATAGACATTTGTCGGAACTCTTTGCAATAACAGCCTTTCCGCACTTGTAATGAAACATACTATTTTAATACAGTTGCTCAAAAAGTGGCGTATTGCAGGGACGTATAGCGTTCGGGATGTGGGCTATTACATACTCGTGCTTTTTTTTTACCTTTCCCGAACTCGTGCGTTATCTTTCCCAACTGTCAAAATAATGTCTATTAAAAATAAAAACCAACCATGAAGTTTTTACTAAAAAAATTCATAGAAGTTTTTATGATTCATGCAAATACGTATAATACTAAAAAGAAGCTACTAATTTGTTATAATATCTAATAAATTTATTAATATCTAATAAATTTAATTAATATATAAAAAAAACTCTACTGAAGACTTGGCTGTATGGGCATAGTTCCCTTTGCGTACCAGAATATTATTTAGTCTATGACCAAATTTTTTTTTTATTTTTTTTTTTAAATCACCAGAATGGGCGAAGAAAAAAAAACTGCTATATATATTCTACGGTTGGCGCCATTTTTCAGAAATTTTCTTTGCGAGTTTAGTTGTTTGTTGCACAAAATGCTTCGGAGAACATTTTACCGGAAAAGTCAAAAAGTCGCTACATATCTACATACGACGAATTTATTGCGTGGAGAGAAGAGAAAAAAGCAAATAGTTTTTCAGAAAATGTTAAGTTAGTTGAGTTTATTGTGTTTTTTTGTGTTTTTATTATTTTATTAAATTGATTCATTTTTTCGCAACTGTATTAAAAATAATCGTTCAGTACACGTGCGGAACCGTCATTGCAACTTGTTCCGACTGTCAACCCTCGCTTTCGGCTGCGCCTCGGCTCGGGTAGACATTTGTCGGAACTCTTTGCAATAACAGCCTTTCCGCACTTGTAATGAAACATACTATTTCATACCTCAGAAAGGCAAAACAATTTTTTTCTGTTCAGCAGTCAGCTAGTAATTTTGTACCAGACATTGTAATATTGGCAGGCAGAAATAATACAGTGATTATAGGATATGGCCTGGTATAATGTAGTATATCTAGACTTTTGCCTTCTTTCGGCATTTAAATGGATTTTTGGAACTCAATATATTCATTATTCTTTTACAGAACACCAATGGTATCGTTTGATTTTCTTCTTCTGAATAATTCTCCTTAAGATTAAATAATTGCTTGAGAAAATCGCTCCATTCTATTGGTAAGTTTGACACAAAACGTACTCTTACTTCTAGCACACGTAGCACATTTCTGCTGGATATTGAAGAAGGATTATTGATAAGTATTTTCAGTCAGTATTCAATTTTATTTCTGCCATCTAAGCGTTGTTTCAAGTAACTTGCTTCGACTAGTGAGTGATAACGACAGTCTTCCATCATAATGTACCTAGTAAAGCTTTTAAGTCATATAGAGTCATTCAAAACTAAAGTATAACGAATCAACATTCATAATAACGACAAAACTGACCAGACGGCCAGCTTGAATTATTTATTACGGCATTAGTTTAGTACGAGGCGATGTTTTAAATTATTAATACATTTACTTACCAATGTTAATGCTACTTCAAGAGGTTTGGAACTTTAGATAACTAACATCTAAATATATAAAAGAAGAAACTGACTCACTGACATATCAACGCACAGCCCAAACCGCTGGGTCTAGAGACTCCAAATTTGGCACACATGTTCCTTGTGAGGTCTAGGGGAGCACTAAGAAAGGATTTTTCAAAATTCACCCTCTAAGGGGGTGAAACGGGGGTCCAAAGTTTGGATTTTATCAAGTTAAAATACGTCTTCACGCCGCAACTACTGTACCGATTTGGCTAAAATTTGGAATAGAGGTATATTATATCTTGCATTACCACATAAGCTACTTTTCATCCCGAAAAAATTCATGGTTCCCGTGGGATAAGTTAAAAACCGAAATTCACGCGGAAAAAAAATCTCACGCCGCAAGTACACAACCGATTTGGATGAAATTTGGAATGGAGATAGACTAAATCCTGATTTAATAAATAGGGTACTTTTCATCCCGGAAAAATCCATGGGTTTTGCAGGAGAAGGGAAAAACATATATTCGCGCGGGAAAAATACTACTTCCCGCCGTAATTACTGAACTGATATGGCTGAAATTATGAATAAAGATAGATTATGTCTTGGATTAATACGAAGGCTACTTTTCATCGCGAAAAAATTCAAGGTTCCCGTGGGATTAGTAAAAAACCGAAATCAACGCGGAAAAAAATCTTCATGCCGCAAGTGCACATCCGATTTCGCTGGAATTTAGAATGGTGATAGATTATATCCTGGGTTAATAAATAGGCTACTTTTTATTCCGGAAAAATCCATGGTTTTTGCAGGAAAAAAGAAAAACAGATATTCATACGCGAAAATACTACTTCACGCCGTAATTACTGAACTGATATGGCTGAAATTCGGAATAAAGGTAGATTATATCCTGGATTAATATAAAGGCTACTTTTCATCCCGGAAAAATCCATGGTTTCCACGGGAAACCTGAAACATTGATGTTCACACGCGAAAAATACTACTTTACGCTGTAATTACTGAACTGATATGACTGAAATTCGGAAAGGAGATAGATTTTATCCCGGATTATTACTAAGCCCACTTTTCATACCGGGAAATTCCATGGTTTCTATGATAATAATGAAAAACAGAAATTCACGTGTGAAAAATATTCCATCATGCCGTAATTACTGAACTGATTTGGCTTAAATTTGGAATCGAGATAGATTATATCCTGGATTAATACAAAAGCTACTTTTTATCACGGAAAAATCTATGGTGTCCGCGGGAAAATTGAAGAACTGATATTCACGCGGTAAAATTACTACTTCAAGCTGTAATTACTGATCTGATATGACTGAAATTCGGAAAAAAGATAGATTTTATCCTGTATTTATACGTAGGCTACTTTTCATCCCGGAAAATTTCATGGTTTTTGCAGGAAAAAAGAAAAACATATTCATACGCGAAAAATACTACTTCACGCCATAATTACTGAACTGATATGGCTGAAATTCGGAATAAAGATAGATTGTATCCTGGATTAATATAAAGGCTACTTTTCATCCCGGAAAAATCCATGGTTTCCGCGGGAAACTTGACACATTGATGTTCATACACGAGATATACTACTTTACGCTGTAATTACTGAACTGATATAACTGAAATTCGGAAAGGAGATAGATTTTATCCCGGATTACTACAAAGCCTACTTTTCATCCCGGAATATTCCATGGTTTCTATGATGATAGTGAAAAACAGAAATCCACGCGTGAAAAATATTCCTTCATGCCGTAATTGGTATGGCTAAAATTCGGATTAAAGATAGATTATATTTTTTCTTTTTCTGAAGAAACTGACTGACTGACTGACTGACTGACTGACTGACTGACTGACTGACTGACTGACTCACTGACATATCAACGCACAGCCCAAACCGCTGGGTCTAGAAACTCCAAATTTGGCTCACATGTTCCTTATGAGGCCTAGGGGAGCACTAAGGAAGGATTTTTCAAAATTCACCATCTAAGGGGGTGAAACAGGGGTCCGAAGTTTGGATTTTATCAAGTTAAAATACGTCTTTACGCCGCAACTACTGCACCGATTTGGCTCAAATTTAGAATGGAGGTATATTATATCTTGCATTATTACATAGGCTACTTTTCATCCCGAAAAAATTCATGGTTCCCGTGGGATACGTTAAAAACCGAAATTCACGCGGAAAAAAAATCTCACGCCGCAAGTACACAACCGATTTGGATGAAATTTGGAATGGAGATAGATATCCTGGATTAATAAATAGGATACTTTTAATCCCAAAAAAATCCATGAGTTTTGGAGGAGAAGGGAAAAACAGATATTCACGCGGGAAAAATACTACTTCCCGCCGTAATTACTGAATTGATATGGCGGAAATTATGAATAAAGATAGATTATATATTGGATTAATACGAAGGCTACTTTTCATCGCGAAAAAATTCATGGTTCCCGTGGGATTAGTAAAAAAACCGAAATTAACGCGGAAAAAAATCTTCATGCCGCAAGTGCACAACCGATTTGGCTGGAATTTGGAACGGAGACAGAGTATCAGATATATCCTGAGTATCAGATATATCGGCTACTTTTTATCCCGGAAAAATTCATGGTTATTGCGGGAAAAGTGAAAAACAGATATTCACGCGGGAAAAATACTACTTCGCGCCGTAATTACGGAACTGATATGGCTGAAATTCGGAATAAAGATAGATCATATCCTGGATTAATACGAAGGCTACTTTTCACCCCGGAAAAATCCATGGTTTCCGCGGGAAAACTGAAAAATTGATGTTCACGCTGTAATTACTGAATTGATATGACTAAAATTCGGAAAGAAGATACATTTTACCCCGGATTATTACATAGGCACTTTTCATGCCGGAAAATTCCATGGTTTCTATGATAATAGTGAAAAACAGAAATCCACGCGGGAAAAATATTCCTTCATGTCGTAATTACTGAACTGGTTTGGCTGAAATTTGGAATCGAGATAGATCAAAGCAAGGATTTTTTCTCCCGGAGAAATCCATGGTTTCCGCGGGAGAACTGAAAAATTGCTTTTCACGCAAAAAAACACTACTTTACGCTGTAATTACTGAACTGATATGACTGTTTGGAAAGGAGATAGACTTTATCCCGGATTATTTACATAGGTTATTTTTCATGCCGGAAAATTCGATGGTTTCTATAATAATAGTGGAAAACTGATATCCACGTTGAAAAAATATTTCTTCATGCCATAATTTCTGAACTGATTTTGCTGAAATTTGGAATAGAGATAGATTCTATCCTGGATTAATACATTGACTACTATTTATCCCGGGAAAATCCATGGTTTTTATGATAATCATGAAAAATAGATATCCACGCGGGAAAAATATTCCTTCACGCCGTAATTACTGAATAGATTTGCTTGAATTTGGAATGGAGATAGATTATATCCTAGATTAACTGCGGGAATAGCGAAAAAAAATTAATACGGGATATACACCTACTCCTTCACGGCGCAACTGCTGAAATTTTTTGGCTGAAAATCGGAATGGAGACAGATTTCGTCCTAAATTAGCATAAAAGCTACTTTTTATTCCGGAAAATAGATGGTTCCCGTGTGTAGGGAAAACTAAATTTTCGCGGGCAAAGCCGCGGGTTTCTGCTAGTTGATAATAATATCTCAAAGTCAACCTAATAAGGTTTCGACGACGTCTGCGGGCAAAGGGTTTATAATTTTAAATTCGATTAAGCCTGTGGGGCTGTTCGGTGTTTCAAATTCTTCTCACTTTAAGAACTTGCGTTCATCATCAAAGTAAATAAATAGTTATTATTGTAGAACATAGATATAAAACTCTTTTTCTCTTGCTATATCTATGTACTAGTTATCTCTGTCTCAAATAATTCTAGAGTTAAAAATTCTGATCAGAGGTGAATGTGTTTGGTTCAAACCCCAAATCCTCTAAGTAGGAGGTCGAATTCTAAACACAATGCTATCAAAACTTCCAGGGACGACTTATCATATTTTTGTGTGTAAATGATTAAACACCATTCGTATACGAGAAATTACCGATAATTAAAAAAATGAATTCTGCGTCAATTAACCAACAAGTGCTGCGTCCAGTCAACAGACAATAACGAGGATTAATTGACTGCAGTTAATTATGATGAAATTTACAAAGTGAGTATAATATTAAATAATCGGTCTAGTACGAGTCAGACTCGTGTACTAAGGGCTCCCACCATCTAAAAAAATGGCAAAAAATCACGTTTGTGGTATTGGAGACCCTTTTTTTAATACTCTATCACGGTTCAAGAGATAGTTACCTCATGACGGACGGACGGCGGAATCTTATTAATAGGGTCCCGTTTTACCCTTTGGTTATGAAACCCTAATAAATAGCTGCTAGAACAAACAAAAGATTTGTAGGTAAAACGGTAGATCTGACATTACACAGAAAATTTCATAACAATCGGTCGAGCCGTTTCGGAAGAGTATGGTAAAAAAAATTGGCGCGAGAATTTTTATATATTAAATAAAATCGTATTTAAAGTGATCTGAGATCGTATTAAACTTCTATCTAATCTATCTAAGACCTATTTATTTCGTATTTATGCCTATAAAAATATAAATATAAAATGATGTATGATTAACAAACTCTCACTTGTTTAGGTCTGGGAGACCGTGACTTGTTCACTGATGGGCATCGAACCTTGGGTGCTCGTGGGAACTGCCTGTGTCGTTAAGTTCTATACACACCGAAGAAATTTCACTTGGTAGTTGTTTTTTTAAAACAAAAGTATATAAAAGGGCTTGTATGAAATCTAAGATTGTATGTATTAACGATTGTAGATGATAGGAAATCTGATTACATTTAAAAATGTATAAAATATAAAAATATAATTTAAACATTTAGGTAACGTTTTAAGTTTTATATGCATTGCCTAGGTATTGTATAAAATACCTGTTTTACAGATTGCTACTGCTGCTGGTAATTGTGGAACCAATCACCAGCCGCAGTGTTCCCCCAAAGCTTCAACAAGGGGTTATTCAAGGAGAGGATAAACAAACTCCTTAAGAGCCGACAACACGTTTGCGATTCCCCTGGTGCTGCAAATTTCCATGGGCGGCTGTGTTCGTTTGACATCAGGTGACCCGCCTGCTCGTTTACTTGCGTTCGTTATAAAATAGTAGTTTATGAAACGGATGCATAATGGGGGGTATTAAAACATGAGTGTGAGTTTAAAAAACGAGCCGCAGGCGAGTTTTTTAATAGTATCACACGAGTGTTTTAATACCTAATTATGTAGAGTTTCATACACTACTTTATCTACGCTCAAATTATCATAAATCCAAACCATAAAATCTTGCTAACGTTTGTCGTAAATCCTTCACTTTGTTGGTAAAAGATTGTGGGTCATTTTTGTTGCAATTACTAAAATGTCAGGTGGAGTTAAATTTTCTTTAGTACGTTTCACTGCTAGACATTTTTCCGCGCTAAGTTTTGACTAACAAAAATAACACATTGAAATGTTAAAAGTTAGGTATGGCGCCAAAATTCAGTTGCAAACTGCGTATAGTCTGTTAAAAAAGTCATGAAACAAAAAAGAGTAGAAAAATATTTATACAAGTCAGATAAACTATATTTTTAGTGGATAATTACCTAAATAATCAAAAATTATACATAATTCTTTTCAATATTCTGTATGAACACACTTTTTAATCAGTCATATAAGGCAGGGAAAAATTATTGTTTCCGTGAATTAATTGTTGTCTATGGTCGATCATGACTACCAACTAAATGTTGTCTGTGGACTCCTTATATAAAAAAAAAAAACAAAATTGAGGATTGGCTCTACACTCTCTTTTGGCTATGACGACCACAGAGAAAAGAAAGTTATTCCCTGGTCTGTGATGACGACACACAAAAATACAGGAACCCAGAGCCGCGTATCGTAATAGAAATTATTTAACAATCTAGAGATATTTCCATAGTACAGCTATGTTATAATGAATAACTTTTTAATAATTATAGAAGTCTGTGAATAAAGTAGGTCAATATGTGACACATTTTGATTTCATAATTCGAACTTTAAGCAATGAGCGTAGATAAAATCATTTATAATATAATGTACTCCCGAAGCCAATACGAATTTGCAGTACCAACATACAACATGACTTTTCGCGTTACGCCCACAACCCTCGTCGACATCAAAACGTAGACCCGTATACTGAATATTCGCACTTGTAATAATGTAATACATAAACGCTCCAACTTGTTCTCAAGAAGGGCAACAAGGCGATAAATCGTGACCAATGAAAAGCCTATTTTCTGTGACAAATTAATTGGATTAAGAGTTCTAACCCTTTCCGTGCCATTCATCACGACAACACTTAAAATTGCTCACGTTTTCTGCGGACCGTTTCTTAGACTCTTTGATTCGAGTGAAAATGAGGTTAGGTCGCAAAAAATCCATTTAGAACTTGAATATAACTGTTTTGTTCAAAGTACGAAAATTGGTATAATAAAACCATTATTAGTATTAGGTAGGTATCGTCTAATTTAAGCGAACGCCGCTCCACTACATTATACTTTCAACGCGTAAGCGTAGACACGTAGGGGCGTTCATTTTTAGATTAGACGATCTATACTAACATTTGAAATAATTTGTGTTTTCAGTTCCTTAAATAATCTCGCGTAGATTATTCTGGAGTTAAAGTAGCCTATATATAATTCAAGATATAATCTTCATTCAAAATTAGCCTAAAAGGTATGTAAGTAACATACTTACACTGTTATAATTTTAAGAATTAGGCCAATGTAATGCCTACGCGTATTTGTTTGAAATATTAAGTCCCAACCCAACTTAGTACTACAGTGACCGTCATAATAGTATATTTTTTATTTATATTGCATCGTATATGCGGGGTAATGCTATTACTGTAATAATACGTTATATGGGTAACCATAAAGGCAAACGTACCATGAAACATATCTACGTGCGCAAGGGTAAAACTACACAGTACCTATCTAGGTACTGTAAATGGTCGAGCCGCAATGCTTTTACCTCCAATAAACTCCCATACGCCTTCCAAATTACTGTGATTTTAGCTTTGATGACGGTGCATTAAAGCCAAAAGAAGCCTTTCTAATTAAAAAAAAATAGTTTGAGAAATCCTACAAATTATGAGTTTATGACATAATATTTAAATGTCCCCATTGTCATCAAAATAAACAACATCGAGAAAGCAGATAAAAAAGTTTTCTTATACAAACCATACTGAACTAATTGCTCAAAGATATTATAATCAAATGGTAATAAAACAAATCACTGGTTTAATTTCATGAGCTTGTCATAACACCATATCAGTAAAACCACAAATGACAAGTCAAATTAAATTTTATGTCTTAACATAAAGCGCCTTCGTCACAGAAGTCTGTCTGGTGTTACCTATACTTAGTACCTACGACTTACCGAAGCGTTTATATTTTATTGAAAATGTCCCTTACTACGAAAAAGAAGCCTAAAGATGTTACATTTGCCGTGATTTCGAATACTTTTATCCGCATGAAAAAAAGGTATAACTTGATGCTTTCCAGCGAGACGAGAATCTTATTTGCTTTAGAAAAACGTATTTTTCGTAATCTTCATCTGCATCAAATTCTGTCCATTGGTTGGCTAAAAAATGTTAACTATCAATTTGGACCAATCAGGGGGCAAAAGTTGCATATATTAACAATTGACAAACAAAAGAACAAATAGAGAGTCAAAGACCATCAAGAATAGGTCACAATATTTGCTAACTCGCGATCACAATCATTTGGCACTTCATCAGATCTGATAACAAAGCCATTAAAAAAGTGAAAAGTGCCTGAAAATTAATGGCCAATTAAAATGCCATAAAGAGTACCACCTTAATTTCCTTAGAACAATGTTTATTCTTTCTTAATATTTCTTTAATTGCCACCCATTTCGTTTTTAGCGCCACTTTGTGCGGTGCTAATTTGTATTCCACTGTAAATAATGGATAATAATTGTGCCGAGTAGCCAAACTGACAGTACCTACACTAAGTATAACTACTACCTACGTTTACTTAGAGATTTTAATTAATGTGTATTTCGTGTAAAATATTTTTTACTATTGCAATCTTCGCGTTGAAAAGTTTGTGCAATTACGTAATTGTACAGTATGCAGTTCAACACAGCACTGTAATATTTCTTCATTATAACTTATATTTTTAAATATTTGTTTTGTTTTCTGAAATCGTATTCATTCTACGTGAATGCATGAATAGGGTATTTGACTCCAATTTTTTTATTACTTTATTATAAAGTAGAATTAAAATAATGACGTGCACTGAAAGAACTAATTAAATCGATCAAATAACTTGTGATTAGACAGAGATAGCAACATGACATTGTGACGTCACACCTTACCAATGCCATAGTAGCTTCGTGCGGCTTCATACAAATTTTCGTTTTGCGAGAAAGGGATAGAAGATCCCCCCACTCCAAAGTTTAAACGCCTGTAACTTTGTAAATCTTCGTTGGATGTTAATATTTCTTTCACTGCACGTTATTATTTTTATCCTAGTTTATAATAAAGTAATATTTTTTATCAAATTCAAAAGTAGTGTAAGACCCCATTGATCCCCTGAAAGCTTATTCTTTCTTTATAATTTCTATTTAATGCCTTAGTCTGTATAGTCTTGTGGGAAGCTTTAAGCGCCGCTACATAATTACCTATCTCCTGGAGGACTACATCATAACATCATATGATTAGGTACGGAGATTATGACGAGGTAAGTATAGATCGTTTAATTCTCATGAACGAATGTAAACACGTGGAGGTGCATTAATTTCTAAATAAAACGATCTAGATACTTCTTATAGTTATTGAATAAAAAGCATTAGTCACGCCGCGAAGTACCTATAAAGTATAGACTATAGAGGATGATGCTGGAAATTGCAATCAATGAATATTCACATTAAAAAGATAACATAGTATAATATGTATAATGTACGTAACATATAGTTGATAGTACCTATCTTATCTTACACGCAACACACTATGTTTACAAAGGACCTTAATAGTTTTTAGCCCTTAACGCCACTCGGGGGCCCTATAAATGCGTATTGAAGTGACCAGGAAAATGTTTGGCTTTACCTAAGCGCGCAACAGCCGACGTAATAGCAAGTGCGTTGGATACATAACTAAGTAGGCGTTATGCTTGCGACTAAACTTTAAATGAAAATTATACAGAGTAACAAATATTAAATGTCTTCGTTGAGGAGCAAAAATTGTATCAAATAATCCGAGTCATAATGTTGAACGTAAAATCTGTACAAAAACACCTAGGTAAATGTCGTACCTAAAGGTAAGGTGTCTGACTGACTGACACTAATGTCAACGAAAAGCTTAATTAATTGGATGTCAATTCAGCTCGATATCTACGACTCGACATATTTTGATGACCTAACCATCTTAACAAATAAAAAGGAATTTTTAAAATCCAACCCCTGAAACCTCTGAAGGGGGCAAAAAGGCGAAGCGAAGACGCGGGAATCTAATAGCATTAAAACAACAGTAAATATCTCTAAAGTTGAGTCTTCAGATATATAATACGAGTATACGTTCAAAATAAAGGTACCTACTTCCGCAGCTTCCTTCATTATCGTAATTTCTCAAACAATTCGGGTACACGGGTACTAATCTAGACCCTTTTACACATTCCTTTGAGGCCTATTAAAGCCCTGCTTCCATGTGGGTATTCCTTTTGTTAATGAATAGGGTATTTTCAATTTAATACCCCGATAGGGTTGCTTGTGAAATAGGCTAAACGGCACACTGATTAACTTCGTGATTTATGATAATAATTTATTCTTAACAAAAGATACACAGAATATATTTTATATAATGAGATATTTTTGTATACGAATTTAACTCTCATAACTTAAGACTTTTAAAATCATACAGTAAAAGAAAAAGAAGAACAGAGAGATAAGAGTAATAAAGAAAAAAATGTGTTTATATTATAATACATCACTGATCATGTGCATCTGGTGATACCAAATAACGAATATGATGTACCTTATGATTCATATCATTATTTACCGAGGGAAGAAACTCATCGATTACTAACAAGGTTGTAGTTTGAGACCCGAAAGCGATTAAAAGACCCGAGGCGTGAGGTACCGATTTAGAGATAATTCAGTCCAATAACAAGTTCAAATAGGCAGGTACGCTATAACGAGTATATATTTGAGGGAAGAAAAGATATCCATTAAATCCCTTGAGTGGAAGAAGAAAGTTGTATAGATTGCCATTACCTACACATCTGGAAGTGTAATGACGTACTTTACCAGAAGTAAGTTTTCATTCTGAATACTAGTAAGAACTTAAGAAGTACATTCAGAGCAGGACAGGTGTAGCATAAAATCCTTTACATAGGAAGATCATCGGCTACGGACGAAGCCCTACTGAGTCAGTGCGGCCTACATTATAAACTAACAAATAAAGTATTGATACGTTTTATGAAACAGCATTGGTTTACGGCGGGTATGATGCTTCCAAACGAAGAAAATTATACCTTTAGGCCTAGGGGCAAGTGCTGAGCATATAGCTTTAAATATGATCTGTGTTTTAGGCACGCAAATATTTCAGATACATATGCAAGAATAACCGATTGATTACGCACGTCAATATATCAGCTGATAGCAATTGATATCAATAGACTATTCTTTCTGTATCTGATGTATGAAAGATATAGAGCTGTGTGAGCTGCAATAGACTATCCTTTCTGTATCTGATGGATGAAAGATAAAGAGCTGTGTGAGCTGTAATAGACTATTTTTTATGTATCTGATGGATGAAAGATATAGAGCTATGTGAGCTAACTAGCGTCAAGAGAATCAAGAGCGGTGGCTACCGCTGTTGGACTGGGCATTGCTATTGCAAATTAATAAATATACGTAAATACAGGTAAACTTTCCATTAATAGGTAAGAGTAAGCGAGAAAGCTCTAGCAGTGAGAGTATTTCCCAGGTCCCATCATTTTGCCCTTCTAACCCTGAAACTCGACTTAATAAGAAACCTCTATAAGAGAAAAAGAGATCTCGGTCCCTTGAGCTCTCACTTAACCAGGTTTGCTTGTACTGCCAAAATTAAAGAAATGTTTTATTTCGACTTTTACCATCAAGAATTCTAGCACTTTTCAACTGACTTCAAAAAAAGGAAGAGGTTCTCAATTCGAATTTTTGTTTTTACCTCCGACCTTTTAGATCGATCTGATCGATCACGACGGGCACACTCAAACGTGTTATTATTATAAAAAAAAAAAACACAAAATATAGGTAGACCCAAAAAAAAACACCCGCTGCACAAGCCCAGTTGTTTGATAGCAAAACCGCAGCGACTATTTCGACCCGTCGAAAAAATTTTCACGCCTGGGAAAACACAAAAGAACCACCACGACAAAATCGTGTGTACCGCGAACGGTGGCTGCGTTATGAATCTTTCACGTTGGGAGCTTTTTACGCGTTGGTATAAAATTGCGCATAAAATTCAAGGCACGTCCACACCTGCCTCCACGAAGTCAATCATTGTTTCAGTTTATACGCGCGTTCGAGTAACGTTCAACTGGTAGGGGTGCGTAATTTAATTGTTGGGGCTTATGATTGGTCGTTTTCCTCTTTCCCATTTCGTTCGGCTGCAGTCACTTATCACTTCCAACCTGTATAACACCGCAAAGGACTTTTACGTACCTTTGTACTGAAAATTGTTCAAAGAATAATGTTCAAATCGTAAAATATTTGACGTGTGTATTTGAATAATCTAAATCTAAGGGCCATCCCTTGTCCTCCTCAGTCCTCTTTCAGTTCTAGTTTCACCAAGCAAGTGGTCTAGTAATGCGTCCTTTGTACACCTATCTTTTTTTTTAATAACACATATTATTATATCCTCTGCCAGAAAGAAACAACAATATTCAACTAAAACTTAAGCATCCAATTAGGAATGTATTACCGGTATAGTCCTTATTCTTTAATTCCGACCTTCTAATTCTAAAATAGTAGACTAATTTTAGAATTACTTTTCCCAACAATATTGATTCAGCAGCTTACTTGCATGTTTTACTACAGAGATACTTCTCCTCTAAAATAATAATGGCTTTTAATGAAAACATTTGGGGAGTCTTCAGAATTATATACATACAGAACGAATGTATTTGGCAAAACCCATATTCATCAACAAATTCGAATCATCAAAAATGTTGTTACTAGCTCATTTCCATAATTCTATACAAATTAATCTATTAATACAAATAACTTCCAAAGCACTGACGTATAAATGGATTTTTCTCTATAAGTCCCTTGTAAAACCTCGTATCAAAGCTTTGTAGGAAACACCGAAAAGGCCCATTCATTTTTTCCACGTGCTCTATAGAAATGGTCGAGCAAAATGCGGAAACGGTATCAAGGTTGAATTTCAGCTCCATGTAAGATGATAGTAAAGTTCATTAGAGAGATCGTTAAATGTGCGCTTGGGGTTTTTAAGTTTACGCACGCAATTATATCATACAGAAATGTTATCCCGATCTGTTATTTTAACAAAACTTGCTATGTCTCTGATTAGATTGAGTTTTGTTTAGTAATTAGAACTATGGCATACATATTATATTAATTAATGTCAGTCAATTAGATACTGTTACTATATACTTCAAATTATAATTTAGTAACAGGTTTGGATCTGATCCTTACCTGATTGTGACGCCTAAGAATTATCAAAGTCTTTATCACAACCCTAAATCGGTAACAGCTAATGTTGAAAATATAAATAAATAGATCTTATTTAAAAAAAATCGCTATCCCCTGAAACCAATCCAAGACCTCCCATTTGCGAATACACAATAGATCTTTAATATTAATTATCCATTCATCAAAAGTAAACATTATAATTTATAAAATCTAATTCGCTGAACAAACATGGATCTGACAATACGTTTAAACAATAATGAGAGCCATACAATTAAACGGCTTTATAACCTAACAAAACAAAGTGCCTGAAGTGTTGGGTCATTTATAAACTCACAAAGCCCGGCCAGAATATAAACCCAACTGTTTACAAGAGCCCATTGATGATGTACCATCGTCGAAAGGTAAATGGGATGTGGTTGTTTATAAACAAAGGGGTCCGCAAGGTCCCAAGAAACATGATCGTTAAAGACATGATTACGATGAAATGATGTGCCGTTGAAATACCATATTTATATCTTTAATAGCTTCCTGAATATTAGAAACAAATGAAAAAAATAATAACAACTTACCAGAAGCAATCTTTTCATGAACAAGAGTTTGAGACAAACTTCCGTTTGGGTCTCAAATTCGAGCGCATTATACAGATTGTGCTTGCGTAAGAAAAGCTCTCTCGTCTGCGAAATCATTACGTTTGAGCTTAACTTATATACTGGACAGCTCATATATTATACCCTAATTCCTTCTTCTCTTAGAAAAGATCTTTAGAGTTCATTGCACCATTATTTACTATCATTTATTTTTATAACAATTCACGTAAAAATCTAAGCCTTTCATGAAACGTTTCTGTATTTGAAAGGAAACTTTCATTCTTTCATAAATACGTGATGTTTCATAAAAAGTACGTGATGATTTTAATCCTGACCACCTTACCAAAACGTTAACTTATCGAACATTCAATTATACTCCACTTATCTTAAAATATGACCTAACAAGTTTCTCTTTCTGCTATTAGCATATCTTCAATATGTTAATCATGACCAGATGCGGTGTCCACACTCTACGGCGACATCTGGCGTCTCACAATCTCGTTTCATCTTAATTTATGATACCGTATATGAGGAAAGCTACCTTTCTATCCGAAGTATAAGCGATAAGCGACACATGTTAAAATCGTTGTTAATAAGAGATTCTTTCTTTTTCAAAAGGTGAAACAAAAAACTTGTTTCACTCAATGAATTTGACAACCAAATGGCGCAGCGGTAGTGATCCTGTCCTCTGCCGTCGGAGGTCGTGGGTTCGATTCCCACAACTAAAAGATTATTGTGTGTGATGAGCATTTAAGTTAGTTACCTAGTACCCATAACATAAGCTATCCCTTATTTTGAGTCTAGATTACGATGTGTGGTATGTCCTGACAAAAAATAAACCGGCCATATCCATTTAACCATTCTTTGACAATGGTGTCAATTCTGTTGTGTAAAATCTCCTAACTCAAATGATTTGACGGGTTTAAAAATATGGCATCCTTATCAAAATATCCAAATGGAAAAAGCACTATTGTTAGACGTCAAATTAGTTTAGAGATTTTTCACAACAGAATCGCCCCAATGTTCTTGTTTGATAAGATTTCGTCTTGGAGCACTATAGTGCTTTCGCAAAGTCGAGTAAAATATTTTGAGTTCCGAAAGATTTGAAAAATAAATAATATTTCGGATTCCGAAAAATTATAAGCACAATTGACATAATTTGATGAGTTGAGCACTCGTTATTAAGTGGGATAATAGTATTTTTTTGAAACACATGTCTTTTTAACCAACAAGTGTTTTTGTTTCGTTTATTTCACCATTAAACGTCTACATCTGAAAGATGTAGAATAATACACGAGTGAAGCTTTGCAAACGCTTGTTCAAATTAACAATCACAGAGCAGCCGCTCAACAGAGCTTAGCTCGATTACACAAGACGCTGTCACCAGTGACTGAGAAAGCCGCCATTGTGTCGTCTGTCGATCCAGCATCCTTTGTTCATCTATCATCCAATACACGTGAACAGTCGTGGACAATAACCAACCGTATAGCATATATTTTGTATGTTGATGTTTATGCAAAGAGAGGCCATGCTATGATATTCAAGTATCGCCTAATATGTACCGAGGTTGTAGGATTATATCACGATTACATCTTGAATTTATGCCTATAAGCTTTTTACATCGCTAACTTTGATGAGCCAAATATTGCCAGCACATAAAAATCGCAAGTTTGCAGTGGGTTGGACATGTACATTGTACAGCACGTGGCTAATCAGAGGCCACCAAAGAAAGTACTGATTAGACCCAAACGGGCGTAGAAATGTTGGTCGGCCAAAGCTTCGTTGGCTGGATGGTGCGAAGGTAGGATGCAAAGGCTTGGCTGGGTAGGAATAAGAATACAATGAACAGAGACCGATGTGGAGATTTTTTTAAAACAGGCCCGGGTAAGTACACAAAATGTTGTTGATGATGATGAAGCTTTTCACATGGAATGCCTTAGGATGTTCCCTCCTCCTAGCGTTAAAAACTACCATTTATGATAGTTGTTGAAGCATTAGTGTGATGTATAAAATACGTGTAAGGTACTAGCATCGCACATTTGCAATGCGTCGTTCCTCTCAGGTATTATGATTTTTCGGTACTTACCTGTTTGGTTATAATAGGTCAGTTATACTTCGCTGATTTTAGATACAATATTCTAGGTACATCAAAATGAGTCGAAATCACGTAGTGTCTATAAACTGTCCATATTTAATTTTTGGTTGTCAACGTTGTTTTGGTAACTTTTTATTTTACTAGCTGCTGCGGAAATCTTATCGATTTCTAAGGTAATTGTTTATTATTCAGCCAAATAGCAGTAACATTGATAAATATTAGAGCAGTGGCATATGTCTCTCTATTTTCTAGTCTTTGCATTCATATACTGACAGAAAACTTAAGTTTTCAACATGTTTAATGTCATGTTTACTCAGTGGAAATAATTACCATTACGTAAAAATTACCTAACAACAGTGGGCAGCAACACTGGTATTGCAAGCGACCACCTGTCTACCTGCGGGCTTCGTTCCCATTTAAATCACAGGCCATTTTTTGCTGGCCTCATGTCTGTCTGGTTAATTTAACATTTAATATGGTTAAGAATTTGTGCCTTGCAGATGTTACGCTGAGACTTTGTATTGGATATACCTGGGTATACCTTATAGCTCGAGCTCTGATTTCAGAATGCTTATTAAGTTTCTATCTTGCTATTAACTATGTCCAATATTCTTGCTTCTTTCTGCTTTCGCCTAGTAGTAAGCATTTTCTTACATACCATACGATTCACAAATAGTGCCATAAATAATATGTATTTGTAAGGACACAAACTTAAGATTCCTTTCAACTAAAAAGAAGATTAGTTTGCCAAAACTAGTCTTGGAGACTCGCAAGACAAGAATCGGCCCTTAGGAATCTAAGGGCCGATTCTTCAAGAAATAAAATAGTAAACATTATTACGTTAATGTACTAATGTCAGCTAATAGTAAAGTCAACGGTCGAAGCAGGTAAGGTGTAAACTAAATGAGCTTAGGATCGAGGATGATTGATTTACACATACACTTTGAATAATAGCATAAGGATTAAGGGCTTGTAAATAGGTTATGTACGGTAATACTCTTATAATATGTTGCACAACACTGCGTCAGTGACGCCTGCATTACAGGAGACAATATGATCACGTTGCATTAAGGATATAATTTTATCCTTATAATAAATTCATACTAGATTTTGCTCAGCCTGCGTGAAATTTGGTTTATTACAAATCCTGAGGCAAAAATGAGCTGAAACAGCTTTCCCGTTCCCTTTCTCAATATTTATACCTATTTACTTTCAAGGAAGTTTAAAGCTATTGATTTAGAAAATTACAGTGTTTTCAAAATCCCGCGGGATCTACAGGTCTTTCCGAGAGAAAAAGTAGCCATTGTATTAATCCGGTTACAATATATTACATACTCTATCAAATCAGTTCAGTGGTTGCGGTGTGATTATCTGTCTTATTTATAATAGGATGTATGTTACTATAGTTACAATGCAATCAATTATAGTAAAGTGTCTCATTGGTCTAAGCACCAGAGCACGGAATAGGTGCGTAATAGTATAGGTACGGGCCCAGTGTGAAAAACTTTTCCTAATATTGCAGTACCTATATCGAAATGTCGCATTTTCTACATCACCAAAGTTCTATCTGATTATAAACTTCGGACACAGAACTCAATCTCTACAGACGCTAACCGACTATGCCGAAGATATTACAATATGATTGTGTGCTATTTACAAGTACGGAATATTCCAACACGCTATACCATCAAGATCAAACCTAGACAGCTTTACGTGGGTACTAAATTAGGAACCGAATAAACCATATTTTTCTATTCTCCTCCAGATGTTTAAGATCATATTTTCTAAGCCGACATAAAAGGGGTCATATACGAACACCGTTCAGTGGCCAGTCCATTAACAATGGGCTCATGGGCTGCATTCTTCTCAGATGCATCACCGGTGATTCACGCTTACCTGCAACAAAGAATTCACATTATTAACTGGTTATAAGGCACGGACTTGCATAATTTTTATATCGAGGTGCGAATAATACTAGCTAAGCTAGTTTTTACGATCATCCTGGTTTTAGTAGCGATTATAAATAGTATAGTCTACATTTTTAACTCTTCACAGTGATAACAGAAAACGAAACCCGGCTGAGTTTGTTGTGGGCTTCTTCTCAGTGAAGGGCGCGTTCGAAACCTCGTAAACTTTACTTCAAGTTGACTTAAACACATATTGACATTTTGCAAGAGCCTGTACATTAGGAACATGTGTAATACAGATATTTTGAATTTGAATCTATTTAAATTAAACATTTCGTGTTCCATATGCCACGAACAATTCGAGCGTCTAGTAAGCACACTCCATTCTAGGCCTCATCATTGCCTTACCATCAGACATGACTGTCGTCAAGAGCGAACCTATTAAATTAAAAAATAAAAATAACTGCTCATAATATTATGTGTACCTATACTAGTTCCTATTAATTGTATTACATTAAATAAATGAATTTACCAGCAGTAGTTGAGCCTAATTACCCTACCAAATACTACCCTATCAAAAAATACGTGGTTAGAAGAAAGTGAAGTTACAGTGCGACGAAAAAAACGTCGAAGTAAGTATCAGCTATCTAAGCTAAAGTGGCGTGTTTTCGGCCATCTGCTCTCCGAAGCCGAAACCAGCTGATTGTGTATCGACATCACCAGGCTGGTGGCAGAGAGACGGACGGACGGACGGACAGCGAAATCTCAGTAATAGGGTCCCGTTATTACCCCTCGGGTACGGAACCATAAAAACTACTTCAGAACGTAAAACTTTTGTTACCCTATCAAAAATACGTCGACGGAAAAAGTGAAGTTACAGTGCGAGCAAAAAATCCTCGAAGTACCAGCTAACTAAGATAAAGTGGCGTGTTTTCGGCCATCTGCTCTCCGAGGCCGAAATCGGCTGATTGTGTATCGATATTGGTTTGGAGCACCTGTCGTTCCCGGTCAGGTGTTTAGGAAAGCGGCTCCGCTTTATATGGGGGCTTTTTTAGAGCTTTTTGGAACACTTTTTGCGAGGCGTTCGCGTTCGCCCAATAGCCGAAGTTTATTTAGGTTTACAATGCCGAGAGTTTTTTTTTTCGATCGCCAGGAAAGGACTTTCAGAACGAGTAAATTAAAATAAACCAAGTATTAACATAAGTGCCAGAATACATTATAATTTTTTCTTGTCAAAAGGCTTTACATTACTCTTAGTTATAGAAGAATAGACATACTCAGGACCCGTCGGTCCACGAGAAAATATCGTCAGTCGTATGTCGCCAGTTTACTGGTGTCAAAAAAGTTTGTTTTAACACCAACGACGTCAGTGTCGTTTATGGACCGCGGTCCGTGATACACACCACAAATCACTTCACTGTTATTAGCCCGCAAGCGCGATTCCACAGGGACGGTTTTTCCCATATTGTGGCGTATTACCTACTTAATAGGAATTTTGTCAGATGCGCTACTTTTTTCTTGTATGAAGAAGGTTTACGTTAAAATGTTCAGATGAGCTTATCTTTAGGTTCATATCGGTGGTTAGAAGACTGTTTTATCAAATTATCAAATATAGACCATAAAAGAGCCCTCCACATTTTAGCAACTGATCAAACCAAACCCATTCTCTAATGAGAATAGGAAATCGCCCATCAACAAAATGTAAGGCAATTACACATCGTCAAATACTGTAACAAAGAAGCACACTTATGTTGGCTTTAGATACTGGTGTCAATTTTGTTGTGCAAAATCTCTAAACTTACACTACTCCGTAATCCGTTTCCATGGGCACCCGTTTTAAAAAGAAAAGCATTATTCTTAATTAGTTTAGTTTAGAGATTTTGCACAACAAAATCAGCACCATTGAGCCATGTCGGAAATATAACTATGTATAGTAAATTTAATCTACCCCGTGTCGTCGTTATAAATTGTGAGGATTATGCCATCAATCTATCCCGACCGGGCCTTACCCCGTCAAATTCCCAACTCATTATTGAGATAAAATCATTAATTAAATGTATGTAAAGGAGACCTTTTAAAGTCAACCAATGATATCTGGCTGGTTATCTCATTTTCATTACATTTTTCTTTTACGTCACAGAATTAAGTGTCCTACTATCTTTTCTTTTCAGAGTAAAGTTTTCAATTAAAATGACCTTACCCTCTACCTTTAAGCGGTTGTAGTTTCTTAAGAATAAAAAAAAAATTAATAAATACCTTCTTCAAATGCATCAACAGTACAAAACCTTTATAACGGACAGTAAATCGTGATCGAATGAGATCTACACTATAGCCATATGTCGCCTACACGTACAGTTACATTCTTAATACAAAACTAAACATTTTGGACTCTACGCCATTAAAACTAAGGGTCATAATAGCGCAGACTGGTTATGATAAGGTCATAAGTCAGCCAGTGAATCAGCAATATAAACATCTGGCCCACTTTTTACGGTCCGGCGTCACAGTTACTCATAAAAGGTTGGGACGTGGACCCTTGACTAATCTTGAGTTCTAATGGAATTTGTTACAATACAAAATTTTCAAGTCACGCCCTATATTATTTTCCCCGGAGTTGCGAAACCGCGCAAAAATTTACAAAATAAAATTTAAGAAGAAGCATACTTATACCAGAATAAAATGTGGTATAAGTATAGTATGCTTCAAACAGCCATGGTGACCTGAAGGGACAAACAAGGTATCTAATTACTACCTTAAATACTAAGCGTATGCTGACAGTATGGTTACTGGACTTGGGCGAACATCTATCGCCTCGTCAGGTTTACCAAGTTTTACGGGTTACTAAGCGCAAATTCGCAGGCTAAGCAAGCGACAATGAAGACATCAGAATTCTCCCAAAATGGATATGGTTGGCGCCACTGAGACAAGAGGTTGAAACGTAAATAACTATACCACATTTTAATGTTTCATTGATTAATTAATTTATTATTCTTTATAATATTACATATCCTAGCTAAACTTACAGCTAAGCTATAGGGGTCATCATAAATTCGCCCGATTGACATACTCGTAGCAGCTATCACCATTCACGAAACTCAAACTCTCACTGTAGAAAAAGTTTCTTACATGAAATCATATGGAACATTACTCAACCGTTGAATACTCTTAGGTAAGAATATAAAACTTAGCAGTTCGGTGATGATGCCTGATCAAGGCCTTAACAGCGGGGGCAAGTGATTGAACTCTTCAGCCAAACTATGCCTCGTACAAATACTATTTCGATAATATCTTAACAACGTTATACTAATGATACAACAATGGATAAATTAGTAATGGCAAAGTTATGAAAAGCCCACTAAATTGGTTCTGAAGTTAAGAAAAACAATAAAATCGTCACCAGTCACCACCCGTATTTAATCGAGTATCAACCGATTGTTATTTCTCCGAAAGAACGTGACTCATTCTGACCTTAAGAATTTGAGGTGCTCTTAAAAAAGGTAACTCAACACGCGTCGTTTACTTTCCTGAGGACCCTTTATGAGTGCCGGTTTTTAAAAGGTAAGCGGAAATCGATACTGCCGCTGGTTATGCGAAGATAAATGTGGAAGTACGAGTATAATATGGTCTAAATTTAAGTATATCGGTTACAGTAAAAGCGTATATTATAAGCCATTTATACCACTTGAAGATATACTACATCCTTTTTCCTACAAATATTATAAAAGCGAATGTCTGTAAGTATTTTTGTTACTCTTTCACGCCACAACTACTGAACAGATTTGGCTAAACCTTGAAAGATAGATCTAACTTATAAATATAACCCGAATTAACACATAGGCTTCTTGTTATCCCAAAAAATTCATCATTCCCACGGGATAAACGAAAACCCGTAATTCACGCGGGCGGAGCCGCGGGTAACAGCTAGTGGTTTTAATAATAAAGATAATATTTTATTTTATTTAAAACTAGCAGACGCCCGTCGCTTCGCTCACGAGACCTAAAATTTCCCTTTGGTTGAATTTTATAAATCGCTTGTAGCAGATGTAATGATTCATGAATAACGATAGATAATGGATACCAAAAATAGCCCGATTCGTGCAGTGATTTGAGCTGTGCATTGATATCAGTCATATATCAGTCGTAGTCAATCATGTAGTCAGCTTTTCCTTATATAATTTTCTAAAAATTCGTCTTCATGAAAAATATTGCGTAAACTACCTTTTCTAACCCTAGGGATTTTTTGACGATCTGTGATTTAAGTAGGTACTAACCATGCAAGTATTCAAATCAAATTGCTGTTTTCCTAGTTGCGATATAAATATAGAAAAACTAGCTGTAGCCCTACACTCCGCCCGCGTGAATTTGGGTTATTACGAATCCCGTGGAATCGTGGATTTCCACTAAATTAATAGTGTTCCCATTCCCGCTCCTTTTTCTAACCGTCATACCTACTTTCAGAGAAATTTGCTATAATAATCTCTAGCCATATATTGCTATTTGGGTTTTTGGAAATCCCACGGGAACCGTGGTATTTTTAGGATAAAAAATAGCCTTTATCCTTTCCTAAGCTCTATTCTAGCAATTTTCCAAATTTCATCAAGATTGGTTCAGTGGTTTAGGCGTGAAAGCGGAACAGACAGACAGAGTTGCTTTCGCATTTATACTATTAGTAGGGATAGGGATTGGGATTTGAGACGAGCCTCACAAAATAACCTTAGGCTACCCATACATGCTATACTCTTGTATCCTCAAACCATAAACTACGCCTACACAGCTCTCTAGAACAACACTGACGTCCGGCACCCACCCATAAAGACTATAATACTCCTCAACTATGTTAAAATGTTTACATAACTTACATAAATGTTTACCTTTCACCAGTTAAGTAGGCTGCTTTATTTGCCCAAAATATTTGCTGAGGAAACTATTTGTGGCTGTGCCATGTCGAGCATACTAAACTGAATTAAACTTGATAGGGCCAAAACTCCCAATCAATCTCCTGATTATTCTAGTGTAACATGTAATCTTGCAATATAATCTCTGAGTGTTAAATAAGAATTGGTAAAGGAATATAAAACTTCGGGATGGACACAACAAGATGAGTCCTACGACCAATAAATTAGGATTATTTTAAGTAACTTCTTAACTTCAGAGACTCGAAAGTTTGATTGAATAACTCAACGAGGGCAGCCCATTAAGGAGTGGCATTTAACAGTGCGTAGGTGTCACGGATAAATATGACCTTTACCCGAAGCTAGCTAGCTTCAAAGAGCCCTAGCTGATAGGTATATTACGCTAGAATGTTTTCTAACAATATCTGATATAAGCATATATTTTAGTTAAAAGTTATGAACGGTCTGGCAAGTTTAAGATAATAAAATTCGCCAGAATTTATTTTAACAATTTAGGCTATTGAATGTAATTTCACCACTTTTAATTTTCAAGTTTTTGTGGCGATTTACTTCCTAAAATTTTGGACGAGATCCTCATTTGTAGCGATAAGATATGTCCTTGTGCATCTCATTTCTATGTTTGTCTTTATATATGTACAGAATAAATAAATAATACTATGGTGTCGTTATTTTCGTCGAGCAAACTTTTTGCGGATTGTTTTACTTTGCTAATAGTTGCGACAACCTGCGAAAGTTCTATTTGAACCGCCATTTATGAAAAGTAACTTTGCAATTCGCTGTAAAGTAACTTTGCAATCTAAAATCATGATCCATTATATATATTTATTACTGTGCTCAATTTCTCCCATACTCGTAAGCGATATCTGGACGTTCTCCCATACTCGTAAGCGATATCTGGACGAAGTATAAGAATCCATCAGATACTTTTTCCGCGGTTCGAGCAGAAGTTGTTTCCGTAATCTGTTTTTGCTCATTGAACTTTCAATTCCTTCTCGTGTATTCCAGCTAAATTATATGGGTGAATAGTTTTTCCTTGTGAAACTCACGAACTAAGACTCTCTCAGTTTCTTTTTAAAACGTTAAGTTTTCCTTTATCCACGAGTTTTTATAAAGGAAGCGAAATCAAGAGAGGAACGGAGAAAAAAAACTTACATTATTTCAAGAAGCGCTTAAGTTCTAGACACGTTGAATTATGGTTTCAATACTGTATTCTTGGCAGGGTTCGTACAAAGGAAAGCAAAACTTAGGCGTCTAAACGCATTAAGGTATATAAGTACGAAGTTCGCTTGCACACAATTTGCAAATTCCTTGGCGAATGGCGCACATATAGGGTTGCCACTTGCCATCTTCAATGTATATCGACGCACAGAAGAGTTTTGTTGCGCAAGGTGTGATAGAATCATCTTCCCTGACGTAGAAGATACCACAATGTCATAGAAATAAATTATCTAATCATAACGTCGTAACATAACTAATTGTGGTTATCAAAGGTTCGCCTTCTTTTTAATGTAGAATAAAAAAGTTATAAAAATTATTTTCTATTCAACTCGCGACGGCCCAAGACACATCGAACGGGACGTAGAAGGTGCAGATTTAAGCTAAAAACAATATGGAATTCTGGAGCCACATTTTCAAGTCTGGAAAACGGGCAAGTCAAAGACGCATTCTACTCTAATCTTTTGACAAAAATAGTCTATGTTTTCGTTTAGTAAAGCCCAGTATTCTCTCGTAAAATGTAATGTATTGTATGTTGAAAAAGCATCAACCCTAGTTATAAAGGCACATCGACACAGTCAGAAATGGCCGGCCATAGTCGGAAATGGATCAAACAGAACTTTGCCGATATCAGTCGTCTATATCACGGGTCACGGGACATTCCTGAGTCCTGACCAAGACGGGATTTGCGAAATCAATTCCAAGATTAACGACTGCTCTATCGGGGCGCTATCTCGTTACATTTGTAATGCATGGGCTGCCAATTCGGTATTACGGTTATTGTTATTAAATTTATGGGCCGTAAAGTAAGATTTGGTTATTTATTCGAAATATATAATTTGATGAGATGATGTCCAAAATGGAATAGTGCCAAAAATAAATTTATTCAATAGTATTTCTTCATTTCTATACATATAACTTCACCAATGGAGACAAAAAAAGGTTTTTCATTACATGAGATTTGGCCAGCATTCAAAAACAAAAAAGTTGCTTACAAGACATGTTTTGAGATGTGGGCTCAGTACTAAGTGAGCCTACATCTCACCAAGTTAGCCTAGTGTGTTATCTGTCAGACTTAAATTTGAGAACATTGAAAATGAAAATTTTTATTTATGACGGACCTAATTTTCAGGCTCTTATGATTAACTCTTCCGCCGGAAGCAATTCGGAAAGCAGGTTTTCACCGAGAAGAACAGGCATAAAACTCGACACTGTGGAGTACCCTCACGTGCTCTAATATAGTGGTTTGAGGTATCTCAAATAGGAGACCGAAGTTCCAAGTTCTAATCATTCGGCTATAACAGATTAATTAGATGTCCATATGTAGAATTTAATAAGGTAGCAAAAGGGTTTAGTCATCAATATACTGGAGAACAATTTGCGAATTCCTTCACATAGGGAAAATTCCTAAACAGGGTTCTACCGCCGGACCTTAGTTTAAAATGGATCAAACACAACTTCGCGGCTATGACGTCACTTGATGAGATGATGCCTTATTAAGGAATTACAGGATTTTTTTACGAATTCCAAAACTGGACTTGATGTGTTTGTGAGGTTCACCTGATTATAATGATCAAAAATACATAAACGCTATTTTTTTTAATAATATGGGATGATGGCGTTAGTCTGGAATTGCATCAGTTAGAAAATATGTCTCAAATAAGGGCTGTGAATTTGTAACAAAAACGTCATCATTATCTTAATCGTTAGCAAATTCTGCCCCCCGATGGGATGACGTAAATCAGACATCAACAACCAATCAGGGGCAGATTTGCAAACGATTACGATAACGGTCAATACATTTTTCTTGCAGGTCTGGGAGTTTGAAAACAGAAACTGTCGTAGCTGGTAGCTCCAAGTCTTACCATGAAGCAATAAAGCATGTGCGACCGATGCGACCTTCAATTTATTGCGAATATATCTTCAACGCCTGCACTTAGTTCATTCCTTTTTTTTTGGTTCCAGCAAGCTATTCGATCCAAGGATTGTCGATCTGTAAAGATTGTTGCAAATCTGTGAACAGGGCTCATGGACCCTGAGGACCTCAATCGATCATAGACCCCATAATCCTTACGATTATAAACAAAGTTTTTTTTTTACAATATATTGACTGTGATCATACCTGAAGGAAATTGATGACACAGTCTAAGGAGGAATGCGCTTGTCTAGGAAATGCCTATTCAATCTTGATTTGAAGGTGCCCAAGTTGTAGATGATGGGAAACACAGTGTCTGGGAGTGTATTCCAGACTTTTGCAGTGCGTATCAGGAACGAGGAATCAAACCACTTTGTACGTGTCTTTGGTACGGTAGATAATTACACAGCTGAAAAATGTGTACTAAACTAAAACCAATTCTAGCTTTCTTGACCCGAGTTTATAGTCACCAGCTATTCGTGGTCACTTTATGGGCTACTGAATTTATTATTCCACGCGTTTTATACATTATTTTATATGTGGTCATCCGTTCGTCGGGTTTAATTACTTCAATTAGACGCTTTTACTGCACCTGTCATTTGCTTGGAGTATCTTTAATGACAACTATAAGGAATTGCGAGAAATTAACGCTGCTCAGGGAACGCAGCTTTAGGAAAACAAAATATAAAAAAACACATTTTCAACAATAAAGTTCTATATACGTAACTCGTACTTCACCCAAATTATTAAATCAACAATACAATCGCACTCATGTCAAAGCAAACTAAACACGCCCAATTTACTTAAACTGTCACTTAACTTATCAAAGGTCACTGACCCCTATGATAAGGATTCAATAACCCCCGATATCTATTGGTGTTATGCAAATACTGCCGTCGTTAATTTCGTCGGCTACATAGTATTATCATATCATATTTTTTAAATCTAGGATTTTCCTGTATATCGACGCACACACGCACTCAACTTATAAGATGTAGTTTTTAAGGTCTTGCCTTTTTATGCCGATTTTCTTGAAAAACTCTAGTTAACTTTACTTTTTTTGGAATAAATAATATATCTTGCAGGTACTATAGGTACCACTTTTCGAATCGGCTTCATTTTTAACATTGGTCGTAAGGTATTTCTTAATAGACATTGGTTGTGAATTGTGATTGATAGGTAAAAAAAACAAAGCGATTACAAACACACATTTTCGCATTTATAGTTTATACAGTCGAATCTGTTATCTGAGTAAGTGAGAACTGGGTAAGCGAGAAAACATTATGTTAGTGAGAGTATTTGCCATTTCCCCGTCATTGTCCAGGTCCCGTCATTTTGTCCTTCTTACTTTGAAACTCAGTTTAGTGAGAAACCTCAAAAAGAGAAAAATAGATATCGATCCGTTGAGCTCTCCTCATCCAGGTTTGACTGTAATATTAGTACGCCTATAGCGAAAGCAAGTATGTAGGTAGGTACCTATTCCTAATTAACTTAGAATAGAATTTATATTTTAATTCTATCGTTAATTCTATCGTAATAAGCACATACTGAAGCATTGTTATAGGTGTGTACTGTGGTTCTTACGTAAATACACTGAGATTAAATTACGTAGAGTAGATTAGATCTTAATCATAGACGTTATTCTACACCAACCTCCCTCCCCGTCCTCCTTTTTAATTTGCACAAAGAAACTCTCTGTAATTCAGCACACTGTACCACCACGTCTCGCCATTGGATAGTGGTACTTATTTCGCAGACAATAAGAGTTATGTGAGTGTGTAAGTAATGAAGTGTATAAGGAGGCGTCAGGCTGATCATTAGGGTAAATTAAATCCAGATCACGTATAAGTTATAGAACAGATACAATATTGTTAAACGTCTCTATCTATGAAATGTACACTTCTTAATAATCTTAACTAAAAAAAAAATCGATTACAGGCATCATAATAATCATTATTATCAACAGACAACAGGCGAAATTATATTTTAAGTTTTCACTGCAAAATATTTCTTATATTTCGTACAATTTATTGTTAGCTGTTGCCAGACGATTTTCGTTTACGTTCCCCAACAAATGTGTTTGCCCGAGATAAAGAAATAGAGCTTATGTATTGTACATATTATAGTCAATGTAAATAGAGGTAAATGGAAACGCATTCAGTAATTTCGTAGTTTTAAGGCGAAAACAACGACACTGCCCGCGAAATTAAAAATTTTCGTGTTTTTTTTGCAATTTGTGCGCTAGTTACACATTATAGGCTTATGGCAGTCAATTTGCGGGAATGTCAGTATCATCTTTACATGTTCATATCAAAATCTTTGCATAAAAATGTCTATCCTATGAAATTAGTTCGAGTATCGAGTTTTAAGTGAGTAACTCACAAATCTCGGACTAATTTATTTAACTCGACATTTTCAAGCAGATATTTTTATATAAACACGTGAAGACGATACTGGAATTCCCGCAATTTGACTTCCATAAGCCTTATTATGTCTTAAAAATCGCAAAAAACCACAAAAATTTGTGTTTCAGATGTAACGAAACGGATCTATAGTCTATTTCTGAATAGACTTACCTCTGTTTACATGTACCCACATTGACCCTATATATTTAAATGAAATAATTTTTATACTTGCATTTGCTTTTTACAATATGTATTCTGAAGCCTATATTATACACTTTAGCCAGGCTTAGCTTAGCTTACCAGTTTAAAATTTTATTAAGCGTAATTTCAAAATAATATAATCATTAGGCCGTATACGATACGATACAGTGAGCTATTACGTCTCTATAAAGGCATGAATAGTAATGAAAACTGCAATATGAATGCAGGCCTCACGTCGACGGTCGAACCTTTCCGGATGGTGATGCATGTGGGTTATTAAGGAAGCCTGTAAATATTGCGGAGAACGGGGTATAAATAAAACAGTAGCGGTTCCCCATTGATTTTATAAGCTAGCCTTCTTGCTACCAGAAACATTAAAATAAGCAAAAAGCAAATAAACAGTTAAGAAAACCTATTTTGAATTTCGTGTCCAAGATTTTCCGAGAGAATATTTGTCTCTCCATGTTAGCAGGTACGAGTTAATAGGTACTAGCTGACCTAGAAAACGTTGCTTTGGCACAACTAGTTACTAAAGACCAATAAAAGTAACAATCTCACTATACTGCGACTATAAATTACTTGCAGTAAAATGACCTTTTTAACTCTCATTTGGTAAATTAAATAAACAAAAAAATATATCAATCAAGTATTTCACACAAATATTATTTTGCTTTGAAAGTCACTTATCATATTTTATAATATTTATTGTTGAAATATTGGAAGAGTTTAGTAAGATTCGAAATGTCATTGTATTGTATCGAATACACGTAAAACGCACAGCATGCATTTAAATATTATGTGCTTTTAATGAATGTAGGTAAATACTTCTAACAGAACATAAATTTAATTAAGAAAAAAATAGAGTATCAAGAGAATTGTTGAATTAGAAATAAATTATCCCAGCAAAAACATGTGAATGAATTCTTCACTTTACGCCCATGTGACAGTAACGAAACAGCCAAGACATAATATATTTTGACCTAAAGTGTAGAGTTTATAAAGTTAGGATTTATAGAGTTAGGGCGTGTAGAGTTAGAAGTCTTGCTCTACATGAGATCTGATAACTTTTTGATAGTGTGAGCCACATGTTCTCGTCTTGGCAACATTTTACATGAAAATGTTTTTGCTGGGATTTCACTTCTTTTTGTAAGTTGTTTACGACTATATTTTTTATTTGGTTAATTTCCTTTTCTTTGGTGTATTTCTTGAATATCATTGCAAGGTGGATATTTGTCCGAATCAAGTATCCCCCCCCTCTATCATTTAAATGAGGGAACCCTCCTTGGTTCACCTAGTTTATTTTTTTCCTTATTTGTAGAATATGTATTATGGGCACTGGGCACTCGGCTCAATGTGGGTTTTTGTCACTGAGCACTGGATCATGGCCACTCGACGTGCAGTGAAACTCGGCTCGTTAAACATGAAATGCTTGGAACTTGGGCTTGAAACGTGTAATATTACTGGGCACGTGGCACTGGGCACTTGGACGCTTGGCCGCTTGGGCACTGGAATCAGTGGAAAAATTTACGTGTTTTCCATATGACGTTTACTAGCATTACTAGCAGATATCTAACATGAAATTAAGTTTTCATTATACCTATATACTTATGGGAACCATACGAACTTCCAACCCCCTAATTTTATGGATGTGGGGTGATTAACTAAAAATCCTGAAACACGTATTTAATTGTTTATTACAAAGAGTCCCTATATCAATTTTGAGACCTCTAGCATCAATATTTGCGGTAATTTCATACAAACTTCCATCCCCTATTTTAAGGGGTTGGGGGGTTAAATTTCCAACTTTTGGAATTTTTTTGTTGGTTGTGTGCTAATACTAGCTTATATACCAAATTTCAGCTTTCTAGGTCTTCAGGAAGTACCTAGGAATTTTGATGATCATCAGTGAGTCAGTCAGTCAGTCAGTCAGTCAGTGACGAAATTTGGGTTTTTTAGACGTCAATAAAATCTAAAGTATAAGACCTATAAAATTGAAACTTTATAGGTTAAATAAGTTCACTGGCGACATCATTTTCCGAGAATTTTGACTATCTGAAATAATTCAGGCCTAAGTTATAAGGGTTTAAAAATACGGCGAAACACTTCGAGAAAAGATAGGTAGTGCCCTCGCGCTTCGCTTGGCTCGTCTTGGCGGGGACACTACCGTGTCCCCAGATTTAAACTCCGCATATTAATTATTATAATTTCAATTGTATAGAGTTGAAAGTCGGAGTATAAACCACGCAGTAAGTGAATTTCCCAAATCGTTACACTGGCAAAGCAATTTCACTTGAGGACTATGGGAAGAGGTCCTTAAACGACATTATATATTCAATTCGTGAAATGGAGTGAACATAAATCCCGAGCGGTGTTCGTAAATCAAACTTTTTGTCTTCGAATCTATAATTCAGGAATTCTGCGCGTGCTCAAGTGCCCTTTTATGTCCTTTCCGGGACCGTTCGTATATGACGGTGATGCTGGCTTGGACGGCACTTGAAAACTAGCTTTACGACCTTTTGAGTTTTTGACGTAAGTACCTAGTTAACCTTGCTAAGCTTAGCTAGCTGTCTTCGAGTACTCTTACGAGAAAAGTTTAAAAAAAAAGTTCACTTACGAGTACCTACTGGTTGACTTATTTATATATTGAGTGGTATCTTGTGTCCCAATCACACTGAGAAAATTGGTCGTGAGTCATAAGTTCTTCTGATAGAAATTGATTGAAATGGTTATTTAATCAATTTTATCAAATATCACGGGAACAGATCGCTTTTATATTTATAGCTTGCCTAGGTCTGAAAAGCAACCTTTTGACCCTTGAACCTGAAAAACACACTTTTGAGTAATGGTTGGCATCCAGGGTACTTTTATGTAGGTACTAGATAGGTACTATTTTTATTAATAAGATGACCGATTTTACCAAACATGGATTTCTTTGACTGGTGTTTAAAGCATTGATGTAAAAACTTTCAGATCATCGGATGCGAAGTGTCCCTTAGGGAATATAAAATGTACTCCTGAAATTGGGAAGGTCGTAAAAGGAGATAGTTTGAGAGGTTGCCGACTGAAATGATATCTTCACATAAATTTTTTAGCCACTTCGAGTGGCCAGTGCAATTGTTTTTCGTCCTAAAATGGTATGGGTGGTACAGTAAAATAGGAATAAAATTGTCAAATATATTTTTCTTTTTTAACTTAATCTTACCTACTGACAAAATTCGATTTGGTATAAAATATAGATGCAGAACATTAGAGAGAGATCAGGCTACGATAATAATATGATCTTCGATTTGTTTTTTAACTTAGTAACCTTATTGTCAAAATTCGATTAGGTATAAATATTAAATAAGTAGACACATCAGATTACGATAGTAAATTATTATCTACGATTTCTATAAAATTAAAAGAAAAACGAACTCTTGTAGGACTAAACATAAATCGTAAATATTTAACCCACAGGCGCAAGTGGGCCTAATATCAAAATTTAATAAAACAACTGTCAAGACTGTCAATTTGTTTCAAGGCTAACTTATTTTCGTATGGATTGTCGAGAATTGGTTCAGAAGCCTTTTCGTGTTACTCTTGACAGATGGATCCCTTATTCATTCAAACAAGATTTGGAGCATTTGATTTCACTTTGAATTAATATTTCAATAGCTCGTAGATTCCAAGCGGATATTAAGAGGCCACTAACCCACGATGTCTCCCATACATTCGTAATACCAAAATCATTTGTAATTCGTGCAAATTTCGATCATGTTGTGGTGTACTTAATTCGTGTTCATATAGTAATAATCTATGTTCCTGGCCATATCTGATTCCGAAATACTTTTTAATACGGATTAAACATATAAAAGCTTGTTCTTGAAATCCTTTTTTAAATGATACTTACTTGTTTTTCTTGTAAAATTTATTTCCATTCTTCTATCATGCAAGCAATTTATTGAAAAGGAAAAAAGCTTACGCACCGATTATGTAATATTACTATAACAGTTTAGGTGTATGTTCGTGTATTAATGCTGCTGTACATTAAGAATAAAGAAATAAATACAAAATTGATAGTCTTCAGTCCACGCCAACTTTTATAACGAACTTTTTACTTTCATGCAAAAACTTGTTTACAAAACCCTATACTTACTGGCTTTAGATTGAATGATTTATTCGCCGCCCCGAGCGGGGAGTGGCATCGAAAGGGTGTATTTTATTTGTCGTAAAGGAATTTACGAGAGCCCCCCCCTTCTCCGAGGCGTCAGTCCCACCTGAGGATCTCGGACTCGATCTATACTGCCAATAAACCCAATCTTTATACTGTGCGAACGTATTTCGTTCCATCAGCCTCAAGGTGTTTTTCAAGTTTGCCGTGAAAAATAACACGTTCCTATTCGCTGATAGAGCGCTCTCAAATTCAACGTTGATGCAGCGACAAAATTAAATTGCCCTATAGTACCTATTAACTACCTAAAAAAACTGTATTTAAAAATACTCAGTACCTAAATATTAGCCCAACATTCAGATTTCAATTCAAACTAAAAACGCGAGCGAAACGATAATAATATGGTTAATTGGTAATTAATTAAATTTAAAATTCTTTATTACAAACTTGGTTACAGTAGTTCCACCATATACGTATGGCATCCTTTCTATGTTAATATTGTGCTAACGTTTTTTTCTATCAGATCTATCAATGTTATTAGCTATTAATTATTATACGCATCAAAACATTTTTTGCGAATACTGAAAAATCAATTTAACGAGTATTGATATAGAGCGTAAAATTGAATTTAGTTCACAACACAATATGGTCGAAAATCGTGAAATTAAATTTACTTTCCGCGATAAGTTTGAAAGATTACATATATACATACAATATGGAAGTTTTCATGTTTTAGTGTTTGGAACTTTACTTATATAGGAACTTTCACCGTATTTATTTTATAAGGTAAGAATATATAGCATAGCTGAGCTGAATTTTTTCGAACAAAGTAAGCAAGCTCAAAATACGCACACTTAAAATAAGCTTCCGCAATCGGTTAAAAGGTTGTTGCTTTTAACTTAGTTTTGAATAGCGGATGAGGTCATAATTAGCTGACGTGCTCCGACCCCCATTCAACATGTCTGAGCCAGTAACAGTGGGGTTAGTACAGGTTTTGTACGAATTTCGAGTCGACTCGTATCGCACAAACGAATCGAATTCCTCCATACATTTACAGCCAACGCGATCAATGGAAAGTCACTGACATGCGGCTGTCAAAAGATGGCGCTGGCTGTAAATGTAATGGAGGCATTCGATTCGTTTATTCGTTGCGAGTCGACTCGAAATTCGTACAAAAACCTGAACTAACACCTCAGGATTGTTTTAGATGCTCTTTGTCGGCTGCACTCACACAATAAATACGCGGGGAAAATGGAAAATTAAAATTCGCAACTGTCAGCGTATGGAATATCCAATGTTTATTTTTCACAAAGCTTTTATCATGGCGGCGGCGGAAGGTAAAACAGCACAATAATGAATTGCTTCAAACATTATTTCGGTTGATATTATTCCAATGAAGATAAAAATAGAGAATTCGGTGCTGCGTATCAACTTAGATGTAAGTAACAATTGACATAAGACACATACTTATACAGGAGCAGGACCCGGCAAACATCGCAAAAATTTATACTATTTTTTACACCCCTATTATAGGAAAACAACGTTAGCCGCGTCAGCTAATAGTCATCTCATCTCTCAACCCCTTTTTATGTCCCACTGTTCGGCACGGGTCTCCTCTCAGACTAAGAGAGGTTTGGCCATAGCCCACCACGCTGGCCAAGTACAGATTGGCGGGCTTCACACACCTTCGAGAACATTTTGTGAACTCTCAGGCATGCAGGTTTACTCACGATGTTTTCCTTCACCGTTAAGCAAGTGATAGTTAGTTTCCTAAAAACGCACCTCACTCGGAATAGTCAGAGGTGCGTGCCCAGGATTCGAACCCACTACCTTCTTATAATAGGCAGAGGTCAGAACCACTGAGCTATCACTAATAGTACAAGTAACAAATTGCGGACAGACCGTTTTATTCAAACTTAACACTATAATATCTACTTATATATCTATAAAGTCTATGATCATAATTCATAACCTGGCGTAAGATGCAGTATAAACGCTGCTTGTTTGCTCGAAATCGGTCATTTTATTATTATAAAAATACTTCATATAAAAAATCAGCAATTAAATAAATAACTAGCAAACTAAAGTCTGAAATGCTATTAGAGTAATGCAAACCCGCCTCTATAGTACACGCAGTTCCTAGTAAAATCTTGCAAACATTTTGATCCAACCATTACATTCTACAACCCGTCCGTTACCACTTACGGTGGCAAGCAACATAATAGCACAAGCGAGAAATTAAATTCTACGCAACGCAAAACACAAAAGAACGCACATACATTGACTCATTTATAGAGCAAATCTCTTTCACGGCTGTAAACTAAAGCGGTAATGTAAGACGTGCGTGTACACGACGTCGTTTTGAGCTTAAGTAATCGAGTTTCTAATTAAGCCTCATTATAATTAATTTCTTAGAAGTGTCACCAATTAAATTATATGGCGCGTTGTTCAGAGAAAATGGAAAGCGTCAGCTCTACGTGTTTATTTAATACTTAGGGGACTTGAAATTACAAATATAAGGATTGGCAGGCAAGTAAGTATAATATGACGCGCAAAAATATAATTATTGCATGAATATCATCAAATCTTCCTGATATCAACTAAGTTAATAATTATAAACTCCAAAAAATAACCAGTAAGAGGTCTAGCATAAGATACTTTAGTTCTATTAATTCGATATCGTCGTTATAATATGTTTTTAGTTATATACCTAATGTAAATTATATGAGGAAACCGAATCGATATTCGAATCAAATTTTGTCCACCTTATACGAATCCCAAAGTAGGTCTAGGTATCTATAAAATATTATTTAAAAAATATTAATAAAACCTGACTGAGTACATTACAAAGATAGGAAAGCAAAAACGCTGTAAAAAAACAGAAACATTATTCTTATTGCGCAGGAAAAAGTTAAGCATGGTTACGAAAATAACGAAAGGGTCAAATGGATGAAATGAAGCATTTACCTACCGAATATAAGAAAAATATACGCTTCTTGCAGCATTATTACATAATTATACCCATCTCAAGGCTTGAAGGTACTCGTATATTTATATCATCATCATCATCATCATCATCAAATAAATCTGTAGAGGTCGAATTTCTGTACAAATAAAAAAAATGCTAAAAACGGAGTCAGGGGGATGTAAGAAGTGAAATAGAACTAATTTAAATTTTTTTCAAATTTTTTGTTTCTCTGTTTGTCTGTTTATCTGTTTGTCTGTTTGTCTGTTTGTCTGTCTGTTTGTACGGGCTAATCTTTGGAACGGCTGGACCGATTCCAATGAAATTTTGTGTGGTGGTAGCTTATGTCCCTGGTCAACATATAGGATACTTTTCATCCCGGTAAAATAAGAGTTCCCGTGGGATAGTTAAAAAACTGCAATTAATTTAACAGCTTTGTAAACAACAACTAATGAACTTAATTTAGTAAAATTTGTTATGCTGATACCTTATGTTGCCTCTTTAACAAAATATATATATATAGTAAAACTTATTAATCCAATCGAGTTCCCGCGGGAAAGAAAACATTACAAAAACAGCAGGCGTATTTCAAGTAACGGATTTAAATGAAATTTTATGATCCTACTTTATATATATGCCCGGTCAACATTTAAGATACTTTTCATCCTGAAAAATTTGAGAGCACCTGTGGGATGTTTAAAAAAACCTATAGCTACTTATCTACGTAGCACAATCAAAACGGGGTCGAAATATCGACAGTTTAAATCGTCCTTTTGATCGTGCAACTAGGTATAACTATACAAGATAACCCGTACGTAGCAGGAACGGGTTGCTACGTACACAGCAGCGCATCAGAATGCTTAATTACAATATCTGGGCGTTGGTATCATCTCAGAATAAGATAAGTTCTGTTAGTATAGATATTACAATCCATGATGACACGCCCCACTCTGTCTTACTCCATGCGAATTGAGTAACATAAGCGATTTCGACAGAGTGTAATAAGTAGAGGAAGACCAAAGAAGATATAGGTAAATTGTGTGAAAGAAGATAGCACGTTGACAGGAGAGATTGGAAGAAGACTCCTTTATGGGTCCATCGAACCCAGGGACCACTCATTTATCTTGGGAAAAATTAAGAAATTCCACGGGAAACATTTTTGTAAAAAAAAACGAACTGCACGCGGGCGGAGCCGCGGGCAACAGCTAGTGTGAAATAAATGATAAATTTATTTAAAACATTTTTACATTATTGCCCTAAACTTTACAGCCCATCGCAAGTCCAATTCAATTCCAATCTCAATGTCGACATTCGTAAACACGCAGCATTTGTTTCGTGTGACAAAATAATATCTATATCATTATTCGTGGGAAACATAAAACAGTGATATTATTGCAAAAATAACTATTACACCTTTGTGTGAACGTGGGAGAAAACTTGTTACCTTTACGAGTACTTTTCCAAATGTAGTCTTTAACTTATATACCTAAATAATATACATAAGGACACATGTTGCAATCTAGTTCTAGTCCCAAAGTGGGTAAGCGATAGCTTGTGTTATGGGTTCTAGAGAACTTATAAAATATATCTGTAACGTATATATACCTATAATATACAAAATCACTTATAATATTTTATAGAAAAACACTTCATACACAGTCACACGACACAGAAACATTTCACACTAACATTTTCCAGTTATGGGAATCGAACCCCCGACTCAGCAGGCATAGGCTATAACTACCAACTGCGCCAATCAGTTATCAAATTAGTATGAATATATTTTATTCAACAATAAAATAAAATCTCTATTATTGACAGATTGCGTGAATTTATTAATGCAAAATCGACATAATGCTCGGATAGCCACTCATGCTAGACCGTCCATTCAGCTAAGTGTAAATCAGTTCATTATTCAGACTCACTTTACTCGTAGCTCCTTACAAAAATTGTTAGCGATTTCTCGCGCTACTTAAATATCGTTTAGCATAAGTACCTTAAACGAGATACACTTTACAAACGGAAGTGCTCTTAAGAATTTCTTAATGTTCAAGGCTCTTTCTTTCAAAGGAGACAAATCAAAAGGCGTTATTTTGGTAAGATAACTTTTTCCATCTCAACCCCATTATACACGCCAATATTGGGCATAAATAAGTCTCCTTTTTGAATGAAAGGGAGTTACCCGTAGCTGTTATTAAGATGTGATGTTTTTCTTCACTGAATACATAATAGTACCTAACGGTACAGACGGCTCACTCGGCAAGATGATTTAAAGAAATAGCACCGGCACAAAAAAATGCAATTCTGTCTGGCCCCGCCTCCGCTATGCACCTACAGGGATAGAAAGAGGTGGTCTCTTTCTATCGCGTTACTTTATTTCTTTCGACGTACTAAGGTTGCTTCGTAATCGGGCGCACGCAGAGCGTGAAATAGATCGTACAAGAACTAACGCGTGCAACCTAGCCGCCGCGCGGCGACCGTCTAAAATCAGTCCGTCGTGAGTCGTGACGGCTACCTGTAGCGTCCTCGAACACGTGATAAGTGAACATGGCCTGCCGTTACTAAGCAAGTGACAATAATAATAATTTGAAATATCACATTTGAACCAACGACTCCTGAGTCAGAAGAGGTTGGAACTATAATGTTATCACTGCTTCGGTATAGTTACGTTCAGTAGGTATTTTGGTGGAAAAGAGGTTAACGACCTATGCTACGAAATGGAATCAAATAAATGGGTGGAACATTTTCTATCAAGATTTAAGACGTTTCTTTAGGATACGAAAAATCTGTTTACCGGTTGAATCTATGTACCTACCTATTGAATAAGTAGTGACTAAAATTTTTTTTTTTTTGGAAATTGCAGAATCAAGGTGTCATGTCATCATCAGCCTATTAATATAATCTATAACTGAACATCTGGGAATTTATGGCTAAAATTTGAATTAATACAATGATATAAAATATAGGTATAAAAAGGAGCAGATATGCGTTGTGAAGACTCAAAAATCCTACAATTGTAAGTTTCGTAGTTAGTCGTCGTCGAGCGCAAGCATTATTGTTGTCTCTTTCGTTTGCGTGCTATTTCCTATCTTTTGTTCTATTTATCAGTGAGTGGCAGTTCGGCACAGATTTAAAACGCAATTTACTATGAACGTAACGTATCTTGGTGATCTATGAATTAATACGGGTTAATACTACTCGGTTTTAACCCGGTAAAAAGTACATAAGTAAGTTGAGCTACTATAACTTTATCTTTCCATTACAATATGGAAATTCAGGTTTCATTTATTTCCTATGTTAGTTATTGTTAGGTTAACTATTGTGTAACAGAGTGACATTTTCTCATTACCATTCATCACTCGCTTTCATGTTATTTTAATTATGTTAACATCACAACAATACGAACTAATCCGTACAAATCGCACGGCAATGACGTATTATTATGGATAGGCTCCACGAGCAGCAGTAATTCGTATTTATACCTAACCTCAAAATAGTATCACGGTACAGAAGATTTAAATAAATAGCGACTTCAGCAATGACACAATAAAGTCCAATTCAGTTCGCAATAGCGCCTCATTTCAACCTAAACGTTGTGCTCTCTTTCATTCGCTCTACATTATCATTTATCTCCCTTCTATCTCTTTCCAGTTCGCTAGTGACAGGGGTCTTGATAAAACCGCTGAGCGGTCGGCGGCTAGGTTACTTATAGTCTTTGTACCTATAGTTCCAGTGAAACTTAACTATGTACTCATAACTACAAGTACTAATGTATTTTTCCCGAAACATTACTTATACCGTACTTAATTTGCTTAGACTCCAATAATTAATTACAAACACCCATTTCCTAAATAGTTGTGTAAGCCCGACACTTCCCCATGATGGATTATGTCCGTTGACGTGTCTTACATTATTTCATTTCAAACCATATTGCTATGAACATAAAGTTCAGAATATGTGTACCCAAGCACAACATGACATGAAGGAAATGCACTCAGCTGTATTGCATATAGTCAAATATGTTATTTTATCAGAGTGGACCGGGCTTAATTGATTATAAAGTAATGGATCTGATGGTAATGATGTTCATTATTAATATTGACGTATAAAATACACGCGCCATTTCCTTATAACTACTATTAGTCTTAACTCTTACTAATGATGCTAATGATGAAGTTTATAACGTAGCGGTATAACGTAGCGGCATCATTTAGAATTTTTGATTACTAGAAAACAGCAAAGAGCTACGGTTTAGTTATACTGGAAGAATGTGAATTGGTAATTATGTCTCTGGTCGTTAATCATTTGTTAAAGTTTATAAATACGCGAAAAGCGCCCTTTAAAATTTAATTGCGTTTCGATATTAACTGTAATCTATGCGAAAAACATTTGTATTTATTAGTGACATATTTTTAAAAACACAATTCAAGTTAATCTTCTACCTTGTTTTTGGTACACGCGACAAATCGGGGTTTAATTAATATTCCAAGCGTAATGTAATTAACAACAGCAATCAGGGTGAAAAAAAAAGATTTTAGTACTAATTGTTAATATTTTTCACGTTACGACGAAATTGCGTGTAGGATGGTATTAGCTGGGGATCAAACAAAAAAATTAATTTAATTCAATAAAGCGGATTACCGTATTCAATTAGAACCTTTTATAAAGGGCCTATAGAATAGGTAATGAGGGTAATGACTAATGAGTCACGAAAATAGGTTTAATTAATACTCGTAAATTTCAGTTTTTCTGACGACGCTCCTTTACACCAAATACAGCTTAGTAACTGTGATGTGCTTTTAATAACTACTTTTATATGCAATTTTACAAAGCGCTCAGTCAGCTCCGTCTACTTATCACGTGATCGAGAAACTACAGGTAGGCGTCTCGACGTACTAATTTCAGACGGCCGCCACATGCCGGATACTTTGCTCGCGTTAGTTCGGGTACGGTCTATTTAGGTAGCCCTATTTAGGTAGGAGGTAGCCCTAGTACGTCAAATGGGATAAAGTTACGCGATAGAAAGAGATAACAACTTTGCGTTTGTTAATTAGTGTTCTTCTCGGAGGCGTGGTCAGGCGCTATTGCGAACTGAATTGCACTTTCTGTGTAAGTGTTAGATCCGCTAATTTTTTAAATCATCTTGCGGAGTGAGCCTTCTGTGCCATTAGGTATTCTGTGGCTCAGTGTAAAAGTTTGGTTTAGTAAGATTTTAGTTTTTGCCCTAAGGTACTGTGAGGGTCAAAAGTCGATATAGAATTTGCAAAAGAGGCCTTGCATGCATGTATTAGGTACATAAAATATTCTAAGTTAATGATCATTGAATTAAGGTTGACATTGCTGATTTATTTATTTTATTTTATTTGGAAGAACATACAGTCTCTTATGAGATTGATTAACACATAGGTCAATAAAATTTCCTACATTAATAGTTTATGATACTGGCACACCGTTTTAGGTCTTAAGCTATGAATGCACTTTTAACCTCAACCGTACCTCGAATAGTATGTAGTGTAACCTTTGAAACCATTTATTTGCGGGTGCTTTTACGGTCATTCGTATGTATATCTGTCCATATGTTAATAATAAATTATCAACGATTTTAATTACTCCACCAACATATTTCATTGTTAAGCATAAGTCCATTAATTTATATCTGTATAGATAATAATGCATGCATGCACCGGATGCATTAATTCAAATGCGGTGTGGATGGGGTTACGGCTGTGTCACGACTTTTGTTATTGTATTGTATTTAAAATTACACGTAAAATTATGCATGACAAGTCGGTAGTCGGTAGAGGGTTTAAAAATTGTATTTATACAGAGTCATGCAACTCCTATTCAATTCAATTGAAATAATGGATATTTCAAAGTTGAAAGTTGACACACTCAACGGTTTATTATATAATGAACATGTACTATACACATACAATCATGGTTCCATCGCGATTGGCTTAGATATTTACTTTGGTTATAAGTATTATGTATCATAAAATTACCTGCTAAATAATAATATGTGCATTCAGCTGTAACATTATATATGAGAATTATATTCTATGGTAGTACATATAAGTTAGTCACTAACCCATACTAATACAGATTTGAACTTTTAAAGTCTGTAGATATTTCCCTATTTATGAGGGAATACTAAGGCTCTGTGTCAAAGAAAAGCAATAAAAATCAAGAACTATCATATTTTTATCACAAACTTTCTAATACTTAACACAAGAATTGTTTATTAATCCAGAGAGGTATAATTGTATCTAATATCTATAAGTTGAAGAATGAACCGTAGAAAATTCCCAGCATACCACAGCGTCCAATTTAAAAGGCTTATTCCTCAGCTCCAAAAGAATAAGTGGACACACGAAATTCCGTCATCAATCACAACGGATTTAAATACTCCACATAGCTTCCGTGACACCTTTTAATAACAGTAAAGAGTATTTTGTGGTTCAACTCTCCAACGGAAATTAACTACTAAAGTATACGAACTCCTTAAGTGGTAGAATCAAATATACAGTCACGGGTAGAAAAAATATAAATGTATTCACATAAAACATTATAAAAAACAAGGAAAACTCTGTAGGTAGGTACTATTATTTCGTATATATTAATTATTTATCAAAATTCTATGATCCACAATGTAAGTCAATATTGTATGTGGTGTAAGTATTATTCGCATAATACATATTGTAATTAATAAAATTAGTAATTAATCGGTAAATATATAACTAATCACGGCTAGTCAAAGTTATAACATGCATTTACTTTTGAAACTTAATAACCGAGCGGTAACTCATATTACTCATGGTAAATTATATGTATTAGTAGGTAGGTATACTAAGCGAATGGGATTCCACACATTTTCTATCTGCCTGCAAGCTCAAGTGCATACAAATCCTTTGATCGGTGCATAATCCATACGCGATATAAATCCTTTACATAAAGTACAAAGTTAAATGATTTATGTCTTAAAGACTAATTAATACCTACTTGTAGCTCAATCTCCCTCCAGCTTTCTAGGTACAAGAGCCTAAACACCTGCATGAGCTTAATAATCAGATAGATTTAGAAATTGCTTCATTCCACTAATCCTTTTACCAAAGGTTGCTTGTAAGAAATTGCTCTAAAAATAAGGCCGCCTTTGCGCTCACTGTGACCGTCATATTGTGTTAATCTATCTGTATTTTTCTTTATGAGTGCAACAAAGCTACATAAATAAATAAGTCAATTGTTTACATGAAAGATGATCACATACTACCACAAGAACAGCGAACAAACGATTTTGAATTCGGATGAAATCTGTTGCAGCATTTTGTTTTATTAAGTTTCTTTATGGAAAGTAATGATAGTTTGAAAAACACTTACATGGAAGACTGTCTAAGCCTATTCACCAGTTTGTCACAAATTGTGGTCATTATTTAGTCAAAAATATATCCAGTCTAGGAAATTGCAAATGCCGATATAATATTCGATCCAAAGACACTGTCTGTTCTTTAACTACATACGAATATACGAATAGGTATGTAATTCATATATAAAAAAATATTACCTCAAATTTCGAGATGAGATGATCAAAAGAAGCAATTACCTGAAACATAAAAGTAAATATAAATAAACACAAGGAAAATACGCTTCGCTCGTCAAATAAATGTAGGTAAATATATACATGTTATGTTAGGGCTAAAAGCCGTAGAGTTTAGTCGTAAAGATGTGGTAACACCTAGTTATAGCCAGCTTTTACTTGGTACAGTCTGGAGTAGTTATAATAGATAGTTTAATATACCTAGCAATTGACTATGGAAGCACACTTACTTAAAAAGTGCATAAAACCCCTAATCTGTAGCTACACGGTTGTGTGACGCTTAAACACCGATTCAAACTTTTAAACTCAATAAATTCATATTTACATTTCCCTATATTAACATCTCCTTCAATTATTTTTTAAATATCCTGCGTTTATTACTTACTTTACTTTTTTCGTCTGTCATGATAACTAACTACACTAGATTCGTTGATAATGTTATTGTCTCAGATAGACAATGGACATCCACTGCCAGACATACTGCTCAAAGAAACGCCAAGCACTACTTTGTCTTTATAACCACTACCTGTAACTGTCTGGTCCACTATGACACTCCGCCCATTTCCACATAAACTTCTCAGCATGGGCAAATTGACTAACATAAAAAAAATATTAATACGCAGGCTACTCTAGAAACACCGAAACAAGATAGAAAACAAAATTAAAATAAACTAAAAACCAAAGCAATTCTACTTTGGTTTAAAAAAGCATATATTTTGAGCTGAAAGCCTATAAGCTGGTGCCGAACTTAATGCGGGTATTTTGCTTAAATTTTCAAACAGAGAAACATACCAAGATACGGTCGGGAAACGTAACCCTCCTTGGCAGTGGGTCAAAAAACGTTTTTATTGAAATTAACAAAATCGATTACTAGAACACGAGAAGGAATTAAACGGCTCAATCCAGGTTAATGCCCGCAACATTCCTAAATAGCAAATTGCGGGGCGTATTTATGTGTTCGCGTATAAATAAAATCGTTTTGGCAAACATTAGTGCGGTTCGGGCGGTAAATCCGACGTTTTATCTCAACTATCTCCGTGTATCGGGTCCGGGATAGCGCACAGTAGAAAGAGGATTTCGGTAACGACCCTAAGTAAAGACCTTAGGGATGTGCTACATTGGGACTCGGGAGTGAGGGTTTATTTCAGAAACTTAGCATGTTCGTTAAGATTTTTATCGAAAGTCCGTTCGAAGTGTGGTTTCTATTTTAATTTGAAATGCCATAGCAGCGGGAAAGAGTGTATGCAAAGATTAAGAGCTGGCTGCAAACAGGTGTACTAATTGAATATTGTCGTAGGTAACAATGACATCGTTGAATATTTGAATAACGTCCATTTGGCAGAATTTGAAGAGGCCAAAGGGTTATTATGTCTTTCTTTTAAACCTATCGGTAATCTAACGAAATTGTTTATGAGAAGGTTGGGGTCATGCATTTAGAGACCATACCATTGGTTTAAGAAAGAGTGAGTCTAATATTAGTGAAGCAATTCTAATTAAGACGTTATTTAAGATTTTGACCCCGCCTAGTACCACCCTACCGGCAAGCGATTAAGCGTTTATGTGCGATGCTGTGTAGCAACTAGCAACCCACTAGCACGGTTAATGATAACGCCATTTGTTAAAAAATCATATTTTACTATTAGTGTTTCCTGCGTGTCACATTCGTGTACTATCAGAGAGGTTAGTACAGGTTTTTGTACGAATTTCGAGTCGAGTCGCATCGCACAAATGAATCGAACGCCTCCCTACATTTACAGCCAGCGTCATCTATTGACAGCCGCATGTCAGTGACTATCCATAGATTACGTTGGTTGTAAATGTAGGGAGGAATTCGATTCCTTTGTGCGATGCGAGTCGACTCGAAATTCAAAGAAAAACCTGTACTAACCCCACTGGCCCCAAGCAGACATCGGAATCGGAAACTTTCCTTACGCAATTGTTTTTGCAAGGCGCCCAAGCATTAATAACCGTCACCCGGAGGTTTTATACGGGTGCCGTTTGAGCACTTAATCTACATAACGGTTCGGGTAATGCCGGGGACGTGGGGTCGACTCGGCGCGGCTATAACACACACTACGAGGATGTAACAGACTACAGTTACAGTAAAGTGCGGAGTTATCGCAGGCTTTTAGAATTAACTAAGGCGAGTCGATCTTAGTTATTTCTCCCTTAATCGCCTAATGAGGAGGCAAAGCTACAATGAGTGGTTACTAATTACCATTTTCAATGGTAGTCTGATTGTTAATGTTTAGTATTGGACTGAAGAGCAATTCTGCAGAAAATAGTTCTATGTATAGCCCAGAGAGTGTATCTGTACGTTAAATAGCTGGCTCCTCATAATTTATGTCTGGAGGTGTCAAATTTACCGAGTACTTACAGTTTTTAGGTGCATAATTTTCTATCTCTTCCTTCCAATGTACCTACAATGGTGAATTTCAAATTGTTTGCGGTTTAGGCCTTAAATACATCATTAGCACCGTGTATTGCGGGTTTATTCATTTGAACATTTTTGAAGGAATACATGAAAAAATCTTTATGTCTGTAAACGCATTATACTGTCAAAGATGCGAAACCATTCTCATAGAGGAAATTCGTGTGCAGTAATGATCCACTATAATGTAGTAAGTCTTATCTTCTCAGTATAGATAAAGATATTTTTCATTCCTCCATAACACGCCGAAAGCTTGTTATAATAAGAATAATATCGGAAGCTTAAATACGCACTAGCGATCAATAGGTAATTTCCTATAAAAATATTGTGTTTGCCCGCACTCCGAGTGTATTGTCGGGGTCTAAGTGACCATCTGTCAGTGAAGCAATCAATCGTAAGCGAGTGCTTCAAGCTAAGTGCTCTAAATGTGCTTTGTGTTATTAGCCTTCGAACGCTCCATTTGACGTAATGTGATGGCCGCTGTAAATGATAAGCTGTGGGACTAATGACGACTGAATACCTACTTTCTTTTTAAAGCTGTTATATACGTTTTCATAATTACGATATTGTAGTATGAAGCCTGCCGTGTTGACACTTAAAGGCGGGTAGTTCTACAAACAATAATAAGGCTGCCTGGATGTAGTGTGGAGAGTCAGTCGTTATACAGCTACTGTCGAGGCAACACATGCCTGATGCCACTGAGTGAAACTATAATAATATGATAGTATACTGATTAAATAGAGCATATCAAGGAGTACCTACTTTACACATACAAAATGCCAAGCGTATGTTTACAATCTAAATAAATTTTTATATCGTATTCCTAACATATTTGCCCATACGCCACTCTATGCTAATACGTTGCACCTATGTCGAAAAAACTGATGAAATGTGGTCTATGGTTTCCGCTGTTTTGTTAAATATTCATACAAAACATCCGCACTGCATGTCGCATTCAGATGAACCTATCGGATATTTGATACATAGACGTGTCCGAAAATTGACACCATATGAACTATGGTAGGCCAAAGTTAGCAATGTTTGCAGCAAGACTTACGTCATACTGGGGAAAAGGCCAGAGACAAAAGGCTCCTATGAATATCACTTTTATATGATTTTATATTTTTATACACGGAGGAGCGTGAGGTTTGCAAAGTCAATACAGAATAGGAGCAGAGAGATAAAAATGTAGAAGTACTGCACGCCAAATGTGGAGTGGAAACCGCGATGGTAGATACCAGTAATGCAGCTTAGGACGATCTCCTGCCCGATGGACCGAAAAGGACGTGAAACAACTGTCTCAAATGTACACGTTAAAAACATTAATGGGGAAAACGAAGTCATCAAGCTTATAAAATGTTAAGTGAATCATCATCTCATCATCATCTCAAACCCTTTTTACGTCCCACTGCTGGGCACGGGTCTCCTCTCAGACTGAGAGGGCTATTGGCCGTTAAGTGAATACCAACCGACAAACTTCGGAATTCGTTGTTTGGATATTGATAAAATTGATTTCAGTTAACAAACATTGTTGTAACGGATAGGTACACGAAAACAATAACCGATTTTTTTAGGTATAAAATAATTTCATACAAGATGGATGGATGCGCCAAAAACCGCGAACATTTTAGGAATATAAATTTTTACACGGCCAATAGAGCGAAACAACGGGCAAATCGGGGTTATAAATTAAACTGATGTACCAGGAAAGCTATTAAAATGTGACATATTGTATAGCAAGTAATTGAAATACGCAGTAACGTGTGCCAATCTGGTGCAAAGATTCTCTTTTTGTGCCAAAAAAGCGCGCTCGCTTCGCTCTTAGTTGATTCAAAAGCACAAAATAAAGGTTCCTCAAGGCTTATCTGTTTTGTGCCAAAGCGCTTACTTCGCTCTATTTACTCGAACTACTAAATCGTACTCGGACTAGAAAATTCATAAATTCAATCACCAATAAAAATATTGCAATATCTATTTGAGGCGACATTTTTGTATTTGTTGTACAAAAATCTCGTAATGATAAACGCTAATCAGGAAAAAGAGGACATGGATTATTTATCAGAGTATTAATCAGTTTAATACAATTTCGATGTAGGAAAGACAATAAATCTACAAAGAACCTGTACCTGCCCGGGACAATCTATTTTATGTGCTTTATCTTACACTAGGTCTGGACTCTGGAGTCAGTCTCTAGAGACCACCTACGAACCGGGAACCTATCTTTTTACAAAATATTTGCCCTGACTAAGATAAAACTAAGTTCTGCTCTAAAATAAATTTGCTTTAACTGCCTGCCTGTACCTGCATTCTACAGTTTATTTTTAAAGAGTTTAAGAGTTTATTAGAGTTTGATTACGGGTCAAGATTTTTTTTTTTAAATATTAATTCAAACATAATAATTTTTAAAAGCTCTAAAAGACTTGATAATGAGTTGCTGGTGATAAATTAAATATGGAAACAAATATGTTTTAAAGTAGTAAAATGAAAATCTAAAAAATATCAGCGAAGCGAGCTAAGCCGGAGTCAGATGTCCATCCCCATATGAATTTTGTACTGTTTATTTTATTGCCCCGTTCACAGTTAGGGTCGCCATATTTATTCGACAAACTCACAATAATCGCGGGGCTTCTGTAATAACATTTTTCATAAGCTTACGGGGGGTTTTATTTATCGTTTCCAATTGCTCATATTCCCATTTTGGAAGCCCCCGCATCCCTAAAATTAATCATTTTGTCCTCCCCATCTTAGTGACGTCGTAAATGAAAATAATATTAGTTACTAAAACAATTTTTCATTTCTGGCCCCACAAATTATAATGAATTCTTTAAAAGTTTACTTTATATTCCTGTATAATAGAAGAGTCTTAGGACTTAACAGATTTAAAACGTGAGCCTCTCCGTAAGATGAATCACATTTTAAATTTCTTTAAACTCTCTGGTTTATTTTCCACTGCTGTTTTACTGTGTAAAACAAAAATATAATTTACAACATCTACCCATATTATGTTTATAATATCCATTCATTAAACTACATCATCCAACCTCATCATTAAGACTTTAAAGAAAGAGCTAATACTCGTAGGTCACATGCACTCCAGTAGCTAGAATATAGAACAAACTTATAAGGCTACACATAGAACGTAGGACAATTTTCCGACGTGCGGGCACGGTGTCCGTTTCGGCTATTAAAACAAAGCTAACGTATAAAACACGTCAATTTAACCCTTCTCTGCCGCGGCCCTCAACTCGTTAGAACTCTACACCATCTAATTAGAACATTCAATTTTGTTCTCGCAACGATCTGAGGCCATTTGAAATGGACACGAATTGTACCCAAGTCCCCAATTAGCCGATTCATTAAGGCACAGAGGAATCGCATATTACGAGCTGTACCCGGCTCATAATGGGAACTTTTTGTTACAAGGGCAAAAAATCGAACACGGGGAAGTGCATTGAACCGTTTTCCCAGTTCCGACATTTGTGAGAAGACCTCTTTAATAGTGAACCTATTATTATAATAAGGTTATTTCAAATTTTTTTTCAATTATTAAATTGCCAGTTTAATTTTCACTGCGACCTCACCTGAAGGTAATTTTCACTGCGAACTCACCAAAAGGTAATTGACGGCACGACGACAATGGAATCGCACTTACTTGGTAGAAGCATACTCGTATACCTATCAATCATAAAGTGGATCGGTTGGTACACAGAATCGCAAAGGAAAGATAAATCGCTTGGCGGCTGCCGGCTAGGCATATAGCGAGTTCACTCCAGTAGCGATGTTGTCATAAGAGCCATTATGAACACGCATTGGCAAGAACTAATTAACTAACAAGTAATTGGATACTGCAAATATAGTATTATTTATAATCATGAAACATGATTAGTCGGCAATAATAGGCCTTTATACTTAGTTCTTTGTTATTCAATGCAGGGGCTCAAACCCCAATCAACCTCTAACTTTTTAGAATTAAACGCGTTCAATATAAGTATAGGTAAAAAACTGAAGACACCTACATTATATGCCTTAGAATGTTGTATAAAGGGGATCCTGAAAATATTTATTTGGCCACCAAGATGGACTATCATCAAAGCCCTTCATATTAATATAAAGAATAATAATAATCTCTTTTTGTTATACAACAGCCTTAAGCATGACTTACCTACTCTTAGGGCCAGTCCTTTGGACCCAGAATTCATGTTTACACAATCAACATAGCATTAAATCCCAGGTTACAATATTCAAACACGGACTGACTATACACTGTACCGGGTATTAATCTCAAATGTTCCACACGCATGCCTTTGCCATGCATGCAGGGTCGATCAAGTTAATCCCAGACAAGCTCGCTCGTGCATGACGCTTCGGCCTGGGTCTTAGATCATAGGCAAACACCTAGTACTAACGGTACCTACCTTATATACTAAGTATGTATATTTCATTGCATTCATAGTTATCGAGAGTGACTCTTTTAATAAAGCAATTAGAAGGTTATGCTGCAACCGTTAGAAGATGACAAATATTGAGTTAATTTTTATAATAATAAATATAATCGTTTATTGTGCCAACAAGATATTACATAGTGATTTACAAAAAAACAATGAATTCAAGGTCTCTGATGCCTTATTTGCTATGTGATATAGGGGCATCAGCGACCTTCCACCCTTCATTATAGAAATGTACTAAAAATTACAAAGTAATTCAGTGATTCTTGGATTAAGCCATTAAAGCAAAACTACTTTTCCCGGAAATCTGAATTTTTTTTGATATCCCGTTTTTTTTAAAGGCGAAAAATATTTTTTTCATTTCGGAAAACTCACAATTCGGGATTTGTAAAAACCCGAAATTCAGGCAGGCTTAGCCGCAGGCAATATTTATACAGGATTGTATAAAAAATACCAAATAGCTCTCGGCCTGTATTTCTTTACATCAAAACTAACTAACGAACGAATTGCCGCGCGAAATCGCACATTGTAAATTGTAATGTCACTACAGAAATAACATCTTTTGTATGAAATAAATTAATACGGAATTTTGAAAAGTCGTAGAACAAAAGTTGTTAGTGTTAATTTAAAGAACTAAAGGCCGAAAGCTGTATGTACAATGGACTATGTATTTTTTATATAACCCTGTATGTACAATGTACAATACATACTTAATTAGAGACTACACTAAACCTTGAGTAAGGTCAGGGGCACAGGCTCGGCACAGGGGTTGATGCACTACGTCACATCGCGTGTTCCGGTAGAGTATGATAAAAATTACATAATGCGTCAACCCTGTCATGAGGGGGCTGATTAATGACGACGCAGGGTGCGAAACCCTGTATAGGCAAAGAGGCGATGCAAAAAATTCAAGGGGCAATTGATAAAAACAAAAATAAAGTCCAGTCTTGTTTGTATCCGCCAGACGCTGGGCCATGAATAAATTTTGTCAATCCAAACTATGAAGCGGTCACGACTGTTGATGATTCTTGATTCGTATTGATTATGATTATTTGCTAACAAAAACTTGACTAATCTATTATCGATGACGTGTGCCAAAAGCAACTCGACCGCGCTGTCAAAATTAATAGCAAATGCTAGTTTTGCAGCACTATTCAGTTCAGAAGTTATAGATCGTTTATTAATATGTCATTATACTACGGTCTACAGATAATAATAATACGAAGCGGTGTCACAACTTACGAGTTGCAAGGATTTTCAAGAACTTTTGATTTCAATCACCTCCGCATATCTTCCCACGCGCTCTTGTCCTATCATTTGCCCCGAATTTATTGCTTACACTTTCCATTATCTTCATTTATTTATTTTGTGAGCGTGAAAATATAGAGACGGACGCCGATAAATTTATCGATATGTAGGTACTTGATATGCAATTTTAATGGAAAATGTCAGCTGGAGTGTATTTTAATTTAATTTCTATCGATGAAAGCCGACCGGTATGCGAGTGTCAAGTTCTGTCAACAGTCAGTGAAATTTTTTTAACCATTGTTATGGTGTCAGAATAGTGCGTTTTGACCTGAAATCGCATTAATATTTTAAAGGCGAAAGTTCGTGTAAGTTTGGAAGTGTGTATGTTTGTTACTTTTTCACGCCGCAGCTACTGAACGTATTTGGCTAAAATTTAGAATGGAGATAGATTCGAGTGGGAGGTCGCGGGTTCGATTCCCGCCACCAGCCGCTTTTGAATTTTATAATTTCTAAATTGGCTCAGCTCTGGTCGGGTGTGAGGCTTCGGCCGTGGCTACTTACCACCCTGCCAGCGAAGACGTACCGCCAAGCGATTTAGCATTCCAGTGCGATGCTGTCTAGAAACCGATGTGGTGACTTTACTTACCCCTTCCAAGTTAGTAGTTAGTACGTTAAAATCTTCGGCTGCATCATCACTTACCATTAGGTGAGATCGCAGTTTAGTACTTACTTGTATAATATAAAAAAAAATTATATCCAGCATATAGGTTACTTTTAATCTTGAAAGTCCACGGTTCCTTTGGGATTTGTGAAAAACCGTAACTCATGCGGGCGAATCAAAATGAAGCAAGGAAACAAAACCACAACAAAAAATAAATCGTAAAATCGCATAAAATGTACCTACCTACGCAGAAAAAAAACCTTTCAATAAAACTAAGGAAACTAATTCGTATAAGACCCTAGAGTAATATAAATCCCCATTTGCTGACATAAAAGGGGAGTGCTCGGTAGGAAGTCCTAATCAAATAGTTGCTATTGTGTGTAAAGTGGGTATGTATAGAGAGACCCCTAACTAGAGCCTTATTTTCACCCCGTCAAAGGGAAGACCCTTAGATACAAAGCTAATAACAATTTTATATTTGTAAGGAGCTATAAGAAAGGGCCGAACGATGAGTCATGAAATGAAAGTTTAAAATGAAATGAAATGAAAATGAAATGAAAAAGTTTATTGGTAATGCACATTAGGTACATATGAACAGGAGGAAAAAAAGAACAGGAAGAACAATGTGCAATCCCAAAAAACACACTACAACACAAGGACGACGTCAGGGACGTTCTTCTGTTTGGAAAACAGAAGAACGTCCCTGATCAGTGAAAATAGCCATACCTTAATTTAGTAATAGCATGGTTAAGATTCATGGTCAATATGGTCATTTAGTGATGGGCTATTATGATTAAAATTTGCAGTTAGTGTCTAACTTATCTAAATTCACCAAAGTTAAAAATCAATAGCAAAATATTGTTTTCTAAACTAAGAAAAAAATATTTTAAAAAGTTCATACAGAAAGCTTGTATAGTTTATGCAGTTCAATCCACGAAGACACGTCCCACTCCTAACATATATTTACTGAATGTCGTTGTTCCTAAAACCTTACGAGTCGTATGAAAGATAAACGATTGTGAAGAAGTGAGCGCATCTTCGTGGATTGAGGTGGATTTAGTAAAGGTAATACCCAGAAGTGGGACTATGTTATACTAAAATCAAATTACTGATCGGGAGTGACTTATTATACCAATTTGCTATCATTCAAAGCATGGAGCACCAGTGGCTCCACAAGCCATTCTTTATAAATCGAGTATCCATGTTATCCGTGTAGGAATCACTCCGATCGCTGCAACAATAACAGCAGCAGTGCCAATGGATTAGCGAGTGCGATCACGTAGATCCATAACGCTAGACGCGGGAGTAAACTCCGTGAAACCACGTCACCACTTCTGAGATTGCCCCATCTAGCGGACGCGCTCGAAATTTGAAAGCATTCGGGTGCATTCTGGGAATGCGCTTTTGAAATTTTAAATTTTATGCCCGAATCTGTTGGGAGTGGATTCAATTTTTGTGGGCGCAATTACTTTAAGTAACTTACTGATGTATATACGTGTAGAACGTCTCAAGACTGCTTGCCGCTTTTTTCAGGTCGCGACGATCCTTTATTTTCATTTTAAAGATATCTAACTTTTTAGTTCTTTTATTCTTGGTGTTTTGCCAACCAAATAATCTTAGTTTTTGTGGTAGTTAAAATGAGACTACGTAAATATGAATTGATCAGCCAGCTCGCTATTGCGTTGTTAAACTTTTTCTGGTATGATAGAACATGACTTTTCACGGAAAACCACCTGACAAGCTGAGCCTCGATAGACAAAATTTTATCAAACACATTTTAGGTCAACTATTGGGAAGTCAAGTTGTATTTTCCATTCACTCTCGATAAGCAATCATATAGTGGTCGCCCGTATACTGCAGTCCAATATCATCAAATACACCACAATCACAGTCAAAAGTTACGGCTGCTTAATAAGAATTTGCAATAAACTTGATGAACCTACAAATACTAAGCTAGGTTTTAAATATGTAAAACTAATGTCTGTAAAATGTCCTTTGACTACTTCATTTAGGCCGTCGTTTCTTTGGTAAATAGAATATATTGATCGTTAAATAATATTGAATTTTAACTGCAGCCGTATGTGTGTGCGTGCATTTTCAATTTTCTTCACACACTTTTCAATATTCTTCACTCTATCTTTAGTCACTAATATTCTCCATATCACATTGCAGATCGTAAAATGCCGCTACAATTATTATTATCATTTTGTAAACAATCAATAATTTTTAAAAGATAAGATACAAAGGTACCTACTCGTATGTATAATGTATATTGTTACCATAATTTATCATAATCCTAATGAGTATTATACAAATATTTCCGCACCGTCGTTTCATGAGAACTTAAGCATTTCAGTCGAGAAAGTAGGTATCGGCTTTGCAGAATAAATTATGTTTATTTCTATACCTATTGTACTCGTATAAATAATCGCGATAGCCACGCAAAGATTACTTCAGATTAATTTGAATGATTCGTACATATATTCGTAGCTGTGAATTAAGTTGACAGTTTTAAAGCTGTAAACTTAAAGCAGAGCTTTCTATCAACTTCGTAAGCTTAAAAGTTTAACAATGTAAGGCCTACTTGCGTCAACCTTGGTTAACGTGTTTTAACTCTGGGAAAACACGCTAACCCAGGTAAAATAATTTTAATTGCCAAAACCCGCTGGTTAGAGCAAATGAGTCTAAGTTAGCGTCTATTGTCTAAACTCCACAATCAAAGCTGAGGAGGTCGCGCGTCTTGATCAGGGCACGCCACCTCTTTGGCCTGGGCCGTACCAACATCTCTTACTGCTATAAGAGATGGTGGAAGGGCCTCTGATGGCATGATGTAAGAGAGTTGGAAGTGGCTGGCGCTGCTGGCAGCAGCGACGGCACCTGCCGTTCAGGTGTTCACAGGTCAAGGCCTGCCGGGAGCGAAGTGACTACGCAATCATACAATTTCTGTTGGTTTTAAGAGTTTTAGAAGTTTTGTGATGGTTGGTTGATTGCCAGGTCTGTTACTATTGCCATACAAAGTGTCGTTGTCCTTCGGTACGTCCAGAGAGGGAATCGATCCCAGGTTGAATACGCTGATTACAATACCTACGCAGCTGCAACTCAATCTACCCTCTATAATATTCTCTAGCACTAATCCATCCGTCCAATTTCACATCGCAAATAGGAAGTGTTTCCAGCCTAAATTACTCGTATGAATAATTCCGCGCGCGGGCTGTTTACACGCAATGTGCATTTGGTTCATAAAGGGAACGCGGAGTATTGCCCGTGTTTGGGGTCTGTGACATGTGCTTGCGACGTGACGGCCCTTTTGCCGCTAGCGCTAACAAAGCTAAGTACGCCGGGTGCCTACTAAGCGCGCGCCTAAACTATTTAGGTATACTACAGGGTTATATAAAAATACCAAATCTCTCTCGGCCTGTAGTTGTTTACATTAACAATAACAACTTTTGTTCTACGACTTTTCAAAATTCAGTATTAATTTACGATTGCCATTTGCCGATGTTACACTACAGAGTAGGAACAAGTAGAGTGTTTTTGTAAAATATTAAATATTTGGTATTTCTCAAAATATCGCGTTACAATAAGTGGTAGAACAAAATTTGTTAGTTTTTAATGTAAACAACTACAGGCCGAAGGCGAATTGGTATTTTATATATATATAACCATATATACTGCGGGGTGATTCACGTAACGCGTTTTCACACACTGAGTGAAGTGAATTAAGAAATAAAATAAAAAATTAACACTGAAAAATTTACTTAACAAGTAGATTGCGTACCAGCTGTCAGTTTGAAACCGAATGTCTTTCTCTGTCTCTTTCTTTCAAATCGACACACTCACACTACAAGAAAAAGTTGCCGCACTCACGGAGCTGTCGTTGTTAGGAACGGCTCTATCTAGCCGGAGCGCGAGCGAACTAAAAAAATTTCATCTTAGTCTTAGTACTTTAGGGGATTTAAATGAATGATTTCGTCTTTTTCACCCTTTTTTCTGAAAATAAAGGAAAAGATTTGTTAAAAATTTGAAAATGCACCAGTCAGCTTCCCATTGTGCTACGAACGTGACGCCGCATTTCCGAGCCGAATCGGTAGCGTAGGCTCTTTTAGGTACTCTTTTTATATCTTTCAACGACAAAAAATAACGAGGCAACCCCCTTGTCACCTGGTGAAAGAGCTGTTTTAACGCGCAACACAATTTAGTAGACAGTTAATTACTACCGCGCGAAAAGGCGGAAAAACAAAGAGTCGTAACTTCTCTATGGCTTCTACGTTTAAACACACTTTTTACGTGTAAACAGACGCTTGACTGATTTTATCACAAAGCCTTAGTTAGCTATATGAATTATCTACGATTGTCATAGAAAGCTGTCAATCGCTCAGTATGAAACGGTCATCGGATAAGGAAAAGGCGGAAAAACAATGAGTCGTAACTTCTCTATAGCTTCTACGTTTAAACACATTTTTTACGTGTAAACAGACGCTTGACTGATTTTATCACAAAGCCTTAGTTAAATATATATGAATTATCTACGATTGTCATAGAAAGCTGTCAATCGCTCAGTATGAAACGGTCATTGGATAAGGAAAAGGCGGAAAAACAAAGAATCGTAACTTCTCTATAGCTTCTACGTTTAAACACATTTTTTACGTGTAAACAAACGCTTGACTGATTTTATCACAAAGCCTTAGTTAAATATATGAATTATCTACGATTGTCATAGAAAGCTGTCGATCGCTCAGTATGAAACGGTCATCGGATAAGATGACCCACGTTTCCTACATTTTTTTGCATTGTTTTTTTTTTGCATTTCGTCAAGTAATTAATTGAATCAAAATGTTTTTTCACATACGCCTAACATACATTCATATTATATTCATTTATTTACAGTCACTTGATGAAATGTCAGATTCACCGCCACATACGGAAAGCTTGTTATCAAGCGAGAAGAATGGGTAACAAACTCGGTACTTGTCTGATAAGTCATACAGCTAAGAGTCCTTTTGTAAAATGATGATGACAAAGCCTAAGATGAATCGTACCTATTCAAGCTTGACTTGAAGTTAGTTACAAATGTTTACGATGCTCCATCGAAATTTCTATACATATTCCAAATTTCGTTTCAACAAAACAGATTCGCTTAAACGAAGGATCAGGGACTCAGAAACAGGCAAATTAATATCGTTACGCACTAGGCTGAGACGCGGTAGGGGGCGCAAAACGCCCCGGGGCAGCTTCCCCAAATTGGGCAGCGCATTTCTCAAATAATACGTTACCATTATATAAATTGAATTTCAGCCCAGTGTGCTATGGTGTATTAATTGGAAGGGAGTGTTAAATCTTTTGTTACAACCGTGTTAAATGTTAATATCAATCAGAATTCTGGAGCAGATGAAATTACGGACACAAAAGACCCCATAGCGTTTTTTGTACGCCCTTTACGGAATTAGCAACGCTCGTAGTCTGAAGTTAATTACTACTGCGTTTGCTTTGTTAAGTATGCTCATTGCACATGTTTTAAAGTTTTATCGTTAATGAGGATAACATAAAATAGTTCTTAGACAAAACATTAAAGGATGAACTTGCCAGAATCGCATAAACTCTGGAAGTTTCAGAGGATGTCTCAGCTTGAATTATATTAAGTTTGTAAAGCTATGTATAGAACAATAAGTTAATTAAAAGATACAAAAACGAAGTCACAAGCAACACCTAGTAAATGTTATACATAATCCACATCCTTTAAAATTATAAACTTCTGCCCATAGTTATTATTATTCATAGTAGGTACCTATCTGAAGGGATCATTATTTTCTCATGTTAAAAAATAGGTAGATTATATTATTACTCATTAGTTTATATGAGTCGCGAATAAAGTAGCTTTCTATTAGTAAAATACGTTTACGATTATAAATCATTAAATATACAAAGCTTTCATATGTACGGTAAGGGAATGAAAAGATTCGTCAATTTTTTAAACAGATTCGTTTGCACTAGTCGACTGTTTTGGTATGTTGACATTAAAGAATCATACAGTACGAGTGCAAGCGAAAATCGATACTAAGGGGACGAACCTTATCATTCCGCGACTATACCTACACATATAATAAATCACTTCAAAAGAATTTCTTCACAGAGTAATGTCTACTCCAATCACATAACACTCAATTTGTTTCCTTGGACACAAAATATATTGAACAACGTTAATAAGAAAAAGTAATTATGGGGCATAAAATGCCCCAAGCGACGTACAGTTGACGCTATTCAGACATAATTACATTTCTCCACTAATAATTAAGTAAGCCTTTTCGCTTTGGAAATTGCTGCTGAAGAGCTGTTTTTGATTTAACATAAAATATTTAATGTATTCATATTTGGCTGAAATTTACTAAGTAGCAACGTATTAACAAATAAACGAGTAAGATTTAAGAAAATGAATTAAACAAATGCCCAGTTATACGATTTCATCATAACGTAAGGAAAAAAGTAATCATGGGGTGTGAAATGCCCCCAAGCGGCACAATTGGCACATTGAGGAATAATTGCATTTCGTCTCAAACATCGTACAACGAAAGTCCCGTTGGAGGTATCATGTTGAAGCATATAGGGTTACTTCAGTTATATTTAAGTACTTTAATCGATTTAAAAAAAAGATGTAAAGTTGTTGATGTTTAATTCATTTCATCATCCGTAATATGTTTATATGGATCGTTTGATAGTTTTTAAACAGGTTTCAATTTTTGCCTAGTATTTATAACAAAACTGTAATGATAAACCAAAATAGATAGAGGTAATTAATAATAAATAATCATTCTAAATTAGGTTAAAAACATAGTTGACATATCGACAGCGGGGCTAGACAAAGTAACAGTCGTGTAGCTTTCACGACAGTAGATAATAATGTATGGACAAGCCACGTGACTGTAGAAAAACCACGTGACCGAATAAAGGGAAACACGCTGTTTTTGAAAATCAACTACGACAATTTGAACGCTGCCTGGCTTTCTCGCAGACGTTGTAGATAAGGTAAACGGCCCAATATCCGATAAGTTTTGAACTTCGCTGACTTTGCAGGACCATTATGCTTAAACTAACAATCTTATAGGAACGAAATTGACAAAAATAGATAAAGAATTTATTCTAGTTTTTTTGTAATGATGTTTTCACATTAATATTAACGATAATACACAATAATTCAACAAAATATAAAAAAAGGTCGAATTGTACCAGTATCCGATAACTTTGTACTAGTAATCGGATTTTGGTCCCAAAACCCGATATTTTTTAGCGCGAAATTGAACTCTATTGCTCCACATTAAAGTTCACGTAAAATCAATGTAGCATTTCTGCGAGATTATTAAGAGCATTGAAAATAGAGTTTATGCTAATTATTAAAGGAAAGGATAATTTAAATAAATTGAAATGAACTAAAAAATAAATTGGCAATATATTCTACATTTATGAAATAAAACGAGCAACATTTGAAAAATGTTTTGTTAGTAGTTTGTGATTCACAAGTTTCAAATACTTCACAATCAGCTTACTTCAGCTACTTTCTGAGTTTTTAATTAACTTCAAACTTTTGGCAGAATAAAATGAGATCAAAATTCTTTAAAAAGTAACAAATACGTCTTACCTTTTCCAACATCTAAGGTGGAATTATAAAATATTACGTATTTGCATTGCCCATAATACGTAATAATAGGTTGGGGAAAAAGTTTCTTCGCATTTTTTAAGAAAATTCAAAACATTTTTAGTGTAGTTTTACATTTAACTAAAGTATGTAGTTACCATTTTGTTCGATAATTTTTTGCCATCTTGTAGGTCGAAATACCGCGACAAGTGGTTTTGGCAGTCCTGTAGTCATGTTAACCTGACACTGCCTAAATAATTCTGAAAAGGCAGAAACAGGTGGAAATCTGAAGGTGCAAGCTCAGGACTATACGACGGATGCATTAACACATCCCAGCCAAACTCTCTTAATTTTTGCTGAGTGTCTAAAGATGTGTGAGGTCTAGCGTTATCATGATGAAAAACCACACCCCTTCTGGTAATTAATTCCGGCCGCTTTCTCTCAACTTCTAGCTTTAATCTCATCAGTTGTTCGCAGTAGAGTTCAGAATCGATGGTCTTGCCTGGTGATAACAGCTCATAATGAATAATGCCTTTCCAATCCCACCACACACACACAGCATCACCTTGTTGCGAGTTATCCCTGGTTTCGCCACAGTCTGTGAAGCCTGACCGGCCTTTGATCACGACTTTTTTCGCAGATTCTTGTCGTACGTGATCCACTTTTCATCACCAGTTATCAGCTTCTTCAAAAATTGTTCAGTTTCTTTACGCCGTAAGAAAGAATCACACATGAGTACACGGTTCATTAGGTTTCTTTCAGTGAGCTCGTGAGGTACCCAAATAGCTTTTTTGTGTACCCAGTTTTTTTCTAATGCGCCAAAACTATTTTGTGGTCAATTCCCAGTTCTTCAGCTACGTCGTAACTACTGATATGCCGATCTTGCTCAACTTTTTCAAAAATGGCATCCATTTTATCCGTAATAGGGCGACCAGAGCGACGTGCATCTTTGACATCAAAATTTTTTAGCCTTCTAAGGTTTAATCCCCTTTCCAGGTTAGTGTTTTGCTGACGTAAACAGCTTTGAGGATTTCGGGACTTATTTGGGATTCGAAGTATTTTAAATGACTGGCGGCATGTGGTTGCATTTGGTTATTATTGTCCGGTTTAGCTGTTTTATTTGACCGACTTGTTACACACTTGGAATAATCAACGTCGTTTCCATCAAATGTTGACAAACCGCATTTGCGGAATCCATTTTTGATGGTTTTCCTCGTGGTCCCTTGGAGCATAGAACAGATGAGAAGCGGGATACCGTACTGCCTTGAAGCAGCTGATATTCAGGACCCTTTGTCAACTGTCTCCATAGCCTTTAAAATGGCCTTTTTCTTTTCAGTCATGATTATAGCTGAAATGAGAAATAACACGTTACGTACTTATGTATAATTTATACATTTTTCCTAAATAAATTATACGTTTATTTTTATCTCATAGTTTTGCAAGTCGATTCCTCCTTAAGTACACTTATGTGGGGAAAGTAGGATAAATAGAATTCACGAAGTGAATTGAGATAAATCTTGGGAAATTTGTAGGAGGGCAGTAAAGATACGACTTTTTAGTTTTTACCGAGTGTGTTTTCTTTTAATCCCTTTTTTACGAGTTTATAAACGTTTACATTTTTGTTTATTTTTTCCAAAGATTATTTATAGGCAAATTTAATATTTTTCCTATTAAAAGACTGTAAACCGACATTAGATTTCTATACTAAACACAACAACTTCCTTCTAAATTCATCAGTTAACCTACATTTGAGAAACAAAAGAAATAATCGTTCCTTATAATAAATAATTATTTTCTTCAAATATTCATTGTTTAACTATGATTATAACGACGAGCCCGATATACTTATCCATTTTAGTTTACAATAATAAAAAATTAATGCAAAATAACTATCAAATCCACGAGGTAACAAAACAAACAAGGTACCTAAAGGTAATTAAAGTCCAGTCAAAGAAAAATATGACTTAACTCAATGCAATAAGAGCTATGACGAGCATAGGTGCAACTGTTTCTATACGACGGAGTAACCGACGGGGTGTATTCTGCAGTTCAAGGGAAAATGAGTCTTATTTCCAGGCAATAGAGATTCGATATCGGGTTAGGTACAACTACTACTACCAAATTAAAGTGTACCAATATCCGACAAAAAATATTAAAATTTTGTCGAGCACTGGGTCAAGTAGGGATTTGTCAGTACCAATAGATGTAACATGCAAAAATATTTACTTTCCGATTCGATTCACCGTAAAAACTAAGATATATCGATAAATAATATACTCAAATATTATAATAAAGTAAAACTCTTACCGTATCATTATACGCAGCAGAGTATCAAGCAAACCAATCCTCCGGGGTCGCCTCGTAGTTCAGCAGTAGAACTTTGAATTTTTTATTTTTTTGTGGAGAGCACACTTTGTTTGTTGCACAGTTACGACGCCTTTACACTTTTTGGTCAACGTTGCCATTAAAATTGTAAAAAATATCACCAAGAATGTATTGCCATTCACAAAATTTTTTTTATTATTGCTAGAAAGCTATGAATATAAAAAATCTAACTCGTTATCGGGTACTGGGACACTGTCGGAATTACGTACTTTTACCTTATAGCCTTTTGCGTACTTCGCATGACAATTGACAACCGCCAGTGAAGAACGCTAAAGAATAGTGTAGACTGTAGAGTCTGCTTTCATTTATTTTCATTGTCACGTGGTTTTTCTACTGTCGTCAACGCTTAGCGCCGAGTAACTTTGTCTAGCTCTGCAGCTGCGATGCACATTATGGCTTTTTTCCGTAAGTTTCCAATCTCCATACCAAACACATATGTAACATTTCATTAGGTGCACTTATTTCAAATAAAGAAAACATACTTTAAATTCGTTAACTTTAATAAGAGCTTAATTTCTTGTTCCGACCGTGCTACTTTAAACATAGCTTGCAGTTTCAATTCTGTCCGAAATGAAGTTGTTTAAAAATAAGCACGTTAAAGGAAATGAACTAACAAGCAGGCGGGGGGAGGCTCGCGTGAGTCGCGACGCGTGCACCGGAGCCGGACCATTCGCAGCTTAATGTACTTAAGCCCAATGCAATTAGGGTTAGCATGAGGCGAGGGTAACTTCGCCGAGTGACGTACCTACCCGTAGAACCCCGTGTGAAATGGTGCACTTTTTATCATTTTGTGATGATGACGATAAAGAAGACACGAGTAACACGATTATATGATCATAAAGACACGAGTAACACGTATGCATAGAATACCGCCTTTATAGGTGCCGGTGAACTGTGAGTGTGACCTTCAATTCTGTCCGAAATGAAGTTGTTTAAAAATAAGCACGTTAAAGGAAATGACCTAACAAGCAGACGGGGGAGGCTCGCGTGAGTCACAAGACACGAGTAACACGTATGAATTATTTACATGAATAAAATCCTTGGGAGTAGAATGAACTGCTGTTTTTAAGTGTCATTGTGTAATGTAGATAAAAGAAAACAAAACTCGGCTGAGTTTGTTGTGGGCTTCGTTTGAGTGCATGGCTGATTTGAACTCTCGTAAACTAATAGTTTTAAGTAGACTTGTTGAGTTATCACCATACGGCATATACAAATACGTGACGTGTAATATAATATTGACGTTTTACAAGAGCCTGTAGGTAAGGCCTGTGTGAAATAAAGAAATTTTGAGTTTGCATTGAATACCGTCTCCTTAGATGCTGGTGAACTGTGAGTTGTGACCGAACTCGTACCTGAAACAAAAATGAAAATTTATCAAAATACTAATAATCTTTAAGTAAAATAAGCAAAAATTAATAAATAAATTTCGTGAATATTATTATTATTTCACGAAAATAAGCTAAATAACGTAATCATTAAACAATCTAAATTTAAAAAAATATTGAAACTTATGCATTGGTGTTACGAGCACAATCAGGAATTATGTGAGCTAGCGCAGAAAAAGCAAGCCACAAACAATGAATATAACTGGCGCTGCCTTTGACTGTTCAATTTAATTAGAATAGTTCATTGATTGTCAGATTAAGCTTTTCATATATTAGCCTCGTCTACATAATCAATGAGTACATGAACTATAGACGCATAGATAGACGATTAAACAAGGGCGCGATGGCGCAGTGGACTTCGATCGTTTGTGGTGGCCGATGATCGTCTATAATCGTCAGTGGTATAATATAACTTCGTGGTTTTTGTAGAACGCTTCAAAAGTCTTTCGCTCAATATATGAACAGATTTGGTTATGAAAATGCTTGCATGATAATAATTAATACCTACCTAGTTGACAGACGATCATGCAACTGACTAGGTACTTATCATCGCCACTAGTTAAGAGGACCCTATAACGTGGCAATGTTTGTTTTGCTTAGGTTTGTTTCACCGACACTTTAAGAAACGCCTAAGCCGTAGTTGACAGTTTTCATTCACAACAACTGTCACCTTAAGGCTTAGGCGTGTCTTAAAATGTTGATTAAAATGAGCATGTGTGACATTTTTTTAAAGAGCAAGTGCCGAGTTTCCTGCCAGTCTGCTTTTCATAAGAGCCTATTATGTAGGTATATGTGAAAAATAAAGATTTTCATTTTCGCATCGCAGATTTCTTCATTCCATAAGTAAGAACCAGAATACGGACAATAAAAATAAAAAGGCACATAATAATAACACTAAAAACTGCAATGGAACATCAGACAAACAAACGGAGTGCAACGTAAACAGAGTTGAATGATTTCTAGCAATATAAAACTAAAACAAAGACAATTTTATTGAGAAATTCCATATCGAGTATAGTTTCGAGTGGAATCGGTTGGCAGCTAAAATAGGTCATGCATTTAGTTTCTAGCCTTCTAGAGTTCTAGCGCAGCGCTAGACGTACCATATTAAAATTCACAGCTGAATTTTGTGCTGAATTATTATTATTATTGTGTATTTAGTCCATTTCGGTCTACGGTGTTGCGGCCTAAGAGAAAGGAGTGGGGTAAATCGGGTAATTTAGCTTGTTACAATGGCCGGTCGGTAATTACTTGAGTGGCCGACCGAACTATGAGCAAGTATCGCCATTTGCTTTGAACGATGCATATTTTATGAACAGTAACATCAATAAAATTGTTTACTAGGTACTTTTTTGTAAAGTGTAATGTCAAAGTGTGTGTTCTGACATCACGCAAAGCAAATTTAATTTCACGATTCTGGACCATGTTGCATTTTGACTACATTCAATTATACACTCTATGTCAACAGACGTAAAATTAATTTTTCAGTGTTCTAAAAAATGTGTTTGGTTTCAATATCGTCTGCTTATACATAAATCCCATGACCTATTTGAACATTTCACTTCAAGAAATGCAGACAACGCGTTGCCTGAATCGCCTACATAGGACTCCACCATGCGAAAGTCACTTGGTGTGGTGCTGGGTGAAATATATATCACTTTGTCGAATTCTACTGAAAATAATTTAAGTATTTTTCAATTTTTAGTAGGATTAAAATTGAGAATATTGTAAACCAACGACATAGGTAGATTGAATAATTTCAAACAAAAATAGCGCATGTAGTGAAGACAACTTGATTGAGGAATTTCATCTAGGAAATTCTAGTGAGCAAGTTAGCCCAGTAAAAACTGCCCGCAAGCAAAATAGGTCAAACAATTAGTTACCGAACAATGTTTCATGCAAAAGTCACACTGCACCGCACGAACGCGCCTTATAAATGCGACTTCTGCTGATTACGTCATCCGCATTTTTAATGCTGACCGATGTTGGCGTTTGAACAGCTTTTGTAGTTTATTATATTTTCCGAAACGAAATGTAGGCACACACTGATCCCAAAAACGATTTTTATAATTTTGATGGATGTGCAATCAAAGAAAATCAAAACTCATACAAATGTAGATAAAATAAAAACATAAGTATAAATTTTGATTGGAGAATACTGAATACCATCACTAACTCCACGCCACGCAAAAATTGTCGACAACTAAAATAGGTCAAACATTAGTTTCAGAACAATGTTTTATATGTAGTATGTATATAGTTTATACATCACCGTGAAGTAGTTGATTATTTTAACGCATTTTTCAAACGTTTGCAACAATATTAACTTCTAGATTCTAGACAAAGTTCGTAACGTACTTGGACTTAAGTTTAACGATTTCACCCGAAGTCGAAAATTATTTATCTTTGTTTAGCGTTAATTGTTTTCATAATATTATTATTAAAGTACCACGAAGTTAAATGTGAGATATTGAGTATTGTACGCGGCAATTAAGCTGACCCAAAACCTCTGGCGTATCCATACCGGGCACCTCAGTTGAGACTCAAAAATGTGTTTTTGCGCAGGGTCTAACTTGTACGCCAATAAACTGATTTGGAGTCACAAGGTAAGGACACGAACCGAGCACGAGCCGAACTCAATTCATCTAGTGTGTACCGCTACCGACTTATAAGCCTCGACCAACGTACAACAACGAATGGCTCCGCTCGTGCTCGGTTCGTGCTCGCTTCGCCTAGCGTACCTATTCCCCCTTTGGGCAGCGTAGTGCGAAAACAATTGAAACGGATAGTGCCAGGAATCAAAACAAATATTCAGATAAACATGCGATTGAAAAATTCCATCATATGCAGATGCATAGTTACTCGTATAAATCCACGCGAGCACAGTCGCAAGTAAAATCCGATTCAACCGAAATAGGTCAAACATTTAGTTCCAGAACATTGTTCCGTACCGTGTTTACATTCCGCCGCAAACTGGTGATAAGTATTGCACATTTCCCAAACGTCTGCGGCAATATTCACTCAGAGTAAGTTCACGGTGTTGATGTGCTCATTATTTTCTGAACTGGTTTCGTATTCACGTAACGTGGCTACATTGCGTGAAGTGAATTGTTTAAAAAAGCCATGACATTTACGTTTATAATCAGACAATACTGAAACCAAAACATTGTTGCGAACACTGAAAAATTGATGTTGCGACTATTGACATAGAGCGTAAAATTGAATGTAGTTTAAAACGCAACATGGTCGAGAATTGTGAAATTAAATTTACTTTTACTAAGCTTGAAGGATTGTATTTCTTATGTTTAAATGCATTCAATTTTACACTCTAAACTTATAGAGTATAGACGTTAAGTTAATTTTTCGGTGCTAATTTTTTTTTATTTCATGATTCACTTCACTCGTGTGAAAACGTTACGCGAATCGCTCCCTTGAGGCTGAATGTTTCTAGGACAAGACTTTGTTATTGTATCATCACTCGCACTACGGAGTGAAGATTTATGATATTCTCATTCAGGAATCTATTTTTGCGCTCGTGTGGTCTATTATATTATGTAGGTATAAGGCTAAGATATATTTAATACGCAGAGAATATTGTTTTATATAAGACTGATTTTATTTGGAAGCCAAAATCATCCAAAATATTTAAAAATTTTGTACGGTGTACTAAAATTACAGGCAATACAAAAGAAACTTTTAGAGCTATGATGTATTTCTATTTAACAATATGGTAAACCCAGGGAGCCGTTAAAAACCTCATTAAAAGAATGCAAGGTAAATAAAAATCAAAAGTATCCGTCGCAATTTTCGTTGAACACACAAAAGAACTCAGCGTCAGAATTTTCTCCTTTTAAAGTGAGAAAATGTTAAAAGCAGGATGATAATATAAAGTCCAGTCAGTTCGTTCTTTTAACTTTAAAATATTCTCATGAGTGGACAATATTATACTTTTTACTTCAAAGCAGCTAGTAAATTACGAGTGTTTCGGATTCGGACATTCTTTCAAACATCCGCCATTGTTCTCGGTAGGCGCAATTTTAGCTCGCCAAACAATTAAACAGGCACGTACGAGAATCAGAATAGTCAGAGAGTGCGGGCAATATTGAGGGGGTGTTTGATAAAAATCAAAAGATCCTTTGTTATAAAATTATTTTCGCATCTAAACGGTTTAAAAGGCTAATTACATTTCATAGTGAGGTTCAACTAGCGAAATCACATGTCATTTTGAGACTTAAAAGAGCTAAGTCTAAACAAAAGGCAGTGCAAGACGCCTACGCAATATTATGACATTGCAAAAAAAAGCAATTTAGAATCTTGGCATTTACAGCATCTGATTGGGCAGGCGTATCTTGTAACATCAGGGAAACGTCTCCTTATTCCTTGCTTTTAAGAAAATTTTCATCTGATTGGTTAGTGCAGGTTTTTCTACGAATTTCGTATTGACTTCCATCAAAATGTGCCAACCCACACTAGGCTAGCGTGATCAGCTACGGCTTTTGCTTTAATATTCTCAAAGGAGTCCCGTTCCGTGAAGCTACTGCTAGCCAAACCTTGCTGTGCCATCGTGGTGCGTGGTGCCAACGTTTTCTCATTCTCAGATAAGAACCTCAACAAGAACCCCTTTACATAGGTACTTAGCTTTCCGTTAAGCTATTAGTCTTGTGACTATAATAAATTAGTAATAAGTTTCTTCTTAAACACCCCTGAAAATTAATCTACGCTCTCTCACAACAAAAGCCATGGCGTTTAATCAGGGACACTTGATGCGGGGCTTGGCAACGGTATTCTCCATTGCCAGCTCCTAAAGAGTGTAGAATGTAGACCGTCCGCCCGCTCTTGTCACGCACTGATTGTCTGTAACCAACGATAAGAGCCGAACGATAACGCTACGACAAAAGGCGTGTCACCGCGATCTGTCTGGAATGCTCTCAAAGGGACAAAATTGTAGGCGCGTTACAAATTACACTTTTTAGGGAGTCTTCTTTACGTACCGACACAGGGGAGGAAAATAGCGAGGGCAGTTTAATATCAGCAGAATGTTTGCAAATATTTTTGGAAATAGCCACATAATGCTGTACCTAGTACCTAAAACAGCTAGTATGACACCTACCAGCACGTATAGGTATAATGAAATAATAGAATGCCCACGTGATAAAAATTTACTTTATCCATCTCCAGGTGCAAACTAATGCAATGTTAAGTTCATTTCTTTCGATTCATTGGTTCAGTGTCTTTATTTTTTCCAATAATAAGTAATTAGTCAGTCAGTATATATGTTACGGCTAAAACCCGAAGCGCGGCTGCACCTAGTTTTTGCCGGTTAGAACTAGGTGTAGCCACCTGCTCTTGGTTAAACCTAGAACTAGCCGATGGTTTTCGGGTAAAACTAGGTCTAGCCTTCATCATTGCGGCTACAACTAGGTCCAGCCATTCCCTGTTGGATAAAACTAGGCCTATCCGATATCATTCCGGCTAGAACTAGGTCCAGACAATCCCTGTTGGATAAAACTTAGATGCGTGCCCCGCCACGCCTTCCGCCCCGCGTCACACTCATGACTCACAGCATCTGCAGCAGCGGCGCGGGATGGAGGGTGTAGCGAGGCACGCGCCTCTGCAGGTTGTGAGCGTCAGGTGCTGCTGATCTACTGCAGGTCTACTAGCGAGTGTGACTCACAGCGTCTGCAGCAACAGCGTGTGTCTTAGTTTTATCCAACAGGAATTGGCTGTACATAGTTGTAGAATTCGGTGTCGAGCGGCAGGGGCGCGCGACTCGCGTGAGCCAGGCGCCTGTTACTTGTTTAAACTTGTTTGCATCTAGTTTTATCCAACAGGGATTGTCTGGACCTAGTTCTAGCCGGAATGATATCGGACAGACCTAGTTTTATCCAACAGGTAATGGCTGGACCTAGTTGTAGCCAGCATGATGAAGGCTAGGCCTAGTTTTACCCGAAAACTATCGGCTCGTACTAGGTTTAACCAAGAGTAAGAGGCCACACCTGGTTCTAACCGGCTAAAACTAGGTGCAGCCGCGTTTCGGGTTTTAGCCGTAACATATATATAGTAGATATTATCTACTTAGCCTGATCGTATTTGAACAACAAACTAATGCAAGCTCGTATTTGAACAGCTTGAGGGACTATAATGACCTTTTCGTTCTAAGCGTGAACCTTCTCATAAAACATATGGTTCGTACTATTCATTAGTTTGCGGGAAAAAGCGAAGGCGATAATATAGTACAACGCGGACAAAGCTAAAACCAAATGCTAGTATTAAATCAATGTAAGCCTGCACGAGCACAATAAAACACTAAATTACAAGCAGACACCTAAAGAAACATAGCGACAGCGCGCAACCAGAGTAAATTGAAAACGCCTGGTTCGAAAAGACAAAATCGTTGTCCTTTATCGCTTCGCAATTTTCGAAATTGCAGTGTTAGTTTGTTCCCCAGAGGTCGCGCCTTCACTTGCCGTGATTACAAGAGTCCGATGTTATGGGACAGTTAACCCAAATCGAAACTTTGGTTTATAAACTACAATATAAACGGGTAGGGTTGGATTTCCGTTGTACTAATGCTAGTATCGTAACAAAAAAAATATAACAAATAAAAGAGCGACTTCCTTTTTAACTTCAAACCAGGTTAGTACGAGTACTTAAGTAAGTAAACACACCATTTACAAACCAATATAGCGTATTAAAAATAAAGTAAGTAAAAATACTGGTCAAAATAAATATGACAATCGGTAAAGGAAGACAATATAGGTGAAAGAAGTGCCCATAGCAAAGCGGTTAAGAAATGTGCCACGACGAAAAGTTCTTGCCTGAGAACTTTTGACTTTTCAGAATTGTGTGTTTGGTGCATCGATATAAATGTTACACCTCAATGGTTTGGTGCAACTAAGTATCAGATCAGAGGTTAAACTGGATATCTGAGAATTCTCAGTAATGATCAGTAACAGTCAAATCTTTGTCATGATGCGCTAGTTGAGTATAACGCCATGAAAAGGTTAGAGACCATCACCTAAACTGGTAAAACAATATTTTTGATCCAACTAAGTATCACTTAATCAGGGGTTAAGCTGGATATCTGAGAATTCTCAGTAATGTTCAGTAATAGCCAAATCTAAGTCATGATGCACTAGTTCAGTTCAGTATAACGCCATAAAAAAGGGTAGAGACCATCACCAAAGCTGGTAGAACAAAATGAATTGGGACGGATACCATAGTAACCACCAGAAAGGATGGAACAACTTCTACCGGGCCGACGAGTTCTAAATTAATAGGCCGACCTTGCGGGTAAAAGGCCCAAAATCGCCGTGATTACAAAAGTCCAGATGTTTTGGCACGGCTAACCCAAATCGAAAGTTCCGTTTATAAACTTTACCTACTTGTTCTATATGTGCGACCAAGGTTGGTTAGCAGGCGAAATTATATTCGTGTTAGGCACGTGTGATGATCTAGTTAGCTGTTTAGGAAAGTACGAGTAAAACAAATGATTCAATAAATAGGTACATAGCTTTTCTAAAACGACTCCTCTATTGAAATCAGTGTAATGTTTGGCCTTTGTGAATATCTAGGATTAATATATTTCGAGAGCTTCTAATTTTGACATCGCAGATTGATGACTGAATAGTAAGCGCAATATCTCGCTGCCCGCGGATTCATAAGATGGGAAAAAGGACGGCAGGAATATTTCAGTAGGTAATACCAACATTTAAAGGTCATTCTTTGTTTGAATATCAAGACATTAAATAACGGTTTCGGTAAAAACTTAGGATCGTGACCACGAACCGTTAAATCTCGGGGTCATGGGCCTTGTCATACACACACGTTTATTAAACTCGAGTACCGTGAAATCGTTACTCCGATGTGACACAGATCTTTATTCCGTAACCAAGAAATAATGTGTCTGAGAAGTGGATAAAAATAGGTACCGCATTTATAACCTTGATATAACCGTATCGCCAAAACTACTATACTAGATACGAGTACTTTGTTCTTTTACACAAATAATATCTGGGTGACCGAGCTTCGCTCGGTAGTACTACTACTGGCCAATAGATGGCAGCAGGAGTCATATTTTTTTTTGGTAAAAACGACATTTTCTAAAAATGAATCCTAGCTAGATCGATTTATCGCCCCCAAAACCCCCTGTATACTAAATTTCATGAAAATCGTTCGAGCCGTTTCCGAGATTCAGATTATATAGAAATATATATATACAAGAATTGCTCGTTTAAAGGTATAGGATTCCTTGCATCAAACGCAAGCCTATCTACCAAAAAACGGCATTTTTCTTAACAGTATTCAAAAGGGTGTTTGAATAAACCTTGGAGATAGCGTGGTAGTCTGCGACCAAATCTTCATTTTGAAAGTATATGTTCAGTAGTTATTGGCAAGTGGAAGAATGTTATAATTCTTTCGCAATTACTGATTTGCATTTTTATGACGGAATTATATTGTACACAATAGAAACTGCAAATACATGTCGCCAAAAAAATTAGGTTAAATGTGCGTCAATCACAGTTTTGAAAAGCAATCAGTTGAGCAGCAACGCTTTGAAGTCTGCAATTTTACATCCTACTCCATATAGGCACAGTTAACGCCAAAGGTCCATATACAATTTGCAAACAAGATCCCTCGCAAACATTCGACCGGTCAGTATACCAGAACCACAGATTTTAACCAGAACTATTTAGTATAGAAACAAATTTGAGCCTAATAGGTTAGGTTAGACAGTTTGTTAATAGATATTTGCACATCATTTTAGCCTCAAAGCGATATATGAACTTTTGAAGTCGACTGCACCTTAGTATGTACCGTAAATTGAAATGTTGTCACGTATACCAGTTCGCAGTATTCATGTCCAATCGCAAGTCTATCGGCAACGGCACAGTTCCATCGCTTTGCAATATTTCGCGTAGGTAATATAAGTGCAAATTGAACGTGGATTCCTTAGGACTACCCGCAAACATGCGAATTGTGAGCTTATTGCAAATTCATCCTCAGTTTCCTAAACGGATTGGTCATGAACATTTGCTGAGACTTACAAATATATAACATGTATTTTTTTCGTATCGAACCAAACACCCCAATGGAAATTTATAGGAATTATACCCCAATGGAACTTCAGTTCCTATGCCAAAGTTTGATAGAGTTCGAAGAAAGTGTATTCGAGGGTGCAGGAATGGAGATCACCCATCATAAAGCGCAGTGTCAGCAGACTTTGTGTTTGGTAAACAGCGTAAACGCAGTTTGGAGATCTTTGCGGATTGTTTGCTACTCTATTGCTACGAAAACGCGTGCCGCTTTCTAGGGAAGGCTCGTCCGCAGGCTGATAATATGATATCCAAACCTTATCAATGATATCGATGTCCATTTTTCAATGAAGAGCTGAAATCATAACTCTAAACTAAAAGGTTACAGGGTTACAGGTATTGTAACATTTATAATTTATAATGGTCGTCGCTGGACCTCTATGAGTGTACAACAATACAGCCGACATACAGTAGGTATATGCAAGACTGCAGTAAAAAATATAAGCAGGGATTTCTATAGTCATTCTAAATTAGCATTGCACTTGATTTCCGGATATGAATCAGCACGGTAATTCAAGATGAAAAATTGAAGGCCCAAAAATGGAAAAATTATGGCATACAAACAGTTTGTTTTAATACTTGATTTAGGGGTAAACAAAAATATTTTTTTAAATGAAAATAACATCAAAATATCATTAAATAACAAAAGTCACATCTGTCTAACAAAATATCAGATCGTAGCAAACAAGAAGTTTCTAAAGAAGCCCGTAGGAACTCCACTACTGTACCTACCTGAAGAAGGTCATTTAAACGGAACTTGGTATTAATTGAAAACGTTGACTTGTATTCGGGAGTTTTAAAAATGTTTTCATTCATCAAAATACCATTGAAAATTTTATTCAACTGTTACCTACTTATAAATTTAAATGAAGTTGGTTATTAAATTACAGCTTTTAGAAAGCGCAATGACAAATTAACGATGCTCGACCTCTGGAAGATTTATTTTTGTATTAGGCATAAAAATGTACAGCATTAAAAATATCTCTTTTAAAACCTAAGGTCAGACTAACCCAAATACCTAATGAGCGTTGTAAGATGCTACGACAAAATATTTCTTAATCGAGTTATCATCGAGAGGGGCTCACGCACTGAGGCTTCCGTACTAATTACTATCAATAACAATTCAAACCAAAACACCTCTGCCCACCAAATTCAAAATATTTTTTAGTTAAGTATATTGTTACTGAATTATTGCAGTAGGTAAGAGGTTATTGTTTCATAGATTAAGATAACACAGTGTTCTACGCAACTTTAACGGCGTAGAAGCCGTATTTAAGCTATCTTTAGTGAAGTTTTGTTAAAAAACTGTAAAGACAATTAGTTTTAAATTTAAACGTCATGTATTTTGGGTCTTTAATCTAAAATCGTTGAGAAGTAGAAACACGATTGGATAAAATTTTCTCGATAGAAAGTTCTCCCAAAAGTTGCTCCAAAATATCAGTTTTTCTTAGTTTTATCAGAAACTACAATGGATGTAATTGTAATTTTAGTTTGAATGTATCGGTAATAATAATATCTAAAAACGTTGAGAAACAGATTTTTGATAACTGGCTCAGTTTTTGAGTAATTAGGTAAAAAGACGTTTTTCTGTTATATTCTTCCGCGACGCTGCATGTCGCACCCATCAACGTATGCGTGAGAGTGACAAAGACAAAAATAAAAAAACATGCGGAATATGTTACGGGTTTCAGATTATTTTATTACCCTTTAACGGAAATTTCCTTTAGAATGTAGCTTAGACATTTCTTGGTCATTTTAAATATTCGACATAAAACATGATCAAAATGAAATTATTATAATTTATAAGATTATACATTAATGGTAGTAAAACCTGTTCCTAGGTAGGCAAGTACCCGATTATTTAGTGCGCGCTTCGTAATATTGCGTGAAGACGGCTTTCGTTAAAGCTATTATGGCCGAAGATTTCACGACCGCCAGACCTTAATATAAGCCCTTTTTATTAGAGGGGCTAGTAGCTAAGAAGGCTAAGAATTCTATAGAGTTGTGCGTTTCCGGATACTCCCTGCATATAGATTGTATGAAAAAACCCTACAGTAGAAATTATTCATAGGTAAGTATTGTTACTAACTACGTATCGTTAACATCGTTTTCTTTTAATCACGAAACATCTCATAAAATATGTAGAGAAAACTTCCTTACATCATCTGTAATTCATTTTTCTCAATCTCATAAACTTAAGTTTTCCAACTGCGAAATTAAATCAATTTAACTGAAATTAGAGAACAAAATGCCTTTATTAACATAAGTCTAGCAGGCAAACGATCTTCGTCTATTAACTAAGTACGTTAATCGGCTTATTTCACGCTCGGCACATAATTTCGTTATGAATATTAATTTTATAATTCGCAAAATTATTCTCTTCGCCGCTGTTGTTTATATTTTCTACTTTAAAGGGCGAAATATCGCTTGAGAAACGAAATAAGCGACGCATTTTTGATCCCCAATTGTACCTAATAATTTTTAACTATAACATCTTTACAATCAGATATTCAGAGTTCATCAGTTATCTTTGAATTTCCAAAAATACGCCGCTGTTGTTTATATTTTCTACTTTAAAGGGCGAAATATCGCTTGAGAAACGAAATCAGCGACGCATTTTTGATCCCCAATTGTACCTAATAATTTTTAACTATAACATCTTTACAATCAGATATTCAGAGTTCATCAGTTATCTTTGAATTTCCAAAAATACGCCGCTGTTGTTTATATTTTCTACTTTAAAGGGCGAAATATCGCTTGAGAAACGAAATCAGCGACGCATTTTTGATCCCCAATTGTACCTAATAATTTTTAACTATAACATCTTTACAATCAGATATTCAGAGTTCATCAGTTATTCAATTGCCAAAAATAATTACTTAGCCGATAGTTACGATGGCATGCCATATTTTATCCCGATTCATCAGTTTCTTTTTTTTATATACCGAATACAGATTAATTAATTAAGAAACGTGATATCTCCAATGAATAAACTAAAGACAGTCTATATGGACGTAATCAATAACGGCATCAAACAAATTGTCAGAGGCTAGGGCGGGTCTTAAGAAATTAATATTGGATCCGAGTTGACATAGGGATTCTGGCAGACAAGGCGTGGCAGTCATTTAACGAGACATTACAATAAGAATGTTATGGTTTCTTATAAATATAATTTGGGACGAAGAGATTTATTTCTTAAGCTATAGGATAGGTAGTTTCAATAAGTACTAAGTGGCTCTTAATAGATCTCAGAAACATTTGAGAACAATAAGACATAGATCAAGTAAACCGCACATCTAATGAACCATCAGATATGGAGACACCGATAAGAAACCGCAGGATATGGGCATCCGAACGATTTATGTAAGCCTTTTTCGTACAGACAAAAGTAGCGCCATCTGTCAAAATTCTATAGGTTCTGCTGAACGAACTACAGCGAACTTCTGTTGGTGACAATACAAGAATTATTGGCATCGGTGGACTGGCGACATTTTTTCGCGCGGTCCGCCCTGTCCAGGGTAGATATTATGTCAATTAATAGAGAATGTTCGATGATACGGGATGATTTTGTAATTTTTTAAAGAAATTTAGTTTCATACAGAGGTGTATAATTAAAAGTTAAGACCTTTATTTAAAGTGGATAGCACAAACAGTTTATTTATGTAACAGCTATGTATCTTTCATAAATATAATTTTTATTGACATCAAACGATTGCTCAACTCATTTTACTTGTCAATTAAGCCCAACTCCACTCCATTCTTTAACCCAACTGAACTCAACTCTTTAACACAACTCCAATAATTATAACTAGCCCACTATTAGCGAAAAACTAAATAAAATTTGAATTCTCGTGCCCGAATGGTACCCATCCCCCTTAAACATCAACCTAGTAAGTAATAACAGTTGCAAACGTTGCATCAAGAAAATGTATCAAACGTCCACAAACCACAATAATGGCGGAACAAATGGTTCCGCTGTGACAGTGGCCGAGGACGTTTGGCTTGCTAAATGCTGGATGATTAATGTTAGTAAACGTGGTAATTGATTGCCGTCCCACCTACCGCCTAGCACGAGAACAAGTTGCCAGTATTATGAAGGGTTTCTACCACGAAAAAATTGTTTAACCGCCTTTAAAAATAAACGTGGAATATCGGTTGAATATATTATATATTCAACCGATATTCCAACCATTATACTCTGCTTTATCTCTCTCTGTCATCAACTGCACCTATATTCCACCTTTATTTGTAATAGGGTAAGTGGGGTACCCTAGTATGCGTGGAATATCGGTTGAACATATAAAATATATTCAACCGATATTCCACGCGTTATACTCTGCTTTATCCTTCTCCGTCATCAGTCATTTGGCATTCAAAGGAAAAAGACAAAACAGAGTAGGTATAACTGTTCCAAGTGGATTCCACGTTTATTTGTAATGGGGTAAAAGTTTAACCAAAACCCCGTATTAACTTAACCGAATTGAACGGACAACGACTATGCGTTCACAAAGTCAACAAAATCACCTCTAATGGTTCCGTTTTCTATTTTAAGGTATCTACATATCACAAAAAACCCTTTCGCATAGCTCGAGATTACCAGATCTAGGCAAAACGTTAAAACATTTATACAAAAAAAAACTACTTTTAAGCAACAAACAAGTCAACCGAAATCTAAAATTCCGTATTGTTGCTATACAGATTACATACAGGTACAGTATTGGGTCAAAATAATCCAAACATGCCTTTTTCATGAGCGCAAAGAGATGGCGGTATGATTTATAAGGACATCCGAAAATGGATAGCCCGCGGCCTCGTCCGGAAAATATTGTATCCGTGGAAACAAAGGAATATCGGACTGCTATTAACTTACCGGGATCTTTCCATGTGCTGTTCTGTTACATATACTAAAAAGTAAAAGTACCTTTACAATAAGTAAGTTAAGTATAAGATAATAAGTAGGTAGCTAAGTAAGTAAGTGGGAGGTCGCGGATTCGCTTCCCGCCACGGTCCTCTTCAGAATTTTTATATATACTCGTAATTTCTGGTCTGGCATGTGGGTTCAGCCTGGACTAGTTAGAAGTTACTAGAAGTTACCTACCTACCAGCAAAGACGCACCATCAAGCGATTTAGCGTTCCGGCGCAATGCTGTGTAGAAACCGATAGGGGTTACTTAATCCTTCCAAGTTCTTTGTTTCTTCCATTCATATTATTCGGGTGACAATACCCATGCGGAAGGGTTCTGAAAGAAAGTCCAACCGCCTGGGAGTTAGACGTAGGTACTTAATTAATATAGTCTTAAGAATGCGTAGTTAATCTACTTAGGGAGTTAATTAAGTTTGGGACTAGATTGCAATGTGCGTAGTTCGTAGAGATCTTTTATATATTTATTTATTAATCCTCATCGTTGATCCTATATCTAATCAGACACACAGGAACGGCCAAGTCTCTATGGGCTTCTAAATCTAAGCAGTTATTTATGTTTTGACAATCGACACTCATATTAGAAATTATAGTAAAGACATTTTTGTTTGTTCAGTTTTGCTTTAGTTTTCTCAGAAAAGTGCTGAACACCAATGGATTTTATAGGATAAAACCAACCTGTACAATGTCTGAATATACCTTTGAGACACATTAAGGAACCACTTCTGTAACTACATTGAAACGTTAAAACAAGATGCATTCGAGCAATATAAATTCAACAAAGGAATAATCCTCTATATCGTAATAACAACTACGAGTAAGTACACCGATGCAGTCACGGAGAACTTGTACTATACTCGTAAGTATGACATTAATATTTAATACACAAAGTCCATAAAACTATCGGGAGCAGATACCAAGTTATCCGACTACATCTTCAGTCATTCGATTACGCTTCTAACTTTGACTACTGGCTTCCTATTACAATAAGATTATTCTCCGACTCAATCCTGTGTGCTGTCACAGAGTAGTAAAATGTTAAACGAAGCAAAGCTATTCTAGACTATTCACAGAACAATTATAATCTGAGATTTCTATGTCTTGCTAGCATAACCGACAACATTATGAAATTAATTTCACAACCTTATCAGGTACATGGTTTTACAGGTTCTAAGTTTTACCAAAGATAATGGATATAAATGCTCTTTGGTTATACTACACCTACACACATTAGTAACTCTTCTTCCATGATTACCAATATCAAAACCTAGCATCGAAACAGGAGGATATATGGTGCAAATGTTGTGTACGCAAGCATTGTACATCTTTCTAATACTTATATAAATTATCTTGCCAAATATTGTTATCAATTGTTACGAAATTTTCTGTGTATGTTTGGTAGATCTGAGCTATTTTGTATATCTTTAATGGAAAAACGTTTGGCCGGTTCTGCTAGTATAGTTCTAAGTTTTTACAATCCGGTTTTTACAAACTTAAAGAGGTTTACTTACTGACTCTCTAAAGCACAGTTATTCGTTCCTGCGTTCCTATTACTAGCTTCTTAACTCAAGGTTAGAAATATATACTTTTATTGCTTAAAGATAAAAGCCGAAATCGCTTGCTAAATGTTCGGTCTGCATAGGGAATCGAATCTTTTGGAACAATGACAACTAACCAACCGGCTTCTCCAGTGCTCTATTTCATTTAGTGAAAGTGTATCGTCCACGTTTCTCCATTAGTCTGCGCGGTGTGCTCAGGCCGGGTTGACATCTGCATGATATATGACTGTGACATGTAATTGATTGACGATATCTCCGGCAGTAGAGTCCGATCACACAGATAAGCGGGACAACGAACCCGAAGTATGCATTGTGTGGACTGTGGACGGTATGATGTTTATTAAGAAGATATTATTACGAGTACCTTTAAATATGGTCTTCATTTACGACGGAGAGAATAATCGGCAAAGGCCAAAAAAGCACACGATCAATATACCTACGTCCTACTCGTATATTAAAAACTAACGGACGCGTGAATTTTTTGGCTGTTCACAAATTCCGCGGCAACCGTGGATATTAATAAGTAACCTTTGTTTTAATCCTGAGTATATATCTATCTCAATTACAAATTTCAGCCGAATCAGTTCAGTAATATAAACCCAAGCTGTTGCACTTCTCATTTTTTTGGAGACGATATTATGGTACATCGCACCAGAATATCACACAAACTCACACCATACAAATTTCAAATTGACCTACTCACAATACAAAAAAAAAATTATCGCAGTCACGGAGCCGTCGTTGTTAGGGTCTGGGCTCTATCTAGTCGGAGCGCGAGCGACGAGTGTCGAGTGACGACCTATTATAAATCTATACTAAAATCTATAAAACGGTGCAGAACACATATCCCTCCCTACACATAATAACTCCAATGAACTAGAATTGTAATAAGAGCATCACAGAACAGTTTCGCGGGTTGACTTTAGTAAATTAATCCAAATAATTATTGTAGTCGAATTGAAATTTATACTTGAATGCACTATCAAATTGTTCGAACATCGAGCGAGGTCGAACTAACAAAGTTTGAATCGAAGCCACGAATTAGACAGTCTTCCTAGTCTATGTACAGAACCTATATAGTTCATACTTCATAGTATATACTATACATATATTATGTAGTACCAACTAATGGTGCACAAATGTTATTAGACACAGATTTCATGCAAGTGGACTTATTGATTTTATTTTTGTCTTTTTCACTCTCACGGACACGTTGGTGGGTCCACACAACACAATATGCAGCGTCGCGGAAGAATATAACAGAAAAACAACCTTTTACCTTATTACTCAAAAACTAAAACCGTTACTTATCAAACGTCTGTTTCTAAGCGTTTTTGGATATTATTGTTAAGAAATTATTATTATTTTTAAAGATTAAAACAAAAATTACAATTAAGTACATCCATTGTAGGTTCCAAAACAAAACTGAGATTTAGCAGCTACTTTTGGGAGAACTTCAACAATCGTGTTTCTGCTTCGAAGCGATTTAGATTAAAGACCCAAAATACATGACGTTTAAATTTGAAAGTAATTGTCTGTATAGTTTTTAACTAAACTTAACTTAAAATCGTTTTAATACGGCTTCTTCGCCGATAAGGTAGGTAACGTCCTCGTAAATATTGAACTTAATAACTACCTTAGTTCAATACCTTTACTTAGGCAGGAATAATTTTATTAGTAAAGATAAGGAAAGGCCCTAGTGATTAAAATAAATAAGTACAAAATTATTCGTCGTTTGCATAAATGTAATACGAGTAGAAATATGCAAGTGTAAAGAGATTTATTACCTCACAAATATTATAAAAAATCCATGACTTAAGCAATTTAACCTTTTCGCTCTTCAATTGTGTGGCAAGCCGTTAACTGAAAAAGTGTTAGTCAAAATTATAATTCAATTATAAAAATTTTCTAAAACTTACATCTCAAAGAAAATTTATGACCGAATTAATTTATTTTATAGCAAGGGCCTTCTCTGTAATATCCCTCATCATCCCGTCGTTCTTCTAAATCATTGTCAGAATGCATTCAATTAATTTAAATATTCATACGAGTGACAGAGAGGGGAGACGACGTAAATGGGATACGTTAATAAGGGATAGAAATTAAGGCTGACACTGCATGAGGGACCGGTTTCACTCCGATTACGGACCGATCAAGCTCGATAGGATAGGCATTAGGAATGTAATATAGACTGGGCTTGTACCGGTGCTGACTGATGAACTAATATTCTTTCTCGTCAAAACCAATAAAGTGTCACTATAAGTCTTAGGACGAGACAGTATTAATATTTTTAATAACTGGGTGTATATGTATTTTTTTAGTATATACATATATGACATTTTCTAAAAATTAATCCTAGCTAGATCGATTTATCGCCCCCAAAACCCCCTGTACACTAAGTTTCATGAAAATCTTTCAATCGTTTCAAGAAATACAAGAATTGCTCGTTTAAAGATTGTACTATATTATGCATTTATTAACAAATCCTTTACTTATACACCAACAATTTAATGCCTTGACTGCGTTGTGCTGTTTTAGGAACTAGAGTTTACACCGGTAGCTGCACTTATTGGTGTTTCAAACCAATCACAGTTCTTTGCCAGTTTAGAATTTCAAATTCTGCAACACGTCCCAGAAGTATATTACTTATATTCAAAGTTACAAGTTTTTTACCTTCCTAAAAGACCTCGTTCTCGCGCCTTGCTCAACGTATATAAGAAAGGAAACCGGAGTATAACCGGGTAACGTACGGTCCGATCCTAAACAAAGCGAATGACCTCGGCACCGTCGTTCGGGCGTCTTCGGAGGTATTCGTGCAGGCCTTATCTCCGGATCTACGGTGCAAGCGCAACCCTTGAGTCATCCTCGTTTTCTTCTCTTTGCGCCATTGAGGAATGCTATGCAGAATATGTGGCGAAGTGTTTTATTAGACGCTATTATTAGAGAAGTATAAGTTGCAGTAAAGACACGGAATACCTAATATTACCTGACGGTATCTACAGAATGCTTACTCGACAAGGTGATTTTAAAAAATAGCGACTTTAACACTGACACAAAAAGTGCAATTCAGTTTGCAATAGCGCCTCCACGCCTCTGAAAAGAACTTCTCTTTCTATTGTGTAACTTTATCGCATTCGACGTACTACGGCGACGGCTACCTCGTCATCGGGCGAACGCAGCGCGTGAAATAGACCGTACCCGAACTAACGCGAGCAAAGTATCCGGGGCGTGGCGGCCGTCTGCAATTAGTACGTCGAGACGCCTCCCTCTAATTTCTCGATCTCATGATAAGTGGACCTGACCTGGTAAAGACTTCAGATTTCGCTTTTTTTTTCGCAAAATCGGTTGTGCAAAAATTTTTTCTACGCAAAGTCGGAACTTTTGCATAAAATCGTTGCATCTACCAGTGAAATATTTTATTTTTAGTTGTAGGTAGAATCCGGAAGAAAACACGGTCCAATTAACAGGCAAAGTAACGTTTCGTACGATTAATTCACGGAGAGATGTAAAAGGCAATAAGTCCGAGTGCGAACAACAGTAAGAAGCCAAAAAAATACACAGGATTGCGGCAACGCGCTGTGACAAATTGTAGTTGACGATAAAAACTTCGTTTTAATTAAAGCTTCGCCATCACTAAAATAAATGACAGTCGACAAAGGTTTTTTCGTGTCGCCCCGGTTTAATAACATCGTCTCTGCGGTGTGTAAATCGATTTTCTTAACTCTTTTGTTACGAAACTCGCTTGAGCATAATTTCGTTGCATAATAAATTAGTTTGGTGAATGTTTTTAATTCTCATAAAGCTTTCAGTTGATTTCATACTAATTCCTGAAATTTATTCCCTAATAACAATTCCTTGCAATCACATGTTACGGAATAATTACCTACGGTGTTTATGGTACCTGTTAAACGTAGAGTAATATAAAACACACGTTTTCTCAAAAACGGCGTGCTGTACCTAGGGCATCAGTTCTAAGGGGTCAGGGGAGAGATGTATTTAGTTATTATTATGCTCTATTAATATTATTTGTTGTTGCATTTTGCTAATTTCAATATGTAATAAGGATACCGGCGTGGAACACTTGTGGTCAAGGGGGAAGTGGTAAAAATTAATGTCAGTTTGACAGCTAATCTTGAAACACATGTCCAAAATAGTTGCGACGTCTCCAAACTTTTTTCCCTGCAAAATTTCTACCAAGAACACACGTCCCGGGCCGTTTTCGATGAAACGCCGTGGTTCTATGTCCTGGTTCTATCATTTATAGTACCTATACTAGCAATGAAGACGCTGTAAAATAAGTTTCAGAGGATCGTTCGACGTACGCACAGTTAAACTTTTGTCAGTCCGGACAATTAGTGCGCGTCCAACCATGGGTTCGGCTGATGACGGATGTCTCGGCCGGGATACTTTTAATTAACAAAAAACACACGACGATAGTTCACGGGTCATTACGAGAGCGGCTGGCGTGCCAATGACCTCATTACTGGTATGATGAATGTAGTCAGCCGTTAAACCTGCTCATTAACTCTCGTCATTAACCTGAGTGCTGCTATTTTAGGAATTATCTTAGCCTGGACTTTAATGGGATTCTCATTAACACCTGTGTCAACCCGTGATTTCTAACGCCTCGGCACTCTGAACTCCTGGTATTCGTCCAGCACTTTGTCATTACAGGTCGTATGGGTGCAAGTAGAAAAAGTTAAACGCGACGTCTGCATACTTTATCCATTATATTGAAAACAGCTTTGTTTTAGGAATTATTAAAACTCAGATTTATTAGTATTCACTATAATAACTTTTTAAACCTGTGATTGCTAATTATTTCTGAAGTCCTAGTAGGTATATCTAGCGTTATCTATACGAAAGAGTATTTAGGTAAAAGTTACAAACAAAACGGTGAATGTAAATGGTAGGAAATGAACAGCCGTAAATCTTTACAGGGTCTAAATCGATGCGATAAATCGTTACGTCTGTCCAAATATTAGAGCAATTAATTAAATGGTAAATGGTAAGCTTACTTAAGAGTAATTAATTTGGCAGAATTAAACGTAAGACTTCGGTGGATTACGGAAACCATCTTAACCTTGAAGTACAAGAAGGGTTGATACAGGCGATAAAAATACGATCGCCGCGTTTTAAAATAGAACGCGAATTATCGTTACGTAGTTGTTATTTTTGTAAGATTGCAAGTACTTAGGTACATGTCATATCATATCAGAGTTTCATACCTATCCGTCTTGTACAAAACTCATAAAAGAGCTAAAGTGCGAAGAAACTTCTCGGAAAGTTTTCCCCTGTGTACACCGGGTCAACGTCTGGTTCATTTTTTGTGTAACAAATCAGCCTGGCTGTTAAGTGCAAATAAATAAATATATAGTATTCTTGACAATTTTTGATGTTAGTCACAGTAACAGGCAAGTATAATATACAGGCAAGACAAACACTCATGTACGTGTCAGCAGCTTACAAGTATTTAGGTTTGCACATTGATCAGCATCTTAATTGGAAAACGCATGTGGGGGGTAGTATGCAATAAGTTAAGATCAGTGCTAGGCAAATTCTATCATCTCGACCGGATACTGAGCAAGAAAATGAAGCTAGTAAAACATATATTATAATAACAAATACTACATACAATATAATGTCAACAGGATTTATTTGTATCGCCTAAAAGAGCAATCAGCTTAGATTTTACCAGACTTAAAACAAGAAATAGTACAGGCAATAAATTGTTCTGTATCTTTGTAACATCTTCCAAGCACGTTCGTTACAAATAGCCTTGACTTGAATGTAAAGGTTTACTTTGTGAGAGACATTCGATTCCAGACAATCCAAGAAATAGTAGATTTTTAAGCTAAACACACTGTTATATAGGTATACTTAAAGACCATTCAAATATAGATTGAAGAAATGTCGATGCATATTTTAATGCTAAATGGCCTCATTTCTTTTGTACCAATAACTAATTTTTTTACACTATATAAGTCAGTAAGTACTTACTTGACTACGATCTCACGGCTCACCTGATGGTAAGTGATGAATGATGATGCAGCCGAAGATTTTAAAGTACCTTCTAACATGGAAGGGGTAAGCAGAGTCACCCCAACGGTTTCTACACAGCATCACACCGGAACACTAAATCGCTTGGCAGTACGTATTTGCTGGTAGGGTGGTAACTAGCCTCGGCTGAAGCCTCCCACCAGACCAGACGTGAGCCAATTTAGAAATTATGATATTCCAAAGTGGCCCGTGGCGGGAATCGAACCGGCGACATCTCACTCGGATCAGAGCAAGCGTCCCCTGCGTCAGGGAGGTCGTCAAAACACATCGTTATTCAACGAAAGTTATGTAGGATTGAACCTCTGTTGATTAATTGTTATGCCTACTAAGTTGTACAAGCAACGCTTGAAAATCAAAATAGAAAACTTAATTTTCTACACTGCCCCGACCAGGGATCGAACCCGGAACCTCAGAGATGGCGGCGCCACTCAACCACGGAGGTCGTCAAACTATAACTCGTACTAAAACGATGCTTACTACATAGTTATAAACTTAAAAACTCTTTGTCCTTAACCAGGACAGCGATCGCATTCTCTTTAGTAAATACAGAATCCATACCAGTGAAGGAAACATAGTTAGGCAGTTTTGAACCATTCATGGTTGGTACATACGTTCCGTCACAGAAAATCTTATAGGGACATAGTCTAGACCTTAGACACGCATAGGTGAATGCTATAAATTATTGTACAGCTATTATATTTACGGCACGATTGCTGCGAATGGACTTGGTATAGATGCAATTTGAGACGTGAGCTGGCAGTAGAATAAAATAACATTTGATTTAACAAGCGGGAATTCAGCCAAATCTCGTTGCTAGAAATAAACGGTATATAACACGACGGTCACTTATAATAAGAAACACACAATATAAATATAGTACAGGCCATAAAGACGGTTTAAGATTCAAGATTTAGATATTTATTTGACATAGGCTTTAACTTACAAGCACTGACAAATCTATATACTTAAGTATAATAAAACTGTAAAGGGTCGAATTCTGTACATTGAAGATATTTTGAAAATTTTTTTTGGAGGACACTATTTAGTCGATACTGAAGCCAAAACTGTAATTTGTTTCATTTTTGTCTGTCTGTCTGTCTGTCTGTCTGTCTGTCTGTCTGTCTGTTTCACGACCGCGCATCACGGCTAATCCGCTGGATGGATTTAAATGAAACTTGACATGATTATAGTTCATACTCCGAGGTAGGACATAGGATACTTTTTGTCCCGGAACTCATCATAGTTTCCCTGGAAGACGGCATCAAAGTCAAAATGTGTATTTAGTTATAATTCATTAACCCGTTGTCCGATTTCATTTATTCTTTTTTTGTTAGAAAGGAGGTTCTTTAAAGATTATTCCGTATAAATTTTATCATCATCACTTTTGTAGTTCAGAAATTATAGACATCAGAACCTTTATCGATGAGTTCAAGTAGGTGACTTGAAACTCGGAATGGATCAGCACCTACTCGTAGGGCTAGGACGTAAGGGCTCAAGTCAGACTGGAGTACCCTTACAGCCGTAAATAAATATGCTTAGCAGAAGATTTTGTATGGTTTAAGATTTTTCACTTTTAGGGTGAACAAAAATCATGAATTTATCACCAAGTTATACCGTATCGCGCCATCTCTACAAATTATGTGGAACTTGAATGTAAAACTTGGAGTTAGGTACTACCGGATTTTTGTTAATAATAATTAATTGTCATATTGTAATGTACTGTTCCTTGACTTTTTATTAAGATGGCACTGTTGAGACATGAACAGATTAAAGTTTTCACTTTTGTGGACATTCCCAGAGTCCCACGTCTTTTTTTATCATCCGCAACATGGAAAGAGTAAAATAATGGTTCACAAATATTTTTAACTCTCAGGTCTTAACTGGTCCTAACCGATTGACCGTCATAGGTCTTTTTATACGTAAAGAAATATATAGCCATTGCACATTCTGATACTTGGGATTGTATTGAGATGAAGCAAAGATTTTTAACAGACTCTCATGTTGGGCTGGGGAATATTGTTAGTAGAGTATTTTATCCCAGTGGTACCTACCCGGCCGAACTCTGAAAGAAGATTTCTACCACCAGTACAACTTTTCACATGATTTAATAATTTTTGCCATATTTCGTGGTTTCAGAATAAAAATCACAATGAAAAGGACCTTTTAAAGGATATTGCGACCCAATGGCACAGGTCGTGGTCACTACGTGACCACGACTTGTACCACTGTATCGAAATATCGACAGTTAAAATCGTCCTTTTGATCTTTCAACTACGTATTAATGAAACTTTATATTTTTTATTAAAAAAAGGAGTTTTCAAAATCACCACAAGATAACCCGTGTGAAGTAAGAACAGGTTTCTGTACAACATCACACCAGAATCCCGCGAAAATCAAGCAATTCTACGGTATATGTAAAAAAATCGTAATTCACGCGGGCGGAGCCGCGGGCAACAGCTAGTGATATATAATATTTCATGACGTAAAAATATGTTGACGAGGATTCAACGCTCTCTGCCAGTAAGAAGAAGCCCGCTACAAACTTAGCCGGGTAAGCTTTATTGTTACCACTATTTACCAAACTGTAAGAGTAGGTATTAAGCTAGGCAAGTGAAATAAAAGCAATTCACTATCACTCCCAAGGGGTTGTGCCGCATTTGTACCTACGTCGTCCATCCTTCTTTAATTTTTAGAAAATTTCGCCCGCAATTAGCCCTTCCGGCGTTACGGGTCGTTGCGATTGAAGTGAATTAGGAAATTGTTGGGGTCTGAACAACATACCCACCATAATACCTGCCACTTCCGGTTTCGTGCTCATTAAGGTGTTTCGGCCCTACCAGCCCGCAAAAATCGAAATTCAAATTTTATTTAGTTTTTCGCAAATATAAGACTAACTACTACACATTGTTGGTTTATGGTAATAAATTTTGCGGGCATAATACTCGTATTTATGCATCTACATGTTTTTAATAGAAACTTTGCTCTAAAATTCCTACTCACTCAATCAATATGAAGTAAGGAAATGAGTATTGTTATTTGTTGAGCAGAGTTTTTATTAAAAACATGTAGATCCATAAAATATGTTGTGCCTGCAAAACTCATTGCCATAAGCCTACGATGTTTAATTAGCCCACTGTAAGCGAAAAACTAAATAAAATTTGAATTTTCTCTAAATAATTAATTTCGTTCGTTCGTTCGTTCGTTTCAGCCGACGGACGTCCACTGCTGGACAAAGGCCTCCTGCAATGATTTCCAGCCCGCACGGTCCTGCGCTAACTGTATCCAGCGCCTTCCCGCGACCCTTTTAATATCGTCAGTCCATCTGGTCGGTGGCCTGCCAACACTGCGCTTACCCGTACGGGGTCGCCATTCCAGTACTGGATATAATTAATTTAAGTACTTTGCGAGAATCCTGTCTTAAATCAGGTAAGTACCGACTACCGAGTTACCGGACGTTCGGGCACGTAGGCAGTATTTTACGGAGCTACACGTCGCGAATCACATGTTCTGAGTTCTGACACAACCATTAGATACTCAGTCAACAAGAGTAGAAAACATGAACCTAGATCGCAGACACGGATTGGCGCGGCTATTTGTCATAAAACTAGTAGCCGTGATAGCCCAATAGATAAATGACAACATCCGCAACATTAAGAAAATCAAACAAAGAAATACAAAGTTTTAACTTTTGGAGTAAGGGTCTTTTGTCCCTTGCTCGCAAAACGAATTTTTGTACCTTTTGAGCTACTATGGCATGACTACACTTTGACGTAATTGTTTTTAATGCAGCTCTCAGTCTAATCAGAAATATTAAAATATTTTTAACTTTTCTGTTGTTTTGATTATTATATCATCGATTTAAATCAGGTTTTTACCATTTTATTCGCTGATATTAATTCTAGTTTCAAAAATCAACGAAAAAATCAATATTTTGATTACTTTTCCTTTTTTTTTCATGTGCCTGCTTACTACATTTGTTATTGACTCATTTGTGAGCATCGATGCTGAATTTTATCAATTTTTTTTGCAGAGTGCTCAGTCCGCCTCTTGCCTGCGAGTACCTACTTAATGGGTGCGAGCGGGACTGATTAACAGTGTGAACGCAACCCAACGGCGCTCCTAATTTCCGAGTCTCGGTTTCATTTGTAGAGGAAGGAGTGCAAATTAAATGGTTTGGTTAATATTCTCAACTATACTCGATTCTGTTATAATCTCGCCAGGGAAGCTCGACTAATTTAGTATTATAAATTGCTGCTGAGAACTTAAGCGAAACAAAGGCCTTTCAAATGCATAACGTTGTACTAAAGGTTATTTGAGTGATACAATTATTAATACTCTATCAACTGCAATTCTATATCTTTCATTCCAATATATAAAATTTTCGTCTCAATCTCATGCTTGTAACCAAACTCTTCCGAAGTGGCACGACCGATTTTTAATATTTTTTTTTGTGTATATTCGATAGATCTCTGAAAATACAACCGATACGAGGACGTACACTTTTTTTCATACCACTAAGTGAGAAATATTTTTAGCTAGGTACCTATAGCATTAATCATGGAAAATCAATGTGCATGCATAGGAGATGGGATATCTCATATCATCGAAAAATGTCATTTTTAGGTTTTTTAGGTTAGATTAGTTAGATAGACCTCATTTTAGAGAATCTCTGAGGCTTTCAGTTTTATTCTTTTTCTAGTTTTGTTTTTACTTTTTCTACGGAAGAATGTGAATATATTGCATTTCAGCCATCAAAATAAGGAATAAGTGAGAATTCAATCCCTGTGGAATGATCCAGTTGATTTCCACAAAGGTATAAAGTATACGGCTAAACTTAGAAATGTAGGCGTTTGGAACCTTAGGCGGGATTACTTATTATCATACTATGCAAATTTTGCGAAACTCGCCTGAAGTATTATTACGGGAATCATCATTATGCTGAATGGTAAAAATTATGATAATACTTCACGGACGGAGGGCGTTCTACGGTTTTTAAGCTTGATGAACTTATGCGTGTTTTCTAGCTGACACGGATTTTTTGGCTGCCTTTTTTTTAACTTGCGACTGTCAGACCATTTTTTCATTCATTGATTTTATTTCAGATACCACGAAAAATTTTAAAGGCAGGTTGCTTAGCATGTGTACGTCGATTTAAGGAGAATACGATTCAAGCCAATATTTTAAAAATCTTCTTTGAAGACAACTTCACAAAAGACAAAATCTTCAAAATGGAAGATTGTCGTCCCGGTGTCGGTGACGAAACGTGCGTCGAAGAAACAATTGTTTCAGGTGATTCATGCGGGCGGTGTTCGTACATATTGGACCATACAGATTCTTTTCAATTAGCAGATTATAGCAAAACAAATTAACCTGTCCTGCTATTTACCAATTGGAACAAAATGTTTTTCCAAGAGGACGACCTTCACTTAGACTCAAATAAACGCTTATACTAATTGCCACTTAGAAATAAAATAAGTAGTTTGAATTTTGACAAGAAATGAAATAAAGAAAAAATCCAAGGACTCGACGTCTGGGATTCTTTTTCAACGTGTCAAACGAGACCCACTTAAGAGACCTACAAAATTAATAAACCAATGAAAGAGTTTCAAAACTTTTCAAGTAACAAAAGCCTAATAAGCAAGTAAATTGTTAAAACGGACCTCCGGGAACAAGAAGTGTTTATCCAAAGGCCGGGGCCCCGAAATGACATTTGTTAGCGACAATCCACTCACCGGCCCAGGGTCCTTATTAAATTGATTCCAAATTGTTTGAAAATTATTGGCTTGCAAACAAGATAACGCAATTGTCCGCAAATATTTAAGTTGTTCACACAATGTTCTGTTTGTGTTCATTGCGTGAATTTGTGCCTACCGAATTTGTTTATCCTGAAAATGTTTGTGAGATTAACTTGTGGCCACAATAAAATTAGGTAGCCAATGGTTTTAATGTTCCAGAATAGGTGTCCAACATTATAAAGTAAACATGAACATAATAATCATCATGGAACCTACTATTGACTTTCCAAAAAAAAACGATATGTGTTTTCGTAGATAAAACAATTTTATAACATACAAAACGAAAAAAAATAGCCCAGACTGAATGTGTTACTTATAACTGTAAACATTTTTATTACTTGCTATAAAACAATATTTTAATACCGAAAACCGACGAAATTGCAACGTATCGACGATGACTAAACTATAGTCGTTCAAAATAATTTTTGTTTTGACAGAATAGCTTCTAAATAGAAATAAGCTTCATAACTGTTGTCAATCTCTCTCGATCTATAAATGACTTTTGGTCAATTATTTAAAATGATTTGACGAGATGCCTATAGGACTATGAGGAAAGGACAAGAGATGCGATGTCGCTTGACAAATACTCTTTTTATTTTTGTGAAGCTCATGTGGAGTGACAAAATGTTCCTATTTCCTATGTAGAGAAATAGTTTCTGGAAAACTGTGTGATACTGTTAGGTTTCATGTATACTTACTGATTTATTAAATATTTAGCGGACTTTAGCAAAATATTTTTTTGGTTCAGCGACTTTTACGAGAAATGGAATTTATAACGTAGGTAAAGCTCCATTTACTTCATTGCCAAAATAACAATATATCACGTTGAATCAAAGTGACATACGATAACCTATAGCGTAACGTGAAGGATATCTGGGAAACCGACTGTGATACATTTTTCACGATATAAAAGAGAACTAACCCGCTTTTTGCGAAGCAAATTGAGATTTATGATTGTTATTATGATATTCCCAAAAATACCCGTAACGAAAGGCGATATTCGCGTAAGCTTATTGTAAATCGATAAACTAAAGGCGTGTGTATAGGTTGACCTAAAGTTAATCTAGGATAAGCTGTTTACATCACTAAAAACTAATATGTTCATAATACAAAAATATTTTTTAAAAGAAATCAGTCAAACCGTTTCGGAGTTACAAACTCTATGACAGGAGAATGTTGTATTCTAGCTGACCGGACGTTGTTTTGCCATTTATGAGAATTAAAACTGCTTGCGACATTTTTTCAAACCTACCGAATGTAGACAAAAAAAATCATAAAAATCGGTCAAGCCGTTTTGGAGGAATTTGATTACAAAGACTGTGACACCAGAATTTTATATATGAAATCTAAAGCAAGACATACATCCTCGTACTGTTGAGCGTATTTCCATTCTGCTGAGTTACCGAACACGCGGGTTCGGTTTAGCTATTGGATATTGCACGGTACGTCATACATAATTCACGTACAATGGAGTCTTACGTTTCTATTACATTGGCGCTCAACGCGGCACTCAATGCTCGATAGCCTGTTCCCGTTTACAAAACACATAACGAAAATCAAATACAACAAATTGAAATCTATCGTGCGGGGCCAACGCAAACACGGATCGGACGGCGTTTTATATTGCGAGATTCAAAAGTAAAATATTTATTGTCTCCGCTGCTTGGTGCTCCCCGGCTTGAGTAAACACCCGGTGTTATTCTGTCTCCACTCCGCAGACTGCGACCCGTTTATGGTGCGAGAACTGCATGAAAAAAATAATTTTTAAAAGCTGTGCGCGGAATTGTAGTGACGAATTGTTTTTGACGACATCCTTTCTTGGTGGTCTGAGTAGGTCTCCTCGGGTCGCACCCAGCAAGTTCAATTTGGAGTTTTAAAAATTCTTAATTGCCTCAATTCTGGTTTGGTGGAAAATTTTGCGGAAGACTTCGGCCGGACCACCGGGCCTGGTCGACGAAGACCAAACGATTTAGCGATCTGATGCAATACTGTGCAGCAACGGTACGGAGTTGGTACGACAACATCCTCCACTGCGTCGACACCATCTTGTTTTCCTCAAGTCCTACTAACTTGTATGAAAAAAAATCCGTTCGTAATCAAATCAGAAATTAGTATATCCGTTGAAGAACCAGTGTTATCGCAATAAAGATTAACAAATCGTTAAGCTAAAATAGGAAATTTAAAGTCACCCGCATTACTGGTCGTTGCGGACCTCACTCACCGAGAAACAGTCAGCAGACGCAAACTTCAGATAAAAAAAGAACCATAGTGATGAGCAATCCTTCCAAGCGGCCATACCAGCAGTTGATACGGCGAAGATGGCATTATGTTCTCAAATACGTACCTGTAACAAACAAAAAATATAATGTTTAAGCATCTTTGCAATCTGAAACTTTTAGCTAACTGAAGTTAACACCAAGCAGTGCTTATAAATAAACTCGCCGGCATATTTAGCGGAACATAAAAAAAAGGTCCATAATTAAAAAAATATGGTTTTATTTTAAAATCTACTTACTACACTTCTTTTGTTATTTAAAGTTTCATTTGTTTTTACTTAAAATGAGATCACATTAAGAACAGATTTTGCGAGTAAAGGGTATTTGTGAAAAATGGTACATTTTTGAACTTTTCATGTAACCTGGAAAAGTGAAATTTAATATTAAAATTACAATTAATTAAATTAGAAAAATGGTGATTAATATCGCGTATTTCCTCCACGTGCTCTTATTAAAGTTTCTACCCGTCTAGGCATACTGAGAAAGATGTTATCGATGGTCTCCTGGGATAGTCTCCGCCATTCCTCAACTACGGCGATTCGCAGTTCTCCCACGTTGGCAGGAGCTGGAATTCTGGACTTAACTTTTCTTTTCAGCAAGTCCCAAACGTGCTCTATTGGGTTCATATCCGGTGATCTCGCCGGCCACTCCATAACAGTTATATTCATATAGTTAAGATAAGCTTGAGTTACCCGAGCGGTATGCGGCAGAGCATTATCCTGCATCAAAACAAAATCGTCACCGATATATGGGGCAAACGGTACGACATTTTCTTCTAAAACTTCTCTGATATAGCGGTCTGCAGTCAGACTCCCTCTGTCAATCACTACCAAGTCTGTGCGAGCTCCCAAACAAATGCCCGCCCAAACCATTATTGATCCACCACCGTATGCAACTGTAGTTTCAAAATTTGTCTGAATGTATCGTTCTCCTTTGCGTCTGTATATTCTTTGCCTGCCGTCAATTTGATTTAAGAGAATTCTGCACTCATCACTAAACAATACCTTACTCCATTGGTCCGCGTTCCAAAGTCGATGTTCCTGAGCAAAAGTTCACCTGTTTCTACGATGATTTACCTCGAGCCTTGGAGCCTTGGCGGGCACAAATGAACCCAAACCAGCTTCTTCGAGCCTTCTTCGTACCGTACGCTCACTTACGGTTATACCCCGCACTGCTTCTAACTCATGTCGGGCTTGGACGGCCGTCAAACGGGGGTTCCTACGTACACGAAGCCGAATGAAACGATCATCCCTACTCGAAGTGCGTCTTTTTCTGCCTTGTCCTGCTCTTCTCACATAAGTACCGGTCTCCCTGAACCGTTGGATACTGCGATGGATCGTTGAAACTGGTCGACGAAGATCTCTGGATATCACTCTGTAGGTTTGACCATTTCTTCGCATTTCGAGTGCCCTGGCAATCTCCGTTGGGGCTAAGTCAGGCATAATTCAGTCATCAACTCCAGAAAGATACGCGATTAAAAAAAACTAACAAAAAACAGTATTTCAATGAAATTTTAAATCAAACTCAGAAGGAAGAAATACTCGAAGTTCGCTCCAGATAAGGTGTATTTGAATAAAATTAAAACAATTGCATAAAATGTGATGTTCAGTTGTTTTCTTAATTTGAAAATATTTCTTTTTAAATTAAATAACTTATAAACCAGCCAGAAACTTTATATGATACTGATATCAAACCTTTTTTTTATGTTCCGCTAAATATGCCGGCGAGTTTATAATCACAAGCATAGAAAAGAGGTCCAAGAGGGAGCCCTCGATTCCAAAAGTGTGGCAAAAAACACGTTGCCTAAATTGACAAATCCGAGTCGTCGCTACACAATTTTTCACGCACACTAGCATCCGCGCACCATTGCAAATTTCAAATTGACACACTCACACTACAAAAAAAAAGTTGCCGCACTCACGGAGCTGTCTTTGTTAGGTACCTAGGGCTCTGTTATAAATCTATTATCACAATTGAATCTCTTTTTACGTCCCACTCTATGCATAATAGGCAAAGGTTTCTGCCCAAAGTTCAAAATGCCCAGCTTTACATATCTGGCTTCCTTCACCACAAAGCAGTTCTCTTTTGATGCCACAAACAACAGTGTCTATAATGACATGAAACAGAAAAAAAACCTCTTATAAAATCTCCGCAGTCATGTCATCGTCCCATAAAATGACTGTCACCGTCAATAATCAAACGTAAGGGGACAGAATTCGATCTTAATTGAAGAAGCGGCGCCGTGAACGACAACGAAGACTGACGCAGCGGCAATGAAATTAAACGTCAACTTTCCTTAACCAAATTGCGGCGAAAATAACAGATTCTTTTTTTAACGAACAAAAATGCCTGAGGTACTGCTGATTAATCAGATTATGGACAAATAATTTCGTAATACGATTAGGAGGAACTCGAATTAAGGGCACTTAAGGCAATTTAGCGTGAGCGATTATTAAAATCGATTTCCGTAATTGCTCGATGTGCTGAAGTTGTTTTTGTTAATGAGGAAAAAATTCCTGAAGATCATAATCAACTTTAATTGGGCTTTGGCTTTGTACGCTATAAACTCTCTTATGAAGTATATCTGATTGCGTGAAGAGGCATAAGGGTGTTTGCTTCATGGATACGAAGTGGCACTTTAGGTTACCAAAGTACTTACACCTAATAATGATTAAAAGGATTCGTCAATATTTGAACGCAAGTATAGACAGACAAACGTTTGAAATAGCTACTAACTAGTGAAATATCTAAAAGTAAAATATATATTTTAGCGAAATAACCACGTAACATCTACTGGGATAAATCAGTTTCCATAAAATTTACTCTAGAAATACTACATGTAATAGACCTATTACGATTTAATTTTGGGTAAAATACCGCATAAATCTTTTCAGCCACGGCTGCCTTCTCGATAGAATAAAGAAATTTAAAAGATGAAATATAAATCTTTACTCAAGACACTACATTCTTTTTACGCTATACAAGTTAGTACCTGATGGTAAGTGATGATGCAGCATATTATAAGAATGCAATATATTATAAGAAATATTATGATTTATATAAATATTATAAAATTAAGATTAATGTGTAACCAACTAAATTATCTATAAAAAACAGCTCTCGCAAGACGTAAAAGGAATGAGTCAATGCATGAATTGAACAGCAAATGAAATTACAATGATTTACGGCAACGCTCGTACACCCAGAATGTAAATTTTGTGATCGCGAGCTGAAGCCGGGTTTTTGATTCCGCGAAAAATTTATGTCCTCTCATTGTGTTATCTTCAAATAGGCTGCATCTGGAAGTTTGTGAAGCCTAATCGTGGATACCAGGTTTTTCAATTGATTGCTTTTTTAGGCACTTTTGACCTAAATCGGTAGCTTTATTAGCTTTCCTTTATTTTATTTTAAATCACCACTATTTTATTAAACATCCTACGCTCCGGGACACCTGTTTACCTTCTTTTGAATTTTGACCAATGACTATAGAAGGATACTTCACGCAATTTCAGGATTTATCAGTATCTTGTACTACAAGATACTTTAACGATCGAGGTTGTAAGTTTCTGAATTAGGAACATTAATATAAAATTTTATTACATATCTATATGAAAAATCGTATATGAAAAACAATAAGCCTAGCGTTCTTTTAGATGATCTCATGTTAAGTCATAATCTTTAACTCAAAATCTTTGTTTAATACCACGAACAATTCAAACCGTAAACGAAATCTCTAAATAGGCGTTAAAATTGGAGCTCAGAAGAATAATCCTCTAAAAACCCGAAATATCAGCGACTGGTCGGAGAACTTTAGCCTCTTATTATATTTGACTAAATATTTTGTGCGGCGCCTTTGATAGCTTATATTTAGGTACACCGAAACATCAAAGTGTCTAAAACTGTTGAATAACTCAAAGTTAAGAAACTTCAACCTCATGTATGTTGTCTAATCTAATCGTATTACTAACTGAAATTCTCTAGAAATTATTGTTATGTAAGTACCCACTGAACTTTTGTAAGTTCTGAAATCTAAATAACATTTGCGAATTCCCCAATGAACTTAGATTTGAGATTCGGTACTTTGTTAAAATGTGTTTCTGAATCAATTTGTGGTCTTCAAACTTTGGTTAGTTTCTGTTTGTTCAGAGTTAACCTATTCCTGACTGAAACCCTAAATTAAATAAAACGAAAGCTACTTTTATGCTGAAGACGGACATAGGATACTAAGACTTAAGCGCAGGTCGAAGGCTGGCTTATAATAATAAATAATTATTGAATAAAAGCAGGCATGCAGGCAAGATTAAATTGTCTAGCTAAAACCGCTACCCGAAAATAATAATCTGTATGTAACTGTTACTTGGTAAGCTAGCTTTGTGTGCTTTTGCATGTTGGTTATAGCCAAATTATAGCAAGGCAATGTAATCTTTCTAGTTAATTATAATAATAAATTAACAAGCCATGACCCATTAATTTCCGAGACGTTAATTGTTAAATAAGGGTCTAATGTTGAAGGGAAATGTATTCAAATCAGTATTTTGCGGAACCCTTAGTAAATGAAATTTTGGCGAAGGACGAAGGCGCGTCTATCGCATCGGAGGCGTCTGCATACTACGAGAAAGCAAATGTGGAATACGAAATTTAACGAAACTTTCCGAGAGACCTTTATTGAAAGCGGCCCGCAATGTTTGACGGCGCCCCAAATTGGTTGTTTAAGGTCTCACGTCCTTGCGATTTACCACCAAAAGTAGAAATTTGATTACGCGCAGTGATTTATTCACTTAATTAAAATTCATGGAGACGGAACGATCTAAATGCAAATAGGTGTAAACAAACGTAACATGATTCCAGCATATGCAGTTAACAATGAACTCGGAATACCGTTGTGTATTGTTTCCGTTAAATGAATACCGGCTTATTAAGGTAAAACTCGTAGGTCATTTACAAGTGACACTGAAAAAAACTATATTTGCACAGCGACTGTTTGTTTAACAACGTCACACAAATAGCAATTTCTGTAAATCCGCATCGCTAAATACATTCGTATTTTAAAAGCAAACATAAAATTAAATAACTTCAAATGCCCCGCGCCCTTTGGGAACTTTCTTTGATCAAGAACCTAACAAACCGTGTCGCGAACATCATGAAAACAAACGGCTGTGGAACATTCCCGAAATTTTCAAAAAATAAAATTAAACTCTCGCTCAACGGAAATAGATGGCGGTCTTTATGGGAGAACCAATTATTTTTTTACACGAATGCCTTTCCCATTACAGTTATTTGGATCCGATGGCCGTTTGTTTTTGTCAGATATATTTAATTTATCTCGACGCTTTTTCCACTTTCGCAAACCAATTTTGTATACGACTTTTTAAATTCAACACCGTGTCAGTCGTTGTCGCGTTAAAAATTCATTTTGAGCAGTGGATGGACAAATTTGAGCCTATACTTGATTATCCCAAGAAATTTATTTGAGATTCGAGACGAAAAGAACCGATTTTGTTTTAAAACTTTTACTCTTTACAGAGTTTCTCATGGATACTTCAAAAAACACACGATTATAGATCAATAATCTTTTCTCAAGTACAAAGATCACTGAGATTTAAAAAAGAAAGATCTTAACTAAACAGGAAAAAGAACGATTGAGGTAACATGAACCAGAGTTTGGGGATAAGGCATAACGAATAATGGATTTCAGAAAAGAAATGTGAACGACAATGTTAAAATATATTTCAATGTTATAAATAGTCCTATAACGTTTTGGAACTTTTAAACTGTTAACTATCAAGGTACGATTTTTTGCTTCTCAATGCTTTACTAGAATATCCAAGTGAGAAATAAAAGACAAGGAATTTCATGTCTCAATTTAAGAAAAATTTAGCCCATTTAAGATATGAATGCATCATCTCCACGTGCATTAAGCTAATAAGAGAGGAATAATAAAGACTCTACACAGAACAGGTGGATGCAATGTTCAGGAAGGTATACAAATCTTTTCAAGTCTAAAGGCGAGTCAAGTGCATCGATACGATAAGTATACAGCTTTCTGTTTCCTTTCATGAAAGATCTATGGACCGAAGTGACTTCGAAGCGATTACGAACATAACATGGATACCAATAATTAGAATAATTAATACCGTGCTAAATCCGAGAAGTGGACGGACTTGGTTTTCAATGAATTTACCACATATGAAATGAACATGTAATGGTCACATCAGATGAAAGGATCGATTCGAAGGCAGGGAAAGTACTTTTAAGGATACTTACGGAGCTAGTTAATAATTTTGCTTTATATAACGATAAGAATAAGACACAAAATAATCTAATTTAAAACGAATTAATAGGAAGCAAAAACTATATACATAACAAGTTTAAACCGAACTCAACGATGGACATGTGCATAATTTGTATAGAAAAACACCGCCATATGCATCAGAAAAAATGAAGCCACTTGTGATAAATTAGCCTACATTGTAGCCGTCAAAAATCGGATTTAGTGGGGTGCTCAAAACAATCACGGTTCATTAAACTATAACGAAATCCCCTGAACCGAACGATTGACATATTTTCCGGACCCCAATGAATTGGCAACTAGGCTTCCCCTAATTTATACCCCGGCTCCCTGAGGCGTCAGCTAATAAATAGAGAATAAAAATGCAAAACGGTCCAAATAAACGGAAGAATGACTTTGAATGGTAAGTAAATTCAAAACAGGTGCATCCGAGGGGTTCGAGCTAACCGGTTCGGGAGAAATAATAAAACATCGAAGGAAGAGTACGTCATGAATTTTTAATAAAGTAAATAACAAAGGAAACGGGTTAGGTTGATCCGATATAATAGTTAATCTGTCATTTTTTTGGTATTTGGTTTATGTTCATTCAGCCCATTAAAAGCACATAGGTTTTTGGAGTAATATTAAATGATCAAGGCTTATCGATTGAAATTTAACGCTATTAATTTTATGAATTCATCTAATACGGAGTTCAAAACTGTTCGTGTGCTAGTTCAGAATACGCTATGAACCAACTAAGTCTATGCTCGGTCAAGTTAATCATTCTCCAGTTTCGGAGTTGAAACCAGTGGGAAATTTAACAAGGGACTCCGCGATGGGGTTCAATTTAGCAACCACCAGTCCCTAGAGAATGCGCGAAAATGTTAATTGCAGCCATTGAAAGTGGTAGAAACTTTAATAAACTGTCTGCTAAAGCCCTATGTGTAGTCGGATGACATTTAGACGTTTACTGGGATGCGATAAAGTGTTTTATCTACGCTCATTGCTTAAAGTTCGAATTATGAAATCAAAATGTGTCACATATTGACCTACTTTATTCACAGACTTCTATAATTATTAAAAAGTTATTCATTATAACATCGCTGTACTATGGAAATATCTCTAGAAAGTTGAATAATTTCTATTACGATACTCGGCTCTGAGTTCCTGTATTTTTATGTGTCTCATCACAGACCAGGGAATAACTTTCTTTTCTCTGTGGTCGTCATAGCCAAAAGAGAGTGTAGAGCCAATCCTCAATTTTGTTTTTTTATATATGGAGTCCACAGACAACATTTAGTTGGTAGTCATGGGATAGGCCACGATCGACCATAGACAACAATTAATTCACGGAAACAATAATTTTTCCCTGCCTTATATGACTGATTAAAAAGTGTGTTCATACAGAATATTGAAAAAAATTATGTATAATTTTTGATTATTTAATTATCCACTAAAAATATACTTTATCTGGCTTGTATAAATATTTTTCTACTCTTTTTTGTTTCATGACTTTTTTAACAGACTATACACAGTTTAGAACTGAATTTTGGCGCCATACCTAACTTTTAAAATTTCAATGTGTTATTTTTGTTACTTAGTCAAAACTTAGCGCGGAAAAATGTCTAGCAGTGAAACCTACTAAAGAAAATTTAACTCCACCTGACATTTTAGTAATTGCAACAAAAATGACCCACAATCTTTTACCGACAAAGTGAAGGATTTACGACAAACGTTAGCAAGATTTTATGGTTTGGATTTATGATAATTTGAGCGTAGATAAAGTAGTGTATGAAACTCTACATAATTAGGTATTAAAACACTCGTGTGATACTATTAAAAAACTCGCCTGCGGCTCGTTTTTTAAACTCACACTCATGTTTTAATACCCCCTATTATGCATCCGTTTCATAAACTACTATTTTCGTTTACACGGATTAGAAATTTCGGTTGTTGAAAGTGAGTGGTAAATCTGGAGAAAACCGGAAAATCGGTTAGAGTTGAGACATTTCAAACCATTTATGCATTGCTATTTAACATGTATGAACGGAATTACCTATGCTTGATTAGATATTCGAAATCCCGTTTATCATTGTCACATTAATTTGGTAGGCTAAATTGATATAGGCTGCAAGCAATATGGAAATTTTAATTGGAACATATGTCAACAAGAGCATATGATTGTAGGTTATTACGCGTGCAGTAATTAAAAATTTGTTAAATGACTTATACGAGTAGGTACCGTATCAAATATTGTTTTAAACGTAACGAATGTAATTGAAACATTTAAATGCCTAGCAAAATTATTCTAACACATATCTGAAGAATGATTGATAATGATAACGTACTCGACCTTGACCGTATTTATTTTTTCATAACAAACACTAGCTTTTAGCGTGTCGACTGCCGACTAACCATCGAAATTTTGAAACAAACTACTGAATTACTGTTTGTTTATTAATATTACGTATAAGACTCATTATTCTCAAAGTTTAAAATTCATAATTTAGTACCTGCTAACATGAATAAATAACACCAAGGATTTATCAAAATGCATGGTGATAAATATTTGTTGATCTAAAACTTGGTTGACGGGAGATCCAACGTTCTCTGAGAAAAGCTTACAAAAAACTCAGCCGCATATTATATTATCTAAAAGAATTATAACTTAATAGAAAATTTTCTTTATAACGCCTCAGAAATGAGAAGGTCATTGCCATGAGCCATCATAGCAAATCAATAAAGGGAATAGGATAGGTTAATATAAATCAAAATACTACTCCTATTACTTGCATATAACATACCTACGCGGAATGTAAAAACAATCATAGCTACTTAAGGGGAATTGTTTTCAACGAACATCTGCTAAATATTCAAAAAGTCACGACCCAAGCCGAGGTCGAAGATAAGGCGTCGCGAATTGTACGACTAAAGCGAATACCTGTACCGTTATAATAACATTAAATATTGAAACGGCTAAAGTTTCAGCATTACACATTTCAATCTTGGACATTTTGAACGAAATCTAAGTTTTCTGGTTACGGTTATGACAATTTAGCTATAAGCAACATGAAAAAGAAAATTAATAAAATATGCACAGACAGGCTGGCGGATCTTTTACATCAGCGACTAATTTTTTGAAAACTGTTTGGAAATGAGAAATATGCTAATTCTGTGGTGCAAAAAAACTTTACGCGCTTTAATTTTATGCTATGAGTTTCCATTGGGATCATGCGCAACTGCTGCAACGCGCTGTCAGCGATTGTAATAATAGAATATATAATCAGGCAAATGTGATTAAAATGAAAATTTACAAGAAAACCAAAAGAACTTTAAATTCGGCGAGCGGGCGAAATGAACCTTAAACGGTCGAATCCTAAAACTCGTGTATTTGAACGAGGCTTACTGCACACACTAAGAGTAATTAGCTTAATCGATCACAGCCAGTTCACATAGCACGTGTTGACACGCCGGATAATTTTCCAAACGACGATTACAGCCCTCAATGACGAGCTGGAACGGGCCTGCGAGATTTTACTGGATCATTTCAAACCACGTCCCGAGGAAAGTACACAATTCCGATGTACAATTTAAAGCTCATTTGAAAACAAGTATCGGGAAAAGTAGCATTTGAGCAGGCGTTCTACAAATGCACTACCCCATTGGTATTCAATACCATCACTACACTTTGTTGTAGGAATATAAAATTTCTTCGCTGAGTTATTTTCAGTAATCTGCGAAGATTCTAGACTAGTTATAATAATACTACTAAAATGAGATTATTAGAGACAATTTTATACATTATACTACATTATTAGTATCATAATGTATACAATTTTCATTTCACAGTATTTGTAACCAAAGTCCTTCCAAATGGCTTGACCGATTTTTACTTAATTTTTTGTGTATATTTGGTAGGACAGAGAATAGATTTAATAGCTTTCATAAGGCAAAATAACATGTCTAGTACACGTTGTTTTTCCATTAAAAAAATTCAGTCAGACGATTTATAAAAATCAATAATCAGCAATCTATACAATTAGCAGAAAATGTCAGATTACTTGAACTTAATTTAGAAAAACTTTCTAAATATGAATGTATCTTGATAATATTAAAAAAAAAATTTATTATAATATTAAAAAGCTAGAATTGTTAGAATAATTCCCTACTCCGTCTGGCTTATTTAATCAGAAGATCTCAAGCGAAGGAATTAAATAAGGAGGCTATGACAAGAGGCTTCCTTTCAATTCTACAAGCAACTTTATTAAACAGTTAATTAATTTTAAAACTTAGTTCAGCTCTTAAGATTCTTTTTCAAAGCTTGTTTAACCTTTTTTTATATATTTTAATTACATATAATCTTTAATATTATAAACGCGATAGTCTGTTTCTTCAGTTCTTCAAAAAGATATTTATTTGTTAGGGAAAATTCTTGACATTTCTAGAAAAACCTAAATCTCAATAGAAGTCTTGGGAAAAAAGCAATCACTTCAATCGACCAAAGTTTTGTAGAAAATAAATTGCAATAAAAAATGGGTTAAAAAGAAAACAGATTTCTTTAAAATTGCATTCTACTATTGTTATGATCGTGTTAATTATGGTGAGTTTAAAAACCGATTAATTAAGTACTAAAAGGCGTCCAATAAAATACCGGAAACCTCGTTAAACTATAAACTGTTACTATACAAGTTCAATGGCTACTAATAAAAGAACGTCTGAAAACGAAACAATGCGGAAAATAAAGTAGAAACAAAGGCCGTTATTTAGACAGAATCCAATATATTGCAATTAGCAATAAAACAACATTCTTCTACCCGTTAACTTCAACGCTAGCTTCGGGTGAAGAGTAGACTGCTGAAGCAAACAGAACCCTTAGTGCAAGGCCTCCTCACTATCACAATCGGAGAATCGTTTCCGAGTATCGAAACATTTCAAGAAAAAATTCACCATTTGGATACAATTTATTAACCGCGCTCTATGTGGACTCACTTGATTAAAAAAAAAACCTTAATCATTTTAGCCATAACGACAAATCTAAACAAAAATTAGGGAGATATTAACATTAAAGTGCACTCCCAATTCAATAACAAAAATTCTGCACGACCAGTGCCATGGGATAAGGTTGATAACTTTCCGAGGTGCGAACTTGCAATAAGGCCACCAGATCGTCGACGTACCAAGCACGTAACTTACCCATAACATTTATTTATATGCTAAACTTTTGCATCTCACGTTTTACCCGCAGATAGAAAGCAACGCGCGCAGCTTCAATGAATATATTACACACTGCAGGTTAGTAGTTAGAAGGTAGCTCGAGTTAGTATTCATGTAGGAGAGGGTGTTTTAATCAGATTACCTGCTAAGTAAAAAGATGCAGCATCTAGCAAACCAGACCAGATTAAAGCACCTTGATTTTGGAATAAGTCAATGAAAGAAATGCGAACTCTACAATTACCTTCTAAAATAACCAAAACTCAATTAAATATATGTAGTTGAAGTGACTATTTGTGGGCACATAGCTCGTAGGATTGATGGATGCTAGAATAACGACCACGCATGGCAGAAGAGAAGTGTTGCAAAGCGATGACATTAAGAGTCACGGGTAGTCTGGTCAAAATCGTGGTATTTGGCAGACATTGTTTGAGACCGTCTACATCTAGCAGTGTAGGAGCTTTACGTCCAGCAGTTAGTATAGGACTCCTCACTTGGCTGAAACGACAACGAGGTCCTGTTTATAATTTTCCTCGTAATGTTTTATTCGAATTTTGTTGTTCCCTTTTTCTGTCATAGAAAGAGTCGTGGCCATAAGGTACCGGAGTTTTATATTCAAAAATGATACACCACGACGTCTGTATTAAATTATACGGTCCCGACCCAAAAGCTGACAGATTTAAATTCTTTTACAAGTAATGAGATTAATCGCCTTATATGGGAGCGGATTAAAACCTTTTAGCCAGATAAAAGGTTTTTTGCTGGAAATACTCAGTTTTAATAATGTACCGAAAAATTAATTATCTTATTTAATTTTTAATATTCAGTTCATAAATTAAAAAGAAAATAATATTGGTAAAATAACACATAAAAAACTTCTTAGAGGCACTCTAATGGCTAATTAGGCGGTGATTTGCTTTTGACCCCGTGCATCAGAAAGCACGTTAAATCATGTTCTGAGTACAATGAAACAATGAAGCAAAAATAAACCAATAGCATTTTATCAGGAAACATACAATGATGGAAATAAAGGAACCAACCACCAGGTGCTAACTGAAGCAGCTTAGGCCACATCTGAAAGTGTTTGCCTCTCAATCAGTCCAAAGAGAACCTCTATGAATAGGAACTGTTGGAAGATTACCATTGAGCCCCGCAGGATTGCATCTGAATGCAAACACGTTGCAGATTGAGTTACTCGTACCTCGAACCATGCCATGATGCCACGTGGCGTATCGCTGAATCGCGAATAAAGAACGATCCAACAGGGCTATTCACTAACACGCAAACTCTACATGGAAGCTTCATTTAGATAGACATCAGTTAAATGATCTTTAATGTGTTTAATGTTTGTATCATAACGTCCATTTTCAGGCCATTTAGACAAGTGCCTTTAAGTGAGAGGGCTGGCCATAATCCGCCACACCGTTACTGATGTAGGTTACCAACATTACCGTATTTTGGATAACTGTATTTTGCGTGCATTCATGTATTTTGCATTACATTATGCGACAAACCATGTGACTCTATCCGAAAGTTATACGAAGGCTTAATATTTAGCAGGTATGTTCCAACACTCAGATAAATAGATACAGGAGTTTTCGAAAGTGAAGCCGATACTGACATCAACAAACAAAATATCTTTACAGAATAGCTCTTTAACGCGCGATACTATCTCAACCGAGCAATTTGTTCCATTTGAATCGGCATTCGATACGACGAGTAACGATTTCCAACGATTTCCCGATTGCCAACCTTAATTCTGCGTTCAGAATCAACTAAAATATTTTTGCGGAACGCCACGTGAGGCGAATTTTGATTTTTGCAACGTTGCGGTGGCGTAGGTAAGAGGAATCAATTGATTATGTAAATCTCCCCATCTTCAGTGTGTGGTACACATCGCATACTCTCGAGCCCGTATTAATAAACCTACATCAGCTAAAGACACGTTCTCAAAACGCAAATATGAAGTTTAAAATCATGTTCAGGCTTGTTTTTGGTTATCTTGAACCAAATCTCGGGTTTATTTCATTAATTAATACGGCTTAATTTGCAGGTTTACAATTTGGATTTTGCTCTTTTTTGGGAGACCTTTATTCTTTTTTCTTCTAGTTTTTTAGAAGCAATCATCTCAATAATGTAAATTTCTATTCTGCACCAAACTAAATCAGCAAAATATAACGTGTCTATGTTCTCATCCATTAAAAGTTTTCTGGGTCACTATTTTCTATTATATATTACATATTCATATTTCAGGTCATGCGATGATCTTAAAGAGACGGTCTTTCAAGTCATTTGTATGAAAGTGCTCAAATGCCTGGCAGAATTTAGTTTGTCGAAGAGAAGTTATTAGTTTCATTGGAATTTTGTAGAAATCGATCATTCACAACTCTTTGGCCTATAATACCCCTTGATGCTAATAGCTAATCCCACAATCCTCGCACCTCTTTAATGGTAATTTTGGCTGACTAAGTTACGAGTAGTTTGAGAACTACATGATACGGATCGTTTATGTTTGTCCTAACATTTGTGCCTATCCATACATGATTGATGACAATGCTCATGTAGCTTTAACATGCGGAAGCATGTTGTGGGAAGAGGTCCTGTTATTTCTGAATTTGCATACGATTGTTGATTGTTATCTACCAACTTTGTAAGGATTATTTGTGTTATGTGCCTCGGATACGATTTCAGACATGTACCATCCAACAAACATTATGTTTAACTTCAATGTACGTTATTATACGTGTATTATGTTAAAATTAACAAATGAATCCATAAAGTCTGGATTGACAAGGGTTTTTTTTTTCATTGTTTAATTTTTTTACATTGTATAAGAAACTATGTGCAAATTTTGTTAGCTCAAGGGTTTAAGCTGGTCGTTAATGTAAAAAAAAATGTGTGAGGATTTTATGTCGAGGTTAACACCTGGGGGGGTTAAAACGCAGATTGTGTGTGTTTTTACATGAGGCATTTACGCCTCATGTAAAAACTCACACAAATTACGTTCACTCTCATAACATTCGTATAGACAAATTTTTCAAATTACCAGAACATCTGCAATTTTCAGACAAAGTAAATAACTGAAAGGAATTTTCAGTTAAAACGTACCTCTTTGTGTTAAACAAATAAAAATCACGAGAAGTAAATCTGCAAAAACAACAGCTGAGCACGTAAAGCTAGAACAGACGGCGGAAGGGGTTAAATCACGGAGCGAACGCCAGTTTATAAACAACTACTCGACGAAAATTACTCTTGCAGACGTATAAAATTGCGCGACACACGATATCGTGAGTTTGAATATGGACATACGACTCAATCGGGCACTGTAGTCTGCGAGTCGAACAAAACGCGTTTGAACGCTTATTGGATTGTTCTCGGATCCTGTTCGATGCAGTTTGCAATCGCACCGAAGCCAGAGTCGTCATTTTCAATACCGACGACGCGACGGTGATGTTTACTTGGTCCAGCAAAAATGTGCAGTCTTTGCTTTTTAACCGAAATTGTATGTGCGCATGCTTTAGGGATTTTCTTTTTTCAGTTTCTATACCCAATATCTTGCAAGGATGAAGTTGGGGATCGAATAAAAGGGATGAAAGATGTGGATCGTTTAAAGGGAATGAAGGTGGAGATCGGAGAAAAACACAGATAAGCGGAGTAGCGAAATGAAAAGGCAATAAACGGGGTACGGTACATAGGTCGTAGGACCGACAAAGGTTGATGAGCAAATGGCTAGAATGTCTGACACCCAAGAGGACATCATGAGTCCATGACAAAGAAGTCGTTGTTAGATTTTTTTGCGGTTTTTTTTTCTTTCATGAAGAATATTTCTAGCAGATCGACGTGATCAGCTCAGATGCTGATATATACTCTACAATCCTTTTAAGTTCAACGCATATACCAAAACAAATTTTGTCACACTGCTAGAAATATTTGGCGTTAAATATAATTTTAAAATCTAATGAAGGAGCTTCCTTTAATATTTCGCCTACGAATACTAGCCTTTTGTCTTTTTAATGGCCCATTTACCAGTAATCTCTGCTTTATTACTCCATTAGAATCTTTTGTAAAGCTCACTATAAAATATCATTAAGGGACTTTCAACAGTACTAACAGCAAATTAAACTTATGCTTACTTGTAATACTTATAAGATTAACTTCTTAAACATTATTTTAATGCTAAAAGAACAACCGTTGCAACAGTAAATAAGTTGTGATGAATAAAGACGGTAAATAAATATTTATTATATACCACTGCCTGTTATGTCATTACTCATTACTACAATTTAAATATAGTTACATTTTCACCGATTCACAGATACGTCAACATACACACTGCATATATAGATACGTATGCACAGGTCAGGGAATTAAGTTTATACGTAAGTAGGTATATTGTGAATTGTGAACGAAGCGAACTAAGTATTTACTAAATAGGCTAGGCCGATCTTTATAAACTTAAAGTAAGCGAGCTTTTTATCTCATTTTATAATATGCTTCAATTGATTCTGAAAATCTGGGCGTGCAAACGTTGAAGTTGAATCTGTACATTTCACTGTAACTATAGAAAAATTGTTCAACCTTTTTTTAAGTATATATAGAGACAGCGTAGGTTACTGGTTAACACAATATGAAGCATTTTCAAGCTAAGGAGCTATTAAACATTTATTTGTTAAATTTCTTTGTTTATTCTTGATAACGTAGGATCGATCTGGATATAACTTTCCAAACTCAATCAGGGACTTCATGTGACTCAAAAGAAAAGAAAAAAGAAATTATTAATAAACAAAATACAACAACGCAACTACCCTAGAGCGGTTTGCAAACGTCGAAGTTGTTCGAGTTTTGCTTTGATTGGCAAACTTAACAGAATTCGTCATCGAACACGCTAAGTTATCCGGTGAAGCCGAAGATTTAATTATACCAGCATTCGTGGATGCTAAGTTAAATACACGACAAAATATTGTAGTAGCACAAACCTCGTTAAAAGTTTCCCAATTGTTTTATCGAATTACGTCGAACTTACTTAAAACTCAACCGCTTCGTTGAGTAAACAATAATTTCACTTTTACTTCGTAAAACTAGAGAGAAAACTATGTGTGAGGTAATTAGACCACTAAGACATTATCAGAGTTATAGGCATAGTTAGAATTATTGATTTAATGGGAGTTTAGAAATCAGAGGTGATACATATTAGTCTACTAAATACTGATAATAATATAATCATATGTACGAGTATGGTCACTTTTTGTCAAAAACCTCAATACGTTCAAAATTTCAAACCTCGTTCAAACTTAATGATCGTTTTTCGACCACAATTCGATCTTAAGCTTTAACGAACTTTTCTGAGCTTTCTCTCACCTCATCTAGAATTACCAGTCACTCTAAAATCTAGATTTACCACAATAGAAAAATGTTAATTATACGAATTTAGAGCTCAGAATCAAATCATTTGTTTCTTAACTCGCATTAAACGTAATGGTGGGGAACATTAAATTCATGGTTCATTTAGCGACAACATTTTCATGTTATCAATCATTAGTATCAGAATAAAGGTTAGGCGCCGAAAATGCTGATGTTTTCTCTTTCTACGAAAAATTCGTTGTACGATGTCTTTTTCTCGAAAGCTTTATATTATTTGTCCTTTGGAATATTACAAATCAATCACCGGTCAGCCTCCGTTTGAGGGTTTATGTCTAACTTCCGAAATGTAATAAAATTGAAAAGAGGATAATAATACTACAAATATCGATGACGTAACTACAATGTATTTTATTTTTGTCGTATAGAAATAAAGCAAGCTCCCAAGTTTTTGAATCGTAACTTTAGACTAAGACTCTATAAATCCAAAGAATTCTTGATTGGTGTCAAAAGCTAAAATCCATTTGGGGGCTGTGAATCGGCGAAGTGCTACAAAAGTGGGCAACGGACGTTTGAAAAAAGATTTTTTAAAACAATTGCTCAAACTTTTCCATGAGCGTGTAGCCTGTAGAAAGTTATTGTTTTCCGCTCTTTTTTTGATTTGCTGCTGAAAATTAAGTCCGAATGCATAAAGGAGGATTTCAATCAAAATTTTTCTGTTCAAATGTTTGAAATGCCTATTTTACGGCGGGAATACTATTAATAGATGAATTTAATTCAAGATAAAGTTATTTTCCATGATTTCCTTTCATTGTTTTTGTTTTTTCGCAAATGTATTAAAAAACGTCGATCAATGCGGAAAAAAGTCATTTTCACTCGTCTCCATTGTTGAAGCGGGAGTCGGGACAAGTTGAGAAAATGATATACTTTCCGCGCTTGTGTCGAAATGTACCTACTATTAAAGAAAAACTCTATTGCGGATTGTTGTTAATCATGTTTTCCTATTCGATTCAAAGTCTATTTTATGCATTTATACTTAATTTTAGAGATAATGTATGTTTAGTTACATCAAAGTTCATACCTAAGTAACATTCTCATTTTATTTTATGAAAGCTATTTATGTTCTATGCTCGAATACTCACAGAGAAAATACAATATAGAGCTCCTAATGCAAATATTATTAAGATTACTTTGACTTTCTTCTAAAGATTTAACAAATAATATTCGAGGGCTGAATGAAACACCCACACAGCCTTCGCCAGACTCAACTTTGGAACTTGAATTTCGATCGTTGAAATGAAATAATGGAGTAAGTGTTTTTATCTACTTCTTACTTATCACGTTTCTTTTCATTTCTGTTCCAGTTTCCACCCTATAAGCCGAAAATAGAAATAAGTATTTCAAAGTAGCTTCATAATATTGTTTCTTTCTTAGACGAGAATAAAAACATTTCCAGACTTATTCAGAATAACAAAATGTGAGGATATTACATACCGCATCGACCTTTTTCAAAGTCCAAGTCAAAAGTCTACACAAGAGACAGACCTTTTTGTAAATTTGTCCATTTAATGAGGTGTTGTTATTAAATACTTGTAGAATTCATGCTCTGTTGAATAACCTTTCTATTTTTCGAGTCAATGGAGTTAATATGTTAAAACTGCACAATTTTACGATCTTCGACTAAATAGATAAGAATAAGGGTTAGAAGTTAGTAAAGAAATAATTCTTTTCAATATGGTAAAGCTGATAAGATAAGATATTTTAGTTAAAATTTTCGGACCCGCTTTAAAGGCTGAAGGCAAGACGCGACGGTACTCAAACATACATAAATTACAGTGAGTGGAACATTCAAGGGCCCGATAAGGTGGCCTCAGGCCACAAACTTGACGCAAAACTTGCCAAAGAACGAGCATTTTCGTGGGATATGTCAGATTATCTGATATAGGTCAAACTAACTTTGTTATAGAGGTCGGAGCACTATGGCAGTTTCGTAGTAGGCACGGCTAAAGTAATTATGATACACGGAAAAAAAAAATTGTTTTATGCTAAGAATATTTCACTTGGTCAAGACATTGCGTGATTCATATATGGGGAAAACATTGTATTCTTAAGATTAGTAAATATTTGTCTTGTTATTCATTTTTCTTCCAAGTATATATACTCACTAACCAAGGCAATATCTATTCTTGTAATGAGAAAGCAACGTTTTCTTTGCATAAGTAAGTTTTTTTTTTTGGAGTCTAGAATCTTAAATTCTCAAATTTAAGACAATTATGTCTTAAATCTACAATGGACTCTTCGAAGTTACGCTTGATTACTCATCCGAGTATGAAGAGTGGTATCTCTTATCAAGAATATATTTATTGGACAAGGATATTAGAGTTTTTGATCAAGAATATATCTATTGGTCAAGAATTTCCATGATTCACATATGGGGAAAACAATAAATGGTTGTATCAAAACACAATTATTCTCAATGGAAGTAAATAAATAGTTAAGTCAAGATAATTGTCTTACTTCTAGAATTTACATACTTGTGATTAAACAATATATTTGAGAATAATGCTTTTCTCAGCTGAACACTTTGTCAAACAGAACCCGGAGTTTTCTTACAAGAAAATAAATTCTTAGTATCAAAAATAAAAGACTTGTAAGAAGATTGGTAATTTATTTATCTGTATGCTACGGCATACTTCAGTGAAGCAGCTTTAACTCTTGCACCAATTAATTTTATTTTCACACTGAAAACAATTTATTTATATTGAAGAATACCAACAATCTTAGTTACTACTTGATGCTTTTCAGTGAAGAAGTTTTATTTCTTACTTTAATAATATTATCGAATTGAAACGGAGATCACATTGTCTAAAAATAATAATATCAATTTTCTTAGTTCAACATTTTTACGTATTTCAGTGAAGATGACCAGTTCTTAATTTAAAAACAATAAGCAATTGATAGGAAGATCAGATTGTCTCCAATCAATAATGTTAATTTTATAGATTTAAGAACGTGCAGGTCTTACCTGAAGAAGTTTTAGTTTTTGGTCTAATTCATTGCATGTATCATTCGGAGATTAGAAATCCCTTAGCTCAATAATAGTGTATTTCACTGCAAGAAATCTCAGTTCTAGGTTCAATGCATATCATGTTTCATAGGAAGATCAGATTGTTTCCAACGAATAATGTCATTATTATTGATCTAAAAACCCTGTACTTCTGTAAAGAAGTTTTAGTTCTTCATCTAATTCATTGCATGTTTCATTCGGAGATTAGCAATCTCTTAGCTCAATAATAGTGTATTTCACTGCAAGAAATCTCAGTTCTAGGTTCAATGCATATCATGTTTCATAGGAAGATCAGATTGTTTCCAACGAATAATGTCATTATTATTGATCTAAAACCCCTGTACTTCTGTAAAGAAATTTAAGTTCTTGATCTAATTCATTGAATGTTTCATTCGGAGATTATAAATCTCTTGGCTCATTAATAAAGTATTTTACTGAAGAATTTTCAGTTCTTGATTCAAATCATGGCATGTTTCATACGAAGGTCAGATTGTCTTTTTTGAAGAATTACAATAGTCTTGGTTCAATGGTTAATATACGTTTCAGTAAATATTTTCAGTTCATCGTTCGCTTTATTCGAGATAATGTTCAGTCAGAACGATGAACTGAAAAATATTCACTAAAACGCATCTTAACCACTGAACAAAGACTATTGTAATTCAAATGAGACAATCTTAACTCCGTATATAACAAAGCTCTTGAATCTGTATACATAGAACTGAAATGGCTTTACTAAAATACCATGATTATTGATGTGCCATTTGAAACATGAAATGAACAAGAAAAAGCACAAAAACTCACTTACAGAATTTCGCACCTGATGCACCGTCACATCTTTCAATCTGATCTCCGCGTGCCATTTTATGCCTGAAAATAGAGGCAGGTAAATAAGTGGGTAGTACTCAAATTAATAATAGATAAAATAATACAATGGATTGAATTCTATGAAATAATTTATTAAAAATTAAAATTTTGATTACAATTACCTACAAATTACCTTATTTTTTAAGATATCCTTACAATCGATATTTATGTACGACCAAATTTCTGTTTACAATGATAATTTTAACTGATATTATCATTGTAAACTATAAAAAAAAAATCAACTTCTCAAATCAACATACTGATTTTTACCTATTTTATGAATTATATTCGGTGTTGTGCTATAGCAATCGTGTAAGGAAATAATTTCAAAACTACTTGTACAATTGACCGAATACGCCATGTAATGAGGAGAATAATTTAATTGTTTTAAGAACTTTACACTTGAAGTAAATTTTACTTTCATCAGATTCGTTAGATAACACTTGTTCAATTTTGAAAAATAATGGTAGATCTTGATCATACCTATACAAGATATCATTTTTATCACAATATGTTATACCATTAATCTCTATAAAACTAACACAATTATAAACATCAGCATCAGATAAAATAATACAATGGATTGAATTCTATGAAATAATTTATAAAAAATTAAAATTTTGATTACAATTACAAATTACCTTATTTTTAAGATATCCTTACAATCGATATTTATGTACGACCAAATTTCTGTTTACAATGATAATTTTAACTGATATTATCATTGTAAACTATAAAAAAAAATCAACTTCTCAAATTAACATACTGATTTTTACCTATTTTATGAATTATATTCGGTGTTGTGCTATAGCCATCGTGTAAGGAAATAATTTCAAAACTACTTGTACAATTGACCGAATACGCCATGTAATGAGGAGAATAATTAATTGTTTTAAGAACTTTACACTTTTACTGGTAAGACATTATCTAAACGACTGCAGAACTGTGGTGGTATTGTAGATATAGTTACATACACAACACCTATTTTCTGATTTCCAGCATGACTGCCTAGTGGATTGCCAGATTCAATATCATCATAATACACTGTCTAAAGTGAGGCAGTGTAGCACCAACAACAACATTTCGGATTTTATTGATGAGTGGAACATTTTAAATGACCCAAGGAGTGATAGTTTGGTAAGTATTTTTTTTTACAGATACATAAAGTTTATTTTCTTTCACAATTTTTTTTTATTTGCAAGTTGAAACCTTTGTTAGCTTAAAGTTGTAATTTGTTAAAACTTAAAGTTTTTGTTTGTAAAGTATGTAAGAAAACCCATAACTGTACAATATGTATCTTATATATATATTGTACAGTTATGGGTTTTTTTATTTTTAGACTCACTTTTTTATTGTTGTTTATCTTAAGCTATTCAAATTTGAATTTGCGTTTACTAAAGAATGTAAGGCTAGATAGTGTTGTGGCTAGATAGATTCCCACAAATATTTATTCGTTTATGTTGGCTCTTACTAGATTGGTTCAACACCAGTATGCCAAATACTTTTCTGTAAAATTGTAAATGTTAACATAAGACCAATTTTTGTTTCTAGATAAACTTGGACTTTGAAAGACTGTATCCTGAAAAATCAACATGCTTTTTCAAGAATTGGAAATGGTTTATTAATAAAATCATCAGCCTCAAATTTGGGGAATCAAAAGATGACACATTGGTGACTTTATATGAAAGTATTGAAGAGCAGCCTGATGATGGTAATTAATAGTTTAAATTTCATTTATTAGGTTTACCGTCAGTGTTACCATCGGGGAATATTCGTATTTATATTATTTACATTACTGTTGTGTTGTGTTATATTGTTATATTATGTTATATTATGTTATGTTATTTACATTATTATTCAATTTAGGGGCTTCATTCAAAGGTGATGATAATTCAGATGTTGAACCTGAATCACAGTTTGCTTTGCCACTAACATCAAATACATTGGCATGTGAGACGAGGTTGCTACTTAAGGTTTCATGATAATGAGTTAAATGCTTCTTTAAATCACTCTTTGAGTGATATAACCTTGCACAATTCTCTTCAGGACATTAAAAATAATTGACAATATTATGCGCATAACGCAAATGCACAAAGTACTGTTGAAAATCTTGATATTCGTTTTGACATTCAAGGCACTTCATTGTGCAATTATTAATACAGTAGTTTATTATAAAGTAAAGTATTTTAACAAAATTAAACAACAATTTCGTTTACATTTTCGCAAGCGACAACAAATCTGCGATATATGGTACTATCTTATCGTACTTTGTTTCTATTTGATAGACACAACGCTGAATCAGCACGTATAAATGCGCAGCAGCTGCTGGATACGTGGCGTGTAGCACATGGTATGATTTGAACAATGTGTCAAAAGCTTTTATTGGCGAGGTAAACTTCCACATAACTTTGTCTATTACCAAATAATAGTTATCGTTACCATCATTGCCAGCACCACATTTAATAAGGTACGGTTGAACACTTTGCTTGCTGCGTAGAGCCTTTTCTTTAATTTCATCAATCTTTATTTGTATATCTCCAGGATTCTGAAAACAATAGCAAACATATAAAAATTGCAAAATTGAAAAACATACCTACAAAGCATAGATAATTACCATACCATTCAACTACATAAAAGAGTATCCCAATATATTTACCTGGACGTCAATTATGAAGTTTTCGACGCATTCTAATGTGGAAAATTTTCTACGCTTGTTCAGTCTTCCTCTCGGGGGAATCAAGTAGGACAACAGTTTTATTTGATCTGGCACTTTTAGATCTGAAATGTATAAAAGAGGTGATTTATTTTAAAGTAAGTACCATGGGAGCGGAGCCACAGGTGAATGCTAGTAATGTAAATAATATAAATACGAATATTCCCCGATGGTAACACTGACGGTAAACCTAATAAATAAAATTTAAACTATTAATTACCATCATCAGGCTGCTCTTCAATACTTTCATATAAAGTCACCAATGTGTCATCTTTTGATTCCCCAAATTTGAGGCTGATGATTTTATTAATAAACCATTTCCAATTCTTGAAAAAGCATGTTGATTTTTCAGGATACAGTCTTTCAAAGTCCAAGTTTATCTAGAAACAAAAATTGGTCTTATGTTAACATTTACAATTTTACAGAAAAGTATTTGGCATACTGGTGTTGAACCAATCTAGTAAGAGCCAACATAAACGAATAAATATTTGTGGGAATCTATCTAGCCACAACACTATCTAGCCTTACATTCTTTAGTAAACGCAAATTCAAATTTGAATAGCTTAAGATAAACAACAATAAAAAAGTGAGTCTAAAAATAAAAAAAACCCATAACTGTACAATATATATATAAGATACATATTGTACAGTTATGGGTTTTCTTACATACTTTACAAACAAAAACTTTAAGTTTTAACAAATTACAACTTTAAGCTAACAAAGGTTTCAACTTTCAAATAAAAAAAAATTGTGAAAGAAAATAAACTTTATGTATCTGTACAAAAAAAAATACTTACCAAACTATCATCCTTGGGTCATTTAAAATGTTCCACTCATCAATAAAATCCGAAATGTTGTTGTTGGTGCTACACTGTCTCACTTTGAATGTTTCATTCCAACAGTCAATGATTTCACTCCATGGCTCATTGTTATTCTTAAGAAAAATTATTTGATCTGTGTGATCTTCTGTAATATAAAAATGTTATGTTAGCCAAAACATAAGACAGATATACAGATAAATTATCTGTAGGTATTAATGAACATAAAGTAAACAAATCTAAAAAAGCAAGCAGTGATAGCTAAGTGGTTCAGACCCCTGTCTCTCATCGGGAGGTCACGGGTTCGAATCCCGGGCATGCACCTCAAACTTTTCCGAGTTAGGTGCGTTTTCAGAAACTAAATATCACTTGCTTAGCGGTGAAGAAAAACATCGTGAGGAAACCTGCATGCCTGTGAGTTCACCAAAATATTCTCATAGGTGTGCGAAGCCCTCCAACCCGCACTTGGCCAGCGTGGTGGGTTATGACTAATACCTACCCTCACATTCAGAGAAGAGACTCGTGCCCAGCAGTAGGACAAAAAGGGGGTTGATATGATGAAACAAATCTACTCTACAGCGTCTAAATCTACAAAAATAATCATACAGAAAAATTATCTGTTCGCCATTATCTGTCTCTTGACGCAATGTGTGGTGTAGCCAAGAGACAATGCAGATTTCAATTATACAGACACAAGTGACTAACTACTCTAGCTACTGTTTATGTAGGTCAAGTAATCATTTAAAACCTTTCAACTCCTCATATTTTACTAATGATAAAATAATGAAAATAATATCATTATAAACAGAACATTCTATAGGTAAGTAGGGAACTTACTATGCTGGTTAAGTAATCATCAATTTTTTTTTTTTAAGATAATTCTCAAGCCAATCTTTGGGCACAATTCTTTAAGGATGTTATCATCGATGTCTTTTAACTGCTCCAGAGTTACTTCATTTTCTAAAACAAAATTTTTTTTAATCACTAGATAAGTTTGAACAAAATACTACCTAATTACCTAAATATTATAAATTTACTAGCTGACCGGGCAAACTTTGTTTTGCCGTTTAGGGATATAAAAAATAGATAACAACCCGCTCCCCGACCCAGAGATCATACCCTGAAAATTTCATAACGATCGGTCGAGCCGTTTCGGAGGATTTTGGTAAGAAAATCAAGAGAATTTTATATATTAGATTTATAACATTTTAATCTGCTGCCCTGATGCTGATGTATAAACTAGTTGTTAAGCAGCAATTTTAACACATTAAAATTGTGTTTATGAATGACATTATGTATAATTTACAACTTGGCACATTTTTTTTGGAATAGTAATATTATTAGGAAGTACAGTACAGTGTTCACTTGATGCCCTTTTCCAGACAAAATGTTTAAGTATAGAAATACATATTCACCTACCATTGAAATTTTGAATTATATCGGGTGGAACATTCCATTCTTTAAGAAGCAAGTCCATTATCTTTTGCAGTGTTGAACTCGATTTATATCTGCAAACAATCTGCAAATAGACAGAACATAATTAGTGTTCTATAGTAAACATGTAAAAAAACAGCGGGGTAGGATAAACATTCTTTTCATTGTAGACACGATAGGTACCTATATTACGTAACAAGAACCTCATGGTCATTAAAGGTAGGTACTAGGTAGTGATTACATATTTCCATCACCCGACATAACGTGAAAGGCAGTCCAACTATATTTTGACCAGCTACATATACATATATTATATATTAAAGAAATACAACTAAGTAACTGCTGAAGATGATGATTACAAAAACTACTTC